>OX940887.1:5059576-6324470 GCA_954871355.1 Cabera pusaria
GCTTATTATCTCTATCGTGCTATGGCTTTATTTTAAGCTGATATCGAAATTAATCTTGTAAATTCGCAGCTACAATCAACTGACTCGTTGAAAGTACTCTATAACATGTTACATTATTCATGTCGACGCCAAGGTTACATGCAAATGCACAGTGTTTGCCGAATAAATTTAAAGTACCTATGCATGTAGGTTTTCTATGTAATGTTGGAAACATTGAACATGAGAATGCTTATAGGTATTGAACTCCATGATTCCTTCTGTGACGTAGATAAGATTCACTTCACCGATGTCATGTCGAATATATTCTTGTTTATGTTGACGTCTTTGTTGTTAGACGCCTAGAGCCACGAGAACATTTGCCAAGAGATACGCCATACGCCGTACGGTAGCTGCCCGCGCAATTTTATTTGTTAAACATTGTTGTCTTGTCTACAACGAAACTGTAATCTTCGTTGGCACTATTTTTTGATAGCGTTATCAAATCTTTTTCCTTTTTGTACGTGACTAAACAGTGTATGTTTGTGTGTTCGTTACGTATGCCTTGTTGCTGAGTAAATATTAAATTTCTAAGTGTGTTACAGTTTTTATTTCTACATCTAGTTTGTATCGGATGGTCGAATTGAGTTTCATCGGTGATCACGTGCTATTCGCATAATGGGAAACTGGTTTTATGACTTCAAAGGCTGGGTTTGTAAACAAAACGGGTCTGGATCAGGTTTGGCTCGAGAGTATCGAGCGTGGGCGGCCTTGACTGCGCGAAGGACGGCCGCCCGGGCGCCCGCTCCCCTTGCCTCGCCTGCCTCCATGTGCGCTCGCGCAGTGGGCGTGGCCATACACGCGATGTCGACAGCTGTATCTTTTTTTTATCAATACTATAAAGACTTGTCGTTGCCGTGCCGTCTAATAAATGCAGATTTATTAGTTGATAGTCGCAAACTCGACGCAAAATATATTGCATATTGCGTCGAATTTTAGATTTGTTGTGTTTACTTTAAATAAAGCGATGAAAATTCTGCACTGTTGATTATGAAGAAACATTGTATAGATGAACAACACGGAGCCGGAACTTGATCACAATTCACATACTCTTGTTCATAAGAACACAAAAAAGGCTGTCGTTGAACTTACGCGATTCATTACTCACGAAGCCCGGTCGCAGACTACGTGGCTGAAATAATAAAAAAACACGAGTCACCATTTTTCAGAATTAAAATTAAAATTCTATACTTAACGTACTGTGAACTAAAAAATTTAAAAATCTTTTTCGACTTTGTTTTCTTTTATCTAATGCCCAGTCCAACAAACTATTGTTATCACAAATGTACATATGACATTAATGGCTATGATAATAAACGCTGTTTATCTATTTGAAAAACAAAACAATATCCTGATTACTCTCGAGCACCTTATTATTGAAATAATAAGTACCGCAATACCTAAGTATATAATTGATTATCAATCGGACACAACAATAAAGGAGGTCATCTATTGCGAATAATTTGCAAATCTGGTATATTTCAGTTCAGCAAACATAATTAAGTTTATGAGATGCTAAAATTGTCACGTGGAATCCGGTCGACATTGTTCTAAGGTGCTCTGTTTCGTGTCTTTATTTTTGGTCGACTACAGGAGGGTTATGCACGTATTAATTGGGAATAATTTCTAAAATTAAAGCGTGACTTTTCAGTAATCGGGTTTTAGTTTTACTTCTTTCATGTAACATTCTATGTTTGCGGATTTTTGAGCTTTGTTGATTATATATTTTTAGACATGCGTCGTGGGCCAACATCTGGGTCTGATTCTCCCAATGACAAACGATTATTGGCCGTTTTTATTTTATTTATCTTTTTGGCCGATTTACAAACATTGGACTCGGTCGTTGCTCCTATAGTATTTACGCAACACCTTAGGTTTTCAACATATATTTCAGTATGCAATGCGATGCATATTCTTTATCCTTATCTGTATGAAGTTTTATATCGTACATTGAACTATTACGTGGTGTAATAGTACTGTTGTAAAGGATATTTCATAATATGAAGTTGTATGTAAAGTTTGTAACAGTTCCTACAATATTTCTTAAGGTACGTACGTTATTGTGTCGCATTATTATACCGACATTCTCTTATCTCTCAAAAATATTGATTCAATGCCATATTTGAACAGCACTGGTGTCCGTACTGTCACTGATAATTTCGCCTCCAAAGTGTTTTACACTTTAATTACCTCGAGAATCGTGACACGTCGCGATAATGAAGACGTTTCAGAAGTTTTTATTTTACTGTAGAATATAAAAGTGTTTGTTATAAACAGATGTAGGTATCATGTAGAACAAGTGTTACATAAGCATTATATCATGTCACAAATGCATTCCTTTGCACCTACACAATCTTTATTTGAAGTTGTATGAATGTAACTAGGTATATATGTTAAATCATAGTGAGGTTCGTCGCAGTTCTTGCTCACAAAGTGGATAATCACGACTCGGCTTGTGAATGTGTCCACGGGAGATTGGTTAACAAATGTATACGTGTATGCTGAATCAATTGGCAGAGCTCAAAAACATCCTCTTGGAATATTTGATGGAAAAATGTTGTCTCTCTTCTTCGACAATGCCCTTGGCTCAGATGAAACATACTCTAGGTTAAACCACAGAATACATAATAATACTACGATAGACGAGATTTGCGTCTCTTATTATTTGTTTCTGTTTGTTTGTCGCGTTTCTCAATTATGTCTATTATGATGATTAGCTGCTTCGTGTCGTTTGCACATAACTTGTGCATACTGCTTGTTATAAATTAAAGTAATGTATTCGTAAAAAACTTGTTATTAAGTAAAATATTTACAAACCTACTTAAATAATGTATTATCTAAAAATAATTATCTTGAGTGAGTATTAAGCATATTCCTATCGCAGTCCGGTCTATTAGACTGATAACGCGATCATACTCAAAAACCTTGATAATATAATTAATTTGGAAATGTTTAAACATTACTTGGCAATATGTTGGCAATCCATCAAATTTGTCAATAAAATGACCTCAGCGACATTAATTTAGTAATCGTTGTCAAAATTACTTGGCGATCCATACAATTGTCACAGAAGGATGTCCTCAAAAATACAGCTTGGGCTACTCATATTTTAACTTAATTTGTTGGTTTAGAATGATTATATGTATTTCTGTAGTTTCTTTGTTTTGTTACCTCAAAACTCCGTCAGTTGTTAACTTGTTATTAACCTATTTAGATAAATATTTTTTTGTTTGTAGGGTATATATAGGTTAGTTCTCTTTGTTCCAATTGTAAATTCATTGAGATCTGATGAGTATCTCGAGATATATGGAGATAAACACCGTAAACTTGCTACTAAAATTACTAGCGTAGCATTTTTGTCCGTTTTTTTCGTTTTCTAAACGATCTTAAATTATTCCCTGAACTGATTTAAGATATGGCAGGTAGTAATAATTTGACTTAATATTCAATTGATGGACATTGACAACGACGTAGTGCTTAAAGACCCTAAAACACCATCATTTCGTAATTATTCTGTATGAAATTGAACTCAAAAACAACAATTAAGCCAACATTGCTGGCGAAGCCCGTGTATACATAGAAACTTGTAACCCAAGTATTTTAGTTACTACTACTTAATCATTATAGAAATGTAATTTATATCATCTTTCTTTATTGCAACTAATCTATGGTACCTATCTAAATAATATCTTACCTTTCCCGTCAATGTTTTAGGCTGTGAGCAAGTCACGCATTGAGATCGCTATGTTCACTTAGCATAATCTAACAAAACCTTTTCGTTGTTCCAGGTATTCGGCACAGTGGAGCTTCCCGACAAGCCGATCATGCTGCCTCCGTTCGTGGAGGCGACGCACTGCCTCGGCTACCATCTGACGCGCAAGGGCCGCGCCGTCGCCGACCGCGTCGTGTCCGTTCTTGGATACGCTTGCCCTGACATCACCTACAGTCCTAGCCTTTACCCTGTCACGGCTGCGCTGCTGCACTTCATGCCTGGTAAGTACTTACTTGTTCCAGATAGGTACATTTAGACAATATACTGTTTTTTATGTTCTCCACTTCTCCAGCTATCTTTGTCGCAGTGACGTCATCAGTTGGTTGGTTAGGATATAAATTCAACAAACATGTCAATATTTCATTTCTACTTTTATTATTGAGTATCTAGAGACACAAGTTAGAACTCGTACTTTAAACTTCCTCATGTTTCACACTTTTTAAGGTTAAGAAATTTCAGTTCAGACTTAAAATTATCTATCATAGTCCATTTAGACAGTGATTCTATTATATGAGACAGCTATATTTTACTGTGCTGACTGAAATGTATTTAGAAGTATTGCTTTAAATTCAACAGAGTTTATACCTTTACTGAGCGTTCTTGTAAAATATTGTATCTGTAATCTGTATTGACTTGCACTTGTTTTTGAATAAAACAGATCTTTGCGTGTTTTTGGGACAGCAAGTTATTGTGGTAGGCACTCTCAGAAACGCAATGCTAAAATCGAATAGGTCGATTGAAAGTCGTTCTAGTTCGAAATGTCATTATTTGGCTGTCAATTACTCATCATATCAATCGTAAATAAATTGAATATAATATAATACGTCTTTAACCTATTCTCTGACCTTAAAGTACGTCAAACAAAACTTAGATCCTGGTCGTCTATTACTTATTTTATGAACCGTCATAAATAAACCGTCTTATGTAAGCATCTACTGAATTCTTATATGCTTATACCCCATGATATGCTTTTGTTTGTATACTTTAAAACAAAATCCTAGAAGTAATTAGCCCTTATTGCCTTAACTATTTTATCAGTAAAGACGATCTAACGCTATTTTAATTAATCTAATACTATAAGAATCTTGGTCCTGACATACTGACTCACTGACAGACAACGCGCAGCCTAAACCGCTGGTCGTAGAGACTTGAAATTTGGAGGGTATATATGTCTTAGTACGTAGGGGTGTACTAAGAAAGGATTTTTCAAAATTCACCCCTTAAGGGGATGAAATGGGGGTTCAAAGTTTGTATGGAGAAACAAGATTAGATAGTCTTTTCTATCCGAAACTTCACACAAGTGCTTCAGTACAAAAATAAGTAAACACGTGTTTCATGTTTTTTTGAAATTCCACCCCTAAGAGGGTGCAATGGGGTAACAAAGTGTGAAAATCAATATTGTTTCGGATTGCGCTGAAATTTGGCATGCAGATAGTTATTACGACGTTAGTTACCTCTGAGAAAGGATTTTCCAAAATTCACCCCTGAAAGGGATGAAACGGGGGTTCAAAGTTTGTATGGAGAAACAAGATTAGATAGTCTTTTCTATCCGAAACTTCACATAAGTGTTTCAGTAAAAAAATAAGTAAATACGTGTTACAGGATTTTTTGAAATTCCCCCCTCAGAGGGTGCAGGTAACAAAGTGTGAAAATCAATATTGTTTCGGTTTGCGCTGAAATTCGGCATGCAGATAGTTTTTACAATGTTAGTTCCCTCTGAGAAAGGATTTTCCAAAATTCACACCTGAATGGGATGAAACGGGGGTTCAAAGTTTGTATGGAAAAACAAGATTAGATAGTATTTTCTATTCGAAACTTTATACAAGTGCTCCATTAAAAAAATAATTAAATGCGTGTTTCATGTTTTTTTGAAATTCCACCCCTAAGAGGGTGAAATGGGGTAACAAAGTGTGAAAATCAATATTGTTTCGGATTCCGCTGAAATTTTGCATGCAGATAGTTATTACAACGTTAGTTCCCTCTGAGAAAGGATTTTCCAAAATTCACCCCTGAAGGGGATGAAACGGGTGCTCAAAGTTTGTATGGAAAAACAATATTAGATAGTCTTTTATATTCGAAATTTAACACAAGTACTTAAGTAAGTAAATACGTGTTTCAGGCTTTTTCGAAATTTCACCCCTAAAAGGGTGAAGTGGGGTAACAAAGTCTGAAATCAATATTGTTTCGGATTGGGGTAAAATTTTGCAGATAGTTATTTTGACTTAGGTATCCGCTAAGAAAGAATTTTTCATAATACTTTCTTTAAGGGGATGAAGCGGGGGTTCAAAGTTTGTATAGTCGTTTTATTCGACATTTCACACAAGTACTTCTGTAAATAAATAGGTATATACGAGTTTCAGACTTTTTCAAATGCCACCCTAAGAGGATAAACTGGGGTACCAAAGTCTAAAAATCAATATTGTTTCGGATTGCGCTGAAATTCAGAATGCAGATAGTTATTATGACGTAGGTATCCGCTCAGATGTGATTTTCTGAAAATTCCTCCCGGATACGGAACGGGTATGTATGGTAACAAAGTTTGTATGGCGAAACAAGATGGGATAAAGTACGTGTTGTAGGATTTTTCGAAATGGGGTAGGTAACAAAAAACAAACTACAGTAGGTAGTAAAGTAAATTTAGGGTTTTATAAATATGAATCCCGAATTGCCTTAGTCACGCGATAACATGAAAACGGGTGAACCGATTTGGCTAATTTTTATTTGATGTGTTTAATGATAGAATCGTTTTTACAAAAGAAAAGTTTTAAGTAAATAAAATAAGGTTTTAACGCGGGCGAAGCCGGGGGACACTTCTAGTTTAGTATAAAGCGCTAACAGAAACATGCTAATTGATTCTGATTGATACACGTGTGTAGGTGGTTCAATTAGGTATTTAAGGCTTCCACAAGGTTCTGAATTGGGTCCAAAGTTTTATCTAGTGCATATTTTAAAACTTCTTAAAACTATGATCGTTACTTTAAAAGCCGTTACATAATGAATTAATGTTGTATGGATTCTGCCGATCGCCAACATTACCGGAGTAATGGCTCTGATGGAGCTGTTAATTTTATTACTGCGGTTTGGTTTATGAATAGCCAGCCGACCGCAGCCGCAACTTTATTGGTTGTCATTACTGGCATTATGATGAAAAATTCACTCGAACTACCAATAAATAGCTCATATCGTTATAAAATTATTATGAAGACTTTTACTGTCTTTTGAAAGCCAGTTCATTTGATTATCTGCATATGGTTTCTCTAAACGCCTTAATAATCGCAAACACAATTAGTTTCAGCGTAGTTAGGTACCAACCGGTTACCGTGGCACTCAATTCTGAAGTAGAGGCGTCACAAAATTTATAGTCGGTCTCGCCTTAATTCAGTAATGAGTGCGGGGGGCGATAATTGAACTCGGCAATAGGCAAATTGCCGGAGCAGTCTCCCGTCTACACCGCTGTTATTGCACCTTCCAGTTTAACTCTCGACTCTGTCCCGGTCCGGCAAGGAGCATTATTCTCAGGAGGACTTGCATCCGCAATCGATAGTATCAAGAACTGAATTGGACTTTAGCAGAGCGCAAGAGGGTCCGGAATGCGTTTGATAGGGAACTGCCTGGGTTAAAGTGACACGTCTAATGGATGTCACCGACCAGATTTGCATCGCGTCCGTCGTGCCCGTCCTTCTCACACTTCTTACTTCCTCCGCCTCACGTTTTCATATAACCGTCTGGAATGCGAGCGTAGCAGATGTGTCTGTACTATCTGGATCTGGGTCGCTTGTTTTCGTGCCGAATCAGTACCAATCAAACCGGTTAACTCGCATTCATTGATATTGAAGACGAATTTATAAGCAACCACAAAAATTTGCACAAATATTATGACGTAGGACGAGATTCGTTATGACACGCCACGAGGAGGGAACGACTCGTAGAGTCAATTTAGAGGCCGGATGGCTCTAAAAGTGACAATTTCCTTTCGTGTTCTAGACATCTCAACACTTGTTATGTTGAAGTGGGTCGTACCTACTTATTTTAGATGTTCTTTATAATTCTTGAAACAAACGCATGCTAGGCATGCAATAACAATGCGGTTTCTAAGGGACTACATTGTATGCAAGTGCTAGAGTGCCACCCGGGAGCGCCATATTCTGTTATCTTAATGCAGTGCTACATCCCGACTAAACCGACAGTCACGTTCTCTTACATTTTATTGCTCTAAAATTGTCCATGACGTATACGCTGGCCTCACGTGCGCCGCCCTCTTTATTGAAAACTAATTCCATGTCGCCGGTTGTGTGTTGCTAATCATTCGGTTGTCCAGCGTCGCGATCAATCGCACGCGTTCGTGACGCTGCAAATTCTGGCCTGGCGCTACCACCTCCCGGTGTTTCTGGTTCGAACCAGCCCGCTGCCAAGAGTGAAGTAGCGTCATCGACAACACAGCTTCCAATTCGTATGTTTTTGTGCAAATAAATAAAGTAGCCGTTCGTGATTAGCTCTGTAGCGTCCGCGTCCACATAAACCGGGGCCTGGTTGTTTTAGTGGTTGGCTCGCCGCCAGTGCTCCTGCGCTTGTATTGATCTGGCAGCGCTCGGTTGCCCACATCGCATCGGCACGCAATGTGACCGCTGCGAACATCTCGGCCTCGCTGACGGTCATATTCTTATCTTCCCGTATTGTTTTATCAACGATCGTACCAGATAAGCATGTTTTCGTTCGCCAATGCTCACAAAAAATAATGGTAAAACAAGGCGTTCATTCAATTAAACACGTATCGGACAGTGCTCTATTCCATCACAAAGGTCGAAAGGGCCTTACAAAAGCTTGAATAGAATCGTCATTACATGTTGTTTGTTCGTTTTCTGAAGGCATTGAAGCGAGTCGCGGCTTCCTGTTCCGTTCTCGTTCACAAATGGTTTATTTCACCGGCGTTGACATGTAGATAAGGCGTAATAAAGTTTTCCTTATTAACGCGAGGGATGTAGCCTGTTTGCCCGAAACCCCGCCGCCTCGTGAACAATAACTCGTTTAAACAAGTTTCGCGTGGAAACGAGGTTTATAATAATTTCGGGAACGTTGCCTGGTGGAATTATTTGCTTTTGTATTACTTACTCGGATAATTTAGCGCGTTAGTGCCTTTGTACATTTACGTCCATAAATTTTGGAATATTAATTTAACGTATCTGGTGAACATCAAAAGCTTTTTTAGTGCTTTAATCCAATTGCTACCCGGAGTCTGTTTAGTATAATCCTTGAATTGGATATTATCAGTAAAGTGGTTTAGTGAGTGGATAAAACTACCTTTCGTTCAGTAAAATACAGCCAAAAGAACGTTAGATCTGCGTTTAATATGTATATTTTTCCTTTGTGATTTGGTAAATGTTTATATGAGTACATGAGTTTTTTTTAAAGCAATGTGAGTTGCACATGAGTAGTAGTCTTGTTAACCCCTTCGTAGATATTACATCTACAAAGATAAATAGGTAACCTTCTATTCTATTCTCTGGGACTTTAACCGTTCCTACTGCACCCTAATTGAATAGGTGCAGAGTGCAGACAATGTCGATTCTACCCCCTACGAGAAGCAATAAGTAAGAATTATATCAGCTATTTGTTTTCGCCTAACCTACCTACCGCTTAGGTCGCACATGTTTGCGTCACGTTATGTTTGCCGCCACGATCCTCCGTCTTTATAGCCCCAGTAATAAATAGCTTGTTTTTATAGATTCCTATCATTGTCGTGTCTTTGGCATGGCTATATAGCTAAACTTAGAATTAGATTATCTCTGTATTTGAAAATTATGCATATCACGGAATCAGCAGAATACTCAACTCCTCACCTTCTTACAGCAGAGGTTACTGAATCAAAATCGGTTTATCCGTTTGGGCTCTACGATGCCACAGATAGACACACACATGCACAGATAGATACACACGTCAAACTTATAACACGCCTTCTTTTTGTGCCGGTGGTTAAAAATGAAAGCGGTCCCCATACAAGAAACTTTATTTTTCAGGCGTTTTTCGCTCGATTTTATGAACCGCTATAGACACTTGACATTTTCACAGAATGTTTATTACTATGACAACAAATAATAAAATAAAAAAGTTATAAAAAATTAATGGCGGTAATACATGAAAACGAGTTCTTTTCAACCGATTTATTAAAAACTAGATGACGCTAGAGTCGGTTTAATAGCTCTCCTTGTTAATATTGCTTAAATGTATGAGATCCTGCATCGCACAAACGATATTTTTCGCGATGTTGGAACCTGATGCACTTGCTTTGTCGTCAAACATCTTAAAATTTGCGATCTATATAAAATGTTTCCTTTTTATAATATGAGTGTAGATTGATACAGTGACATGGAACCCTTCGTGTGCGGGCCTGACTAGCACTTGGCTGGTTTATTTTACCACCTATTCAACAAATAAACACGTATCTTGTTTAATGCATGCTACATATGAAACAATAAATCAAGCTAATAGGTAACTATTTCTACTTTCGACTTGTAGTTAACAAAGCGTTTACCTAGGTGTGCCTTTTCAATACCTAATACTGATGTCAGCCGCGCTTTCGTGCTCATTGCATATTCACAATTATTTATGTACATATTTACGTTTTTAAATTATGTACTAGATATGAAGGCTATAAATTATTTATAGATAGATAGATAGATAGATAAACACTTTAGTACACCATACAAATTAAAAGTAAAAAATGGTAAATAAAACAATGTGGCAACCGGCGGTCTTATCGCTTAAAGCGATCTCTTCCAGACAACCTTAGGGTGGAAAGGAATAGATTAGCATACATGACGGTATAGGTGTAGAAAAAATAATAATAAAAAATAAATAAATAACAATAAAATAAAATAATAGGTAAGTACATAATTACAAAGGTACATATAATTTATGTAATTTAATACATACATAGCAATATATACATATAATACATATATAGCGATATAATACATGTATAATGTCACACAATACATCTATACTAATATTATAAAGAGAGAACATTTGTATTTTTGTATTTGTGTATTTTTGTATGTTTGTAATGAGTAAGCTCAAAAACTACTGAACCGATTTAAAAAATTCTTTCACTAATACATAGAATAGACTTTCGGAATGAAAATAGGCTATATATTATCCCGTTTTTTTTATACATTAGCTTCTATATATTCTTCAACCACTATGGGTCCATTTTATGCTACTGAAGATATTTTTTTATCTGCAAAGCCAACAGATTTTATTATTACTTCATATCGGTACTACTTTTGGCCTGGGCCTTTTTTATATCATATAGGCTAGCATTTGACCACTGTATCACCTGTTGGTAAGTGATGATGCGGTCGAGGATGGTAGCACGCTAGGCCTAGAATAGGAACTGGCTCTCAAGGACAGCTGACAGAAAATCTGTCGCCAAACATTAATGTGTGTACACATTAATTCCTTCTGGTCAGTGTTGCTGAGGATCTGGGATCATGTATCATGGATCACTGGCTGAAACAGCTTAAACCACTGATACAGCTAGTGACACAGTGATGCATCAACAATCTGATTTTTGTGTGTACTAACCTAGTTTATAGTTTTATTTTATTTTTATGTTTTTTTTAATAATTGTAACTGTGTATGTATAATGTACTATATGGAATTAATATTCAGAAATAAATGAATAATAATAAAGAATAAAAAAAAAACTAATCTTTGGCGACAGATTTTCTAACTTGAGGTTGGTAGCTGGCCAGGCGGACACTAGATAGTATCTACAGCCATGCTATATTACTACTCTACTGATGAGTTATCAATTTAGAACGAAGATGAAAACATCCTCTAAAATTAAGTCTAATTTTGAGTATTGCTATTTAGGGCAAAGTAAGCATGACAACGAATAGCGTATTGTAAGTATATTACTGAATCCTACTAATATTTTAAATGTCAAAGATTGAGTTTTGGTTGAAATTTAGAATCGTTTGGCACGAAAAAGGGGAAATGGAGGGGTGGAGGGGGTAGGTGGGGGTCCCCCTTTCACTACCCCATCACTCTCATTACAAGGTAATGCATAGTTTTTGAGTTATGATTTATTTTTGCAAAATCATAACCTCACTTTGTAAAAATTTAGAATCGTTTGGCACGAAAAAGGGAGGATGAGGTGATGGGGGGGTAAGGGAGGGTCCCCCTTTCCTTTTCCCACCACTTTAATTACAAGGTAATACATAGTTATGCGTATTTTTGTAAAATCATAACCTTACTTTTTTGTAACACTTTGCTGATCAATATCACTATTTTGTTGGATGTTTAACAAACTTTTTGCGCTTCGCCGGCCGCTGCCGCGGCACGCTCGCTTCGCTCGCTCGGCTAGCGCGTTGTGTTTTCGCAGTTTCAACCTGACTTAACCTAGTTTTTTTTCTAGTGGGGTGTTCTTATTAATTTAGTAGTGGTAAATAATATTACTAAAATTTTTACTAAGTTATCTAGCCCTTGTAATTATTATTTGCACTTTGTTTTTATGGTTTAGTATATTTTTAGGTTACATTTTGTTTATATCGTTTTCTTGTAAAATATGCATTACCTTGTTAAAGGAATGGTATTGTTACAATCAGGGACCTAACTTCTACCCATCCCCATAACATTTTATATCAAATTCATGCCAAACGATTCTAAATTCAACCAAAAATCCAAAATCAAACCCAACAAAAATAGGCATAACTCAAAAACTATGCATTACCTTGTAATGGGAGTGGTAGGGTTGTGAAGGGGGGACCCTCCCCTTCCCATTCCACCCCTCTACCCCCCCTTTTTAGTGCCAAACGATTCTAAATCCAACCCTGTGTTTTTGTGTGGTTCTTTAATCAATTCTTAGCTTAAAAGATTTGAATGAAAAATGGCACACCGATATTTTATAATTCGGATTAACCCGTAAAATATTTTAAAACGCAGGCGAAGTCGCGGGGCACTGCTAGCTAGCGTAGTTCTAAAATATTTACTAATGAATATTTATATTTTCTTTCTTTCCATAATGCCCACAATTAAAAATATCATAATTCATATCCTGTACGATACACTTGTATTCTCTGAGGGCTTTTTTCACTGGTTCCTAATAAAGTGACAGATAGTTTTCTGTCAGATGACGCCTTATAAAAGCTGTCAAAAATCTGTCTGATAAGTTCCTATAAGCGCTACCAGGAACCTTTGAAACTGGCCCTGAATCTGTTTCAGTTGTCTCGCATGCCCTGTAATTTCTCTGACTACTTTAGTTCGACCTACAAACCATCTCGGGATGTCTGTCAAATTGTTTCTTGTTAACTACATTATTTGCGCACTCATAGACTACTATTGGTTCTGTGTATAATACCGGTTGTTCTCTATCAGATATTGTATGTCTCTATTTTTTCAACCGACTTCAAAAAGGCGGTTTTCAATTGCAATTTATTTTGTTTCAGATTATTTTGTTACCTCAGAACTCCGTAATCTATTAACCAATTTGGAAAATTATTTTTTTGTTTGAGAGAGTATACTTTCCGTTTAGTCCCATTATAATATCATAGATATATGATGAGTATCTCCAGAGATATGGAGATAAACACCTCAAACTTGGTACTGAAAATGACTAGCTCGGCATTTATGTCGATTTTTTCGTAATGTAAATGATAAGATCTTTAATTATTTCGACAGATTTCAATAATTAATAATAGGTTGCGTATACAATATACTTCTTTTTGCGCCGGGGGTTAAAAATAGTATATAGGATACTCAGCTCAAGCAGTCTACAAATTTTCTTTATTGTTATGTATAACTCATTACCAAGTTACGCGTCATCATATGTATAACCAATTATCTGTTGTTATTTCAATTGTTGGTAAACCACCAGCTCAGTTATGTCTTACTAGCTATCGATACAAAAGGAAATAAATAGCAACTGCTTAGGCTTATTTGTCTAGGCGTTCCATTGAATCGAAGAGTCGCGCCAAGGCCGTGCCAATTTTCTTACGTAAGGAAATTCATCGGGCACTGTGTCTTTGTGTGTTACTATTTTATAAAAAGAAACCGCCAATTTCAGACGCAGGCTACGAAATTGCGTAGTCTTGATCGATTCATGATCAGTATATTTTTTACTTGGTGGAAGAAGCGAAAGACGTGTGTCAGGATCGTAGCATGTGGAAAAAAGTAGTTTCTGCCTACTACCCCAACAGGAAAAAGGCGTGATTTTATGTATGTATATTTTTTACTAATTGCGCCCCTCAGCTTCGCAAGCGTTAAAAAGTATCTTATGATCTAATCTACCATACGTTCTATCTCTGTGCATAATATCAGCTACATAAATCGGTTTAACCGTTTGACCGTGAAGGAAGAAGTTGGTGTTGATTGCTACGCACACGGCTACGAAATGCTACGCCTCTTCAACTACGTTAATAGTGCGCCCGTCACCTTTGTTTAAGCTAATCGTGTCAATGATCATACGAAGCTACATTTCAGCATAGCTGTGCACACTGCATATTAGCGATGGACGTGTAGCTTTAATATTTTGCCTACTATACTGTTTACCATAAGAACAAAAAATCTTTTTACGACTAAGCAATGCCTAACTAACCGTTCCGTATGGTGCCGTGCCTTTACCGATCAATAATGTGGCGGTGTAAAACCAACCGTCAAATCTTTACCGTGCTTCGTATAGTTCTATGTTAACAGTATCTTCATGGCAAGGTTGTTGGGCCATTATCCCAGTGTTAGTCAGAATTGTGATATCACTGCTACTTTGGACTCCACTCTTGATTGATATTACTTACCTTGTCATCGTAGTTGGTTTTATTTGCGTTGGGATTTACATCATGATTGGCCTTTGTGTGTGTGTCAATTTTCATATGTTAATGCTCGGCTTTTAGTGAGTATTCAATGACCACAGCATAAAAATTAAACATGGATTGCTGCTATTACCGGCTATGGCTAAGTATACAGGTAGAAACTGTGACGGCTGTGATATACCTAACATAGATAAGAAATGATTTTGGATAATTTTGCAGTACAATCCCAATGCATTGCATTTCCAGCTGATATTATTACATTGTAATGATAATTATATGCAGAAACTATCAATTGGCATCCCAATCCTACGTTATAATATTATAATAATTCCCCAATAGACACTTTTCATAGATCTTAGTAGCGCTATATTGAGCCTATATACACTATTGCAATATTATGGCATCTTCGCATTCGCTACAGCAATCAGACCATATTGCACATTCTATATTCATCCCTTTGCTAGGAAATAACTCGTACTTTCATTCCGTTATTAAATAGGTTCAAGAAACGAGGAGATTCTGATGAGATATTTTAACAAAAATGTCATAACCATTCTTTTTCTTATCCCTTCCAAACTTTGCTATGTAACTCCAAAATTCGCTTTGTAACTCCAAACTTCGCTTTGTAACTCCAGAGAACTTCTAAATTACATCTCCGGGCTCATTATATCTGAATTTAATATCACGGAAGAGTAAGATGAAAACGTATAAAGCCTTTAGAAAACGGCTGAGTGTGAAAACCGCTGAGAGCATGTCTCTCGACGTGGTTATTAACTTGACCTAGTTTGTTGCTGTGTGAACGAACTCTTTGCTTTGAGACTTGAGACTCACTAGGAGTTTTAAAGTCTTGTAGCGTTGTGAAAGGAACGCGTGAACGACTATTTACTTGTTTCTTTAAGGCACAGTACAGCGTCTCTTGTTTACTAGAATATACATTTTGCTTGGCTCAAATGCTATAAAGTTAAAACTATTTTGTACGAATTGTAAAGTTTTTTTTATAATATCTGATAGTCTAGCGTTTGACTCTATCTCGCCTGTTGGTAAGCGATGATGTAGTGCAGAATAGCGAACACGCTTGACCTAGAATGGTCTGACTTTCAAAGGCTACTAGAACAATGGATATGGTGGAACATTATCTCCTTGATGGTGATGACTGATGAGCTACCTTTTAAGTAGCAAGTCAGGCGGAAGACAGAAATAACGCTCCTATCACATGTAGAAGTAATTCATTCTTTTTGATTTCGACTTATTAACATAGTGTGGTGAAGACTTCATTTACTGCTAAGCAAATTTGTAACGACTATCCGTAGAACTTTGTTTATTTTGAAGTAGAGTAATAGTTTATGAAAGACTATACTTTTAGCAGATGAGAAATAAAATAAAATAAAACTTCTGTGAGCAACTGTCTAAAAAAGACCCGGGGATTGTGTCCAACCATACAGAGGCAATGATTTTGACACCCCTCTCACGTAGTATCGCTCGATCATTCCCTTTCAAACGTTTTCCTTTCAGTTTCTTCTGCACCATGAAATATTTTTCATATAAAAATGCGTCGCATTTCCTTTTGGACATTGAGTTTTCAAGTAACGCGCCCTCATCACTTCCCTTTTGGCTCGATCGGGCACAACTCAACAAGATAAATTGTTTTCTGTGACGTCGATTCTGTTAAACTTAACTTAGCGAAAAATTCATATATCTTTTTTCTTAACTTAGGGCAAAAAGTATTCTTTCCTTTTGAGCGCCGAATTCCAAGAAATAAAAGACACAAAAATGGTTTTGTTTGTGATTGTCATTATAATCCGTCATTGCTAAAAGTCGTCTGTACAGTAGTCAATAATATTTATTTTTATTTCTTTACCACTTATCCTTGTTGTAAAATGTTGTGTAGAATAAGTGGTTTAGAAACCTATTCAAATTTAAGCAAAGACTTCACCCGCAAAAGCCATACCGATCAGATCGATTGAATCCAAAAATAGACAAGAAAATCAGTCGGAGTAGTATCTGTATAATTTAACTAGTATATGTCTGCAAACTGAACAACACGGACAGTTACAAAACAGCTCAAACTGAAATATAACAAAATAGCTTCAAACAGATTAACATGTACACACATTTATTTTAACTAACCCTTATCAGCCAGGTCTACAGTTTGTGAACTGCTTACCACAAGTAGCTTATTGTAACTACGCTTAAAAACGCATTGATTTTCATTCTTCGCTTCGTATTTAGAAGCTTGATGTTCAATACTTGTTAAGGACTTTTTTTAAATCGTATGTATGTATATATTATATCGTTGGATACTATCTATCACTATATCACCTGTTGGTAAGAGATGAAGCGGACAAGGATGGTAGCAAGCTAGGCCTGGAATAAGCGGCGACGTACCGCCAATCTTACGAGTACAAAGAGTAACAGAGGGTATTCTTGCCCTCTAAAATAGCTGCCGGAACTGTGGCCGGAACGCATTAGAAGTTGTCGACAGATTTTCTAACTTAAGGGTGGTAGCTGGCCAGACGCATAGTAGACAGTGTCGTACCACCATGCCGAGGGTTCCTTCACGATGTTTTTCCTACACTGGAAGGTCACTGTGTATTACGGACTATTAGAAGTTTTTTTGAATTCATTTCATTTACAACCGACTTACAAAAGGAGGAAGTATCTTAATTATTATTATTCGACAGAAAAATCCATTGGTGCAAGGGGGGGGGGATTTAAACCCGTTACGTCTGGCTGTCTGACTGGACTAACCAACTATACACAGTTGCTCCATCACAAATCGCCATATGTAACTTTCTATCGTCATCTCTTTGCAAACGCACCTTAAGATTTCGTTTCATATGTAGATGTGCCTGATTTCTGCGGTTAAATATTGCTTAGTCAATTCGGACGTTTTTACAAAACCGTTCAGAAATTTTCTCGCTTCGGTAACCATGAAGGTTATCGACTACACGTGTTCTATTGACACCCGCCGTTCTCTTCGACAAACGAACACCATGTTGTTATTAATGGGGATTGGCATTATTCTCCATTCAATCAGAACACCCTCTGTTATTCTTTGTAAGATTGGCGGTACGTCGCTGCTTATTCAGTAAATTCAATAGGGTATTTATTTTATTGTGAATTCTTAAAGGGTCAAAGAATTAAATCTTTTCCAGTAATCTAAGCAAATACTCAAAATTAAACGCGTAGTTTTTAACAGTTTGTGCTTAGTTGATTTTATATTACTAAATTATTACGCAGTATCTTTTATTATATACTTTAGAGATAAACCCGAGCTTAAAGTTTCGCACAGAGTTATATCCGCTTGGAGAAGTTTCCATTAGTAAGCTCGTTCAGAAACTATTTCAATAAAGCGCCGCTAAACCACCAATGAAGTTTCTAGGGTTGAGATTAATATTATATTATATTACTCGCTGTATTCATTATACCAGTGCTAATTGTACCTGTAGCAACCAACTCAGATTTCTTCCCACAGTCGGATTCATTTCTACCCTTTACTATTTACAGCTCCCAAGGGCTGAATCCCGTTTCAGACGAGGAGTGCTTTCACCCTCCCAAAGGAGGTCGTTAGGGGATGTGGGTCGTGACCCTTTTTCACAAGCCTCTATCGTTTGCGTTTTCTGCTCCAGCTCAAATTGAAATTCAATATCTGAGTGACAGCTGGTATTTTTACAAGCTTTATCTCTACTTCACGGCGAATTTATTTGTCCGTCACAAATCTTGCGATTGATTTTAGAACGACTTCCAGGGGTTCGATTGAGCTGAAATTCTGCGTACATGTGTAAATCGCGTGACAATGCAATATTATGATGACATGATGCTGATCTGATGTTGGAGCTGGAAGGTGGCCAAAGGAACTCCTAAACTACACATGTTATACCCGTCGTGTTTGGGCTCGTTGGATTTGTCTTGACTTACTCTGGTCCTAGGTTATGTGAAAGCTTGCGTTTAAAAAGTTTTTAAAAATATTACTTGTTACCTGTAGAGTTTGTTTTGTTTCATTTTTGCCGTTGATATTCTTCAAGACTTTCAATATATGGACTAGCAATGCCCCGCGGCTTCGCCCGCGTTAAAAAGTATCCTATAGATAGCTTAATCCATAGTAGGTAGTGGCAATCCATGTGCAAAATTACAGCTAAATCTGTCCAGCCGTTTGACCGTGAAGAAGTCCTAAACAAACAAATATACAAACCAACGTTCGCATTTATAATATTGGTGTTGATTTGGATAAAGATGCACGAGTACAATAAAATAAGAGTTAAACTATTGGTTAGTGTTCTAACTAGAGATTTATTTGCCACTATTTTAGTTTCATTATTGCATTCTCATTATATTCTTACTCATAGTTTCTATGATAATTGTTTCTTTGTATTATATTATGTTTATATTATCTATTGTGTAAGCATACTATGTACATTCTCGTGTAAAGTATGACACTAGACCTCACACTCTTATACAGGTGTTTGTTGACGTATTTGCTTATTAATTGTAAACGTAAAAACTATAATCTCACAATTCAGATGAGGGTTTATATTTAAATATTAAATCTTCAAAATTCGTTTCTAATATATATATGTTATATATACGTTTGTTAAGACGCTCATATAGATATATATATAATATATATCTCTTAACAAACGACGTCTCCAGAGATTTAAACATCAGTAATGAAGTCCTTTAACGATCCCTCTTTTAGATTTTTCTTGTAAATGTATAAAAGTATGTTGATGACAAATGAATATTAAAAATATATTTTCTTTGAATTTCTTTTTCAATCAGTGTTTCTTTGAAAGTGTTTCTGTGGCTTCTATTGGTTTGGTTTGTTCAATATCATTAGTAGTTAAAAGGCTTCAAATAAACTGGCCAAGTGCAAGTCGGACTCGCACTCGTAGGGTTCCGATTCCGTACCACAATAAAATATTTTATAAGATCGAGCAAAAAATGCTGAAAAAATCACGTTCCTTAACATATGTCAAAGCAACCGTAATTATCATAATTATGACAATGGTGTAAAAATGTCAAGTGTCTACAGCTCTGTAAAAAGGTGAGGTATCTGTTACAGTTCATAAAATTCAGCGAAAAGCGGAAGAACATGTTTCATGAGGACATTTTTTATGGGGACCCCTAATTTATTTTATTCTGTTTTCAGTGTGTTATATTATAGTGGACATTGCAATACATATTTTGTGAACATGTCTATCTACCTATTACGGTTCAGGATATACAGCCCTGTGAAAAGCGGACGGACGGACGGACAGCGAAGTCTCAGTAATAGGGTTGTGTTGGTACCACCCTTTGGGTTTCGAACCCTGAAAAATAAAATGAAAGTAAATTTAACACTTTTAATGTGAATGTTAATGATTCATGCAAGTGAATAATATCGTTTAAAAACTAAAAAAGAACCGACTTCAATGCCGCTCTATTCATTTATAGTACCAATTTTGAGGTGTTTATCTCAATATCTCTGGAGATACTTATCAGACCTCGATAAAATTACCATGGTACCATGGTACACTTGGGATATCTCCTTACCAACAAAAAAGAATAATCAAAATTGGTTCATAAACGAAAGTTATCCGCGAACAAACATTAAAATATATATATATATACGGTCGAATTGAGAAACCTCCTCCTTTTTTTGAAGTCGGTTAAAAACTCATGTTAATTTTAAACTGATGTTTCCTTAACATTCAACATTATGAAGTCAATCTCACTAGTTGTACGTCGCGATAAATTTCCATTTATAAATTATCAAAACCTGACCTAGACTAAGCAGTTACACAAAGCAAACTTGCAATAGTTACAAAGAATTGTAACAATAAATCAATGCAATGTCACTGCCAGCTCAAAATAGTATCACAAATGAGTCACAAGCATGTGATATCGTTAGTTGCAATTACAGATATTTATATGGGCAGTTAGCCTCTAGTGCATATAGTGCAAGGACTTTAACTGGTTGCTCTACTTTGTCCACTGTTCTATATATCACAAAAAATCTAATAGAAAGTACTTCTGAAATGCTGGCAACTTATCAAGTGAAAAGCAATTTGAACCTAGAAGCGTTTTGCGCTTTTGAAGCCAAATTAATGTTTTTGGCTCCAACACCACGTTTACTATAAAACTATTCGGATATGGGAATGTAACTGTAAGGTTAGGTAAAAGGCAGGGATTTCGCCCTCTTTTTCCCGACCCAGCAACGAAGATTGAATAATCATAATAAAGCTGCGAAAATCTTCTATCTTTTCTAACGACAACGAAGAATAGGTTGACGTCATATTGTAAACAAAACTAGCTTTAGGCAGATGTTAATGGAATCAGTCTACATTGGTATTTCCACGTAGTTCGGTCATTGCCGTATTTGCCACTCGTTTAATCATTACTTTTGTTTTAGCTCACTATGGGCACGTCTTCATTTTTCCACACAAGCAATTTAACTTAATTGGCAAAGCACCGGAACATGTTATTCCGGAGGTTGCGGGTTCAAGTCCCGTTGGTACGATGAAATTTTGGATTGTGTTTAACAATATACAAGCAATTTAATAAATTCATCGGCTTACGCTCATGATATTAGGTAAAATCTCAATTATCTGTTGATGTAAATGCCTTTGTTAGGCACTTTAATGTTGCCTCATTGTCACAAAGACTTTACGACTTCAATAAAACAAAGGTTCTCCATAATCCCGAGACAAAATTGTTTTTCTTTTATTTCTTGGTTTTCGTCAATTCTTGTTATTACCTACTTGGTCGTTTGTGTACTTAAATAGTAAAATACTACTTACGTGAATATTATTTTAACTTTCATACATATCTATTATTTCTGAACCTTTGTGACTTTAAACCGGTTAAGGTTATCGGTTGTTGACAAAAGCTGCATATGCGACTAATTTTATAGCTTCGTTTTTTATTATTATGATCTCATCACTATTATTGCATTTATTTACACTTTTGAATGCTGATATAATTAAAATACTTGTTAACTTATATATCGTATGATAGGTATATACCAACTGACATAACTACTAGGCTTAATTTTTTTTTTTAATACTTTATAGGCTACCGTTTGACCACTATCTCACCTGTTGGTAAGTGATGATGCGGTCGAAGATGGTAATCACGCTAGGTCTAGAAAAGAAACTGGCTCACAAGGATAGCTGCCGGAACACATTAGATGTTTGGTGACAGATTTTCTAACTTGAGGGTGGTAGCTGGCCAGCCAAATATTATCTTAATCAAAATTTGATGTACGTCATCAATAAAAACCTAATCTGCTTTCCATAATGGCTGTGTAATTGTATAAAGCGCCAAAATAAATCTGGCGCGCTTAGCTGTAATTTCCATGAGTAAATTTACAAGTTTACCAGCTCGGCTCAGTCGGCGTAATGAAGTTTACTGTTTCTGTATTCGTCTATCAAGGAAGCTTAGCTCAAAGGAATGCTTAGCGGAGATGGGAACTCGACTGAGAGCTTAATAAAGTGCTAACTTTTACAAGGTTTGCGTCTAACTTGTTGATAACTTGTTACGCACGTTTTTTTATTAGTACATCGCTCCTCTAAGATTGATTATTATCAGTATTAAAACTTGTATGATTCTGTCGCTGTGTGCTAGCTTTTTAGGTCTCGCAGCTCCTTAAACTTGAAAGTATGAACTGATTTCAAAGCAGTTGATAATTGTGTCCGATAAATTCTTAATATAAGTAATCGAGGTTACTTTGATATTTTTGAAATGTATGGCGATTGTGAATGAATATTATATCCTACCAATATTATAAATGGGAAATGTTATCTAAAGAGTTCACATTTTAAGATGATTGATGTTCAGTATTGAAATACTATTGAAAACAGAGTTTCAAAACACAGAACTCAGTTATGATAAATACCTAACTGTGGATTAATTTTTGCCAAAACAACAAACACTACAAAAACTTAAATTTCTCACTGCGACTAGTACTTTCGCGTAAAAATGTGGGTATCTTATTGTCAGAGCGAGCGCCAAGCGCGAGCGAGGCTCCGTTTCAGCTTGAGCAAAAATGCTTTCGTGTGTCCGGCGGATGTCCGGATGTCCTGCTTTTTTCCTCTACAGGGTGCATTTCTCAACTGATTCTCTTGAAATTTGTGAGCTGGTTCGATAATTACATAGATTAAATTTTTTTTGTAGCAAGCCTTTTACCACTATCTCACCTGATGTTAACTGAAGATATTTTAGACCATGTAGCACGTAGATAAATATTGTAGATATTTTTTTGGAATTAAAAAAAAATGACTAGATGTGGCTATGGGCTATGGGGGTTAAAAATGTAAAAATAATATTTAATGCCATTTCTAAAAATGTTCAAAAGTCACCAAGTAAACTTTTTTGTTAGTGTTTAAGACGCAACTTTCTCGTCCGACTAACTTTTTCATCTGATAAACTTCAAGGGGTCAGGTGTGTATTATTCAGTTGTAAGTTATGCAACATACAGCTTACAGAGCCACTAGACTAGCACAGAATACTTTATAGTACCTACTACGTACCACTAGTTCATATACGTAAGATTTTTACAAATTATGAAATAAAATTATTATTTATGAAATATGACTAATAGCTTCAAAAACTTGTGTCTAAAGATAACATAAGTGTGTACTAATGTGATTATATACGGATTATGTGAGGACGTGCTCAGTCTCATGTGTAGATTGTTGTTAAAGTCAGCTTCGGCTAATCCCCGTTGTAGAATGGAAATCTTTTATATTAAATTCTTATATTCGCCGAATTCTTATTAATTATTTCTATTGAACCGGAATGGTTCTTAGTATGTGTAAAGAGATAGTTTATTAAAAAATCTTGTCATGTACTTTATCTAAAACAGTTCCAATCCTTCGCCACAAAACAAAGATATTTGATCATGTTTAATACTCACTATCTCTGTTATCTGATATATTTTCTACTTTTATACGAGAATTTTACGGTTATTCCACGTCACACTTTATCAAATTATATACTTGACTTGACGTAGAAACGAGGACTCTGTACCTATGCGATATGAATGCAATACTATGTTTATATGTATGTATTTAGATTAGACTATTTTGTTTGATAGTTCAAGTGAATTTGTAAGCAATGTTGCGATCTAATTGTGCAATTTCATCCAAAGAGCACTGTTCTTATCACATGCTCAAAACTTGGAATATAAAAAAATAATTGTATAAGGTGTAATATTTTCTGATGTAATCATGACAAAACAGACTCTTTTTTAACCGACTTCAAAAAAAGGAGGAGGTTTCTCAATTCGACCGTATATATTTTTTTTTTAATGTTTGTTCGCGGATAACTTCGTCGTTTATGAACCAATTTTGATTATTATTTTTTTGTTCGAAAGGAGATATCCCAAGTGTGGTACCATGGTAATTTTATCGAGGTCTGATAAGTATCTCCAGAGATATCGAGATAAACATCTCAAAATTGGTACTGAAAATGAATAGCGCGGCATTGAAGTCGGTTCTTTTTAAAGTTCCGAACCCAAAGGCTACCAACGGAACCCTATTACTGAGACTCCGCTGTCCGCCTGTCTGTCTGTCTGTCTGTCTGTCTGTCTGTCTGTCTGTCTGTCCGTCTGTCACCAGGCTGTATCTCATGAACCGTGATAGTTAGACGGTTGAAATTTTCACAAATGATGTATTTCTGTTGCCGCTATAACAACAAATACTAAGAACAGAACAAAGTTAAAAATTAAAGAAAAGTTTAAAAAAAGTTTTTTACGATAGCGCAGCGCCACCTATCTAGTTGCTAAGATGGCGCTATCGTCTTTAACTTAATCTGAATCTCGGAAGCGGCTCCAACGATTAAATAAAATTTAGTATACCTACAGGGGATTTCGGGGGCGATAAATCGATCTAGCTAGGAGTCATTTTCAGAAAATGTTGTTTTATTCGTGTTTTCAATAATCAACTTTATTGATAATCAACTTAAAATATGACCCTTCCCGACATCTATTGGCGAGTAGAAGTACTGTATCAGTAAAGCAGTTAGTTGCTCTCAATTAAAAAAAATAGTATTATTATTAAATAAATAAATTAAAAAAAAAAAAAAACATTTATTTCATCTCACAACAAGGATCTTAATTTAACATACAAAAGTATGAAATTAGGCTGGCTTAATAAATGTAACCTATCGTTGTGAGAGACTGGTGCCTGAAATAGGTTTTGAAGAAACCTGCAGTACAGGATTAGTATTCATTATTCGTCAATAGATGTCGGGAAGAGTCATATTTGTCTGTTTAAGTGGCAAAACATTCCGAGCAAAGCTCGGTCAACCAGATATTTAATAATATTAATTACTACAATTACTATTACTACTATTACTATATAATACTATTCTACCTTTGTGTTAACGTTTACTTAGTTGGTGTTAGAAGTTCGTTAGAAATTCGATAGATGGCGTTCGGAACCCTCCGTGTGCGGGACAAAGTCTGACTCGCACTTGGCCAGTTTTATTTAGTTTTAAACGATATTATATATTTTGGAATGTAATAAAGATGTGTGATAGAAGATTCCATAGGTATACTTTATAAAAATCAATGGGACTGTAGAATTAATTATAATGAAAAATAAGCAGTATCAGGAGTAAATTTGACCCCTAAAAAGATGATTGGCGAACTAATAACACATGGGTTTTGACAAGTTTTAGTGCATTTAACGACCTACTTATACCAATACCAACGAAGTGTGAACATTTATGTTAATTCATTGTAAACAAATATTAGAGACACGTTGATTCTACCGTGTTGTAATTCACATGTTTTTATCATATTTATTTTATTAGTTTATATCGTATTTATCGTAGTTTTTATCATATTTAGTTGTAACTGAAACTATTTAAGGTATTTATAGATTGTAATTGTAATTGTTTATTTGCAACTTAGCACATTAAAAACAATAATAAAGTTGTTAATGTTATAACATCATAACTGTTTTGTGTAAAAAAGTAATTAATTCTGTTCATATTGGTAGAGCATGACTCATTTAGCTCTTACATTTAAATTAATTGTGTTATGTAAGAGATGAATAAGAGACGGAGTACGGTTCAGGCAGGCCGCATAACCGACATGGAAGAATTGCATGACTCGATGGACTTATATAACTTGAGAGAATGGACTATGGAATCATCCATAGCCCATTGTCTCAAGGTTTATAATGCATAAAAAAGTATTAAGTACTTCAATAATTCATCACCATTATAAAAAAAAAAAATAATGTAATTTATATTAGAATTCGACATTTTACTCAATATTTTATACAAATTAAGATCCGACCGTGCACGCTGTGTTTTTCAAAGGTTTATATTTATGTTAGTAGTATCAATTAATTTGGCTAACATATCTGTTTTTAGTAAGCAATTACCTCTGTATATATCTAACATATTGCATACAGTGGAGTTCAATGTCGTTATCAAACTGCCATTTGACCTTCTACTATACTTGTACTAGGAATTTTGTATTCTGTGCGTCTACTCTAAATACAAGCGGCAATAGCCCAATGGATAAGGTGTTGGACTGGCGATCGAGAGGTCGTGAGTTCGATCCCCACCCCACCCATTGCATTACTGACGTGAACCCACTCCAGACACAAGCATATTTAGCTTAGTTGGTCGGGTTAACAAGAATACTAGTAATGTGCAACACACATTGCGAGTAATCATTAAAAAAAAATCGAAGCATCACGGTCTACTTACAGTATTCAGCTCGTTTTTCCTGTAAATTCAACAAGAGTGAACGAATGAACCTCAGCTTAAAAGTTGGTGAACTTCCGACCTTAGTACGCAAATTAACAAATTTTGGATCACTAAAAATTTGCTCGTAACACTCGAACTTTTAAGAACTGTTTTTACACGCCATGCAGTTTTATCTTTACATAGTATAAAACAAAGTCGCTCCCGCTGTCTGTACGTTTAAATCTTTTAAACTACGCAACGGTTTTTTAGGGTTCCGTAGTCCTGACAAGGAACCCTTATAGTTTCGTCATGTCCGTCTGTCTGTCTGTCCGAGGTTTTGTTAAGAAACCGTTAACACTAGAAAGCTGTAATTTTGTGAGGGTATGTATATATATTACGCCGACAAAGTGCTGAAGTAAAATTGTGAAAAATATTTTTTTTAGGGTAGCTCCCCTATATGAGAAGTGGGTATGAATTTTTTTTGCATTTCATGAACTTCAAAGGAAAATTATAGCGGTTGAGATAACTTTATTAGTTCAGCAGTAATAGTCGTTGATCATGGGTGTTGGATAATTTTGTACCAAATACAAATCCTTAGAATAAATCCTTTAAAGTGACAAAGACGGAGTACCTAGTTGCTTGTTTATAACGGGTAAAGACTTGCATTGAATAACAGGCTACTACGGAACCCTACACTGCGCGTGGCCCAACACGCACTTGGCCGGTTATTAATTCAGTTTTCAGCAATAGATAGAGTGATTCAAGAGGAAGGTTTATATCCAGGATTAAAAGCGGGAAAAGCCGCGAGGTGCAGCTAGTTACCAATAAATGCATCAATATTACCTGCACGTGGTGAACCCATTGATCGCCAGCAGCGAGACATGTCAATATAATGATTGAATCGCCTTCTCCTGTCTAAGATCACGTAGACAGTCACGACTCACGACTGCTGTTGGACATGACGTCTGCACTGTTATTGAATTTGCAATTATCGACTGGTTCACTTTGCACGTGTGCTGTAGCTTGAACATTGTATATGCCTGTTCTAAATAATCGATCTATCCGCCGATCTGGGTTGATTCGTTCTATGGATTGAAGATTGACAACTCAAAATTCTTTGAATCTGGTTTGACATTATTGCTTACCTTCGTCATAACGTAGATATTATTTTGCAACTAACTTGCCTTTAACAATACAATACAATACAATACAATAACTCTTTATTGACACCAATTTGCACAAAAAAGAAGATACAAACATTTGCACTAAGTTTATTTACTGGTACAATGGGCGGTCTTATCGCTAAAAGCGATGTCTTCCAGACAACCTTAGTATGGAAATTATATTTAATTATGTTGAGCATGGACGGTGGCATGATATGTATGACGAGGAAAGGGTTTAAATTAATATAAAATACATAGACTTACTAATAATCTACATGTATAAACATATACATACATAATACAAATATATATATTATATATAATTTACTATATATATATATATATATATAGATGCACAATAAATAATCAAATTATAATATTTCTAATGCTGAAACGAATGACTTAATACTAACATAATATTAATTAAGTGACAAGTAATAATTTTGTAAGTAACTGTAGAGTTCAGGTTAAAGATTCTTTATTTCTCTAAAACATAGATCAGTTACATAGGCCTTAATTGTATGTAAGTTAACTTATTTTTTACAGAATATTTATTTTCACAGAATAATTAATAGTACACATACTAAAACCAAGAATTCAATGGGTGACCGCTTTCGATCAGGCGCCTAGATTTTTTTTATTCATATA
The DNA here is from genome assembly GCA_954871355.1 of Cabera pusaria. Classification (NCBI taxonomy): domain Eukaryota; kingdom Metazoa; phylum Arthropoda; class Insecta; order Lepidoptera; family Geometridae; genus Cabera; species Cabera pusaria. The sequence continues at coordinate 5,087,686 of OX940887.1, forward strand.
AGATAGCGTTTGACCACTCTCTCACCTGTTGTTAATTGATGATGCATTCGAGGATGGTAGTACATTAGGCCTAGAATAGATGCTTGTATACACATCATCTCAACATCATCATCAACATCTTGTTTACACATTGTCGTCTAATCCACTATAATATTCCTAACCGTCGAGGTTTAGTATGATTTTGGATCATATACTGGAAAAAACAAAACCTCTAACTTTCTACGACATTAAATTCATTATTATTTTTATCATAAAAGGTTCACAAATTTGTAAAATAAACCTACAAACATATTTAGCACTGTTGAAAAATGTTAGCGAAGATTTTGTTCAGCTACCTTTGTCAATTTCGAAGTGAAAACTTATTTCTGAAAGGTTACAGAGTAACGGACAGATACTCGACCTTTTTGATCTGATAAGGGTTCGTTTTGACTTTAGACCTCTACGTGAATACGTAGATAAATGTTAAACCCAGAAAATGTGAATAAAAGTTAAGCTCTTCTGACTTACAGTTTTTTTATCTTAACTTATTTCCATTTCAGAAGCAAATAAATAAGCATTTGTATGAAATGAACGGAGAAATATAAATATTTCGTAATTAAATAATTTGAATATGAAGTGTTTGATGAATACTCATGTACTTACTGTTTGTGTATGCACTACATGTACTGTAAATACCATGAATACGTAGTACAGTATCTATTACATTGATCCGTGTCAATACTGCATCAAAGTTAGGAAAATGTTTCTATACATGCCTTGCAGGCGTCGCCGCGTCATGATCATTGGCTAGTGTTGATGTATGACTGGTGACTGTAAGACATGTTAGTTGACATCCCATCACCACTCTCTAGCAGTTCATCAATGTGTAGTTTTGTCTCGATTCTCATGTGTCATGTGTTTTCGACAGCCGGACCGTGGAGTGTCCGTTCCATCACAGCTCACGGCCGCGGCACTCGCTCAAAGGTCAATGCTAAAACTCGATGAATGAGCCGAGAGGTGTCACGCGAGTTCAAAGCACCAGATACTCATCAAGCTCCTGTTTTATTACATCCTGTATTTTATTCATTGATTTTAATATCAAATTTTTTTCATATCTTTGCCATCAATTTTTTTGTTCGTTTTTAAAATGTTTATTATCTAATGTTATATTTACTAATGAGACCTTTTTAACCCCCGCCGCAAAAATAAGGGGTGTTATAAGTTTGACGTGTGTATAGGTGTATGTGTGCGTCTATCGGATGAGCCGATTTAGATTTAGTCTTTTTGTTCGATCGGTGTCTAAATCGAGGGTGTTTATAACTTTGATTCATTAAAATCAACATTCATAGGTCTGATCAATTCGAAATTCGGTATCCTTTTACTTCAACGATATTACAAGGACATGGTAGCAGTGACCTTATGCTAGGACATCTCCTGGAATTTACAGAATACTCAACTCTTCACCAACTTACAACAGAGATGTCGAGTTTGGGCTCTTTGGAATGGTCTCAATAAACAGATTACACATGATTGGGCGGGCGTGGATTAAAATCTTAAAATTTAAGTATTATATTCATCTACTGCATGACGTGATTTGTAATGAAAGGAATTTGGTATTTAAACTCGCTCAAGTCAGATCCTGCAGGGGTGGGGTGTGATGCCATGGTCATATCATACGTGAGCCTGTAGTTTCCTGACGATGCTTTTCCTTAAACGTACAGGCCCTGTATGCACCTGATGTTATTTTGCAGCTGTATATAAGGTATCAATTGTAATATGTAATTAGTGGTTTCCTTCCCCAGCTTTTAAATTGAGCTCAGTTTAACTATTCGATTACTATTCCGACGTTTCCTTAGTCTTATAAAAATATATTACTACGCTGGATTCACACGTGTCTTCGTTTATAATAACAAAAATCATTACAGCTTTATTTTCGTGTACAGATTTATAGCGAATTCTTCAGTATCATTAAAGTTCAATGTGTATGCGACGTGTGCTATTTTGTCATGGAAAATAAAACGTAAAGCCGGTGTAGTGACAGAAGCGTCAGCGGCAGCGACAAATCACTAATTTTAATTTATTTTTGAGTGCGCAGGGATTGTGTGAAGCTCGTTGTGGTTGTGATTATGCCAATTACGCGTGGAGCTGATTACAGTAACAAGTGCCGTTTTGCGCTGACGCTAATAGACGGTTATTACGTGTTGCCGGTACGTCACACGCCATTGATTGATGCACTACGTCTATACATCACACACAGATACATTGTTGGAACGGTCGAGTGTAGACTGTGAAGACTAATGAGATTGCTTTATTCAATAGACTTGTTTTGATGTGCAATGTGAGGCATCTTGTGAGAATGTTGTAATTGGAATTAGTCGTTATTTTTTATTAGAACTTCAGAATTCCGCCTTTTGATTTGGTGATTCCTGCCTTCGATGGAAACGCTATTAGTCTTACACTTGTGACATTTTTAGTTTTTTTTCTCTTCACGACAATTAATTGTCTTGCCCTCATCAAGAATTTTCTTAAAATCCTCCTCCTATCAAAAGGAAAATCTTTAGCGGTGACCTAGTTTTGCTTATTCATAGTACCCTGCAAGGCGGGTACTTAAACGAAACCGCGACGCAAATGAACATCGGTCAGTCAGTCATCACAAATCCCACTGGTGATGTGGTGTGTGATGATACTTCTTATTCTTTCGCATTATTTGCGTTTGTTAAGGGTTATAATTATATTATCTTCCTTGATATGACCTCGCTCTCTCATAGTCCAGCCGCACCCAAACTCCCATGATGAAAGAAATACCGAGACCGAGCGAGTTTCACCTACGTTTTACGACGCCATACGCAGTTTTATGAGTGTCATCAAACCGTATGTGTGTAACCATCTGAGTGTGTACACCTATCAGTAAGCATGTGTGCTTTTTGTGGTCTTTTTGTGAGGTTCGATGACCTTGGACCTTGATGGTCTGTTGTCGATCCTTCCGTGGATAGGGAATAGCATAATTAGGGTTGAGAGCTTTATTAAGAGGTTCTGGACTGGACATTTTAATGTACAGATTGGAAGGTTTTTTTTGCACCTATTTCATCAATTTATAGTATACACCACTTTACAATGTCAAAGCTATACACATAGCTTTGACTTAAAATAACTTGCACAAGCACAATGTTGTTGACCTAGGGTTAGGATAAGTGATCCTTTTTTATAGACGGTATCTATTCTTCTTTATTGCTGGTACCATTCAAACTATCAGGAAATCTTCTTTTATGTTTTCTTTTCTATTAAATGTAGCCAGTTCCAGTTTCTTTATGAGATTTCAACTGCTAACAGTAAACACCAAATGTTACACATCTCATTATCTACATTATAATATTTATCACCAGCTACCCTTCATGCTTTTAGACCAATCTTTTGTAGGTACTTGCCTAAACAACCGCATATGAATACAGCCTCCGACCAATCCCCACATCAATTGATTACACCAATAACTGTTTACTGTCCATAAAACGCATGGCGACCAATATCGCGCATATATGAATATCTAGCAAGAGACAATGTGGGCGAGCCGGTTATAAATGTCCAGCTGTTTGAAGTACTTGGATACAATACAATGACACGTCCTTGATATTGTAAGACTAAATGGACAAGACTTTGTGGAAAGGAATTTTATTTCCCTTGTGGCCATGTCTGATAGGTCGAACCCCCATATTCACAAACAACACTATGATGTCTGACAGTGCTCGCGAACGTAGTGTCATTCAAATACATTATTACTTACACATTACTTGTAAGTTACTTTACTTGTGTCAAATACATCGCTATGCGTTCGTCAAAAACTAGTGTAACCGACCGAAAGTTCGGTTTCGGCCTAAATTGGCCGAAACTTTGCCGAAACCTAAACTGATTTCGGAAGTTGTCGTACACGCTCGCCTAACTTCGTTTCTTGCGGCAACGTTTTGGTGGACTAGTGTAGATATGATAAATAAATGGTTACAACAAAATTAATATACTGTGTTTCCATTTCATGTCGTAATTAATGCAGAATAATGGGTAAAATGCACCAAATTTTTCAGAATTTTATACTTTACCACGTGAGTTTCGGTTTCGGCCGAAATTGAAGCCACGGCCGAATATTCGGTTTCGGTTTTCGCCGGAAAACCAGTTTCGGTCGGACTCTTATCAAAAACGTCTTGAATACGGCCCCATGTCTGCCATCGACTTGACACACTTGTATTATTTATAAATAAATATGATAAGTGACTGAGCAGAACGTCTCGACTACGTTTCATTCTTCGATATAGAAAAAATGACGTAGGCAATCAAAATCATAAATATTACACGTAGTACGTACCTAACACTACGTAATATCTACATAATCTTGATAGAACTAAACAAGTTTTCCTTAACTCAACTAAAAATAGGTGAAAACACGTTGATTCTTTTGACAAATAATCTAGTGTAATTCTATAATTCTGTTTACAAGTAAATGGCTACGTATACTAGACCCCGTTCTGGAGACGCTCAGTCTAGCTCTAGCCTGAGAATGCCGGCCACATTTTATAATTATCTTCATTAATTGATGACAACGGCGGGAGACTTCCATTAACACTCAGGTTATTAGACACGGGAGCTTAACGAGGGCCTAAGGAAAGCTTGCGCTAAAATATTTAATGGGTTAACGTTGAAGGTTTCTCACGCTGTTGGGATAAATTGGGCCTTAGTCTAGCCAGACTGTTTACTATTTTTCTTCGTATTAGGATTAGTCCGCTCCACTGATAGACATAAGTATCTTTTTAATTACTTTGTTCCAAGAGATCTTAAAAAAAGATCACAAAAGTCTCAATTAAAGTCAAATCATTCACCAGCCTTGCACATTTAAGATTAAAATCTGAAAAGTATTGCCTCTGCGTTTTATTTTAGCCTATGGGGCGTGGTTACAATCTACTTGCAACCTTAGTAAAATAAACATCGCTTATATGCCTGCAGGGGAATGTCTATGAGGATTTGTGGAATAACCCCTGTATTCAGATACAAAAACTTATTTCTGAAAACGGGTTAAGACACATACATGTAAAAGTGCATACCATATCAAACCGCTGCACTTGATATCCTCGCAATCTCTCACTTCACCTTATTCTTATACAACCTGTCCAGAAAATCTGTAATTTTTCCAGCCTGTATGAAAGATTACTAATTTAGAATGCTGTGACGTCATCCATTCTATGACGCATACCATTTCACTGGCCGACATTCCCCGCTCCACCCAACCTGTCAAAACGTATGCATCGACCATGCCTAAACACCGTAAATGCTTACAGTGTTTACCGAGCCAGCTGCTCATGCGTTTCTACTAAAATAATAAAAGCAAACACCTGATCGTCATCACGTGCTCGTTCTGCGGCTATTCCGCCATTACTTTCAGTATTTTAAACCAGATGTTTAGTACGGAAATCTCGGCATTTAATGCCACGAATCAATTGTGGTTGCTTTGGGTGAATCCTTGAGCGGAGGTTAAGGCTGGTCTTTGGCTTGTGACCAAATCTTGTAATGCGGAAAAATATATTTAGATCAGATGAGGTAACGCGCCTAAGGACAGAGCTTCATAATAAAAGTGTTGACACGGTTTCATGTCTCGTAAATTTAGCCTTGCACTCAAGGTTTCTATATTAATACTTCTGTAATTCCTATTAACACATTGAAAAAGAAATGCATCTCCTCCGGTCGTCTGTTAGCTTTTCAATGTTTCAGTAAGAATAGCTAGTAAAAAAATTTCACGTAGGTCTCACACATCCAATGTTGGAATTAAAAAGCGCCATCTAGTGTGCATAATAGGTAACATTGTAACTGCCATATAAATCTGCGTTTACTTAAACGTGCTGGAGTAAGTTAATAAAACTAAACTCGAACTCGGTTTTACATTGAAGGCAATATTTTTCAAGCTCCCATACAAATGTTCCATTTCGTAGCGCAAGTCGGTAGACAATGGCATCGTTAAGCATCGAACTTGAACACCTATTACGTAAGCTTCGGGTGAACGTTCTGGGGCGGTCCATTTATACTTCGTTCATTTATTCACGAGCTCTGGTCACTGGACCTTTCAGCTGAAAGGTCACCAATTAAAAGCAATTTGTAGGAAACGTGAGAACTATCGTTTTTCAACCGACTTCCAAAAAGAAGGAGGTTCTCAATTCGTCAGTATGTTTTTTTTGTGTGTATGTTACGCGATTACTCCGTCAATTGTGAACCGATTCGAATGATTCTTTTTGTAATCGGCAGGGTTACGTTTCCGAGGTGGTCCCATTGTAATTTCATCGAGATCTGATAAGTATCTCCATAGATATGACGATAAACGTCTCAAACTTGCTACTGAAATTGAGTCGTGGGGCATGGAAGTCGGTTGTTTTAGTTTTTAAATTATCTTAATTATCTAGTTCGAAGTATGGTTTTACGAGTAGCTACTGATAAACTGCTTTGTGGCCAGACATGGTAACCATACCAGAAAAGAATCAAGAAGAGTAAGTAGCATAGCAATTAGAAATAGGTCTCATGTATTCATTCGTTCGTAATATTTGTAAATTGGTTTCCAACGAAATAAAACCTAATATGCAATACATTTTTATTTCTTTTTAATCAGAGCTGAATATGGACTTGAAGTAATAATGGCGATAATAAAATTAATCTGTAGAAATTGGAAACAATAAAATCCTAAAAGGAAACCAATATCCAGCGGTTAATTGATTCAAATTATATTAACTGAGTAATATGTTGCTAAGTTTATTTAGATTGATCTGCAATTTTCTTGTTTCACAATGATACAAAGTTGTATTTCCTATTCGCACTGCGACGATAAACGACTAAATGGATAAGAGCGTGAATGCTTTACATGTACCTAACAGTATTAAGGTCGTATGTAATAATATACTAAGCAATTGCTTTTATTGCACACGACCTTTTAGAATTGACCTACAACTCCCACGAGAGATAGTCACATCTTGTGTTAAGCTTACCCGTTTCCATAAGCACTTTCCACCTCCATCCTGAAATATTAACTCAGTTTTCATATATCTGAATTGAAAACGCCGCTGGATTGCAATAGATAGCGCTGGATTGCATCCCTGAGAAACTGAATTGATATGAGAATTAACACTGACAGAGCGTACGGAAATGCGCAGCGGCGTTTTCAATCAGCGCTTGATCCAACTGGATTGCTTGATGAGGAATCCAATTCAGTACAGCTTCATATCGGCCAGTTTCACTACTTTGCTTAAGCCACGTCTACATCTATCAGGAAGTCATCTCAAAACTACAAGGTCTCAATAGTTGACAGCGCATGCAATAATTTATCAAAGACACATGTGCAGTTGATACGACATAAGTGTTCTAATCATTCAATCCTGATATATTGAAGCTTGATTTATAATACAGCAATATTTACGGATATTAATTAAAAAATCAACTGTACCAAGGTTATTTATGTTGACAACATGCAATGTTAAATGCCTAGTAGTTACTGTTAATCGTATAAGTGTTCCTCTCACGCAACGGATAAAACCCTCACGATCTAATATCGTATAGTTTCCGTATTAAGTCGGTTACGATACAATTCTTTTCTTTTTCCTTTTCGGATCCTTTGTTCTCGCCATTTTCCGAATGGCGTTAAAAGCTTTCGCTCCGTTGAGAACATCGCTTTACTTAATTGCACGCTGTGATTACTATAGTTGCCAATTCGGTGGATTTATTTTAGTTCCATTCTTCTGTTAATGCAGCGCTGTTTCGACAATTATATTTTTGGATCTCGATTCTTCTGATCGTCGGTCTAGTCTTGCTTATTGTTAAATCTTTGGTGAACTTACTTTCATATCGTACCATATTTCTTAGTTAGTGGTAATCTGTTTTTATTCGTGGCTATAAGTGCGAAAGTCTTATTTGTTCTTGTGAGTTTCGTTTTGCCTCAGATCGTAAAATAATTGGATGCATGTTCGAATAAAACAGACCAAAGCTATCGACTTCTACTGTTTTGTCGTAGATTTATTCAATTGGTATTTCATAATGATACTTACGACATGTGGCTAAAGGTGAGTAGGTAAAAAGGTATGCTAATGAGTGTGTACAGTTTAAACAACTCTAGTGTCACTAATTAGGGCAGCATAACCACATCTGTGACAATATGCGTTAATGTAACAAACACAGATAAATGTTTGAAGATGTCTGATACTGATTTATAGTAGAGCTTCAACATTAATCATTTAGAATAGTTTAAAGAGTTTAAGATAGAAAGTCCATATTTCTGGAGACACTCATACAGATCTCGATGAAATAAAAAGTTTAAAAAAGAAGAATTTTCCAAATCGGTCAGTCTAGGCGTCTTTGAGTAATCGGGGACATACAGAAAATATATTCTGGAGAATTGAAAACCTCCTCCTGTTTTGAAGTCGGTTAAAAAGACATGATCACGATCAATCTTACATGATAGAAAAGACGATGAGGCCTGGAGATGGAATAGATGATGAATAGACATGCTTGCCTGTAAGTGGAAGACGGTGGATATACTAGAGTCTAGTCTACTAAAGCGATGTTTCAAATTTCTCGACTCTGAAAAAAAAAAAGTAACTTTATTTTTCCAATGTAAGCACATTTACTTAAATATCATTTTGGAAATTGGAAATTTAGAAATTTGTTGTTTAACAAATTTCGAAACCAAAATGTTTTCCACATATTCTGCTATCTACTAAACTTGACTATTTATTTATGCCACGTAGTTGCCAGGGCAGCAATACCGTGCTACTGCCGGTGCCCGTTATTTATTGGAAAACGATATAGGCTGGCTTTCGGAACCTGATGAAATATTCCACTGGATGTACGGAAATGGTCGGATCAACGGTTCAATTTTGTAAAGCTACGGAAAGAGGTTGTCGGTAACAGTAGGCTTGTGATAAATTATACTAAGTTTGTCTGCAATAGCATAAGCTTGTTATAATAAGCATAATGTTTGTTGACAATAAAAAAACGTAGAAAATGAATTTCCGCGCGATTCAGTTTCAGTGCACGTTTGAGATTTTTTTAACGTCATATCTCTGGAGAGCCCCCTGATTCTCCATCATTCGAAAAGCTATTCGGATTTGTAAGCTGCATTTTTAATTTCAAATATTTATAAATGCGTGAGCTATTTTGTCGCGGAAACCCTTCAGTGATTAGAATCACTGATTTTTTCGAATTGAAATATCAAAAGTAACTGATCGGAGCATTGTGAATAGCAAAGATCCAAGTCGAAGTAAAGGCAGTTTCCGAATCCGAATTTGCTTTCAAATGATTGAGATAGCCCTGCAGATCTTGATATAATTTAATTTAAAGGACCGCAACCACTTAAGAATAATTAAAATCGGTTTATTTTCAGTAACAAGTTTGAGGTGTTTATGTAAATATCTTAAGAGGTACTTATCAGATAGCAATAAAAAACGTACAGACGAATTGAGTACATATTTTTTGGAAGTCGGTTAAAAATAGAGGATATAATTGATCGTCAGTTTCAATCATTTTTTTTTTGTTTGATCATTGTCTAGCCTGATGGTAAGCGATTATGTTCTAATGATAACTACCTTAGCTCTTCATCCAGCTTATAACAGACCTGAAGACGGTGCTACTTGCTGCACAAGGCAATTCTTTAGTTCATTTAGGCATCTTAACTTTGAAATAAAGAAAGCGACAAGTATTTCTAATCAAAACGATATATCCACATCCAGACATTCTAGAACCGTCTAAAACAAAACAAGCTCAATGTCGCACTACCGCTAACTCATTTAATAGGTCAGTTGAGCGAGTTGACAGGTCCACTCCTGGATCCGATTAACTGAGCACAAATTGAGGACGCAGCTAACCCCACCCAATTACTGGAACAAAGGACTCGAGCTTGTCAGCTGCGGGTACGAGTGTCTGTTCGTTTACTGAACATCCCTACTCGTATAATTGTACTGAATCGTTCAGTGTTGAGTATTGGGAGTTTTCTATATACTCGTATGTTGTATGGATATATTAAGCTGTACGAAATCTTTTTCTTTATATATAATCTATACCAACAATTATAACAATTTTACTATTTAAAAAACCGCAAACCTCTGCTGATTCCATTTAATTAACTTCAAAGTAGTCAGTAGTAAGTATTAGGTCGTGTCTACAATCTACATACCTTCGCTCAATTTAATTTACAATCAAAACCTTTGAGAGTACTTTGACCTCCTAGAGGCCATTTTTAATCAGTTCTGGCTCATATAGCAGAGGGTCGAACCTATTTTCGCGTACATTTAGTTTTGTTTACATTTGAGAATGCCGGGGTGCCCTTTGACGGGTTTCAGAGTTACTTTGAGGCCGTGTTTAGACGAATAATATAGAGACTCTATTTTCATAGAGATTCAATTAACTCAACACCGTATCTTTGAGGTTATGAAATCTGTGTAACCTGACCTCTCTCTTGTTTAGAATGTTTTAGAGCAGTTTCAAGTAATGAAACATTTTTACCAGGGAATATCAGAAGTGTATAATTGAAAACTTTATAACATCACTCATACATAATATGCATCATATTGTAAAAACTTAAGTGAGATTGACTGTGTGTGAGTGATCATTTTATATCTCGGAATACTTACTTAGATTGAATCGAAAAACTGTTCAGGGTTCCCACCGGGTTTCGAAGCGTATAGCGCTTATTTTTCAAGGGGTGCTACGTGCTGCCCTGACTGGTGCCTCGCACGTACCTAATTTGACAGGTTTTTCGATTCGATCCAAGCGAGTATTCCGGGATAATTAAAAGTTCAAACTCGATGGTAATTTAAGGCGTATCACATTTTGACTTCATTTAGTTTGACTAATAATAAACTGTCAGGCAAACTGCTGAAATTCCTTACCTTTCAATAAGGTAGTCATATTGATCGCACAAGCCACTTAACTTCAAAAGACATGCCTTGTTGTCAGATGTTTATAGCCCGCCTGAAGGCCTCTGACATGACCTACGATTGTTTCACTAGAAGTATCAACAATAACCTTCTTACCAGTATAAGACTTTAGGTTGTCATGGTCACTGACACTATTAGTAGAACTATTAACGGGATATTTACCATGTTTTTATGATTTATGAGTTCCCGATATTTTGGCTCTGTTGCAAGCGTCGAGTATCTGGCATCCAGTGGTAGGTTTACGAAAAAGCCCGCGTAGTAATTATAAAACGGCTGATACTGTGAGTCTTGTGTGTCGCGATCGAGTTCCAGCGAAAACCAGTGGTAATGATGCCGAGCGCCCAAAACGAGAACGAAAGAGGGTAGTCCGTTTCGTTTGCTCGTAAACATTATTTCGACCCGCAATCTACAGTTCACCCGTGATCATAGCGCTACGTCCAACAGAGCCGAAATATCGGAAACTCTTAAATAATAAAAAGCAAGGTAAATATTCTGTTAATAATTCCTTCCTACCAGGTTAGGTGGCAATCTACCTTGGTCTAATAGCATCTTTTCTTTCTTTCCAGAGGAAGAATGCTACCACTGCATGGCCAGTCTGGTGGCTTCCAAGGAGAAGATGTTCATCACACAGACGAAGCTCCTCAACGAGGTCACGTGGAAGACTGTCATGCAGATCGCGAAGAAACATGCCGTAAGTCTCTTTCTTTCTTTTACGATATAGTCCTTTTTTTTATATCTAATTGACCACTATCTCGCCGTGCTGATGTGGTCGAGATGGTGAACACGCTAGGCCTAGAATGATCTGACTCTTAAGGGCTGTGCTGTCGGAACACGTAAGGTTTCGGCGGCAAATGCTCTTCTTGTAGTTAATGTTGGTGGTAAGCTACATGTTGGTAGCAAGTTAAGCGGAACTTTGAACACCAATGAATGCACATAGCAATGAATGCCATTGGTGCACGGCTGGCTACGATTTGAACCAGCGATCTCCGGGTTAGAAGTTAAGGTCCTTCTATCCTTTACGGCGTTTACGCCAACGGGCCGCCATATTCCATATCTAGCTATGTTGCTTCAGGTCGAAAAAAGAAAAGAAAAAGTTTTTAAGCAACAATCATACATTTTTTGTGGTACGTTTGGTATAAACCATCAATCAACAGGAACCTGTGAAACTGGTCCTTATCCACCTTATAGCTTACAAACAAAAGTAGAGTCGCTGCAGCTGCTAAATACAGCAAACGTGAACAAATAAAGTATGAACATAACTATCAGGCAAATGCCTAGTCAAATAGAAAATACCTGCAACACGTATATAAATAATAGTCTATATAGGCTGATTCGTTCGTTAACATTTCTAGATTCTACTATGCGAATTAGGTAACGATATACTCGCACTGTTACAAAAACAAGTAAGGACTCATCATCATCATCATCTGCCTTTCTCTGTCCACAGCTGGACATAGGCTTCACCTATAGCACAAGGAAATAAGTAATAGTATGTAATGTAAGGAATGCAAACAGCAAATACCCCGCGTAGAACTTGTTTTCATTTCAAATATCTAATATATATCAGGCCTTAGGAAACCAGGGTGGTTACTTATCCGACCTCATTCCGCACATTTAGAACAACAATCTTTGTTCATAAAATGAAACAAGAATAATGTACTTGTCGTATTTGTTCGAAGCTTTAGCCGGTCTGTAATGTAATCTCTGTTATTGGAGATTACGGAGATCCTGTAGAAAGCTTGGTATTTGCCAAATTGCTATCACAACCTTAGGCGGATTTGTGATACTTACTTATCTTATTTATTTGGTGTTCCAAAGAAAATAAATCAATGGGTGTAAAATTGTTGATACGGCCTGAAAATCTTCAGGCCGTTTCGGTTAATCGTTTTTAAGAGTCGTGAACTTTAATTGCTTTTATACAAAAATACTGTGTTCGGACGAGTTGAACTAGCCGTATACAAAGAAATAAAATAGGCATGACTCAGGTCCGTGGTTATTCCAGATCCAACCAAACACGATCCATCGACATCCATAACACGGTAGGATTCAAGTACTCTACTTGGATCAATGCGATTTGTAATAAAATAAGCTTCGTTTGCAAGAATTGTTGATAAATGATACGTAGCCGGATTTTACTCAAGCTTATTCATATTTTCCGGATAAGCTTAGATACAGTTGCAATGGGAAACGCTGGTGATGCAATGTGGTTCACCAATATCCTAGCCACTTCCAGATCCTCCAAGTCCTTAAAAAAAATAAGCGCGATTAAAAGGCAGTGCATTCAAATCATCTACCTAACCTAACTGCCCTCAGTTTACGTAGTAACTACTAAACATATCTGTGCACCAGTCCATAAGATTGAACACCGAGTGTAACGACTCAACCATCGCGTGACTCCCATGCCTACAGGTTGACATTATCGGCCATTTTTATGGTGCACCGGCAGAATGCGACACGCGAACTCAGAGCCAATGTAAAGCAATTACGGTGTATTTTGTTTTGCTTTAATAAATAGGGTAGAAGGATTTATACGCAAGCATTAGTAGGGGGAAGTTTGAAGTTAAATAATATACTGAAAGGTGTAATAAATGTGTTCGTGTTCAAGCGCCACCGCTTGGTATTTCGTTGCGTTTTGTTAAAGCTGTTTTATTTTTCTGGTATATTTTTACCCCTACTAAATGTTATCACAGTAGTCTTAATGATAAAGCTATTAAGACTTCTGTGAATGTTTAACATTTGCTATTTTAATTTTTTGATACTGTAATATCACTGGATCTTAAATATATTTCTACGCTGATGATAATAAAATTATAATGTATATGTAGGTAACTATTAAATGAGAAGTTTGAGAAATATGACTGGAGTGACTCTGATTGATAAGGTAAAGAACAGCGTGATAAGGGAATGTTGTTGTGTGATAAAGATGTAGCGACAAAGATAGAGAAAGGGATGCTTAGATGGTTTGCACATCTAGAGAGGATGGATGAAGAAAGACTGACGAAACCGATTTATAAGACGAGTGTGAATGGGCCAGCCGGTAGACCTAGGCGAATGTATCACAACAGATCGGAGACGTTTTAAAGAAAGGCCAAGTCAAAAGTACCTATAACCCGCGAGCATGTATGAAGGCGCTCATGAAAGTGGAAGAAGCGAAATACGTGTGACAGGATCGTAGCATGTGGAAAGAAGTAGTTCCTGCTTACCCCAACGGGAAAAGGGCGTGATTTTATGTACGAGTATGTATGTATGTAGGTAGGTAACTCAAAAAAGTCTTTAGTTAGATCAATATTATTAAATATAATAGTCACTATACTGTATCATAATAGTATATTTATGACCAATTAACTTTATCTTATCTCTGATTACTTAAATCGAAATTAATTATATCTCGACTATAAAAACTCTTACTATAAAATATTTAAAGTAGATAATGCATTACATAATAATTTGCTGTAGGACATTTAAAATGACATTCTGTTGTTTATGATTTCGATAAAAGTATTTATGTTAGCTTGTGTCGTCCACTTAATTATTTATTTACTTCTCTACAACTGACAAAGTGGATATGCAACTGAAGCCTGAAGAAATAATAACTTATAATGTTTATTGACAAAAGGTTTGTTACACAGTTTTCGTACTACTTATACTACACATAACCACAGAATAAATAATAGTACGAATAACTTAATTTAAGATCAGACCTTTAAGAATCTACTGGAGCATGTGTCTTGTGCTTCTTCAGAGTGCGTAACAATTTGAAAATGTCTAATCAGGACTCAGTACATTGATCAGAAATAGGATAAATTTTGCGTCAGAGTAACTCGATATAGGTAGGTACTTAATATTTTATTTTCTCCTAAAGAAACATTTTTCTTCTCTTGAGGATTTGCGACAGTACATGTTTTAAACAGAGTATGCCGATTGCCACCCGTCTGGCAGCAACCGACTCTGTCGAGTCGAACTCTTCGCTCCTCAGTGATATCATCCGATATTTTCTAAAACGAGTGAAAGTGCGATGGTGGTGAAACGCTTGCTTATCGCGTACATAAATAGTCCTGATGCTCAGTAAATAATACAATAATAAACCATCATCCTTGATCGATGCAGTCACGTGATTTATGAACTGTACATAATAGTTCACGAACCGTGTCATGAAACTGCCTTGACTCCAGCAAGGGTAGTCGACACCGAGTTACTCGATATTTATACCGTAAACTTGCATCACTGATAACGTTCACAAAACTGCTAAAGATAAACATAAAGACCATTTATTTGTCCAAACATGAGTATGCACACAAAATTAAGATTATGCATGCAATGTAGTAGACAAAAAATGCTGATGAGGAAAATTCTCTTCTACTTTCTGCGCTAGATAAATAAACGCGTTGTCATTATTATCCGTTCAGTAACATCTTTCTTAGATGCATGATGGTAGGACACTGCCTAGTGTCCGCCTGGCCAGCTACCACCCTCAAGTACATGGTGGTAGGACACTGTCTAGTGTCCGCCTGGCCAGCTACAACACCCTCAAGTACACGGTGGTAGGACACTGTCTAGTGTCCGCCTGGCCAGCTAGAACACCCTCAAGTACATGGTGGTAGGACACTGTCTAGTGTCCGCCTGGCCAGCTACAACACCCTCAAGTACACGGTGGTAGGACACTGTCTAGTGTCCGCCTGGCCAGCTACAACACCCTCAAGTACACGGTGGTAGGACACTGTCTAGTGTCCGCCTGGCCAGCTACCACCTTCAAGTACACGGTGGTAGGACACTGTGTAGTGTCCGCCTGGCCAGCTACCACCCTCAAGTACATGGTGGTAGGACACCGTTTAGTATCCGCCTGGCCAGCTACCACCCTCAAGTACATGGTGGTAGGACACCGTTTAGTATCCGCCTGGCCAGCTACCACCCTCAAGTACATGGTGGTAGGACACTGTCTAGTGTCCGCCTGGACAGCTACAACACCCTCAAGTACATGGTGATAGGACACTGTCTAGTGTCCGCCTGACTAGCTACCACCCTCAAGTTGGAAAATCTGTCACCAAACATCTAATATGTTACGTTAGCAGTCCTTGAGAGCCAGTTCCCATTCTAGGCCTAGCGTGCTACCATCCTATAGACCGCATCATCACTTACCAACCAAGGTGAGATAGTGGACAAACGCTAGCCTATACGATATAAAAAAATTACAGAAAATTGTAGTTTCTTATAGATGCTTATCACACGTGTCTTATGAACTGATCGGTTCGTTCATGAACCGTGTTAAGAAACTACCTTGACTTCAGCGAGGATAGTTGACATCGAGTTAAGTTACTCGATACTCGGTTGTAACGGTCGTATGACGATGTATTGCATACCGTTTAACTTACATCACTGATATCATTCGTGAAACTGATATTGTTAGGAGCAAAATTGTGTTTACTCCCTGCGTTGTACCTATTATCAGTTCCGAATGAGATGGTACACATAGGGAAAAAATTATGGTTACATCAACAATACTATAATTTGCCATATCTTTCAATCAGATTCTTTTCGAGACCAACACAGAGTATCACGGTTAAACTTTGCCCATACAGCAAAGTTTAACCGTGATACTCTGTGTTGGTCCATTTCCTATGACTATTTTTCATGGTTTATCCATCTAATGATCGTAGGTACTTGCCTGTGACCGCAACTCTTCCCTCAGTGTGTTCACCTTTATATTTTGGGACAAGCTAGCTACAAGATTAAGATCTCCGTAAGGAAACCCAAACGATCCTCTCGATAATATTATTAGCAAGATGAGATGTCTGATGAGAAGATGCTTATCAATTCAAGACAGAGTGTGACATTAAAAGGTTGCCGTAATAACGATGTCATTTAAAATAGGCCTTTCCCAATCCGCACGCTTAACTTCAGCTTGCTCAGTTCTGCTGATGTCGATCACTTGAGTTTTTTGGCAAATTATTTTAATACTAATTCGATCCCTTAGAGAAACATCGAGTATAAAACTTACTCTGTATATCGCTGAGCGACATTAAATTAGTAGTACTGTGATTGTTCACGTCTCAGCTCCGTATAATATGGATCATTCATGACAGGATTTGAAAAACGTTTAGGACGAGGGATCTTTCGAAATGGCTACTGATTACCATGCCAAATTGTCTATAATATAGACAATATAGAATTCTCTAAAATATAGACAATTTGGATCGTCATAGAGACTATACCGACCATTATGGCGGTTTCCATCCAGCGGTGTCTCAACGGTTTCCGTACACTGTCGTCGATTGTTTGCAGAAGTCGGCGGCGCAGCACCTGTCGCGACTGTCCGGAGCCATCGGTCCCGAGAGAATCTACACGGACTGGCAGTGGTGGATACTGGCCGCTCTGCCCTTCCCGCACCTCGTGAGGGTGCTCGACTGCTTCTTCCATGAGGGGATCAAGGTATTGTACTAAAGACTGTTGTAGGTTTTGATCAGCTGCGGAGTTTAATTCTCCACTTTTGTCTGTCTCTACGATTGTAACCTAATGAATAAATGATCAAATCAAGTGAAATGACGTAAGTGAAAGGTATATTACTGAGTACGTGAATTCGGCTGCATCCTTACTGTTAACTTTCTTTTGGTGTTGTTATGGCTACGATCCACAAAACTACTTGATCTTTGAGAGAAAATTGCATTGTGATGAATCAATATTGAGGTATGATGCTTCAGATTCTATATTGATTCTGCAGATTATATTTTCTAATGCGGGGGTTTGACAGATTCGAAAGCGAGTTACAAAAACTTTGCTAATATTGCACAGACAATCACAGGCGATATCTTCATTCTTGAACTCTGTGACAAAAGGTGACAAAGTTATATTAAACACCACTTCACGTCACTTGCAGCAATTATTAAAATTGCCTTGATTGCAAATTTGCAAATTGACTTGAGTGATTAAAGTATCTAATCATTGAGACAATTTAGGCTTTTGCGTGTCACAGCTTATGTTAAAGCTAATGCCATAGGTGAGTCCTATGTCCAGTAGTGGACAGTAACGGCCTAATGATGATTATCTAATACGTGATCCTCTCGTCTTCCAGGTGTTCTACAGGGTAGCCCTCGCGATCCTCATCCTATTCCACAAACACGCGACCAACCAGAACTCCGAGTGGTGGGCCGAAGCAAACAAGAACGGGGTCGACCACGCCATAGACAAGTTTTGCAGAAACATGCCCGCATCGCCCACGAAACTTCTGCGAACTGCCTTCAGCATAAGAGCACTAAGGTGAGGACGAACACGAAGATTTACAAGAATGAAGTGCATTTAGGAATCTTCTGGAAACGTTGTTCAAGAGCAATGGGGCTTTGGTCTACAACTGGCTCCAGTAGCGACTGCCTTTGTTTTTGGAGATGAGCTGAACATTCCTATTTCTGCGAAATCTTCAGAGCCCTAAGGTAACGGTAGATTTTATTCGCATTGGTGGCACTGAAGGAAACTGTAGCATACTAGAAACGATAGATGGAACATAGTCGGCTCAGACTATATGAAAATTACCATATTTATCTACGTACCAGCAGCTTCGCTCGCAAATTGACCTGAATATATGAATGTAAGATCGTGATCTTAAGACGATGATCGGAGCTGAGATCAAAAGCAACAAACTAAGACAAAGATGGTAGATTCAATGTTTAGTTATTAAGACAAGAAAAAAAAAAATTACGACCAAAAAGTCTTTTTAAAAGCAACTTATCCTATGGTTGTTACCATTCACTAAAACCCATTTTCTCCACAGCTCACAATACATATCCAGAGTGTTTATAAAAACAGAGATGACTCTTAAATCGAAGCAAGTGATCACTGGATCTCGTTTGGTACGATCGAGATCTTCCGACAATCTGCCCACAAGCCAGTCCCAAGTCAACATTCAAATGATGTCACACACCTTGACCATTCGCGAGGTAAGATCACTTCTATACATTTATAAGTCTATGGAAATAATATGCTTCTCTATAAAATGTTGATATTCTATGATCTATTTATCTTTATGTAAGATATCTTGGCAAGTTTTCCAGCAATTGGATAGTGCAAAAGCTCTTCAAGAATTACTGTCAATTATGGTTTATGTATTAACAATATTTATGTATGAGCTTACAGGAAGCTTCAACTTAACTGCAACGACGAATTTATTATCTGTATTTAACTTCACTTGCACAAACATAGTCCAAAATAATTCGGGTCGAATTTTAGCGTCTACGGAATGATGGCGAAACATAGAAATGTTTTATAAATAAATATTGGTCTTTATTCTTATGCATTAATTTTAATCAGATCTACATATTTGACAGCTTTTTAAACTTTTTCGTAATTTATTGGTGACATGAGGTGAGATTGGTGAGAAGAATAGCACAATTTTGGAGCTGTTAGTGACTTACTTGTAATAAATGGCAGTCGGAATAAATACCAATATGTGATTTTGTAAAAGGTTTCCTCAAGTGTTTAGCTCAGTTCTGTAAGATCTAGATGCCCGACCCGAAGTAGTATGTATATCGGAATATTTTACTTGGTTTGCAGAGAATGTCTGAGGAGACGTGCAAACAGATGGTATCGTATCCGATTCTAGGCGTGGCTTTGGCTTATATTTCTCATTCGATCATCCGATTGCGATCCTAACACGACTAACTTCACTCCATATCGGATCCCTCTAAGATCCGATTAAAAAAAAACAATTTTGTTGTAAGATACATGTATTGTTTTCTCGTTTCGTTTGTCGAGCCACGAGTTTTGTTATGTTCCGTCGGTGTAGCGACAGACTTGTGAATGGTTACTTTACAATGTTGTCTATCGATGTGTTCATTTGTATTCCATGATTTCAATAGAAAACGACGGATCTACCCTCATTTTCATTAGCTTTGAATGTTTCAAATATTGTTTTATTATTATATTTTCTGTTTTTGAGTGTGTTCTATCTTTGTAAGATATACGTTTGTAAGACCTATAAGAATTCAGCTGATATTCTTGAGGCATTTTCGAAGCATGCGATTGAATTGAATTTATAAATAAATAAAAAACTGTCAATTATGAACATAGCTTGAGAATTAACATTTGTGAAGATTTTACCGTCCAATGCTGAAGTGCCGTAAGTTGCTTTTTATCAAATTTTCGGTACTTTCGCGCAGACTGGTAATAGTGATGTGGAGGCATGTAATCGATTGTTTTGTGTGAGTGCTAACAGTGTGTCGATTTTCCTGTTAGGGTTCGCATTCGCCGGGCCCACGCGCCCTATCGATGGGCGTATACCCCATCCAATCCCTCAAGTCGCAGATACTAGACCAGAGCGAAGTAAGCCAGTAACCGCCGAGACGCTTACGACTTATTATCGATGTTTAGACGCACCGCTTGTCACTAGGTGTTATTCTTTTTTTTTTTTTTTACATACGCTTTGAATTTATTATTTTGCGATCGGTAAGTACAGAGCTAGCGCATGGCGGATGTATTATACTGTTAAGTGTTCGGTGTTGCCGTTATTTTATGTTATATTTTTTTCATGTGCTAGGCATTTGCAGTGCTCAGTAAAATGTGCCAAAATTTAAATGTTATTTTCATTAAAGCTGTGTGCCTACTACACCGTATCATACTTTGACCGTGCTAGGAACATAGCAGTCCGTTTTATGTTTAATTCCATGCCTAATACGTGCATAGTATTATAGTAAAAATATGTATCATCCTTCTTAAAAGTAGCATTACGCAAAGTAAATTCAAATAATCGAACGCACATTTTGCTGAGTACCCGCATTTTTTAGGTTAATATTTTTTCCTGTAGAGCATAGAATTAGAGATGAGCCAGGGCTGTGTAAAACGGTGTTAATGTATAAATATAAAAAGTACGAAGCCCTTTGCAGAGCCCGCGTTCCTCCCACATGGCACTGTGGTTCCCATTCCCTAATGCAGTGTTCAGGGACCAGCGCCAACACATCTCCGATCTCAGACAGAAGGTTTGATTGGACCTACTTGTTACACTAAATTGTTACTATATGGAAGCAGTATAGAGTTGATTTTTGGCTGGCTATTGAGGTTCTATTGTGTATAATATCTCTGTAATTTTTGTATAATTGAACCTTGATGTTTTTACGTATAGTGGGCCTACCTTTTATTGCACATGTCTTAATTAGAGTATAGCTACCTACATTTGAATGATATTTTCCTAGCGTTTTAAGTTATGTAATGGTATTTATTCTCCCTGCGGAAGAGCATCGATCAAGTTATAGACAGTTGATAAAACGTTATGTGGTATTTTATAGCCGATATAAAATAAACATGGCAAAAACTTACGAACGCTTTGTTATTAGAATAACTTTTTTTATAATGACAACAGAATATTTTTACCTTATGTCGTTTGTTTTTTGTTTGTTGTCGTGTATTTCAAAAACAGGAAAATATATGTTTTACCATCCTGTATCATATTTACATTAATTATATTAATACTGTAAAAAAAAAGTAAGTGGAAAAGGCGTGATTTTGTGTGTATCTAAAAAAATGTTTGTTTTGTATTTTTCTACACAGAAAACGAATACCAGCCTCTTCTTTATACTGTTTTCTAATACTTCCACCATGAGTAAAAATGCAGTGTCTGTTAAAACAGAAAACTGTAAAACTAGCAGTTACTGCCTTTATTCTTATGATGGCACGTACCGCGGGTTAGATGTCGTGGTGGCACCAGGTTGAAGGCCTTTGCACTATATTAACTCAACACTGACTTGACTCAGATTAATGCGTTGAAATGTGAACCTTATATCGTGCTACATAACACAATTTTCTAAATGTTACTTACGCTTAATTCCCGGCAGTCCCGGCACCGTCTGACCATTAGGTCCATTAGACTTACAGGTCCAGAAGCACAGAATAAAGTACAAGCACAGAGTAGTAAAAGCCACGCGTGGCTTTGATTGGCTCTGGAGAATTCACGCGATGACGGGCCAATCACAGCCGCCCGCGCTTCCCGCGCTTTCATCTTGTGACAATACCGATACGGTCAGCGGTGTGTCTTCGTTCAAAAGTTTTCGTCAAATAGAAAGTGCATTGAGCACGCGTTGATTTTGAAATTTTTAAGTTGAAAATAAGTTTCATATTGAGATGCTTAATATTGAGGTCGAGGTCGAGTCTGTTTGTAGTCAATATGTGCGGAAGGATTTGAAGTAACGTTGTTCTTGTTTAGTGCATGTAACTGTAACTATTGCTGAGTACGAACACAGCGTCACTGTTCTTAACGCACCTATTTGTGGTTAGATTTATCTATATCGGAATTTTCCCTACTCGACTCTGAAGTATTCGAAATACCTACGTTAAATTATGTTCGCCGCAAAAAAGTAGGTTCCTAGCCGGACACAATGTAGGTATAGAGAGGCTAAGAGATACTAAATTAGTTCTAACACATTTTTCTGCCAAAAGGAGGGTAATGTATTTCGCGCTAAATTTTTATAATTAGAGCGGCATTCGAATCAGCGCCAATATGCGGAGTAGGTAACTACACTGAGGAAGAAAGTTGAAAGAAGATCTCACACGCGTCCTGTTGGAGATTGTTTTTTTTTTTTATATCGAACTGGGTAGCTCTTGACCACTATCCCACCTAATGTTCAGTGACGATGCGGTCGATGATGGAGCGCGCTTACGCATCTGTTGAACTTTAGCGAATACGTCTTCGTCGTTACGCCGTTCTACAATAGAGGGCGTTTTTTAATCTATACTAATATTATAAAGAGAGAACATTTGTATTTTTGTATGTTTGTAATGATTTGGATCAAAAACTACTGACCGATTTAAAAAATTCTTTCACTAATACATAGAATGGACTTTCGGAATGAAAATAGGCTATATATTATCCCGTTTAAATCAAAGGTACATTCATGGAGACCTAATTTGCAACCTAAGTCGGCAAAAAAACGGTCGAAAAAACACGTTTCTTACGAACGCTGCTTAATTGAAAATAGATAGAAGAATTTTTTCTATGCAAGAGTTGTACAACTTAATAAGACCCACAAAAAAGTCCACGACAGCATATGTCTATCTCTTAAGGTTGACTCACAGTAAGCATTTCAATCTTTAATTTTTTGTTAATAGAAGATTAGTAGCCAAGGGCTGTTGATGCTTACACCCGAGCTAACTACTCTGCTTTACATCTCGATTGTGAGGTAAGTAGAAAAAAACCGGCATTACAAGAATAAAACATTTTATTAGTTAAAATTTATAGTGAAATGATTGTTAATTGCTGCTTCAGCTTCCATTTTCATTGAATCGGGAGTGCAGCTTATTTCTTCATCACTTGCAGAACTCATGTTTTTTTCCTAATTAGCACGTAATTATAAAACAATCCCAAAAACAAACAATTAGTAAAAGTTTTCTATTCCCGCCTTTTTTCATCTTTTTTCAAGAACGAATCGAACGCCGTTCGATATTCAAAATTGATGACTATTATACTCATACGAAGACAAGGCTGAATAGCAAAGCGACCTCTTTTGTCATTGGGCTGAATGCATGATGTCTATTGCCAGTATGATGGTTAGATGTACGCGAACTTTTTGTAAGAGTGAAGAGTTTTTTTTTAATTACTTACCGCCCTAGGGCTTTTCTAGTTACATTATTACCCTAGAGCGCTAATTGGTTACCTACAAGCCCCATTTGGGGGTAATAAGGACCTACTTACCGAATATGAGAGATGTAAAAAATATTACATAACTTCCAGGGCTATTTTCAAGTATATGGTATTAATCCTTATCCAAATAATTACGTTAATTAGCTTGGCCACATATTATAGATTAAAATTGTCATTTACAGTATATAATTCTAATGAAAACTCTAGAAGATATCACGGATTATCACATACACGCATCGCAAAATAAATAAAATATTTTCAGTCAAACCACAGAATAGGTCATAGTTACAACGAAAATATTATTATAGGCTTAGCTTTTCTGTAGATCCCCACCGATGGCAATCAATTTGAAGTCAATATAGTATAATACTATGATCTATTGTATAAAATAATAATGATCTATATATATATATATATATATATATATATATATAATATAATATTTTAAACCACCCCGACTGATCTATGTATAATCTTTTCATTAAAAGCATTCCAATCACTCCAAACACGACATTTAAAATCTGAGCTGTAAGTTCTGCAGTAAGAGTCAATGCTTCCATATTCTTACAATATCGTTGAAGAAGAAGATTTTCGAATTGATCATACCTACGGAGTTGATTTCATAGCGTAATTAACTAGAAAAAGCTCATAGTTTCATAACGAGTGAACGAATTTTCATGAATCAAAGCTAAGAAAACTATCGATGAAGACATCTATCAAACAAAAAAAAAACTATCAATAATAAAAACAAAATCGGTTCATCCGGTTAGGTGCTAAGATGCTACAGACAGACACACAGATACACACGTTAAACGTATATTACCCCTACATTTTGCGTCGGGGAACGCCGTAAGGTTACGGCGGGAGATGTTCTCCTTGGTGGTAAGCTACTTTTTGGTAGATTTAATGATCCCACTACCACGTACGAAAACTCATGATTCATGAATGCACATAAAACTTTCATTGGTAGGTATATAGCTAGGATTAGAACCAACGACCGTCGGATCAGAATCAGAGTAACTATCCTTTACGTCAAAGGGCCGTCCAATATCACTACGTAAGTATTATAAAACAAAGTTCATCACTGCGTCTGTCTGTCTTTTCGCAATAATCTCAATAGCTACTGAACGGATTATCATGCGGTTTTCACCAATAGCCAGAGTGTTTATGAGGAAGGTTTAGGTGCATAATTCGTTAAGGTTTTGTGTAAATTGGATGAAATATGACGATGATTGTTAAATATGTTAATATTTTATATTCGATGCAACAAACTGATGCAAATTTTGTAGGCATATATGTTCTACCCGTGCGAAGCCGGGGCGGGCTGCTAGTATAAAATAAAACATGACGCTTACGTCACTTCCGTCAAATGTTTACCCAACTGCGCCTTAAGAAGTTCCACTTTAAAAATTTTACCTAACTGCGCCTTAAGAAGTTTCACTTTAAATTTTTTACCCAACTGCGCCTTAAGAAGTTTCACTTTAAAATTTTTACCCAACTGCGCCTTAAGAAGTTTCACTTTAAAATTTTTACCCAACTGCGCCTTAAGAAGTTTCACTTTAAAATGTTTACCCAACTGCGCCTTAAGAAGTTTCACTTTAAAAAATCTAATTGGCACATAGTTTTTTTTTCTTAATTTCCAGAAAGCTTCACAGAGACACATGCCGCACTGTATAAAAAGCTGCCAAACGAATGACGTTATCTATTCCCCGCTATCCAACGTACAAACATACATTAAAATAATTTCTACAGCTTCACTTCACTCGTTGTGTAAATCTCCGTAATTAGCTTCTTCACTACCCAATCGGTTTTATACGAGACGAGTTGTAGTCATAATAGTCACAGTAGATGCACAGTAGAGTAACTTTAGTACGAATATATCGATACCGAACTGTATGTATGTATATTAAAACTTATAAATTCAGAGCCAGTTTCACCGGTTCCTGTTAAATCTATTAAACCGAGTTCACACCAGGTGATTATTGTTGTTCGACTTCCTAGGGATGTACTTTTCTTTCGATTCCAAGTACTTTTAGTATCGATACATTGAAATCGATACTGAGCACGTGCCATTTAAAAGTACTCGTGCCGTTACTGAACTATTTGTATCGGAAGAACATTTAGGCTGACATTATAGAGTGATGATAAGGTTTAGAATTAAGCTATGTGATTGGCTAAACAAGCGCGATTTATTCGATAGAAATGTCTTAATGAACTCTCTTTGTTGTAACTCGTATCGTACATCGGACAAAATTCGCCTGGTCTGAACCTGCGTTTAGAAACTTATCTGACAGATTTTACACCAATTTTGTATGGCGTAATCTGTCATACAACTATCTGTATCTGTATCAGTAACCAGTGAAACTGGGCCTTAATCTAAAATTATATCACAAAGTACTAGTAAAGACAAGGCACTATCAATTTGAAATTCTACGAGAGCTATAATGTCACTTGCCGTGCCCCGCGGTTTTACTCACGTAGACATCTTTTTTATTGAAATATCGGGATAAAAAGTATCCTATGTGTTATTCCAGGGTCTAGCTATCTACATACCAAATTTCAGCTCAATTGGTTCAGTAGTTTTAGCGTGAAGAAGTAACAAACATATTTACACTCTCACAAACTTTCTTTAGTAATATTATAGGATAGGATTATAGAGTTATAGCTAATTTAGACCAAACTGGCTTCATTTTTAACCGACTTCAAAAAAGGAGGAGGTTTCTCGATTCGACCGTATATTTTTTTTATTTTTTTTTATGTTTGTTCGCGGATAACTTCGTCGTTTATGAACCGATTTTGATTATTCTTTTTTTATGTGAAAGGAGATATCCCAAGTGTGGTACCATAGTAATTTTATCGAGGTCTGATAAGTATCTCCAGAGATATTGAGATAAACATCTCAAAATTGGTACTGAAAATGAATAGCGCGGCATTGAAGTCGGTTCTTTTTTAGTTTTTAAACGATATTATTCGAACTAGCTTCTAATACACTAGTTCTTCCCATTAGATACACAGTAACTGAACATTTTATTGTGTTTTCGACGTCCTTAAATCTTTAGGTATCCGCATACATTTTTTCAAGTCTATAAAATAGTGTTTGCCTGGGTCTGTAAAAACCATGTAACATGATTTGCTCGAGTAGATTATAGTGGGGTTGTGCAACCGTTTAAACTGTGGTCAAATCGTTTAGATTTTGGCTCTTATTCAAGTAACGCTAAAACTAATTGTGTTGTTTGTTTAGAGACTGTCGTAAATGTTGCATGCTATGTAATCGTCCGATATAATTAGTAGATTTAGATAGTTGGTACTAGAGATCTTCTACGATAACATGACCCGCCCCTCCAAAATTCAAAAACGTTTGTATTATTTGTGAGAGTATTTAGTTTTTATTTAGTTTTATGAAATTATGAAAGAATTTACAACGCACCACCACGCTTGTGTGCGTACTGTACGTACTGGTACTGCCGGTTCCGCGACATTGCATACATAATTAAATAACTCCTAATTAGGAACGTACTTTGTACCAACCAACACTGCAAAAAAAGTTTCTATGAAATGTATAAGCAATACTTTCCGTTGAGTTAGCTTGGCTACAAAGTACGTTCATAATTCGGGTATCAACAATGTAGGGAAGTGCCTACTCTTATGACGTAGTACAACATAATTACAACTACATACAAACTCTTTCGTAAGGATGTGACAACACACATTAAAACAGTAATTTGGGGGGGCGGGCCATGTTATCGTAGAAGATTTATACCTACCAGTATCTTAGGCGATGCGATGCAAAGAAGTCAGGAAATGTAGATTGGAGGTGTTTATGAAAGATCTTTTCTCTCTTTTGATATAATGATCGTCAATCCCATCTGGACCAATTGATCTCATAATATACACAGGATTTATGATATACTAGTGGTCGCCCAGTGGTCGAAATTCGACCATAATTAATTTAATTTTTTAATGTATTTCTAATGTATGTTATGTATAAAAATAAGCGTTATGCACTTTTTCTCCATATAAACTTTAACTTTGTCAAATTTCACGTTCATCCGTTCGCGCAATTTTCTTAAAAAGGGGTAACAAGGTTTTCGCTTCACGTATTAATTATGTATAGATAACGCTATATCAAGATGTCACAGAGTAACGAGCGTAGTGTGATAGTGCGTACAATATTGCTAATAAAGAAATGTGTATACCACAGTGTCATCCCTTACACACAGTCATCCCTTACTATTATCCTTATTAAAAAAAACTGGCCAAGTGCAAAGTAGGGTTCTGATTGAACAAAATTGGCCGGAAAAATAAGGTTTTTGTATATTGGTAATCCCCTATGATTTTTAATTTATTTTAGTTTTTATTATTTAATAATATAGCAACAATCATAATAGACACTATGAGCCAATTTCAAGTCTCTATCTATTACGGTGTGTAAGATCGAGCATAAAACGCCTGAAAAAACACGTTTCTTGTATGGGGACCCCTTTTATTTGTAACTTAATTCTGTTTCTATTATTTGTTGTTATAGCAGCAACAGAAATACATCATCTGTCAAAATTTTAACTGCCTAACTATCACAGTTCATGAGATACAGCCTGGTGACACACGGACAGACAGACAGGCAGACAGACGGACAGCGGAGTCTTAGTAATAGGGTCCCGTTTTACCTTTTGGGCATGGAACCCTAAAAAGGCTAAAATTGTTCATCACTTCTGCAGCCCATAAATATTCTGCAAGAACAAATTTTGCAAATCTACCAAGCAAATATGTTTTATTCCTACTTGAAAAGTATTTATAAATTAGCGTCTTCGCCTCCCATCGCCTATGAATCGGTACAGTTTCCAAAATTATCCGTGTATATACGCATAGGTATGCACATATTTGCATTCGTCATCACTTGTAGATGTCTATTAATATGTACACCACTAATAAATGTTGTAATTATGTTGAATTGTATTAAATCGCCTTCGCTTTACCACAAAAGAAAAATTTACAAATAAGTTTTTGAACGTTTTGAATTTCACAAATGTGGTAACTCACAAAATACTGAGTTAACACATTTTTGTGCTGAGCGTTGCAAAGATGTTTTTGTGGTAAATCTTTTTTATTAGTTTTTGTATTCTATCAAACCGTTTTTGTAACATTCATTATATTGTGTATGTTTTTCTCAATAATAATACAGTTGAATAGAACTTTCAGTGTTTTAGAGTTTGCATCGATGTGCCCTTATTAAAATTCATAATTGAGTTGTTAGAATACATTTGTAGGGAACGAAGCTGAGTTACTTTTCAATCACACATTTCTAATATTTTTAAGAAGATATGGTCCTATAATTTAATTAGTTCATACATGAAAATAAGTCGAAAACGTATAGTCATTCTATCGTATAAAATTCTAGTTTCCAAAAAAATTAATTACGTTTAATTTTAGTCTCTTCATCATTATATATCTCTTTCCATGTAGTATTGCAAGTAATTTAATCTCTGCATAATCAGAATAGAATATGCACACCTGAAAAACTTCAAGTAAAAAAGTAAAACTTCATGTAAAGTAAGTAAAAAAATCATGGGTAATTAATTTCCCATTCATTTTGCAACCCCAAACTATTAAACTGGGCCCTAATAAATGGTCCCAACTTTCATAAGAAGCAACGTACGCCTCTAATGAATCTATGGTTGCCAAATTTGAAATTTCAGCACTTTTTAGGGTTGCCAAATTACATTAGAAGTGTTTCCACTTCAGACTGAATTTCAGTACCAGTTCCTCATAATCTCCGTGTAACTTAGCTTCGTTCCACATCACTTTAGCTCCAACCACCAGCAAACCTCGTCTCCAAGTAAAGCACGCTCCCACATTCCAGCTGTTCACGTTATGGTCGTGGCTGCCAGTGAGGATCACCATGTACCAGCCAGTTCTGCTGTACACGACTGAGGAGCACGGATGCTCGCTGACCACCTTCTACGTGAGGGTTGAGCATCATGAACCCACGCTGCTCATGATCAAGACTTGTAATAATGAGGTAGGTGTTGATTGCTACAGTTGCTACTGATTTTGTATGGTATAGGGTTTCTTTTGTTGCATTGCATCCTAGGCGCGGTGGACTAGAAATTTGGCGGGACGAAATTGACGGGAGCAGCGCCTCGCTGTTTCACCTGCGTTGTTCCCGTTTCCGTGAGAATATAGGGATAAAATATAGCCTATGTTACTCGCTGATAATGTGGCTTTGCATTAGTGAAATAATATTTGAAATTAGTCCAGTAGTTTTTGAATTAAATCGTAACAAACAAAAAATCAAATCTTTTCTCTTTAGAATATTATTTTAGATAGGTTTGTGTTTGACATGTAAGGTCTTAACCCTTTTTAGGGTTCCGTAGCCGAATGGCAAAAAACGGAACCCTTATAGATTTGTCATGTCTCTCTGTCTGTCTGTCTGTCCATCCGTATATTACAGCCATTTTATTCCGAAACTGTTAGGACTACAGAATTGAAACTTGGTAGGTAGATGTATTCTGTAAACCGCTTTCCGATTTGTATACAAAAATAAATAATATAAAAGTTTAAGGGGGGGCATCCCATACATACGAGTGAAACAAACAAAAAAAATTTTTCTTCAAACCTATACGTGTGGGGTACTATATATAGATACATAGGTACTACTATACTATGGATAGGTCTTCAAAAATGACAGTGAGGTTTATAAAATCATTTTTTCTCAAAGTCAGCGACAGTGGCGACAGATTTTCCAACTTGAGGATGCACATTTGATACAGACCACAACTGTTAATGATGGATAGCTTTGTCTCAATATAAAATGAATATAAAATGTGTTGTAGGTATTCGGCGCGTACTGCTCGACGCGATGGTTTGAGCGCAATCAGAAGGACGAGCGCGGCAACAGACAGGCCTATTTCGGCACCGGGGAGACATTCCTATTTAGGTAAGAATTTCTCAAATTTATTAAATTCTCTAATATCAAAGAAAGAATCAAAGCATTTATTCAGTATGTAGGCAGTATAAATATACGCATATATACACGTCAAAATCATAAATCATAAAATAAATCATAACCAATTATCAAGTAAACATAGCAAAAGCAGAATTTAACGCTTTGAATTAGAAAAAAAAAGTAATGAACCATTCAGCTGTCATCCAATCGTTTACGTCAGAATATTTAAAAAAAATTAAAGTAGGTTAAAACCAACCATACATGTAACTGTGTGTTTCAGTACTTCAGACAATTTTTATATAAAAAAAATAAAAAAGTGAAATAGTGAAACACAACATAGAGAAACGCATACCGATCACAGTACATATCATGATCCAAATGGAACTGATAGTCCGTCTGTCAGCTGCATAATAATGGCACATACTTCGGTACCATCACCGCGATGTTGTCGCATCATGTTAAAATCTATAGAAATTGGAAGCTCTATGCTTTTGGTTGAAATTTGATTGGACAGTAATACCTATTAGAAATCAAATATGTACAAGTTCCCAGGATTGAATTGCAAATATGCCAGCGCGGCTTATAGAGCCAATAAGGCCTATGCTATTGTCACTTTTTATCTTGGTAGATCAGAAAGTGACGACAAATGTGCAAATGTGTTTTTGTAACTGGCAATAATAAAGAAATTAAATATCGAATGAAGATAATTCCATGTTCGCTTCCTCTAAGACTTAACGGGATAACGTATTAAGGAATTTTACATCTCTCATATTCGGTAAGTAGGTCCTTATTACCCCCAAATGGGGCTTGTAGGTAGAAAAGCCCTAGGGCGGTAAGTAATTAAAAAAAAAAACTTCACTCTTTCAAAAAGTTCGCGTACATCTAACCATCATACTGGCAATAGACATCATGCATTCAGCCCAATGACAAAAGAGGTCGCTTCGCTATACAGCCTTGTCTTCGTATGAGTATAATAGTCATCAATTTTAAATATCGAATGGCGAAGCTCAATTTCGTTCTTGAAAAAAGAATAAAAAAAAGATGAAAAAAGCGGGAATAGAAAACTTTTACTTTAAATATTGTTTGTTTTTGGGATTTTTTTATAATTACGTGTTAATTAGGAAAAAAACATTCGTTCTGCAAGTGATGAAGAAATAAGCTGCACTCCCGATTCAATGAAAATGGAAGCTGAAGCAGCAATTAACAATGTTTTATTCTTGTAATGCCGGTTTTTTTCTACTTATCTCACAATCGAGATGTGAAGCAGAGTAGTTAGCTCGGGTGTAAGCATCAATTGCACCCTCGAACTATAGGCGCCCTCGCTGCGCTCGTGCGCCTAAATATCTCGGGCTGCAATTGATGCCTTACAGCCCTTGGCTACTAATCTACTAATATATACCGGATAACTTTTTTGGAGACGTAAAGTACTTGACCATTATCCCTGCCGAAGAGCGTGACAATGAAAGTGCGATGCAATTAAATGGAATCATCTTATACGCTAGCGTTTGACCACTATCTCACCTGTTGGTAAGTGATGATGCGGTCGAAGATGGTAAGCACGCTAGGCCTACAATGGGAACTGGCTCTCAAGGATAGCTGCCGGAACACATTAGATGTTTGGCGATGGATTGGATGATGGCGACAGATTTTCTAACTTGACACTAGATACACTATCTAGTGTCCGCCTGGCCAGCTACCACCTACCACCATGCGGGGATTGTTTCTTAACAATGTTTTCTCCTTCACCGGAGGGCCCTGTGAAAAGCGCACATAAATTTTTCGTTAGAAAAATCCATTGGTGCATGGCGGGGTTTTTAAACACGGTACCTCTGGCATCAAAGCCGACCGTTCTCCCGATTACGTCACCGGGTCCTCTGATTGGGAAATACTGTAGTAGAATGAAACACTGGACAACCAAGAAACCGTCTTCCGAACAGGCATCACCAAACATCATGCAGAATCGCTAGGGGCTATAAGACCACCTATTGATACTTGAATTGAACATCTGTTTTGGTTGTAAGTTTTACCTTGAGAGACAGACTATTCTAGGCCTAGCGTGTTCACAATCTTAGACCACATCATCACTTGCTACTAGGTGTGATATTGCACAACGTCAGCCTAAGCCTATCATACATATACAATTTAATAAAAATCCTTTTTTTGTACTGTCTGGTGATCAATGAATTTATCTATCATAGTGAGGTGTCATTAGTCATTAATTTTATATTTTTTCCTTCTGTGCCGTACCTACAGTTTTTTTGCGAAAGAGTATAGTTTTAACTTTATTTCATTAAAAAAAAATCCATTTTTATATATCTTATTTGTATATAGTCGTATTTTTAATTAGACGTAGTCAACTGACGTTTACTGTGCTGTCAGTTTTTGATGAAATAAAAATAGTGTTGTGACAAAGTGAATGATTGAAAAAACTCCTGAATGAATGAAATTGCCTCGATTGTCTAGTGAATAGTTAGTGTGCCGAACTGCCGATATCGGGTACGGGGTTCGAATTACAAACCAAAATTAGCCGAATTACAAACAAAATGGCGACCGACGCGCGCGGCGTTGATCGGTGTTGGCACTTAAGTACTAAGCCGTCAAAAAACTGGTTTTAGTTACATACTACTAGTAACTTATATCAGAGCACTTTGATACAAGTTTTTTGTAAAATAGAAATAATATTCTTTTATAGTTTGAAATGATGAACTATTCACACTCATTGTTAATTCATCTGATTGAACAAGAACTGAACGCATCACTATTACTTTAAATATGGCAACATTAATTTACAAGGTGACATTAGCTACTGTCAGTTGGCTTCGTCAAATTAAAAATAGGACTATAGTTCACACAGATCCGAAATACCTACCCTAAATCAACCCTAAATCAAATGCTTCATAGTTACTGTTTTGTATTTATATATTTGTGATCGCTATGTTTAATATTATGTATTAGCTGTGTCTTTATTATTTACTTATGTTATATATTCATTTTACTAAGGGACAAAGAGGTATTTCATTGCTTTTTTAACCGACTTCAAAAAAAGGAGGAGGTTACTCAATTCGACCGTATATATGTTTTTTTTTTTATGTTTGCTCGCGGATAACTTCGTCGTTTATGAACCGATTTCGATTATTCTTTTTTTGTTGGAAAGGAGATATCTCCAGTGTGGTACCATGGTAATTTTATCGGGGTCTGATAAGTATCTCCAGAGATATGGAGATAAATACCTCAAAATTCGTACTGAAAATTAATAGCGCGGCATTGAAGTCGGTTCTTTTTTAGTTTTTTAAACGATTTTTATATTACTTACTAACGATACATTTTCAGCATCATCATCTTCCTACTCTTATCCCACTTAAGTGGGGTCAGAGCAACATATCAATTTCTTCCATTTGGGTCTATCCGCGATACATTTTCATATTATTCATTTAAATTGGCATCAACTGATCTCATATAAGATCGTTTAAAAAACTAAAAAGAACCGACTTCAATGCCGCGCTATTAATTTTCTGCACCAATTTTGAGGTGTTTATCTCCATATCTCTGGAGATACTTATCAGACCTCGATAAAATTACCATGGTACCACACTTGGGATATCTCCTTTCCAACAAAAAAAGAATAAACAAAATCGGTTCATAAACGACGAAGTTATCCGCGAACAAACATTAAAAAAAAACACGGTCGAATTGAGAAACCTCCTCCTGTTTTTGAAGGCGGTTAAAAACACTTAATTTACCGAATCTTAAACATATTTCGTACAAAGTATTATGTATTATTTGTATTTTATATGTTCTAAACTGGTTATTGTCTATGGAAGGTAAGTTTACGTATTTGTATTATAAACCTATTTTATTAGCGTTTCCATTTCTGAAGAACTATATATAATTTACGTTGCAAACTCATATATTATCATTACACAGGTTGTATATACTCTGCATACTTACAGCTCTTTCGTATTAACATTAAGGCCCATAGCACACGGCGTATTTTAAACGCGCAGACGACGCGCAGATTACGCGCGTATACGCGATTCAAACGGGATTCGATCGCAACCTTGTAACTTAAGCACACGGGGCGATCGTGAAACGCGCCTCTACTGCGCGTATACGTGCAGATACAGCGATACAGACGCGCTGTAGTCGCTCGTAGATTTTGCGTTTTTTGCAGTGGTGGCGTGAGCGCGTTCCCCCCCCCCCCTGCCCCTACTCCGCTCCTTTGTACGCGCGTTTGTATCGCTTCAAACGCGCGTATACGCGCTTCATGCGCGCGCTTGTATCATCAATGCAAACGCAACAATCAGCGTCTACGGCGCCGAAGACGCGCGTTCCTGAAACGCGCGTCGTCTGCGCGCTTAAAATACGCCGTGTGCTTACGGCCTAAATTAAATTATCAATAATGTACATTCTATGCAAGACTTATATAAGTAATATTATTGCCATACGACTACTAACACATTTGTCACAACAACTGTGTGATCATAAATCGTAAAAGCCTTTCGACATAAGCCATTTAAAAACTTTTGAAATTAACATTGTAATACAATCCTTAATTAATAGTAATTAAACACACCTAGTTAACTAAGCCTAATGCCCGTTTGCACAAACTAAATCGCCTAAGATTTATCGGGGATCAAAATCTCAAAATATATCTTGCAGATAGACTAATGATCCTTTATTTATTTAGGTATATTTTGAGATGTTGGTAGCCAGATTTGTTTATTTTGTGATATTTTGACAAGCTAAGGCGATTCTTAAGTTTAGTGCAAACGGGCATAAAACTTTGAACATAAGACATACAAAATCTTCATAGCTTGTAGAAAACCATTAAAATAGATATAAAAACAATTACAACATAATTCATAGGAAAATATCAGATACAGATACTATACAAAACAGTCATTAAAAACTGTATTTCTACATCATTATAAACCTCTAAAATAAGTCATAATATTAAAATCATGTACATAATCACCATAACACCAAGCTAACTGCATGGTTCCAGCCTTTACCCCGAGCGTGCGAAATATCCTTGGGTGGGATGCGCTTCAGCGGGCGGCGATAAGCCTGAAGAAAGAGTCGCTCACGGATCCGAACTTTTCATGGCTGCCGACTCAAAAATGATCACAATCGGAGGCGGGTTAGTACAACAATCTCTCTCGAATATTCTAGATGTTTCTATTTCATTCTAGTCTCCATCCGCATAGAGCTAAGTACCCGTGGGTCGGCTGTCTCGAAGATAAGGTGGTGAAGGAGGGAGAGGCTGAAGCGAGGACCCCACATGCTAACTCTTTGTTCATGGCAGCGGACAATACTATGATTACTATTGGTGGAGGGTAGGTGGTGGATTCATTTTGGGTGTTTGTGGTGTTTTTGTTATGGGGGGTTGTATTGCATGAGTTTTAATTGTTTATTGACATTACTGTTACCTGCAGGCTTATTACGGAATTTGATAGGGATTGAGGTGAATGAAATGACAGAGATGGAGTTCAACAATAAAGCCTACATTGCTGCGTCTCCGTCAGTTAGTAGTTTAATTCAATAATCAACTATCAAATTGGGTGCTTAAGGGGCAGTCTATCGTCTTACTGCCGTTTTCAATAACTTACTTTTAACTGACTGTTGCTAACTCTACCTACCACGTGGAGGAAAAATTAAATGGAGAAGCATTAGCGTATACGATGAAATAGCTATAGTGATATAACCCGACTAAAATAATGAACACGTGATACATATGCCAGCTATAAGATAAAATGAACAGCGTAATTTGGTCGGGTTATATACGACACCGGGTGAAAGCCAATAGGCGCCGCTAGAGCTGGGGGCAGAGCTGGTGGCAAACAATACAATTGCATACGCGAGAATGATAAAAGAAAATGTTGTCCGTATCGCTCACTTATACTAGTCAGTTTAGCTTAGTTGCAGGGGTTAACAAGAATACTAGAAATGTGCAACCTACATTGCAAGTAATCTTAAAAAAAAAACAATAAGATCGTTTAATAATATCGTTTAAAAACTAAAAAAGAACCGACTTCAATGTTCATTTTCAGTACCAATTTGGAGATGTTTATCTCAATATCTCTGGAGATACTTATCAGACCTCGATAAAATTACCATGGTACCACAATTGGGATATCTCCTTTCGAACAAAAAAATAATAATCAAAATCGGTGCATAAATGACGAAGTTATCCCCGAACAAACATAAAAAAAAATATAAATATATATATACGGTCGAATTGAGAAACCTCCTCCTTTTTTTGAAGTCGGTTAAAAACTAAAAAAGAAACGACTTCAATGCGGCGCTATTCATTTTCAGTACCAATTTTGAGATGTATATCTCAATATCTCTGGAGATACTTATCAGACCTCGATAAAATTACTATGGTACCACACTTGGGATAAGCCGCGAACAAACATAAAAAAAAATACGGTTGAATTGAGAAACCCCCTCCTTTTTTTGAAGTCGGTTAAAAAAAACTAGTGATTGTATAGTTTTATCCTTCTCATATTATTATTGTTATTTTAATGTCAAATCTTTTAAATTATCCATCTACGACCTACCAGTCAAAGTATAACTAACAGATACCACTGTTTAAAACAAAATCTTGAAATATTCTATATCGGACCTTTAATGATTACTGACAGTTATACCTGTCATGTCTTGTTTATTGAAATCATTGACATATATACGGACTGGAAATATACAACAAAGGTGCATACCTAATACTGTCACATAAAATGGCTGCCACTTATTGTCCATTGTGTGTGACATTATGAGGTTTAGATATGCACCTTTTTTGTAGGTATTTCCACAGAGGAAAATGTATCGCGGTGCCTCCATGTTTTTTCTACCTCCATGTCCAGCTATCTGCATAAAATGCAGAAACTGGCAGGCATTTTAAATAATGTTTAAAAGTAAGTAAGTTATTATAAACGGCCGGTAACTGTTGATAAGTGTCGATAGGCAGCGGTGATAACTATCAGGTGGGCCGTTTGCTTGTTTACTGCTTCAATATATTTTATGCTGAGTTTTTTATTTAGGTTATACACTACAGTGCAACATAAAAGAGTAGAAATTAATTATATAAGAACTAACTAGTCACTCTTACAGGCAACACCAAAAAATTTGTATTTATTGCGCGACTACTGATTTTGATACTTGTTTTCACTCATTGGATAATGCAAGTAAGAAATAAGCATATAAATAAATAAATAAAGAAGAATTTGTATAGAAATAATATATATATAAAATGTATATAGATACTTATAGATAAAAATTCATGTCTTGCAAATCTTTGCAAATATTTGCAAAAATAATACAAGTATCAAAAACGTTTGTTTCTAACTAACTGTGTTGCCACATACAAGATATAAAAGCAATAGTGGCGCCCTCATTTATTGTCAACTCTTTTCTGACGCACTGTACCTAGATTAATAAAAAGGATTCTACATTCAGAAAACTTAATTTTATAATAAATATTTTTGTAGTATTGTTTTTAACCTAGTTGCATGTTGTTGTTTTCCTTATTTTGACTATGTTTTGGGACATAGTACATATTATTTAACACCAAAAGAGGAACATTGAGGTTTTAACAATCGTGTGCATGTGTGGTTCTTTCTATAATTTTGTGTTAATATAGGAAACAGACAAGCGCTTGACCATTTATCTCATCTGATGTTAAATGATGATAATGTAGCTAATAGCGGTTTCACACGATGCAATTTTAGTTGAGCACC
Organism: Cabera pusaria; assembly: GCA_954871355.1. Classification (NCBI taxonomy): domain Eukaryota; kingdom Metazoa; phylum Arthropoda; class Insecta; order Lepidoptera; family Geometridae; genus Cabera; species Cabera pusaria. The sequence goes on from OX940887.1 coordinate 5,125,906, forward strand.
TTTCGTTGTTCAACATACAAATTAAAATGAACGTGCCTTATTATTGCTTCAATTTGATTGACAGTCTGCGGCCTTATGTCATACTTTCACAGTTGATAATAAAAAATGAACATAAACAACAAAATGACAGGGACGTAGTTATACAGGTTGTATAGCTCCTTCTCTGTCTATTCGTTCAGTTTAATCACTGTCATTTTAAACGGACTTCCAAAAAGGAGGAGGTTCTCAATTCGTCTCTGGGTTTTTTAAAATATTTTTTTACTTTTTTAACCGACTTCAAAAAAAGGAGAAGGTTTCTCAATTCGACCGTATATTTGGTTTTTTTTTATGTTTTTTCGCGGATAACTTCGTCGTTTATGAACCGATTTTGATTATTATTTTTTTGTTCGAAAGGAGATATCCCAAGTGTGGTACCATTGTAATTTTATCGAGGTGTAATAAGTATCTCCAGAGATATTGAGATAAACATCTCAAAATTGGTACTGAAAATGAATAGCGCGGCATTGAAGTCGGTTCTTTTTTAGTTTTTAAACGATATTATTTGTATGTATGTTACGCGATTACTCCGTCAATTGTGAACCGATTCGAATTATTATTTTTGTAATCAGTAGAGTACGTTTCCGAGGTGGTCCCATTGTAATTGACTCGCGGGGCATTGCAGTCGGTTGTTTTAGTTTTTAAACTATCTTAATTATTATAATATAATAAGTATATATTATGTTCCTTTGAAGTGTCACACACTTTATATTTTTGTAAACTGTTAAACACAATCCAAAATTTCATCGTACCGACGGGACTCGAACCCGCACCCCCCCCGGATTACACGTCCAGGTGCTCTGCAATTAAGCCACGGTTCGATCCATCGATACGACGAAATTAGTGGATTGCATATGTTAACCCAATTATGCATTGGTGGCGCCATCTATGACTACTTATTACGTAAGTTAATTAGTATATGTTAGAAAAAGCTAACTAAACATTTTTGTCTTCCAGCGATGGGCAAGCTATATGGATGGACGAAAACATAAGGTTCGGCAAGACTGATCGCTGTTCCACATTCAACAACCCGCCACTATGTCCGAGCGGGGACTTCGAGATACGCGTCCTTGAAGTCTACGGATTCTCCGGGGCGTAGACTTTCCGCAAGCGAATATAGTCCTTATATACCTTTATTTGTTCGTAGAACCCCGATACATTCGTGTGCACGGGCCGAGGCCAAACACCGCCGGGTTTAGTAGAGCTACAGGGTCCTGGTATTTGATTGGACGAATTAAATGTCCTGCGTTTTGATTGGCCAATTTGAATAGAGGGAGATGCAACTATACAGCTGTATAGCGTCTCCTTCATTAAATAGAACTCGTGTGGCAATGGTCGTATTATCGACAATATTCGAAGGAGTAGCCTTCATTTGTTACGTTTAGAATATAAAATTGTATAAGCGGAAAGTAAAAGAAAGAGACAGAAACTATTTAATGTATGTTGCCAGTCGCAAGTTTATAGAATAATTGAATTGATTGACATTTAAAACAAATTCTAAATGTAACACAATAAGGTTGCTAGTCCAATGAATACCAAGTCAGTTTAGTTCGCTAGGTAGATCTGAACGATTGGGCTAAAGAGCGACCGACTTACCTGTTCATGCGGATAAAATTCGAACTAAATCTATTTCAAGGAAACTTTTTGGAGTTATTTCGATAAAACGCTACAATAGCGACGATATTAACTGAACAGATAAGGTGACATATTACCTTTCACTAAACTCGGTGTATATTTGGCCTTGGTCTTTTCTCTTACATTTCTATCTTATTACACAAATGTGTACCTTATTTCGTACCGCTTAAGTTCAAAGTTACATTTCAATGTAATGCGACAGGCGTCTGCCGCAGTGCCTTGAATCATTATGCGTCGAACGAGCCGAAATGATCAAATTTTCTAATGTATGAAATTAAGTTATCCCAACATGACATTTCGCTAAAATGTTCTAGAACGGAAAATATTATGTAATTTCCACCAACGAATGGCGTCACGTGATGATGAGTAATTGTTATTCATTTTTACTATTGAAATTTGAATTCATCAGAATATTCACGAAATCAGGGTTAAAAAGTTTCCGTTCGAAATTGAGAAATCTATGGAATATTCTATGTCAATAGACAATCGGAGTGTAATCTCGAAATCTGCGTGTAGTTGTGTGCGTATCAAGTGTGATAACGTTGTGATCCCGGACTTGTGGTGTTCTTGTGACAGACAGACGGACAGACAGGCCAGAATTTGTACATGTCAGACTATGGCTTTCCAATACTGTGAAAAACATTTTTCTACATATTTTTACAATGCGATGAAAAAGGTTGCTCAGCCCTGACCGTGACCGATCAATACGATATTGAATTCTATTTATTACTAAAGTCTAAAATTTCTTTCGTCGATAAAGATTAAAATCGTCTTTTGGTTGGCATCAATATGACAGAATTTTTCATTATTTCACGAAGTTTCGTGGCCCTCGAACAAAACGGCGTCAAAGAATTCTTTGACATTTATACCGAAGACATCGAAATATTCACTATATTATTACTTCATAATACATTCTAGTTCTAATATGAAGTGTTGTTGCAATTCTCTTAATATTGTCTTGTCTGTTCATTACCCTTCGTTACTGTGTAGTAGAAAAAGTCTTTGCATGCCATATCAAGTCAATATTTCGACTCTGATTTCAGAAAAAGCCATTTAAATTGAAGCTTTATTTTGTTCCTGATAAAGTTAATATTTCTTAAGCAAATACATGACGATCATATTTAGTATGTAGTCACGGATTAGGCTTGAAAATTATACTGTAATAGGCATCACATAAAGTTCAAATCTCAATGGTTTTATCGAGTAAATGTAGACTTGGTTTGGTGTTTGAAGGCCTAAACTCCCATAGTGTATCTGATGTGTCTCCCCTATAGATTAACATTGACTGTCCGTACAAGACAACGAAAGGGGAATCGTAGGTTGTTTCGATTTTATATATATACTCGTGTTTAGATGTCTGTGTGTAAGTACAAAAGTGTCTACTCATAAGGAAGCTTGAAGTGATGGGGGAAGCCGGGGGAATAAGTTTCTTCGAGCATTCCGCTGACTTTGCAAAGTCTATGCTCTTGGTTTCTTTTAACTCTGTGTTTTTATTATTTTTGGTCGTTTTAGAAGACTGTATGAGGGTAGGCAGTGGATTGTACAAAAGAGAAGAGGAAAAGAGTTTTATAAAGTAAATGGTTCAAGCAAATGAATAATGCTGGTACACACCGGTCGAACGAACGCTGAATAGAGGAAACTATACACCAGTATAGGGTGTCTTCTTTTATTCGCCATTCACTTGGTCTGAACCCGGCATAATGTATTTACAGAATAAGCTTAGATTGGTCAACACAGTTATAACTGTTTGCACTAAACTTAAGAATCGCCTAAGATTTCAAATTATCTCAATTAAAGCAACACCGGGAATCGAAATCTCAAAATATATCTTGCAGATAGGCTAATGATCCTATATTTATTTATATTTTGAGATTATGTTAGCCGGACTTGTTTATTTTGTGATATTTTGACGAGCTAAGGCGATTCTTAAGTTTAGTGCAAATCGACATTCATCTTTAAAATAAAACATATGAGCAAATAGAAGATAAAGAGAGAGCAGACACAAGCTATTTCTATCTCTTACTAAAGATATCTTTAGTAAGAGATCTATCTCAATCTCAATCCACTGCCTCGTCTCAGTACATAATACGGCGTATGTCCACTTTATATTGACGAGAGTTACAAAAGGTCCACGCCGCAGTATTTCCAAAATGGCGCTTCTAAAATTCATCATCATACAGTGATCATTTGTCGTTGCTCACAAAAAAAAAATTACCAAAGAATTTAATTGTAGAAACGCTCCTTGTTGTGTATATGCTAGTTTTCAATTCGCAATGCAATATTATCTATTTGTATTCTGTTATGTACGCAACAAGAAGCGAATGGGCGTATCGGCCATTCTATTTAGATGTTAATGTTATTTTTAATGAAGGTAGGGATCCAGGCCGATAATAATGTCTATTCTAGTATGTCTTAATCTAAGCATAATCTGACATCTCTAAAAATAGTCTTGTCCTTATCTCATCGTAGATGTAAGAGTGAGATGCAAATACTTATAGAGCTCTCAAATTAGTCTTGGTTAATGCATGTGAGAATAGACAGTAATACTAAAGCGGCGTTACAGTTACCATAGACAAGCTGAGAGATTGAAACGGAATGTGTAAAAAATAGTTTTGTCTCGCTTGCTCTATGGTGCCACATTATCATAGTATTATTTTCCACGTATTTGGGACGACTTGTGCCAAAATTGGACCATTCTTATATTGGCTGCGCTAGAGTATTTCGTATCATACATTCGTGTAGTATTTTATTTTAACGACGAAACGTGAGTGGATTAGTTTACATCTCGGATTCTTATTGTTAAAGTTCAAAACCCACTAACTTGGAATTCGATCTCATTATTGTCATACTGATTGCTGCGAATTGCAGGTTTATCGAGGATTTCTTTTTATACATTTTTAACCTATTTGTATGGTGGGTTTTCTCATTTAGCAATTGGATCTGAGATAAATGAAGCGCGCATCCAATTAATTTTCATTTTTGTATTCGATATCATGTTGTCGTTAACTAATTTTCTATAAGAAAAATATTTCGCATGGAATTGTTCGAATACGTTTTCAATTTAAGTCACAATTATGATAAAATATATACTACCCAATGAAAACATATCCCTGTTGGTACAAAGGGGCTTTCTATACCTGATTGAAGCGATCACCAGCGGCTTATTCTGCCTATTATTTTTGTTTACTTGTAAATATATTTTTTTTTAATTTAAAAAGTGGAGTGTTTAATAGGACCCTCGTACAATGAAACTCTCACAAAAACTACGAACTCACACTGTGAAAGAGGTTTCATTCTACGAGGCCTCGTCTACGGTACTACAAAAGTTGTTCTTCGGAAGCCTAAGAATTTGTTTTGATTCAGAGTTATTTATGTAATTTATTGAGTAGGTAACAATGTTTTACGTATGTTACGCGTCTATGTGCCGGCGATGGTCACTCGGTCACTTTATTATTATAGTTATAAATTATGTCAGTGTAAGAGTATGAGCTACTTGTAAAGCCGAAAAACGCGCCGGAATTTCGGTCACAGAATTTACTGGCGCTGTTGCAAATGAAAATATTTTGTTTTATATCCATCCGCTAACTGTAATAAAAAAATCTTAGGCCGAAATTTAAGCGCAGTTTTGAGATAGTCTTAACTTTATTAGTTGCATGCGCGACGTGCGGACGTCGGTTCGATAGTGACGACCGTTGTAATATATTTTTGTTAAAGTTTCGTCGGCGCATGGATCGCTCGCGATATGTTGCTGTTAGCTAATCGTCGTTGTTCAGTGTAAAGTCTAGTCTTTATCCTGTTTTTATTATCTCTTACGATATATTAATTATAAACGAATTGATATTTAAATATTATTATAATGCGATTTTTGGCCCGCTCTAGGGACGTAGGCTCGTGGTTAGTTAGTTGTAAGTACATTAATGTAAATTAAACAGTTATTAATCTCTAAATATTATCCCTTTCAGTATTTGTGAATGTTTTTTACGTGAGAGGATGTGTCGATGTGCGAGTGAGATAGAGCGATAGATAGAGAGAGAGCGCGGGAGTCGTTACTGTTACATTCGGATAGTGTAGGCGCCGATAACAACAGACGGTGTAAACTCGTTTATCCTAATGTAAATGTTGCTTTACAATGTCTACAAAATAAAATATATAATCCCATTTATTTAGTTGTTTCTTATATAACCTACTTATCTATTTTATAAGTTTAAAATTTACCTGCACTATTCTAAGGGCCAGTTTCACCGGTTCCTGATAATGCGTTTGATAGTTCTGACAGTTGACACCGTATAAAAGCAGTCATTTCTTCATATTAGCGCTTTCGGGAACCGGTGAAACTGGCCCTAAGGGGCATTTTCACTGGTTCGTGATAAAATGATATAGTTATCTGACAGATGACGCCCTATAAAAAATGTGTTAGATAACTTTCATAAAGGCCTGGTTAAATTTCATAAAATCTGGAACCGGTGAAACTGGGCCTAAGTGGTGAAAACAGCAATCAGTGGCGTAAGAGGAGGAAGTCTTGCAGTTGGCGTAGAGCTGTTATGATGATGATAAAATAAATAAATAGATAATAAATCATCATAGAGTACTTGCAAATGTTGTATTTAGGAGCAAACATTTGCAAGACAAGTATAGTGTGTATCATGGATGACAAAAATACCCCACAGGTGTTAACTGACAGATAGTGACATTGTCATATACTATATAATAAACTATATTATTACAGGAGTCAATTGGTGTCCTGTCGACACCTGAGTGGTTAAAGTTTCAACAGGTGCTAGGAGCATTATATCAATGTTCTGCCGGACTAGCTGCAAAATAGCAGCTTACTACGAAAAAAATGTGCACCTATAAGGCAGGCTTTATCGCCACTAGTACCAGAGTTCCATGATGGAACAAAGGACTTGAGAGTCAGACCATTCTAGGCTTAGAGTGTTCACCATCTTCGACCACATCATTACTCACACTTACTCCACTCACACAAGTAACTTCAGTGTGAACTGTGGTTGCACCCATACATTTGGGATGGGAGTGTAATACGAGACGTGCGGCAACACCATAGCTTTGTTTACAACGACACATCAACAGCAATTTTGTAATTATGTACAAAAGGTGAGCATAGGTGTAACAATAATGGAAATCAATAGTTATTGTTTATATATTTATATAATTAGAAATATTACCTATTAAATTGTAAGACGATTCATAAGTTAAAATGTAACTTTAAATTTAATAAATAACATCAAGGATACAGATATAGACCAAGTTTCTCTATTATTCATATAAAAGCCTATTCCTGATGCAGTATAATAATTGGAACTGCTTAACAGTAATATAACAATCCTAAACTTTATCAATGACACATAGTTTAAAAAATTTAACTATGAATTTAAATATGAACAGCTTCTTTTAAGCTGTTCCTATTATTCAATGCCCTATTTGCAATAAATGCCTGCATTTCAGCATTCCCAATCTGGCTGACTATATTACCATAGTCATCTCTAACATTGTCTAAGACCTTCAAAAGACTGTCATCATCACAATGTGCCATGTAGGTACACATTATAATTGAGAGAGAATTTTCAATGTCGTCCAAATATTCTTTTACCATTTCTTCATTTTGATCTGCTTTGTGGTGAATCAGAGCTTTCCATATATTATAGCACGGAAAGAAATATTTATCAGGTTCACAAAGTTTACAGAGTTTGTCAACTTGAAGGGATTCAATTAGAGCCTTTACTAGATCTAAAACATTTTGGAACTCTGCATCTAGCGTGTAGCACTCCGCTGTTCTGCACTCGTAGCTGACAAATATGTCTCTAAGCAGGTTAACAGCTTGTTTCGCATCATCACATATAAGCTTTTCCTCTCCATTTACTGTTACTTTCTTTGTTAGAATCATTATCATTTGCAGTGTTATTATGTGCAACCTTTCCAAATCCTCATCTTCACCCGCTTGCTTACAATATTCACTGTGTGCTAAATAAACTGACTGCGAAGCATCAGCAGTTGCAAAATTTTTATTTAACTTTTCACCTAATTTTATCTCACACTTTACACAGATTGTATACAAATTCTCTAGAGTTTTCATCAACAGGTCCTTGTTTAACGAATTTTTGAGAATGAAATACAGAGTGCTAGAATAGTTATATTCGCTAAATTTGTCCATTAATGTAGACAGCTGATCGTCGTCTGCGACGTAAAGACAGGAGCTGATTAGCCGAATAAGTTGTATAAACACAAGACTGTCTTCCTGTGAGAATAGATTGAATAACAAGTCTAAAAGTCCTTTATTATCAATCAGCGCATCCACGGCTTCCTTTTGGCAACACATATTGGCTACAGTACCTATGGCGATCTCGAAGATTCGATCTGAAGTGATCAGAGGTGCTGCGAAGGCGAGCAAGTTTAGAGCATCATGTTTCAGTAGGTAAAGAACTACGTCTCTTTCGACAGTCATGTCCCAGAGCATGCAGAGCTCTTCTTCAAACGAGGTCTCGGTTAGTTCGTGTTTGAGGGTGTCCCGGTTGGCCAGTTTGAGGAGAATCTTTAGAACGAAGCGCTCGCTGTAAGCCGTGTCTCCGATCACATCGCCAGATATTGACGCCGCGTCGTTCTCGACCACAGTTTCATTTTCAAGTTCAGGTTTCATTTTCATTGCTTTTAAAGTAAAAGCACTACGTAAAATACTGGTAAAATACGAAAACGGAGAGTACAAACAAATAAAAACAATGTTGAATGAAATGAAATGAAATCACAGATTACTATATGAGTATATATATGTTACTCTTTGACTATATGTGTCAGAGAAATGAAATGAGGCAGTTATTATATATTATGTTACTCTTTGAATGAAGCAGTCCCGCGACACTGCATACATAATTAAATAACTCAGAATTATGTACGTACTATGTACCAACCAATACTGCAAAAAAAAATATGTATGTATAAGCATAATACCACAGATTATATAATAGTTATTTAGTAAATTATAATTTCCGTTGTTAGGTTGGCTACACAGTTCTTTCATAATTCGGGTATCAACAATGTAGGGAAGTGCCAACTCTTATAACGTAGTAGAGTGATTCAGTAACAATACCATTCTTATAACAAGGTAATGCATATTTTACAAGAAAACGATATAAACAAAATCTAACTTAAAAATATACTAAACCATAAAAACAAAGCGCAAATAATAATTACAAGGGCTATATAACTTAGTAAACATTTTAGTAATATTATTTACCACTACTAAATTAATAAGAACACCCCACTAGATAAAAAAAACAAGGTTAGGTTAGGTTGAAACTGCGAAAACACAAACGCAAAAAGTTTGTTAAACATCCAACAAAACAGTGATATTGATCAGCAAAGTGTTACAAAAAAGTGAGGTTATGATTTTACAAAAATACGCATAACTCTAAAACTATGTATTACCTTGTAATGAAAGTGGTGGGAAAAGGAAAGGGGGACCCTCCCTTACCCCCCCATCACCTCATCCTCCCTTTTTCGTGCCAAACGATTCTAAATTTTTACCAAGTGAGGTTATGATTTTGAAAAAACAAATCATAACTCAAATACTATGCATTACCTTGTAATGATAGTGGTAGGGTAGTGAAAGAGGGACCCTCACCTACCCCCTCCACCCTTCCATTCCCCCTATTTCGTGCCAAACGATTCTAAATTTCAACCAAATATTTTCACCTACTACTGATTTGGTCCGCAAAAATTTTTTTTCTGCTAAATTCTTTACGCCAGTGCGGTAATTCATTTTGTAAGCGTAGGTAAATAATAGACCTAACGATTATTAGTATTATTATATTACTCGAAAAGTACGAGAGTCGTTCAATAAATACTTAGCCTACAAAAAAAAACGAAAATTTTCGAAAAGTGCCGATTTATTTTTCTACATAATCTCCTTTTAACTCAATACACTTGGCCCAGCGATGCTCCAACTTTTTTAACCCGTCTAAAAAATACGTTTTCCTGAAGTCTGCAAAATAGGCCTCCGTGGCGGCGATGACCTCCTCATTCGACCCAAATCTTTTTCCGGCGAGTGACTTTTTCAGGTTTGGAAACAAAAAGAAGTCACAGGGGGCTAAGTCTGGAGAGTAAGGTGGATGGGGCAGCAATTCGTAGCGCAATTCGAATAATTTGGCCATGGCGACGGCAGAGGTGTGAGCCGGCGCGTTGTCGTGGTTGTTGTCCAGTGTGAGCAAACGCGGCACCCATCGCGCTGACAGCTTTCTCATGCCCAGTTCTTGTGGAGAATATGATGCACCGTTCCTTCTGCAATGCCCACAGTGTCAGCTGTCTCGCGAACCTACAATCGGCGGTCTGCCAACACGAGATCGTGGATTTTTTTTATGTTTTCCTCCGTAGTAGCCGTTTTTGGAGCACCTGGGCGTGGCTCATCAAAAACCGACTTGCGGCCACGAGCAAACTCGTTAAACCTATTCTTGACGGTTGCCATCGAAGGAGAAGAGTCACTGTACACAGCATCCAAGCGATTTTTGATTTCACTGCGCGTTTTCCCTTCCAAAAATAAAAATCGAATCACCGAACGATACTGCTCTTTTTCCATTTTTGTTAAACTGACCGACACGTTCGCTTTCAAAGGCTATTAAAACAAAACTAATAGAGGTCATTGTTTAAAACTTTGACAATAGGCTTCAAAAACATTGCACTGTACTATGGTAAAAATTTTTTGTAATCGCAGTGTCATTGGGCGATGAGGCTACGTACTTGTTGAATGACCCTCGTAAATACTTTCATAATAAAAAATAACTTACAAAAATCTCAAAGATCAATGCTACTACATGAAGTTTGCGAAGCCAATACAAAAAAAAATCACAAATTATTATTTGTTCTTAGCTATTTTAAAAACTTCAACATTTATTTAGCTACCACCTCTGCAAATTTTATTCACCTAAGTAATGCGGTTCATATTAAAAAGGTGTGATCAGTCTACTGAAGCTGCAGTACAAAAAAAAGATGAAAGGGAATGATATGAAAAGGGGGGCGCGTCCGATGGAAGTCTATATTCGTCTTACTCACTATTTCTTACTATCTCTTTCGTTTGGTTGCCATCAAGTAGATGATGTGAAGAAAAAGAAGTTACATCTCTACTTAGTCTTTGGCTAGCATGTATTTCTACTTAGTCTGTGGTAGCGTGTTAATCGGCTTCTTCAAAATAATTATTTTATTGTTTTATTTTGTGTTTTACAATAAATAACCTAGTGTGGACTATAGATTGCATGCATTTAGCATGAATTTAAGGTGTTTGATTATTATCACCTTGCTTGTAAGTGATAATAAAACATAAATAGTGAAATATGCGGACTGCAGACTTACTCTACTAAACGTTATTTTATGGTAAGATTTCCACTTTTCATAAAGTGCTTCATAGCTTCATAGGCTTCATAGCTCAGTTAGTAGAATATCTTAAAATAATAGCCGATTACTGCTTGGTGGCGGAGCCGGTGGCAGCGTCGCGGTGATGGCGCTGCGCCCGGGTGCGAAGGTCACGCTGCGCGTTAATTGGCGTACTTGCTCCCCTCAAAGTTTGTACGACCACGCAGCTCGGCGGGTTCGTCTGAGTTTTGTTCTGATTCTTCTGAAAATGGGGAACTATCCGGGGAACTGAATGAAATCCACATGGACGTTGATACGGTTGTATTTCTGATACGTGTGCTCTGCTCGAGCCCTGAATTGCGAAGAGAGTGGGCGAATGAATGTTTCACAGAACATCTCATTCGACCAATAATTTTACAATAGTTCACTCGACCGTTTTCTATGAATGAATAGACAAATACATTTGTACTGACTTTGTGTTATCTATGCTACGTCCTATTGATTTATGAATGGCATAGTAAATCGTGTGATAAAGCTACTGACGTGAACCGCTAGATGTCGCTAGGCGTATTCGAAAGGCCTAATTTCTTGATTAGATAATGAGTACATGAACAACAGATGACATCAAATATAACATGTTAATTTTGCATTAACATCCTGCCCGGGGGCCTGAAAGAACGATCGAGTCCTACTCTGATCAACGTTACATAATATCATTATGTTTTCAACTATGTGAATTGTAATTGACTGACAATGAACTCTCTGAACCTTGAATTGAACTCTTATCTGATAAAAACCTTAATTAACAAAGTTTAAATTGATCCGCACTGAACATTTGATTGACCGCTTATGAATACTTATTCTATGTCTACAGGTAACTTACATAATTTGACTACAGGTCTTATAAATTCTCCTGATTGAGTCTTCAATTTGACAGATCTGATAACATTATTCCTATCTGGGAAAACCTCAATGATCCTACCGCGCCTTCAGTGCAGTGGTATAGCGTTTTCATCTACAATTAGTACAAGATCACCTATCTTTACATTGTCTGAATGTTTGAACCATTTGTTACGCTGTTGTAATGAAGTTAAATATTCTTTCTGATACCTAGAGAATATATTTTGTGACATTTTCTGAATGACTTGAAACCGTGATAACCGTGACATTTTAGTATCCTTCCATACATACTCTGGTACCGCTACCAGTGGCTGACCTATGAGAAAATGACCAGGTGTGAGTACGTCTAAATCACACGGGTCCTCTGACATTGCAACTAACGGTCTAGAATTAAGTATAGCCTCTACTCGAGCCAGTAAGGTTGAAAATTCTTCAAAGGTAAGTATTGTGTCACCGATTTCCTTATTGAGCAACAACTTTACTGATTTGATACATGCCTCATGTAACCCATTCATATGAGCCGCCGTCGGTGGCGCAAAAATCCAATTGATGTTCTGACGATTGAATTGCTCCTGCAGTATGATTTGGTTATGTAATAGAAATTCATTTACCTCTTTTATGTGGTTGTGAGTCCCCACATAATTAGTTCCATTGTCTGACCTGATGATCGATGGCAGTCCTCTGCGACTGACGAACCTTGTGAACGCTGCTACGAATGACTCGACTGATAGAGACCCCACAGCCTCTACATGCGCAGCCTTAGTCCCTGTACATACAAATACGACAAGATAAGCCTTGACTGATTTAGCGTTTCGGAGTGTGCTGGCCTTTACCCAGAAAGGCCCTGCGAAGTCGGTTGACGCAGCCTCGTACGTTCGCGCTGCTGACACTCTATCTGCCGGCAAGTCACCCATGAACGGGGGTGGAATAACCGTTGGTTTGAACCTGAAACAAGTCATACATTTCCGAATGACTCGAGACACCTGTCGTCGAGCCGAAGTGATCCAATATGATCGTCTGATGATAGCGATGAGTGCCGTCGTCGCAGCATGACAATAACTCTTGTGATAATGTTCGATGAGCAGCTGACCAAACCGATGGTCCTTCGGTATGAGGTATTGATGACGAGTCTCATAGGGTAGTTCTGATCTCTTGATTCTACCTCCTACTCGAATAAATCCTTCTTCGTCGAGAAAAATACTTAGCTTTTGAAGTGAAGTACATACTGATTTGCCCTTCTTTAGTGAGTTGATCTCTGAACTGAATGATGACGATTGTATTCGTTGTATCCAATATTTTACTGCATTCCGGGTCTCCTCCAGAGATAAAACTTTACTGAGATTCCTCTGATCCTTGGGTAACTTGAGATTCTTGATGTACCTGATAATGAATGCAGTGACATTTATTAACTTACTGAATGAGCTAGTCCTCTCTAGTAAGTCTGTGTCCCACGGCTGGACTACAGTAGTAACATGAATAGTTTTCTTGAATCCGGGTACCTCCTCCGGTGTGTTGATGACTGACTGAGGCCATTTGTCCTTTTCCTCGTGTAACCAGGGTGGTGACCACCACAATTTGTGATTGAGTAGGTTCTGAGCTGACATACCTCTGCTACCGCAATCCGCAGGGTTGTATTTTCCATTTATATGTCTCCATATTATTTCTCGCTCTGACTTGTGGATCTGCTGAATTCGGTTACATTCGAATGTCTGAAGCTGATGTGGTTGTGACCTTAACCATGTGAGGACTATCGAGCTATCTGACCATGCGTTGAGGCTGTCCAATGTGACTGAGTCTTCAAGTGATGATGCTACATGATTCAGTAGCTTACATACCAAGTGAGCGGCGCTAAGCTCCAGCTTGGGTATAGTGATACGATTCTTCTTAGGTGCAACCTTTGATTTCGCCATGACTAGATGAACCTTGACTCTGCCTGATGAGTCAACTGACCGTAGATATATGCACGCTGAGAATCCAACTTCTGAAGCATCTCCCATGCCGTGGAGTGAGTGTGAGATGGCCTGTGAAATGACAATGCATCTCGGTAATTTCAGGTATGATAAATAATGAAGATCTGCTATCATTTCTTCCCATTGTTTACAAACTGGTTCTGATACCGGGTCATCCCACTTGAGTCCATCGATAAATAATGTTTGAAGTAAGACCTTGAATCTTAATATGACCGGGTTACAATATCCACAGGGATCATACAGCCTAGCTATCGTACTAAGTATATTTCGTTTAGTAATAGCGCGCCCTGTATGGAGGTATATTGATCTGATATGATATTGAGTCTGAGTTCGGATCCCACTGAATGCCAAGTACCTTAATAAAACTCTTATCATCTTGATCGAACTGATGAGGTATTTCACAGTGGTCTCCTGGCAAGTTCTTTAATAATTGTGGGTGATTTGATGACCATTTTCTGAGCTTATAACCTGCGCTTTTCATGACCTGAATGAGTTCTAATTTTAAGTCGTGAGCTTCTGACAGTGAATTAGCTCCAGCTAAAATATCATCCACAAATGTTTGGTTCCTGATGATCATTGACGCCGCTGAGTTTGGATGTTTCGATTCCCAGTCGTTTGCCAGCTGATAAAGGGTTCTGATAGAAACAAAAGGGCTAGATCTTAGTCCGTAGGTATTGGTATTTAACTCAAATACCTTGACTGGGTCTGACGTTTGACTACGCCATAAAATAAGTTGATATTTTCGGTCATCAGGATGAATGTACGTTTGGCGGAACATTTTCTCTATGTCAGTGGTAAAGACATACTGATAGCGCCTGAAATTAATGAGTATTTTTGTTATGTCGTTCTGAAGTGGCGGACCTGAATGCAGACATTGATTAATCGAAACTCCATTCGATGTTTTACAAGCTCCATCAAATACAACTCTAATTTTGTCTGACTCTTTCTTGAAAATACCGTGATGTGGTATGAAGTAATGTTCTGAATTACCGTCAAAACTCGACTCTGACATATGCCCTAGGTCTTGATATTCTTTCATGAATTGGCGGTATTTCTGAGCAAAGACAGGATTCTTATCTAATTTTCGCTCTAACGCCTTAAATCTTTGCATAGCAATATGGCGTGACTCACCTAGCTGATGCCTGTCTGAGAGTAATGGTAGCCTCACCATATATTTACCATCAGGTAGTCTGACTGTAGTATCATTGTATAATTTTTCACATACCTCATGTAGGGGGTTATTGACCCGTTCCATTGGAGGCTCTTCCAGCTTCCAGAATGTTTCTACCGCTTGTTCCAACGTAGATATCTGCGTACCGTAGTTAAGTACTGATGATGAGCTTGTTTCTGATGCTTGAACATGACAGATTTCCTGCTGATGATTCTTCTCCTCTATTGGACCGAGAAGTACATATCCAAAGCACGTTCCATATGCCGCCAACCTGGAATTGATATTAATGCGGGTTCCATCATACACATAATTTAATATATCAGTGCCAAGTATTAAATCCACATCACGTGGTGTGCCGAAATCTTCATCTGCTAACTGAAGTTGATGGGTCTGAGATATCTCCTTGGCCTCAAGGTATACTAATGGTATGTCACCAGTGAGTTGGTACATAACGATGGCTGATGTACTGACTATAGGTACTTGTTTATTGACTGGTCTGACCACTATTTTCACCCTTTCACCTGGTTGTTGTACCTTCTGATGACCAACCCCGTACACAATGCATGTATCCGATTGTCGACACAACTTTAGCTTTTTAGCTAGTGAATCTCTGATAACTGATACACCCGCTCCTGTATCCAACAGCGCGCGTGCTCTGATAAAATGACCGTGGTGATGTTTGATTAATACCATTGCTGTGGGACAAAGATTATTCGATATGGTGGCGTCGACATTCTCCTGGCGTCATTCCAAACCACGCCTGCCGTAACGCAGCTCCTCATATCTCTGATTAGCGAGTCTAGCTGTCGCTTCTGGAGACCGTCTACGTCGCGGTTGATTCTGAATAGACGAAAATCGCTCTGGACTTATACGACCTGAGACAACTTCATTATTTTGACCGTCCATAGGTAAGTGGCGTATAATTGATAGCGCCTCACCGCTTACTGATGCTCTGAGATAGTAATGTTTCTCTGAGTCTGATAAGTTTGAACGTCTGTGGACTAATGATTCAAAGTTTGTACGACCACGCAGCTCGGTGGGTTCGTCTGAGTTTTGTTCTGATTCTTCTGAAAATGGGGAACTATCCGGGGAACTGAATGAAATCCACATGGACGTTGATACGGTTGTATTTCTGATACGTGTGCTCTGCTCGAGCCCTGAATTGCGAAGAGAGTGGGCGAATGAATGTTTCACAGAACATCTCATTCGACCAATAATTTTACAATAGTTCACTCGACCGTTTTCTATGAATGAATAGACAAATACATTTGTACTGACTTTGTGTTATCTATGCTACGTCCTATTGATTTATGAATGGCATAGTAAATCGTGTGATAAAGCTACTGACGTGAACCGCTAGATGTCGCTAGGCGTATTCGAAAGGCCTAATTTCTTGATTAGATAATGAGTACACGAACAACAGATGACATCAAATATAACATGTTAATTTTGCATTAACACTGCTTCTTTAGGGCAAATATCTCATTATTTCATTAATTAACAATCTTTATAAACTTTTTGTGAAAAATAGTGCGGGGCGCATTGCGGTGCTTGTCGATATCGATAGTGTATATTATTATACAGTTATGATATGATCAGTGACCGATCACTATCTATTCCGAAATAGAAGTGTAATTTCGCGAGATGTCATGACGATATTTTCATAGGGATAAACCATCAAAGTGATATGAGTAATTTTAACCAACAATGTCCGCAAGCTCATACTCATCATCGGGCAATGATTTCGTCCTTCTGGTGATGAATACATCAAGACGAACTTCAAGCTACCGCAACTGGCACTATACCTAGACCCTTTCAGGCGTCCACTCATAACAATTTTGCTTCTGCACAGACAACACTTATTATTCTGTTTTCATTAGGTCAATGACGCTGAATAGCTGATTTATGGTTGAATCTGGCTAAGTTAACGTAAAAGTTTAACATGTGATAATATGATAACTCACGATCCCAGTTATATACTGAGGAAAGGAAGATTTTGCTGGTAGACTATACATCAGGCTAGGTATGGCATGCACAGTTTAAGTATTAGTACACCCTTTTGTTTGAAGATACTGAAGATATTGAGGTCTATAGTCCCTATTAGGTGTATAAAAATCAAGGTCCTGAGGCAACACGATAAAAAGATATGGGCAAATTTAGATTTTCCCAAAACTTGTAAATACCAAAATTTACCTGAATGTTCAACTTCTTTTAATCTTCGGAAATTTTCCTTTACTTGTGCTGTAAGGCCTTGCTTTTATCTAAAATGTACAATTCTAGGTCAACGGGAAGTACCCTATAGGTTTTCGACCCAAAACCTATAGGGTACTTCCCGTTGACCTAGAATCACAAATTTTGGCAAGAAGCAAGGTCTTATAGCACAAATAAAGGAAACATTAAAAAAAATAAAAATGTAATTTAAAGGGTGCTCCACATACATAGATTCGCCAATTAAGATAGGTCTCTGAGTATGACATATGAGCGCTCATACAATTTAGAGGTCTAGCTTAATTGGTACGCTTCAGAAGCCTCGATGAGCGAGTCCAACTCGACTTGGCCGGTTTTTTAAACCGAAATATCGTTGATGATTTAGATGTTTGACTTTTTTTATTGTAGGGTGTGTGTAGGCCCCGGGGCTGCTGCCCCGGTTGCCCTCCCCTAAATCCGGCCCTGTATACAGCATGCCCCAGAATATAGTGTTAAGCGATAAACTAATAAGTCAATATTACATTACAGGTATATCGTTATCTTAAGCTGCTGATGCCGATGCCGAATGGGCGATCCCTACAGAGCATCATACTCCAAAAATAAAAAACTTGATAAAATTTAATATTTTGTTTTACTGCCTATCATTTTCTCAAACTGGTTTTGTCTTAGTGGTGGAGTTGTTAAACCAAAATAGGAAAACTATAACTTTCACAATCTAATCACTAAAACAAAATTAGTTAAGTACAAAATATAACCTTCTAAAGTATTGACCAAGCAACGGTAGTTCGATCGTTATCGATGTTTTTGCCGACACGGTACATCACTAGGTTTTTTTTTGTTATGTTGGTCAATTAGCAAAAGATTTTTTCGCTGGTATTTTGGCTACTATAAAAGCCCTGTGTTTTGACATTTCGCTATTTGGTCAGTTTGCTCTATGGGAGTTCCGACTCTTCTTAACGTAGTGGTTATATTCTCTTTGGTTGCTATTAATTAACTTTTTGCGTCTCTTTCACTTGTATTAGTTTCGATAATATGTAGATTTCGCTGTTTATTGTCACCTACGGGAAGGTCATTGTTCCTTCCTGCATCCGTTAGCTTCGACCTTAAACTACCCTTCACGTGATCCCTGGGTGGTGTTAAATGGGTGACCATAAGTGGTAGGGTTCGGCCGCGGCTCAAACCACTCACGGGTAAATGACATGTCGCTAATTCGTTCGCCAAGTTCAGGCATGATGCTAGGTGCTAGCCAGTATGGAAGACGAGGTGGGATAGTTGCGCTCTGTGTATTCGTTAGGTATTATTTACCGAGTTCGACAGAAAAAAAAAATTGCGGGCCAAATCGGTGGTAGGTAAAAATATTAAAAAAATATCATAAACTATCCAAAATGGTAGAACATACATGGGCGTTCAATAGATGCGCAGTGAGGTCCTCTACCACCCTGCTTCGTTTGATCCATCGATACTGAATCATTCTGTATAGTATAGACGTAATATAAAAGGTGGTGCACATCAGATGTTTTGACAAATTCAATTTAATCCGTATCCACCAAGCATATGGTTGTAATTGCTTTGTACATCAAAACGGCCCAAGCGAAAGGCACCTAAGGTGTGTCCTTCCTTGTCTTACAAATTTCTATTGCTAAACAATAATTGAGTTTGGTAGATATGTAATAAATTATAAGTAAAAATATTTTTTAAAACAAGCTTTTATCTGGGACAATGAACTAAAAAGTTAAAAATAAATTCTAGTATTTGGCGTGTAGTTACTTACCTATATTCTTAAAAGCTTGAAGCACTACCCGTTTATAAGGCTAGGTAATTACGATACTTCAGTGCCTCAAGCTTTTAAAAATATAGGTAAATACCTACACGCCAAATACAACTAGAATTTATTTTTAACATTTTAGTTCACTGTCCCAGATAAAAGCTTGTTTTTAAAAATATTTTTTACTTATAATTTATTTTTAACTTTTTAGTAGGTAGGTATAGATACCGACTACCTACCTACTACTTAAGTATTTAAGAGAAGGCATGATGTTTTAAAATATTCCACGGATATTTGATGTGATTATGGGTAAAGTGCTCTTCAAGGAAAATCAATCGGCTCGGTGGGGCTATGTTGCTTTATAACAGAAATGCCGTGGCCACCTTCCAGCTTCATCATCAGACTCTGGATATTATCTAGGTGTAAAGTTCTCTTCAAGACGAATCAATCGAGCCCAAACTCGGTAGGGTTATGTTGATTTATCACAGAGATGCCGTGGCCACCTTCCAGCTTCACCATCAGACCCTGGATATCAACTAGGCGTAAAGTTCTCTTCAAGACAAATCAATCGAGCCCAAACTTGTTGGGGTTATGTTGTTTTATCACAGAGATGCCGTGGCCACCTTCCGTCTCCATCATCAGACCAGCTCCATGGTACCATATCATTGTATTGTCACCGAAGATACATAAGTACACCAAATTTGAGTTCAATCGGACATCGGGAAGTGGGTCTAATTTAGCTTCCAAGATTCCACCCGAACATACATAGTGACATACATTGCAAGTTAAATAAAAGCTTGTAAAAAAGAACGATGTCCTTCACTAGACTTGGAAGTATATTCTTCTTTACTTCCACATTGTTTCTAAACAAGATTAAAATAATCTTCAGCGGTAATAATTAGTTATTTACGTGCTTGGCATGTAAATAACTTTGTTTACGCGGTAATATCAATTTACTAGTACGATTCATTTAATCTGATTGGGTAACACTGAGTATGACGCGATTATTTTTTATTATAAAAACAAAACTCGGGGTTAAACATAAAAAAAAGAAAAATTGATTAAAAGTCAGCGGGCGTTTATAATTGTCGAAAAACTTTACTTATAATTTGCCTTCTCCACCAAACAAAACACGGATAGGTGGAAAGACAATATAGTCCGCTTGCCATGCTAGGCATGTGAAACACTCTCCCACAAACCTTAACGTCAGCATACATACCTGGCCAGTAGTATTTTAGAAGCAGCCGTTTGTATGTTTTAAATTTTCCTAATGCAAAAGCTGTGTTATTATATGCTTATGTGGATATTATGGACATACAGGAATACATACAGAAAATAAAACAATACTTCAGTCAATTATTCAATATTTATTCGGCATGTCTTAATAAAACGCAATTTACAAACACGTTAGAATACAACAAACTTTCAATGTAACAATAGTTTATTAGTACCTAGTACTAGAATATTAAATTGCTTAACATTTTTTAATCATACTCTTACAAAAATTAAAATGGTAGAGGCTTTATACATCCTCTATATCTCTTAACAATAAATTGGAAACAGCACCTACAAATATATGTAGAAAATAACTAAGTTTCTGCTTTAACTTTACTAGGCGGGGCATCTTCGCTGTTGCCTGGCTTTCGTTTCCTATTTTGTCTGTTGTTTCCTTTGAAGTTCTTGCCTTTGTTGTATTTGTT
Organism: Cabera pusaria; assembly: GCA_954871355.1. Classification (NCBI taxonomy): domain Eukaryota; kingdom Metazoa; phylum Arthropoda; class Insecta; order Lepidoptera; family Geometridae; genus Cabera; species Cabera pusaria. The sequence continues at coordinate 5,146,645 of OX940887.1, forward strand.
ATTTCTCATATTCTTCCGCCTCTTGGCCATTTCTTCGACCGTCTTTTCTAAGTATGCCGTTTCTTCTTCGCCTTCGAGGAGTTGGAACTCGACATCTTTTTCTACAATATTGATCTTGCCATCAGTGATCTTTTCATTGAGTTCTTTAGCGGCATTCTCTTTGGATAAACGCACCCATCCTTCTGTATCTCCCACTTTGAAGTCTATGTATGCCACTTCACCTCCTGATGAGAATAAAAAATTGTTATTACTCATTTCTTCATTCAATCGTTTAAATTTCAATTAAAAGCGACAATAGCCCAAAAGATATCGGACTGGCGATCGTGAGGTCGTGAGTTTGATCCCCACCCATTGCACTTAATTGGAGAGGTTAACATGAATACATTGAATACTAGTAATGTGCAACCCACATTGCTAATCGTTTTTTAAAAAAAAAAACTATTTTCATTATATAGTAACGTCGTGCTCTGTAACTGGTCTTAGAGTAGGAATTCTGACTGTTTGCCTGGGGCAGTACCGCTACTTTAATTCAATTGTGACATTGAAATCATTGTCTTCAAGATTGACTTCAAGATTGAGTCTTCAATACTTCAATATATAGTACAATGGATACCTCTCCTGTGTACAGAGTATTAAAGACTCAATGTCTGAACTTTCAGGCCCGTATAATAAATAAGAAGATGCTCGGGCGCCAAATCTTATTTATAACCGACTTCCAAAAAGAAGGAGGTTCTCAATTCGTCTGTAAGTTACGCGATTACTCCGTCAATTGTGAACCGATTTGAATGATTATTTTTTAATCGGTAGGGCACTTTCCGATGTAATTACAAGGAGACCAATTGTAATTTCATGGAGATCTGATAAGTATCTCCAGAGATATGACGATAAAAGTCTCAAACTTGCTACTGAAACAGACTCGCGCGGCATGGAAGTCAGTTGTTTTAGTTTTTAAACTATCTTAATTACATAATATTTTTTGTGTGTATGTTACGCGATTACTCCGTCAATTGTAACCCAATTCGTATGATTCTTTTTTTAATCGGTAGGGAACATTTCCGAGGTGGTCCCATTGCAATTTCGTCGAGATCTGATAAGTATCTCCAGAGATGACGATAAACGTCACAAACTTGCTAATAAAATTGACTTGCGGGGCATGGAAGTCAGTTGTTTCAGTTTTTAAACTATCTTAATTATTCTGTTAGTTTACGACAACTGCGATTTTATCAAGGGGGCTGATTGAAAGACGTGGTCACATCGTCACTCAGTCAGCTCTTTATGCGCTCATCTTCAATTTTTAATATTAGAAATAATTTGAGATCGTTTAAAAAACTAAAAGAACAGACTTCAAACGTCGCGCTAGTCAAAGTAGCCAGTAGACGATGTAACTATTATATAATCTGTGCCAGTAGTTCGTATGTCGTCAAAGTATGTAAATGTATCGTAATACCAATGATGATATATTCAAAACAGCTCGATCGATTTCGTTGAAAATTAAATGGGACCACCTGGGAAGGGTACCCCTGGAAACAAAAAACAATTTTCCAAATCGGTTCAGGCATCGCCGAGTAATCGGTGAACATAAATAAAAAAAAAGGTTCCAATGAATTGGTAACCTCCTCCTTTTTTGTGAAGTCGGTTAAAACAAAATTAATATTGGTTACTAACAAAATTATTAAGTAAATTAGATAGGTAGGTACACAATATTTTTAGGGTATGAATAGATAGCAAGATGACATACCCATTTTAGTGAGAGCTTCCTTTATGTCCTCTCGTGTCATTTTATCGCTGCTTCCGCTGAATTTGAACACAGACCCAGTTGGAAGTTTGAAATCACTCTTCTCTTCTGTCGCTGTCTGAAATGTACAGACAATATTATTAATGTTATGTTTTCAATCGCTCATAAAGGTTTACTCCCAATGGCCCCTACTAAAATGGGCACCAGAAGGGGACGTTAGGACAAGGTATAATTGTTTGTGATAACAGCCACCAGTGGGACATTAATATAATACCAGCCTAAATAATATCGTTTAAAAACTAAAAAACAACCGACTTCAATGCCGCGCTATTCATTTTCAGTACCAATTTTGAGATGTTTATCTCAATATCTCTGGAGATACTTATCATACCTCGATAAAATTACCATGGTACCACACTTGGGATATCTCCTTTCGAACAAAAAAAGAATAATCGAAATCGGTTCATAAACGACGAAGTTATCCGCGAACAAACATAAAAAAAAAAAAAAAAAAATTAAAAAAAAAAATATACGGTCGAATTGAGAAACCTCCTCCTTTTTTTGAAGTCGGTTAAAAAGATGCAGTGGCCGGTAGGCACGCGTCACGCACTTGGGGCTTTATCTCACTTGGACACAATGGCGTGGCAGCGCTATTCGATCTCACCACTTATATATTTTTTTTTATATTGGCTAGCGTTTGATCAACGATTCACCTATTAGTAACCCTACTGGTGCCCGTTTTGCCCGTGGGGGCCGCTGGCAGTAAAAATACTTTTAATGTCCCAACGGCCACCACTGGTGGCCGTTGACACAATAATGTGTATTTTGTCCTAACACACAAAAGACAGTATAATTAATAGTACAAGTACAGAAGATGCACTCCCTGATAGCAATAATGCAAAATTAAGGGCCGGTATCACCGGTTCCTGATCAGATGACGCCATGTAAAAACTGTCAGATAAGTTCCCAATAGGGCTATCAGGAACCGGTGAAATTGGCCCTTAAACTAGTTACAACGTCGGTAACGTTCAAAATACGCTACACGCCTCGCCAGCTGACGGGCGATTTGACCATTCGATCAGATATAGACTCTTGCCGCGCGGACTTACGGTGCATTCTACGGCGCGCAACACGCGGTTCCCAGTTACTATTAGTTTATTCTGTGACGCAAATTCAAGGTCGCATTTCAGGCGTGTAGCGTATTTTGAACGCTATCGACGTTGTGACTAGGTGATGATCTCGCATTTTTGCATCAGAGAGTGGTATTTTCTGTAATTGCACTATATTTATTCTATGGCATTACCATGGATAACGGATATTGTAGGAAAGATGAAAGGTAAGTTTTATTGTTAATTATGATACATAAAAAGTTAGTTAAATGTACAGTTGCAGGTATAATATAGGCTTTTATGAAGCATTTATTATGTACAATGTGTCTATGGTTGTTTTGGTTTCTTATATAAAAAAGTGACTGCGTAGACTTACATTTTCTTTCTTTTCCTTTTTGTCCTTCTGTTTCCTGGATGCATATTCCTCTTGCTTCTTGTCGATGTAACCTTGTTGCCAGAGAATTAGCAGCTCCGAGTCTCCATATTTCAAATCCTTGAGTTCAATAAACTTCTCTGCCTAAAAACAATAATGGTATCATTTATTATTATACTATGTTAAATTTTTTTTTATTGCGTATAGGAAGCATTTGACCAATATGTAAGAGATGCAATAGGTTAGGGTTGTTGTAGATGCACAACTTTAACATCCACACATCTACAAATACGATTGCCGACCATTACACTGGGATTTCAGAACATTACACCTGCAAATGCAGATATTAAGATTCTTTTTATATAGTAGCATATGCCACCGTGGTTCTGCTCATATTATTTTTGTGTCGAGACTTGTTCTATCTATATTCTTGTAATGCAGGGTTTTCCACACTCGAGTTTTGTTTATATTTCAAGGCAGAATAATTGACATATCGTTGTGGTTACTTGGTTACATCCCAGGTGGACTAGCAGAAGTCCTACTTCCACTGTAACCAAAATCTTTTATATCTAACCAAAATTGGCGACAAATCAGTGAAAAATAAGAATAATTAGCAATTGCAATACTATAATATATATTTTTGTAATTATTTATTTATAGTAAAAATTTTGTAAGTTTTGCAGTTTGTTTTAAAAAAATAGTGATTTGTTGTAACATTTCATAATATGGGCATTGCCTGAAATAGACGGATTTTATTTTATTATTTATTTTATATTGTTACCTGCTCTTTAGTTTTGAACATGGCAAACACTGATCCCTTGAACAGCTTCTGCTTGGTGTTCCGATCCTGGTATTTCCTCATGATCACATTTTCCACATCCTCAAACTGTTTGAAGAACTTCAGCAAGTCATCCAGTGACACATCTTTTGGGAAACCTTTAAAAAAGTTATGATTAAAAATTAATGTTTTGCACCGACCACAAATAATACGTTTGTAATTGTAAATTCACTTGTTTTTTGTCAATTAACTACATATTTACGGTTTTTAGCTAGGATGATGGATTACAATGGATGGAGCCATGTCAGCCATGTGACGTTGTCACATCGACTTTCATTCTATCAACACATTGTCCTACCCTTTCTATTACAGGGATCGCGAGATAAGAGTAAACGAGAAAGCTAATATCAAATTGACAACCTCGCGCATGGGTGATCGTGTCCATTTTTGACCGGCTAGCAGGCCATAATATAGCGACGCATCATACTTATAAATTAAAAATTAAATAGAAACATAGCTTTAAAGACTGAAACCCTGTTACATGGTTAAATTATGTCGTGTTGTGCTGTGTTTTATCCATCAAGAACAACTAAAGGAGGCTTAAAAGATCCAGAATTATCATTTCACACGTAAGTCTTTGTGGGCATTTATTCTCATATATAACCACTTTTTGAATCAAAATATTTATTTTGCTTACATTATATACATCTTTTTCGTCATATAACTACCGAGGTGGTAAATAGTTATCATTTGAAAGCTTTAATTTATGTAAATAATAAACATTATTTTACGCCGCCCGGCTAGTGATGCACGAGAACCCTCCAAAACTTTGTCGATAAATATAGTCGATACCCTTATAAAAAGGAATATATAAATTCCTTTAAGTGTAATATTATAATATTACACTTAAAAATTCAAATATATAAATCGTTTATATACATTTTACACTAAATCTATACATATAAAAAAATGAAGTGTCTGTTTGTAATTCCTAATTAAGAGCTTTTCACTAAATGCATATGAAAGATTATACGGTAATTACATAAAAAACAAAATTTTAAATGTCTGTCTGTCTGTTTGTTCCGGTTTATCTCTGAAATGACTGGACCAATTTAACGGGACTTTCACTAGCAGAATGCTGATGTTAAAATATTAACTACCAAGTAACTTGGCTACTTTTATTTTAGAATAAAATAAAGTTCCGCGAAATCAAAATTGAAGCTAATGAAATAGGGAACAATATCTGATACAAATAGGGAAGGTTAATGTGCAAATTAAGCAGTGTTTTCTACCGCGCACAGCCCACGCGCATGTTGCCCCTGTCATTAAACGCGGACAAAGCCGCGGGACCCAGCTAGTTGATTTATAATATGAAGATTTTTTTTAAGGATGGAACGGTTAGCTTATGGCCTTGCTTAGAACGAAATTTGAATATTTTTAACCGACTTCACTATAAAAAGATGAGGTTCTCAGTTCGCCTTTTTTATGTCTGTTATCTCATAAATCCGTAAGTTCTTAACCGGATTGGAAATTTTTTTTCGAGAGTTTATTCTGCCCGTTTGGTGCCATTGTACATTTTTTGAAATCTGATAAGTATCTCCACAGATATGGACATAAACACCTCCAACTTTAACTTTATACTGAAAATGGATAGCGTGGCATTTGAAGTTGGTTTTTTTCGTTTTGTGAACGATCTTAAAATATTATAAAAAGTGATCAAAGTAATGTCGCGCAAAATTAGTAGTAACTAGGTACCTAATTATATTATCAGCACTTATACTTACTCGTATTCAATCTATTATTACTTATGATAAATCTATTATATATATTTTTATGAAGAATGTGTGACAGTTTACCACATTAATATATTATATCATTTTGTTGTAGGTTTCCAAAATGTCCGAAAATCCAATCAAGTGGATAAAGGCAGTAAGGCGTGAAAATTAGGATCCAACGAAACACTTCAGACTTTGTTCTAAACATTTTGATAAATCAATTTTGTACCTACTAGATTATCAATCAAGCTGGAACTGACACCGAGGAAACGGAAAAGAATAGAAGCTATTTAGATTTTTAAATTATCGTGAATTTGTAACATTATTATTGTTATATACCGGCTGTAATTCACGTACCTTTAGTCGAATTTACTGGTGAACATCGCGATCTCACCGCGTGACCTCACTCCTGAGGAAGAGCGACTGACTCGCTCGAAACCCAGGTCGAGAAAATTCGACTAATGGTACGTGAATTACAGCCGGTTTATAACAAAAGGATAGAAGCTAGTGGAGTCAAGATAGAAAATCTTCCTGTAAGTCTTCCTATAATCTTCCTCTGCGAGCAATGAAGGATGATGAAACGGTTTTGAAAGTGTTTTAATCGAAAGTGTTATTAGCTCTGATTCATGAAAATCTGTTTAGCCGTTGTAAAACTATGAGCATTTTTCTAGTTGATGGCGCTATGAAATCAACTTTCATAGTGATTAATTCGAAATTCGGTATCCTTTTCTTTAACGACAAAGGACACTGAAGCATTGACATGATGCTGGGACATCTTCTGGAATCTGCTGAATACTCAACTCCTTGCCAACTTACAGGTGAGATGTCGTGTTCAGACTCATTGGAATATTTTTATTTTCATTATAGATTATACATAGATCAGTCGGGGTGATTTCAAATTTTGAGTTTTGGAGAGTGGAGAGCGACGGCATACGCAATGCGGTGGGCAGTGATTGGAAAAAAAGATCTGAAAGTCGGGCTCAGTGGCGCATCTTGGGAGAGGCCTACAGTCCAGCAGTGGACTGACACTGGCTGATGATGATGATGATACAATAGATCATACTATATTGACATCAAATTACTTTATATCGTTAGCATTTACAAAAAAATGAGCTAATTTTTCTGTAGTGGTAGGACTTCTGCTAGTCCGCCTGGGCCGACCACTTTGCCAATTAATTTTCATAGGAATGTTTTTCGGTTGAAATGGCAAGGTGTCCAGTGAAATTACGGGGCATGTGAAACTAACTAACATCTTTATGTCTCAAGGTAACAGGCGCAGTGGAGTGACATGCAAAATTCTGGACTGCCAGAATTTTCCTGTATCGCTGTATCTGTAATAGGTAGACGTCATCGCTTACCATTAAGTGAGAGTCATGCTTGTCCTGTTACCTTTTACAATTAAAAATCTGATTAATGTTTACAAAGTAAGTATGGCCTAATTTGTGGTTTCACTGCATTTTTTTATTATTTGCGATGCGCGTAATTTTATATGATAATTTATCTAATACTATAAGAATCTTTGTCCTGACATACTGACTGCCTGACAGACAACGCACAGCCTAAACCGCTGGTCGTAGAGACTTAAAATTTAAAAAGTATATTTGTCTTAGTACGCAAGGGTGTACTAAGAAAGGATTTTTCAAAATCCTCCCCGTTAAGGGGTGAAATGGAGGTTCAAAGTTTGTACGGATAAACAAGATTAGATAGTCTTTTCTATTCGAAACTTCATACAAGTGCTTCAGTAAAAAAATATGTAAATACGTGTTTCAGGCTTTTTCAAAATTCCACCCCTAAAAGAGTGAAATGAGGTAACAAAGTCTGAAAACCAATATTGTTTCGGGTTGCGCTTAAATTTGGCATCCAGTTGTTTTAACATAAGTATCCGTTAAGAAAAGATTTTTCAAAATTCACTCTTTAAGGGGATGAAACGGGGGTTCAAAGTTTGGATAGTCATTTTATTCGACCTTCACGCAAACTGTACTTCTGTAAATAAATAAGTAAATACGAGTTTCAGGCTTTTTCAAAATGCCACCCTAAGAGGGTGAAGTGGGGTAACAAAGTCTGAAAATCAATATTGTTTCGGATTGCGCTGAAATTTAAAATGCAGATAGTTGTTATGACGTAGGTTTCCGCTGAGAAAGCATTTTGTAAAAATTCCCCACGGATATTACTTATCAACACCAATATTATAAATGCGAAAGTCAGTTTGTTTATTTGTTTGTTTGTTTGTTTGTTTGTTTGTTTGGGACTTCTTCACGGTCAAACGGCTTGACCGATTTGGCTGAAATTTTGTACAAAGATAGAACATATGGCAGAATAGGATATAGGATAATTTTTTTTTGGCTATCGAGTCAGGGGGTCCAAATATTTTAAATTGAATTTTGTAAATATAAGATCTCTTTTCGAATAAACGGCTTGACCGATTTGCCTGAAATGTTGTATAAAGACAGTTCATAAGGCAGAAAATAATATAGAATACTTTTTTTCTGGCTATTGAGTCAGGGGTCCAAATATGTTTAATTGAATTTTGTAAATATAAGATCTCTTTTCGAATAAACGGCTTGACCGATTTGCCTGGAATGTTGTATAGAGACAGTTCATAGGGAAGAATAGGATATAGGATAGTTTTTTTCTGGCTGTCGAGGCAGGGGGTCCAGATATTTTTAATTGAATTTTGTAAATATAAGACCTCTTCTTGAATAAACTGCTTGACCGATTTGCCTGAAATTTTGTTTAAAGGCAGTTCAAAAGGCAGAATAGAATATAGAAAACTTTTTTTCTGGCTATCGAGTCAGAGGGTACAAATATGTTTAATTGGAATTTGTAAATATAAGATCTCTTCTTGAATAAACGGCTTGACCGATTTGCCTGAAATTTTGTGTGAATACATGTCATAGGGCAGAATAGGATATAGGATAATTTTTTTCTGGCTGTCGAGTCAGGGGGTCCAGATATTTTTAATTGAATTTTGTAAATATAAGATCTCTTTTCGAATAAACGGCTTGACCGATTTGCCTGAAATGTTGTATAAAGACAGTTCATAAGGCAGAAAATAATATAGAATACTTTTTTTCTGGCTATTGAGTCAGGGGTCCAAATATGTTTAATTGAATTTTGTAAATATAAGATCTCTTTTCGAATAAACGGCTTGACCGATTTGCCTGAAATGTTGTATAGAGACAGTTCATAGGGCAGAATAGGATATAGGATACTTTTTTTCTGGCTGTCGAGGCAGGTGGTCCAGATATTTTTAATTGAATTTTGTAAATATAAGACCTCTTCTTGAATAAACTGCTTGACCGATTTGCCTGAAATTTTGTTTAAAGGCAGTTCAAAAGGCAGAATAGAATATAGAAAACTTTTTTTCTGGCTATCGAGTCAGAGGGTACAAATATGTTTAATTGGAATTTGTAAATATAAGATCTCTTCTTGAATAAACGGCTTGACCGATTTGCCTGAAATTTTGTGTGAATACATGTCATAGGGCAAAATAGGATATAGGATACTTTTTTTCTGGCTGTCGAGTCAGGGGGTCCAGATATTTTTAATTGAATTTTGTAAATATAAGACCTCTTCTCGAATAAACAGCTTGACCGATTTGCCTGAAATGTTGTTTAAAGACAGTTCAAAAGGCAGAATAGAATATAGAATACATTTTTTCAGGCTATCAAGTCAGAGGGTACAAACTTTAATTGAAATTTGTAAATATAAGATCTCTTCTCGAATAAATGGCTTGACCGATTTGCTTGAAATGTTGTATAAAGACAGTTCATAGGGTAGAATAGGATATAGGATACTTTTTTTTGGCTTTCGAGTCCAGATATTATTGATTAAATTTTGTAAATTTAAGACCTCTTCTCGAATAAACGGCTTGACCGATTTGCCTGAAATGTTGTATAAAGACAGTTCATAGGGCAGAATAGGATATCGGATACTGTTTTTTTGTCCATCGAGTCTGAGTGTTTAGATTCTTTTTATTGAATTTTGTAAATGTTTGTCCTCTTATCAGCTAAACAGCTTGACCGATTCAGCTGAAATTTTATACATATTACAGTTTATATTGCATAGAATCACATAGGATACTTTTTTTCTGGCAGTCGAGTCCAGGTGTCCAGGATTTTTAAATTGAAGTATGTAAATGTGTGGCCTACTCTCGGTCGGGTTAACCATTTCAGCTGAAATTTTGTACACAGACAGTCAAAAAGACATAGACGGGCAACGAATACTTTTTTTTGGGTGGAAATTTCGGTTGTCTATATTTTTATTATGGAATTTTGTAAATGTGTGGCCTCTATTTGGCCAAACGGCTTGACCGATTCAGATGAAATTTTGTACAAACACATTGAATAGGGCATAAAAGGGCAAACAATACTTTTTTTCGGCAGTTAAGTGTACCCACACTTAACTGCCGAAAAAAAGTATTCTAAAAAGTAAAAGTACCTATATTTATTATTATATTATATTATATATATATATTATATATTTATATTATATTATACTAAAAGTACCTATATTTTTGTTAACTTTACATAGAGTTTGCATAATCATAAAAGTTTGACCTTAGGTTCATAGATTATGACTAAACTTAATAAGTGCCTTAATTAGGCCATAAAACTGTCAGGGTCATTAAAAGTCATCAAAATTTACGCGATGGCTTCGCTTGCCCAACGTGTTTTATCTGCTTTGTGGGAAGTATTTCATAAGCATTCGAGTTTTAACAGCCACATTTAACCTTAGGGTCATTGGTGTTGACTTAGTAGGTTATAAAAACTGTCAGCGTCATAAAACGTAAATTTTTTTGCGCCCACTTCACTCGCGCAGTGATAGCGCTCGCTGCGCTCGCGCAATAATTTGTTTGGTTTACTTTGTTGGTAATATTTCAGCAACTATTTGTATTTTAATAGCCACATGCATCAGAACGAGTCCATAAATTAAAACAGTATAATCTTCAATAATCATAATGATTTTTAACTTTAAATAATTGGATATCAAGTTTAACCTTTGTGTAATCAGTGTTAACTTAGTAGGTTATAAAAACTGTCAGGGTCATAAAAGGTCGTAAACATTTTTCGTGATTTCAGTTTCGTTTTCAGTGATAGCGCTTACTACGCTCGCGCAGTAATAGCGCTCGCTCCGGTCGTGCAAGCATTAGTTATATCTACTTTGTAGGAAACATTTCAGCAATTATTGTATTTTAATAGCCACATTCATCAAAACATGACATGAATTGGAACAGTACAGACTTCAAAAATCATAATGATTTTTACCTTAAAATAAGTGGATATCAAGTTTAACCTTAGGGTCATCGGTGATGACTTAGTATGTCATAAAAATTGTCAGGGTCATAAAATGACGTAAAAATTTTCGAGCTCGCTTCGCTCGCGCATTGATAGCTCTCGCTGCGCTCGCGCAAACCTTTGTTTTGTCTACTTTGTAGGTTATATTTCAGCATTTTTTGTATTTTGATAGCCACATGCATCAAAACGAGTTAATTAATTGAAACAGTACAACCTTCAATAATCATAATGAATTTTTACCTTAAAATAAGTGGATATCAAGTTAAACCTTAGATTCATCGGTCTAGACTTAGTAGGTCATAAAAACTGTCAGGGTCATAAAATGACGTAAAAATTTTTTCTACTTTGCAGGTAATATTTCAGCATTTTTTGTATTTTAATAGCCACATGCATCAAAAGGAGTTTATTAATTGAAACAGCACAACCTTCAATAATCATAATGAATGTTTACCTTAAAATAAGTGGATATCAAGTTTAACCTTAGGGTCATCGGTGTTGACTTAGGAGGTCATAAACACTGTCAGGGTAATAAAAGGTCGTAAAAAATTTTCGCGCTCGCTACGCTCGCGCAGTGATGGCACTCGCAAGTATTTCTTATATGTATTTTGTTGGATACATTTCAGCAACTTTTGTATTTTAATAGTCACATTCATCAAAACATCACATAAATTGGAACAGTACAGACTTCAATAATCATAATGATTTTTACCTTAAAATAAGTGGATATCAAGTTAAACCTTAGATTCATCGGTCTAGACTTAGTAGGTCATAAAAACTGTCAGGGTCATAAAATGACGTAAAAATTTTCGCGCTCGCTTCGCTCGCACATTCATAGCTCTCGCTGTGCTCGCGCAAACCTTTATTTTATCTACTTTGCAGGTAATATTTCAGCATTTTATGTATTTTAATAGCCACATGCATCAAAAGGAGTTTATTAATTGAAACAGTACAACCTTCAATAATCATAATGAATTTTTACCTTAAAATAAGTGGATTTCAAGTTAAACCTTAAGGTCATCGGTGTTGACTTAGAAAGTCATAAACACTGTCAGGGTAATAAAAGGTCGTAAAAATTTTTGCGCTCGCTACGCTCGCGCAGTGATGTCACTCGCAAGTATTTGTTATATGTATTTTGTTGGATACATTTCAGCAACTTTTGTATTTTAATAGTCACATACATCAAAACATCACATAAATTGGAACAGTACAGACTTCAATAATCATAATGATTTTTACCTTAAAATAAGTGGATATCAAGTTAAACCTTAGATTCATCGGTCTAGACTTAGTAGGTCATAAAAACTGTCAGGGTCATAAAATGACGTAAAAATTTTCGCGCTCGCTTCGCTCGCGCATTCATAGCTCTCGCTGTGCTCGCGCAAACCTTTATTTTATCTACTTTGCAGGTAATATTTCAGCATTTTATGTATTTTAATAGCCACATGCATCAAAAGGAGTTTATTAATTGAAACAGTACAACCTTCAATAATCATAATGAATTTTTACCTAAAAATAAGTGGATTTCAAGTTTTAACTTGAAATCCTTAGGGTCATCGGTGTTGACTTAGAAGGTCATAAACACTGTCAGGGTAATAAAAGGTCGTAAACATTTTTGCGCTCGCTACGCTCGCGCAGTGATGTCACTCGTAAGTATTTGTTATATGTATTTTGATGGATACATTTCAGCAACTTTTGTATTTTAATAGTCACATTCATCAAAACATCACATAAATTGGAACAGTACAGACTTCAATAATCATAATGATTTTTACCTTAAAATAAGTGGATATCAAGTTAAACCCTAGATTCATCGGTCTAGACTTAGTAGGTCATAAAAACTGTCAGGGTCATAAAATGACGTAAAAATTTTCGCGCTCGCTTCGCTCGCGCATTCATAGCTCTCGCTGTGCTCGCGCAAACCTTTATTTTATCTACTTTGCAGGTAATATTTCAGCATTTTATGTATTTTAATAGCCACATGCATCAAAAGGAGTTTATTAATTGAAACAGTACAACCTTCAATAATCATAATGAATTTTTACCTTAAAATAAGTGGATTTCAAGTTAAACCTTAAGGTCATCGGTGTTGACTTAGAAAGTCATAAACACTGTCAGGGTAATAAAAGGTCGTAAAAATTTTTGCGCTCGCTACGCTCGCGCAGTGATGTCACTCGCAAGTATTTGTTATATGTATTTTGTTGGATACATTTCAGCAACTTTTGTATTTTAATAGTCACATTCATCAAAACATCACATAAATTGGAACAGTACACACTTCAATAATCATAATGATTTTTACCTTTAAATAAGGGGATATCAAGTTTAACCTTAGGGTCATCGGTGTTGACTTGGTAGGTCATAAAAACTGTCAGGGTCATAAAATGACGTAAAAATTTTCGCGCTCGCTACGCTCGCGCACTCACAGCTCTCGCTGCGCTCGCGCAAACCTTTGTTTTATCTACTTTGTAGGTAATATTTCAGCATTTTTTGTATTTTAATAGCCACATGCATCAAAAGGAGTTTATTAATTGAAACAGTACAACCTTCAATAATTATAATGAATTTTTACCTTAAAATAAGTGGGTATCAAGTTTAACCTTAGGGTCATCGGTGTTGACTTGGTAGGTCATAAAAACTGTCAGGGTCATAAAATGACGTAAAAATTTTCGCGCTTGCTTCGCTCGCGCATTGATAGCACTCGCTGCGCTCGCACAAACCTTTGTTTTATCTACTTTGTAGGTAATATTACAGCATTTTATGTATTTTAATAGCCACATGCATCAAAAGGAGTTTATTAATTGAAACAGTACAACCTTCAATAATCATAATGAATTTTTACCTTAAAATAAGTGGATTTCAAGTTAAACCTTAGGGTCATCGGTGTTGACTTAGAAGGTCATAAACACTGTCAGGGTAATAAAAGGTCGTAAAAATTTTTCGCGCTCGCTACGCTCGCGCATTCATAGCTCTCGCTGTGCTCGCGCAAACCTTTATTTTATCTACTTTGCAGGTAATATTTCAGCATTTTATGTATTTTAATAGCCACATGCATCAAAAGGAGTTTATTAATTGAAACAGTACAACCTTCAATAATCATAATGAATTTTTACCTAAAAATAAGTGGATTTCAAGTTTTAACTTGAAATCCTTAGGGTCATCGGTGTTGACTTAGAAGGTCATAAACACTGTCAGGGTAATAAAAGGTCGTAAACATTTTTGCGCTCGCTACGCTCGCGCAGTGATGTCACTCGCAAGTATTTGTTATATGTATTTTGATGGATACATTTCAGCAACTTTTGTATTTTAATAGTCACATTCATCAAAACATCACATAAATTGGAACAGTACACACTTCAATAATCATAATGATTTTTATTTGAGGGCCCGGTGGCGCAATCGGGAGAACGCTTGCCTTTGATGCCAGAGGTACCGAGTTCAAACCGCCGTGCACCAATGGATTTTTCTGTCGAAAAATGTATGTGCGCTCTTCACAGTGGCCCTCCGGTGAAGGAAAAATATCGTTAAGAAACCAAACAACCGCGCATGGTGGTAGGCCACTATCTGGTGTCCGCCTGGCCAGCTACCACCCTCAAGTTAGAAAATCTGTCACCAAACATCTAATGTGTTCCGGCAGCTATCTTTGAGAGCCAGTTCCCATTCTAGGCCTAGCGTGCTTACCATCTTCGACCGCATCATCACTTACCAACAGGTGAGATAGTAGTCAAACGCTAGCCTATAACATATAAAAAAAAAAAAAAAAACCTTTGAATAAGGGGATATCAAGTTTAACCTTAGGGTCATCGGTGTTGACTTGGTAGGTCATAAAAACTGTCAGGGTCATAGAATGACGTAAAAATTTTCGCGCTCGCTACGCTCGCGCACTCACAGCTCTCGCTGCGCTCGCGCAAACCTTTGTTTTATCTACTTTGTAGGTAATATTTCAGCATTTTTTGTATTTTAATAGCCACATGCATCAAAAGGAGTTTATTAATTGAAACAGTACAACCTTCAATAATTATAATGAATTTTTACCTTAAAATAAGTGGGTATCAAGTTTAACCTTAGGGTCATCGGTGTTGATTTGGTAGGTCATAAAAACTGTCAGGGTCATAAAATGACGTAAAAATTTTCGCGCTTGCTTCGCTCGCGCATTGATAGCACTCGCTGCGCTCGCACAAACCTTTGTTTTATCTACTTTGTAGGTAATATTACAGCATTTTTTGTATTTTAATTGCCACATGCATCAAAATGAGTTTATAATTGGAACAGTTACAACCTTCAATAATCATAATGATTTTTTACCTAAAAATAAGTGGAAATCAAGTTAAACCTTTGTCTCATCAGTGTTAACTTAAAAGGTCATAAACACTGTCAGGGTCATAAAAGGTCGTAAACATTTTTCGCGCTCGCTGCGCTCGCGCTGTTATAGCGCTCACAAGCATTTGTTATATGTACTTTGTTGGATACATTTCAGCAACTTTTGTATTTTATTCATCAAAACATGACATAAATTGAAACAGTACAACCTTCAATAATTATAATGAATTTTTACCTTAAAATAAGTGGGTATCAAGTTTAACCTTAGGGTCATCGGTGTTGACTTGGTAGGTCATAAAAACTGTCAGGGTCATAGAATGACGTAAAAATTTTCGCGCTCGCTACGCTCGCGCACTCACAGCTCTCGCTGCGCTCGCGCAAACCTTTATTTTATCTACTTTGTAGGTAATATTTCAGCATTTTTTGTATTTTAATAGCCACATGCATCAAAAGGAGTTTATTAATTGAAACAGTACAACCTTCAATAATCATAATGAATTTTTACCTTAAAATAAGTGGATATCAAGTGTAACCTTAGGGTCATCGGTGTTGACTTAGAAGATCATAAAAACTGTAAGGGTCATAAAAGACGTAAAAAATTTTCGCGCTCGCTTCGCTCGCGCATTGATAACGCCTGCTGCGCTCGCGCAAACCTTTGTTTTATCTACTTTGTAAGTAATTTTTCAGCATTTTTTGTATTTTAATAGCCACATGCATCAAAACGAGTTTATAAATTAAAACAGTACAACCTTCAATAATCAAAATGATTTTCACCTTAAAATAAGTGGATATCAAGTTTAACCTTAGGGTCATCGGTGTTAACTTCGTAGGTCATAAAAACTGCCAGGGTCATAAAATGACGTAAAAATTTTCGCGCTGGCTTCGCTCGCGCATTGATAGCTCTCGCTGCGCTCGCGCAAACCTTTGTTTTGTCTACTTTGTAGGTTATAATTCAGCATTACCTTAAAATAAGTGGATATCAAGTTTAACCCTAGGGTCATCTGTGTTGATTTAGTAGGTTATAAAAACTACAAGGGCAATTAATGACGTAAAAATTTTCGCGCTCGCTGCTAAACCTTCGTTAGGTTTACCAAGTACCAAGTAGTGATTAATGACTTCAACAATAGACGATATCGAGTTCGACCTAAGAGTCATCTATATTGACTTGATGATTAGGTCACTTAACTGTCAGGGTTATAAAACGCCATAAAATATTTTCACTCGCCCAATAATATCGCTCGCTACGCTCGCGCAGCTATTCACCTTATTTTCTTTGTAAAAAATGTTTTAGGAACTGTTGTATTGAGTCAAACATTTAAACAGCACAATTTCGTATACTTACCTAACCTAAATGATTAATGACTTTAACAATAGAAGATATTGAGTTCGACTTTGAGGGCCTATGGTGATTTGGCCTAAGAGATCATCGATCTAGACCTCAATGGTCTAAAAGACACAAATAACGCGGGCGAAGCCGCGGGTAACAGCTAGTCATTTATAATGAAAAAAAAAAAATATATAAAAACTTACAGATTTACGTAAGTACTTCTATAAATAAATAAGTAAATACGTGTTGCAAGATTTTTGCAAGGGGTTGGTAAAAAAAGTCTGACAGTCAATATGGTTTTTTGGGTTTTATAAATATGAATCCCTATTTCCCTTAGTCACGCAATAACTTGAAAACGGGTGAACCAATTTGACTTTTACTTCTTTGATGTCTTTTATGATAGAAAGGTTTCACAAAATAAAAGTTTTAAGTAAATAAAAGAAGTCTTTAACGCGACCGAACCACTTCTAGTATTTTCATATAAATTATATACTGTAAAGGACAATTTTAATCTATGATATTGGGCCAAGATAATTAGCGTAATTATTCAAATAAGGATTAATACTGTATAGAAGAAAATAGCCTTGAAAGTTATGTAACATTTTTTATTAAAAAATAAAGATTAAAATAGTTACTGTGAGTCTGTGCGATAGACATATGTTATCGCGGACTTTTTTGTAGGTCTTATTAAGTTGTACTACTCTTCGATACATACTTTCTTACATCTTTTTCAGATTAATCATCTTTCGTAAAAACGTGTTTTCTCGACCGTTTTATTGGCGACTTAAGTTGCAAAATAGGTCTTCACGAATATACCTATCTTTTAAACAGGATAATATATAGCCTATGTTCATTCTAAGAGACCATTAATATATATGAGAGAAAAAAATAATCGTCCTGTAGTTTTTGAGCTCACTCAATACAAACATACATGTTATCTCTTTATAATATTAGTATAGAAGCATAGATGCTTTGTAGCTCAAAATTGTAATATTTAATTGACGTATTGAAAACGCAAAAACATTTAAGATTTGTGTTATAGAAAAGCTAAGAAATCTATACCGCCAGATTTAAGGTTGCCTAATTACAGTTAAGTACCGTAGCATTTTTTAACAATAACTAATTTCCATAAGTTCAGTAAAGTAACCACGTATTTTATCACATAAATTGTTTTCTTTTTACATAAGTTTTAGTTTTCTACATTTTTCACCTTTTTATCGATATGTTCTACACTAGTGATCACTTCCCTACTCCGGCACACTCTAGCAGTTCTAGACACTAACACAAACAGAAAATGGACATGCTGCCAAAGTTTTGACGCCATCCATTGTAATCCATCATCCTAGGTTTTTAGATTTATTCCTATATAAGTTGTTCGTGACCTTGCTTCTTGACAAATGTCATGATACTAGGCCAACAAGAAGTACGCTATAGGTTTTGATTACGTTTTGAAATCGCAAAGTATGCGAAATATGCGACGCGACATAAACGGTCATATCTTTTGATCGCGTTGACTCACAGGTTTGATTTTTTTACAGCCGAAAGATACCGTAAACCCAAGTATTTAGTATAAGTTTCAACTTGATATCTCTACGCGTTCCGGAGGGTCTTGACAGACGGTCAACGAAGTGATTTTAAAAGGGTTCCTTTTTAGGGTTCCGTAGCCGAATGGCAAAAAACGAAATTTTACGATTTTTATACAAAAATAAAAAAATATATATCACATACATACATGGAACTGAACGAACGAAAATTGAACATGGAACGAAAAAAAATTTTTTTCGTCATACCTGCGGGAGTGTCTATAGATAGGTCTTTCAAAATGACATTGAGGTTCCTAAAACCATTTTTTCTCAATGTCAACCATTTGAAAGGTAGGCACGTCTAAAGTGGTAAAATGTGTGTCTCCCCCCCACTAATTTTTAAAGTAAGGGAGTGAAAAATCTAAAAAAAATATATGCTGAAGATATCAATAAAAACTTTCAACGAAACTTGGTTTGAACGAGATACAGTCAGCAGTTTGTGAGATATAACGACCGCAAATATAACTTTGGTTTTCATACAAACACTGAAAAACAAAGTTAATTTTATGATGGTGAAAAATTACAGTTATAAAATACTCTACTGTGTTACGGAACCCTACGAGTGCGAGTCCGACTTGCACTTGGCCAGTTTTTTGGGATTTAGCAACACCACAGATCATCATCATCATAATCAGCCAGTATAAGTCCACTGCTGGACGCTGCCTCTCCCAAGACACGCCACTGAGCCCGATCTTCAACTCATTGGGAGGGGTATGCCCTAATCGCCACGCTGGGCAGGCGGGTTGGCGATCGCAGGACGTAGCTTCACGCACCGGTGACACTGCTGCCCGTCGCCCGGCCTGTAGTATTTAGCTACGCCATAATTTGAAATGGTTATACCGCCATTTGTCGGTCGCCAGAGCCTCGTTTGTTGGTCAGCAGGATGCACCACGGGCAGGTGAGGTTGGCTGGGAGCACTGAGGTGGTATTTGTCCTGCGTTACATAGCCACAGAATGATGGTTGGTAACATTATATTTTCTCATGTAAAAGAGATGGAGTTACAAGATGGATAGCTAAAATCCTTAAGTTAAGAATCTGAATTTTTTTACTTGAAACTTAGCTTAAGATTCTATCGATTTGGGGCCAACTATATCTATCTATAGATAGAGGTAATGTTTAATACCTTTAGCGTATATGGTGCGGTTTGCGAGCTCTTTACGTCGGTCTTCGTTCATCTCTGGTATGGCCAGTTCTGGGTTCCTTCTAACCTTTTTGTTGTCTTCTGATACCTGAAAGAGTGTTTTTTTTTATTACTGGGCATGAGGGATATCTGGATGTCTCAAAATAATAGGCGCAGTGGAAATATGTAGTTTTTCTATCAATCATAAAATTTGCATGTCAAAGTGCGAGTCTTGCACACGTAGGGTCCCGTACCAGTTTACTATAACGCCATCTAACTAATATCTAACGAACGTCTAACGTCATCTAAGTGAATGTTAACACAAAGGTGTTAGTTTTAGGTGAAAGGTGTTAGGGTAGGTAAACGTTCATAGATGGCGTTATAGTGAAATGCCAAAAAAAGACAGGTTTGTTGTGTGGAAAAAGTTAACGGGGGGACCCCCTTTAATTTTTTACTTGTTTCTGTTTTAAGTATTTGTTGTTAGAGCGGCAACAGAAATACATCAACTGTAAATATTTCAACGGTATAACTGTCACGGTTCATGAGATACAGCCTGGTGACAGACAGACAGCGGAGTCTTAGTAATAGGGTCCCGTTTTACCCTTTGGGTACGGAACCCTAAAAATGAATAGATAGTTATTAAGTACTAGCTGTGCCCGCGACTTTGTCCGCGTGGAATAGTGTCTTTGGGTAGCATTTTTAAATATTTAGGCTAATTATTTTACAAATAAGACACATGCGTATTCCACCTACACCGCATCGTACCACGCCGCGCAAATCCCCCTCCCCTTAACTTTCCCCCCACTCCCTTTCCCTTTACCTCACCTCCCATCCCTCTCCCCCTTTCCCTCACTTCCACCCTCCCTCCCCTCCCCTCATTCCTCCTTCCCATTCTCCCTCCTCCTTCCCCCTCACAAACTTTGAATGACATATTAATTTATATCGAATCAACAGCCTAAAAAATAAGTTTCAAGCATCTAGCTCTAAAAATGATAATACTTCGATACAAGTTTTCATCCCCCCTTTCAACCCTCGCATTAAAAAGTAGTCTTGTCCTTTCTCAGGCTCTAGACTATCTGTGTACCAAATTCCATTAAAATCGGTTCAGTAGAATATTAATATAAACCTTACATATTTCCATACAAATTTTCATCCCCTATTGTTATTTTACACCCTTGAAGATAAAACTTTTAGAAACTTTGAATGTCATATTTATTAATATCAAATTAACAGCCTAAAAAATAAGTTTCAAGCTTCTAGCTCCTAAAATGACGATACTTCCATACAACCTTTCATCGCCCCTTTCAACCCTCTTTTCGCATTAAAAAGTAGCCTATCCGTTCTCAGGCTCTAGACTATATGTGTACCAAATTTCATTTAAATCGGTTCAGTGGTTTTGGCGTGCAAGTGACACAGACAGACAGAGTTACTGTCGCATTTATTAGGGTTCTGTACCCAAAGGGTAAAACGGGACCCTATTACTAAGACTCCGCTGTCCATCTGTCTGTCTGTCTGTCCGTTTGTCACCTGGCTGTATCTCATAAACCGTGATAGACAGTTGAAATTTTCACAGAAGATGTATTTCTGTTGCCGCTATAACAACAAATACTAAAAACAGAATAAAGGTAGAAATAATAGGGGGTCCCTATACAAGAAATGTGTTTTTTTTTTTGGCATTTCAATATAACGCCATCTATGCACGCTTAGGTAAACGTCCATAGATGGCGTTATAAGAAATAAAATGTTTATTAATTATTATTTTTTGCTGGCGAAAGATGATAGTGGTATTTTTTGCTCAACCTTATAAAATACTGTAGTGTGGTACGGAACCCTACGAGTGCGAGTCCGACTTGCACTTGACCAGTTTATAATATTAGTTAGGATTAATGTTGCAACAGCTAACCCTGGAAAGGTTAAGGTTTACATTTCACCATCAAGCTTTTTCTTTTTTATTATAAGCTTTTTATTAGCTTCACCTGTATGTTTGTAACCGACTTCTTTGGGCGCGATTTTGACCCACTTTAAACGGCCAGATTTCGTTCAAACTTTGTAGATTTATCGAGGACCGATGACAATACACTAATTTGTTAAAAAATTATTTCATTTTTCAACTAAAAAGTAAAAATAAATAATAAAAAATAGCGTGAGGTGCATGGTGTCAATAGTTATAAATATTTTATTAACAGATATGAGTAGAGTGATTATCATTTTGATAATATCTTAAAAGCACCCCACGCTTTTTTTAAATAAAATATTTTTTTTTATTCACACTATTATTAATTTATATTTATTGAAACTTTTAACACTATTCTTAATTTAAATGTATTAAAATTTAAATATTATGTTTCTTTGAAGTGCTACACACTTTATATTTTTGTAAATTGTTAAACACAATCCAAAATTTCATTGTACCCACGGGACTTGAACCCGCAATCTCCGGAATTACATGTTCCAGTGCTTTGCCAATTAAGCCACGGTGCGAAGTATCGCTACGACGAAATTAGTGGATTGCATTGGTTAACCCAATAATGCATTGGTGGCGCCATCTATGACTACTTATTACGTAAGTTAATCATTCGGAAGAAATCATTACAGTTTTCAAATCCGAAGAGAGAGTATTAAAATTTATTTTCTATTTTTTAGTTCAGTTTTCTATAAAAAGCGTGTTTTTTAGTTTTTTTAAACTATTATTTATTTATTTAAGTACACAGGTTATATTTCCCAATAATAATTAAAGAAATACAAACCTCAAGTAATCCTGACTTAGAATTAAGCAGTGCATTAGCGATGACATCGGTGTCCTTCGTCAGGCTAGCGAGACGGTTGAACCTTGTGAGCACCTCCAGCGGCACCCAGCCTTCATCCAGTTGGACTTGTTCCCGGAGGAACTTGTCCCGAGGGAGGTTGATGTCACCTGATTATGTAAAGTCTTTATTACATTCATATATCGTAAATTACTGATTATATTAATAATATAGTATCATAATGATAGACTTTATGCATGTACAAATGAATTGTGATTAAAAAGTTTTATTATGATACAGATTTTTTAACAAAGTAATGTTAAGAAATCATATTATAGAAAGAAGAAATAATAGTAGATTATACAACAAGTAAACAATAAGGCAATTTATTTACAATTAAATTGCCTTTTTATTCACTTGTTGTATAATGTACTATTTTACCATTGCCATTCGAAAAAGAGCACTTTATTAATCGATAGCAGTGAATAAAACACTCTTTTCAGGGAATAAAAACATTCTGAATTTGGAACAATCACGAAATACGACTGATGTACAAAAAAGCTGGCTATATGGAAGTATACCATAGAAGCTATATAATTAAATAAAAATCCTGCCAATTTTGGTTAAACTATTTTTTTTTGTTTTCATTACGGCTCACACAACTAGTATATTCAGCCAGAATCAAGCATTAAAATTGTTCAAGTATAAAGTTAAATAAAATCAAGTGATTATCTTGGATTCTAGATTAGAATCCTGAGCGGAGCGAGGGATACAAGGACTGAGATTAATTTTTTTATTCACAAGTCGTGTAATCTTCTTTTTACCATTGACTGCGAGAAAATAAATAGTAGTACCTACTTATAGTACCTATTTATATTTATCATATGTTATTATTAATGTGTAATAAATGTGGATTATTATCCATTTAGAGCCGGTGAATATGTGTGTAGGGAAACAGCACAATCTTGAAAAACATGCTATTCGGTTTCTCACCAAAATTGCACTGAAAATTTTCAGTAAAGTTCACATCTTTACTAAGGGTATGACTTGGACTAGACTGTGACTTCAACTTGATCAGAAATGTGATTTTGACTCAACTTTTTGCCTTGAATATACAAACACGTGAATAATTATTATACTTTATTCTGGCTGAATACACTAATCATGCGGAGCAAAGTTAAAGCAAAAAAAATTTACCAAATTGGCGGGATTTTTATTTTTATTTAAATATATAGCTTCTATGGTATACCTCTAATTAGCCAGCTAGTAGGCACTTTCAGCAAGTTTTATTTATTTTTTCGTACTTCGTGCTTGTTCTAAATTCAAAATGTTTATTCACCAAGTGTGTAAAAGAGCGTTTTATTCACTGCTATCGATGAATAAAGTGCTCTTTTTTGAGTGGCAATGGTAAAAAGTAGATTACACAACTTGTGAATAAAAAAAATTATCTCTGTACTTGTATCCCTCGCTCCGCTCAGGATTCTAATCTAGAATCCTTCGCTGCTCTCGGGATCCAACTTAGTCCCTCGAATTAAATTTTGCCTTTTTATTAACTTGTAGTATAATCTAATATTTTACCATTGCCACTCGAAAAAGAGCACTTAGTTTATCGATAGCAGTGAAAAAAACGCTCTTTTACTCACTCAGTGAATAAAAACATTGGAACAATCACGAAATACGAAATTATGTACAAAAGATAAATAAATCTTGTTTAAAGTGCCTACTGGCTTGCTAAATGGAGGTATACCATAGAAACATTTGTTAGCGATGAGAAAATTGCAGCCCCTGCATTCATTTACATATTATCACAGCTAGTATGATAATATGTAAATGGATGCAGGGGCTGCAAATTGGCTGCATAAAAATTCTACCAAGATCTGATGAGAACCTTGAGTAGAGATGTTACAGAATCCTGGCTTCAGTTCCGATATACTGAAACTTTCGGTTGATTTCACACCTCCAGTTTCGGCTTCGATTCCAATTGATCTAATATTTTTTCGAAAAAGATCTAATTTTGCATCTAGTTAAGATAAAATTTAAAGAACCGACTTCAAACATCACGCTAGTCAATGTAGCCAGTAGTTCGAAGGATGTCATCGAGGTATATAAATGCATCGTAATAAAAATGTTGATATATTAAAAACCGCTTGACCGATTTCGTTAAAATTTAAATGGGACCACCCGGGAAGGGGTACCCTTTGAAACAAAAAATAAATTTCCCAAATCAGTTCAGACATCTTTGAGTAATCGGTGAGCATACATAAAAAAGAAAATACCAACGATTGAGAACCTCCTGTTTTTTTGTGAAGTTGGTTAAATTAACAGTATCACGAGACCATAGTATTTAATTGTTTTTTTAAGCTTACTAGCAATATGGGTTGCACATTACTAGTACCAAACTCCTTAACTTAACCCCTCCAACTAAGCTCAATATGCTTCTGAAGTGAGTTCACATCAATAGTGCAAGGGGTGGAATCGAACTCACGACCACTCGATCGTCAGGCGACACCTTAGCCATTGGGCGATTGCTGCTCTATGATTGTGACTCACATGTTAATATAAAATAATAATAAATGATGTGCCCAATGCTGCAGAAACAATAACGGTGTTGAGTGCTTGCTCATAACACGGTGTTGAGTGTTCTTAGTCACTAAACAAACTTGGCAAACGAACTTTTTTTTGCGGCTATGTTTATATTTACGACAGATCTAAGAACCACTAAAATAGTTTGAAACACGGACATACCAAAGTAATATTCAACTTGACGAATTATAGAAGATTCTAGTTCGGGATCGAGCTGTGCATTGATATTTTCCTGTTTATTCTGCGAACCATTTGTTTCAGACACTACCTTTTCTTCGGTCATCTTGAAATCGCTGCAAAAAATGCAAAATGTAATAAGAATCATTTACGAATGAAGTCTCAACGCGTGACAATACAACAATTACGACGAGAACACTTACGTATTTAGATTCAGAATGAAGAAGATTAATCGTTTATTTAACAGAATCTATAATAACATGTGAATATTACTTGAAAACACGTGTTTTAAAATTGTATCACACGCGGCCGGCAGGCAGATCACAGATTACTATATGTGATGTGATGCAGTCGTCGCAGTCGTCACAGACTAGGATATATATATTATATGTGTTCACTATTCTGTGAACTTCTGTGTCACACTTCACAGACTAAGTTGAACATAGAGAAAGTATATATATGTAGAGAACGTATGCGAATGAAGCGAAATGAAGAAGAATGAGCGGTGCACTAGAACTTGGTTCCATATAGTGCTGGAACCAGTTTAATCGCATACGCAGAGAAAGATATAAAAAATGGTGTTCATCTTGCTCTCTCATACTAGTGATTGTATAGTTTTATCCTTCTCATATTATTATTGTTATTTAAATGCCACATCCACTTAATACTCCGTCCACGAAGTCGAAGTATTACTAGGGATGTTAAAAATCGATTATTATTTTCTTATAACCGATTTTGTACTATCGATTTTTATAGTAATATTAATAGTTTTTTAGTAAATCGATTATATTAAATTGTTATTAATGTTATTTTTTTATTTGTTTTTAATTTTTGAGACACTAAAGGCTCCCCCACACAGGCGCGTTATTAAAGGTCGATAATATCGCATGCGTTATTGCGATATCTGTTTTCAGTACATTTTGTATTAGGATAGTCATGTAGTTACACACTGCTGCGATAATAACGCCGCAATGGAAGTAGGACGTTGCGTTTCTCCGTCCTACGACATTCTGATATGAGTTCTAGAATGTTTTGTAGCAGGACGCAAACGACCGTAGACACACCTGCGATAATAACGTTAGTACTTGTAGGACGTTTGGTAAGAAATATCGGACGATAAAAACGCAGCTGTGTGCAAGGAATGTAAAAGGAATCGGGACGCATTATCGCAATACCGCATGCGATATTATCGACCTATAATAACGCGCCTGTGTTGGGGAGCCTTAAGTTTGTCATTTTGTTGGGATGCTAATAATTTCATTTTTATTATAATAAATAAAACCTTTAATAGTACTAAAATTTGTATCAATAATGCTATTGGTTTCCTAATTCGATACCTTGCAATTTGAAAGGAACATTGCCTTTGATTTTTAGTTTTATATTGGTTATTTTTTTATTAATATAATTTTATTTATGTTTATTAAATTCGATTTTTGAATAATCAATTAATTTTGAATTAAGAAAAATCTATTTTTATTTCATTGATTCTTTTCCATTAATCTCACATCCCTAAGTAGAAGTAAAGGGCCTTATGCACGATTCATCCCGGCTGTACGTCAGCTCAAGGACATGCACGATGCACGATGCAAAAGTATCGTAAATAGGCTTGACGTATGTCGATAATTATTATTGATTGTTTGCTGGACTTGCACGACCGATTTTGCATCCAGCGAGCACCCCCACCAACGTGACCGTCGTGCAGATGGACAGTGAATAACGCGGACGTACGTCAGAGCAGTCCAGCATCGTGCAGCTTAATGGTGTATAGACTTGCTGTACAGCAGATTTAACATATACGTATAATATACATTTATAATTTAAAACATTTTTCGTTCTATTTACTCTGCTCGCTTGATGCGCGCACGACAGTCAGTATGCTACATCCAGCGCCGCGGCCTTGAGCTGACGTACAGCCGGGATGGATCGTGAATAAGGCCCTTAACTGCATTATGTATAACGTTTTATTATATCAATTTATTTCGCTTCTTATTTTGGCCCTTTTTTTGTTGTATTATTGCTTCACACGATAAGTGTATTTAGCCAGAATCAAGTTTTAAAATTCTTCAAGTTTTTGTGAATTCATGTCATAAAGTTGGATAAAAGTCATATTTCAGGCCAAGTTGAAGTCATAGTCTAGTCCAAGTCATACCCTCAGTAAAGCTGTGGATCTTCCTGAAGATTTTTCACAGATATATCTATATATATATATATATATATATATATATATATATATATATATATATATATATCACCAGTACAGAATAATAATATAATATAAAAATATATTAAATTTATTAATGACATTTCTTTGAAACACAAGGAAGGGATTATTAGTACAGACATGCATGGTAAGAAATAGTTATGATTTTTTGGTTATCAAAAACTTTTGTTAACCTTATATCACACATCGATTAACATGAATGACATAGATTTTCTGACAGACGAATGATATAGACAGACGAAAAAAAGAAAAGATTTTAAATTCTTCCTTCAATCATATTGGACTAATATACAGTTATCTGTGATCATATTCATTATTCTCAAGCGTGGAGGGAAAATTAAATGGAGAAGAATTTGGCGTATACGATGAAATAGATATGGAGATATAACCCGTCTAAAATGATGAACACGTGATACATATGCCAGCCATGAGATATAATTAACAACGTAATTTGGTCGGGTTATATATGACACCGGGTGAAAGCCAATAGGCGCCGCTAGAGCTGGGGGCAGAGCTGGTAGCAAACAATAAAATCGCATACGCGAGAAGGATAAAAAATGTTGTCCGTCTCGCTCACTCATACTAGTGATTGTATAGTTTTATCCTTCTCATATTATTATTGTTATTTTAATGTCAGATCTTTTCAATTATCCATCTACGTTCTCACGTAGTATTATATTCTCTTTGACGTTCTCAAGTAGTATTTATTTATATTCTCTTTGATTCTCAAATCTCAAATATTCAATTTGTTTATTTCAGAGCCAAAAACAAAGAAAAAATAATAATTTATTTCAGAAAAAAAGAACGTACGTAACATTACAATTGTTTTGTTTGCGTTCACTGATTACAATACAGAATTAAATCAGCTAATGTTATTATGATAAAATGGGCGTTAGGGGCCTTACTACGTACATAAACTTCCGCAACCAAGATGTGTTCTTGAAAGACTTCTTACTGCATGATTGTAACTTGATAATCGACGGGCACAGCTTGTGTGCCCAGCTGTACCAGCGCTCCCACTGCTTCTCGGCCTTCGGCGGAGACTATGATAAATTCGCTGCATACGTCAGGAGATTCTTCAAAAACTTGCGCAAATGTAATATAACATCATACGTCATATTCGATGGGAGCCACGAGCACAGAAAACTGAAGACTGTATTTAATCGTCTACGATCTAAAATCAGCGGTGCCTCCAGGTTAGCCCCGGTCACTCAAAGTGGCTTGCAAATATTCCCTCTACTCTTCAGAGATGTTTTCATAGAAGCGTTAGTGGATATGAATGTACCATACACAGTCTGTGAGTTCGAGGCTGACGATGAGATTGCTGCGATGGCGCGACATCTAGACTGCCCGGTGCTCAGCTTTGACTCTGATTTCTTCATCTATAATGTTCTTTACATCCCCTTCAACACATTGGAATTAAAACCGATTCCTATAGATAAAAATGAGAACAAAACATATGCAATAGAGTGCAAAATTTACCGAGTCGAATGTTTGACAAAACACTTTGGAGGGCTCCAAGAAGAACTTCTACCTTTGCTAGCCATACTGCTCGGTAATGATTATGTAGAAAAGAAGGTTTTTAATAAGTTCTTTTCTGAACTGAAATTACCAAAAAGTAAGACTAATAAAAATGAACAGCAAAGATGTATACACGGCCTGTTCGAATGGCTTCAGAATGAGACATTGGATTCGGCAATCACTAAAATCTTGGGGCGGCTGAAGAAGGCCCAAAAGAATAAAGTCCTCGCTATCATCAAGAAGGGTATCGATGGATATTATAGTAAGCATTGTGAATCCTTGAAATATTTCAATATTGATTGTTCCCAGACTTCATCACAGTCACAATTCTCTTTTGATGGTATATTGTGTCAAGAAAATTCAGATGAAGTAGAACCTGATGAATGTAAAGATGGCGACCGGGACTCATTAAATGAAGGAGATAGTTTAGATGAGGAAGAAGTTAATGACGAGGAACTTTTAAAATTGCCAACTATTATTGCAAAAAAAATCCGCTCCGGTGTAATTCCTAAACCATACATCAACTTATATACACATAATATATATTTCTGTTCTCCTCAAGCTGAAGATTACACGGACAATGATAGTTTCCTGTGTACATTACCAATCTTACGGTACGTATTCGATATTATGACTGATTTCTCTCAGGAATATTGTGTCTATGTCTGTCGAGAAAAAGATAATAATTACAAAAGACTATTTGTTGGCAACGAGTATGCCACTATGAGACCTTTAGATCTACCGTTTCAAGACCTTACAGACGAGCAGTTACAGATCTGTTTCTATCATTTTCTTCAGCAGAAAATGGAAATGTTAGAACTTGCAGAGATAAGAAATCTGCCAACTAATTTTCAATTGTTTATGATATCTATACTATGGTGGGTAGCAACATGTGAGGTACCTATAGGACATATTCACAGCTTGTTGATGTCTTACGTCATGCTGGAAGCCATAGATGAGAAGACGGGCACTTTTAGAGGACATTACTACTTCAACAATAAATACTCGAACAAACTTCAGAATTTGCGACAGATTAACCAAATATGTTCAGATGACAATGAGCCTTTTCTTAATAAGAATAAAGTTCAATATGAAGATTGTCTTTTAGCGGCAAGCACATTGTTGAAGCATTTTGAATTGGATGACAAAATCAAGAAGAAGCCAAAGAGCTATGACGTTAAGAAAATGCATTCATTTGCTCAATTCCAATGTTGTCTATTGCAGATGAATTCCCTGAACCAATTATGCGCTTGCCCGTTTGAAAGTACAAAATACTGTAAAAGTTTTAATGGAACTTTTGTGTACAATATTGCTGTTAAATTAGAGAGCCAAGTGGTCCCTTGTGAATTTTTGGGACAATATTTAAAAGGATCCACAACAGTTTTGAGGTTTTACAGAAGTTTATGTAGTGTATATGAAAAATGTGCTGAAATAATGCAATTACAGACTGCTAAACCTTCTACAGGAAAGAAAAGAAGAAGAAAAAAGAATGTTAACCATGATATTGAAGAGGAATTGAATTTTATAGTTAAAGGTTTTGAATCTGAAGTTGTGATATAGATATGTTTTGAAATCATACCCTTTTTTATTTATACACCTAATAAGTGTTTATCAACACCAATATTATAAATGCGAAAGTCAGTATGTATGTTTGTTTGGGACTTCTTCAAGGTCAAACGGCCGAAACGAATTAGCTGAAACTTTTTGCCTTTGTATAATGCCAGCATTATGGATTATGCTATAGGATACTTTTTAATGCAGGCAAAGCCCTGGGGCTCAGCTAGTGAGTTATAGATAAGACTATTGGTATTATGGTTAGAATATTACAAGCTAATAATCAATCTCTAAACCATCGACATATATAAAAATATTCGGCCAAGTGCGTGTCCGGCCACGCGCAGTGTAGGGTTCCGTAGTAGCCTATTATTCAATGCAAGTCTTTACCCATTATAATTACTGCTATTACTTTACTTATTATTTGCTATTATTTATAATTACTACTATTACTGCTAAACTAATAAATTTATCTCAACCGCTATAGCTTTCCTTCAAATTTCATGAAATGCGCTATTATCAAGAATTTTTCCAGATTTTTCAAGCCAACACATTAGCTGTTAGATGGGGGGGGGGGGCGCCCTATTGGAACAAAAAGGGGGGGGGCGCCCTATTGGAACAAAAATTTCACTTTAAAGTTTAATATTTCGTAAATGGAGTATTCACTTGGTTCACTTGATTCACAAAAACTTGGCCGGTTATTTTACCTTTTTTGGTACGGAACCCCAAATAGGAGATAAGGGCTCCTCAATTTGGACCGTATGAATTAGGTTCGCGAACATAATTTCACCTTAGTCGCAATCGACCTGGCGTTTACGTAGCACGTACAGAATTACATGTGCAATTATCGCAGATCCATTTAAATAATTCGCAACAATGCCTTCCTCTGCTCTTCATGCATATAAACAAAGACATTAATATCTTTGCACATCAAGCTCGACATTAAGAAATTTGTGTTTTCATGTAAGTAGGTGTTTCTAGTTCCATTATGTTTACGTGGCATAAGAGTGAGTACCGCATCTACCTACCTTTTTACATCGATGATTTAAACAGTTTAAATTTGTAATACATAATTGAACAGTAGGATAAAGATAGGTGTAGCTACCGCTAGCGTACACATTCGAATATAATAATAAAGATAATAAGTCGCCAATAAACCTGATATCGTGATAGTCGACCGTTCCCAGCGGCAGGCAGTGTTAGTC
Source organism: Cabera pusaria (assembly GCA_954871355.1). Lineage (NCBI taxonomy): Eukaryota > Metazoa > Arthropoda > Insecta > Lepidoptera > Geometridae > Cabera > Cabera pusaria. The sequence goes on from OX940887.1 coordinate 5,178,065, forward strand.
GACATCACCATCCCGCATGACGAGAACCTCGTGAAGGCTGAAAAGGACAAGATCAGCAAGTACCTTGACTTGTCTTACGAGGTTACCGCCATGTGGGATGTTGACTCGGCTATCATTGTCCCGATAGTCGTGTCTGCAAACGGCCTAATAGCGAAGAGTCTCGACCAACATCTCAAGAGACTCTCGTTAGACGGCTGGATCAAGGGCCAGATATAGAAGGCGGTACTTTTTGACACGGCACGCATCGTCAGGAGGTTCCTCTCTCTGCAGCCCTAACCACCGGTAGCTTGGGCCCTGCCCCGCTACCGGCGGCACCCTAGGTTTAGGTTTTTTATGTTTTATGTTTTTATACTTGTTTTCTTTATTATTTTTGTATGAAATATTGTAAAAAACCTATACCTAAGAAAAAATAATAAATAAAGTGAAAAATAATAATAAAACAGTTACGTAGCATTCTATTCTGTGCTTCTATTCTATGTATTATATAATCAATATGGATTGTAAAACTGTAGTGATAGTTGGTAGGTTCCGTAGTTCTGACAATGAACCCTTCCTTCGTCATGTCCGTCTGTCTGTCTGTCTGTCCGTCAGTGCGAGGTTTTGCTAAGAGACCGTTATTACTAGAAAGCTGTAATTTTGTAGGGGTGTGTGTGTTGTGTATGTATCAATTACGCCGACAAAGTGGCAATATAAAATTTTTGAATTTTCTTTTAATGTAGCTTCCCTACATGTGAAGTGGGGATGATTTCTTTTCGTCGTCTACCCCATCGTGTGTGTTATCGTTGAATATGTCTTTTAAAATGACTTTGGGGTTGCTACACAACTACTAGCTAACACTTTTTCCGAATTAATACTCCATTTACTAAATGTATACCTACCTACCTAAATCTTTTAATTTTTTTTTTATTAAACTTTAAAGTGCAAATTATTTTTCCGGTAGAGCGTCACCCGCCCCCCCCCTCATGAACCTTAAAATAAAATTACAGCGGTTAAGATAACTTTATTAGTTTAGCAGTAATAGTCGTTGAACTTTAGTTAACTTGGAAGAACAACGATATAGGAGCCATACACGCTACGAGAAATGGTTACGATCAGACTGTACAGTTTGAACGGTGCAGTTTATCGTAGCTGGCATTATACAAGCTATACACGCTACGAGAAATCGTTACGATCAGACGGTACAATAAATGGTGCCGACGCATACGTGTCAGTGATGGCTGCGACGGACGACGTTTTAGCAATTGTTGGATTAATATTCGCCCTGAAGGAAAAAAAGGTGAAGCGGAAAAATCGTAGCATCTCGTGTAAATTTTATGTGTATTTTTTGGTGATTTTATGAGAGCTTAATGGTTGTGGCATTTCGTAAACCACCTATTTTATGTTCATATCATACATATACTCTTTTGTATTAAAATAATTTATTTTTCATAATGGGCTATACGGCTATACGGCTAATACGGCTATACGGCATATTTAAATACCTACATGTTACCAAACTGAACACGAAAACGGAACGAGCGCATACACGTTACGATCAGTCGGCACAGTTCGTCCGATTCCGATAAATCAATTGAAATTTTCGTATTGTTCCGTTCGACTGTACAGTCTCAAAAAATCGTGCGAAACTGCACAGTTTCATAACATACATGTAGCGATTTATCGGTACCGTTCGAACTGTACAGTCTGATCGTAACCATTTCTCGTAGCGTGTATGGCCCCCATAATTGTTCTATATTGTGATATCGGTCTACTACGGAACCCTACACTGCGCGTGGTCTGACACGCACATGGCTGCTTTTGTCGATTGCTATCACTAAATATTATATCATTAAGATTTTAATAAATAATTGTGTTTAAAAACTAAAACAACCGACTTCCATGCCTCACGAGTCAATTTCAGTAGCAAGTTTGAGACGTTTATCGTCATATCTCTAGAGATACTTATCAGATCTCGATGAAATTACAATGGGACCACCTCGGAAACGTACCCTACTGATTAAAAAAAAGAATCATTCGAATCGGTTCGAAGTTGACGGAGTAATCGTGTAACAAACATACAAAAAAAACATACAGTCGAATTAAGAACGTCTTCTTTTTTGAAGTCGGTTGAAAACAAAGCCCACCGCGCCGCGTCTGTCTGTGTATCTGTTCGCGATAAACTCAGAGTGAACAGGAGGAAGGTTTAGGTATATAGGTAATTCGTTTGTGTAAATTGGTTGAAACATAACGACGATTGATGAAGATGTTACTTGATAGGTACTCGTCGCAACAAGCTGAAGCAAAACATGTAGGCATAATATACCTATGCCATGGAAAAGATACTACGTACGTGCCTATGCTCTACCCATACGAAGCCTGGACGGGTCACTCGCTAGTAAAACATCATTGCTCGCTAGTAATACGATAAAAAATAAATACTAATACAGAAGGCAAAAGCGTCGTATGTTTTAAAAATTCTTACGAATAGGATATAGTTAGTATTATAAGAGGTATTATTATAAAAGTAACTAGTAGTATTCGGAATTTCTGAGATAGTAGGATTATAAAGTCTCAGACTACTCTCTGAGTAGTTAGGTATAAAGTCAACTAACAGATGCCTTACCTAGCTTGTAATACGATGGAAATAGGTATATAGATAGGTACCTATATAAAATACCTTTATGATATATATACCATTATACATTATATGGGAAGGATTTGTAAAGGAAATAGAGTTAATAGTATTGCATTATTAAAACGAACCAACTCCATTCAAATTGTTTAATATCAACGGCTCTTTGAATGTCCATTAACACCGTTAGTGTAAGCTTTAGAACTAGGAGCGACTAACCTATCCAATCGCTCGCCCAGAACGTAAACAGCTATCCCGATAGACATACTAGTTACAAAGAATATGGCCCTTGTCGCCCAGTTCAAAAAATCAAAGAACGGGTACACCCAAACACCCGTAGTGCTGTAAATGTAAAGAACCCAGGCAGTGTAAGACGATATGAACGCCACCATCATGTTTATACCAAATCTTCTCGAAGGGTAGTTTCTATTTGTAGCGACTAATTCGATGAATATGAAAGGGACAATCGTCGTGTGCATCACATGGTTCACCCATTTCGGGTAGAGCGCCTCAATGACGTCTGGGAAAATGAGATCTTTGTTGATGTAGTACATTCCCCAGAACACTGAAGCTACGTAAATGGCTAGTGGAAAGGCCAGGCTGAATGTAACGTCTTTTATCCGTCTGATGGTGGGTGGGTTCTTCGGGGCTGGACTGTCGATGCCGTAGATGTCGTTGAGGAGTGAAATGCTGAAGTACAAGGTTTGGACTACCTGGTAAAGATAAAGACAAGTTGTTAATATTTGGTGCGATGCCATGCACTATCTTTAATTAGTTAGGTGCTACGAAAAGTAGTATAACTAGGTTCCTAACTTCGTAGAGAAGTTTGTACGTTTTTTGTTTATCCAAGGTTTGAAGTGCTATTGATTCTGTTATATAGCCCGACGTCATCGGTTACCATCACGGGCATCAGGCTAGCGTCTTCCTTGTCTTCATTACAATATATCGCTTTATTTTTATTTTTATGTATTATTAGATATAACGCTTTAGGTTTAAGTATCTGTTATGTTATATTTAAAGAATAGTAAACAAATAAATAAATAAATTACAGTAACTAAAACACAAGATGGTCCGGAAGAAATTAAGACCGTCTTTTTAAACAAGTGAATTATTTTAGGAATAAAACCCCGACTGCGTTATAAAAATTAAGTGACTAAACTATTCCAAACTCCAATAGAACATATTGTTTTGTATATCCCAATTTGCAAGTTTGCGATACAAAAGACTTCAAAGCGTGACTTGTTTTATCTTCCGAATAGTCGAACAGCAATGTTCATTTCGTTATTTTGAGATTATTTTTTGGCGTCAAAAATCCTTAATTTTGTTTTTTTTTTAATTTTGATGTACCCAGTGGTAGACCCAGTGTCACTCTCACGACTAAGACGAATCTATTGACACCACTCACATAAAATTCTACAAGCCGCTTAGGCTCTAGGTCGTGCGAAATAAATATACATACATACTTACACTCGAAAAATATAACCCCCTTCTTTCGCAGTCGGGTAAAAAAGGAGGAAGTTCTCAATTCGATGGATTTTCTTTTGATGTATGTTCACCGATTACTCGAAGACGCCTGAACTGATTCATTTTTTGTTTAAAAGGGTAGGTATTACTTTTTAGGTGGTCCCATATAATTTCATCGAGATGTGTTCAATATCTCTCGAGATATGGAGATAAACACCTCAAATTTGGTACAATCGATATATCATAGTCCCATACATAACATAGATAGTGTTTATCTATCTACTACACCTACCTAAAACTTTAATGAAAACTATAGAGTTAGAATTACTTACAATGCACCACACTGTCAAGAAGATATGTCGGGCTTTAAATGGCATATCCCTGATATCCTTCGATGGAAACGGCAAATCCACGTGCATTTGATCGTACCATAACGCACTCAAATTCAAAACTACCACCGCCCCGTGAAAAATACTTAAAAAAGGTTTTATTTGCACCATGATAATGTTTATTAAAAACTTTAAAATTACTCAGTCTTTATTTTATTATTTCATTAGGTTAGATATTAAGTATAAGCAGTAGTAAGCATAAGATAAGAAGTGACTCTATGATTTTTAACTTCACTTTTTTAAATTTAATTTTGTGTTGCGTTTGCTTCGGCTGCAGCTGGATGGGGTACTAATAAATTATTGATGATAGTTTTACTGAATGAAGTCGTAACTCTATACAATATGCAGTGATAAACATTTATGATAAGCTGAAGTTTCACTCAATCGAAGCTTGTTTTGTAATCATCTGGAGTAAACTGTAAAAATGGATTGAAAAAAAAATAACTCAATTATTTGAGATTGATTGTTTCTCTGTCGTCGAGATTTGTTTATGCTGAGATATTTCTTTATTATTATATGTCACGTTCATTTTAAACTTATAATTTAATAAACACCGGGTATTATTATCTTTTCTATGACACCGGCCAAGTGCGTGTCAGGCCACGCGTAGTGTAGGGTTCGGTAGTAGTATAATATTTAACATAATTATTTTTAGAATGATCCAACACTACTACGTTCTACGACTATTACTGCTAAACTAATAAAGTTATCTTAACCGATATAATTTTCATTTGAAGTTCATGAAACTATCATAATGAATTTTCCCAGATTTTTAAGCTAGCTAGCTAGCAAATTTGCTCTTTAAAGTTTAATATTTCGTAAATGGAGCATTAAATAGAAAATTTTTATTAGCAACTCCTAAGTCAACTTCGGAAAAGTTATCATAGATAGATCAATGCATAATTGGTTAAAAAACAATCCATTAATTTCGTCGTGTCGATATTATCCTTTGATTATAATGCCATGTATACAGAACGTGACCATTTATATTTTATGTCAGAGCGGGACATCTGCGAATCACTACATAGCATAGTATAAAACAAAGTCGCTATTTTTGTCTGTTTGTTTGTCTGTTTGTCTATATGCTTAAATCTTTAAAATTACGCAACGGTTTTTGATGCGGTTTTTTGTAATAGGTAGAATGATTCAAGAGGAAGGTTTATATGTATAAAAATTCCCGAAATTCCCATTTTAAACTACACTTAAACACATCAAACTACACTTAAATACATTTTAAACTATCGTTTGGTCTATTTGCAAAAGCGGGACAATTTTGGCCTTGCGGGGGACACCGGGACAGACTGCCTGAAAGCGGGACTGTCCCGCCCAAAGCGGGACGTATGGTCACGTTATGTATACTCAAAGATAGAATCGCACGGTGGTTTGGTTTTTGGTCAGAGCACCTAGCCACCCAGGAGGGTGTCGGGTTCAAATACCATTAGTACAATGACATTTTGGATTTTGTGTAATATTGTTCAAAAATAATAATATAAAGTGTGTAAATATACACTTCAATAAACAGAATATTGGGTAACTACTGGCTTGACCTACCTTATCAATATTATGAAATATGAATGACAAAATAACAACATGTAGCTTGGTATGGGAGATATGAGGTGCAGATACCGATGCAGATCCGGGTCTCCGGCTGTTGAGGACAAAGAGTTATACCACAGAGTAAGTAATAGTACTATGTAGTTATACATTGGGGGTAGGGCTGCTACCCGTAGACCGGTACCAAGTATTATTATCTTTTCTATGCCGGTACTAAAGTATAAGATAATCATTTATGATCGTATAAAACCAAAATAAAAACCAACTTCACAGGCCGCTATAGTCAATATAGCCAAATAGCAAAATATGGGCAAATTAAAAATTTGCACTTACACACGTCAAATAACATTAAATATATCATATTCAATAAAAATTATTATACATATAACAGAAACATAACTTATTACTCTGAATTTACAAAAAAAAAACAAAGGTATTGAGCCATTCAGCTTTCATCTAGACGTCGAACGTCACACCTAAAACACATGTTTAATTAGTATCATGTCGTCAAGGTATCCAAATGCATGACATATGCATCAAGGCATTTAATGTGTTTGAGATGTTTATCTCTATATCTCCGGAGATAATTATCATACCTCGATCAAATTTTAATGGGACCAAACGGGACTCGGGAGGCATATCTCTCAAAGGAAAAAAGTTTTTTTTTGAATTCGGTCAAGATTTGACGGAGTTCTGAGGTAGCCAACGTAAAAAAAAAACATAATAATACCTTCGAATTGAGAACCTCCTTTATTGTGAAGTTGGTTAACAATAATTATGATAATAATAATAATAAAAAAACCTAAAACTAAGAAAGAAAATAAATAACGTGAATAATAATAATAATAAAAATATAATTAACAATAATAATGACTAACACATTATAAAACAAAGTCCCCCGCCGCGACTATCTGTTGGTCTGTTCGCGATAAATTCAAAAACTACTGAACGGATTTTCAACGTTTTTCGAGAGTATGAAGTCTATCTATGTATGTTTCTATGATATACATATTTTAAATACTTTATGAGGTACGTAAACATTCTCTAAAGTCTAGATAATCCATTGTGACTGAAACATAAGACTGAAAGGCTTAATTTTATTCTTACAGTTTTTAATTTCTAAACAAAACAATAAATTTCAGCTATTTGAAAACTTACTTATAATTTTTTTTTATGTCAATTAGGCTAGCATTTCACCAATATCTCACCTGTTGATAAGTGATGATGCGGTCGATGATGGTAGCTCGCTAGGCCTAGAATGGGAACTTGCTCTGACGGATAGCTGCCGGAACACATTATATGTTTTTCCGACAGATTTTCTAGCTTGAGGGTGGGTGGTTGCTGGTCAGGCGGACACTAGATAGTGTCCTTCCACCACGGGGGTTTCTTTCAAAGATGTTTTTCCTTCACCGGAGGGCCACTGTGAAAAGCGCACGTACATTTTCGATAGATATAAAAGCTTGTAAAATCCATTGGTGCACGGCGGGGATTGAATTCGGTACCTCTGGCATCAAAGCCCACCATATCCCACTACACCACTTGTCCCTCAAAATGTTTTTTATTTTTTGTATTGATACATTTACTTCACGTAGATGTCTCACTGCTATTACAATCTAGCCTTATAATTAGGCTAATAAGTAATTTGATTTTAACTTAATTTACTATTAAAATATTACTAAGAATGTGTCCATTAACACTTTTCCTAATGTCTCTATTAAGGGGCAGACACTTTTTTATTGTGTTCTTTTATATAGTGTTCACTATCACTACACTTATGCTCACTTAGTAAAATATCACTGAAGTAATTCGAACGGTTTTACCCTTTTTAGTCTTCTTACTATGTCCGTGTTGTCGAGGAGCTGGATAGCCTCGACGTTCACATGATGGTGAAGTCTGCGATCGTGAGCTTCAGCATATTGTTTGATCGTTTTAGCGACGTGTTTCACTTTTAGGTTTCACTGATGGAGATCGTAATTTCTAATGTACCAGGGTCCCTTTACAAATTGTAACTGAGTACTTTGTTTTGAAATCTTTGTATAATCTGTACGTTGCTCTGTTTGGTGCATCCCCATAGCTAGATAGCATACAGATACCATAAGTCCATATTGGCTTAAGGACTTGTTTATGTAATAGCATTTTGTTATGCACTGACAGAGATGAATGTTTTCCAAACAGCCAGTGCATATTCTTGTAGCGAAGCTCTAATTCTTCACGTTTCTTTTTGACATGCAGCTTCCAGCTTAGCTTTGCGTCTAATGTCATCCCTAGATAATTTGCTTTGCTATCGTATGGTATTAGTTGATTATTTATGAGCACCGGAAGGTAGTTTGGTCTCTTATTTGTGAAATCTACGTGTACAGATTTACTTTCGTTGAGCTTTATTCGCCATTGCTTTGTCCATGCAACTATAGAGTTAATTGCTGTCTGAACCTTTTCCACTGCTTCCTATTGGGTGATACCTGTAGCCATAATGGCTGTGTCATCCGCGAAGGTTGTTATTATCTAAATGAGGAATATCACAGGTATATAATACGTACAGGACCGGACCTAAAACACTGCCCTGTGGTACTCCAGCCTTTATCTGCTTTAGTTCTGAATATGAGTCATTTTGTCTTATCCTAAACATTCTTTGTGTTAAGTAAGACTCAAGAATATCTGCAAACTGTTTTGGAAGCATATTTGTCAGTTTGTGTATGAGACCCTTATGCCAAACTTTGTCGAACGCTTGAGCTACATCCAAGAAGACGGTAGTGCAAACTTTCTTTTCTTCCAGAGCATTTTCTATGATGTTGGTGATTCGATGAACCTGGTCTATAGTGGAGTGATTTTCCCTAAATCCAAACTGGTAGTAGGTATAAGTTTTCTTTCTTCTATAATAGGTTTCTGCCTTTTCAAGAGCAGTTTCTCGAATTACTTCGATATTATTGGTAACAGAGAGATTGGTCTATATGATGTTGCATCTTGGGGTGGTTTACTAGGCTTCTATACCTCAATAATAACCTCAGCTATTTTCCACAAGTCGGGCACGTATTGAAGTCTGAATGACGCATTGATGAGTGTTAGTTTGACTAGCGCTTTTCGAGGAAGATTTTCAAGTACTTCACCTGTAATCAAATCATATCCCGGCGTCTTTTTCTTTTTAAGTTTTTTGATTTCATTGTAAACTTCTCTTGGTGTTGTAAGTTTAATTTCAATATCATCTTGGGATGTTTCAGTTAGCGTAAAGTCGTGGTCCATTTCCTCATTAGGCTGAAATATCAACTCTAAGTGTTGTGCAAATCTAGAAGCTTTCTGTTCATTACTGACGGCCCAACTCCCGTTAATTTATTTTATAGGTGGGACCTGCAGAGTAGGTTTTTTAAGATTTTTAGTGGTTTTGCACAATGAATAGTTGGTTGAACGATCACTTGTCAGATGACTCAGTAGGTGTTCATGGATTCGTCATTGAAAGCTTGTATTGTGTTTCGAAGTTTTTTTGTTAAGTTGTTCAGAAGCATTTTGTCTTTTGGACATCTTGTCATGTGCCATTGCTGTCGCTGTCTTCTCTTATTGGCTATCATATCTCTTATTTCTATGGGATAATAATTACTTCTAATTTTCTTTTTGTATTCTGGTGAAAAATGATGTTCAAAATGAATATTATTAAGAAAGAAGACTTTATTTTCGGAATTGAAAAAATCTGTCGTCAAACATCTAATGTGTTATAATATTCTAGTTCTAATGTGTTATCAAATCAAAATGTAGGCCTAGCGTGCTACCATCTTGAGATAGAGGTCAAACGCTTGCGTTTAAACTAGTAAATAATATAGATAGTTTAAAAACTAAAACAACCGACTTCTATGCCACGCGACTCAATTTCAGTAGCAAGTTTGAAACGTTTATCGTCAAATCTCTGGAGATACTCACCAGATCTCAATGAAATTACAATGGGACTACCTCGAAAATGTACCCTACCGATTAAAAAAATAATCATTCGAATCGGTTCACAATTGACGGAGTAATCGCGAAATATACAAACAAACAAAAAACATACAGACGAATTGAGAACCTCCTTCTTTTTGGAAGTCGGTTGAAAAATAACGCTAGATAAAACTTCATTTGTTTCAATAAGTTGGCAACCCTAGTTAGAGATAACAGTGAGGTCACAATTGAGTTGTAGTTACTACGTAAGTTATCAAGTCGACGCGACGGCTGTTATATTATATTTATATTCATTACGATAACTTTTTAGTGCGCACAGATAAGCACATGACCACTATCAATAAAACACGTTTCTGGTTAGGGACCCTTTTAATTTATTAACGTTATTTTATATGTATTATTTGTTGTTAATAATTTATGATCGTACAAAACGAAAAAACCGACTTCACATGCCGCGATAGTCAAAGTACTGCCTAATAATCATGTCATATAGGTAAGTATACAAATTTGCTTATATTGTTTATCTCCATATCTCCGGAGATAATTGTCACACCTCGATAAAATTTGAATGGGACCAAAGGGGAGGCATAATGTCACAAACAAAAAATGTGTTTTTGAAATTGGTCAAGATTTAACGGAGTTCTGAGGTAACAAACATAAAAATAAAAACCGGCCAAGTCGAGTTGCACTCGCCCGTCGAGGCTTCCGTACCAACGTTGGTTGGTACCAATTAAGCTAGACCTCTATATTGTATGAGCGCCCCTATAACTCAGAGGCCTATCTTAATAGGCGTAAACAATGTAAAAACCTATAGGGTACTTCCGGTTGACCTAGAATTGTCAATTTTGGTTATAAGCAAGGTCTTAGAGCACAAGTAATGGAATAAAATTCAGAAAACTAAAAAAAAAATTGAAAATTAAGGTACATTTTGGTAATAACAAGTTTTCGCGAAAATCTAAATTTGCCCATTTTTTTTTGTGTTTACTCAAGACCTTGATTTTTATACACCCAATAGGGACTATAGATCTCAGTATCAAGTATAAATTTCAACTTGCTAGGTCCACCCGTTCCTGAGGAAATCAGTGGTGACACACGGACAGACAGACGGATAGACAGACAGACGGGCAGACAGACGGACAGACAGACAGACAGACAGACGGAAATAAAAGTGATCTTATAAGGGTTACTTTTTTTACCTTTTGAGGTACGGGACCCTAAAAAGCAAATCATAGGGTCATCGCTACAGCAGAGCTTGATTTTTTGTAGAAACAAATGTTGCTCTTGAAGCATTTTCCAAGAAGGAAACAAAGGAATACATTTATATGGAAAATTGCATCCCGCGTTCCAACCACTCATATTACAACCACTTTCTGACGTTCGATTCGACTCAAAATTGGTATTTTTGCTTATCTTCGGTGACAAGGCAATAATATGGTACCATCGAGCTGACCTGATCATAGAGCCGGGCTGTAGGGAGTGAGACTCTGTAATGGCAATTGGTAGGACAGTTGAATTTGTATCTTTAAGTACCTACTTTTGTTACACATGTCTTTATAAAAAGCTTGAATTTTAAGAATTTTTAAAGTACTTACTTATTAGTTATTACCTTTAATTAACCGACTTCACAAAAAAGGAGGAGGTTCTCAATTCGTCGTTTTTTTATTTTTTATTGTATGTTCAACGATTACTCGAAGATGCCGGAACCGATTTGGAAAACTCTTTTTTGTTTCAAAGGGAAGGCTTCCTAGGTGGTCCAATTTAAATTTAAACGAAATCGGCCGAGCCGTTTTAAATATATCAACATTTGTATTACGACGCATTTACTTATCTCGACGACTTACTACTTGGCTGGCACTTTACTTACTGGCACAGATTATGTAATAGTTACTGCGTCTACTGGATACTTTGACAAGCGCGATGTGAGAAGTCGGTTCTTTTAGTTTTTTAAACGATCTAGCACGTGGTATCAAGTCGGAGTAACTAAATAATACCAAATATATGTATGGTTAAATTAAAATCGTATATTTTGACCAACTTATCGCCAACGTTCATACCACGTTGAAAACACCGGTTCTCGTCCGATCACCGAAGTTAAGCAACGTCGGGCGTGGTCAGTACTTGGATGGGTGACCGCCTGGGAACACCACGTAATGTTGGCTTTTTTTTTGCTGCCCTTGTTACTGTTTTTACATGTCTTATCTTATATCTCTTAATATATCTTATTATATTAATTTTGACCACTATCTCACCTGGTGGTAAGCTATGATTCGGTCGAAGATTGGTGAACACGCTAGGCCTAGAATACTATAATAATAATATAATAAAGTATTTATTTCTCCTCACAAAGGTACAGCTTAGTAACTATTAACATAGGATAATAAAAGTACGTGGACAATAGATCTTTAAACTTATACTACTTTGTGAGAGCTGGCGCCTGATGTAGGTTTTTGTAAAAAAACCTGTGTTACAGGTCACCAGGCCCCCTCGTCGTATGTACATATTTTTAGACTATTGCGTAGGTAAGAAGGTACTCTGTGGAAATAATGAACAATAACTATGGTTAACATATTTAAAATAGTAATAGTTATTGGTCTTGAATTTAACAAAAAAATAAATAAAAATAGATATGAAAGTTGCATAAAAAACATTAAGTAACCAATAACTAGCAGTACCACCCTAGTCCAGGAATATAATCAAAAATTACATTTAAAAGTGGGTACTTTTGAATGTAATTTTTGCTAAAGTGTGTATACGTGTGTGAATATTGTGTATGTGTGCTGTAATCGGGTTAAAATGTCAGTTTCTTGTATAGTGATGTGAATGTATTATTGTCGTTGTACGAGTATTAAGTATGAGTGTAGTGTGTGGTTACTCCAGAAGCAATTAGTGTGAGTAAGCTTGTATGTGTTATGTCTAGTATTGTTTAATGTATTATGTTTGTGTGTAAGTTTTATTAGTACTACGGAAACATCATGTAGTGACGAATGCTTGAGAAAGGTACCCACTTGCTGACGACAAAAATATATTCATATAGAATTATTGGAGTGTCCGAGATGTATGTTGGCTTATATAATATTTTAGATCGATGAATTATGAGAAATAGTATGCTTTTATATAAAATGATGCAATTATTTAGGACGTAATAACATATATTTAAGGTTAAAAGTTTAAATGGGAAATACATATAATTGATGTACAGTAATTTTATTTTAAAGTAGTTAGTACATTTTCTGTTTCGTGATAGTCCAACGTTTTTAAATGTTTGGTTACAGTTTTCTTAAGGTTAGATTTATGGAGTGAGTAAAAAGACAGTTGTTTATTTAATTTGTATGTTTGTAATAAAAGGGCCAAGAAATCCAAAGAAGTTATGGGATAGGCTTAAGCGAAATGATTGCGTTGGACAGGTAGCCTTCCTACGCTTATCTTTCTCAAGATCGGGATCATACGGAAAAAGTGAGTGTTGCTTCAGTACAGTGCGTAGTATGAAAGTTTGTCGGACCGTGACCTATATACCAATACTGTCTCTCAAGGGCTCTGTACTGCCGGAACACCGTATGGTTATGGTGCAAGCTACTTTTTGATAGCAAGTCAGGCGGAACATCGAATTAATATCTCCTACGTGTGGACACTTCAATAAATATTTTCGCCAGTTAAACTGATAGATACCTATTTATGCAAAGGCTCTTTTGCATATGTGGATATGGACATACAGGACAAGAAAAGACAGACAATAAAACAATACATTCAAGTCAATCCTGTGATGTATTCGACATATCTTCATAAAACGCAATTTATGAACACGTTACAATACAAATAACATGCATGTAATAAAACTATATTAGTACCTATAATCCAGTCAAGGAGGGCAATGGAAGAGTGCGTGAACAGAGTCGCATTGTTTGAAATAATTTAAATAGCATTACTATAATAATTAATTATTATTATTTATTTAATGTTTTGTTAATGCGATCTTTCTATGATATGTCAAATATTGTAATTTGTAAATTATTTTGGAGAATAAAAAATTTATTATTATTATACTCTTTATTCAATTCACATCACGGGCTGCAAATCGCCCGGTCCTTTGGAAGGCATTGACGGAGCCGAAGCCAACGTCAAGAGGCCCTTTACAATATTAAATTAAATAAAAATATGATTTGTGGATGGAGACATGAAAAACTATAAAAAGATGGTACTATAATTTATTATGGCTATGAATGTGTGCTGCTTGATGACTGTTTTCTGGTCTATGGGATGAGGTACGGCACCCGCCAATTATGCCTCATTTCAAAATATTAAGGCGAGTGGTGACTAGCTATACACTGAATGGACCCCCCATAAAGGCGGACCGTTATGTCGGCGCCGAGGGGCAACATTGGCGTGGATAGCTAAGGGTGTTGAGAGGTGTGCTGCACTTTCACTAAACGCTACTAGCGGCTTTATGCCTTTAACACTTCCACCCTGGAGCTTTGGTCTTAGCTCTTGCGATTCCCACCACCGGCCGGCCGGTCAATTATTATTATTATTATTATTAAGAGTGCCTAGTGCGAGTTTTTTAAATTGGTTTACTCATTCGATCACGTTTACGTAAACGCAGATTTGTATGGAATTAAAAAGCGCCATCTAGTGTGCATAATAGGCAACATTGTATTTTTTAGGGTTCCGTACCCAAAGGGTAAAACGGGACCCTATTACTAAGACTCCGCTGTCCGTCTGTCTGTCTGTCTGTCTGTCTGTCTGTCTGTCCGTCTGTCACCAGGCTATAGCTCATTAACTGTGATAGTTAGACAGTTGAAATTTTCACAGATGGTGTATTTCTGTTGCCGCTAGAACAACAAATACTAAAAACAAAATAAAGTTAAAAATTAAAGGGGGTCCCCATACAAAAAACGTGTTTTTAAACGCCATCTATCTAATTAGTTTCGGCAAAATGACATAGACGGCGCTAGTAAACGAGCCCCGTCTTTCTAGATCGCGACCAAACCAAATATTCTTGGTAATATCAATTAATCAAATATATGAGGTTGAAACTCTGTTATGTTTCGTATTGAACGGAACCCTCCCTAAGTGTGCGATAAAAGACGCGATGCTGACTCGCACTTGGCCAGTTTTATTATACAAATCTGAGTTTACGTAAACATGATTGAGCAAGTAAATAAATCTAAAGAAACTCGCACTAGGCCCTCTGGTATGTAAGCCATTCTTTCGGAAAACGTCTAGGAAGGTGGGAAAAAGGTCCCAATTTTCGAGTTTCCTTTTTTCATTTTCGACTTATATCTCGATAACGGTGCGTCACAGGGAAAAACATTCCATCAAAAAAATGAAATTTCTTAAAATTATCTGAAACTTTTATTCCAGAGCATTTTTCAAATTTTTATCCGTTTCAGAGTTACACACGGAAAAGTTGTAAATTTCGAAAAAAAATGAATAACCATGGGCCATTCGATGACTGGACTACTAGTACTAGAAATTAAATTGCTGAAATATAATTTTAATTTCTGTAAGAGTTTGATTTACAAACTCTTACAGAAATTAAAATTAAAGAGGTTTTATACATCCTCAAAAGAATGAATATATACGAATAAATGTAGAAAATAAATAGGTTTCCTACGAATAAATAGACTTATTATTTATTCGTGGTAGGTTTCTGCTTTAACTTTAGGTACTACGCGGGGCATCTTTGCTGTTGCCTGGCTTTCGTTTCCTGACAAAATCCAATTTCTGTTTCCATTCACTCTATCGCAAGTTAAAAATGTATGGGAATGACATTTATTTTTCCGCAACAAAGTTGTCATTTCCATACATTTTGAAGCTGCGTTAGGGTGAATAAAAATAGAAATTGGATTTGGTAGGGGGCCTGTTCTGTCTGTTGTTTCCTTCCAAGTTCTTGCTTTTGTTATATTTGTTATTTCTAATGTTTTTCCATCTCTTGGTCATTCTTAGACCATCTCGTCTAAGAAGTACAAAAAGTCCTTGAAAGCGAATCAGAAACGGCATACTACCTAGTTCTAAAACTTTGATGCCCCGTCGCCCCATCAGCACAGCTTGATATTAACGTAGGAAGCACAGGTAGGAAGTAAGTAAATATAATTGAGCAATAAGTAGAATAATAAACATAATAATGGGGTATGCGTTTCAATGACAGTATTTTTTCCCCCAAAGAAGTGACACTGTAATTCATATTATGCATTTTTCTCGTCAATGTACTCTTGTTTCCATAAGATGCGCAGTTTTGAATTGCTGTATTCTAAACCTTTGAGTTCAATGAACTTTTCTGCCTGAAAACGTTAGTGAAATTAATTATTTAATAATCGTAACATATTGTTGTTTTTTTGACCGTCTTCAAAACAAAGAAAGAGGTTAGTATGTTCCCCGATTACTCAAAGACGCCTCGACCGATTTGGAAAATTCTTCTCTTGTTTGAAGGGATATATATTCTGGTGGTGCCATTTAAATTTCATCGAGATTTGATGAGTATCTCCAGAGATATGGAGATAAACTTAAACATGGTTCTGAAAATTACTAGCGCGGCGTTTGATGTCGGTTGACTTTTAGTTAAAAAAAAACTGGCCGAGTACGATTCGGACTCGCGCTCGAAGGGTTCCGTACCATTATCTATAAAAACGGCAAATAAATCATATCTGTTGTATGGGAGCCACCCTTAAATATTAATTTTATTTTAATTGAGTTATTTGTTTTTAAAGTGAATAATACAGGGTGTCTCAGAACGGTCCAACTATTTTGTGAGTGAACGAGGCGCAAATAAAGCATGGCAGGAAGGGGAAGCGCGCGTTGGTCACTAGGTCGGTTCTTAGGTTCTTACATTTTTAGTAGCCATCAAAGAGAATATGTTGCCATTATGCCTGACACGGGATAGCTCATTTTGTGTGCAGAATAATCGCTCGCTCATTTGCGTTCGTCGGTTATTCCGACTTCAGTATCAATTGCGCTATATTTATAAAACCCCAAGTAATGCAACAATTCTCACGTGGATCCGAGCATTCAACGCCATTGGAAACACTTTAGGTGAAATCCATCATGACCGTCCAAGAAAAGACTATTGAAGAAAAGATTATATCGATGCCTCGACAACTTTTGAGGAGAGTCTTTGAAACTGTTTGCGAAAGGTTTGAGCAGTGCCGCCAACGAAGTGGCCTTCATTTAAACAATGTTATTTTTAGAAAGCGAGAGCAAGCGTACGGGCAAAAAGTCCAAACTTTCGGCAGAAACACTTCGACTAATGAAAGAGAGAAGCAGAAGAAGAAGAAGAGCGAACAGACCCCTTGTCAGCTTTGTCAATTAACCAGGTGCGCAACAAAACCATTAAGAAGCTGGTACGACGCGACCTCGGATCCTCTAACACGCTCTTGATTAAAGAATGAATTGAGCAGAATCGGGGGTCGAAAGTGTTCGTCCAGCCTCTGGGTAGAAGCCACCTCACAAAGCTGACAACATCAACGGGGAACGTCGTCGCATCCAAGCCGGAGATTCTGTCGGAAGTTGAAGAATTCTACAGCAAGATCTACGCATCGCATGCTTCAAGGCCCGAACCCGATACTGAGGATTGCAGAGCCACCTTAACCCGCCACTTCACAGAAGACCTGCCCGAAGTCAACAGAATCCCAACGGGGCTTCTAAAAGCTGAAGGAGCTCCAGCTGTAAGCCATCTGCAACAGCTCTTCAATTCTGTTCTCTTCACTGGTAGAACTCCACAGGCATGGAACAGAAGCATGGTGGTTTTGTTTTAAAGGAGATAAAGTCCTATTGAAAAACTACCGCCCGATTTCGCTTCTGAGCCATGTCTACAAGATGTTTTCAAGGGTCATCACGAACCGTCTTGCGCGAAGACTCGACGAGTTTCAACCTCCGGAACAGGCCGGGCTTCGAAGCGGTTATGACACCATAGACCACATCCACACAGAAGAGTACAATCGCCCCCTGTGCTTAGCATTTGTGGACTATGAGAAGGCCTTCGACTCAATCGAAACCTGGTCGGTTCTTGAGTCCTTGCAGCGTTGCCAAGTCGACTGGCGATATATCGAAGTGATGAGATGTCTATATATTGCTGCAACGATGACAGTACAAGTACAGAACCAGCGTACTAAACATATTCACCTGCGTCGAGGAGTGAGACAGAGGACGTCATATCCCCGAAACTGTTCACTAACGCCTTGGAGGATATGTTTAAGACACTGGACTGGAAAGATTGTGGCATCAACATTAACGGCAAGTACATCTCTCACTTACGATTCGCGGATGACATCGTCATTATGGCAGAGACGCTGCAGGACCTACAAAGGATGTTGAATGACCTAGCTGATTCTTCTCGTCGCCTCCGGATGAATTTGGATAAAACCAAAGTCATGTACAACGAGCACGTTGTTCCGGAACCGATTGCCGTAGATGGAATCCCACTCGAAGTTGTCACGCAGTATGTTTACCTAGAGCAAACGCAACTTCGAGAAGGAAATCCAGAGAAGAATTCAGCTGGGCTGGGCAGCATTTGGGAAACTCAGTCGAGTCTTCTCGTCGCCTATACCACAGTGCCTAAAGACAAAAGTCTTTAATCAGTGCGTCCTACCTGTGATGACATACGGAGCCGAGACGTGGACACTCACGGTTCAACTAGTCCACCAGTTTAAAGTCGCTCAGCGAGCTATGGAGAGAGCTATGCTCGGTGTTTCTCTGCGGGATAGAATCCAGAACGAAGTAATTCGCCAGAGAACTAAAGTGATCGACATAGCTCAGCGGATTAGCAAACTGAAGTGGCAGTGGGCTGGTCATATCTGCCGCAGGACCGATAACTGTTGGGGCAAACTGGTTCTAGAGTGGAGACCGCGAATCGGCAAACGTAGAGTAGGACGCCCTGTGATTAGGCGGAGCGACGACATTCGCAAAGCAGTGGGCAGTGACTGGAAACAAAGAGCCGAAGACCGGGCTCAGTGGCGTGTCTTGGGGGAGGCCTACGTCCAGCAGTGGACTGATACCGGCTGATAATGATGATGATGATAATGATTTTTAGAAAGTAAAATTTATTTTTTTGTCTTTTTATTGCTGCCAATAAATAATAATTTCAATAAGTATTTTATCTTATTTATTATCTTCCACTGAAATATTTGGATCGTTCTGAGACTTCCTGTAAACTCAATATTCTGTGAATGTTTCAAGCGTCTACCTGTTGCCGATATTAATATCGAGCAAAAACGAACAGAAAAAAAACACGCTTGTTGTATGGGAGCCTCCTTAAAAAAGTATTTTATGTTATTTTTTTATTTTTTGGAATTTTTCCTTTATTTGTGCTGTAAAACCTTGCTTCTTGCCAAATACATGATTCTAGGTTAACGGGAAGTACCCTATAGGTTTTCGACCCAAAACCTATAGGGTACATCCGTTTGACCTAGAATTTTCAATTTTGGTTAAAAGCAAGGTGTTAAAGCACAAGTTAAGGAAACATTCCAATAAATAAAAAAAGTTGAAAATTGCTAAATTATTAAAAAAAATGTATAGCAGATACTGAAGTCTATAGTAATAGGGACTATAGACTTCAGTATCTGGTATAAATTTCAACTTGCTAGGTCGATCCGTTCTTGAGAAAATCGGTGGTGACACACGGACAGACAGACAGACAGACAGACAAAAATACAGACAGACAGACGGACAAACGGACAGACGGACAAGAAAGTGATCTTATTAGGGTTCCTTGTTTACCTTTTGAGGTACGGAACCCTAAAAATAGGTTCTGACGAATTGAGAACCTCCTCCTTTTTGAAGTCGTTTAAAAATATCTTGTTAGCAATATATATTTATATATATATATATATGTATAATATTATATATATTATGTATATATATATATATAAATGTCCATTAGTGACAATGACAAGAATCAAATAAAATTACCATTGAAATAGTACTAAATTATACCTGTTCTTTAGTTTTGAAAATGGCGAAGACTGATCCATCCAACAGCTTATGCTCGTCGATTTTATCCTGGTAATTCCTCATGACCACATTTTCCACCTCCTCAAACTGACTGAAGAACTTTAGCAGGTCATCCAGGGACGCATATGTCGGGAAACCTTTAAAAAAATGGTTTACAAAAGAGAGTGTTAAAATTTTTCTATGTTCACATTAGTAACTCTTAAAAAAATCATTGAGACATTTAAATTTGAATTGAGTATTATTGCCACGTCAAAACGGCTTACAGGTCCCTCCTTCCCTCTGTGAAGGGATATAAACGTTGAGTAAGAGCGTTTGTCCACAGCAACGGCACCGGGACGTCACCGGCACCGAGATTTTTTTGGGCCGATTTGAAAATGATGTGACGGCGATCGTTTGTCCACTGCCACTGATTCCGGTGGTTCTGTTTCTTCTAGCTGTCATTCGTGGCAGATGCGTTTCCATAGAAATATAACAAACAACCTCAGACAAAAAAACAATAACCGATCGAACGGCGCCGGGCGCTGGCAGTGTGTGGACAAGATCAAACGTGTTTTGTATTGCGAGCCAATGCCGGCACATCGGTCCGTCAATATCTCTGGCCGATTTCTAGCGGACGCGTCGATCTACTTGAAATATCGGCGGACGGGATGACGTCGCCCGGTGCCGGTCATGCTGTGGACAAGCTGCCATACTATACATATGTACCGCTACTTCGGCGCCGGCATTTTGTTCCCGTTGACGTCCCGGTGCCGTTGCTGTGGACAAACGCTGTAAAGGTCATAAAAATGACACGGTCAATAAATATAGATAAATTAAAAAAAACTACCTCCTATTGCCTTTTTTGTATTTTTTTAAATATTGCGTAGGCTACTAACGTTCGTTTGATGCATTTTCTCATATCCATTTTTTATTTTGGATTGGCAGGCAAGCACTTAGCTTTAGATTTAGCCCATTATAAGCATTATTCAGGTTTTTGTCGAGGTTTTTAAAGTTTTGTTGTGGTAGGACTTCTGCTAGTCCGCCTGAGGCGGTACCACCACTTTGCCAATTAATTTTCAACCGTGAAATAGGAATGTTTTTCGGTTGAAATGGCAAGGTGTCCAGTGAAATTACAGGGCATGTGAGACTCAACATCTATATGTCTCAAGGTAACAGGCGCATTGCAGTGACATGCAAAATTCTGGACTGCCAGAATTTTGCATGCTGCTGTATCTATAATAGGTAGACGTCATCGCTTACCATCAGGCGAGCGTCGTGCTTGTCCTGCTACCATTTACCATACAAAAAAGTATTTGTGAGGTACCTGTTCTAAGAGAAGTAGTTTCATAATTGTTACATAATATTCGGTAATATTCGGATCACATAATTGTTCGGTTTCTTTTAGGTGTTTACAGTCCGGCAAGTATAACTTGGCGTGCCTGTGCGCCACTGTGCTTTTACTTTGTACTTTGATAACAGTTTCTCTTAAACCACTTTTAATTATTTTTGGCATTATTGAACTATTTTAATGTAGCAGATTTATCAACAATAATGTCGCGGTAATCTCTCAACGTCAAATTCACAGTTTCAATTAAAATAATTAGTTCCAAAAACCACCACCGCCAAGTTATACTTGTGGCACTGTACTACATAACTTCAAAAACTCGCTCGATTAAAAATTTTATATTCTGTGCTTTTTTATTATATAGGTAGCAAACAAGCAGAACCGACGGGGAGTGGTCACCGTCGCCTATGAACACTTGCAACAGCAACACTAGAGGTGTTACTCATGAGCTATCGACCTGTCAAGATTATTTTAACGCCCCTTTTGAAGGACTATGTTACTATGTTGTAGCTCTGCGGAAAAACAGCAGACGGCAGCTCGTTGCTCTTTCCAAGCTCCGTTGCTCCGTTCCAAGGTGAGAGCAATACTCCACGCGTGGTCGGAACTGTGCTTTATAGAGCAAGTCTTTGACGTGACGTGAGTAACGTCTCGCCTTATTAAGCACTCCAAGTTTTTTGGACGCCACTTTAGCCTTTGACGCGATATGATCGCGGAACTGGACTGAGGTAGAAATGCCGATGCTCTCTGAGATTTTGAGGGGATTGTCCTGAAACCACTTTCTTTTTCCACTTTTTTATCACTTGAAAATTTGTGCACACAAGAAACTTATGGATATGTGTATTCTCCCTGTCCGTGTCTGACTTGGTCTTTGACAGAACATCAAAAGTCCGCACTCGGAGTCTGTCAGAGCAGCGAGCTATGGAGCGCAGTGTAGTAAGGGGTCAAACTATCGGACCGCATCAGAAATAATATACTACGTTCCAAAACTCAAATTTTTGACGTTGGTCATAAAACCAACTGAAATTGAACTGGGCCGGATATTTATGCCGCATGTCGGACGATTTGTGCTCAATCTGCCAAACTCTCTACAGAGAGGGTTCCACAGAACGTTAGACTACGATATGGTAGACCCAGACGGAGATGGAGGGATGAATTGGATAGCTATTCTTGCACCTGGACCCAACAATAGACCGTGACGTGTGGAAGGAGGGAAGGGAGGCCTTTACCTTGCAGTGGGACAAAACAGGCTGAATAAAAAAAATTAATACCTTCAACGTAAACGGTGCGATTTGTAAGCTCCTGACGTCGACACTCGTTCATTTTTGGTACGGGCAAATACGGGATCCTTCTAACCTTTTTGTTGTCGTGAGTTAACTGAAAAAGTTTTTGTACATTTCAGCGCCTCTATGAGCTATAATAGACTTCGCGATTCTGTCTTTGCACACCTTAAAACAAAATGCTTAAAAAAAGAAAGTTCAGTGACATTTTAGAACATTTTTCGATATGACTGATATATAATTTATTCTACGTTTTTAAACCCCCATATCACCACCAATTAAAAAAAAACCGAAATCTAATCAACAAAAAAATCATGTTAATTATCGACCCTGCTCCTAAAATTTCACGAGAATCGTTTGAGAAATATGGATCTGTAGAGTAGAACAGACATCTGGACATACGGACATACGAAAGTATTTTTGCCCAAGCTAAAAAGGAGACCTTCAATTCGATTGGTCAATTTATAGGGCATAATATACTCAAAATCTAGATGTCCAGAGGAACAGGCGTAATAAAGTAAATGTGGTTAATCTGGCACCCAGAGATTTGCATGCCACAGTCTGTTATAGTAGACATTGCTTACCATTTTGCAATTATCACATAGCATATCTTGCTTATCTATTTACATTATAATATTTGAATGTAACTCTGTCTGTTTGGTACATTTCCACAACTTAGTGGGTGGAACTATTTGGTACTAGCTGTGCCCCGCGGTTTTACCCGCGTAGACATCGTTCCCGTGGGAATATCGAGATAAAAAGTACCCTATGTGTTACGCCCTGATCTGACATGGCCTAGAGACACAAAACTCGTGGCCCGCGACGCTTATTAACCGCGCTGGTGAAAGCGTCGCTGAAAAACCACACTTAAGGGATATAATGCCGAATAGCTCAATCGGTTGAGTAGTTTTAGCGTGAAGAAGTAACAAATATAATATATAATATATTATATTTTCACCTTTATAATATTACTAGCTGTGCCCTGAGACTTCGCCCACGTTAAGAAGTATCCAGCCTATATCCTAATCTAAAATAAAATAGCACTGGCTATCCCTATCCAAAATGTCAGCTAAAATAGTCCAGCCGTTTGACCTTGAAGAAGTCCCAAACAAATAAACGAACTGACTTTCGCATTTATAATATTGGTGTTGATATATAGTATAATATAGTAGGATAGGCTAGGATAGGCTAGGATAGTAGTATAGGATAGTAGGATAGGATCGTAGAATAAGACGTGGAAATCATTCAAATGCAGGCGAAATCGCAGGACAGTATTAGTCTTATATAATTTGAAGATAGTTTAATTTACATCATTAAACAAAACATGATAAAAATTGCAAACCTCAAGCAATCCCGACTTAGAATTGCGCAGTGCATTAGCGATGACATCAGTGTTCCTTGTCAGTCTAGCGACACGTTTGCACCTAGTGAGGATGGACAGCGGTACCCAGCCATCGTCCAGCTTCAGTTGTCTAAGCAAGAACGGGTCCCGAGGAAGGTTGATGTCACCTGCAGGGTTATTCTCAATCATTCGAAAGCGAATTCGGATTCGGAAACTGCTACTCCTTTGACTTGGATCTTTGCAATTCGCAATGCTCCGATCGGTTATTTGTGATATTTCAATTCGAAATAAACTGGCCAAGTGCAAGTCAGACTCGCACTCGTAGGGTTCCGTACCACACTACAGTATTTTATAAGATCGAGCAAAAATACCACTAAGTATCATTCATCGCCAGCAATAAAATAATCATTAATAAACTTTTAATTTCTAATAACGCCATCTGAAGTCTAAAAAGGATCGGCATTTCAATGTAACGCCATCTATGGACGTTTACCTAAGCGTTCATAGATGGCGTTATGTTAAATGCCGAAAAAAACACGTGTCTTGTATAGGGACCCCCTATTATTTTTAACTTTATTCTGTTTTTAGGGTTCCGTAGCCGAATGGCAAAACACGGAACCCTTATAGATTCGTCATGTCTGTCTGTCTGTCTGTCTTTCTGTCCGTCTGACCGTCCGTATGTCACAGCCATTTTATTCCGAAACTGTAAGGACTACAGAATTGAAACTTTGTAGGTAGATGTATTCTGTAAACCGCTTTCCGATTTTTATACAAAAATAAAACATATACAAGTTTAAGGGGGGGTATCCCATACATGGAACTGAAACAAAAAAAAACATTTTCTTCACACCTATACGTGTGGGGTGTCTATGGATAGGTCTTTAAAAATGACATTGAGGTTCCTAAAATAATTTTTAGGGTTCCGTAGCCGAATGGCTAAAACGGAACCCTTATAGATTCGTCATGTCTGTCTGTCTGTCCGTCCGTATGTCACAGCCATTTTATTCCGAAACGATTAGGACTATAAAATTGAGGTAGATGTATTCTGTGAACCGCTTTCAGATTTTTATACAAAAATAGAAAATAGAAAAGTTTAAGGGGGGGCATCCCATAAATGGAACTGAAACAAAAAAAAAAAATTTCTTCAAATCTATACGTGTGGCGTGTCTATGGATAGGTCTTTAAAATGATATTGAGGTTCCTACAATCATTTTTCTCAAAGTCAATCATTTAAAAGATAGGCGCGTCTAAAGTGCTAAAAAGTGTGGCCCCCCCTCTAACTTCTAAAGTAAGAGAGCGAAAAATCTAGAAAAAATATATTCTGTAGATCTCACTAAAAACTTTCAACAAAAATTGGTTTGAACGAGATACAGTCAGCAGTTTCTGAGATATAGCGACCGCAAACATAACTTTGTTTTTCATACAAATACTATGAAAAACAAAGTTAATTTTTAAGTTGCGAAAAATCATAGTAAAATCATAGGATACTCTAATAGAATACTCTACTGTGTTACGGAACCCTACGAGTGCGAGTCCGACTTGCACTTGGCCAGTTTATTTCTCAAAGTCAATCATTTGAAAGATAGGCGCGTCTAAAGTGGTAAAATGTGTGTGTCCCCCCTCTAACTTTTAAAGTATGGGCGCGAAAAATCTAAAAACAATATATGCTATAGATCTTAATAAAAACTAACAACGAAAATTGGTTTGAACGAGATACAGTCAGCAGTTTTTGAGATATGGCGACCGCAAAGATAACTTTGTTTTTCATACAAACACTATGAAAAACAAAGTTAATTTGTTAGTTGCGGAAAATCATAGTTATAGAAAACTTTACTGTGTTACGGAACCCTACGAGTACGAGTCCGACTTGCACTTGGCCAGTTTATTAGTATTTGTTGTTATAGCGGCAACAGAAATACATCATCTGTGAAAATTTCAACTGTCTAACTATCACGATTCATGAGATACAGCCTGGTGACAGACGGACAGACAGACAGACAGACAGACAGACGGACGGATAGTGGAGTCTTAGTAATAGGCTCCGTTTTACCCTTTGGGTACGGAACCCTGTTTATTCCCATGCATTTCGTATGGGAATAAACAGAATCAGAAGCTCACCTTATCATCCGCAAAGTAACGGGACGACACAGAGATGGCACGAAAGTTAAAGTTGCGCTGCATATCCGTTTGAACTCTACGTCTTGAGTAGATGAGCTACCAACCGTTTTATTAGGACTCACATCTACTCTGCGCTGTGATTCTAACATCAGCGCAGCAGAACTGACGTACGGATGTACCTTAAGGTTACCAGGCGAGTTTTTTGTTTCTGAAAGGTCAGAGCTGCAACCTTTGGTGCAGGAGTTGCGAGACAGGATACGTAAACTGAGAGCAGTACCAACAAAAATCAGAGATGCACGTACTTTGTTCGTACACCCTAATTTAATATCGTGTAAATATGTTTTTGTTCAGAACGATGCAATACGTAAGCCTATGCGACCTGCCTACAACGGCCCGTACCGAATCTTAGGGTCGGCGCACACGGGCCACCGGCCACAAGCCGCCACCGGCATATTTCCTATAGTTTTCATACATTTTATATGGACTCGCCGCACACGGTAGACGCCGGTGGCCGCCACACGCTACATGATAAAATGTATGAAAACTATAGGAAATATGCCGGTGGCGGAGTTTTGTGGTTGTGGCCCGTGGCCCGTGTGCGGGGACCCTTAGCCAGAAGAAATAAAGTCTTTAAAGTACAACTTTCTAATAGACGTATAAATATTTCGATAGACCGTCTGAAACCAGCTTATTTGCTGAACGAAAATAAATTATAAGTAAAAAATATTTTTAAAAACAAGCTTTTATCTGGGACAATGAACACTACCCGTTTTTCAGGCTAGGTAATTACTATACTTCAGTGCCTCAAGCTTTTAGAAATATAGGTAAGCACCTACACTACAAATACTTACTAGAATTTATTTTTAACATTTTAGTTAATTGTCCCAGATAAAAGCTTGTTTTTAAAAATATTTTTTAATTATAATTTATTTTTAACTTTTTAGTAGGCAAGGCGTAGATACAGACTACCTACCTACTACCTAAGTATTTAAGAGAAGGCATGATGTTTTAAAATATTCCACGGATATTTGAAGTGATTATGGGTAAAGTGCTCTTCAAGGAAAATCAATCGACTCGGTGGGGCTATGTTGCTTTATAACAGAAATGCCATGGCCACCTTACAGCTTTATCATCAGATCTTGGCTATAATTTAAGTGTAAATTGCTCCTCAAGACGAATCATTTGAGCCCAAATTCACTGGGAATACGTTATTTTATCACAGAGATGCCGTGGCCACCTTCCAGCTTCATCACTATTCGCTAAATATCATCTAGGTGTAAAGTTATCTTTAAGACGAATCAATCGAGCTCAAACTCGGTAGAGTTACGTTGATTTATCACAGAGATGCCGTGGCCACCTTCCAGCTTTATCGTCAGACCCTGGATATCATCTAGGTGAAAAGTTCTCTTCAAGGCGAATCAATCGAGCCCGAACTCGGTAGGGTTATGTTGATTTATCACAGAGATGCCGTGGCCACCTTCCAGCTTCATCATCAGACCCTGGATATCATCTAGGTGAAAAATACTCTTCAAGAGGAATCAATCGAGCCCAAACTCGGTAGGGTTATGTTGATTTATCACAGAGATGCCGTGGCCACCTTCCAGCTTCATCATTATCCCTGGATATCATCTAGGCGAAAAGTTCTCTTCAAGACAAATCAATCGAGCCCAAACTCGGTGGGGTTATGATGTTTTATTGCAGAGATGCCGTGGCCACCTTCCGTCTCCATCATCAGACCAGCTCCATGGTTCCATATCATTGTATTGTCACCAAAGATAAATAAGTACACTAAATTTGAGGCCAATCGGACATCGGGAAGTGGGTCTAATTTAGCTTCCAAGATTCCACCCGAACATACATAGTGACATACATACATACATACATACATTGCAAGTTAGATAAAAGCTTGTAAAAATGAGACGTGCAGCTCTTTGCCCACTCATACTTCGAGAGATAACGTAACTCTCGATATTCCGAGTTCATCCAGTAATCTAACTCCATGTATAAAAACTCAAAGTTGTCGTGTGGTACGCACATCTTTACGTTTTAAGTATTATGTAACAGGTAAAGCTAGGGATACTCGTAAAAATTATTTAAAACGGCTTTACACTCACGGGTTAAGATATCGAAATTACTCTGACACGTTTCAGACATTTTTGAAGTCCTTTTTAGGGTTCCGTACCCAAAGGGTAAAACGGGACCCTATTACTAAGACTCCGCTGTCCGTCTGGCTGTCTGTCCGTCTGTCCGGCTGTCACCAGGCTGTATCTCATGAACCGTGATAGTTAGACAGTTGAAATTTTCATAGATGATGTATTTCTGTTGCCGCTATAACAACAAATACTAAAAACAGAAAAAAAATATAATATTAAAGGGTCCCCAAACAAGAAACGTGTTTTTTTCGGCATTTCACGCCATCTATGAACGCTTAGTTAGGTAAACATCCCATAGATGGCGTTATATTGAAATGTCGATCCCTAACTCCTTTGTTAGACGTTAGATGGCGTTATAAGAAATATTTTTTTTATTATTATTTTGTGCTGGCGAAAAATGATAGTGGTATTTTTTGCTCGATCTTATAAAATACTGTAGTGTGGTACGGAACCCTACCAGTGCGAGTCTGACTTGCACTTGGCCAGTTTATTTAGAGGAGTCAGGCCTACCGCGCGTCCCTCGCGCGACGGGTTTCGGCACGTAACTGCCTAGCAGCTAGGCTATTCTGTAAGCTATCTCGACAGCAGAATCCGCGGTGAGATTCGAATTCGTACTTTGAAATTCAATCGTATCACGTTCGCAATACGGTTGAATTTCGTAGTACAAAATTCAAATTTCACCACGGATTCCGTTGTCGAGATAGCTTACAGAATAGCCTAGCAGAGCGGGAAGCGGGTGCGGGGACGGCGGCCGGCGAAGTTGGCGACGAATGTCTCTGCTCGGACGCACACGGATGCTTGATTTGACATTCGAAGAGCTATTAAGCTAGATAGCTAGCTATTATCCAATATCCAAGTTCAACGACTATTACTGCTAAACTTTAAGTGCATGAAATGCACTATTATCACGAATTTTTCAAGATAGCAGTTTAGTTACTTATAATACTGGAATCTTTGTTTGACTGACTTAGAGACAACGCACAGCTCGTAGAGACTTGAAATTTGGAGGGTATATTTGTTTTAGTACGTAAGAGTGTACTAAGAAAGGATATTCCACAGAATTCACTGCATAAGGGAATGAAACGGGGGTTCAAAGTTTGTATGGAAAAACATGCTTAGATAGTCTTTTGTATTCGAAAGTTACTTCTAAGAAGTTCTTTTGTAAATAAATAAGTAAATACGTGTTTCAGGTTTTTTCGAAATTCCACCCATAAGAGGGTAAAGTGGGGTAACTAAGTCTGAAAATCAAATTTGCTGTCGGCCATGTGCCGCTGCCGACTGCCGTGTGCTTTGTTCTGCGGAATCCCGCCCTTACAAAACAAACTTGGCAAACAATTGTTATAGCAGCATATTTGCTTCACTGGCATGATGATTATAATTACAACCACAAATAGATGTAGGTACCTACTGCAAAAATTGTTGAAACATGGACAAAAGTAAGTTCCCATTCTAGGTTTAGCGTGCTTACCATCTTCGACCGCATCATCACTTACCAACTGGTGAGATAGTGGTCAAACGCTAGCCTATAAGATATATATAAAAAAAACGATACTAAAAATGTTTACATACCAAAGTAAAATTCAACTTGACTAATTATAGCAGATTCTAGTCCGGTATTGAGTTGCGCATTGATATTTTCGGTCATCTTGAATTTCTTGTATTATATAGAAAAGTAATCTGTGATCTTGAAATCGCTACAAGAAGCGCAACATATAATAACAATGGCTGGATGCTGACTGAATTAGTCAACAACTCAACAAAGTCTGTCATTCAGTGTTCCAAAATCAAATAACCCGAACTCTATCTTTAGGGATTTCCCTCGTTCACTCACCAGACAATAATAAACTCTATATTAAAGTGTTTCAGTGCAATTTGCTTCAACAGACCGCGAAGTTGAATGGCTGTATCCGGCCGTGGTGCGATAAATTTTGGAAAGTCCCCGTGCATTGATTTTGTGTTACGACACATTTCTTTTAGTGTTACCGTATTAAGAATATTGTTTTCCATTTTTATTTATGTTAACATTAGTTGAAAATACAAAAATTCGGGATGGGGCTGTAGCCGAGAACAGACAAACATCTGGACAAAAGCATTTTTGGCCAATCTCGAAACTGAGACGCTTCGCTCGCTACGCTCGCTCGGCCAATAAAAGCACATATACATTTTAACGTTCTCGCCAAACCCCCAAATTTTCTTATTTATTAAATTCATTTATAATCATTTTGGTTTTTTGTTTTTTGCACCCAACATTTTCGCTGTAGTGAGGTAAAAAGTTGTGTGTTGCGCTCGGCTGCAAGTTTTTCTGTGTCTCGTGCCTTTGAAACATTCGCAGAGCTCAGGATTCATTAATTTCATTAATTCTAGAATCCTTCACTTGCTCAGTTAAGTAGTAGTAAGTATAACAAATAAATATTACACGCTTATTTATCTCATTCGGAATAAAGAGCTTTTATAATATTTGGCGCATCTCTACTTAGTCTGTGAATATTTGTTTCTGAAGAAAAATATGTATTTTGTTTCTTGTTGGCCTCGCAAGTGAAGCCACGGGCAGTAGCTAGTATGATATGAAAAGTCCGGTTGTTGCGCTCGCTTTGCGTCACTGGCATTTACCGAAGATTGTCCAACATTTGTTGCTCGGCTGTAGAGGTGTAGGCCCGTAGATATTCTCTACGCGTAGACCCTACGTAGCTCTCTCGATGCTTAATTGCTTACGATAATAGCAAGCATCATATCTTATACCACAACCCTTAGTATGAGTTTCATCATGTAAAATCCACTAGAGGCGTTGTACAGGTTTTCATACAAAATTTGTTTGATAAACGATATTGATTTTTGCTATAAAAACCCGTGCTAAGGGTTCAGGCTAATTTTGTTGTTCAACTTCCTAGGGATGTACGTACACGTACGATACGAGTTTTAACAAATACTTTTCAATCGACTAAATCGCGCTTGATTAGCCAATCAAATAGCTTAATTCTAACTCAACCTTATTACCGCTTTATAATGCCAGCCTAAATGTTCTTCCGAGCCAAATCATTAAGTAACGAGACGAGTACTTTTAACCGGTACGTACTCAGTGACGATTCCAAAGTATCGATACTAAAAGTACTTGGAATTGAAAGAAAAGTACATCCCTAGGAAATTTATTATTACTATATAGTTAATGCATGTAATCGCAGATAAATATTCTTGGCTGTATACTCAAAGCATGTAACACGTAATGGGTCTGAGTACTTTCTATAGTAGTTTTGATTTTAATGATTTTTTTTTAGTAAAAACTACGAACTCTTATATCTTTTTGGATAGCCTAATAAACAAGGAATATTTATAAGTAATTTTCATGCTTAGTGCCATAGTATTACTTATATAGTATTAGTAAGAAAAAATATATTGTTTAGCACTAATCGTAAAACTTATGAAAAAATTAAAACACGTTTTAAGTAAATGTTTTTGGATATTATATTACTTCTTAAGCTTTATCACTAAGTTCTCTAGGAATGAAAAAAAAATGTAATTAGCCAATGTTTGAAGTGAAAACTTTTTTAGCGGCGTTGTGCACTTTTCTTGAGATGGGTAAAAAATGTTAAACTCGCCTCCGGTCACGTGTCCTGATCTAAAATTCGTAAGATGGAGCGCAGGGCGCTGGCGCGAGGTGTCATTCCAAAATATTCAAAAACTAGCTGCCCGCCCCGGCTTCGCACGGGTAGAACATATATGCCTACAAAATTTGCATCAGTTTGTTGCATCGAATATAAAATATTAACATATTTAACAATTATCGTCATTTTTCAACAAATTTACACAAAACCTTAACGAATTATGCACCTAAACCTTCCTCATAAACTCTCTGGCTATTGGTGAATACTGACTGCATGATAATCCGTTCAGTAGCTATTGGAGATTATTGCGAACAGACAGACGGACGCAGTGATGGACTTTGTTTTATAATACTTACGGACTAATTGGACGGCCCTTTGGCGTAAAGGATAGTTACCCTGATTCTGACCCGACGGTCGTTGGTTCTAATCATAGCTATATACCTATAGATCTTCTACGATAACCCGCCCCTCCAAAATTAAAAAATGTTTGAAAGTATTTGTGAAAGTATTTACAACGCACCACCACGCATGTGTGCGTACTGGTACTGCCGGTTCCGCGACATTGCATACATAATTAAATAACTCCTAATTATGAACATACTTTGTACCAACCAACACTGCAAAAAAAGTTTTTATAAAATTTATAAGCAATACTTTCCGTTAAGTTAGGTTGGCTACAAAGTACATTCATAATTCGGGTATCAACAATGTAGGGAAGTGCCTATTCTTATAACGTAGTTCAACATAATTACAACTACATACAAACTCTTTCGTAAGGATGTGACTACACACATTAAAACAGTATTATGTGCCTTCATGAATTATGGGTTTTCGTACAGAGGTAGTGGGATCATTAAATCTACCAAAACTGGCCAAGTGCAAGTCGGACTCACACGTATTACGTATTTTATTACATAAATTTTTCGCCATTAAAAAAAAAAAATTAAGAATTAGAATTAAGAAAAACAAAGTTATCTTTGCAGTCGCTATATCTCAAAAACTGCTGACTGTATCTCGTTTAAACTAATTTTGTTGAAAGTTTTTATTGAGATCTACAAAACATATTTTTTCTAGATTTTTCACTTCATTACTTTAAAAGTTAGAGGGGGTGGAGGGGGGGGGGGGGGTACACATTTTACCACTTTGACGCGCCTATATTTTTAATGATTGACTTTGAGAAAAATTATTTTAAACCTCAATTTCATTTTTAAAGACCTATTCATAGACACACCCCACATGTATAGGTTTGAAGATTTTTTTTTTGTTTCAGTTCTATGTATGGGACGCCCCCCTTAAACTTTTATATTTTTATACCTACTGACCTACCAAGTTTCAATTCAGTAGTCTTTATAGTTTCGGAATAAAATGGCTGTGACATACGGAGGGACAGACATGACGAATCAATAAGGGTTCCGTTTTTTGCCATTCGGCTACGGAACCCTAAAAAGTAGCTTACCACCAAGGAGAACATCTGCCGCCGTAACATTAGGCGTTCCCCGACGACCCCGACGCAAAAAGTAGGGGTATTATACGTTTAACGTGTGTATCGTGTATCTGTGTGTCTGTATGCAGCATTTTAGCACCCAACCGGATGAATCGATTTGATTTCATTATTGATAGTTTTTTTTGTTTGATAGATTGCATGTCTTCATCAAGAGTGTTCTTAGCTTTGATTCATGAAAATTCGTTCAATCGTTATAAAACTATGAGCTTTTTTCTAGTTGTTTGCGCTATGAAATCAACTTTCATAGGTCTGATCAATTCGAAAATCTTCTTCTTCAACGATATTGTAAGAACATGGAAGCATTTACCTGATGCTAGGACATCTCCTGGACTCTACAGAATACTCAAATCCTCACCAACTTACAGCTCAGATTTTAAATGTCGTGTTTTGTGTCATTGGAATGCTTTTAATGAAAAGATTATACATAGATCAGTCGGGTTGTTTAAAATATATTATTATATGTATATATCAATATTATTTTATACAATAGATCATATTATTATACTATATTGACTTCAAATTGATTGTGATCGGTGGGGATCTACAGAATAGCTAAGCCTATAATAATATTTTCGTAGCAACTATGACCTAATCTGTGGTTTCACTGCAAATATTTTATTAATTTTGCGATGCGTGTATGTGAAATCCGTGATATCTTCTAGAGTTTTCATTTGAATTATATACTGTAAAGAACAATTTTAATCTATAATATGTGGCCAAGCTTATTAACGTAATTATTTGGATAAGGATTACTACTATATACTTGAAAATAGCCTTGGAAGTTATGTAATATTTTTTCACAAAAAATTAAAGATTAAAATGATTAGTGTGAGTCAACCTTAAGAGATAGACATATGCTGTCGCGGACTTTTTTGTAGGTCTTATTAAGTTGTATAACTCTTCCATAGAAAATATTCTTCTACTATTTTCAATTGAGCAGCGTTCGTAAGAAACGTATTTTTTCGACCGGTTTTTTGTCGACTTAGGTTGCAAATTAGGTCTCCACGAATGTACCTTTGATTTAAACGGGATAATATATAGCCTATTTTCATTTCGAAAGTCCACTCTATATATTAGTGAAAGAATCTTTTAAATCGGTCCAGTAGTTTTTGAGCCAAATAAAAAATCCAATAGTTTTTGTACAAAAAAATACAAAAATACAAAAATACAAAAATACAAAAATACAAAAATACAAAAATACAAAAATACAAAAATACAAAAATACAAAAATACAAAAATACAAAAATACAAAAATACAAAAATACAAAAATACAAAAATACAAAAATACAAAAATACAAAAATACAAAAATACAAAAATACAAAAATACAAAAATACAAAAATACAAAAATACAAAAATACAAAAATACAAAAATACAAAAATACAAAAATACAAAAATACAAAAATACAAAAATACAAAAATACAAAAATACAAAAATACAAAAATACAAAAATACAAAAATACAAAAATACAAAAATACAAAAATACAAAAATACAAAAATACAAAAATACAAAAATACAAAAATACAAAAATACAAAAATACAAAAATACAAAAATACAAAAATACAAAAATACAAAAATACAAAAATACAAAAATACAAAAATACAAAAATACAAAAATACAAAAATACAAAAATACAAAAATACAAAAATACAAAAATACAAAAATACAAAAATACAAAAATACAAAAATACAAAAATACAAAAATACAAAAATACAAAAATACAAAAATACAAAAATACAAAAATACAAAAATACAAAAATACAAAAATACAAAAATACAAAAATACAAAAATACAAAAATACAAAAATACAAAAATACAAAATACAAAAATACAAAAATACAAAAATACAAAAATACAAAAATACAAAAATACAAAAATACAAAAATACAAAAATACAAAAATACAAAAATATAGATGACGTGTTCAAGTTTTCACTTCGGCCGGCACTCCCGGAGTGCCAACTGTTGTTATTTTTTTATTTTGTTCCAAATCTCTAAAATTGGGTATTTTCATTTACAAAGGGTGCTAATTAAACTGGCTTCTTTTTAATTTCGCCTCTAAGAATCTGCATTGCCTTCTAAATTACTGAGTTAGCCATAATAAAAGCGCATCTGAATAACACTATTTAAGCCTCTAGTTATCTTCTATGCGAGCCACTGTAAATATAACTCAGCACCGTGGTTATTTTTTAGCATCTAAATTTGTAACATGCATTCAAACAGTAAACTTCTAAAATCATTATTATATGGCATCAAAAAATATTGTAGGAGCTTCTAATTTTGTAACTCAGTTACTTTAAAATGTAACTCAGCCACATTAATTGTTCACCAAACTTTAGCTAAAATTGTCATTAAATAGTATAACTAGGCCACTAATATTACCTAAGAAGTCGGTTAAAGAGTGTTTCTTTCTTTTGAGCGCTTCGCCGGCTACTGCCGCGGCACGCTCGCTTCGCTCGCTCGGCTCGCGCGGGTGTTGTCACAGTTCAAACTGAAACTTAACCAGTGATTTGCGTCACTTACTATATAACTACGTCGTAATTATTATCTGTTCTGTGATTTAGCGCGTAAAGAAGTACGGAAAACGCTCTCAACTGTAAGGCACGTGAACGTTTTGACTTTCACCTGTAAATTAGATGGAAATTTTATAGATAAGGTCTTCTGTACCTTCATTAAACGCTATAGCGTCGGTTCTGGTGACGCGCGGCCGCTACCGCGGATCCCCTCCTCGCTACGCTCGTTTGCGCACGTCACGCGGTGGTCACTGTTCTCTAGTGTGTTGGCTAAGTATCTTTGGGTTGCATTTTTAATGACTTAGGCTAATTATTTTCCAAATAAGTTTTCCAATACGTATTCCACCTACACCACGCCGTACCTCGCCGCGCTGATCTCCCCTCTCCCTCCCCCACTTTCCCCCGCTCTCCACCCCTTCCCCCCACTCTCCACTCCCTTCACTCCACTCCCCACCCCTTCCTCCCTCTAATCTAATCAACAGTCTAAAAAATAAGTTTCAAGCTTCTAGCTTTAAAAATGACTATACCTCCATACAACTTTTCATCCCCCCTTTCAACCCCTTACACCCTCTTTTCGCATTAAAAAGTAGCCTATGTCCTTTCTCAGCTCAGCCCTAGACTATCTGTGTACCTAATTTCATTTAAATCGGTTCATTAGTTTTGGCGTGAAAGCAACACAGACAGACAGACAGAGTTACTTTCGCATTTATAATATTAGTAGGGATTCTATTAGTATATTTAACATTGTTAGTTATTCTAATGTGTACAGTACTGTTTTATGTTGAAATGTTGGATAACAAGGTTACATAATGTGGACGTGTTTTAAAATATAAGTTATACTGGGTGGGGCAAAAGTAATCACCCTATTAGAAAACGCTATAACTTTTGCAAATGGCGCCAAATGTCAACTCGGTTTTGACATTTGTGAGGTAAACAAACAGAATACAAATCGACAAGCCATGAATCGGTTTACTTTGCAAGAACGCGGAATAATTGTTTACATATTTTTGCGCAATAATTCGTCGGTTGTTTTGGCGCAGCGTGAATTTCGTCGCAGATTTCCTGGCCGTCCGACACCAACTGGACAAACACTGCGGCGTATGGCCACTCACTTAATTGATTCACCTTGAAGATACTGGGAGATTACTGGGAGATACCACACGAGATGTTCCCAAGACTGGCCGGCACCGGAGCAGCCGTTCTGCTGAGAATATCGCTGCCGTTGCCCAAGATGTCGGAGAGGAGCCCGAAACATCGATCAGACGACGTTCCACGCAATTGGGCATTAGCCGGCGGTCCCAACGCAGAATTCTGGTGAAAAATTTGAAGATGTTCCCTTACAAAGTGCAGACAGTGCATGAGCTGTTAGCTGTTGACCGCCAAATGCGTCTAACCTACATAACAATATAACATATATAACATTAAATTAAATTATTAAATTATTAATAAAATTAATAAATTAAATAATTAATTAATTTTATTAAAATTAACTTAATATCAAAAAAAATAAGTAATATAAAAGTAATATATAAATGATGTTAGTCATTTCAAGCTTAAATTATATTTTTATGAGCTGAGTTAGTCAATTAGGTGGCAATATATAAATGAGGCGGACAAGATATGATCAATTGTTGATCTTACTTGACGCTTTCTATAGAATATTTAGTTGGCGTTGTGAAAAAGACGAATTAGCTTATAAAGGGCTAATTCATTTTCCCGTGTCTGATTTATAAAATTAGAAGTTTGATCATTTGGCTTATAAAAACATATGAAGCTCGTTTTATTATAGTATTATACATATTTGAAAATAGCGACATGGCGAGTGTGATGGGCACCTTTGTACCCGGAGCGCTCAGGGGCGGGTTATGTGACTAGGTTTAATTTGACTTGATAATTGATTGTGCTTTTTATGTAATATTCTATAAATTAATAATCTAAATTTAAATTTTGAAAATAGTTTTATAAAATATTTAAAAATTAAAATAAAGGGCCGTCTGTGTGGTAAAGTGCCAAGACCGCTGGCTTTATTCCCGCATTGAATCACTATATAATTTTTTTGTGTTAGGAATGAGCCAGCCTTTTTGTCACCGGTGGCATCGACAAAACGTGGAGCATTTTCTTAAGGAAAGTTTTGGTACTCAGATCCCATGCACCAAAAGTTTTAACTGGTTAAATTAACTAGTATGTGTTATTTATCATTCACATCGCCAACGTTCATACCACGTTGAAAACACCGGTTCTCGTCCGATCACCGAAGTTAAGCAACGTCGGGCGTGGTCAGTACTTGGATGGGTGACCGCCTGGGAACACCATGTAATGTTGGCTTTTTGCTGCCTTTATTACTTTTTATATATGGCTATCATTTTGACCACTATCTTACCTGGTGGTAAGCGATGTTGTGGTCGAAGATTGGTGAATACTAGGCATAAAGTAATCCGACTTCAGGTTGTACTATTCATTGTTCTACGCTTCAGTGCTAAGCTGTGTGCTGCCGGAACACCGTATTATGGCGGCAGATTTTCTCTCCTTGATGGTGTTAAAGTCATGTGAAACATCAAATTAATATTTCCCACGTGTGGAAATTTCAATAAAATATTTTCGCTAGCCTGATAGTAGATTTTCGCTACAGATAGATATTGTATGCAAAGGCTGTTTTGCTAATATGGGTATGGACATACAGGACAAGAAAATAGACAATATAAAACAATACTTTCCATTCAATTGTGATGTATTCGACATATCTTCATAAAACGCAATTTATGAACACGTTACAATACAATACAACTAACTTTCAATGTAATAAAAGTTTAATAATAGGTAGGTACCTATAGTCCAGTCAAGGAAAGCGACGTAAGAGTGCGTGACCAGGGGTGGAAGTCTCTACATTGATAGCGATGGGTCCTGTCATCGCAAACGTCTAGAAGAAGAAGATGCAGCTAGACATTTGTTATCTGCATCTCTTTTCTTATCGACGATTATCGGTCGAAATTCATCGCTATTCATGTAGAAATTACCGGCCCAGGTAGCTAGTAAGCGATTCTTTCGGAAATTTGCTTAAGGTGCATACTTACGGTGTGAACTTCTACCTAGTTAGTGAGCCGGAGAGAGGAAGGTGGGGAAAAGATCCCAAATGTCGAGTTTCCGCTTATATCTCGAAAACGGTGCGTCACAGGAAAAAATAAGCCATCAACAAATGAAATTTCATAAAATAATCTCTTTCATTCCATAGATTATTTTTAAATTCTCATCCGTTTCAGAGTTACACACGGAAAAGTTGTAAATTTTGAAAAAAAAATTTTTTCATTGGCTTTTCGATGACTGGACTACTAGTACAATAATATTAAATTGCTTAAAACTAAATCAAACTCTTACACAAATAAACTTGTAGAGGTTTTGTACATCCTCAATGGAATGAAAACAGCACCTACGAATAAATGTAAAAAATAACTACGTTTCCTACGAATAAAAATAGACTTATTATTTATTAGTAGAAGGTTTCTGCTTTAACTTTAGGTACTACGCGGGGCTTTTGTTGTTGCTTGGCTTTCGTTTCCTGCTCCCCTAGTCAAAATCCAATTTCTGTTACCATTCACGCTAACGTTACATAAAAATGTATGGCAATGACATTTATTTTTAACCGCCTTCACAAATAGGAGCAGGTTCTCAATTCGACGGTATTTGTTTTTTATGTTTGTTACCTCAGAACAGAACTCCGTCAAATCTTAACCGATTTGAACAATTATTTTTTGTTGAGTGATTGTGCTTCCCGTTTGGTCCCATTCAAAACTGGCTACAGGCTACTTTGACTATCGTGGCATGTGAAGTCGGTTTTTTCGTTTTCTACGATCATTAATTATTCCGCAACAAAGTTGTCATTCCCATACATTTGAAGCTGCGTTAGCGTGAATGATAACAGAAATTGGATTTGGTCTAGTAAGGGGCCTGTTCTGTCTGTTGTTTCTTTCGAAGTTCTTGCCTTTTTAGGGTTCCGTAGTCCTGACAAGGAACCCTTATAGTTTCGTCATGCCCGTCTGTCTGTCTGTCTGTCCGAGGTTTTTCTAAGAGACCGTTAATACTAGAAAGCTGTAATTTTGTGGGAGTACGTAAATAAATGACGCCAACAAAGTGCTGAAATACAATTTTGAAAAATATTTTTTTTTATGGTAGCTCTCCTATATGAGAAGTGAAGATGTTTTTTTTTTTCATCGTCTACCCCATCGTGTGGAGTATTGTTGAATAGGTCTTTCAAAATGACTTAGGGGTTGGTTATATCATTTTTCCATTGAATGCTCCATTTACGAAATATTACATTTTAAAGTGCAAATTTTTGTTCCAGTAGGGCGTCCCCCGCCTCTAAAAGCTAAACTGCTGGCTTGAAAAATCTGGAAAAATTCGTGATAATAGAACATTTCATGAACTTTAAAGGAAAATTATAACGGTTAAGATAACTTTATTAGTTTAGCAGTAATAGTCGTTGAACTTGGGTGTTGGATAATTTTGTACCAAATACAAAATCCTTAGAATAAATCCTTTAAAGTGACAAAGACGGAGTACCTAGTTGCTTGTTTATAACGGGTAAAGACTTGCATTGAATAACAGGCTACTACGGAACCCTACACAGCGCGTGGCCCGACACGCACTTGGCCGGTTTTATTTATAATTGTTGTTTCTCATGTTCTGCCGTCTCTAGGTTATTTCTCCGACCGTCTCGTTTAAGAAGTACAAGGAGTCGAAAAAGTTGAAAGCCTTGGCTTTCAACTTTTTCGACTCCTTGTAATAATATAATATATGCCGTTAATATACCGACTAATATGCCGTTTCTTCTTGCCTCTTGAGGCAAGAAGAAACGGCATATTAGTCTTAAAACTTTTGAGGCTCCGTCGCCCCGTTAGCACAGCTTAAAACGAACGTAGGAAGGAAATTAAGTAAGTAGAATAATAAACATAATAATGGGGTATGCGTTTCAATAACAGAACATTTTTTTTCCCCCAAAGAAGGGACACCGTAATTCATATTCTGCATGTTTCTCGTCGATGTACCCTTGCTGCCATAAGATGCGCAGCTCTGAATTTCTGTACTTCAAACCTTTGAGTCCAATGAACTTTTCTGCCTGAAAACGTTAGTGAAAATATTTACTTAATAATCATAACATATTGTTTTTTTAACCGTCCTCAAAACTAAGGAAAAGGTTACAGTCGGCGCGTTATCAACTGAGTCGTGAGGCCATAAATCATTTCCCTATATCTATCTCGCTCGCACTTACACGCACCATTGACAGGTAGCCGTTTACCGATAATGGTCCCGGCGCGCAGCACGTCTTTATCTCTATTGACGTTTTTGGCATCACGACTCAGTTGATAACGCGCCGACTATAGTATGTTCCCGGATTACTCGAAGACGCCTAGACCGATTTGGAAAATTCTTCTCTTGTTTGAAGGTATATATTCTCTGGTGGTGCCATATTTCATAGAGATCTGATGAGTATCTTCAGAGATATGGAGATAAACACCTCAAGCTTGGTGCTGAAAATTACTAGCGCGGCGTTTGAAGTCGGTTCTTTTAGTTCAAAAAAAGTTTTTTTTTTAATTCGCTTGAGCAATCGGGGAACACACATAAAAAAAAAGATTCCGATGAACTGAGAACCTCCTCTTTTTTAAGTTGGTTAAAAATGCCTCATGGCAATAAAAGTAAGTAAAGTAAAATCACATGAGTAAAGAAAAGGAACAGAGATAAACCTTCTAAGGAACGAACAAAACGTTAACCTATTCTTGTAGGGTTGGTACATAAAATAACAAAAAAAATCCTCATCGTAATAAAATACTCCTTCAAGTAAACATGACCAGCTTTTTAGGGTTCCGTACCCAAAGGGTAAAACGGGACCCTATTACTAAGACTCCGCTGTCCGTCTGTCTGTCTGTCTGTCTGTCTGTCTGTCTGTCCGTCTGTCACCAGGCTATAGCTCATTAACCGTGATAGTTAGACAGTTGAAATTTTCACAGTTGGTGTATTTCTGTTGCCGCTAGAACAACAAATACTAAAAACAAAATAACGTTAAAAATTAAAGGGGGTCCCCATACAAATAACGTGTTTTTAAACACCATCTATCTAATTAGTTTCGGCAAAATGACATAGATGGCGCTAGTAAACGAGCCCCGTCTTTCTAGATCGTGACCAAACCAAATATTCTTGGTAATATTAATTAATCAAATATTTGAGATTGAAACTCTGTTATGTGTCGTATTGTACGGAACCCTCCCT
Source organism: Cabera pusaria (assembly GCA_954871355.1). Classification (NCBI taxonomy): domain Eukaryota; kingdom Metazoa; phylum Arthropoda; class Insecta; order Lepidoptera; family Geometridae; genus Cabera; species Cabera pusaria. Next base: position 5,220,041 of record OX940887.1, read on the forward strand.
AAGTGTGCGATAAGAGACGCGATGCTGACTCGCACTTGGCCTGTTTTATTTATTTTTCAAGCTTCATCATTGTCGACAACGATCTGTCATCAGATGTTACGAAATGTCATTTAATGTTATGATATGTCATATGTCATGAAATTTCATGAAATGTCACAATATGTCTTGAAATGTCATATGTCAAAAAATGTCATAAATGTCATGACATGTCACGCAATGTCATAATATATCACAAAATGTCATGAAATGTCACAAAATGCCATGAAAAGTAACGAAATATCATTAAATGTCATGAAATGTCATTTTATATCATGAATTGTCACAAAATGTCATGATATGTCACGAAATATCATGAAATGTCACGAAATGTCATGTAATGTTATGAAATGTCAAGGAATTTCATTGAACCTCCTTAGACAGGTCACTATAAAAGAACATTCATTTTCCCGCCCTAGGGCGGAAAATACCTACGAGTACATTGCGCGCATTTATCGAGGAACCAACCATCACTTTTCGAAAAGATGGGATAAATATTATATAATACTAGCTGACCCGGCAAACGTTGTTTTGCCATATAAATAATTTCCTAGTAATAATTACTAAAATGGCTATTAAAAAATAAGGGTTGATCGTAGAAGGGTGAAAATTGAGGATTGTATGTATTTTTGTATGTTGTATCATAAAACAATAGAAATTAAAAATTTTGTCTAAAAAATAAAAAAAAAAATTTAGGGGTGGACTACCCCTAACATTTAGGGGGATGAAAAATAGATGTTGGCCGATTCTCATAGATACCGGATAAGCACAAAAAATTTCATCAAAATCGGTCAAGCCGTTTCGGAGGAGTATGGCAACGAAAACTGTGACACGAAAATTTTATATATTAGATAACGCGACGCGTCGCAAGCGGCAGCCCTGAGTTAAAGCACCAGCCGAGCCACTACAAACCGGTTTCACTCCGTACGTGACAGGCGGCACACAGACCGCTAGTGCTCAGGCACACACGCGCGTCTACGTCATCATCACAGCGCAGTTGTATGAAGTTTTGTCTCTGTACCTATTCTTTACTCATGTGAATAGGTAGTATATAAAATGTCCGTTAGTGACAATGACAATACAAGATAATTAGGCGGAAACAAAATCATTGAAATATTATGATAATTATTACCTGCTCTTTAGTTTTGAATATGGCGAACACTGATCCATTTAACAGCTTCTCCTTGGTGTTCCGATCCTGGTAATTCCTCATTACCACATTTTCCATATCCTCAAACTGACTGAAGTACTTTAGCAGGTCATCCAGGGACACATCTGTTGGGAATCCTTTAAAAAAAACTTGTGTGTACTTATGTACACGCGTTAGAAGTTATACTTCTGTGGCGTATGGAAAAAAAAAACTAAAATGCAGTAGTGATTAACGATAAATATTAAAATTAATCAAAAACATTTTATTTAAATAAAAAAGGTTTTATTAACGTAAAAATATGACGTTAAATATGACATATACAACTTGAACATAGTCATGCCATCTAAAACTAACTTCACGGTGTAGAATTTAGGTGTCGGTGTGCGCGCGCATCGTACCACCTAGAACTAACTTCACGATGTTAAATTTAGGTGTCGGTGTGCACGCGCATCGTAAATATTCACTCTCATCATTTTTCTCTATCGCGCCAAAAGAAGTATAACTTCAAAAAAACAAATAGTTAATGTAAAATAGCTTTACATTAATTATCGTTTTACTTATATGTACTATTCATTATTCTGTGCTTATATATACATACATAAAATCACGCCTTTTTCCCGTTGGGGTAGTCAGAGACTACTTCTTTCCACATGCTACGATTTGAGAATTATTGCCACGTCTGAACAGGTTAGAGGTCCCACCTTCCCTCTGGGACGGGATATAAACGTTGACCTTAGTATGGGGGTCCCCCCCCCCTCTAAAAGCTAAACTGCTGGCTTGAATAATCTGGAAAATATCGTGATAATAGTAGTAGTAATAGTTTCATGAACTTTAAAGGAAAACTATAGCGGTTAAAATATCTTTATTAGTTTAGCAGTAATAGTCGTTGAACTTGTGTGTTGGATCATTTTGTATCAAATACAAAATCCTTAGAATAAATCCTTTAGAGTGACAAAGTACCTAGTTGCTTGTATATAACGGGCTACTACGGAACCCTACACTGCGCGTGGCCCGACACGCACTTGGCCGGTTCTTACAAGCTTTATCTCTACTTCACGGCGAATTTATTTGTCCGTCACAAATCTTGCGATTGATTTTAGAGCGACTTCCAGGCGTTCGATTGAGCTGAAATTTTGCATACATGTGTAAGACGCGTGACAATGCAATATTATGATGACATGGTGCTGATCTCATGATGGAGCTGGAAGGTGCCCAAAGGAACTCCTAAACTACACATGTGAAACCTGTCATGTTTGGGCTCGTTGGATTTGGCTTGACTTACTCTGGTCCTAGGTTATGTTAAAGCTTGTGTTTAAAAAGGCTTTTTTAAATATTACTTGTTTAGCATTGGTTTAGACAAAGATAATTTAATGGTTTTAGAAAAGAGTCGCAAGAAGATTATACATAAAGAGGTTGCAATTGCATATATACTTTTGTAGACTAAAAATGTGAACTTGACTCATGTTTTTCTTTTTTCTTCTCGTTGATTTTGGTTTTTGCCAGATATTCTTACGGTAAGTGTAAGCGAGATAGAAACAAAGGTGGGGAGAATTAATTTGTCTTCACAGGAATGTTTTATCGGGCAAAGTCTTGTTATGTTGCAACTTTTTTGAGCATACCTAATATTTTTTGACATGACATGACGTTTAGCGAAAATGGCGGCTATATGGCAGCGATTAATGTTATTAGTTGCAAATCATACTTTTTAACATTTACTTTGGAATGCAATTAGTCCATGTTATAAAAGTATTTTTAATTAATGTAATAAAATAGACAATTTATTATCGTGTATGTCAGATGCTTTTATTGCACAGGGCTATTTTGGACATTGTCCTTTGTCGACTAGAAGCTGAGCCCAACATTCTATTGATTTAGGCTTAAGAATTTTTTGGAAGGTAATGTTTAAACGGATCATCTTTTTCAATACAAAAAGGCGTAAAGGAGGGCGAACCGCTGTTTCCGAAACTATACAACCCTCGAAGATATTTTCAGATCTGTTAAGGCGCAGCTGGGAGAAAATGGGCATTGGCGTCAGAAATAAAATATTGACAAATCTTGGATTCGCTGATGACATTTTTCTTTTTTCCTCCTCAGCAGTGGAACTCGGCTCTATGATCAACGACTTCAACAGTTCAAATCTTGGGTTCAGACTGAAGATGAATATGTTCTAATCACGGTTGTCTGGAAGAGATCGCTATGAGCGATAAGACCGCCCACTGACACATCATTAGAAATAATTTGTTAGTTTTAAGTTGTATCCTTTCTGTAAGTGGTGTTCAATAAAGAGTTATCTATCTATCTATCTATGTCAAAGACCAAAATCATGATAGCACAAAACGTAGGTAAGAAGTAGGAGGTACGGAGATTGGATATTTACATGAGTATATCTATTAGGTCAATTAGTTTCCTTCCAGGCACGGCAAGAAAAAGAAGTTGTACGACGCACCAAAAGCGCCTTAAAAAGCTATTGATCATTGAAAGACCTCAAGAAAGGTGATTTGCCCTTAATCCTGAAGAAGAAACTCATGGATATGTGCATTGTCCCCGCCCTAACCTACGGTGCCAGACTTGGTTTTTGACAGAACGGAATGCGAATGGAGCGCAGTGCAAGGGATTAACTTTCGGACCGCATCAGAAATAATATACTACGTTCCAAAACTCAAACTGTTGACGTTGGTCATAAAGCCACCGAACTGAAATGGAACTGGGCCGGACATATATGCCGCATGTCGGACGATCTATGGGCCAAATTTTGTTAGAGTGGGTTCCACAGAACGTTAGACTACGACGTGGTAGACCCAGACGGAGATGGAGGGATGAATTGGATAGCTATTCTTGCACCTGGACCCAACAATAGACCATGACGTGAGGAAAGAGGGAAGGGAAGTCTTTAATCTGCAGTGGGACAAAACAAATAATTGACTGAAAAAAATAATTAAAATACCTTCAACGTAAATGGTGCGATTCGTCAGCTCTTTACGGCGGCGCTCGTTCATTTCTGGTACGGGCAAATCAGGGTTCCTTCTAACCTTTTGGTTGTCGTGAGATAACTGAAAAAGTTTTCATACATTTCAGACTAGTGGCCCTATGAGCTGTAGACTTTGCGACTCTGTCTTCGCTAGATCTTGCGAGTCTCCCCCCCGACCCCTTGAGTTTATCGGATAAAAAAGATATTCAACAATAAGGGTAACAGAAAAGTTTGGTGACATTTTAGAACATTTTTCGATATGACTGATACATGATTTATTTCCGTTTTTGATTCGTTTTTAAACCCCATATCACCGCCATTTAAAAAAAAAACGAAATCTTAATCAACAAAAAAATCTAAGTTAATTATCGAACTTAAAATTTCCTAAAATTTCACTATAATATTTGAGAAATGCGACCTGTACAGAAGAACAGACATGCGGACATCTGAACATACAGACATATGAAAGCATTTTTTCCCAAACTGAAAAGAAGATGTTCACTTCGCTTGGTTAATTACAGAGCATTTGAGACTCAACATCTACATGTCTAAGAGGAACAAGCGTAATACAGTGAATCATCGATATGAATGTACTACGTACCTCCATAGAGTGAAGTGGTTAATCTGGCATCCAGAGATTTGCATGCCAGTTTCTGTTATAGATAGACTGCTGTGCCTTGTGGCTTCGCTCGCGCTAAAAAGTATCCTATAGACTAATCCGTAATATTGGCTATCCCTGTGTGTATTAGCTGAAATCGTTCAAGCTGATAGTGAAGAAGTCCCAAACAAACAAATACACAAACTGACTTTCGCATTTATAATTTTGATGTTATTACATCAACACCAATATTATAAATGCTTAATTATAATGGCTTACAATTTTGAAAACATCTTGCTTATCAACATTTTAATTTTCGAAGGTAACTCTGTATGTTCGGTACCCATTTTCACAACTTAGTGGGTGGAACTATTTGGTAAAAGTACTAGAATAGCACATGGAATACTTTTAAATGCAGGCGAAACCAGGAACAGTAAAGCTCATTTCAGACTACGCATAACTATAATAGCTTATCGCAGTTATAGCATATACGAGTAGCTTATAGCGCAACAATATCGCTCACCATACAATTACCTAGAACACGTTCACACTTGGCTATACTATGTAGCAGCCAGTTTACTTGTAATTTGCTTGTCATGCTGTGCTATATAGCGGAATAGTATAGTACGCTATACTATGCCGCTATATAGCACAGCGTGACAAGCAAATTACAAGTCTGAAATGCGCTTTATACTCTTATATACAATTTGAAGATACACTTGGGAGCATAGAAATCGCACACCCCTTACATGTTCATTTTATCCTTAAGTATTTTTCAATGAAATATGGGTTGCAAATATGCTTAAGGTAAAAAGAAAATGTAAGGGGTCTGCGATTACTGCGCTCGCAAGTTTAGTTTAAGACATCATTAAACAAAACATGATAAAAACAGCAAACCTCAAGCAATCCCGACTTAGAATTGAGCAATGCATTAGCGATGACATCGGTGTCCTTCGTCAGGCTAGCAAGACGGTGGAATCTAGTGAGCACGTACAGCGGTATCCAGCCATTGTCCAGCTCCAGTTGTTTAAGGAGGAACTTGTCCCGAGGAAGGTTGATGTCACCTGCAGGGTTATTCTCAATTAGTGGTGGGCGTTATTTAACGTTAACTGTTCTAGAAACTGCTTACGAGGCTAATAACTGTATACGTAGTTTCGCGGATCAAAAGTAAGCAGTTATTTTTCGTAAGCAGTTTTGTGATAAGAAACGTTCCTTTTCTCAAAAATGTATGTAGAAACTTAAATGCAAAGTGGTTATTAGATTACGCGTTCACAGTTTTGTGCGGCGATGTGTTGTGACACTGTAACTAACTGTGTAATAGCGTAGGACTATAATCTTTTCTGACAGCGGCATGCAAAATTCTCCATAGCCAGAATATTGCCAACCGCAAATAATAAGTTTGACGCGTAGTTCAGAAAAAGGGTCCTTACAGACGGACAGACAGACAGACCAACAGATGGACGGACAGATTGACAAAAAAGTGATCTTATCATTATAAGATCGTAAAAATAAAAAAAAACCCCTAAAAATCCTAAATATTATTCAAGTAAAATAAAAAAGAGTGTAACATGCATAATACATAATACATTGCATTACATAATACATGCATAACTTTTGAGAGCCACGTTGGCGTAAAGGATAGAAGGTTTAACTTCTAAGCTAGAGATCGCCGGTTCTAATCCTTTCACGGGTGTTAGTCCACCGGTGGTAGGGCTTAGCAGCATGTTATACGGATGTTCCGCCAGACTTGCTGCCAAAAAGTAGCTTACCATACCACCATCAAAGAATAAATCTACCGTATTATCTGCCGCCATCACTCTGATCTATCCAGCAGGTGGGATTCCGCAGGACGCGGCAGACGGCAATAGTCTTGTGCCGCGATGGCAAACGGCATTACTTTGCACTATTAAATTTGTATGAGACCAATTTCAGCATTGCACTGGAATGCAACTGCAACTGCGTCGCGTCATGTCGTGAATTGATTTGTACACATTTCATGTAGGCCATATGCCACTGCCGACTGCCGTGTGTCGTGTTCTGCGGAACATAACCTTTACATAATTAAGATAGTTTAAAACTAAAACAACCGACTTCCATGCCCCGCGAGTCAGTTTCAGTAGCAAGTTTGAGACGTTTATTGTCATATCCCTGGAGACACTTATCAAATCTCGATGGAATTACAATGGGACCACCTCGGAAGTGTATCCTACCGATTAACAAAAGAATCATTCGAATCAGTTTGACGGAGTAAAATAGAGGAACTTACTACAAAAAATGTTTGAAACACGGACATACCAAAGTAAAATTCAACTTGACAAATTATAGAAGATTCTAGTTCGGGATCGAGCTGCGCATTGATATTTTTATTACACTGTTTATTCTCCGCACCTATCGGTTCAGCCACTAGCTTCTCTTCAGTCATCTTGAACTTCTTGTATTATATAGAAAAGTACTCAGTAATCTTGAAATCACAACAAAAAGCGCAAAATATAATAAGAATGGCTGAAGGCTGAAGTCATATTACGCGTGTCAATCCGTAGGTGTCAATCACAGAACAATACCAATATTATGTTTCACGGCTTCGTTCTTAGCGATTTTTAGGGTTCCGTGCCCAAAGGATAAAACGGGACCCTATTACTAAGATTTCGCTGTCCGTCCGTCTGTCTGTCCGTCTGTCACCAGGCTGTATCTCATAAACCGTGACACGTAGACAGTGGAAATGTTCACTGATGATATATTTCTTGTTATTTATTTTTTGTTATAGCGGAATAATAAAACAGAATAAAATAAATATTTAAGGGGGCTCCCATACAACAAACGTGATTTTTTTGTTAATTTTTGCTTGATATAGATAACGGCAACAGGGAGACGCTTAAAATATTCACTTTTAAAAAAAATACTTTATAGGCTAGCGTTTGACCACTATCTCACCTGTTGGTAAGTAATGATGCGGTCGAAGATGGTAAGCACGCTAGGCCTAGAATGGGAACTGGCTCTCAAGGATGGCTGCCGGAACACATTAGATGTTTTGGTGACAGATTTTCTAACTTGAGGGTGGTAGCTGGCCAGGCGGATTTAGTTATATATTCACTTTAAAAACAAATAATTAAATGAAAATAAAACAAATATTTAAGGGCTCTCATAAAACAGATATGATTTTGCCGTTTATAGGGTTCCGTAGTCCTGACAAGGAACCCTTATAGTTTCGTCATGTCCGTCTGTCTGTCTGTCTGTCTGTCTGTCCGAGGTTTTGCTAAGAGACCGTTAATACTAGAAAGCTGTAATTTTGTGGGGGAATGTATATATATTACGCCGACAAAGCTAAAATTGTGAAAAATAATTTTTTTTAGGGTAGCTCCCCTATATGAGAAGTGGGGATGATTTTTTTTTCATCGTCTACCCCATCGTGTGGAGTATCGTTGAATAGGTCTTTTAAAATTACTTAAGGGTTGCTAGTACTATTTTTCGATTGAATGCTCCATTTACGAAATATTAAACTTTAAAGAGCAAAATTTTGTTCCAGTAGGGCGTCCCACCCCCTCTAAAAGCTAAACTACTGGCTTGAAAATCTGGAAAAATTCGTATAATAGCGCATTTCATGAACTTTAAAGAAAAATTATAGCGGTTGAGATAACTTTATTAGTTTAGCAGTAATAGTCGTTGAACTTGGGTGTTGGATATATTTGTACCAAATACAAAACCCTTTAAAGTGACAAAGACGGAGTACCTAGTTGCTTGTTTATAACGGGTAAAGACTTGCATTGAATAACAGGCTACTACGGAACCCTACACTGCGCGTGGCCCGACACACACTTGACCGGTTATTTATAGATAATGGTACGGAACCCTTCGTGCGAGAGTCCGACTCGCACTTGGCTGGTTTATTGTTTACATGTTGTAGTTATGTCTCCACGAACCGGCCTTCAACACGGAGATATTTTTTTAGATTTTTTTTTGTTGTTTTTCATTGTGGTAACACTGACTCGGAGCATTTAACGACTACGAACTTGCAACACTTACTTTTGGCGCGAGCTGTCAGGAAAACACGTAGTATTTATATTCTCTTTGAGAAAAACCTCATTCGGGAGTAAGAATACATGTAAAGCGCTGTTCAGACTACGCTATATTTATATATATTTATAGCTTAATAGCATATAGTTCATAGCGCAACAATATCGCTCACCATACATTTCCTATAAACACGTTCGTTCACACTTAGCTATAATAATATATATTATTTTACAAATTTGGGGGATTTTAAACTTTTTTTGATGTGAAAACGTCTAATACTTTTATTAGACGTTTGAACGTCAAAAAAAGTTTTTTTTATCTTTATAAAGCGAAACGTTTTGTGCGGGTAGATGAGAAAGGGGGTGGTGGGACTAATTTGTGCAATTAGATGGCACGCTCTATGAAATGTTAACTGAGCTTGCCATATGTCATACTTGCTTGCGATGATATCGCGTAGTGTGAACGCCAAGCTATATAGTATAGCTTGATGACGTATCATGCTATACTATTTAGCGGCATATTATAGCGTAGTCTGAACGGCGCTTAAGAGCTTAGAGCGCTTATAATATTAGTTTCTGAAGAAAAATATGTCATTTGTTTCCTTTTGGTCCAACAGGAAACAAATGCCATATTTTTTAGAGCTGTGAAAGTAACGAATAAATGTATACCCGTATGTATTCGTTACTATAAAACATCGAACTCGTTACTTTCGTATCGTTACTCGTTACTTTCGTTACAATCGGCTGTCATGTATAATTGTATATGTCAGTATCATTCTGGCACGTTACAAATAGGTTCGTTAAATGTACTTGTATATTTAGTTATGGGTTATAGTACGAAAATAAATGAGTAGGTATGTTGTTTATGTTAAATTAACATATAAATGTGTTTTCCTAACTAAACTTATCCTGTCGTGCAGAATGTGAAGATAGAGAATAAAAATTACAGACGCAGTGTTACCGTATGTTTTCACTGCACAGACAACACATGTTGCAAAACAATTGCCGCTCTGTCATTCATAGGCTGTTAGACAGAGACGGAAATCGTACGTACGTACGTATGTCGTACATTTGTCTCATCTCGTTCCGAATACCGACACATGCGAATGATGCAAGTAACGAAACATATTTGAGAGTACCGATTCGGTACTTCGAGTCAGGCAGTGTATTCGTTACTTAGTACCGAATACATACGGTTTGACACAGCTTTCCAACAGTGTTGGAAGCTAGTATGATATAAAAAATCCGGTTTCTGCGCTCGCTTTGCATCTCTGGCGGTTACTGAAGGAAGATTGACCAACATTTATTGCTTGGCTAAATCTAGTAACCGCCTCTTCATTCCTCAACATAACACTGCTGGTTTTAAGGGCTGTTTCAAGTATCGGGCTTCAATAATTTGGAATGACCTTCCACCGCCATTGAGAAGGAAAATTGGTAGCCAAACTTTTAAATATCGTTTTAAATTATTACTTTTGCTAAGACAAAAACAAATTTTTGAAACAACCTTTAAACATAAGTATAAAAAAACTCACAACACAAACGATACACATGACACGCAAACACACACACACCCAAGACATACATCTAACAACACACGTAAATCAATATAATTCATTACATAGGTATTCTAAAATCTTCAGCAATCCTTACTAGTAGTCTCAATTTAACAATTTCATTTTTACTTTTTATTGTTTTATCAGTTTATATTGTTTTTATTGTATTCTTTAAGTTAAGTAGCCCGCTCTTACTGTTTTATTTTTCGGTGAAGATCTAAGCCCGATTTAAGGGTCAATTTGAAAATCAGCGCTGCGTGTGCAATTAATTGCGCACGCGCGCAATGCTGAAATTGTTCCTTTTGTCACAAATCTTATGTGTTTTTTTTAATGTTTATTATGTTAATGCAGTGTTGGAAGTGACAATAAATATTTCTTATTCTTATTCTTGGCTGTAGAGGTGTAGGCGTCGTCGTAGCACAGAAATAGTACGAACCGTAGACCTTACGTAGCTCTCTCGATACTTACGATGATAGCAAGCGTCAGTATCATGAACCAGGGCCCCTAGACAAAATCCAATTTCCTGTTTGCCTTCATGCTAACGCAAGTTCAAAATGTATGAAAATATTTTTTTTGTTGCGGAAACATAAATTTCATTCCATACATTTTGAACAAGCGTTAGCGTGAAGGCAAACAGGAAATTGGATTTTGTCTAGGGGCCCAGTAATACGAGTTTTCATCGTAAACGTTTTTGACAGATCTCACATAGTTTTTGACTTGTTCTGGCTCTCTGATTGGTCTAAATTTATTAAGTATGAAGTCTGAAAACTACTAGAAGCGCTGTACTGGTTTTCATACAAAATTTGTTTGATATATGATATCGAGTTTGGTATGAAAACTTGTGCCAAGGGTACAAGGTTCAGACCAGGTGAATTTTGTTGTTTAACTTCCTAGGGGATGTACGATGCGAGTTTTACCAAATACTCACTCGATCATTTTCTATCGGCTAAATCGCGCTTGATTAGCCAATCAAATAGCTTAATTCTAAACCTTAATATTATTGCTTTATAATACCAGACGATGTTTTTCGGAGATAAATAATTGAGTAACGAGACGAGTACTTTTAACCGGTACCTACTCTGTAACGATTCCAAGGAGTCGACACTAAAAAGTACTTGGAATCGAAAGAAAAGTACATCCCTAGGACATTGAACAACAATAATCGTCTGATGTGATTAATGGTAGTGGACAGTGGTATTAGCAAAATAACGAGTAGAAGTTGTTTATCGATAAAACTCATCGTATATAGACGGTCCAACATCGACCGATCCTAAGCCAGCGCCTTTCAGTGTCACTCGCAACAGTCGATCCCAAGGGCATTCACACAAACTTTTATCCATAAATTAATCTCTTTTGTAATTCTTATACAGGTGGTAGGTGCAGTGTATCTGTGTTTCACCTGACTTACTACCAATAAACTGGCCATGTGCAAGTCGAACTCGCACTCGTAGGGTTCCGTAACACAGTAGAGTATTCTATAACTATGATTTTTCGCAACTACAAAAATAACTTTGTTTTTCATACTGTTTGTATGAAAACCAAAGTTATACTTGCGGTCGCTATATCTCAACATCTGCTGACTGTATCTCGTTCAAACTAATTTTCGTTGAAAGTTTTTATTGAGATCTACAGAATATATTTTTTCTAGATTTTTCACTCCCTTACTTTAGAAGTTAGAGGGGGGGGGGGGGGGGGGGGGAGACACACATTTTACCACTTTAGACGCGCCTATCTTTTAAATGATTGACTTTGAGAAAAAATGATTTTAAAAACCTCTATGTCATTTTTAAAGACCTATCCATAGACGTATAGGTACAGGTATTAAGAAAAAAAAAATGTTTTTGTTCCAGTTCCATGTATGGGATGCCCCCCCTTAAACTTTTATATTTTTTATTTTTGTATAAAAGCGGTTTACAGATTACATCTACCTACTAAGTTTCAATTCTGTAGTCCTAATAGTTTCGGAATAAAATGGCTGTGACATACGGACGGTCAGACAGACATACAGACAGAAATGGCGAATCTATAAGGGTTCCGGTTTTTGCCATGGGTTGTCTATGGATAGGTCTTTTAAAATGACTTTGAGGTTTCCAAAATCATTTTTTCCCAAAGTCAATCATTTAAAAGATAGGCGCGTCTAAAGTGCTAAAATGTGTGTGTCCCCCCCCCCCCCTCTAACTTTTAAAGTAAGGAAGTGAAAAATCTAGAAAAAATATATTCTGTAGTTCTCAATAAAAACTTTCAACGAAAATTGGTTTGAACGAGATACAGTCAGCAGATGTTGAGATATAGCGACCGCAAGTATAACTTTGTTTTTCATACAAACAGTATGAAAAACAAAGTTATTTTTGTAGTTGCGAAAATCATATTTATAGAATACGCTACTGTGTTACGGAACCCTACGAGTGCGAGTCTGACTTGCACTTGGCCAGTTTATTTTAAGTCGGTTAACAAAATAAACCGGTGTAAACTAGGGGTTGTTCTCAAAGCTTATACTATCGTATCGGCTAAAGCTGAAATAATAATTGTTTGGCATCATAAAAAATGCTATATTCTCGCCTGGGGTACCTACTGCGGTCTCAAGGGAAATCTACTAGCTTTTACTTCTTTGCGCAAAACATATTAAATAATGTAATGCACTGTAAATAAGTATGTTGGGATACATTATTATGATGGATTAAATTGTACGTCCTTATTAGTACATTCTATGTGAGATAGAGAAATGAAATATACTGTAAGGTTAGGTAAAATATATCTACCCTATACTGTAAATAAGGCGATACTTATACTTGATTACTTAAAATTAGGTTATTATTTATAATATTCCGATGGATATTTATGGAAGTTTCTTAGCAATGCACCGAAAACTTTTCTTTTTCGTTAATTATTAATTTAATTAAAAGAAAAATAACGAATAAATAATTAATTCAACATTTATTAACTCAGACAACAACTCATTGACACATCCTTACGAATCTTAACCTTATTATTATTATCTTTTCTATGCCTATGGTACGTACCTAAACATGGTCACGCAACGGACGGGTGCTTGAAGACAGCCTTCGACGCAAAGGAAGGAACAAAACCAAAAAAGATCGGCCAGAGACAGCTTTACGTAAGGTCAGATAAAAAAATACGGATACCATTGCCTTTGTATTATATAAAACAAAATCTATACGTGTATTTTATTCTGTCGGAAAACTAAGAAACTTGGTCCATGTAAAACTTTTTTGAAATTATTTTATTAAAACACAGTAAGATACTTATTGTTTATTTATTCAAAATTTAATTTATTCCTTTCCCAAATTAAAGGTTAATCCTAAAGAACTATCTCCAAATTAACGTCACATTTTGGCACAATTCTTAGGGTTCCGTACCCTAAGGGTAAAACGGGACCCTATTACTAAGACTCCGCTGTCCGTCTGTCTGTCTATCTGTCTGTCTGTCTGTCTGTCCGTCTGTCACCAGGCTGTATCTCATGAACCGTGATAGTTAGACAGTCGAAATTTTCACAGATGATGTATTTCTGTTGCCGCTATAATAACAAATACTAAAAACAGAATAAAGTTAAAAATAATAGAGGGTCCCCATACAAGAAACGTGTTTTTTTCGGCATTTCACGCCATCTATGTACGCTTAGTTAGGTAAACGTCCCATAGATGGCGTTATATTAAAATTTCGATCCCTAACACCTTTGTTAGACGTAAGATGGCGTTATAAGAAATAAAATGTTTATTAATTATTATTTTTTGCTGGCGAAAAATGATAGTGGTATTTTTTGCTCGATCTTATAAAATACTGTAGTGTGGTACGGAACCCTACGAGTGCTAGTCCGACTTGCACACAATACTTCTTTTTTTTTAACTAGCTAGACTACCAGTAATGTTGGTTGCATATTATGTGCTATTAGTCTTGTTAACCCCTCCAACTAAGCTGAATATGCTTGTGTCTGGAGTGAGTTCACGTCAATAGAGCAATGGGTAGAGATCGAAATAACGACCTCTCGATCGCCAGGCCGATGCCTTAGCCATTGGGCTATTGCCGCTTGTCTTGTGTGCTTGTCTATTGTAATTAACTAATTATATTATTCCGTGGGGAATCGAAGGAACTTAGTGAGGGTGAATCTCGCCTCTGGCATCTGTTTCTTATTGTGCATGGCGGTGTTGGAGGGCACGTTGGTGTACCGGAGTGCCACGGAACGGAGGACGAGGGTCAGCATCTGCAGCAAGTCCAGGGTCTGATGATGTTCGGAGACAACTTCACACAGCGCTTGGATCATCCAGGAACCATTGGTGTCGCGGTATGAGAGGTGATCTGAAAGTGTGATTTTATTCATCAGCTTTAAAACAGGTTTTAAAACACCTTTTTAGGGTTCCGTAGCCGAATGGCAAAAAACGGAACCCTTATAGATTCGCCATGTCTGTGTGTCTGTCTGTCTGTCTGTCCGTCCGTATGTCACAGCCATTTTATTCCGAAACTATTAGGATTACAGAATTGAAACTTGGTAGGTAGATGTATTCTGTAAACTGCTTTCCGATTTTTATACAAAAATAAGAAATATAATAGTTTAAGGGGGGGCATCCCATTCATGGAAATGAAACAAAAAAAAAATTTTTTCGTCAAACCTATACGTATGGGGTATCTATGGATAGGTATTTAAAAACGACATTGAGGTTTCTAAAATCATTTTATCTCAAAGTCAATCATTTCAAAGATAGGCGCGTCTAATGCGGTAAAATGTGTGTCCCCCTCTAACTTCTAAAGTAAGGGAGTGAAAAATCTAGAAAAAATATATTCTGTAGATCTCAATAAAAACTTTCAACGAAAATTGGTTTGAACGAGATACAGTCAGCAGTTGTTGAGATATAGCGACCGCAAGTATAACTTTGTTTTTCATACAAACACTATGAAAAACAAAGTTATTTTTGTAGTTGCGAAAAATAAAAGTTATAGAATACTCTACTGTGTTACGGAACCCTACGAGTGCGAGTCCGACTTGCACTTGGCCAGTTTATTTATGATATGAGTTATAACAATAAGTGACACGCTCAAGTTTTGCATATTATGGTGCGCAAAACTCTAGATTGAACACATTTTGTAAGTCATTATAATTTCAGGCGTTACGTGGAGATAATGAGAGGTTGGAGACTTCTGTAATTTAATTGGCCACTTTGCTGTTGTAACCGTAAACGTATTTTGTGTTATAGGTACGGATTAATAATAGAAAAAGTAGTGGGCCTTAGGCAGACTAACAGAATTCTTACCACCAAGATTTCCATTTCAGGTAGCCACTGAAAATATGTATGATTTGGGCTCAAACTATCATAAAAAAGGTAGACAGATTCGTGCCGAACACCCGAGTGACCGCATGTTCAGTAATACTAAATGCTTGAGTAATGCGCTTCCGCGCTCAGTTTGCTACCAAGCGGCAGTAGGGTCAGACGCTTCCGTGCAGTATTACTTCACAGCGTTGCTTACGTAGTAATCATGCCGTATTGACTATGCCGGACAGAGAGCGGAAACTTATTACTCAAGAATTTAGTATTACTGAACTTGCGGTCACTCGGATGTTCGGCACGAATCTGTCTGCCTTTTTTATGATAGTCTGAGGATTTGGGATAGCTAGGTATACCACTTAAGACCGCATTGCTTATCGCGCAAAGTTCTGCCAGTTTTGCGTGACACAGCATTTACCTATTGGCAGACGATAACGTACACCCACACATAGTAGTCACGTAGATTTCTCAAAATATAGTTATGATTCTGTAACGTGTTGCTATTCTTTATTCTATGCTCTGTCTATTCTCGCGCACTTAATCACACAATGCCGCACGAACACGGACCGTCGTTCAATGCGGTGGTGTTGGCGTGAGAAAATGATGACGTGTCGGTGTTAGGATATGCAACAAGGAAATATAGGCGGAACAGGTACCTTCGAAGGAGGAGTACAAGACGAGAGTGTCAGCGTGAGTGGGGATGACGATGGAGTCTCCCACTCCATCTAGGGTGATGCGCTGCCCCCCATCTATCTTCTGACCTCGGCAAGCCTGGAACATTAGCGAGAGTAACCGTGAACAACATCAGTAGACCAGTGAGAGATTAGTGGAGCTGTTTGATGAACGAATATTGAGGAAGTTGAGCACACTTACTGCGAAAGCCCCACTATCCGATTAGTTCGATGGTACCATAATATTGCATTGTCAACGAACTTCCGTAAACATGCCACAATTCAAGCTCAAACAGGATTCCAAACTTTGGATCGATAAGATCTGTAATAGTTGCTCTCATAACACACACATAAACACAAATATAGTCCTCATACTTAAAACAACCCCTAGTGATCCGCATTAAAATGCTCCCCTCTATCTTGCATGGAATTCGAGCATATAAATATTCCATGGTGACATTTTTAGGACCTTCGCAAGACAGCAAGAACTGAACTATTGTACCTGAACAAATAAGAGCTTTGGTTTCCCAGCGAGTGCCGGGGTACTTTGCAGTGTGCTGATGATATCATTCAGGGGGTAAGGCTGGTCAGCAGCACACACCTCCCCTCCCTTCTCCCCGTGGGTCAGAACCGCGATGGCCACGCACGAAGTCTTCTCGTGGTCGGAATTGCACACTGAAATTTATTATCATTGGTCAACATTACGGGCAAGTCATTGTTATTTTTTATAATGTTACCCAACCGCGTCCGTAGACTAAGACCATAGACCAGTAGAAATAACTCTAGTCCTGTAGTAAGCTACAGAACAAGAGTTACTTTTTTACCCGACTGCGCGACGCAAAGGAGAGGTAATGTGTTTATCAGTCTATATATGTATGTATGTTTGTCCCTTTGTGGCACACTAGAGACCAAACGCGTGGGCCGATTTTGATAATTGGCACGTCAATAGATTCGCCATGCTAGCGCGAGTGTCAACAAAAACATAAAAAATTGAAAAATTCAAAATGGCGGATTTCAGACGCCAAAATTTGGGGATCAAAAAAATTTTATTTTTCAAAACCTATCGAGTGGGGTATCGAATTAAAGGTCTTAAAATGGAGATTCAAAATATATTTATAACAAATAATTTATGATCGTACAAATCGAAAAAAAAATAACGATTTTACATGCCGCGTTAGTCACTTTCAGTAACAAGTTTGCGGTGCTTATCTCTGAAGTTACTTATCAGATCTCTATAAAATTACAATGAGACCAAACGAAAAAAAATTAACTCAAACAAGAAAAGAATTTTCTAAATCGGTTAAGAATTGATGGAGTTCTGATGTAACAAACAACCTCTTCCTTTTGGTATAGTCGCTTCCTTTTAGTTCACGCATTTTTGCGAAAGGTCAAGCCTATGTAGCATTGAGCCGGGTTAGATCTTTAGATGGACTAGTAATAAGTAGTTTAGATCCCCGGAAACTACTCAATAATCCACATGACATCAACTCTCTAAATGAAATGAGAAGATTACGGAATTTTCCGTCCTTTAGTTAACTAAAAAGTGTAAAATAAAACATTAAATTAAAAAATCAAAAAACCCGACTGCGCAAAAAGTGAAATGTTAAAAAACGAACTGAAAAGAAAAAAAAACAAGTAAGTCTAGTAGTTTAGACTTCTGTATAGGGATATCAAAAAACTATACCATTTAAATTCTTTCTCGGTCGATACACTCATAAAATAAATTATACATTGTTATATGGAATATAGAGACTTTAACAGTCGGGACACATTAATCCCCATTCGTTAAGCCATTAATGTGTCCCGACTGTTAAGGTCTCTATATTCCATATAACAATGTATAATTTATTTTATGAGTGTATCGACCGAGAAAGAATTTAAATGGTATAGTTTTTTGATATCCCTAAACAGAAGTCTAAACTACTAGACTTACTTGTTTTTTTTTTTTCAGTTCGTTTTTTAACATTTCACTTTTTGCGCAGTCGGGTTTTTTGATTTTTTAATTTAATGTTTTATTAGACAGTAACCTTAATTCTGCGGGTTATGCATGGATGATGGGATAAGTGGCTGAGCACTACATGTAATAATAAAATTGCTTCAAGAAGTTGCGGCATGACTATCAGTGCCAGTTCGAAAGATGGCGTAAGATAGTTGCAATATATGGATTAGACAAATATTGTTACCCAGCACCTCGCATCGCTATCGGTTATAACTTCCAGACAACCAGGATTCCTCCTCCTCCTATTTTCCTCCTCCTTGGACTCCTTATATTTTTAACTTTATTATGTTTTTAGAAAAGCGGCCATATATGCTCTGTGAAGATTTCAAGTCTCTATCTATACACTCTATATCTCTACCAATTATGGTTCATAAGTTCAAGAAAAAATATATTTCTAGTATGGGTTTTATCACGTTTTTAGTATTTGTTGTTATAGCGGCAATAGAAATACATCATCTGTGAAAATATCTACTGTCTAACTATCATGGTTCATGAGATTTAGCCTGGTGACAGACGGACAGACAGACAGTTAGGTTTAGATCCCCTTTTGAAATCGCAAAATATGCGAAAAAATGCTACTTAAACGGTCATATCTTTAGATCGCGTTGACTTACAGCTTTGATTTTTTCACAGCCAAAAGTTACCGTAGACCAGAGTATTTGGTAAAGTTTCAACTTGATACCTTTACGGGTTCCTGAGATAAAGGGTCTTGACAGACAGATAGACAAACAGACAGACAGACGAACGGACGGACAGCGGAGTCATAGTAATAGGGTCCCGTTTTATCCTTTGGGTAAAGAACCCTAAAAACTTAATTTTTCGGCAAATTTTGTTCAATCGAAAACGTGTGCGACTCCGAGTCGCACTTAGCCAGTTTGTTAGGTTTATTGCTTACTTTTTTTTAAATATGTTTATAGGCTATCGTTTGACCACTACTCTCTCTCACCTGTTGGTAAGTGATGATGAGGTCGAGGATGGTAAGCACGCTAGGCCTAGAATGGGAACTGGCTCTCAAGGGTAGCTGCCGGAACACATTAGATGTTTTGGTAACAGATTTTCTAACTTGAGGGTGGTAGCTGGCCAGGCGGACACTAGATAGTGTCCTACCACCATGCGGGGGTTGTTGGTTTCTTAACGATGTTCTCCTTCACCGAAGGGCCACTGTGAGAAGCGCACATACATTTTGCGATAGAAAAATCTATTGGTGCATGGCGATTTGAACTCGGTACCACGGCATCACAGCCGACCGTTCTCCCGATTACGCCACCGGGCCCTCAAGCCCTAGCTGCGCCCCGCGGCTTTGCCGCGTCTATTCCTGGTTACAAACCTTCCTCTTGAATCACTCTATCTATTGCTGAAAATTGCATTAAAATCCGTTGCGTATTTTAAAAGATTTATGCGTACAGACAGCGGGAGCGACTTTGTTTTTATACTATGCAGCTATTTAAAGAAGATGGATGTAACTAAGGCTGAGTTGCACCATCTTACTTTAACCGTAACTATAACTATTAACCGGCGTTTTTATATTGATTCTGACAGATTTTTGACGCTTGTCATAGTTAAAGTAAGATGGTGCAACTCAGCCTAAATCTTTCAAAATTAACAATAATAATCAGCGTCGATTACGAAAAGTTCCCTGTCAGCTGTGCCAAAAGGCTTGCAACTAGGAAGACTCGACTTTGCAATCGCTCACAGTCTGGATCAATAATGGCGTGCGAAATATCTGAGTTATTGGAGTAGTACTGTTGTAATTTTATAGATGGCGGTATTATAAAGGGTGAATCGGTTTGGATTTGAATGACCAAGTGAGAAATAATTTCGTCATTACTCATACCGCCACAGTGGTCTAATGGCTTTTAATTGGTTTGATGATCCGATGGTGGCGAGTTCAAATCTCAGTAAATTTTATTTTAATGCCTGAGATCCGATACTGCCGTCCATAGAAAAGTGCCGTCCCCTCGCGAGGTTTAGGCACAGGCTGCGTTCCCCAGCTGTTGGTATCACGCAGGGAGCTTGTTTCAGCAGTGATAGTATATTGCTTTGCACACAATGTTGTTTATGCAATATGCTGAATAATAATATAATGCGCTCTGACACGTGGGTCGCGCGTGTCCAGAGAAAAATCGCTTGCGCGCTCATTCGCCCGTCGACAGTTTGTGAGTTGCCCAGCGCACATGGCTATTTCAATTATCTAATTTAATTAAATTAGAATTTTCAGTAATATAAATGTCGGAGCCTAATCCTATATATATATATATATGCCACGGTACTTGCGCGGTCCTGGGGCACCGAACCGCGGTCACGCCGCCGCAGTACAACTGGCTTCGCACCTACGATCTGCAACCGCATTCGCATTGTGCCGGCGTCCAAGCACGACCGGCGTCACACCTACGACCACGGTTGCACCATGCCAGCGGCGCAGCACGACCGGCGTCACACCTACGACCGCGGTCGCACCATGCCGGCGGCGAAGCACGACCGGCGTCACACCTACGACCGCGGTCGCATAATGCCGGCGCAGTACGACCGGCGTCACAGAAGTCCGACAAAAAATTGAATGAGCCACCATCAGCCGCCATGTGGTATATAAAAACAGAGAATAATGAACAACAACACAAAAAACGAAGAAATTTCAATCGGTTGTTGGAATGTCCAAACGATGAAAGAGAATGAAAACGATAAATTAAGAGAAATAATCAAATTTATGAAACAACACAACTTACTGGTGTTAGGATTGTCTGAGCACAAAAGGAAAAACAGTGATGAAGTGATACTTGACGGTCACACTTTGCTGTACAGTGGTGGTACTCGACATCGCCACGGTGTCGGATTGCTGTTGAACGAGGAAGCTAAACGGTACTTGATCGAATGGGAGCCTATTTCTGATCGAATAATGACCGCTACGTTCCAAATAAAAGGCATCAAAATCACGATTATGCAGGTTTACGCACCGACGTTGCCCAAGAAAAAGGTCCATAGGGAAGATAGATTAACATTCTACAAAGAATTAAGGTATAGGATTAAGAAAACAGTTGCGAAACACAACCCTGCTTTACGCATTATTATGGGCGATTTCAACGCAAGAGTGGGCAATACAAACCATGGCAACGAGCGGTATATGGGCCGTCATGCTATGGGTAAAATGAATTTCAACGGCCGCTTACTACTACGTCTGTGTAAGCGTTATGATATGATCATCACCGGATCACTCTTCAAACATGAAGTCGAAGACAAATTTACATGGAAGAATTGGGGCAATCAACGGAAGCATCAGATAGATTTCATTCTGGTCGATACGATATATTCCGAGCTGTTGGTGAATGTCAGGAATTACGAATGTTCGAATGTCAAGAGTGACCACAGGCCTGTCATTGCAACGTTCAAACTACCAATATTCCTATAGGCTGTGATGAGCCAGAAGTAGCGTTGGAGCGATGGCGTCGCTCGCTTAGCTCGCGCTACGGGAGCTGCATGCAGCTGAAAGCGTCATTGTGCGATGTTGGAGCTCCAACCAACAAGCCGCACGAACTCCTCCGAGGTGACTCGGAGGATACAGCGGGCCTGACGGCTAGATCCTCGGGCTGCGCTGTGCTGTGTTCTCTTAAGGAGATGAATGGGGATTGAACACCGCCATGCATAGGGCACCAACCGACCTAGGTGCGCACACAACAGTGCGCCCTGACGCCTTCGCCCTTACAAAGCGTGCGATACTCATCGCAGTCTCATCTATTAAACGACCAAAAAACATCTGAACAAACGACTGAAATAAAAAAAAAAACTATCTGGCACTGATCGAAAAAAAAGCTGGCCCGGGTCATAACTCGGGCTGCTCAATCAATACAAGCAGCAATAGCCCAATGGCCAAGGCGTCGGCCTGGCGATCGAGAGGTCGTGAGTTCGACCCCCACCCCCACCTATTGCAATATTGACGATAACCCACTCCAGACACAAGCATATTTAGCTTACTTGGAGGGGTTAACAAGAATACTAGTAATGTGCAACAAACATTGCTAGTAAGCTTTAACTTTTAAAAAAAAATTACGTATTGAAACTTTTATAGGTCGTCGCTAGTCAAACTCAACCCCAGAAGATGATAACGAAGCGTCTTGTCATCGCAAACTTCTAATAAAAGGAGATTCAGCTAAGTATATATAACTGCAACTCTCGCGATTTCGAGCACGGAAATATGAATTATTGTTCATATTTCTGTGATTACGACCAAAATCGGTGTCCAACAATATTTGTATTGGAAAATTTTCGGCTATGACGCCAGAGGTGTCGAGTTCAATCATCGCCGGTCACCAATGGATTTTTCTATCGAAAAAGGTATGTACGCTTTTCACAGTGCGGGGGGCCACTGTGTAAAGCGCACATAATTTTTTCGTAAACGTGAAGGAAAAACATCGCAGAAACCCATGCGGGGGCGCATGGTGGTATTACACTGTCTAGTATCCGCCTAGCCAGCTTCTAGCTACCACAGTTAAAAAACCCAAATTATATATTCCTCCACAAAGACTTCAATTGAACAGTAATAATGTAAACTGTATGGCTATAAGACTTTTTAATAAATTACCTGACTTGTTAAAAGAATGTAATATCAATGAATTTAAATCAAAACTCTTTGATTTTCTACTTGACAAATGCTATTACACAGTAAAAGAATTTCTTAATGACGTTACAATTTAATTATTAATTTCTCGACATTCTAATATTGACATTATTTCTTTTGACATTATCTTTCTTTTAAATATATTTGTATTTTTAACTGAAATTTAATATTGGACAAAAATATACAAGATCACAGTAAACAATTATTAAAAACTAGTAAATAATTATAAAATGTATGTACTACCTAATAATAGTTTCAAATCGCAACAAAGAATTTGTACGCCTGAAGAGGGAGAATTTTGATGGAATTGATAATTGCATAACACCTTTATACTCGTATGTACCATAATTCTATCAAATAAATAATTTTATTTCATTTCACCTCAAGTTAAAAAAATCTGTCGCCTAACATCTAAGTTACGGCAGCTATCCTTGAGAGCGAGTTCCCATTCTAGACCTAGTTTGCTACCATCCTCGACAGCATCATCATTTACCAACAGGTGAGATTGTGGTCCACCATGCGACTTCGGAATAGCGTATCTGAAAAACAGGTTGCGTAGAATACTATATACATTATAGTAATCTGTAGGGCATTCGTCTCGCTGAGTTGAACCGATGGAGTTGTACATAAGATCGTTTAAAAAACTAAAATGAACCGACTTCAATGCCGCGCTATTAATTTTCAGTACCAATTTTGAGATGTTTATCTCCACATCTCTGGAGATACTTATCAGACCTAGATAAAATAACCGTGGTACCACACTTGGGATATCTTCTTTCCAATAAAAAATAATAATCAAAATCGGTTCATAAACGACGAAGTTATCCACGAACAAACATAAAAAAAAAACACATATACGGTGGAATTGAGAAACCTCCTCCTTGTTTTGAAGTTGGCTAAAAAAATGAAAATCGGCCAAGTCGATTAGGACTCGCTCACCGAGGCTTCTGTACCAACTTCTCAGACTATGTTACAGGACAAACTTTACTTTGTAGTTCGATCCATAGAAAATGTGATGGAAAATGTACAGCACAAATAATGTGTACATGTACAAATAATAAGTTTGTAATAGTAAATTAACATTTTTTGTAGTTATTACACTACATAAATACGGTTTTCAGAATTATTCCTACATTAGTGCCTTAAGACCTTGCTTCTTGACAAATTTCATGATTCTAGGTCAACGGAAAGTACCCTATAATATATATATAAAATATGAGACATAAACGGTCATATCTTTTGATCGCGTTGAGTTTTGATTTTTTCACAGCCAAAAGATACTATAGACCCAAGTATTTGATATGCGTTTTAACTTGATATCTCTACGCGTTCCTGAGAAAAAGTGTCTGGGACAGACGGACAGACAGACTGACGGACAACAAAGTAATCCTATAAGGGTTCCCCTTTTTCTTTTGAGGAACGGAACCCTAAAAATACGAGAATAGACATAAATCGACATATAAACGCTTTGTTTTTTTTGTTGATGTTTAGTGTAATTTGTACTATTCATTATTCTGTGGTGTAATTAGGTAGGTAGGTACAGGCGTGACACAACACTTGAGATTATGGGCTCAATGGATCGTGCGGTAAATGGTATTCCAATGGCAAGTAATGCGGAGCACAGTGTTGGCAAGTTTTAGGTTCTTCTATCTCTATAGATATCCATCAGATATGATATCCTAATCAATCCACGGACACCAGCATTCTCAGGTATATAACAAACAAAGACAAAAGGATTACATTCAAAAGAATTAATCTCCTATCACTCATCCCAATAAAAAAACCTTCAAGTCATTTACTCTAGCATTTACTGTGTTTTTGATCGAAGCTTCAAATAAGCGGCTATAAGCTCAAATGACTAATGCGTCGGTCTGGCGATCGAGACGTCGTGAGTTTGATCCCCAGCCATTGCATTATTGACGTGAACCCACTCCATACGCAAGCATATTTAGCTTACTGGAGGGGTTTACAAGACTACTAGTAATGTGCCACCCACATCGCAAGTAAGTATTAAAAAAAACATACATTCATAAATATTGTTTACCTACACTTAATAACTTCGTCCATGATATCGTCATAGTCCAGGTTTGTGTGCGGGACCACCTTGAACCCAAGATTACCAAAAGTCTGCTTAAGACTCTCCACATCGTTGAACGTGCCATTCCTTGCGCTGTACTTTTGGTTGCTAAAAATAAGAAAAAGTTTCAGTTGATTCTGAAGTTTACGTTTCCATATGGCAATAAAAGGTCGTTTGAGACTAACACAATATTTATTTCTTTAAATGGGTTGTTGTGAAGTGCATTTCCATACATTTTGAACTTGCGTTAGCGTGAATGGAAACAGAAATTGGATTTTGTCTAGGGGTGTTGTTACCTTATATAATAATAGTTAACGTACGGGGAACGTTTTATTCAACCTCACCTGATAATGCTAATGCGGTCTACTATTGAATCGTGCTTGACTGTTACGGATTACCTCTAAGCATGTAAGGCCGAGTCACGTTAAAGGTGATAAGAGACGCTTGAGTGACTTTCGTCCATTGAACAAAACGCAACAATCTGAACTATGGGTCAATGTCCCCTCCCGGGACATTGTTGGCATACTGTGACCGTAGGC
Source organism: Cabera pusaria (assembly GCA_954871355.1). Classification (NCBI taxonomy): domain Eukaryota; kingdom Metazoa; phylum Arthropoda; class Insecta; order Lepidoptera; family Geometridae; genus Cabera; species Cabera pusaria. The sequence goes on from OX940887.1 coordinate 5,245,527, forward strand.
CTTAACCTACTCAACATTTGATCCCTTGGTGATAAATGAGAGGCCACTGGTGGTTAGGTATGTCGCCAGTCAGTTCGCCCAGTCCCAGCATATTCGGTACCAGCTTGAATGGAAGACGGTTTTTTTTTGCGGTTTCTGGTTTGGAAAAAAGTCAGTTTTCTAGCACCTCAGTTTATTGCCGTCTTTTAATTCCAGGCAACTACGGTTCTATTTTTAAAGACGAAATCTTCTTTTTCTACAGATTTCCAAAAAGGAGAAGATCTTAATCCTCAATGTATTTTTTTGTTTGTTACGCGATTAGTACTCCGCCAATTGTGAACCGATTCGAATTTATTCTGTATTTCATGGGTAGAGTTCATCTCTTCGGTGGTCCCATTATGAGATTTGACTCGCGCGGCATGTGGAGTAGTTTTAAAAAAAATCTGTCGGTGTTCGGGCCATAGCCTACCAGTTGTCCTATATGATATTTTAGAATAACTTACTTGAAGAAGACAGTTTTCTTGAACTCATGCTGGTTGAAGACAATAAGATGTTTGTCTCCGGTCATGTCGTACCAATCGCCATAACGCGAAGCAGGAACATTTGTAGGATCTTGGAATTTGGTCGCTCTGTAAAAACACTTAAATTTATTCATCGTACTTTGGATGGGCCTAACAGATTCCCAATTCACCCATCCAAGTTTTTAATACTTACAAAAAAATTAAAACACATCCAATCTATTTATATTTTATCTGTTAATTGAGACCTCTTCAATGAGCTGCAAACACGACACTTTTGCTGTATGTTGGGCATACTGCAGGATTCAGCAGATGTTTTAATACCAGGTCAAGGTTACCATGTTCTTTGAATATCATTTAATTTACAGGGTATGTTTGGAATCGATCAGACCTGTGGAAGTAGCTATCATACACCCATTAACAAGAAAAGAGCTGATAAAAAGTTGCTATGAAGTACGTATGTAAGTAGCTTACCACTACCAAGCAGAAATTCTGCCGCCATAACCTTACGGTGTTCCGGCAGCATACAGCCCTTGAGAGTTAGAGTGTTCTAGGCCTAGCGCGTTCGCCTAACATCTTCGACCACATCATCGCTTACCACCAAGTGAGATAGTAGTCAAACGTCTGCAAAGTTTTTGGAAATTATGAAACAGGTTTTACATTGCGCGCTAGTTGCTGCAACTGTGCAGAACTCTAAAGGCAGATCAGATAGAGAGACGTAAGGCAAAACTGGAGTGCAGACGTAGTGTCTTATAAAATCACTTTCATAAATAAAACACTTACCGGTAAGACAGACTCAGGCAGGGTATTCCATTCCTTAGCGGTTCGTATGATAAACAAAGAAGCAAATTGCTTCGTTCGGGTAAATGGTATATCCACCATAAGTCGGTGGCGCCTTTTAGTATCTCTGGATGTCCGATTATGTGATATAATGTCTTTTATGTGATTTGCGCCTCACAGCAATTCGGTATGAACAAACAAACATTATTACCTGGTCATTATATTCGATTGTCTGGCATCTGCGTATGTAGTCATATCGACTTCAATAGATTCCTCGTTATCGACCATTGTAATTATTTTATTAGATGCTTGGCACAGGCTTGAACACAAAACTTTGCGTAACTGTTACAATACCTACTATAAGTTTTTACCTACTTGTTTTGCAATGCAACAACCGACAAAAACATAAAAATAGCTGTCAATAATATACACGATGCGCTCACCGGGATTGATAAGCTCGTCCAATAAATAACGCTCTTATCATACACATCAGGTGATAATAATATCGGTAATGATAAAGAATACACACTCACATACAGGGACAAATCTGAAAGGAATACTTTTATCGGCTATTGCCGATCGAGTTGACTATGTGATGCAATATTGTGACCTGTTGCAGGGCAGCAGACAAAATGTTATCCATCTTGCATTAGGGCTTGCTTTTGGGTTGCAAGACAGGGGTGCGGGTCGGAACACCTCCTCGTGGTGCACCCTGGGTATCGGTCGACAACTTTTCCTTTTTGGGTTAAGTTGTCGACCGATAGCGAAGTTCCGACGTGGTAGCAGAGGGCACAGTGTGACTGGGCAGGGCGGGCTCAGTGGTAGGAGACGCCCGGTGGTGGGTCTTGGCTGCTGCTCGGACGCGTCGGGAGTCGGAGTGGTTCGGTCATGCATATAAGGCGACCGAAACGCCTCTACCCTTAAGACGCGGGAGGAAGGCTCATGCTTAGGCTTGTATTGGCGCTGGTAAATGTCCGGCACAGCGCCAACACGACCTGTTAGCGTGTGGTGGGGGACTGTTGATTCCCAAGTAGTGGGTCCAATGGGCCGAGTGGTGGGGCCGGTAGCGGCCGTAGGGGAGGTACCTCGGGCGCCATTGTAGACACATATGCAATGGCGCGCGAGTCGGAGTGTGGACCGTGTGTGAGCAGGGGCATTTGCCCTTCGCCGCCCTTCGCTCACGTGTCATTCGGTGGGAGATGGGGTTCCATCGTCATTGACATTCACTCTCTCGTGAATGTCGATCGAGTCGGTGCGGTCGTGCGTTGTGTCTCTCGTTTGTCGCTGTGAATTTGTACATCGCAGCGACGAGCGAGATGGTGTGTGGTCGCAGTCGTCCCCCCGTGAGCCTGGACTGGTCACGGAGGGGATGGTCGAGCGGAGCAAGCGTCTGCTCCGCTCGGGATGCGCTTGGGTATGAGGTTGCATCGGTCGACCGATCCGACCGATGCAATTTCATCTCCAGAGGCCGGGAATGTAGACACGGGGGTGGTACCATTGGGTCCCTAGTCCGACATATCCTGCCCACCACACCCTCGGTTGGCGGGCATGCGTAAATGCATTTTACACACGTAAAAAAAAAGGGTTGCAAGACAGCAGACAAAATGTTAACCATCTTGCATTAGGGTTGCAGGCTGCGATTGAGTATTTTTATCATGACCTAGGATTCTTAATCCTAGGTCTGTGCTTTTTCTCTGTGGTGAGTGGTGAGATAGTGGTCAAATGCTAGCCTGTATGATATAAAAATAATAAATAACATTTCATCCACAGTGGGACATGGGTTTGTCTTATGGCACGCCACTTCGCCTAATTGAATTGATATTAGTTATTTTCAGCTCTTTGTTCTCATCTACAGTCCAACTCTTTTTTTAGTGTCTTGTAGGCTAGCGTTTGGCCAATGTCTGGTGGTAAGCAATGATGTGGTCGAAGGTGGTCGGTGGTGGTGGTGTCGCTTCTAGGTTTAACTAACTGGTGGTGGTGAACACGCTAGGCCTAGAAATACTCCAGACTCTCAAAGGCTGTGTGTTCCCGGAACACCGTAAGGTTATGGCGGCAGATTATATCTCCATAACGGTGGTAAGCAGGGCAGTAAAGATGGGCAAATCTTAACTGATTGCCCACTGCAGGTAGGTAAGAGCATATTATAATATCGATGTTCTGCCTGACTTGCAACCAAATAGTAGCTTACCAACCACGCGTCGCTCCACCAAGCGTTCACTCAGATTGCCAAGCTGCGGTTTCCATTCCAGAATTCGACTGCTTTACTACTCCAGTGGTTATCGGTTCTGCGACAAATGTGACCAGGGCACTGCCACTTCAACTTGTTCCTTTTGGCTTTGTCGACTTTGGTTCTCTAAGGTTATTAATATCTTCTCCTTCAATTACGATAAAATGTATCCTTCCTTTCTTCAATTAAGACAAGAATGTATACAATACTACAATCGTAATTAATTCTGTTAATATGATAATTAATGATGTCTTTGTGTTTTCTATGTTTCACTGCCTTTGTTTACTTTTTCTTTGTACATATGAATGTTTAAATAAATAATTTTCTATTACATTTTTTCGCTTTTAGCGATAAGACCACCAATTGTATTACCAAAATAATGTTTTAGGTACTTTAAGTCTTGTTTTTATAAACCGATTTCCAAAAAGAAGGAGGTTCTCAATTCGTCTCTTTTTTTTAGGGTTCCGTACCCAAAGAGTAAAACGGGACCCTATTACTAAGACTCCGCTGTCCGTCTGTCTGTCTGTCTGTCTGTCTGTCTGTCTGTCTGTCTGTCACCAGGCTATATCTCATTAACCGTGATAGTTAGACAGTTGAAATTTTCAGAGATGGTGTATTTCTATTTCCGCTAGAACAACAAATACTAAAAACAAAATAAAGTTAAAAATTAAACGGGGTCCCCATACAAAAAACGTGTTTTTAAACGCCATCTATAAGACCTTCATAGGTGTCAACTGGGTGTTAACAACTAATTCGTGTTTGTTAAGCTAACAACCTTTCTAATAAGTTTCGGCAAAATGACATAGATGGCGCTAGTAAACGAGCCCGTCTTTCTAGATCGCGACCAAATAAAATATTCTTGGTAATAATATCAATTAATCAAATATATGAGGTTGAAACTCTGTTATGTTTCGTATTGTACGGAACCCTCCCTAAGTGTGAAATAAGAGACGCGATTCTGACTCGCACTTGGCCAGTTTTATTTTGTGTGTATGTTACGCGATTACTCCGTCAAGTGTAAACCGATGAATGAATAAATGATTATTTTTTTAATCGGTAGGGTACATTTCCGATGTATTTTGTATTTGTATTCCCATTGTAATTTCATCGAGATCTAATAAGTATCTCCAGAGATATGACGATAAACGTCTCAAACTTGCTACTGAAATTGACTCGTGGGGCATTGAAGACGGTTGTTTTAGTTTTTGAACTATCTTAATTATTCATTGTAATATATTTTTCAAAAAATAATAATTCTATTCTATTTTTTCGCTTTTGGCGATAAGACCACCGATTGTATTACCACAATAATGTATTAGGTACTTTAAACTCTTGTTTTTATTGGTGTTGATCACCAACACTGTTGATACAGAGTTATTATAATTGTATATTTAAGTCTAATCTTCCTTTAACGATGATGTAATTTCTAACAATATCCTTTAGAGTGTTTATACCTCCATTAATACGTATGTTGTATTCCATTGTTAAAGGTTGCATGGTAAATAAGGTACTCATGCGATTATAAATTATAAGTATTTTCAAAGTGTCAAAGTAGTCAAAGCGATAGCAAAAAGATAAGCAGCTAAAAACCGATAACCTGATAAATTGCTAGGAATCAACGTAAGACAAAGCGTAAGTGTTTTGATTGTAAACTATGTATTTATACTTATACCTACATCAATGTATTTTTATTTTTTTACATGAAAAAAAGAAAAGTGACAATTGTGTGTATTTTTCCACGATTTCATCAGATTTTAACCAACTGAGATTTGGGTACCAGAAAAGTTAGATACCACAAAAAATACTTGTCACAGGTTTTTTTTAGGAAATGGAAAAATTTTTCTTAGAAAATTCTGAAAATTTTACGTAGCACCTGCATTTCCGATATCATGATGTGAGACGTGTTTAATTTTTTTTTGTGTATGCTCCAAATTAACTACATATGTTGTTACGTTTGTATGATAATGGTCGTCGCAGTCATCTTAAATTTTTTTCAACGTTTGTTAATTTATAGATAGGTCTATCTAGCTATGCCCCGCAGCTTCGCTCGCGTTAGAACATATCCTATAGCCTTATCCATAGGCCATTTCAGCTAAATCGATCCAGTCGTTTGAACACCAATAAAGGTACGGACACACCGCAGCGTCCTGCGTGCGCGATGGTAGCACGCAAGGCAATGGGAGAGGCTGCCGGAACACATTAGATGTTTGGCGACAGATTTTCTAACTTGAGGATGGTAGCTGGCCAAGCAGACACTAGACAGTGTCCTACCACTATGCGGGGGTTGGGGGTTTCTTAAGGATGTCTTTCCTTCACAGAAGGGCCTCTGTGAAAAGCGCACATATTTTTTTCTATGGAAAAATCCATTGGTGCACGGCGGGGATGGAACTCAGTATTTCTGGCGTCAAAGCCGTCCATTCTCCCACTACACCGCTGGGCCCTGACTTTCGCATGAATAATATTGGTGTTGATAGATATTGGTATAGCTTTAGATAGATAGGCTTTAAATTAATAGGCATAGATTTTTTTTATAATTTTATATTTATAACATAAGAAACTTGGTTAAATTCGACTCTGTTACAGGCATTTGCTTGTCCCCACAGCATGATTGAGCAGCCACTAATGAATTGATCAACGTCACCATATGGGCCAGCTCCAGATTTTCATGGTATTTGTCCAGAACCTTGCAAAGTGCTTGCATTAACCATGTGCCACATACTGAGCTCCGATACGACAAGTAATCTGAAAACAAGATTTCTCACGATGGTAAAACGTTTGTATTAAGTATACTGTGGTAAAACTAGCTGATACTACTTGCACTATTAATTATTCTGTGCCCAGCGAGTGCTACTACGCTAAAATACCTATGAAATGTGACCAAATGTGCCTAATGCATTGTTTCAGTTGTCTAAAGGTACGGCCACACCGCGGCGTCCTGCGTCCTGCGGGCGCGATCTCAGTACTTTTCAATTGTGTTCTGATCGCGTTTGGTGTGAACCAATCGGTACAAATACTACTGCGCTATCTGATCGCCGCCTAGATCGCGCACGCAGGTCGCTGTGGTGTGTCCGTACCTTAAATCATTTCATAAAACCATCTTCGCATTATTGCCTTTTCAATGAAACCGGTTTGGGGCATTTCGGTTGGATGGTTTCAAAGTCTGTAACAGATATAGGTACAATATTTTTTTTGTGTTTTATATACATATATTTTAGATAGATAGATAGATTAAAACTGGAAAAATAAAATGTAGCGTATATCACATGCATGTGTGTGCGCATATATATGGTGACCATATACAATCAGATGGACGGCCAGCATTTTCATTACTCTATAAAAATATAATATAGCACACCGTCACAAGTTAGTAAGAACTTGCTCCGGTAATTGTACTGTTTTATGTTTGAACTAGCTGTGCCCCGCGGTTTTATCCGCTAAGAAATTGTTCCCGGGAAAATTTTGGGATAAAAATACCCCTATGTGTTATTCCACGGTCTAGGCTATCTACATACCAAATTTCAGCTCAATCGTTTCAGTAGTTTTAGCGTGAAGAAGTAACACACATATACACTCACAAACTTTTGCATTTATAAAATTATATTAGTTGGATAGATAATTTAAATAATTTAAGACCGTTTAAAAACTAAAAGAACCGACTACAGCGCGACGTTTGAAGCCGGTTCTTTTAGATTTGACTACAAAGTAGCCAGTAGTCAGTATTATGTCATCGAGGTATACAAATGAATCGTAATACAAATGTTGATATATTAATAAAACTGGCCAAGTGCGAGTCAGACTTTTGTCCCGCACACGGAGGGTTCCAAACGCCATCTAAAGAATATCTAACGAACTTCTAACACCAACTAAATAAAATAACACTAAAGCTACTTCTACTCGCTAATAGATGTCGGGAAGAGTCATATTTTAAGTTGATTATCAATAAAGTTATATATTCGTGTTTTCAATAGAAAACACGAATAAAACAACATTTTCTGAAAATGAATCCTAGCTAGATCGATTTATCGCCCCCGAAAACCCCTGTTTACAACATTTTATTTAAGCGTTGTAGCCGTTTCCGAGATTCAGATTCGATTCCGAGATTAAGGTAAACACGATAGCTTCATAGATGGCGCTTTCGTAAAAAACACGTTTTCTGTATTAAACTCTTTAATTTTTAACTTTGTTCTGTTTTTAGTATTTGTTGTTTTAGCGGCAACAGAAATACATCATCTGTGAAAATTTCAACCGTCTAACTATCACGGTTCATGAGATACAGCCTGGTGACAGACGGACAGACAGACAGCGGAGTCTCAGTAATAGGGTTCCGTTGGTACCCTTTGGGTTCGGAACCCTAAAAACAGCTATACCGATTTCGTTAAAATTTAAATGGAACCACCTGGGGAGGGTACCTTTTGAAACGTTCAGGCATCTTACAAAAATCGGTGAACATACATAAAAAAAAGATTGCGATTAATTGAGAACCTCCTCCTTTTTTGTGAGATCGGATAAAAATAAACAAAAGACTAACCTTCATACGAAGAGTAGATCACTAAGCTGTCAAAGTCTTCCAATGTAGTTTTATAACGTGGAGGATTTGTGTGGCCCGCTCTACAAGCCTGTAATTTGTAAGTTTTATTAATTACTAGCTGATACCCGCGACTTCGTCCGCGAGGACGAAAGATAGCCTATGTCCGTCTCCAAGGTCTATTTCTATGCTAAAATTCATCAAAATCTGTTCAGCTGTTTTGAGGTAAAATCGAAGCATACATACAAACATACAAAAAAAAATCCGACGAATTTAGAACCCCTCCTTTTTGTTAAGTCGGTTAATTAGTATAGAAGTATTGATAGTAAATCATTATCATCATCATCAGCCTATCTCTGTCCACTGCTGGACATATAGAATATGGCACGCCACTCTACTCGATCTTCAGTTCTTTGTTTCAAACCGTTACAAGCCAGCTTACGAAAAATAAATAATTATAGTAAATATCCCCTTAAAATCTAACTGTGGCTATACACTTACTTGCATAAAGAACAGCTTGGGTTTCCTAGCCAGGCTCGGGGCAGCCCTAACCACGTGCAGCAGTTCATTGACCGGGTACATCCGGTCTGCAGCACAGACATGAGAACCTTTCCCATGGCTCATCACCGCCACAGCGAAGCAGGAGGTCTTGCTGTGATCTTTCTTGCATACTGTCAAATAGATCTTACATAAAATAAGTGTATTTTTTCGTGTTCTTCTATAAGAACACTAGCTGTTCCCCGCGGTTTTATCTGCGTAGGCATTGTTCCCGTGGGAATATCGGGCTAAAAAGTACCTTATGTGGTATTCCACGGTCTAGGCTATCTACATACTAAATTTCAACTCAATCAGTTGAGTAGTTTTAGCGTGAAGAAGTAACAATTATACAACTATAAATAATTACACAATCACGAAGTTTCGCTCTTATAATAATAATAAATAAATAAATAAATCGTTTATTATCTTTCACAAAATTTTCTTAAATATTAGATACTTACATTATAATATTAGTAGGATGTAGGATGGACGGTCTATTTCAACGAAGTAGTCATGACCATTCAAAAAGTATGATAAGTTACAAGCAAAAGGCATTGACGCAAATATGCAGATGGTAAAAGCAGAGCTATTTAAATTAGTTAAAGAAAATAAAGCGGCAAATGTGCGATACGAAATTGATGAACTGGGTCTGGATTACGGTCATCGCGTTCTAAGAATTCCACCGTATCATTGCCAATATAACGCGATCGAGCTAATCTGTGCTCAAATAAAAGGTTACGCCGCCCGCCACAATACTTCCCCGCCATTCAGCACGAAAAAGATGATGACCCTATTAAAAGAAGCCTGCGGGGAAGTCACAAGAGATGACTGGGCAAAGGTTGTTCAGAAGACTAAAAACCTGATTTTGGAACATTTTGACCGAGATATCAGGATTGATTCTGTTATTGATAATAATATAATTATACATGTAGGCGAAGATGATGATGAAGACACCACCTCCTCAAGCGAATCGGAGTCTGATTAATATTCTGTACGCACATTCAATTCAATGTACTTTATTGCATAGAAATACAGATTCTAACTTTGTAACATAAATAAAACAATTTTATTATATTAATATTACCTTTTTTTGGTTTCCACTTAAATAACTAAAATATAAATTTTAAATGATTCCTCCAATTTAAAACGAAAATAATCTTTAAAATAATGCGGCGGTTCATTTTGGAGGAACGGTAACGAACTCAGTGTTATGTTGTGCCCATCACTAGTCGTGACTAACTGATAGGTGTCAGGAACGCATTCTCTGAACGGCCGAAGTATAAGTTAGATCAAATAAATAAACTCTACTGAATATATGAGTTTTTATGTAAAGTAGAGGAGTTATTTTAATGGTGCTTAGGCAAGCACTATCTCTTCGTCACCCGCTGTTAATTGACGATGCGGTCGATAATAGAATCTTACGTGCCTGAAAATTGAAGACAGTGCGGTGGGTGGTTCATACCACGCTCGAAGTTTTGGTCAGTATTTTGGCATCATCTGGGGGTATAACGTGAATGAGTACTTTATCAGATATTATTCGACTGTGACATACCTAGTAATGTTTTTCGTTTGAAGGGCAAAGTGTCCACTGAAATTACAGGGCTAAACTAAAGTCGAAATTCTGTTTATTTTAAGTTTTTTACCCGACTGCGCGACGCAAAGGAGAGGTAATGTGTTTATCAGTCTATATATGTATGTATGTATGTATGTATGTTTGTTCCTTTGTGGCACACTAGAGACCAAACGCGTGGGCCGATTTTGATAATTGGCACGTCAATAGATTCGCCATGCTAGCGCGAGTGTCAACGAAAACATAAAAAATTGAAAAATTCAAAATGGCGGAATTCAGACGCCAAAATTTGGGGTTCAAAAAATATTTTTTTTCAAAACCTATCGAGTGGGGTATCGAATTAAAGGTCCTAAAATGGAGATTCGAAATATATTTATAACAAATAATTTATGATCGTATAAATCGAAAAAAAAAAACGATTTTACATGCCGCGTTAGTCACTTTCAGTAACAAGTTTGCGGTGCTACTCAATAATCCACATGACATCAACTCTCTAAATGAAATGAGAAGATTACGGAATTTGCCGTCCTTTACTTAACTAAAAAGTGTAAAATAAAACATTAAATTAAAAAATCAAAAAACCCGACTGCGCAAAAAGTGGTGTTAAAAAACTAACTGAAAAGAAAAAATCAAGTAAGTCTAGTAGTTTAGACTTCTGTTTAGGGATATCAAAAAACTATACCATTTAAATTCTTTCTCGGTCGATACACTCATAAAATAAATTATACATTTTTATATGGAATATAGAGACTTTAACAGTCGGGACACATTAAGGGATTAATGTGTCCCGACTTACTTGTTTTTTTCTCTTCAGTTCGTTTTTTAACACTTCACTTTTATATGTGCAGTCGGGTTTTTTGATTTTTTAATTTAATGTTTTATCTAAGTATATACCTCATCTATGTTTTGTGTTTAGTATGTTTCTTATCTATTTTCTAAGTTGCGCTGCAGTGTCAGACGTCATCGCAGTCTTTTTTTTATATCTTATAGGCTTATATATATCTTATAGGCTAGCGTTTCACCATTATCTCACCTATTGGTAAGTGATGATGCGGTCGAAGATGGTAAGCATGCTAGGCCTAGAATGGGAACTGGCTCTCAAGGATAGCTGCCGGAACACATTAGATGTTTGGTGACAGATTTTCTAACTTGAGGGTGGTAGCTGGCCAGGCGGACGCTAGATAGTGTCCTACCACCATGCATGTTTTGCTCGAACGTAATTATTCTTCAATTTACTGTGGTCTGCCTGATCTGTTGGTAGATCTCGTGTTACGCTACGCTACTAAATACGCGCTAGAATACTGAATACAGTAGTCCTGCATAAGTATTCAGTATTCTTATTTCACGCAAGCACACACGAACACACACAAACGTACGTATAATTGCATTTTTATTTGTTTCTAATTACTTATTGCCAATATATTTTTAATAAACGTAAACTTAGTAATTAGTATGCCAAAACTCAAACTTTTATGTACAACCATACTCGAGCCTCAAGATACAGGCCTCGTGCCTAGTTTGAGACTCACTGTCAAACCCGGTTTAATTTTAAGGCTCTTTTATAATTAGTTTAATGATTGTATATCTTTTTGGCAATAAATTATCATTTATCATTATTTATCATATATATCAACCGACTTCCCAAAAAGGAGGTTCTCAATTCGTCTGTATGTTTTTTTTGTGTATGTTACGTGTGAACCGATTTGAATGATTCTTTTTTTAATCGGTAGGGTTTGTTTCCGAGGTGGTCCCATTGTAATTTTATCCAGATCTGTTAAGTATCTCCAGAGATATGACGATAAACGTCTCCAACTTGCTACTGAAACTGACTCGCGGGGCATGGAAGTCGGTTGTTTTAGTGTTTAGACTATTTTAATTATATCGAATACATTCCAATTCGGAAGCGTCACTTTAAACATTAATTTATCAGTGAACGCATTGGTCGCACAAATCTTTCTGATTAGAATCACTGATTTTTTCGAACTGAAATATCAAAAGTTTTCGATCTGAGAATTGTGAATTGCAAAGATCCGAGTCGTAGGAGAGGCAGTTTACGAATCCGAATTTGTTTTCGATTGATTGTGAATAGTCCTGCTGTTTCAATTAATCCATCCGCTAATGTAGGACTGTGATAGAACGGTTCTGTAAATCTGTACATTCGCCGTTTAGTACACATACGCGCATACAGATACGTAACGCGCGCTGGAGAATAAAATTGTAAAGTACAATATTGGATTTTTATTTTGCATGTTTCTTTACGTAGAGTTATTTATATCGAATATATAAATAGGTTAATACTATACTAGATACAACATCAGAACTAAGTCACAATATGGGAAATACTCCAATATCAAATTATTTTAGAAGTTAAATGTATTAATTATAGTAGCGCCGCAGGTCTATTGTCTACGTCCCTGAAAAAGTTTTTGAACTCTTACCATTAGTTAGATAGTTCATAATCTGTCTCCGAGTCCAGTCGTCGTGTGTGACTACCATGAATCCGAGCCCACGGAAGGTCTGCTCCAAACTCTTGACGTCCTGGTACGTGCCCTCTCTGGTTGTTGGCACAACTCTACAAAATATAACAGATTTATTTGATAGAGGAATACAACGGTCAAAGAGAATATAAATACTACGTAAGAACGACGGTGACATTTTTTTTCACAATTATTGACAGGCTGTTGACAGGAAATTTTGACTGTTGACACATGCATATTTAGTTTAGTTGGAGGGGTTAACAAGACAATATTACTGGTAAAGTGCAACCACATGAGTAAAGTCTTTACTCATGTGGTGCAACCCTGGTTTTTTGGCGGGAACGTGGAAAAGTGTGTGTGCTCTCATTGTATTTTTTCCTAAAACGTGTGTTCTTCCGCGAGTTAATGTGAATTATTAACCATTAAGTGCCGGTGAATGTGTGCGAGTGCAAGGAAACAACACAATGTTGAAAAACATGCTATTTGCGTTCTCACCAAAATTCTACTGAAAATCTTCAGTAAAGTCCACATTTTTACTGAGGGAATGACTTGGACTTAGACTATGACTTCAACTTGACCTGAAATGTGACTTTGACCCACCTTTATGACATGAATACTTTAGACGCGCCTATCTTTTAAATTATTGACTTTGAGAAAAAATGATTTTAGTATTATTATCCATAAACACCCCACACGTATAGGTTTGAAGAATTTTTTTTATTTTGTTACAGTTCCATGTATGGGATGATCCTTAAACTTTTATATTTTTTATTTTTGTATACAAATCGGAAAGCGGTTTACAGAATACATCTACCTACCATGTTTCAATTCTGTAGTCTTAATAGTTTCGGATTAAAATGGCTGTGACATACGGACGGGCAGACAGACAGACAGACAGACATGGCGAATCTATAAGGGTTCCGTTTTTTGCCATTCGGTTACGGAACCCGGTAACTACGGTTAATAAATCGCCTTCAACTATTTGAAGAAAGTACTGATACGGTACTTTTGAGGTGTTTAAGTTCCATATCTCTGCAGGGCTAGCATGGCAAAGGGACTATTTTGTCTCTCCACCTATCCGTGTTTTGATTGTTGGAGAAGGCAAATTATAAGTAAAGTTTTTCGACGATTATAAACGCCCGCTGACTTTTAATCAATTCTTTTTTTTACTTTTTAATACGAAACAAAAAACTCGGGGTTAAACTTCACCAAGCGTTTAAATTGTTGTGTGGATCTCCTGTCAGTGGCAAAAAACAGGGAAATAATTTTGTCTTTCCCCCGGGGATAAGGCCATGCTAGCCCTACTGGAGGCACTTATCAGATCTCGGTGAAATTACAACGATCACCTTGGAAATTACCTTAGCAATTAAAAGAAAAAATAAATCGAATCGGTTCACAATTCACGGAGTAATCGCGTAACATACGTAAAAAAAACATACAGACAAATTGAGAACCTCCTCCTTTTTGGAAATTAGTTGACAAAAATTGGTATATTGTACATCAGCTGCACGAACTTGTAATGTCTCGTTTTCCTGTACTTGTAATGGTTGAAGATGATCAGGATCTTGTCTCCAGACATGTCGTAATATAAGTTATCATTTTGACGTCGATGGCTTTGAATGTAATTTGAATGGCAGCTGCATTCTTCTGAGTCGTCTCTGTAAATGTATACCTACAAGTTATTGTTGAATTTTACTGTTGTACTACCTGCACCCCGCGGCTTCGCCCGCGTTAACAATACTTACATGTATTTAAATTCATAAGAGTCTTCTCCTGGCAATAAAAAACAAAAAGAAAAAGAACTAGAGATATCTCACGGCTGGACCGATATCGGTCCAGCCGTTCAAGCGTGATGCCGTGACCACGGGAAATAGGGATTAATCAACACCAAAATTATAAATGCGAAAGTCAATTTGTATATTTGTTTGTGTAGGACTTCTTCACGGTCAAACGGATGGATCGATTTAGCTGAAATTTTACACAGTTTTTATCTTATAGCTTAATCCATAATTCTAGCTATGTATTATGGATTAAGCTATATCTTTTAATGCAGACGAAGGCAGGGGCACAGCTAGATTTACTGTACTTATATAAGTACTTATATCGTTTAGACAACTTTTGCTTCTTTATGATAGTAAAGATCTGTAGGGTTAAATCCGCATACTGAGTGTCTTTGGTGGAATGTTGTTTGAAGGTTAACAAAATTGGAGGCCAAATAGCTATACCTACTTTAGATTTATATTTATCGTTATATCGATTATTGTGAAAATGAATAATTCGACTCTTATATTCACTACCAGCTGATAGCTACTATACTAGCCCGCGACTTCGTTCACGTACACCAAGAATTTAGTAGCCTATGTTCATCCTCATTCTATAAAGTATCTCCTTGTTAAATTTCAGTAAGATCGGATCGTTCGTTTAGGCGTGATTAGGTAACAAACAGGCAGAGTGACAGAAAGACAGAGTTACAAACGTTTTTGTAATGTTAGTATGGATTCGTTGTTGTCGACTGTCTGGACCTAGGAATTGATCAGTAGTCGCTAATTGTCAACCTCCTCGTTATTGGAAGTCGGTTAAAAAAGGAGAGTATACAGGTATATTATACATTCCATACAAAGGTTATGTAGGTATAAATTGTCTGTACTTTACCAAAGAAGAGCTGGTCTATTCGTACGAAAATTGCTTATACAATATTTTAAGCAGGCCTTGTCGCAAACCATTGTGTTGATTTCCATAAGGAATTTCCCGACCGGATAGTAATTATTGTGTCAGTGGCCTTTATAACCATTTTGTGTTGCTCATAAAATTGCATCTTGAATTGAACTTGGATTAAGTCATGCGGTCAGTTTCGGTCGCATAATTCCCCAACAAGTGTAGACATTGACTCACCTCGAACTTACTCGTTCGCTGTATGGCGTAGCATCTGGCACGTAATCCAAACGCTCCATTGTAGTTTGGAGATCTATCTACAAAATAATACAAATCAGGATTTTATTTTAGAAGCTATCCAGAAGCCTAATTGACATCACCCTTGGTAGTGTTTTTTGTAAAGTTTGTGTATTGTTTATTGTTGTTTATATATTTGTAATGTAACAGACGTAATATACGTCTGTTACATTACAAATATAGACGAATTGAAAAGCTCCTCCCATTTGGAAGTTGGTTGAAAAGTGAGCGAACTTTAATGTTTGTTCTGTCTTTGAATTGATTTGATTCGTCTTCGAATTAAACGTATAAGATATTCAACACGTCGCTCTTGTAAATGAGATTTGAGATTTTACTGGACCTCTCACCCTATTTTGAGCTAACGTAGGTAATTAATAGATAAATGACCCCTTACTGTTTTTACTTCTAACAAGCAGGATATACTTTTGCTTGGAACGGTACCAGCGCTTTGTTTATTATAAAATTCATCCATCATTCATCATCCATCCATTGAATTCGAAACGTTTTTCAGTTTCAAGGACAAACTATCCAGTAATATAACATGGCGAGTAAGACTGACGTAACATCACGTATAAATAGGATCGTTTATAAAACCGATTTCACATGCCGCGCTATTAATTTTTAGTAGCAAGATTGAGGTACCTACTTATTATTATTTATCTATATCTCTGGAGATACTTACTCACCTACTACCAAACCGGAAGTATAAAAAAATGTAATAAATAAAGTATAGTAAATGACGGAATTCTGAGGTAATCAACAAAAAAAACTAACTAAATAAGCAGTCAGTGTCACTAACCTCTCGACCATCAGGCCTGTTTTAAAACAAAGATATTAACTTACGAAGATGTCAACAGTTTACATACCTAGTCTTACGAAGTAATTTGATATTCAATCTGCACCGAGTCCTTTTGTGAGAGATGGTATAGATGGTATATACCTACAAGTCACCACGTTATCACTAGGTAGGTATAGACTTATTACTCAATAAAAAGGACAACAAAATTAAATACGGTGTTTTAAAAGCGGACGTTCCACCGTTATCAATCGCAAACAAATGAATCATGCCAAGACCCGTTTGCGCGCTTATAAATGCAAAAATATCCAGACATTAGACTTGTATACATATTGTACACATGTATACTCTGGATGTTAACATATTTGTTATTATTACACACATTGCATCATCTTTGTATTATGTTAAATATGTAATACTATGTAATAAGTCTTCCCTGCGAATATTTGTTGTTATCAATTTATGTTGCGCAATGAAACGTTTGGTATGACGATAATGATATCCTGACCAATTTGGGGCGAATTTTTGGATGGGTTTAATACGTTTTATAATAGAATACATTAACATATAATATGATGTTAACAACGAATGACTGATCCGAACATAGTGATACTAAAATAACTTCAAATTACAGTATAAGTAATATTTTATCCATACTAAATTATTTCAACTTGGACAAGGTCTTCCAATCGCGAGTGAACAGGTATCTTCTAGGCAAGCGTGCTACATCGTCGATCACATCTTCACTTAACATCAGTTGAGATAGTGGTCAAACGCTTGTCTATCTAAAATTAGAAATAGTTTTCTCACAATACTTAATTACTTACTAACCTCAGACTAGGTACTCTACAGAGTAACCACCCTTATACGCGAGTAATACCTATATGTTAATTTATTTTATTAATATTATTTTTTACTACTATTTTTGTTTTTAATTTTTTTATATTAAGAACGACAATCTTCGAATATCTCATAATATTGTCAATAGTCAATTTTCTTAACAAATGTTAAGAAAATATTACTAATATACGGCACACATTTTAATCAGTGCCACAGAATAAATAATAGTACTACGTCAGTATGGCTGTGTTTTAATTTGGCGAATTCTTGGATGACTCACCCTAATAACCTTGAATTCGGTTTGAGATTAAACCGCCAATATGCATTAAGCATGTCAATTACTTTAATTATAATAATAGTAGCGAGTTTGTTATCCTTTTCTTTTTATCAATCGACTTCCAAAAAGGAGGAGGTTCTCAATTCATCTGTATGTTTTATTTTTGTATGTATGTTACGCGATTACTCCGTCAATTATGAACCGATTCGAATGATTATTTTTGTAATCGGTAGGGTATATTTTCAAAGTAGTTCCATTGTAATTTCATCGAGATCTGATAAGTATCTCCAGAGATATAACGATAATAGAAGATAAACGTCTCATACTTGCTATTGAAACTGTCTCGCGGGGCATGGAAGTCGGTTGTTTTAAAATTTCAAAATTTCCAGTGTTTCATTACCGGCCTTTTTATCTTCTGCCAACAGTGTTTTGGTTTTTTAGGGTTCCGTAGCCAAATGGCAAAAAACGGAACCCATATAGATTCGTCATGTCTGTCTGTCTGTCTGTCTGTCCGTCCGTATGTCACAACCATTTTATTCCGAAACTGTTAGGACTACAGAATTGAAACTTGGTAGATAGATGTATTCTGTAAACCGCTTTCCGATTTTTATACAAAAATAAAAATATAAGAGTTTAAGGGGGGCAACCCATATATGGAACTGAAACAAAAAAAAAAAAAATTTTTCATACAAACACTATGAAAAACAAAGTTAATTTTGTAGTTGCGAAAAATCATAGTTATGGAATACTTAACTGTGTTACGGAACCCTACGAGTGCGAGTCCGACTTGCACTTGGCCAGCTTATTTTAAGAGAATAATTTCAAATTCAGCATCACAAATTTCAA
This sequence comes from Cabera pusaria, assembly GCA_954871355.1. Lineage (NCBI taxonomy): Eukaryota > Metazoa > Arthropoda > Insecta > Lepidoptera > Geometridae > Cabera > Cabera pusaria. The sequence goes on from OX940887.1 coordinate 5,263,848, forward strand.
TAGAATCTTTGGAAGATGGTAGAACGGCCTGGTCTTTGGCATGTCCAAGTGTGGTTCTATCAAAATATCTTAGTTCGCAAAGGCAATGGGACGAGCCCCTTTGTAAAATTGTACAAAAACAAATTTTAGGCAAATGTTTATAATAAAGTCCGGGCTCGTCTCCTTGGCACGCGCGAACGAGAATCTGGTTATTGGTTACTAGCACTACCTTCATCCAACATTGGTACCCTAATGGACAATGAAAGTTTTTCTATTGCCATAGGGTTGCGTCTGGGAATCTCTAGGACGGAACCTCACAATTGTCGCAGTGAAGTGGACAGATTAGGCCACCATGGCCTGTCATGCCGCCGCAGTGCAGGGCGTCTCTTACGCCACGCCACAATAAACGACGTCATCCGTCGGGCCCTTGCCACCGTGAACGTGCCGGCCATATTAGAGCTGAACGGTATATCACGTGACGATGGTAAGATGCCCGACGGTATGACGTTAGTGCCATGGTGCCGAGGAAGACCATTGGTGTGGGACGCCACATGTGCTGACACATTAGCCCACATATGCGGGACCTCACGGTCAGCGGGCGCAGCAGCGGATGCACCAGAAAACCTCAAACGGAGGAAATATGCTATATTATATATGCATTGGTGATGGATACATATTTCTTCCGTTTGGGGTCGAAACAATGGGCCCATGGGGTCGAGATACCCGACGTTTTGTTAAGGAGTTGTCCAGACGCCTAATTGACATCACCCGTGACCAAAGAGCTGGCGCCTTTGAGTATGGTTGAATACTCAAAGGCTGGCGCTTCCCTCGGCCAACGTATTAGCCTAGCTATACAACGAGGTAACGTCGCTAGCTTTTTGGGAACATTACCGGCAGGTAGTGACCTAGGTTCTGTCTTTTATTTATAGTATAGATATTATTATTGTAGTTTATATAATTTTGATATTGTCATTAGGTAATTATTTTTAAGTTGTTTAAATAAACTATCTTAGTTATTTAGCAAAGAAGTAAGAATTTTTGTGTACCTTAGATAGGTACACAAACATTACTTTTCTTAGCATTTATATCCGGAAATACAGGTACAACCACTACATAATATAAAACAAAGTCCCCCGCTGCGTTTGTCTGTCTGTCTGTTCGAGACAAACTAAAAAACTATGGGTTTTCTCATGCTATTTCTATCACTTTAACAGAATTGTTCATGAGTAAGGATTACATAATAATATTAATAGATAACAACATAGTACATTAATATAGATGTAGAAAATGTATATTATTAATATATTATAAATAATAATAATTAAAAATTGTAAAGGTTTTGTATAAGTACATTGGTTGAAATACGACGATAATCGTTGAAAATGTTAATACATACTCAATGCATCAAGCTGATGCAAAAAAATTAATCATATATAAGTAAGAAGCCGGGTAGTATATAGCCGGTTAGAATATAAGCCGGGAAGTATATTATAAAGGAGGATATTTATAGAACCGGAAATGTCATACGATAAATCCACACATACATAATATGCGCTACGCTATATGATTTTACCATAATCAACATTATTCTATGTACCTAATAACTAATATCGTAGTATCGTATAATAATAACGTAGGCACTAAAAATATATCTTTTCCGGCGTAGTTACTAAAATAGAACACTTAGGTAGGTAGTTATCACCATCATGAGCGTTTTGCAATGCAACCTACGTTATAAAAGTCTAATTTTCAAATTATTATTTTAATCTAAAATATCATGCTCTCATATTTTAGGATATTCTATTCCTAAATATCATACGCTCATCATATTTTAGGATCATTATCATCATCATCAGCTGGTGTCAGTCCACTGCTGGACGTAGGCTTCTCCCAAGATGCGCCACTGAGCCCGATCTTCGGATCTTCTTTTCCAGTCATAGTTAGGATCAATATAGATATGCTCTTGCATGGTTGGTACCATGATAGAGCTGCAACCATGCAGCTCTATCATTGCGGACAGAGCTTTTTGATAACTACGGAATGTCCCTTCTGATGCTAAGTAGTGATAATGTTCGTGATTGTCTGAAACGGGAAGCCCTTAGGAGACGCAGGACAACTGGCTTTAGTCCTACCAATTGTTCTATTTACCTGACTTGCCGTTTTAACATGCTTTTATGAATTTTTATGTATGTAACAGAATCTTTTAACGCGATTTTCAACAACTTCAAGACGTCCGAACTTGAAATAATTTAAGATTACAAAACGAAATAACCGGTCAAGTGCGTGTCGGGCCACGCGCAGTGTAGGGTTTTTTAGTAGCCTGTTATTCAATGCAAGTCTTTACCCGTTATAAACAAGTAACTAGGTACTCCGCCTTTGTCACTTAAAAGGATTTATTTTAAGGATTTTGTATTTGGTACAAAATTATCCAACACCCAAGTTTAACGGCATTTACTGCTAAACTAATAAAGTTATCTTAACCGCTATAGTATTTCTTAAAAGTTCATGAAATGCGCTATTATCACAAATTTTTCCATTAGGAATAGGAATTTAGCTTTAGAGGAGGGGGGGGGGGGGGACGACAATTTTGTTTCAGCACTTTTTCGGCGTAATTTATATACATACCCCCACAAAATTACAGCTTTCTAGTATTAACTGTCTCTCTTAGCAAAACCTCGGACAGACAGACAGACAGACAGACGGGCATGACGAAACTATAAGGGTTCCTTGTCAGAACTACGGAACCCTAAAAACCGGCTTCAAATGCCGCGCTTGTGATTTTCAGTACCAAGTTTGAGGTGTTTATCTCCATATCTCTGGAGATACTCGTCAGATCTCGATAAAATTACAATGGGAAACGGAAAGTATAATCTCTCAATAAAAAAACGAATTTTCCAAATCGGTTAATAAATGACCTTTTAAATGACGGAGTTCTGAGGTGATCTTTTGTATCGTGTAACTTGGCACTAACCTGCCGAAGTTAAAATCACCTAAAAGGCTACAACTTTTCCTTTTGGCAACGCTTTTTAACTTCACAATGACGCATGACGTCATCGTTCAAGCAGCAAGCTCAGGCGCCTACATAAAATTGCTTTGCTCGACCGTTCCAATGTTCCATCCGCCATTTTCGCCATCGTCATTTCATTTGTTATCTGGGAATTGAAGCTATCGGTTGTATTTCTGTGCAACATAGAACGAAATTAAAATTTATTTAATTGAAGTGTAGTTTTTGCTAAAGTAAATTGAAATAGTATTTTTCTATTTGTGAGTGCTTAGCTTAGCAATGGGGAATTCCTTTTCAAGAGATACAGTTGATGATTGCGGCAAAGACATGCCAAGGTTAGTATAATCACTGTTAATTATTGATATTATTTTTTATTTTAATTGGTGGATAGTTTTAGAGGTGTCCCGCCAGATAATGATGTTTATTATTACGTATTATTGTTACTAACAAATACCAATACATTGTTTGAATATGTAGTTTAATTGCAAAAAAGCGGATTTATTTTACAAAATAATTATTTTCGGTTGACGCATTAACCGCGTCCCAAGGCATAGTTCTAAGAATCGAACTGCAAAGTTAAGTTTGTCCTTTACTTTAGTTTGACAAGTTTGTGTGGAATCCTTAGTGTACGAGTCCAACTTGCACTAGGCTTTTTTATATTTTATTTAAATTGATTAGTGCCGTGGCTTAAGATGGTTTTCGAGATCTGTTCCTGTCTAATACCAAACGCTAATACCAATGGTATTTGTTTATTGTCGTAATAAATGTTCTATGTTCCTAGAGGAGGTCTCGCTAGATATCGCAAGTACTTACTTACGACAAAGAGTCAGTGAACCTTAAATACCGGCTTTAATTCACGTGTTTTTAGTAGATTTTTATCAACCTTGATATTAAGTGTATTTGTTGCCTTTTATATGTATATGCTGACAAACTACTCTACATTGCGTTTATTTTTGGTAGAGAAAGACAAACAGATTGTTGCGTCATCTCACTTGCCGGCTAATAAAGTCCCAAATGTTAACAAATTTAGCAATAATTCGATTGATAATTTTGCATTCTGCGCTATTTTCAAATTTTTGTGTTCTGTTTTCGGATGTTTGCTCTATATATATATAAATGTTCAACAACTCTAAAACCATGATACTTTTACTGAACACCAATTCTGATTTTCTGATCAATCATGAAGGTGACGGCTTGACTACTGTTTATGCCACACCCTGTATATATCAAAACATTTCATTTTATCAAAGCAGTTTGGTATATATAATATATATAAGTATATATAATTTGTATTCAACAATCATATTGAGTTGTTTTGCATGCAGAATTATTAAATTATAAATATATGCATCCTATCCCATTTCTTCGATGTTTTATAACTCCAGATTCTTTTTTTGTTGATTTAGTTTTTGGAAATTTTCAAAATGGCGGTGATATGGAGTTTGACAACGTATAAAAACATAAAAATGTTCAAAATTGTCACTATACTTTTTTGTCAAGACGCGACTTTTTTGTCTGAACAACTCTTTTATCCGATTGATTGTTCGATTTGGTTTGATTATATTATTGTTTTTTTTTAAGGCCGCCGGATCCGCCTCATCCTCCTACGAATGAGAACTGTTACTACAACATGTCTGGTAAAAGACTCATGTACATTTTCAATCATGAAACATATCATAAAGCCATTGAGGAACAGTAAGTTTTTGACTTTCGTTTTCTTTACTAATGTTGTTTATTTATTTATTATTATTAATTATTGGTCTTTCTTGCTTTTCCTATAAAATAGCGATATAATAACAAAACTTTCTAATTTATTAATTTTTAAGTATTATATATTTATAAGCTACAGTAGTGTTGAACGTTGATTAAAAAATAATTTTTGATGACGTTCGTACATATTATGCTTTTGCGATTTCAACATTTACCGTAACTAGGAACTACATGTTATAATATGGGAGTTATTGCGGTACAAACATTCATATTTAGTATTATACTAACATTATTAAAGGTTACGCCACATTGGGAGCAAAACGCAGATAAGTTCATGTCACTAGTTAGCTCTATAGTTCGCGGTGTGAACCCAAGCATGAAAGACACGTCAGCGACATAAGCGAAGAAACCAAGCTACGAGTATCTACGTTTCGCTTCGCTCCCAATGTAGTCTACAGTTTTGACCGTGTAAGTTTATTTTGCAGGGCGCCACCTAGAAGCGGGTCTCAATTTCAGGTCACCAGACTGCGGAAAACTTTCCAAAACCTCCAGTTTTCTATTGACAAACCATGTATCGATTTTACTCACGGTGAAATTATGAAAAAATTAACAGACAGTAAGTATTTTATTATTGTAAAGTCTACAATGTAGACAACAAACACTTGCCTGCTACGCAGAGTTTCTGATTTCGCGACCTGATTTATTTAATTCTCGACCTAAATTGCCCGGGAATTCTCGGGAACCTTAGTTTTAATATTTAAAACCCACAAAAAAAAAACCCTAATAAAATGCAACTTATGGTAAAATAAACAGTATATATTTAATTGGTCCATACATAACCTATAAATATATTTATTAGCGAGGGTGGAAATAATATCTTTCACTCTATTTACAGTACCAAATTCAAATAAATTTTATGCTTTAGCTATGCTGACATTGCTGACTTATTATTTAATCGTAACATGTTTATGCTTAATTTCGTTTAAAAAGTGCTACCACTCAGTTTAAACTCATGTAACTCTACTTGGATATAGCAGGGCCGAGCGATGGTGCATAAAATAATTATTAGCAATATAATATATGATAATTGAGACACTTAGATCAAACTTGTTTTAGCACAATATTTTGAATTAAAGTAGGTACATAATTATGTAGGATGTAATGTGGAATGCTGCAATTTATTTTATATCATTTGGTGATGACTGGTTCTCTGACTGGACTGGAATGGTTTCTCTGAAGGATCGAATCCAGAACCAGGTGATCCAACACACTATATTCATATACAAAGCTCAACAAACAAGGATTATCAAACTAAAGAGGCAGTAAACCTGCCATATCAGCCGAATAACTGGTAACCGTTGGGGTAAACGGGTTCTTGGGGACCACGGATCCGCAAGCATAGTATAGGACGCCGTCAAGGCGGCTGGTAAGAGCTGGATGAGAGTAGCCCAAGATCGTGTTAAGTGCCTTGCTCAGCCTTAGACAGTGCAGGCTGATGTAGGGATGCGATTTTTTTAAGCTCGATTAAGCATAATCGATATTATGGATCGTAATGGATCACAACGTCTCAATCCGATCCGCGGATCGGATCGCATGCATTTGATCCGATTTTCAAAAGATCGATCCAAAAAAATCGCATGAGAATACAACATAATATATTTCAAACAAAAAGGGTTGGTTGGATCAACAAGGCAACTAATTACATTAACCAGAACATACTAACGACTAATTTAGTCTTATTATTATTAACTTTTTTAAGGTATACGAGTACATGAATGTCAATAAAGTATAAAAACTACATTACAATGTTTGAAAACCACAATATCGCGATCGCGATCCGATATTTGATAGAGTTGAATCGATCCGCGATCGGATCGCATGGTTTCGATCCGATCCGAAAATCGATTGGATCGTATGCTTACGATCCGATCTTCGATAAGATCGGATCGGATCGGCGCATCGCTAGGCTGATGATCATTCTTCTAAAACGCCCTAATTACAATAAAAAAGTGTGGTATAGTTTTATGAAACCACGATGCAAGTAAAACATTTCGAATAAATGTGTAGCTATGGTAGCTTACTACTATGACAGCAGTTGATATGACAAATAAGCATGTATACAAATATGACTGCAGAAGCGTCCACCAATCACAACTAGACCTAAATGTCATACATCATATCCACCAATCACGCTAAAGCACCGGCTGTAATGCGACATGCGATACATGGACGAAAAAATTTGAAGCGATGTAACAAAAGTTTCACTTTATAACGATAGTTGTAAATGTAATTTTCAGTTTGTGATAAGGATGTTCAAAAAGACACCTCCTGCGTGATTATTGTCATCATGACCCACGGCGAGGAAGGTGGCCGAGTGTATGCAGCTGACAAGGAGTACCCGATTAATGACGTCATCAACTATGTGTTAAAAGAACCTAAACTCGCCGGAAAACCTAAGCTTTTCTTTATTCAGGTAAGCAATAATGACATGTATCGCCATCTAGGCGGAGTAACGTTACATTTTCACCAAAACTAAAGATTAGAAACTTAACCTTCTTGACCATAACCGAGTCGTTGGCCTGAAGTCGTATAGGAACTTCTTTTCTCTGTATAGGCCTGATGTATTGCGATGACAATTTTGACATCAAGTGTCATAGAAGGATGTCAGTGTACGCGCCCTTTTTTTGACTTACGTATATAACCGGCTGCCACCAATTCTAAAGTGGCAGATAGGCAAATGTTTGACCGTCTGTCACTGAATATTGAGAATGGTGACAAATAGGCATAAGAGTATGACCGTCTGCCACCAGGGTATTGGTGAATTTTAGCCCTAATGTTTTAATGGCATAAATATTTTTAAAGGTTGTGCGTGCGTGGCAATAAGTACAAAAAACAATAATTTTTGTCAAAAAAAAATTTTTTTTTTTAACCCTAGTTTGGTCTTTTTGATTTTTTTTAATAATGTCTACTAGATTCTATGTAATTTAGCGCAATATTCATAGACCGAAATTCTGCTACGATCTTCCAAGAGCGGAGACAGGCATTTTACATGGTAGTAGGTTACTATCTAGCGTCCACTTGGCTAGTTAATACTCTCAAGTTTGAAATCTGCCGTGATACATCCAACAGTGTCTGCTGATAGATAGTTGTCCTTGAGAACCAGTTTTCCATTCTAGGCTTAGTGTGATACCATTGACCACATCATCACTTACCAACAACAGGCCAGTTAGGTATTGAATTTTTATTTCCAATTTATTCAGACCACGTCGGCTACGGCCTCACTGTCGTGTGAAATATCTCTGGTCTTCGCGTCGTCTGCGCTTTCTACGTAGACTGAGAACATCATGGACAGCCTTGTCTAAACGAGTGTTTACTACTAGCAGGCCTGATTCGAAAAATTGCTTAGTAAGTGTGACACCGTGGTGCCTTTTTAACCCCCGACGTAAAACGAAGGGGTGTTATAAGTTTGACGTGTGTAGCTGTGTGTCTGTGTATCTGTGCTTGTGTGTGTCTGTCTGTAGCATCGTAGCGCCCAAACGGATGAACCAATTTTGATTTAGATTGTTTTTGATTGATAGGTGTCTTCATCGAGAGTGTTCTTAGCTTTGTTTCATGAAAATCCGTTCAGCCATTTAAATATTATCAGCTCGATTTGGTTTTCTTAGATCGCGCGCAAAAAAATCAAAACGGCGCTTCTGCGCACTACTTACTCGTCACTCTGCTGCCGTTTGTTAAGCGTAGTTTACATAAGTCAAATTTATTAAATTAAGTATCCTGTTACTTTAATAATATTTCAAAAATATGGTAAACTTGATCTAATGGATCTGCAGAATACTCTCAAGTCCTCGTCTGAGATGTCGTGTTTAGGCTCATTGGATTGGTAACGCTTCGAACAAAATACATATACAAATCAGTCGGGGGTGGTTTTAAAATTTAAATGTAGATATTATAATAATTATAATCAGGCTTCTTTCACCACGCTCAAAGTAAGTCTTGAGAAGCTACCTACTAATAGGCAATCCACATGTTTGAAATGTAATGGTTTGTTTCAACTATAGAAGTAAATATTAATTATTTGTATATTATTAGAATAAAACTACTAAAACTTCAGTTAGCAGCTTCATTTACTTTTTATATTTAGTATATTGGAATTTATCATTAAATGTTACCATTAACAGTGATATACCTCTGTTTTAATTTCAATTAATGAATATGAATCATCCGGCAAGCTCTCATTTTGACTCAAGTGCCATGCGCCTTTGGTTTTTCCCGCTCAAATGGCAAACAGTCGGATGGTTTGGACAGACAAATAATTGAGTAACGAGTTAACGAGACGAGTACTTTTATCCGGTCCCTAGTCAGTATCGATTCCAAAGTATCAATATTAATAAGATCGTTTAAAAAATTAAAAGAACCGATTTCAAATGCCGCGCTATTAATTTTTAGTACCAAGTTTGAGGTGTTTATCTCCATATCTCTGGAGATACCAATCAGATCTTGATGAAATACTCAATTCGAATATATATATATATATATATATATATATATATATATATAAATTTATTCGAATTGAGTAACCTCCTTTTTTGGGAGTCGGTTAAAAATACTTGGAATTGAACTAAAATTACATCCCTAGAAAGTTTAACAATAAAAATCGCCTGGTGTGAACCTGGTATACTAGGGCCACATGAGTCAAAAAAAGCTATGGCGGCCGCGGCGGTATAATCTAAATGATTACAAGATTATTTTTAACAATCTGGTGGCACGGGAGTGCCCCCGCCAAGACGAGCCAAGCGACACGCAAGGGCCTACCTACGTTTTGTCCAAGCGCTTCGTCGTATTTTTGAATCCTCATAACTTGGATTTGGATTATACCAGATAAACAAAATTCTCGGTACATGATGTCAATAGTGGACTTATTAAACATATAAAGTTTTTCAATTGCATAGCTCGTATTGGATTTTATTGATATCTAAAAACCCCAATTTCGTAACTCAACAAACATTGTTGATGAGACTAGGCGGCTCGTACTGTCAAAACGTTATCAGATCTCATGTAGAGACAAGCTTCTACCTCTACACGCCCTAACTAAGCCAAGCCACATATTTTGACTAAGGTGTACTTGTACAGTTAGGGCGTGTAGAGTTAGAAGCTTGGCTCTACATGAGAGCTGGGGTGGAAGTCTCTTCATTGATATCGACGCGTCCTGTCATTGCAAACGTCTAGTAGAGGGAGATACAGCTAGATAGTTGTATACTTCCATCTCTGTTTGACTAAGGTGTACTTGTACAGTTAGGGCGTGTAGAGTTAGAAGCTTGGCTCTACATGAGAGCTGGGGTGGAAGTCTCTTCATTGATATCGACGCGTCCTGTCATTGCAAACGTCTAGTAGAGGGAGATACAGCTAGATAGTTGTATACTTCCATCTCTGTTCATAACGACGATCATTGGTCGAAATTCATCGCTATTCATGTAGAGACTACCACCGGCCCTGATAAGATAACTTTTTGACAGTGCGAGCCGAATGTTCTCGTCTTGGCAACATTTTACATCAAAATGTTTTGGTGGGATGTATTATATAGCTAATATTTGTATTGAATTAGCTTTTTACAGAGTGTGTAAATTCCCATAATGTAAATTATTGACGATTAATCCGAACTCTTCAAGTTGATAAATGTATTAATAAACATGTTTCAGGCTTGCAGAGGCGAGAACGGTGACAAAGGTCATAAGGTCCAACATGACGGGCGAGCGACCGTCACCATCCCACTGCATTCTGACTGCTTCGTGATGAAAGCGTGCTATGAAGGTTAGTATGATAAATGATGATGCTATACCAGATATGACCAGTGGCTTCGCCAAACTCCTGTATAATAATCAAAGTTCTTTAACCGCATCACGACTTACCAACAGGTGAGATAGTCAATATCAAAATGTTGCAAATAAGCCTTCTAGATTATTTTAAGGATTAATTTACCACTGAATACTCAAAACGCATCATTTCATCCAACATTCAACAGTACTTATAAAAATACTCTTGGTTTTTTTTAGGAAACGTATCATTTCGGTCGTGGATGATCACAGACCTGTGTAATGTGATTGAGAAACATCATCGGAGTATGGACCTTCTGCAGATGGTGACGCTGGTTAACGATTGCGTGGCCAACAGAGTTGGTAACCCTCCGAAGGAATATCCAGAATACATCGACTGTAAACAGATCCCAGATACTCAATTCACTTTGAGAAAACTACTCAAACTCTAAGACTGAAAGAAAAACATGTTTGTCACAAATTTTTAGTTTTTGGAATGTTAACTATTTTTGGCATAGTGCTTAACAACAAACAATGCATTAGTACCTAATGCAGCCTTAAATAATAATTAATTAATTAATTAATTAGAAGGAATTCGTACGAGTTAGTAATAAATATACAATTTATTGAAATGTTTTAGTTAGTTATATTTACCTCTCACTCAATATTTTGTTTTCCTTATTCCGTATGGCCTTTAGGTGCACTTGGAAGGTTTATGCAGATCTCTACGACACAAGTTTTTTTCTTAGTGTAGGGTCTGCACGTCATCTGATATTGCAATGTAAGTCTTAACTAATAATGTAAAGCAATTAAAACAATAATATAAAGAATTATACATAAGTACTTTAGTTTCTTAGAGAGTACTGTTATTTTAATTGAATTTGTATGTCTAATTACATTGTATGTATATTATTACTGTTTTTGGAATAAATTATCCCACCACAAACATTTTCATGTAAAATTTTGCCAAGACGAGCCTATGCGGCTCGCACTGTCAAAATGTTTTCAGATCTCATGTAGAGCCAACCAATTGCAAAAAGAAATATAAGCCTTCTAATCTCCTCTTTAAGATTTTTGAAGGGTCATATTTCTATAAAGAAGCAAATGATAGGGCATAGCTACAGCAGACCTTGATTTTTTGTAGAAACAAATTTTGCTCTAGAAGCATTTTCCAGGGAGAAAACGGGGGAATACGTTTGTATGGAAAATTGCACCCCGCGTTCGCTCTTAAATCGCTAGAGCCGCTTAATTAAGTCTACAAGCACATTACAAAACTTGAAAACACAGGTAACTTATAATCGGGTTACAAAACGAACATACCTTGCAAACCAAAATTGGTCCAGTAGTTTTAACTACAGACGCTCATATAGAAATAGAAACATGCATATATCTCTCCTCTCTTTTCCCTACAGATGGTAGGAGCATTATATTGATAATCCATCTGACTTGCCTTGCCTTTTGACCATCATCAAGGATAATATCTGCCTCCTTAACCTTGCGGTGTTCCGGCAGCAGAGCACTTGAGAGTAATACCATTCTAGGCTTAGGGTGGTTACTATATATCTTGAGAGTCATACCATTCTAGGCCCAGGGTGGTTACTATATATCTTGAGAGTCATACCATTATAGGTCCAGGGTGATTACTATATATCTTGAGAGTCATACCATTCTAGGCCTAGGGTGGTTACTATATATCTTGAGAGTCATACCATTATAGGTCTAGGGTGGTTACTATATATCTTGAGAGTCATACCATTCTAGGCCTAGGGTGGTTACTATATATCTTGAGAGTCATACCATTCTAGGCCTAGGGTGGTTACTATATATCTTGAGAGTCATACCATTCTAGGCCTAGGATGGTTACTATATATCTTGAGAGTCATACCATTCTAGACCTAGGGTGGTTACTATATATCTTGAGAGTCATGCCATTATAGGTCTAGGGTGGTTACTATATATCTTGAGAGTCATACCATTCTAGGCCCAGGATGGTTACTATATATCTTGAGAGTCATACCATACTAGGCCTAGGGTGGTTTCTATATATCTTGAGAGTCATACCATTCTAGGCCTAGGGTGGTTACTATATATCTTGAGAGTCATACCATTCTAGGCCTAGGGTGGTTACTATATATCTTGAGAGTCATACCATTCTAGGTCTAGGGTGGTTACTATATATCTTGAGAGTCATACCATTCTAGGCCTAGGATGGTTACTATATATCTTGAGAGTCATACCATTCTAGGCCTAGGGTGGTTACTATATATCTTGAGAGTCATACCATTCTAGGCCTAGGGTGGTTACTATATATCTTGAGAGTCATACCATTCTAGGTCTAGGGTGGTTACTATATATCTTGAGAGTCATACCATTCTAGGCCTAGGGTGATTACCATATATCTTGAGATTCATACCATTCTAGGCCTAGGGTGGTTACTATATATCTTGAGAGTCATACCATTCTAGGCCTAGGGTGGTTACTATATATCTTGAGAGTCATACCATTCTAGGCCTAGGGTGGTTACTATATATCTTGAGAGTCATACCATTATAGGTCTAGGGTGGTTACTATATATCTTGAGAGTCATACCATTCTAGGCCTAGGGTGGTTACTATATATCTTGAGAGTCATACCATTCTAGGCCTAGGGTGGTTACTATATATCTTGAGAGTCATACAATTCTAGGCCTAGGGTGGTTAATATATATCTTGAGAGTCATACCATTATAGGTCTAGGGTGGTTACTATATATCTTGAGAGTCATACCATTCTAGGCCTAGGGTGGTTACTATATATCTTGAGAGTCATACCATTCTAGGCCTAGGGTGGTTACTATATATCTTGAGAGTCATACCATTCTAGGCCTAGGGTGGTTACTATATATCCTGAGAGTCATACAATTCTAGGCCTTGGGTGGTTACTATATATCTTCGACTGCATCATCGCTTACCACCAGGCGAAACAGAAGTCAAACGATAGCCTACCATATATTAAAATACTATTGAAATATAAATATTCTTAATAAATAAAAAAATGAATTTATTTTCGGCAACTAATATTGATGTTACATAGGCCCATATTTAAACATATACCTTACAGACTAACATAGATACAAAATCAGCAGTATTTATGTACAGAATTCCAATTTATTTTCCAATTTATTAATTACTAGCAGCCCGCCCCGGCTTCGCACGGGTAGAACATATATGCCTACAAAATTTGCATCAGTTTGTTGCATCGAATATAAAATATGAACATATTTAACAACCATCGTCATATTTCATCCAATTTACACAAAACCTTAACGAATTATGCACCTAAACCTTCCTCATAAACACTCTGGCTATTGGTGAAAACCGCATGATAATCCGTTCAGTAGCTATTGAGATTATTGCGAACAGACAGACAGACGCAGTGATGGAATTTGTTTTATAATACTTACGTAGTGATATTGGACGGCCCTTTAGCGTAAAGGATAGTTACCCGGATTCTGACCCGACGGTCGTTGGTTCTAATCCTAGCTATATACCTACCAATGAAAGTTTTATGTGCATTCATGAATCATGAGTTTTCGTACAGTGGTAGTGGGATCATTAAATCTACCAAAAAGTAGCTTACCACCAAGGAGCCCGGGCCCGGTGGCGTAATCGGGAGAACGGTCAGCTTTGATGCCGTGGTACCGAGTTCAAACCTTACCGTGCACCAATGGAATTTTCCATCGAAAAATTTATGTGCGCTTCTCACAGTGGCCCTCCGGTGAAGGAAAACATCGTTAAGAAACCAACAACCCCCGCATGGTGGTAGGACACTATATAGTGTCCGCCTGGCCGGCTACCACCCTCAAGTTAGAAAATCTGTCGCCAAAAACATCTAATGTGTTCCGGCAGCTATCCTTGAGAGCCATGGTTCCCCAGTCTAGGCCTAGCGTGCTTACCATCTTCGACCACATCATCACTTACCAACAGGTGAGATAGTGGTCAAACGCTAGCCTATAAGATATATATTAAAAAAAAAGGTGAACATCTGCCGCCATAACCTTACGCTTTCCCCGACGCAAAATATAGGGGTAATATACGTTTAACGTACGTATCTGGTCCGGTTAGGTGCTAAGATGCTACAGACAGACACCTGTCTGTAGCATCTTAGCACCTAACCGGATGAACCGATTTTGTTTTTATTATGGATAGTTTTTTTTTGTTTGATAGATGTCTTCATCGAGAGTTTTCTTAGCTTTGATTCATGAAAATTCGTTCAATCGTTATAAAACTATGAGCTTTTTTCTAGTTAATTGCGCTATGAAATCAAATTTCATAGGTCTGATCAATTCGAAAATCTTCTTCTTCAACGATATTGTAAGAACATGGAAGCATTAACTTGATGCTGGGACATCTCCTAGACTCTACAGAATACTCAAATCCTCTCCAACTTACAGCTCAGATTTTAAATGTCGTGTTTAGAGTCATTGGAATGCTTTTAATGAAAAGATTATACATAGATCAGTCGGGGTGGTTTAAAATATTATATTATATATATAGATCATGATTATTTTATACAATAGATCATATTATTATACTATATTGACTTCAAATTGATTGTGTTCGGTGGGGATCTACAGCATAGCTAAGCCTATAATAATATTTTCGTAGTAACTATGACCTAATCTGTGGTTTCACTGCAAATATTTTATTAATTTTGCGATGCGTGTATGTGAAATTCGTGATATCTTCTAGAGTTTTCATTTGAATGATATACTGTAAAGGACAATTTTAATCTATAATATGTGGCCAAGCTAATTAACGTAATTATTTGGATAAGGATTAATTCTATATACTTGAAAATAGCCTTGGAAGTTATGTAATATTTTTTAACAAAAAATTTAAGAATTAAATGGTTACTGTGAGTCAACCTTAAGAGATAGACATATGCTGTCGCGGACTTTTTTGTAGGTCTTATTAAGTTGTACAACTCTTGCATAGAAAATATTCTTCTATCTATTTTTAATTAAGCAGCGTTCGTAAGAAACGTGTTTTTTCGACCGTTGTTTTGCCGACTTAGGTTGCAAATTAGGTCTCCACAAATGTACCTTTGATTTAAACGGGATAATATATAGCTAATATATATAGATAATATATGTTGCATGCTATGTTGCACATTTCATCATCAGAATCATGCAGCAAGTTATTTTAATAAGGTACAATGATGCTAAATTAAATGATACTTAATAAAATATGATAATTATATAAATCTAAAAGTTATTTTAACTTGTATGTTGTTTCACACATAAATTGTTGTAAATTTATTCTAATAAGTGACTTATCGCGCTAATAAACACATAATTTTATATACCTCAACGTTTCGATCAAGCTGCATTGACCGTGGTCATCACACCATCATGCTCCTTATAGGTTAGTAGTTACTTATAGTACGGTAAAACATTGTTAACAATGCCCATAGCCAGTCCATACAAATCACGAAGTTCTCCATTACCACTCATTTCCTATACAGCTTATCGCAAAGAGCGCTTCCTCAAAAATGAACCCGAACTTTCATTACAGGCCCGGAAATTAAACATCAATTTGAACTGACAGTACTTTTAACTGATCCAAAAGAGTATTTGAGCTGATGGTAATCGTATCATCAATCAAATAGACGCCTTCCCTAGACACGGAAAAGTTATATTCGAGCGGAAATTTTAGTTATTTTAGTTCGATTATACAGGCTCTATACGTGAAAATGTGCTGATTGTTGTTTTGATTGTGATTATTTCCTTATAAATTTTATCAGGCTCATTAGGTCCTACAACCACATAGTAGGTACTCGCCGTATGGAATGAAGTTTCAAAAACCTCTTTTACTAATAATACACGTTTGTTGTTGTGTGTAAAATGCGTTAGTAAAATCAATACATAAGGCAGTTTGTATATCAATTTAACCGGACCGATTCACCTGATATTTTGCAAAGGGGTCGCATCAATGTTTTTTTCCTCTGACGGACGAGAGTTTTTCCGCTATCTCACCTGGTGTTAACAGAAGATGCTGTTTTAGATGGAATTCTGCTTGTCTAGATTGGAAGACTGCACTGAAATAAGGCCCCGGACATCTGAGTTTAGTCCAATTTTCAGAGCGCGACTATCCCAATCCCAACCCATCTTCCATAATGATTGAAATCGAACATCATATTATAAAATAAGTTTTTAGGTTTTCTTGTAAGGGCTGGCGCTCACTGACGGCGTGGCACAGCATGGCACGGCAGGTTGTGCTGAGGCATCCGTGGCATCCCGTGGCATCCTGAAAGCGCAGCGACGGCCAGCGTTGCCGTTAGCGTACATTTTACACATTCGGCGAAATCGCTTGCCTATAAACTGATAAACTTATGCAACGCTAGTCATTTTCTAATCTCTACTCAGTTTGAAGTGTTTTTCTTCATGTCTCTGGAGATAAATCTTATCAGATTTAATCTAATTACAATGGTACCTAACGGGAACCATATTCTCTCAATTAAAAAAATCCAAATCGGTTAAAAAATTAAGGAGATCTGAATAAAAATACAGGCAAATTGGGATTTACTTTTTGTGAAGTCGTTTGAAACGCAAGATGTTGTTTATATCCAGTAATAATACTATTTGACAGTTTTGCACTTGACGCTTATCATCTTTTTACCGGCTAGCAATAGGAAAACTTATCCCGACAACACAAATTCTGTCTACGCACAATGAATAAAAATAGTTTTCAGGTATCCCACTCGCAGTCACTCAAAACTGTTATAAACCTTATTACAAGCGGCATTAGAGCGATAATCCAAGATCGGTTTGGTCGTCTGAGGAAGCGAGATGTTGCTTTTCTTGTATTGCACATTAAGTATTCATTGATGCTTCGGAAAAACATTTTTTTGCTATCTTCTTGTTGGTTACGTTTGAATAAGTAGATCGGGTTCGGTGTCCTATTTCCTGTGAAAGGGATCTTTGGTGAATATTTTGTGGAAATGGATTTTTGTCGCATACATTCCGATTGTATTTTGAGGTATGTCTTTGTCTATTCCTACCTATGTATATCTATTTATAGTAGATAACAATACTGTTGTTGTTAGGTACTAAAACATAGTTTTGTGTCGATAATTAATCCATAGTATTCTAAAATAAAACAAACAAGTTTATTCCATGATCAATTTTATTCTAATTAAGTTTAAGTGGAAACATGAATTCTTATAACATGAATCTAAAGAAGGAAACACTATTATACTCTTAATTATGAAATACTTATTAAATTAACAAATGTCTTTCATTATGTCATAGTTCAAATTATAATACAAACTTAGGTTTTGTCTGTGACTTATTAAACGCCACATTATATGACTCGACATATACGACTTGTAATATATGAGTCGCAATATATGACTCGACATATATGACTCGTCATAAATGGCACGACATAAACTCCCAGTGTGAACACTTATTAGTAATAAAATATAGGGTAAAACGCAAAATAAAGTTACAAGATTTATTTGCAAAATTGTGCCGTAATCGAGCTTATTCTTAATATTACCAATGTGAATAGAGATGACTGTAAAATTAACAAAAACGTCTGTTTCAACAATAGTAATTACAGCGTTTAATCCTCTTTGCAAACACTAGCAATAATAAAGATTTAAATCAAACGGTTAAAATCACCACGCAAACGATAGTAGATAGATCTCGAGGCTTAGTTAAAAGTAAAAAAATAGTATCGACAATAGGCGCATCTCTATTCACACTTAACATTTGATAGAGCTCGAGTGCCGAATAACCCTACCTACTTTAAAACGTGTAACAATGACATGTTATCTGCAAGTAATCAAAAACATTATACATTTTTATCTTTACTTTTAACCATTATTTGAGAAGGCACATGAAATATTTCTTTCTTATAAATAAATGAATAGTGCTGACAGTACTGTTTTACTAAAAAGCAAGGTTTAGAAGCTAGAAAATAAATGTAACTTTTAGGCCAGAAATTTTTACGGTCGTTTAATTATTGAATTGATAGAACTTTTATCGATATCTAAGAATGGATACTAGCGCAACATTATTCCTAGCCGTTTCGGTAGAGTAAGATTTACAAATGTTCAAATAATTTATTTTCGTAAGAATGACTTTTTAAAATCGATTTTTACCACCAGCATTCCGCCAAGCTCAATCAGTCAATCCGTATTACGTCTACATACCTGTTCACACTAACTGAGTAGCTTTTAAAATTAGAATCTTCAGTAAAAAAACCAACTACTTCGATTTTTTCGAAGACGACAAATTGCCTCATATGACTCGCAACATATGTCAATCTTGACATATAAGACTCGTCGTATATGACTTAACTTGACTTGATAAAATTAAAGTTATTTTGGCTACTTTCTTTTTTATTTTATTAGATATTATACTTGACGCATAAAATAAATAAATATAACTGATCAAAGCCTCAGTTAGTGTAAACAAGCTACAAATGTATGAACATGTCTTACTCACTATATAAAAATACAACAATTTACGGTAGAATCTTTTTTACTCGCAACACTTACATTTTGTAAACGAGACAAATGGGTTCCAAAGTGGTACCTAGATGATGATATGCCACACTTGATCGACATGAACGCGCTAAATTTTCTAAAAAAGAGTACTTTTTACCATTATAAAACAAATAAAATTATCTACTAAATCTCATATGAGAAACGCTCACTGGGAAATAATGGATATTGAATCAAAACGTATTTAAATTTAATGTCTATTTATTTGAATAATCGTTGTAACTATTATTTAGCGCCTTCACAATCTGATCTAATTTACTTATTGTACAAGCTACCTTTATTAATAACATACAAAACCTCTATTTTATTATTGTTATTTATGTCATTCAAGAAATATATAAATCGGTGGCTTTATTTAATTGATATTACAGCGTATAAATTGTCAGACATCATTTGACAGTAGCTAGGATAATATAAAAATTGACAAGCTGGTTTCTGACACGTTAATAAAATCTCGAATCAAGGGAGGAAGTCTCTACATTGATAGCGATGCGTCCTGTCATCGCAAACGTCTGCTAGAATGAGATGCAGCTAGACAGTTGTTATCTGCATCTCTTTTCGTATCGACGATTATCGCTCTAAATTCATAATTCTGCATGTAGATACTACCGGCCCAGTTCAAAGCTTGTATGTTAATTCAAGAGTCACATATATATTTTTTTTCACAAATTATAGGCTAGCATATGACCACTTTATCGCCTGGTAGTTAGCGATTATACGGTCGAAAATAGTGAATACGCTAGGCCTAGAATTCTGACTCTCAAGGGCTGTGTACTGCCGGAATATCGTAAGGTTATGGTGGCAGATTTTCTCTTCGATGGTGGTAAGCCACACTTTGGTAGCAAGTCATGCGAAACATTGAAATAATATACTCCTACCACCTCTGGATATCAATGTAATACAAGTTAAACATATTATTCGCAATATTGCAATACAATTTGTAGTTGACAAATGATTAGCAGCCCAGAGGTGAAAGTCTCTACATTGATAGCGATACGTCTTGCATCGCAAACGTCTGCTAGAATGAGATGCAGCTAGACAGTTGTTATCTGTATCTCTTTTCGTATCGACGATTATCGCTCGAAATTCATAGCTATGCATGTAGAGACTACCGGCTGAGCACTATTGCCCTTCTTTGGTATCAAAATTATTTCCCTTTACTGTAAAATGACGCTTACAATTTAGTTAAAAACACGTCTGTAGAAACAAATTTATTCAAATCTGTACCAATCTTATCTTATTTTCGATTAAATTACTTTAATTTGATCCCAAAACAGGTATGAAGAGCCAGAATGATATATTTTTTGTTACATCAATGATTTTAACTAAAAAGCGATACGACGACGATAAAAGCCATATTTACAGTCGCACAGTCGACAGCGAACTTACGATTTTTTGGAATAATTTTGCCATAAGTTTTATTATCATATCTTTATATCAAGATAATCAGATCTTTATATCTTTATATCAGGAGTAAAACAATTGCTCTGCCATTTAAAATATTTTTTTGTTAAAAATATTTTTTTTGTTCAAATCCTGTATTATTTTTTAATTTAATTTTATTGAAATAATTTCATTCCAAAATATCGTATAAAAACAACATAAACACTGCCAACTACCAACTACGCTAGAAGTAAGAAAAATATACATATACATTATTATAATATACATAACTAATTTATTAAAAGCTCGTGAAATATTTTAGTGTCACAAAAAGTTGTCTTTTACAATTTTATAATACTAGATTTTAATATACATACTAATAATATAATATATATGTATCTATATATAACGATCCAGCGTGTAATACCTTGAATAACAATCCAATTAAAAACAGAAGAAAACCTGAACTTAAATACTAGAACACTCAAAACCTATAAATATAAAAAAAAAACACATTACACATGTCTTTAGAATATGCTGCTTGATAATGACCCGCTTTTTCCTATTTGTATAAAATTGGGTGTACTCAAAATTACATCATAGTTACACTATTGCTTTGGTAATGTCATCAACGAAATAGATTGAGACTAAAAAATTGTCTTTTGATAACGACGAAGTTAATTAAATGCATATCACACTGGCTTCGAATGACGTCGAAAGAAAAGCGAGCGAAAACTGGGAGCGAAATTATTAAGTTCTCGCTCAGATTGAAACTTTTCGCTCCGGCAAGGTTTTACTGATACATTAATCTAGACGTATGTAAAGTACAAAATTTCATGAACAAACATTCCAAATATAATATTACTTTTAATATTTGTCACTACATCAAATCTATGGAAGCCAAAACGAGACGGCGTTACTAAAACGCCGTCAAAATGCGACAATGTTATTTTTACACACGTATGTTTTATATTAAAATTTATCTTCTATTTTTTTCTTTAGCCAACTCGACTTATTATAGAGATAGCTTTTTTTAAGTGGTCCTATTTTTTATGTCAAGGTAATAAGAAAATATTTAGTACTGGTCCAAGATATTTGTAAATAAAAAAAGCATAACCTGACGTAAGCAAATAATTTTTGGCTTAGATTTTTTTATATTCGAGGAGCTATCCCGTTATTTTAGGTAGGTATTTAATTATTGATTATTTTTCAATGGTAAAATTTATTTTGATTGTGGTACAGACCCTGCGTCGTTTAAGCGATTTACAATCTAATACCAATATTATACCCAATATCAGTACCATACCAATATTTTATTAGTAATAGGGTATTTGACTAGTAAATTTTACAGAACGTACCTAATGAGTAGAGAACAATGTAGTAGAGTAGACACAAAGAGTAACATTTATAAACGCTAACAAAAAAATTTTGAATAATTATGCAATGTCGGCAAGTATTTTTTATAGACATTTGGTACTCATTTTTTATCCTATTTATAAATAAATGATCGTTGATATAAATCGTAGTCAAACACCCTATTATATTATTTTTTAGGTCTAAATCTACAAAAAGCATGACAAAACACCGTAGGCCGATAGGAACTGAACATCCACTAAAACATATCCGCTAAGCCATACTTTTATAACCGAAGTCGAAACGTGCACTAAAATAAACTAAAATTTCGTCAAAATACAAATCGAAAATTCAGCAACTGCAGAAAAAACTACACCTTAATTCTAATTCTCACTTATTTTAGTTACAAAATGTATATCAGCACTGTGTATATAACAGCCAATGAATACGTCATTTCAAAACCGCTCACGGATAGTAGAGATACTTGAAAGCATTTTACAAAATTTCGCTCATATTGCTTTCTAAAATTTTCGCTCGCTTCGCTTATTTTAAATTTCACTTTTGATGTTAAAGTTTAGAATTATATTTATATTTGGTGATTTATATTGATACAAAAATTTCGAAGCATCTCTACTATTCGATATACGCTGTGTTTATTGCGCCTCTTTAAACATAATTGATCTTTATCCCACTGTTCATAAGGTTCAAGTCGATATCACTGGGTGTTAAGGTGTAAGCTACCGAGGCGCATCAGCAGTGGTTTAATATCTCGTGACTATGAATTATCTTGTTCTTCCCAGTCGACGCTCGCCCATTGTGGCAGCTCCGTCTCGTACTCCCAGCCGGGGCCCTGAATAAAGGCATAGAATCTAATAAGAGATATTAATATTTATTGTTTTGCACATTGTTACACACAAACCAAAATTTCATCGTACCGATGGGACTCGAAGCCGCACTTCGTCACACATCGGTCTTATCGATAGTATCACACCGTGGCTAAATTGGCAGAGCTCCTGGCCATGTTTCCCAAGGGGGTGCGGGTTCGAGTCCCGTAGGTACGATAAAATTTTGGATTGTATGTAACAATGTACAAAAATATAAAGTTTGTTACGCTTTAAGAAACATAATATACGTATATATTTTTATTAAATCATCACCATCATTATCAGCCGGTATCAGTCCACAGCTGGACGTAGGCTTCCCCCAAGACACGTTTGCCAGTCACTGATCACCGCTTTGCGAATGAATGTTTAGTAAATGAGTATGTACTAATCGATGTTCACATCAGTGAACGTCTCAAACTCACCGCGTAACCTCACTCCTGAGGAAGAGCGACTGACTCGCTCGAAACCTAGATCGAGAAAATTCGACTAAAGGTACGTGAATTACAGCCGGTATATAACATTAAAAATGTTGCAAATTTACGATCCATACAGAATTACAAAAGTTATTGTGCATTCTAAATATATCCCTTCAACTCGCGGTGACAGATCAAAAATATACTTAAGCTGAGCTGCACCATCTTACGGCGTTTTCGTAAAAAGACTTGTGTCTAAAGTCAAAATTCAAAACATTTAGTCAGTATATGGGCAAATTAAAAATTTGCACTTACACACGTCAAATAACATTAAATAGATCATATTCAATAATAATTATTATATAACAGAAACATAACTTATTGCTTTGAATTTACAATTGCTGTTATTTCCCCTGATTAATGTAGGGTTGCCAACCGTACTATTACGTGCACCCCCAACCCAGTACATGTTTCAGTACTTCAGACAATTTTTATCTAAAAATTGTGAAATATTGAAACACAATAAATAAATAAATATATAAATAAATTAATATAGGCTGATGATGACGAAATAAATAAGACGCAAACTAATCGCAGTACCTACAAATCATTTTCCGAATAGAACTGATTGTCCGTCTATAACCTGCATAATACCGTCGTAATATGGTAAGAGTGCAGTCCGCGTATCGGCAAACGTAGAGAAGGATGATTAGTGACCTGGTGATTCGTCAACATTCGAAAAGCCGGCAGTAATTGGAAAACAAGACCTAAAGATCGAGCTCAATGGCGCGTCTTGGAAGAGGCCTTTGTCCAGCAGTGGACTGATAGAGGCTGATTTTGACGATGATGATGATGACAATATCAAAATAAAGCAGAAGGTGCTCACAAAAGCATCGAAATAAAGAAATGTTGTATATGATAACATTAGATAATATTAATTTATCTGTAATCTTAAACACTGAGATATGAATGATTATTAATTTATTATTATTATTTTATTTCATGTAATATCTCTCGAGTCTACAGCCGGTCCTTTGGAAGGCATTGACGGAGCTGAAGGCAACGTCAAGAGGCCCTTTACAATATTAAGATACTTATAAACTATGGTGTAATATATTATTATGTTACCTTGTATTTCCAAGCGTGCAGATACATAACAAGGTCGCGGGGGCGGGGGTCACGGTAGCGCACGCGGCACTCGTAGCAGTGGGGGTCCGACGCGAGTGTGTCCGAGCCGCTCGCCGAACTGCTCGGCGCGGCCACTGCGGGCGTGCACCCTGTCTGCGTTGCCACTGTCACCTTGTCCGACTGGAATGGAGACAACAACATGGAATTAATAATACTATAAAGCCTTTTCGAATAGAATCAATCATTTTATTTATTTTTTTCTTTACCAAGCACAAGTCCGGTCTTGTATGGAGTACTGTTCACACCTTTGGGATGGTTCTGCCAAATACCAGCTGGGACCACTGGAAGCTATTGAGAGGAGAGCCAATAAACTCATCAGCGACGACCTACTAGTAAGCAAGAGACTCCAGAGTCTCGCGCATCGCCCGCAAAGTCGCTTGCCTATCGGTTTTTTATCGGATAAATTTCGGAGAGTGTGCAATGGAACTGCATGATTTGATTTCGCCATCCCCATTTATAATCGAACATTCAGAGATACTAAAAGGCGCCAACGATTTATGGCGGATATACCATTTACCCGAACGAAGCGATTTACTTCTTCGTTCTTCATATGAACCGCCAAGGAATGGAATATCCTGCCTGAGTTGAAACAGTTTCCGATTCCAATAGCATTGCGAATAGCAAAATTCAGAGACAAGAAATATCCGAATTGGTTTTCAAATTATTTGCTGATAGCAGCAACGCTTTTCACGCCTTGCTGCTTTCAGGCAAGCGTTTCGATTACCTCCTCATTAAATTATGAGTAAGTATTTAAACAAATCATACCTTAGCATCCATCGAATCGTCATTGAGAGCAGGCGAAGCGACCGGAGACGGCGCTAGAGTGCACGCAGGGGCAGGCGAATCTGTTCCCTCACCGGGGGCTTCTGCCCCACTCGACGGACTCGGCAACGTCGCTGTACGGCACGATACGATGATATATAAAATGGGAATATATTTATCTTTCTTAGAACATTTTTATGTTAGCAAATTGTTACAAAGGAATTTAATAAGAAATAAGTTTTTTTAAAGCAGTTTTCTACAGAAGGATCTTAATTTGTACACAATGTCAAGTAGTTATAAAATCATTTTTTTAAGTTTAAATAGCAAATTGTCAAATCAAACATTCAGTAATGCCTCCATTTCGGTTAAAAAGAGAGTTTTTCGATAACAAGTTTTGAAAGTGACCATCTCGCCTCGTTTACCTTCTTTGTACAGTTATTACCGCATGCATTTTTAGGGTTCCGTAGCGGAATGGCAAAAAATGGAACCCTTATAGATTCGTCATGTCTGTCTGTCTGTCCGTTCATATGTTACAGCCATTTTATTGCGAAACGATTAGGACTATAGAAGTTTAAGGGGGGGCATCCCATACATGGAATCAATTGTTTCATTAGATTATATTGAATGGAATATTGTTAATAACAATATTTCCTAATAAACATTATACTGTAATACTCACTTCAAGAATATTCAAATCAAATTAGTTGTATTAATAAATTTATTTCGTGAATAAATATTATGATTATGAAAAAACTGTAACAAAAAAAAGAATCTTCATACCTATAGGTGTGGGGTTTCAGATAGGTTTTTGAAAATGACACTGAGGTTTCTAAAATATTTTTTTCCCAACGTCAATCATTTAAAAGATAGACGCGTCTAAAGCGGTAAAATGTGTCCCCCCCCCCTCTAACTTTTAAACTAAGGGAGTGAAAAATCTAGAAAAAATATAGGTCTCATTAAAAACTTTCAACGAAAATTAGTTTGAACGAGATACAGTCAGCAGTTTTTGAGATATAGCGACCGCAAATATATCTTTTTTTTTCATACGAACACTATGAAAAACTTCTAACCGTGAAAACGTGTAACATAAAAATACAAGTCATATCATAAGTCATAACTTACGCGTCATGACGGTAGAGGGCGTGACCCCGGGGGCGGGCGACTCGAGCCGCGGCGACGACTCCCTTGAGGCCGGTCCTGTATCGCAATCGTCTTCGCCCACTGTAAATATAATGTCACAAAGTTATGTTAAAAATATCGGGCTAGACTTAAATTTATATTTGCCTAGTTTAAATACGCACGTATATTTTAATGTTGATTGTAGAACATTGTTGTAGTTTGAGTCAAATGCAAATGTCAACAAGAACTTTGTAGTGGTAGGACTTCTGCTAGTCCGCCTGGGGCAGTACCACCACTTTGCCTATTAATTTTCAGCCGTGAAATAGGAATGTTTTTAGGTTGAAATGGCAAAGTGTCCTGTGAAAATACAGGGCATGTGAGACTCAACATCCTTATGTCTCAAGGTAACACTGCGCCTGTTACCTTGCAGTGACATGCCGCTGTATCTGTAATAGGTAGAAGTCATCGCTTACCATCAGGCGAACGTCGTGCTTGTTCTGTTACCTTGTATCATAAAAAAAAGAACTAACAGTGGGATTCCATATTCTATCAATACAAATGTGACACGACTAGGACTCAAATAAAATAAAAGTTCATAAAAGTAATCAACATGCATCTCAAGTTCTAAGAAATCCGGATCGATCTAATACAGAAATTGGCCGTAAGAAGTTTCATAGTTGCAAACAAGATGTCGGTGTTGGTTTGTGAAGTTTTTTTCTAAATAAAAACATCGATATAAACGATATATTTTAACGGTCTATGTGTAAAAAAATGTGTGCTATATTACCTTCAACTTTTTACTTATTTTTTATATCTTATACGCTATTATTTGACCACTATCTCGTCTGGTGTTAGGCGATGATTTAGTTGAAGATGGTACACACGCTAGGCCTAGAATACTCTGTCCTTCAAGGGCTGTGGGCTGCCTGAGCACCGTAAGGTTATAGCGGCAGTTTTTTCCCCTTGATGGTGGTAAGCTACTTTTTGGTAGCAAGTCAGGCGGAACATTGATATAATATGCTCCTACCACCGGTGGAAACTAAACAAAACATGAGGGGTATTCTTTGGTGACTGCCGATGGAAGTTAAAACTAAGTAACTTGTGAATTGTATTGCCGAGATAAACAGTATACATAAATATAGCTTATGGGAAAGCGTTCGGTGACGATGACGCGAGTTACCGACGCGAGTTATGATTTTTGTTCACCCAAAAAATGCTCAACGTGCCTACAGAAGTTTTCCCTTCAAAAAAGTCTATCTATATTTTCATTTTGCGTAGAATATATTCGTTTTACCTTTATCATCCACAGCCGGCTTGGAGAATAGAAGATCATCATCGGCAGCGTCCACTCCAAGCCAGTTCTCAGCATTGTGGATCGCTATTAGGTCCCTGACCAGCTGCTCGTCAGTTTTACCCCCTGTATCACCTCCCTTACCCCTCAGGGGACCAAACACGGGGTGGTTGTAAAGTGGGTCATTGACAACGGGGTAACCTGTGAACAAGAACGTACAAATTGTTCAAAAATTTCTTTATTGAACACGTCTTTACTATACTAGAGAATTGAGAATGGTGTGTAGGTAACACAGACGAATCGTTTGAGTTGTTCTGCATGCGGTAGCTATAAGAGGCTTGTCTATTGATTCACGTATTTCATGTAGGCCTGCTGTCCTTACTCAAACACTGCAATCCGTCAGCGGAATGGTTAATATGTCTGCCTGTTAGATAAAGCTGGAGCTATGTCTGAAACCTACTCACGGAATACTTCCTACGTGCTTACGAGAATGTATACACTCTGAGACACTGTGAATGTATGTTTACAGTAAAGTAGATTACTTTATATGCTAAACAAAGTTAGTTCTAGATGACTAGTTGGAAAAGTTGCGCTTGATAGATTGAAATAGCGGCCGTATTCATGAAGATTTAGAGGAACGCATAGCGGTGAGTATGACACAAATAATGTCAATAATTAAAAAAAAATATTAAATTATTTTTATTAATTTTAGTAGTGGTAGGACTTCTGCTAGTTCGCTTGGGGCGGTACCAACACTTTGCCAATTAACTTTCAGCCATGGTATAGGAATGTTTTTCGGTGGAAATGGCAAGGTGTCCCGTGAAATTACAGGGCATGTGAGACTTAAAATCTTTGTGTCTCAAGGTAACAGGCGCAGCGCAGTGACATGCAAAATTCTGGCAGTCCAGAATGTTGCATGCCGCTGTATCTATAATAGGAAGACGTCTTCTTTGAAATTTTGAATTCGGTAAAAGAAGAATGTTCCATGAATTCAATGCAGACACAATAATTACGATTTAAAAATTAAACAAACGACTTCCATGCCGCGCGAGTCAGTTTCAGTAGAAAATTCGAGACTTTTATCGTCATATATCTAGAGATATAAGTATCTCTAGACTTATAAGATCTCGATGAAATTACAATGGGACCACCTTGAAAAAATACCCTACCATTTAAAAAAATCATTCGAATCGGTTCACAATTAACGGAGTAATCGCGTAACATACCTACATACAAAAAAAACACACAGATGAATTGAGAACCTCCTCTTTTTTGGAAGTCGGTCGAAAAGAGTGAAGGTTATCGCCGACTATTCCCACACCGTTCCTACCCGGCAAAAATATTCATTAAAATGTAAGCCTTACGACGTTCACTGTAGACAGACTTTACATTGACAACACAAAGAGGAGACAGCGCTGTAACAGCGTACATTTTAATGAACATTTTTTGCCGGGTAGGAATAGTCGGCGACAACCTTGAGTCACTTCATAAAATTAAAAAAAAATCTTACCCAAGTATTGCAAATGCACCCGGATCTGATGCATTCTGCCAGTCTTCGGCTTGCAGAGCACGACACTAGTGTTGGAGCTGGTATTGAAGCCGAGCCTCTTGAACACGGTGGAACAATCCTTGCCCTTGGGAGACACCTTGCACACGCCTATCTTGTAGCTCACCACCTCGATCGGTTCTTGGCATTCGATCTCATCACTACAACAAAAGAGAAGAA
Source organism: Cabera pusaria (assembly GCA_954871355.1). Classification (NCBI taxonomy): domain Eukaryota; kingdom Metazoa; phylum Arthropoda; class Insecta; order Lepidoptera; family Geometridae; genus Cabera; species Cabera pusaria. The sequence goes on from OX940887.1 coordinate 5,293,022, forward strand.
TTAGTATTTAATGCAAGAATAACGCGTACATATCAACTCTAATCGACACAAATAAGATAGTTTAAAAACTAAAACACCCGACTTTCATGCCGCGCCAGTCAGTAGCAAGTTTGAGATATTTATCGTCATATTTCTGAAGATCAGATCATGGTAAAATTTAAATGGGACTGAAACCAGGTAGGGTTAACTACTTTAACTACTTTAAGGACTTCCTAAAAAAGGAATCATTCAAATCGGATCATTTTTAGGGTTCCGAACCCAAAGGGTACCAACGGAACCCTATTACTGAGACTCCGCTGTCCGTCTGTCTGTCTGTCTGTCTGTATGTATATATGTCTGTCTGTCTGTCTGTCCGTCTGTCACCAGGCTGTATCTCATGAACCGTGATAGTTAGACGGTTGAAATTTTCACAGATGATGTATTTCTGTTGCCGCTATAACAACAAATACTAAGAACAGAACAAAGTTAAAAATTAAAGGGTTTAAAACAAAAAACGTGTTTTTACGATACGATACGATACGAAATTAATTCACCTCGACGCAGCTAGATGGCAGCACAGGAAAAATTAGCACGCGCAAGCGTTTCATTTGTTAAATTTGTGGGCCTCGATCGATTTGTTTAATTAGTCAATGTTAGATTGCTCATATGTAGTGTACAGTACCGAATATTATATCTTTAATTTTAATACTTAAATTACTTAATCTACTTACTTGTATGAAGGATTATTCGAACAAATCACTACCCTACCTTAACAAATACAATGAAAATCAAATTCTCTTATTATCATTCTACAATCCTCACACCTCAAAATCCTCAAATGAGGAGAGAGAGAGAGAGAGAGAGAGAGAGAGAGAGAGAGAGAGAGAGAGAGAGAGAGAGAGAGCGATTTGCAAAGCGGGAGTGAGTGAGCGAGTATTTCCTAGCTCGATGGTCGCGACTCGCGAGCGTGTAATAGTACTCTGTGGTCGCGACCGCAACGCTCTGTGAGGATTTTTGAGGAGATTAAATGAGGCGGTTCATTGTTACAAAACGAGGTGACGTAGTTTAGGTTTGAGGACCTCAAACTCTAAAACCCCTCGTTTTGCAACAACCTCAAACTCTAAAACGAGGGGTTTTAGAGTTTGAGGTCCTCAAACGAAGAACTCGTGAGTGAGTTACTCATTAGTCATTCCAGATATTTTATTAATTATATTAATTATCTTTGTTTGTGTTAATATTTACTTAGTTGGTGTTAGAAGTTCGTGGCGTTCGGACTTCGGAAATTCTGAACCCTCCGTGTGCGGGACAAAAGTCTGACTCGCACTTGGCCAGTTTTTTTGTTTTATATTGTGCTGCATTTACAGATCTATTAAACAAATAAATGTACAATTTAAAATGAAGGATTAACCTAGACATAATCATATTCTTTTTTGACCGTTGTATTAACTTATAACTTATCAAAGACCAGACTGTGAAAATAATATAAAAAAGTTATAAAAAGTTAGTTACTCCCTTATCGAAATAAGTAATAAGTGTCTACAATAATAACAAAGAGAATACACACAACAATATCTGGTAAATGTGTACGTGTTAATAGCCGGTACAAACTTTATTATGTACTAATAATCTCACGATAATTTAAAAAAAATCACACTACGATTATCACAACGATAAAATACAATTTTATGAAGAACGTGAGAGCTCCAATAATAATCTTTTGCTCGCAAAAGTCAGAAAGCGTCCTCACAATAATATTGATTTTTGCTGTGCTTGCTTTATAAATATTTGCTTCATAATATCGATGGAAACATTTTGATGAAGCTGTTTGAATACGAGTTTTAATAGTAGGATTTAAAATAACATTGCTCAAATCCTGTTTGGAATATCTGAGAGTTTCAGAAATTAATTAAATTAACAAGTAATTGTATTGTATTCATTTATTCATCTTTAGGTGCAACTATACACACTTAGACATGTCCAAAGTGTAACAAAGTGTACAATTGAAGTACTTAATAATTGTAATAAGTTACATACTAAAAGTACATAAACTGTTTCATACAAAATTAGTCTCACATCAATAAATATATTTCAAAAAGTCATCACAAGCAAAGCAAGTCAATTATTAAATACAATCATCTTTATTAAATTTTAAGTCATTTATCGCATAAAGTTCCATTTCAGTCAGTAGTTTTTTTTTAATTATTTTAAATTGTAGCGGTGAACCCTTGTCATTTCTGCAATTTTACTAATAACAAAATTAAAATTTTGAATAAACACCCACGATAATGTCCTTTAGAAAATTAACGTTATAACATCCATCTAAGAACAACCACTGATTAATTACGAACCGTTTAAAGACAAAATTGAACTAGTTTTGGAGAAAAACGGCAACATGGATTGCACAAACAAATATTTACTGCAGCGCTACCTGGTGAGTTGACACCGTAACTCCTATTTAGGAACATGCACCAATCAAACACGAACCCATAATTGAAAATTACATCAAAATCGGACTAGTCTCGTTTTGAAGAAAAATGGCAACATCGATTTGCACCAACAAATTATTACTGCAGCGCCCCCTGGTGAGTTGTCACCGTAACACCTATCTAAAAACATGCACCAATTACACCCGAACCCATAATTGAAAATTGCATCAAAATCGGACTAGTCGTTTTGGAAAAAAATGGCAACATGGAGTTGCACACACAAATAAACAAACAAACAAACATCCTCTCACCCCAAACGCATATATACAGTCTCCGATCCGTTGTGGGTAAAGAGCGATAAACTCAGTCGTTGAAGTGGTTTTAAACCCTCCGGACACAAAAAAGAAGTGATATAAGTTTGACGTGACATAGATACATCTATGAGTGATGTGCGCGTCTGTCTGTGGCATAGTAGCGCCGCAACGGATTAACCGATTTTGATTTAGTTGTTTTCCTTTGATAGATGACTTAATCGAGAGTGTTCTTAGCTTTTTTTTCTTGAAAATCCGCTTAGCCGTTTCAAGAATATAAGCTCTATTTTAGTCGATGATGCTATGAGATCAACTTTAAATAGGTCTTGATCAATTCTTAATTTAGTGTCCTTCTCTAATGATATTGAACGAACATTGAACTGATTCTAAAAAAAATTGGCTTACCACCATCAAGGAGAAAATCGCCGCCATAATAGGTTATGGTGGCTTCGACAGTGTTCCGGAAGAACACAACCCTCGAGTGCTGAGAACATTCTAAGCCTAACTTATTCACTATCTTCGACCACATCATTTCTTACCACCAGACGAGATAGTGGTCATACGCTAGCCTATCAGACATAAAAAAATAAATTGAAAAGTACTTTTTAATTTTATTTTCATGTAAACATATACTTACTCTGGGAATTTTCCGTCTACCCTGCACACGTATTCTTTCTGCACCTGTCGGTTTCTGATCTGATGCTCCATCTGTCTCGCCTTCTTTGGACTTCGCCCGAATAGCAGTAGACCTGATATGGGATAACATAGTTTAATATAATATACAGTGGGTCGCAAAGAAAGCGGGTCGGCAACAAAATCCTCAATAACTTCCAAATTATTGCAGCTAGTTTTATTAAATAATCAGTGTATTATTGACAATTTATTTAGTAAAGTCATACGTCTAAAGATTATTTTTTACTTCTTCTCATATTTGTAATTAAATGAGCTTTTATATAGTTTTTTTATTTTAAAAGTATTGTTCTATTCTATTGTTCTATTGTTAATTTTTTTAAAGTTATCGCTTGTTACAACCGATCCGCTTTTATTGCAGCCCAGTGTAGTTTATCTGGTAGATAAATGCCTAATAGGCTATCAGGGAGTCTATCAGGAACCGATGAAACTGGCTCTAAGCCCGAAAATATCACACATAGCTGGAAACTTAGGAAACTTAGTCAAACGATATAGAAACATAGTAAAAGAACACGTAGCTTTACATAGAACGCGTAGCTCTTGCTACGCAGATTCGTAGCTGATTAGGCAAAGTAGCCAGTACGCAAAGATTTTGAATTTTACAAGGTATTGCTTATTATACCTGCGTTAAATGAACTGTTTATACAAACGCAATACTAAATTATGTTAAATTGATTCATATTACTTCTGTATCATGTTATTTGGACTAAAACCGTTTTTGTTTGGATAAATATAAAGTTTTCGTTTGCTAATTTTGGTATTACTGTTAGGCAATATTGATATTACTAATTTGTCCAATTTGAGGCAAATGTACATATCAGTTGAGAACAGATATCTGTAGCAGGCGAGTTGCTATTTTTATTTTTGCACAAGGTAGTATTTCACGAAACAAAAAATTATAGCATAATATTTATATCGGGTAAATCACCAAATTAACAAACGCAACTAAAGACCATACAGTGGGTTTGTTGGCGTTTTCTTGGTTTTCTTCTATTGCTACGTTTTTAATTTACTTAATTTTTGTCATCTTACCTGACGTTAGCCTGTCGAGTCTGTGAATGGTCCGCAAGTTCTTCAAGTTATACTCCTTGGCCAAGATGAACACAACCGTGTTGTGTCTGTATCTACCGCAAGGGTGAACCTGGGAAGAACGCACTAGTAGTATCATTCATTTCGGATTACCCCAAGGTACCATACTGGGGCCTGCTTTGTATAACATGTATATAAAACGTAATTCATTTATAAAAAAATATATAAGTTGATTTTTTAGTAAGGGATATCTATATATATATATATATATATATATATATATATATATATATATATATATATATATTATTAAGTACAATTAAAATCTACTGTCAACAATATTTAATATAACAATCTGAAATTTAAAATAATTAATAGCTTTTAAATATATTATTGAGATTATATTTGATGAAAATAAATTTAAGTTGCAGTGACCAAGCAAGCGATGAAAAGATGATGCATTTAACTGATTTAAAATGGATAAAATACCAAACCACGATTTAAAACTTGAGACGTAAGTAACCTCAACTCAAAAAGGAAAAAGGAGTAAGTGAAAGAATTGACCAAAATGTATTTAGTATACATGCGTTGAAGAAACTTCGAAAACGATTTAGTAACTACAGAATGAACTACCAAGTAAGCAAACATTGTAGCTTAAAACCAAAACTCTAGCAGAATTAAATAGCTTTAAGCAACTTAGTTTATAAACCTTATTCAATATATCTGGCACTTAAACAAACTAAATTATAAAACTTTTAGAAGCAAACGAAGTGAATAATTTTGCAAATTGAAATAACATTTTAAATCGCTCGGAGTCTACCGACCTCGACCTTATTGACTTTAAAGGTTTTTAGGGTGATGTCTACAATTTAAGCGAGAAGTTATAAAATGTAGCTTTAAAATGAAATGAATAATGATTTATTTCTCTTACCAATGTTTGCAAACGAGGCGATGAAGTTAAAAGGATAGTGGTGATAGAAAATACAGATAGAAAGGATAAAGAGAAATAAAAAGGGCTCGCAAGTTTTATGTTTACAGCCACTTTCAAGTGGCATTCGAGACGAGACGGCATCCAGTTCTGTTTAGAAGTATCACAGTCTCAAACTTGTGCATATTGCAATCCCACGTCAGACTCTGATGGCGAACTTTAAACGAGATAACATTGAAAACAATACCGCAATTGAAAACAAATATAAGATCGACTTGACGCCGTTGATTGAAGAGTTTCGCTCTATTGCGCTCCGAACCAAAACGCAGATATTACTACAAAAATGTTCATGACCTAATGATAAACATTGTATAGGACCATCGTAAAAGGTAAAAAAAACTATATGCTGACTGTTTTTCTAAGAGCAAAGTATTCAGTGAAACCACAAAGCATGTAAAGTCTTGATATATTAAAGTGACGTACTCAATTCTATCATTCTAAAAAGTTATTACTTAGCTACGAGCGAGCGTCTTACTTATACTATTACCTGATATCATAAAAAACAGTCCAGTAAATAGTGATACTCGAACACATAAAAAATCTATAAGCATTGTCGCGTTAAAAAGGTTATATTCAGCAAAAAGAGTTCGCGTTATCTCGGTGTCGAATGTTCTTACTTTTTCTTTTTCTCATCGGACTTTTCACATCCCTCGAGAATTGTCGTGATTCAGATAAAATTGCGGACAAAGAATGGTCGCTTTAAAAACTTTTTCATAAAGATGAATTCAGTCTATTATTTTTCTTCCTTCCCTTTTACGAATGTTCCATAGAAAATGTATTGTAAATTGCTGTTGTTAGATACATTTTATTTTATTTTTTAGTATATCTAATTTAGCATTAAATTTCGAATACAATAAAATTAAATGACTTCAATCGAATTCATAGCTATTAATTTGAAAAGTGCGCAAGAATTTGCATATAAATATGAGTATAAGATATTATCATGTCTAATGCATAGGTAACTACTAAATGTAAATAAAGTATGCAAAAAATACTAATAAACACCCAACTGCGATTCTAATAAATAAATCCCCAACGGTCAAAAACTTCAAACAGGCAAAGTTCCACCAATCAGAGCCCGACAAATCGTGCGTGACCAATCAGAGTGTGACCAATCAAACTGTCTCATACACTCACCGGCAGAGAGCAAGGCTTGTCTAGTACTAGTAGGTCCTCGTCCACATGTATCACGCGCAAGGCACTAGATAGCACTGGAGTTTCGTGCCTGGCCCACCGACGAACAATGTCATTACGGATTCTACGCATTTCTGATGTTGTAACTGACTTTAAAGTTTCTGTAATTAGTTCTGCATATGCTATGACTTATCATGCTTCTGTGGTTTCATCGTATGCAGCTTATGCAAATATTTTTATAGTAGTTTTACATGTACTTGTCTTTTTTACACTTAAAGCTGTAGAAGCTAAAGTCGATTAGACAATATTGTATGTCTTTTTCTCGCTATGTGCGCTGTGCTGATTGCTATGCTAATATGAGACTATAAAGCTTTAAGCGCGTATTTGATCTTAGACATCATACACAAGGCTTAAAGTTAATGATTTGATTTAAAAATGTTACACATTCATCAGAACTTTCTTAGACACATTTGATGGGAATGCACCTAGTCTCATTTTCTTTAGTATCTTGATATCCACAAAGTCACTTTTCATCAGGTTTTTACCAGATACTCCGTGTTATACTAGTCTATGAAAATAGAAAATTATTGGTTGAAACGAAATAAACAATCTTCTTCGTAATTTACGTGTTAACACGTTCGATTTTATAAATATATAAGTATTATCCACTTACTATTAACATTTAGTCAATAAAAGCAAAAAATAGATTTCCAAACAATAAACAAACAGAAGGCGCATTTGATAACTAGCACTTTTTTAACAACCAAAGTGAATTACAACATCATAGATGATAATATAAAATAACGTACAGAGCGCGTAAACATAATTGTTTAGCTTTCTTGGAGTTATTTACGAGTTCTAAGGATAATCCCAGTACGTTCGATAACGGGATTAGGTAATCTTGATGACTTGGACAATAGTGTGACACATCTGCAGTGTGAATCTTTGATATTGTGTAAGAAAATTAATAAGATAGTTGTGTATTCTACACAAAGTTGGTTTATGTAAGATGAGTAAAATGTACGTGGAAAAGTTTTGAAAAATAGTAAAGATGTGAGTAGTTTTGATAGAATATTATGGTAAAAGGATGTATGTATGAAACAGAGTACAAAAATATATGTATAGATTGAAATAAAGCTGTGGACACAGAATGCTTATTTATTCAATGAAGAGTGCGTTTCCAGTATGTCGTTTAGTAGTAATATGTCTATGTTATGTATGAATTAATCTCCTTTAAAACTACTATGTATGTATTTTGTTTGTGTATGTTAGAATATCAATTTATTTATTATTTACGATCTTTATGAATTCTTCAAAATTGAAAAATTTACATTTAATTTACATTATTTTAACGTAAGTAAGTATTAGATATATGTAAATTTTAATTGAGGTTTAAATATTTTACCTCAGCATGATGTGGCTAAGTTTAAAAATAAATTGCTTTAGAAGAAAGTTTTTATAACAACAATGGCATACGTCATATTGACGCGTATCAATTAAATAATCATATAGCAATATATAAAGGACTAGCTGATTCCCGCGAATTCGTTCACGTACACCAAGAATTTAGTAGCCTATGTTCATCCACATGCCATAAAGTATCTTCTTGTTAAATTTCAGCAAGATTGGATCGTCCGTTTAGGCGTAATTAGGTAAAAAGAAACAGATCAACAGAGTGATAGATTTACAATCGTTTATAATATTATTATGAATGGTATAGATTTTGATAGTATAAAAGAAATTTTGTCGTATGGAAATTGTAAAAGTTTTAAATTTTTTGTAAAAAGAAAAGTTAGAAACAGAAATTAGTTAAATACACCAAGTTTTTAATCACTTGGTTTAGAAAGCTTTATTTTAGGGTTAGATCAATGAAATTAATTACGAACAGGGGCCCACCATAAGTTCCAAATAATGTTATTTGAATACATTTTTGTAACATAGAGCGAGATGCTGCTCTATAGTTGTCTAACAGCATCTCGCTTTCTCCAGCGTAGTAAGGTTAAATAAAAAAGGTCTTACATTTAGTGGTAGCGCCTCTGTGCCTCTTTAATTATTAACAAAACGAAACGATGATCGGTTAGTAAGTACAACAATAACTTTTCTAATGCAAGCTATATGAATGAGACAGAAAATAGTAAAAACAAATCTTAATGAATATGTATATCTAGTATACCTGTGACTTTATTTTATACTAGGTATTATCTGTGGCTTCGCCCGCTGTATAATGTACTTTAAAAAACAAACAACCTCCTATTCAGAAGTTGGTCGAAAAGTATCCTATGTTCATCCATATTCATATACAATAGTTCAGTACATTTCTAAGCGGCAATAGCCCAATGGCTAAGATGTCGGCCTAGCGATTGAGAGATCATGAGTTCGATCCCCACCCATTGCACTATTCATAAGAATGCATTCAAGTGAATTTTTCTAGCAAGAATCGTTTAAATCGTGTTCACTATGCAAGGCACGTCGCCCAACATAGTTATACAGAGTTTCAAATGCACTCAGAACGTGCTTCGGAAACTGAAACTGAAACTAAACCAAACTAAAATGTGTTTATATTTGCATTTGATGGCGGTTTTTCATCCGGGCAAATAACAAATTTTTGCCACCAATGCATAATTGGGTTAACAAATGCCATCCACTAATTTCGTCGTATCGATGGATCGAACCGTGGCTTAATTGGCAGAGCACCTGGACGTGTAATCCGGGGGGTGCGGGTTCGAGGCCCATCGGTACGATGAAATTTTGGATTGTGTTTAACAATTTACAAAAATATAAAGTGTGTGACACTTCAAAGAAACATAATATCTGATTTACGCAGTGCAACATCTCTCGTCGGATTAGAAAACTGTAATGATTTCTTCCGAATGACTAATTTACGTAATAAGTAGTCATAGATGGCGCCACCAATGCATAATTGGGTTAACAAATGCAATCCACTAATTTCGTCGTATCGATGGATCGAACCGTGGCTTAATTGGCAGAGCACCTGGACGTGTAATGTGCGGGTTCGAGTCCCGTCGGTACGATGAAATTTTGGATTGTGTTTAACAATTTACAAAAACAAATTTTTGTATATTTTATTGATATATCCCTCTCACTGTATTGTTGTATTTTTACTAAAAAACATGCGTTTATTTTAAGTTGGTCCTACGTCACTTTTAATCAGACTTTAAGTAATATAAGGTTTCAGTTAAAATGCAATCTATTAGTTTCGTAGGATTGATAGGATCGTACTGTGGCTTAATTGGTTACAGCGCCTGGGCATGTATCCAAGGAGTCGCGGGTTCGAATCTCATCGCTACGATGACATTTTGGATTGTGTGTAACAATGTACAAGGAATAGAAAGTGTGTAATACTCAAAGAAACATAATATTTTATTTAAGGCCGTTTAGAAAACTTAAAAAAAACCGACTGCAAATGCCCCGCTAGTCATTTTCAACAGACTGCCAAAAAGGGGGTTCTCAATTTTAGTTTGTAGAGTACATTTATAAGATGGTCCCATTGTAATTTCATCGTGAACTTATGAGTATCTCCAAAGATATGACGATAAACGTCTCAAACTTGCAACTGAAACTGACTCGCGCGGCATGGGGTCGGTTGTTTTAGTTTTTATACTTATCTTATTTATCAGAATTACTTTTGAGATGTTCATCTACCATATCTCTCGAGATACTCATCAGATCTACATGAATTTACAATGATACCAAACGGAAAGTATACCCGGGTTAATAAATGACTGAGTTCTGAGCTAACAAAGGTACAGTAAATAAACTGGCCAAGTGCAAGTCGAACTCGCATTAGTAGGGTTCCGTACCACACTACAGTATTTTATAAGATCGAGCAAAAAATACCAATATCATTTTTCGCCAGCAAAAAATAATAATTAATAAACATTTTATTTCTTATAACGCCATCTAACGTCTAACAAAGGTGTTAGGGATCGACATTTCAATATAACGCCATCTATGGGACGTTTACCTAACTAAGCGTTCATAGATGGTGTAAAATGCCGATATTTTTATTCTGTTTTTAGTATTTGTTGTTATAGCGGCAACAGAAATACATCATCTGTGAAAATTTCAACTGTCTAACTATCACGGTTCATGAGATACAGCCTGGTGACAGACGGACAGACAGACAGACAGACAGACGGAAAGCGGAGTCTTAGTAAAATAGGGTCCCGTTTTACCCCTTGGGTACGGAACCCTAAAAAACAACAGTCAAATTCAGAACCTCCTCCTTTTTAGAAGTCGGTTAAAAGTGAGTACAAACTAAGAAGGTCTAGACTCTAGCCAAAAATGGTTTTACCGAGGTCGAGATAACTCGAGGCTAGTGAATCAAGAACTGACGACCTCAGGCTAGGTGGAGCGATGATGTTCGCAAGGTGGCTGGCAAGAGCTGGATGAGAGAAGCCGAAGATTGTGCTCAGTGGCGTGCTATTGGAGAGGCCTATGTCCAGCAGTGGACTAGTATAGGCTGATGATGAAGTGAATAATAGCCAATCAATAAAACAGTAATTCAGCTTCTCTCTGTTGTCCACAGACCTTCTGGGTTTGCCATTTTCATTTGTTAGTTAAAACCGCATCAGAAAATAGTCTCAGTAGATCGCAAGGTTCGAACACAGGCTTTGGGCAAGTTTCACTGGTTCCTAATAAGCCTATTAGAAACTTATCCGGCAGATCTTTAACGTTTTTTAACCCTTATTTGTTAGTTAGATAATTGTCTGCAACTTTATCAGAACTCCTAACCTAACAAACTGTTATAATAATAGTTAGTTAGCTAGGCTTGGTTTTAGAAGCTTACTCGGATAATGTAAAGACAGATTAATGATATTACTATCTAAGCCTTCACTAAAATCTCCATAATCTAGTAAAGTGTAGTAATTGGAATATAAATGGAATTGGTATTCCTCCATAAGTAATCATAAGCTGTAATAAATGTATGTATAATTATGTATAATTAAGTATGTATAAGTAAGCCTCTTCAAAGTGTTTTAAAAATCTTATAGTAATTCTATATTTTCTCAAAAAATGTTTTGCTTCTTATATTGTTGATCATTTGTATTGTCAAGGCAAATCATAACTATTTGCTGATGATGTTCTAGCTAGTAGTATTAGTATGGTAAATCCGCCCATGAAAAACATTTAATTGAGTAAGCGACCTGAAACTTTCAGAATTTTTTCTATACTTATTTATTTATGATATTCCTCAAAATATTGATAAAATATCTTTTAGATTCATCAAATTAAAAATATCCCTAGGGTTTTTAAAGCTTGCCGCAGATACATCGTACCGTAATCGTCTCGCCTCGGGACAAGCGCGGTCAACTCGCCGCAGTTGCGCTTACGGCCCGTCGTCCACGCGACGTGGGTGACAGTTGTACAAACATATTTTGCAGGCTATTCAATAAAAACAAATCTCACAACATTAGGTTGCTAAGGTTGAAAATACGTTGCCATTTCCCAAGGTAACGCGGTAGTTGTAGTCGTGGCAGTCTTTAGAGTGTTGCATGCCACATCATCGCATACTATCGGGTACTATTGCGAGCGTCGTGCTTGTTCTTATTTCTCTCTAACTTATATCATAAAAAGTAACTTCCAAAAGCGAATAGTACGCTATAGTATGTATAGTTCAAATATGTACATAATCTACCTTTTTTTAGCAAAAATGAGGTAGGTTTGTATTTTAGCGAAAGCCAATTATGGCATCCATTTTATTTATATTCAATTTTCAAAAGCAAGCTCATTCATCAAACACCTGTAAATTCTGCACAGAAGTAGAGAGTACCAATGTAAAGCAAAAACCTTGCTTCTACCTCGACAGCTACTTTGCATGCAAATACTAGCGTTGGTACTGTGCAATTAAACTCTGTACAGTACGTAAGCTTGCGATATGTCATTGCATTCGTGTGATAGATAAGGTTAAAGACCTTATTATTTAACCACAGAAGCCTAAGCGATTATATTATTTTCAATTTCTTTAATTTGAGATTCGATATTTAAACTAATTATTACGATTGACTATTTTTATTTTTTAAATTATTTTTATTTTGCTGGTAATTAAGGAATAATTTGATTATTTTGAACAGCAGTCTATAGTAATCACGAAGCTCTAATGATATTTATAAATAAAATAAATAACGGAACACATTCGCCTTAAATTGAAATTTATAGCGATTATCACTGTAGCCTGCTTGTCTGAAAGTAAGATGTGACGGTGAGCTTCTTAGCTAAGTCAATCTACTCGTACTTGAGGTTACCTTATGTTCATTGGACTAAATAGAAAAGCTCAAATTCTGTTAGGGTACGGTAAGAGTTTACGATCATCTCCCTGAACCGTTCACCGAACATTCACATAAGTACCTAACAATTTTTTTTCTAAGAATTTTTGTATGAGCGATTTGTAGGATGACAGAATTCTGACTCTGACTGCAGCGTCGCTGTTCGTAGCTATTTTACTAGAAAGCCGATACGAGAGTGCCGCTGCTTCGGAATATTAGAACTACTCCATCATGCGGCGAAATATTCCAGAATGAATATTATCAGATAACAGTATGGGTATTGCGAATTTTATACCCTCTTATCACAGGGTTTGACAGACTGAAGGCCAGATTCATCGGTTCCTGATAACGCGTTAGATAGTTATCTGACACATGACACAATATAAAAGCTGTCAAAAATCTGTCAGATTTATTTATATTAGCGCTAGCAGGCACCGGTAAAACTGGCCCTGAAGGAACTAATGTTAGTTTTCTTTTAAGGTGGTTTCATTTTCACAGTTCTCAAAGTATTTAACGCCGAAGATACATTATTCATTTATTTACTTGCAACTATTTACGACATGCTAACATGATCTGAATTGAGTCCTTAAGGGGCGTATTAGTAATATTCAACATTCAGCATTAAGTGATCGTAACATTTGGATATATTAATTCTGGTATTATCCAGCTCCTAATTTTTACCATCTTTTATTTCACTTTCTGAAATAATTGTTAGCTAATAAGTGAGCGTTTTGCTTATCCAATAATAAAAATGGTATTGCTGCAATCTATATACATAGAACACAAAAAATGTTTCTACACATGTTCGATATAGACGAGCGTTATAGATCCAACCTACGAGCCTCGAACCGGTGTCATTAGAAAGGTAATAATGCGTAGATGGTTCTAGACCACTAAAAAAATGCATGGGGCACATAAAGTCTAATTTATTCCCAAATTACCACACACCAATTGCCCGAATTTTATTATGGAATTCACATTTATCCACCAAATAATCAAAATAAATGTGATTCTTTTTTTAGCGTAGTAGGACACGCCGGGTAACCACTAGTGTATAAAAAGATTTGAGTTTAGAAACATTATTAACAGTTGTTTTTTGCAGTTTTTAATTATGATTTATGTGATTATTTTTCGTTTTTTTTTTATATCTTATAGGCTAGCGTTGGACCACTATCTCGCCTGTTGGTAAGTGATGATGCAGTCGAAGATGCCTAGCCTAGAATAGGAACTGGCTCTCAAGGATAGCTGCCGGAACACATTAGATGTTTGGCGACAGATTTTCTAACTTGCGGGTGGTAGCTCGCCAGGTGGACACTAGATAGTGTCCTACCACCATGCGGGGGTGGTTGGTTTCTTAAAAGAAAATAAACTGGCCAAGTGCAAGTCGGACTCGCACTCGTAGGGTTCCGTACCACACTACAGTATGTTATAAGATCGAGCAAAAACATACCACTATCATTTTTCACCAGCAAAAAATAATAATTAATAAATATTTTATTTCTTATAACGCCATCTAACGTCTAACAAAGGTGTTAGGGATCGACATTTCAATATAACGCCATCTATGGGACGTTTACCTAACTAAGCGTTCATAGATGGCGTGAAATGCCAAAAAAAACACGTTTCTTGTGTGGAGACCCTCTATTATTTTTAACTTTATTCTGTTTTTAGTATTTGTTGTTATAGCGGCAACAGAAATACATCATCTGTGAAAATGTCAACTGTCTAACTATCACGGTTCATGAGATACAGCCTGGTGACAGACGGACAGACAGACAGACAGACAGACAGACAGACAGACAGACGGACAGGGGAGTCTTAGTAATAGGGTCCCGTTTTACCCTTTGGGTACGGAACCCTAAAAAGCGCACATAATTTTTTTGATAGAAAAATCCATTGCTGCACGGCGCGGTTTGAACTCGGTACCACTGGCAACAAAGCAAACCGTTCTCCCGATTACGCCACCGGGCCCTCAAAATCGTGCTTTGCTCTTACTGTGTATACAAACACAACACGTTTTGAGAGCCGCTTTCAGTGTATAACTTTTGTGAGTTGGTTCATTTTGGAACTACATCTGCATCGTATACTGTGATATAAATATTTTATTGGGTCTATATATTTTATTTTTCCTAATAAAACTTGAAACATGTTTATCGCATCAAATACACGAGGTTTTTTATAATACTTAGGGCCAGTTTCACCGGTGCCTGATATTGTTTCAGATAGCTATCTGATAGATGACGCCATATAAAAGTCAAAAATCTGTCAGATAAGTTCATAATAGGGCATCAGGAACCGGTGATACATCAATTTGGGGCAAAAATATTTATTTCTTATATTTTTTCATAATGTTTCATATCTTCTACATTTATAACTTAATACTTATAACTCTTTCTTAATAGTGACACAACCCTTAAAGGCCTTTATTATAACAGTGCTACATATTGTGAAGAATAAGAATACTTGTAGCAAGTTGATTTCGTAGAATGTCGTAGCACATCGTAGCAGAGTAGCACAGTCAGTGAGGACAACGGGTATCAATACCCAAAAATCCATCAGTTGTAAAAATGCTGTTATATTCGTTTTTCTGTGGTTGTTGCGTCAAAAATATCGCTACACCACCACCTTTTTTACAATGTTTTGCAGCATTTCGACTTCTACACACACTCGTGTAGAGCTACGAATCTATTTACTATGAATACAGAAAACGTTTTTTTTAATTTTCAGGTACATAAGCCCCTGCAAGTATGCCCTTTTCCAACATTATGCCAGATTATCAAATGTCCAATGGTATTCTGAATTACAGGTTAGGTAAAATAAAAAAAGACAAAATGAGGTAAGCACCACATTCTTGTCATATCGATTAGAAACTATGGATGTAAATGACAATTGATATTTTAAATTTTCATTAAAGCCATCAAAATTTGCCTAATGTTGATAAAGTCTTCCCAGTAATGGATGTTAGTTTATAATTTCTATTTATACTTATTTTTCTGTCCTTTATATACTATCCCCGTTTTATAGTAAGATAATCATATTAGAGTGACACTCCTAGTGATGCAAATGTTTATAGGCGACGGTGACCACTTCCCATCAGGAGAGCACCTACCTATATCATAAAAAAAGATATTTATAAAATGATATTTATAACAACGACAAACTAATTTTCTTCATTTCCAAAAAGTTTTCACCATCACTGCGTTTTCTATTAACTACATATTTTGTTTGTTGTTTGCGCGGTTGCAGACTACTTTGGAATGCATGAAAAATTAGCGCTTCAATAAAATTCTTTTACTATTTTCTGTCTTCTTCGAAATATGAAACAAAGGATGGACGATGAGCAAGGATGAAGTGCCTTACTTATAAACGTTAAATCAAAAATGTTTGTCGCGTCTGCAAGAAGTTGACAGAATATTTGTGTACCTACCGTTTATAAGTAAGACTACAATTATAATATGTTTGCGTAGTATTGAACAATGCTTGTAAATTTTTTTAAATGCCATCTCGGTATCAATCAGTTAACCTAATATATTGTGATAATAATGAACAATTAATTACAATAATTTGAACCATTAGAAGCGGAAAGCAATAGTCTAATGGCTAAGGCATCAGCCTGGCCATCGAGAGGTAGTGAGTTCGATCCCCACCCATTGCACTATTGACGCGAACCCACTCCAGACACAAGCTTAATTAAGTTTAATTAAAAACTTATTTTAGAGTAATGTGCAATCAGTGCTAGTTAGCATTTTAACAAAGAAAAAAATTTACGACTGCGTTAAACGTAGATTTTAATTTACTAAGCATTGCCTTTTCATATCAAAATCAATCTTAAGTTGTGAGGGGGCGGGAGCGGGTGGGTTACCCGTATAGTTACAATATTTAAAATGACTGGAAAGTTACTTCATAGATATCTCATCTTATTTTTGATCACAGAATAAAGTGCCTTAAACAATGAATCATTTGCAGATTGAAAATTATATGTATTATAATTTTATTGTAAGTGACATAGCGGTATTATCGAGTTTCTATTGAAAGGGGAAAAAGCAAGGGAGATAATCTTCTTTTAACACGCCACATCTTAGCGGAATTGTCTCAAGTCGTCTGACAAACTTTCTGAATAGTAATGTCATGATTATTACCAATAATGCCTTATTCATATCTTTCTATATCTTTATCAGAAAATCAAACATTGTTCTATACTACATCTACATAGAATGGTCCAACAAGATGTGTCATTACGGGATATTCTGTTGTGGACCGTACACAGTTGCAAACCACGTTTAAAGACCATGAAAATTCTCGTATCAATGTCAACTACACAAACAACACTATAAGGAATATCAAGACAAGTGTGATTGGAAGAACATTACATTTTTTTTTAGTTTGAAGCGTGGTTCGCAACTGTGTACTTGATGCTTAAGAAGTATTTCATAAGTCACCGTACTAACATATCTTGCTGCACCGCCTAGTCAGTAAGTAGGTACATAATTTTAGTTAGAGGGCGAGTTAAACAACACATATGATGCATTACAAATACAAGCGTACACATAACATGGCTGTCTCAATTGCCACTTACGGGTATAGATGCCGGTTTGTTGACAACCACAATGTCCTCGTCGATATGTACGAGTGTGATGGATTGGCTGGTCACCGGTACCTCGTGCCTGCAACGATATACACGTAAGCACCGACGATTTGGTCTGTCGATGCACGTAAGGCATTCGGCTTCCGCAGCGCGCCTTGGATAATTCGGATGCTGAGTAAACGGCACACGATGCAGTGCTTTGCAGATTTGTAAGTTTTATTGATTTGTGTAAGATTTGTTATAGTTTATGTGGAATTGGGACTCGATCGCGCTAGCTACTTTAGTTTTATTCAAGTTAATCGTCAAAAATATAAGCATGAGAAGATTTAGGCTGCGGTCTCAGAATAATTAATAGTACTTTACGATCTAGGTTTAATCTCACATATTAATTAACGCGGCAAGTCCATGGAGTAAAACAGGCCTGCTGCGGTTTTGACAAGAGATGTGCAATGTAGTGAATCGGTGAGCGAGGAAAATATTCGCCAATAGCATCATTTAATTTACCTATCATCGATCAAATTTTAGTCATATTATTGGTGAATTGTTTATTCGCTCACAGCTTAGTATCATCGCGCATCTCAAGTGAAAACATCGTCATAAACAATACTATAATGTAGGAATATCAAAAAGGGTACATTTATTAACGTTGTGTTTACCTTGAAATAAGGACACATAGGTATGTGTAGTTACTTCTTAAGTAGTTTGCCAATGTTTTAATTACGATGGAAGCGATTATAGTCATTGAATAATTCTTTATTTGAATACATAAATAAAAATAAAGTTAGTAGCGCAATTGAATTCCACTTCAACATAAACTATGTGTAGACATCGCTTATTTAAGTTACAATTAAATATGTATACTAAAGCATTGCGTAGATATAGATTGTAAGAACCTTATGGTTAGTGAGTTTCACCACACAATATCGATCCTAAAATCTACATTAACACAAGGGATTGGAGATCAAAATGCTTTGAAGCAATAGTTTCCTTTAAGATTAGAAACATAGGCCTCGTTTGGTTCTACGTAACACTGGAATTTGAGGCGTATGCACTTAAACATAAAGAAAACAATTGCTTAAACCATTGCATCCAGTAGTACACATATTCAAAGAAACGACGTTAGAGCTCAGAATCCGTAAAGTTCCTCGGGTGTGAAGACGTCGAATGAACATGCGTGAGCGATTCTACAAAATAAGATACCGTATCATGGCATACCGTATCATGGTACCAATACGGCAAAGTTTGGGACATCACAGTGCACGCATGCTCATTCGGTGCATATTGTTATAGACTAGATACATTACAACCAGACCTGTAACAAGCTGACGTTTTAGAGAAGGCGAGAGAGAAGAGTTATTTACAATCAGTTGTTGTAAAGTGTCGTGTCGTGTGCTGAAGCGTTCTACTGTGTCGTTTCTATGCAATGCTTACCTATGAACGACGTTGGCTAGAAGGTCGTTGTGCTTGAGTCTGTAGTCTGGATCTACTCTCTCGTAGTTGACGGTGAGGGTGCCGGCGCGGATGCATCTCTCGTATTCAGCTGCAGGGTGAGCCCTGAACTCTCGGGCAAAGACGTCGAGGATCTTCTCCCCGACCCAACGACCTTTTGTGAATGTTGTGAATGTGAAGTAGTACGGGTACACTTTCCTAAGGCCTGGAATGGAGACGGTCTTAGTTTGAAGGTACGTAGTAAGTTATTTTAGGGACAAACACTTGCAATCACTATCTCACGTGATGTTATATGCGATGCGCTCTAAGATTATGGGAAATGTGTCTGTTTGTAAGTTAGTGGTGAGTTGCTATTACCATAATGCCTAGTAAAATATAAAAATATTAAAGACTAATAATTATTGTGATTTTAAATAATTTGATTGTATTGTATTTGATTGTAAAGTACCGAGTATTATACTCAATACTGTTTGTTGTGGTCTGTCTCGATCTAGGTTTCGTGCTTGGCCGATACACTTCCGGTATTTCTATACAGGTGTCGTCGCGATCTTGATGCGTAATCCCCCGAGGAAGTACATCAGACATGCACGAAACCTAGGTCGAGACAGCCCCCAATTTTCAGTAGTGAGTATAATAATCGGTACTGTAAAATGAAAATATTAAAATTCTTAACAAATTCTAGTTGCAGTATATTGGCGAGGCTAGCATGTGAATTCAAGTATTCACATAAGATTAATATCCATAGTCAATATGTTTATATATAACAGAGGATAGTTCATAGAACAAAATAAACAAATAATTAAGACAGTTTAAAAACTAAACCAACCGACTTGTACTTCAATGCCCATCGAGTCAACTTCAGTAGCGAGTTTGAGACGTTTATCGTCATACCTCTGAAAATACTTATCAGATCTCGATGAAAATACAATAAGACCACCTCGGAAACGTACCCTACCGATAACAAAAAGAATCATTCGAATCGGTTCAGAATTGACGGAGAAATCGCGTAACATACACATAAAAAAAAACATACAGACGAATTGAGAACCTCCTTTGTTTTTGGAAGTCGGTTGAAAAGTTGATCAAACTTTTGTTAAAATTACCTACTTTGCCTACTATACAGAAATCGATGATTTCTTTACACTCTTTACAACGAAAGTCAGTATAGTGAAATAGGTCGAGGCTTCGAACTGAATCCCAGGGGTGTTTTTGAATACCGCTTTGTTTTCTTTTTATATTGAACAATGGCGACTGTGTCACTTGCTAAGATAAGCTTTCTATCCACTACAACGTATCGTATACATTGCTTCTACTCGCGCCCTGCAGTTTATCTGTAATCATGGCGCTTGCAACCGAGCTGAAATATTAGAAACTCAAAAAAACCAAAAAAATAGTAAATATCCTGACTTTAATTCTATAAATAGTAAAAGTTGTGACCGCATTAATTTTAAAACTTATAATGTACTGTATATTTTACAGACCTTGCTACGGTTGTATGAGTGAGAGGATGTCACATGTGTGACTAAAAATTGTTGCTAGATCGTCAACGGATAATGTAGTATTGTGCTCCATAGCATATCGTATTGCATCGACGCGAAACTTATAATGTGAACTTTGTATCGTGTTAATTTACCAAACATCAAAATTATAATAAGATCGTTTAAAAAACTAAAAAGAACCGACTTCAATGCCGCGCTATTAATTTTTAGTACCAATTTTGAGTTATCTCCATGAGGAGGCTCCATATCTCTGGAGATACTTATCAGACCTCAATAAAATTACCATGTTATCACACTTGGGATATTTCCTTTCCAACAAAAAATAAAAGAATAATCAAAATCGGTTCATAAACGACGAAGTTATCCGCAAACAAACATTAAAAAAAAAACATATATACGGTCGAATTGAGAAACCTCCTCTTTTTTTGAAGTCGGTTAAAAAAGCAAGCATTGATTGCATTTTTGCGTTGTTTAATTCAATAATAATTAATCTCTCACTGTACACTTCTTTAAAGAATTCTTTTTAAAATGCATGATTTCGAGTCGAGTTGGAGAGGAGCTAATCTGAAATATTTGTCGCTTCCAACTTTTCTAAAATAATAGGGCACGATGGTTAGAAACAGTTTTTTTTATTATTTTTGTGAGTTGTCTCAAAAAAATAATAAAAAAAACTGTTTAGTAAGTAAGTACTTTACCGCTATCTCATCTGATGCTAAGTAAAGATGGAATTACGTTTGTTCTGAACAAGAAGACGGCATTGAGACGAGCCGCTCGACAACTGACTATAGTCTGTTTCACAGAACGCGAGTCTTCTAAACTGACTACTGGTGTAAGTTTGCAACGGAATTTGGGTCAAAGTTTTGCCCAGCTGTACTATGATACGTTGTAGTGGATGAACGCCTTAAAGTTAGTGATACCCCGTTAAGCCGCATTGCCCTAATGTGGGCCAGCATTGCGGTAGATGACTCAGCCAAGTCTGAGTATAATGGTACACCTCATAACATTAACTATAAATTAGCCACCCCTCAGTTTGGAAATGACTCGTGAAAGGTATAATTAATGGGAAAGGTACGAAGGTAAATAAATCGTTTGCGAATTTTGGCTTGCGGAAATATCAGTGGTTTGAAAATCAGATCATTAGAGTTTTGAGTTTTGTATAGGCTCAATGGCTAGCCTGGTTGTCAAAGATTTTTTCTTTTGTATAATTTTTATATTTGTTACTTGTATTGCAATTTTTTAAATATCATTATAGGCTAGCGTTTGACCACTATTTGATCTGTTGGTAAGTGATGATGCGGTCGATGATAGGTAACACGCTAGGCCTAGACTGGGAACTGGCTCTCAAGGATAGCTGCCGGAACACATTAGTTGTTTTGGTGACAGATTTTCTAACTTGAGGGTGATGAATGGCTAGGCGGACATTAGATAGTGTCCTATCACTATGCGGGAGTTGGGGTTTCTTAACGATGTTTTGTCTTCACCGGAGGGCCACTGTGAAAAACGCACATTCATTTTTCGATAGAAAAATCCATTGGTGCACGGCGGGGATTGAACTCGTTATCTCTGACGTCAATGCCCACCATTCTCCCGCTACACCATTGGAGCCTATTATTATTTTACTGTATTTGAATGTACCTTATCAATGAATTGCTATTGTTATTTTATTGTTATATTTGTAATTTTTTATTAAAGTTCATAAGCGTACTTGTTCTTAGATAATTTAAGATATTTTTAAAAACTAAAAAAAAACGACTTCAAACGTCGCGCCAGTCAAAGTAGCCAGTAGTCAGTAGTATGTCATCGAGTTATATAAATGCATCGTAATACAAATTTTGATATTAGAAACAGCTCAACCGATTTTGTTGAATTTTAAATGGGACCACCTGGGAAGGTTACCCTTTAAAACAAAAAAATAATTTTCCAAATCGGTTCAGGCATCTTCGAGTAATCGGTGAACAAACATTACAAGTCGGTTAATGAAAATAAAAAATTAAATTGAATTGTATAAACATAAATATACCTAGAATCTATTTCCGAATCTTCGATAAGTAAGCAGCATTTTCATTACAGGTAAGCGAAAAAAATTCCTAAAGAAAATAAAAAAAAAAACAATAATCTCCAATCAATTTGATCATAAAAATGGATACAACGCTATTTTCTAAGGAAATTAAAAAGACGCACAAATCCTATCCCGCCTCCGTCGGGATCAGATTATGTCTCTAATATCAGCCAGGAAGGTCTCCAATCATATTTAGAAAAAGAAACAGAAGGTATTTCATAGAAAAGCGCGGTTAAGGACAGTTACATACGTGGATTTTGTTTAACGCTTTAATGCAGTGAATTGTCTACACAGTGTAACTATTACAACCCGTCTAGTGAGAAAGGAGCCAAGTGCTTTTTGTTAGGAAAAAAAACTGCATGCTGAATTGCAGATACTGCAAAAAATGATTACAATATTTTAGTCCTTGGAGTTAGCAAAAAGTATCGTAAAATCAAAGACCAATTTGCAATTCCGAATTCAAATAGCCCAAAATTTGACGATACTATTTTTAAATTTTGTAACGCTTTATTATTTCAGAATCAGATAAAACGCTAACATAATACAGTAGTACTTGTAATAATAAATAGACAAAAAAGTGTTAAGGGGGTACGATTTCCATACAAAAGTAGAATGCGCAAATATGAGTAAATGGAGTAAAAATTTGCACTGATTGCAATTGATCTATTGGTCTTTTATAAGTATTAACGTGTCGGGAAATGTATTTACCTAAATAATTTGATTGATTAAGATGAAATTATTTTGAATAATACTAAAATTCAAGTTCTAACAAAAAAATATAAATTGAATAATATGTTTAGATTTAATGATTTAATGTCAGTGCAAGTTTTTGCTCCATTGATTCATATTTGTGCATTATACTTTTTTATGGAAATCGTACCCCCTTAATAGCTAAGATTTATACATTTAATTAATTAGCGTTTAGTAGTTAGCATGTCTTCGCTATTTTCATCTTTCTTCAAGTTGGACTTTGGCCTCGCCTAAAACTGACTCGATCTATATATAGCTCTATATATAGCTACCTATATATAGCTATCTATATATATAGCTTTATATCTATATCTATATATATCTATAGCTCTACAAAGAATTAAATTAAAATCATCCAGTCTCAAATCTAGCGATGTTTATTGTCCCATGTAAAATCACCTTTATCCTGTAGGTTGGTTGGGGAATTTAGTTACAATTGGATGAAGTATCGGTAGAAATTGCATGCGAATCTTGTTATTTTTCTTAGCATTTTCTTACTACTGTTTCTTTTTGTATTACTCTTACATTCTATTTTTAGCGACTTCAAAAAAGAGTAGATTATCAGTTCGTCTGTATGTATTAATATTATTTTTTATGTATGTTCACCGATTTTTCTGTCTATTTTCGGACATGCACGTAGGTCTAGGTGCATCTAGGTTTTAAAACAAAAAGGTTTTTAGGATCAGTTCACACCGCGACGCGACGATGCATTTGAAGTCGCGCGGCGCCGTGCTGCACCACGCGGCGCAGCCTGAAGCCGCCGAACTAACTCAATGAAATTTGTATCTTTTTATGTTGTAACTAAAGTTCTTTTTTGTATGACTTTCTTAATAAATGCGCGCCGCGTCGCGTCGCCGTCCGAGACGACCCTTACGAGTCGATAGCAAATAGTCGTGAGTATAATACGGTACTTTCATAATCATGATTCAAACTCACAATAACTGTAAATCTAACATATGTATGAAAATCTAACTATGATAACCTACAGACGTGAATTGTGAATGCGAGTAAGTTAAGATAATTTGTCCATCAACCTATGTAATTTTTTTTTTATTATCTTATAGGCTAGCGTTTGACCATAATCTCACCTGTTGGTAAGTGATGATGAGGTCGAAAATGGTAAGCACGCTAGGCCTAGAATGTGAACTGGCTGTCAATAATAGCTGCCGGAACATATTAGATTTTTCGCGACAGATTTTCTAACTTGAGAGTGGTAGCTGGCCAGGCGGACACTAGAAAGTGTCCTAACCACCATGTAGTAATTAACAAAAAAATTACTTACAATTGTTACTTAACTCACCATTTTCAATGTAGTAAGATGTCTCGTTGTACCTGTCGTCTGTGAATCCCGGCCTTTTCGCTTTCAAAGCCTTTGTTTCCAGTTTTGCCTGAAACAAAACGAATGGTTTAAAAATATAGTTATTAAATAATTTAAGATCGTTAGCAAAACGATATAAGATAGTTTAAAAAATTAAAAAGAACCGACTTCAATGCCGCGCTATTAATTTTCAGTACCAATTTTGAGGTGTTTATCTCCATATCTCTAGAGATACTTATCAGACCTCGATAAAATTACCAAGGTACTACACTTGGGATTTCTCCTTTCCAACAAAAAAAATAATAATCAAAATTGTTTTATAAACGACGAAGTTATCCGCGAACAAACGTAAAAAAAAAAAACATATATACGGTCGAATTGAGAAACCTCCTCCTTATTTTGAAGTCGGTTAAAAAACGGACTTCAAACGCCGCGCTGGTCATTTTCAGTACTACTAAGTTTGAGGTGTTTATCTCCATATCTCTGGAGATACTCATCAAATATTGATAAAATTACAATATTACCAACCGGAAGCATATTCTCTCAAACGAAAAAATATTTTGAAATCGGTGAATAAATCACGGAGTTCTGAGGTAGCAAACATAAAAAAAACAGGAGAATTCAGAACCTCTTTCTTTTTTGTTAAGACGGTTAATAAAAGCAATATCTGCAGTTATCACGCTAAATGAACTTTGGATACTGGTAAAATGGAGCTTCTTTTTTAGGGTTCCGTACCTCAAAAGGTAAAAAATGAATCTTTATATGATCACTTTCTTGTCCGTCTGTCCGTCTGTCAGTCCGTCTGTCTGTCTGTCTGTCCGTGTGTCACCACCGATTTTCTCAGGAACAGGTGGACCTAACAAGTTGAAATGTATACCAGCTACTGATGTCTAATTTTCAATTTTTTTATGTTTAGGAATGTTTCCTTTACTTGTGCTGTAAGACCTTGCTTTTCATCAAAATTGACAATTCTGGGTCACCCGGAAGTAGCCTAGAAGCCTAGACCTAGAATAATGAAATTTGGCAAAAAGCAAGGTCTTACAGAACAAATAAAGGAAAAATTCCAAAAAATAAATAAAGTTAAAAATCAAAGGGTGTCCCCATACATTCATAGTTTACGGCAATTTATGATAGGCCTCTGAGTTATATAAGCGCTCATATAATTGAGAGGTCTAGCTTAATTGGTACCAACCAACGTTGGTACGGAAGCCTCGGTGGGCGAGTCTAACTCGACTTGGCCGGTTTTTTTGTCATCATACGAGTACCTAAGTACAAAGTTATATTCTTCCTACGATATTGTCTATCCTTAAGTTATCTGGAAGAGATCGTCTTTAGCGATAAGACCGCCCATTGTAATAACATAGACTGAGTAGTTTGTAAGCTTTATTTTTCTTCTTTTGTCTTTATCTTTTTCTATGTTAAATTCAATAAAGATTATTTAATCCTAATTTCTACTAATATTATAAAGGCAAATGTTTGTGAGCGTGTAAGTATGTTTTTCACGCTAAAACTATTCAACCGATTGAACTGAAATTTGGTATGTAGATAGTCTAGAGCCCGAAATAACACATAGGATACTTTTTATCCCAATATTCCCACGGAAACGATGTCTACGCGGGTATAACCGCGTAGCACAGCTAGTTTTTAAATAAATATTAACAGACAATTATGTATTTCCAATTCCAATATGCTATTCAAGCGTAATTTGCTAGCGGATGTAACTAACTCAGGTACATATCCAACTTTTCCTATCGAAAAGCAATCGCCAGAACATCCAAAAACAACCTATCGCCAGAATTCAGTGGAATTGTTTACAGGACCACAAAGTTCTGGCCGAAGGGACTTTTAATATCCCAGGGACTAAAGAAAGTTTTTGACAAAACAATAAACAATATTGTTTTTGTTCGGCGCTATTTTAATATCGAGGTTGGATTGTTTATAAGCATTCTGGCAGATTCAGTATTGTGAAGTAGGTATCAAAAGTAATTGTATCAGTTTCATGATTCAGATTCAGATTCAGATATTTATTCACCATATTATAACAATTGAGCGTTACATTTGGTATGTCAATCATGGTATGCTAAGGTTCATGAACATGACATATAGATTTTAAGATCAGGAATTTAACGTGACTTACACGATGTCGATATAGCGATCGTTAATTGTTTCGGCCGCATCCAGAGGCCATCATCAGGATGTCATGTGCGGGGCATTCGCCGAAACGTTCAGCCTCGCACTGCCTCGACTCTTAGTGCGAGGCTGGACGCGTCGCGAGCGCCCCGCACTCGAGATCCTGGACTATGGCCTTCGGATGAGGCCGAAACAATTGTCCATCGCTACGCTATATCACGCTATATGTAAGACATGTTAAATTCCCGATCTTAATATCTATAAGTTTAACATGAACATGATTTTTTATAGTGAACATGACAAATGAAAATTAAATTAATAAACCTATCTGGAGCAATTCGTTCCCTCGTTTTTCAGTAATATTATCTTGAGAGACAGAACATTCTAGGCGTAGAGTGTTCATCATTTTCTACCACATCATCGCTTACCATAAGGCGAGATAGTGGTCAAATGTTAGCATTTAAGATATAAAAAAATAGTGTTTCTTTGATGTGTTACACACTATATGTTTTGTGTTTTTAGGGTTCCGTACCCAAAGGGTAAAACGGGACCCTATTACTAAGACTCCGCTGTCCGTCTGTCTGTCTGTCTGTCTGTCTGTCTGTCCGTCTGTCACCAGGCTGTATCTCATGAACCGCGATATTTACACAGTTGAAATTTTCACAGATGACGTATTTTTTTTGCCGCTATAACAACAAATACTAAAAACAGAATAAAGTTAAAAATAGTAGAGGGTCCCCATACAAGAAACGTGTTTTTTCGGCATTTCACGCCGTCTATGAACGCTTAGTTAGGCAAACGTCCCATAGATGGCGTTATATTGAAATGTCGATCCATAACACCTTTGTTAGACGTTAGATGGCGTTATAAGAAATAAAATGTTTATTAATTATTATTTTTTGCTGGCAAAAATGATAGTGGTATTTTTTGTTCGATCTTATAAAATACTGTAGTGTGGTACGGAACCCTACGAGTGCAAAACCGACTTGCACTTGGCCAGTTTATTTATGTTTAACAATTTATAAAAAAAATATGTTTAATACTCTGAATGATTTCTTCTCAAAATTCGTGCTGAGATCCATTTAGCACCACACTTTTTTGCTTTATGTACTTGGTTTATTTAGTAATTTTTACATGTAGTCATTTTTGTATGATCTATATCACAGGACATTTAGAAAAAGCGGAATTTGAATAATGTAAATGTATGCCACTAAGTATATATATATATAATGTAAATGTAAAGTGCATTTACGTTGCCGGAGAATTGTGGAAGAACAAGAAATTCATTTTTGACCATTCATACACATTTTTTGTTAATAATTCTGGAGACTTCTGTGCGCCACAATAACTCTCATAATAAAAGTCGATCTTATCTGCATATATCATAGAAATTTCAGTACCTACGAAATACATTCAACAGTTTTGTAGTACACGGCGTTGTAGGGTATTACTCCAGGATATAACATCGCTTTCCACGAAAACGCAATATTAAAACCGATTGAAACTACGTCACTACAATTTCATTTCAGTAACTCATCTTCGCGGATTCTATAGGATCCATTAAGAGCGTACGCGAGGTGCAGTTTTCCATACAAATGTATTCCCCTGTTTCCTCCCTAGAAAATGCTTCTAGAGCAAAATTTGTTTCTACAAAAAATCAAGGTCTGCTGTAGCTGTAGGATGCATGACATGATGCTAGCTACTGGCTACTTTGACTAGCGCCACGTTTGAACTCGGTTCTTTTAGTTTTTTAAACGATCTTGTATTAAAACATTTTAAAAACGCGTCCGTAAAGAATGTGTGATATGTAAACTCTATTAAAAATATAATATTATCGTTTACTGCGTAGCTTTTATACTTTGTAGCTATGATTAAAATTCGCAGTACAACAGATGGCAGGACGGCAAACTCAGTCAGAGCGTCGGTTCAATGCTTCGGTAAATTAAAACCGGGATTAAAATAAATTATATTTCACTGTTATATTTTTTTACGTGCCCGATAAGGCGGTTTAAATGTATTTTGTCACAGATTTTGAATCTGTAGGTTTTTAACTGTTTTTCGAAGAGGAAATTAATGAAAAACCAATAGCTTTTTACTTTACAATTGAATAATATTTGCCTTTAACCTTTGGCTTAGTTCTTGTGATCTTTGTGTTATGGGCAATATGGCAAGCCATAATATCGTTTAAAAACTAAAAAAGAACCGACTTCAATGCCGCGTTATTAGTTTTCAGTACCAATTTTGAGATGTTTATCTCCATATCTCTGGAGATTACTAATCATACCTCGATAAAATTAACATGGTACCACACTTGGGATATTTCCTTTCAAACAAAAAAAGAATAATCAAAATCGGTTCATAAACGACGAAGTTATCCGCGAACAAATATGAAAAAAAAAAAATATATATATACGGTCGAATTGAGAAACCTCCTCCTTTTTTTTGAAGTCGGTTAAAAATGCCAGGGCAACGTTCGTTTTTAGTAGTTTGGTATATTGCAAGCGACTTGCATATTTTTCACCAATTTTGACGGCATGGGTATATAAGGCAATCATAACAACGCATTGGAATCGCACTGGTTCGGCTTTTTTCTTGTTAGCTGGGACAGAATTTAGCCCGTATGTTGACCTTATCATTATCGTTTTTCATCGAGCATCGTACGAGACCTTGATAAGGACGTACAGTAGTATAGAACTGTGAATAAAGTCTTTCACGGCGTGATTGAAATTCAGACATCATGGATACCCCATGACCTACATGACAGGTCTAGCCGTACACACGAATATAATTTATGCCAGCGTCACAATGCCAGACACAATAAACGTGATAATAAAATAGAAATCAGAATATCACAATAATTGTAACGAGCTGCGAGAACAGTTGGCTGTATGCCAAATGGATGTCTATCTGTCATCAGCTTATAATAAGGCGCTAATGTTAGGAAACTGCAGTTGAATATATTATAATGAATTTTGACGTTTAATACATACAATACAATCAACACTATATTGAATAATTAAAGATCGTTTAAAAAACTAAAAGAACCGACTTCAAACGTCGCGCTTGTCAAAGTAGCCAGCAGTAAGTAGCATGTCATCGAGGTATATAAATGCATCGTAATACAAATGTTGATATATAAAGAATTTTCCAAATCGGTTCAGGCATCTTCGAGTAATCGGTGTACATACTTAAAAAAAAGATTCCGACGAATTAAGAAACTCCTACTTTTATGTGAAGTCGGTTAACAAATGTAGATATTAGTCTATAATAGCTAGCAAAAGAAAGAAAGCGAAGTTTAATAAATAAATGCGAACGAATTCAAGCGGATGCTAGCAAGCGAACTTGAGAAAACTTTCGTGAGCGAGAGCGAGAGAGAGAGAGCAGGTCGTTTGCAATCGCTCTTAGCCTTTTTTTCGCTCGAGGTCCTTCTAACTAAACAGTCTCATACCATTTGCTTGGTGCAAAGCGTGATGATCATGAATTACTGGAGGAAATAATAAAATTGCGCGAGACTGTACAACGGAAATGTCGCGAATTTCTCAGTAAAGTAGTGGTAAGTAAAACTTAGCATTGTCCAGTCTCATCTGGCCCGGCTTGAACAAACACTAAAAAATCTTGCGACAGGAAATTACCCCCATAACAAAGTCATTATTAATTTTACAACTGTCCACTCTAATATTTTGACGCAATAAAATATTAAGAACTTCCTATACAGCTTTAAAATGTGGCTCTAAACGGGTCATTTTTACAAATGCTGTTATGCTGAAACGTCTATATGACCTATTTTGAGTATTTACCGACTTTAATAAAGAGCTGAGAAAGTATGAAAATAATACTTTAAATTTTGATTACTAAATTTTGATAAGATTCGTGCAGTAACATAGGCCCTTTTTCACCCCCGACGCATAAAGTCTCCTCCTTGTTATAAGTTTGATCTGTGTGTGTGTCTGTCTGTGTCATCGTAGCACCCAAATGGCTGAATCGATTTTGATTAAGTTTTTTTTTACTTGATAGCTGTCTTCGTCGCAATCGTCCTTAGCTTTGACTCATGAAAATCTATTCAGCCGTTTTAAGACTATGAGCTTTTTTCTAGATCATGACGCTATAAAATCAATTTTTATAGGTCACAAATTTCACATGGATCAGTCGGGGATGGTTTTTTTATTTTGAATTTAAGTGTCAATCGGTATTATTGAAAATAATGTATCACAAACGGCTTTGCTAAAGTTCTATTGTAACTATTCTATAACGTTCTTCAAACATAAACTATGTAGGGGTATATTATTGGATTATAAACCAAAACTGTACCTGTAAATTATCAACATTGTTTCTATTCGAATTTGTAATTTATTGGCACCGTCGAGGACTAATACAGTTAGTAGTTCCATGTAATGTTTTGTCCGCTTTTGATGCCAAACTCGGACTGGGTAATTCGATGAACTAGTATTGTTTTCAACCGCCTTCCAAAAAGGAGGAGGTTTTCAGTTCGTTTGTATGTATTTTTAGAGTATGTTCACCGATTTCTCTGTCAATTGTGGATTGATATTCAACGTTCTTTTTTTCTTCGAATGAGTATATATACTCCTGAGGAAGCTCAAACATGCTACTGAAAATAATTCATAATAATTATAAAATGACGAGCGCGGCATTTGAAGTAGGCTTTATTTTCGTTCCTTAAACGATACTAAATCATATCTGCATTTATAATAGGGAATATAATAAAATTAGAGCTTTGTGAGGGCTCATGTAGTTTTTCTGCCTGGTAATAATTTTTAAGGCAGTTTTTTTTTAATATTAAATGGCGAATCTGCCCGACATGGCAAAAAATCTGCCAAACCACCAACCACTCCAATAAATGCATAAAATTTGCCATCAAATTATTGAATTATGGCAAAAAATAAGGCATAAAAATAAAGTTTACCTTCTCATTCAAACTATTACAAATTTCCAACCAAATAAATGCATAATAAAAATGTTATACTTTAAATAGAAACAGAAAATTGTCAAAATTCTATTTATATTAGAAAATTTATAAAGATCCTTGAAATCTGCCACTTTTTCAACCGACTTCCAAAAAGAAGGAGGTTCTCAATTCGTCTGTATGTTTTTATTTCTTTTTTTTTGTGTGTATGTTATTACAGGTTGGCAAAAACGTCTTGAAACAGAACTTTTTTTTTTCTGGCCTGGCAATAATCTAATCTGTGATAAAATGTTCTATGTTAATTGTGGTCAGATCCATTGTCCTAGGTGGTCAGTGACTGAAAATTTATGATCAAAGTTTTTTGTGCAACTTAATAGTAGTATTTTAATATTTTCCGTAACCTACGCGACTTAAAGATGTTTTAACATGAATAAGACTAACCGTAGTTCCACTAAAGAAGTAATTTTAAAGTTTACCGCCACTCTCTCTGCTATCGGGGTTACTAGTATATAGCAATAGTGGCGCCCCTATTTATTTCTACTCTATTTTGCCAACCTGTACGCGATTACTCCGTATAAACGTATCCCGGCACGGCGTCCCGATTTTACCACCGCACCTCTCGTCACAGGGTGAAACACCATCCTTCCACACATACATACATATTATAGTCGAGTTATGGTCATAACACACTACTCAGAACGCACATTTCTTTTTTGAATTATCCAACCTCCTCACAAAATTTTACGAGAGACGGTTGCGAAATCCAGACATCCAGACAGTAATACAAAAGCATTTTTGCCCTAGCTTAAACGGAGAGCTTCGCTTCGTTCGGTCTATAAATACTTCGGCGAAATCGACTACTATACGATTGTCAAAATGTTCTCTAATACGGGACATAGTTTTGACTTGCTACAGTGGTTGAAATAATGCAATATAGCCAGCACATTTTTCCGTGGAATAGCAAATAAAATTAAAATAAGATTTTTTTTTTGTTTTTTTTTTTATTAAATGGTTGCCCTTGAATATAGATTTAAAGATAAATAATTTAAGTTCGTTTAAAAAACTCAAAGAAGCGACTGCAAATGTCGCGCTAGTCAAAGTAGCCAGTAGACGTAGTTAATATTATATAATCTGTGCCAGTAGTTAGTAGCATGTCGTCGAGGTATAAAAATGCATCGTAATACAAATGATATATATTAATAACGGCTCGACCGACTTCGTTAAAATTTAAATGGGACCACCTGGGAAGGCTACCCTTTTTAAAGGGAGTATTTCAATAAAAAAGAATTTTCCAAATCGGTTCAGGCATCTTCGAGTAATCCGTGAACATACATAAAAAAAAGGTTCCGACGAATTGAGAACCACCTCCTTTTTGTGAAGTCGGTTAATTAAAATAAGAATGTTTTAGATTTCATGGTAGTTCTTGTATATAGATTTCAAGAACCTCGATAGAATCATACCTTTTTCAAATCCTTATTGATATCAGTGTCGTCCGCTTTCCGTTTTTCACAAGATAGTATGCAGTTCTTGCCGTTGTCCTTTTCACCCTGAAACAATTAAAAAGAGAGGTCAATATATTGATTACTGAAAACCGACTTCCAAATAGGAGGAGGGTCTTAATTCATCTGTATGTTTTTTTTATTTAGTTACGCGATTACTCTGCCAACTGTAAACGGATTTAAATGATTCTTTTTTTATGGCTTTAGGCGTTCATCTTAAAGGTACAAACATTTTTTAATTTAATTTAATTTAATTAACATTTCCTCAAGATCTGATGAGTATTTTCAGAGATATGGAGATAAATACCTTAGCCTTGGTACTGAAAATGACTGGCGCAGCATGAAGTCGGTTTTTTTTAAGTTTATAAACTAAAAAATCTTGTTTACGAAGAGGTTGCTTGTCCCGGCTGACATTTTAGCTCAACGCGTTTACTTTGTGCGAAAGAAGGAGGGTTATGTTTTTATCAACACCATATACTACTTTGAGTTATGAAATTTTCACGAGTGATATTCATATTTTACAGTGATTTTCATACATTGTAGAGCATTGTCCAAAGTAGGTAAGGTTCCGTGACATCACTGTCAGGGTCCCATCGGAAGACCAGCGTTGGTCATGTCCATCATGACCAACATTTTGCTGAGCTGGGTCCTGTTTTGCAACATACTGTATTAGCAGTAGGTGATTTATAATTGTTATTCATATTGTTGCGAAATAAATAATAAATAATAATAATAATAATAATAATAATATTTTGTTTTTACTAACCGGCATTCACTCGCGTTTATTTTTCGGATTATGCTTCGACCGGCCGTATGACTCTCAAATCGAGTTCAAACCGGTCGGAGCATAATCCGAATTATAAACGCGAGTGAATGCCGGTTAGTAAAAAATAAAACCATATACTTCTGTTTACAGCCGCCTAAAAAAATAGCGAAATACTATCCTCCCATCTCATACAAATTTGAACCTTAAAAAAACAACTATAGAACACTAAACAAAAAGTTTTCTCGATAAAAAAAGGTTTTAAATGTAAAAACTGATATTTTTGCTGACCGTACAATTTAGAGACGAGTGACATTTGCAACGTTTGATTGGGCACGCTACCGTATTTCAACCATTTTTCAGCTAACGGCTCTATTTTCATTGGAAAACATTTTCTAGCGTTTGCTTTTTTACGGGAAAAATATATGGCTACAATCATTTGTCTATGGTGTGTTCAATTGTGAAACTTTTTATATATATATATATAGCACCGAGGACAGCATTGTACTTGAAAAGTAGTTACGCAATGTGTGGTCGTATTTACAACGCAATACCGACAGAAATTAAAGACTTGCCTAAAACACGGTTTATACAAAAATTAAAACTGTGGTTGTTACAAAGATGTTTTTACTCAGTTAATGAATATTTGAATTGTAATTGATTTGAAATGTATTGCGTTATAATTTTTAATTGACATTTTTTCTATCCTAATTTATAAAATATTTTGACATGGTATTTTCAAATTACCTTTATAGTATTAAATAAATAGGTAATTGCGCACATTTGTATTGGTGACAAATTTTATGACATTAGTTTTATAATTATAAAGTAGGTAAATTATGTAATCAAATAATATCCTAAATAATTCTAATGTAACTTGTATATATGTGTCTAATTTGCATGCCGCGATGCGGCAAAATGTTCATGGAACTTTTAAACAGATATCTAACAGCTTTTTGTACCAACATTTTGTAGCAAATAAATAAATGAATTATTATTATACAATCGAATTGAGTAACCTCTTTTGTAAGTCGGTTAAAAAAAGATTCCAACGATTTGACAACCTCCTCCTTTTTTGTGAAGTCAGTCAACAAAGAATATATAAACTAAAGTGGAAGTCTCCTCATTAATCGATATCAATTTAGAGACTGGTAACGCCAATGAAGATGGCGATGAAAGTAATATCAGCATGGAAGAGATAATGACAGCGTTGAAAAGTATGAAATCGGGTAAGGCTGCAGGGTATGACAGGATTTCGGTCGAGATGCTGAGGGCTGGACAAGGTGTGGTAGCGAGTCAGCTGTATCGCCTTTTTAACCTTTGCTGGAGGAATGGAATTGTTCCAGAAGACTGGTGCAAAGCCGTCATTGTGCCGCTATACAAAGGAAAGGGATCACAGCAAGACTGCAAAAACTATCGCGGCATTAGCTTACTCAGCATCGTTGGAAAATTGTATGCAAAGGTACTGATTACAAGAGTGACGAATGAAACTGATAAGAAAATGTGGGATGTACAAGCGGGTTTCAGGAGAGGAATGGGATGCATGAATCAGGTCTTTTCTTTACGAAGCATAGCCGAAAAATGTTTGGCGAAACACCAAAAGGTCTATTGCGCATTCGTAGACTTGGAAAAGGCCTATGACAGAGTGGTGAGGAATGAATTGTGGTCAACATTGTCTATGTATGGGGTGGGCGGCAGTTTGATACAAGCACTGAAATCACTCTATGAGGGTTCCAGTGCTTGTGTCAGAATAAACGGAGCGTACACAGACTGGTTTAACATCGAAAAAGGTGTTAGACAGGGATGTGTAGCATCGCCAGTGCTGTTCAACCTATTCATAGACAATTGCTTGACAGATCTGAAAGAAAGTGTGTACGGATTAAGAATGAATGATTTAACCATCAAATGCCTCCTATACGCTGATGATCAGGTGATATTAGCATCATCGGAGGAGGAGTTGCAAAGAATGGTTAATATTATGCATGACGCCTTAAAAAGCAAAGGGATGAAAGTGAATGTAAGCAAGACCAAAGTAATGGTTTTTGAAAGAGAAGAAAGAATGACTGATTGTTATGTGACGATTGAAGGAGAAAGAGTGGAACAAGTGAAAGAGTTTGTGTACCTGGGTTCTAAGTTTACGAGAGATGGTAAGTATGAAAGTGATATTGAGCGAAGAGTTTTGGCTGGAAACCAAGTGAGTGGGGCACTACATAACTTTATGAGAAGTCAGAACGTGTCTAAAAAAGCACGACTGGCTGTACATAGGGGAGTGTTGGTTCCCACACTCATGTATGGTAGTGAATGCTGGGTATGGCAGAAGAAGCATGAAAGTAAAATTAATGCTGTAGAAATGAGAAGTTTGAGAAGTATGATCGGAGTGACTCTGATGGATAAGTTGGAGAACAGCGTGATAAGGGAATGTTGTGGTGTGGTAGAAGATGTAGTGACAAAGATAGAGAAAGGGATGCTTAGATGGTTTGGACATCTAGAGAGGATGGATGAAGAAAGATTGACGAAACAGATTTATGAGACGTGTGTGAATGGGCCAGTTGGTAGAGGCCGACCTAGGCGAACGTATCACGACCAGATCGGAGACGTTTTAAAAAAAGGCCAAGTCAAAAGTACCTATAACCGGCGAGCATGTATGAAGACGCTCATGAAAGTAGAAGAAGCGAAGGAGGTATGTCAGGATCGTAGCATGTGGAAAGAAGTAGTCTCTGCCTACCCCAACGGGAAAAAGGCGTGATTGTATGTATGTATGTATGTAATTTAGAGACTAGTCGATGACAGTACGCATCGATCACAGACTAAGTAGAGATGCATCGATATGCGTTCTGCCATCGCAAACATCTAATAGAGTGAGATGCAGCTAGTCTCACTGAGTTGTATAACTGCATCTCTTTCCGTAGCGACAACTATCGCCCGAAATTGGTCGCTATTTATGAAGAGAATACCGTCCCAGGGTCGGTAGTTTACATAATAGGTGCGAGGAGAGATCGTAATACATCTGAGAAAATTGTATTAGATGCAATATTATATCATCAACGGAACAAGTCATCTACATCAAAAACTGTTATTCTCTTGAAGTCAGACACAAATATTTGTCCAGTTTGTTTTAATAACTCGCTTGTACCAACAAATCTCGTAAACTTTGTTAACACCATCAATTTTCACCAAGTTTTAATTGAAAGAGTTCATGACCCGAAACTGTTATAATCTGACGCAGAATAGAAGTTACTTTTCTTTGCAGCTGATACCAAAATAAAGTTAAATAAAATAAGTATAAAGGAGACAAACAACGACTGATATGTACTTAATAAATTAAACGTTAAAATCTTTTAAGAACATAAGCTTTTTGTAAAGATATTATCATGTGTAATGAAAAGTATTAATGATATAAATAGTAAATACATAATAGTCCAAATTGACTGTTCCACCATTTACCATTACGAAGTTCCAGTCCATCATCATCATCAGACGAGATTTGATCAAGAAAAAAAACATACATATAATTTCTGCTTACATTCTAACTCAAAACGTTAAATACATGATTGTAAGATATTAGTATATAAAACCCTTAGTATGAATTTTCACACCAAACTCGATATCGTATATGGAACAAATGTTGTATGAATAATACTTAAATTCAAAATTTAAAACCACCCCCGACTGATTTGTATATATGTACAATTTGTTCTAATTCCAATGAGCTTAAAAACAACATCTCAGGCCAGGAGTTGAGAGTATTCTGCAGATTCAAGGAGATGCCTTGTCTCAGCATTAGATCAACTTTACCACGTTATATTCTTGCAATATAATTGAAGTAACAAGATACTGAATACATTTGATTTGACTAATGTAAGCTATGCTAAACAGACGGCAGCAGTGTGACAGGTAAGTAGTGCGCAGAGACGCCATTTCGATTTTTTGACGTCCACGGTCAAAGGACTTCGAGTTTACGAAAGTTGCTATGATAGTCTTTTCAATCAAAAAAGAGCTGATAATATTTAAACGGCATAACGGATTTTCATGAAACAACAAAAAAAATCTAAATTAAAATCGGTTCATCTGTTTGGGCGCTATGATGCCACAGACAGCCACACAGATACATACGTCAAACTTATAACACCCCTTGTTTTTGCGTCGGGGGTTAAAAATAGTACAGCGCCTCTAGTGGTTACCACACTTCACTAAAAGACAATCAGGGAGCCAGAATAAGTCGAAAACTATGTGAGATCTGTCAAAAGCGTTTACGATGAAAACTCATATTAAGGGTACAGACATTTTAATAACCTTGACATTATTCGACTTTTTTAACAGTTATTATTAAAGAACTATGAGCTGAGATTTATATAAATAAGTAATATAAAAAACATCTAATCAAAACATAGGTGTTTTTAAAATATATCTTGCTTGCCCTATAAATATTAAATTATAGCAAAACTGTCGAAATGTCATGTATGTTTTTATACATTAATTTTTTATGTTACTTTTTATATTACTACTTTTTTATATCCGCATAGATATTGGATATTACCTGTCCAGTTTTATAAATATTTCTTTTTATATTTGCGTTATTGATTATTGGTGTTTTTTTGAAGTTGTGACAAGTTTATCTTTGAATTAGCAAAATTAGTTTTAAAAGCTTTTATTTAGTTTTACCTGTCACGGTGTCTATGGCTTATCAAATCTTAAAAGTTAAATTTGACCCACTTTCTGGTGTTCAATTAATTTGAAATGTTTTTTTTATTTGTGGACTAGAACTACATAGGTATGATCATTATTTATATGTTGTTAACATAATGTAAATCGGATGACAATGTAATGTAATAGTACCATCGAGCTGGTATGGCGATAGAGACGGAAAGTGGCCATAGAAACCACAGAAAAGACAATAGATTGAAACTCCTAAATTACACATAATAAGCCCGTCACATTTAGGCTTAAAGATTGCTTTGTTTTTTTTTTTAGTTTAACACATGATATTATACATACATACATTGACGATATAGATTCACTGCTGACTTACTAACTGGATTGAATAATTGTTATAACATTTATTTTTCATGCTTGTTCATAAACCAGAGTAGGTAAATATGTTTCTTTTTTAACCGACTTCAAAAAAAGGAGGACGTTTCTCTATTCGACCATATACATACTTTTTTTTATGTTTGTTCGCGGATAACTTCGTCGTTTAAGAACCGATTTTGATTATTCTTTTTTTGTTCGAAAGGAGATATCCCAAGTGTGGTACCATAGTAATTTTATCGAGGTCTGATAAATATCTCCAGAGATATTGTGATAAACATCTCAAAATTGGTACTGAAAATGAATAGCGCGGCATTGAAGTCGGTTCTTTTTTAGTTTTTAAACGATATTATTAGTTAGAACGAGTATGTACCTACCTGATCTGAGGGAAAGTATTGAGGTGGTGGAAGAAAATATGTATCTCTCTCTCTCTCTCTTCTCTCTTCTGTGTAGCAAGATTAAAAATAAAAATGTTTTTGACCCTGTCGTTCTTGAAGACACTGACATTTACACAAAAATTGCGTTTCAACACGACTTCTAGAAACATATATGTCGATCGCTATATCGACATCGCGTAAGTCACGTTAAATTCCCGTCTTAAATCTATAAGACTTCTAGAAAGGTTGAAGATCCTTTGTACGCTGTATTATATACAATTTTATTTACGATTCCAATAGCTACATAATATGCACAATCATTAAAGCTATTATATGCCCATCATAAAATAGTTAATCATATATTTCTAGCTGCGATCAATTACTGTATTTCTATTATGAGTTTCTTAACAGCAATTGCATAGTTCTTGACCTAAAACTTGGCAATAAATGGGCATCAGAGTTGCAAAGAGCTCTTAGACCATTGGCGCGGTCAAGCTTGTTACATTCAATATACAATGCCCATCCTAAAAGTTTTACCATGTGAGCATGCTAATAGAATTTTAGAGGTAAACCTGAGGTTTAAAAAAAATTCCATAACATTTTATAGGCTAGCGTTTCAACACTATCTCAACGAATGGTAAGCGATGATGTGGGTGAAAATAGTGAATACGGTAGGTTAATTAGATAGGTATATACTATAGATAGAATATATATATTAGTATATACTATATATAAGAACCTTTTGGATTAGGAACTTAAATAAATTACTACAATGTTCATGGCAATAAAATTATTTTCATTACAAAATTTTCAAACTTACAGGCACCTACCTATACAGGCCAGGCACATATATGTATATTATCTAAGACTACTACAGCAAATGCTAAAGCCACAGTTACGAGTAGATAGTAGAATATGGTCAAGTACGAGCATACCTCGTTTTTTTTAATAGGGAGCGGTAAACAGGCAAGCGGGCCCACATGATGGTAAGTGGTCACCACCGCCTATTGACATCTGCAAAACCAGAGGTATTGCCGGTGTGTTGCCTACCCTTATTAGAGAGCACTCTCATTACTCAAGTGGTTGGGTGGACAAGCTTACAAATACAAATAGACACATATGCATAGTGCAAAAATACCTACACATAAAAACTCCCGCACTTTGAGATACGAACCTACGATCTTCACCTTAGTAACACATTCCATTGGGAGCAGACTAATAAGTGATAGATATTATCATTCATTTACATCTTTCATATTCGATGACCTTACAATAAACATATCTATTAAATAACGAATTCTCAAGGTTTAGTAGCATACTTATTCCTTAACCCTGACACTTCTGTTCCAAACTTGACTGTAGGGACCAGTTCAAAGACATCGAGACACACCAGGTCGCGTGACTCGGTGCCCTTAGGTGGTATGAGCGACTTACGTGTGGTACAAGTTGAAAGAGACAGCGTTCTGTAGTAGTTATAGGCAAAAACATGCAGATTGGGAAAATTATAAATTACCTACATATCATATTCATAATATATCTATATTATCTCACTATTTGTTTTTTAAATATTATAGGCTAGCGTTTTACTACTTTTGGTTCAATTTTTTTCGCAGTGTCAGTATTATTAGGCTGTAGATTTCTGCTCATTTTTTTACGGGATTACTGAGTTGTTCTGCTGTCATACATAATATACGCCAAATGGCAACTAACATTATTGAATGAAAAGTTTTTTAAAATACATTTTCTTCATTTAAGTGGTAACGTTACATATACCGGAATATAAGATGTGTGCATTTTCATGATACCAATGACACATTACATTATGAACACTTTTTCTTGAAACTTGCACCAAAAACCACGAAAACACCATGATGCTCACTCATTAAATACAAAGGGGCCAATTCCAACATCCGATGTGGGCAATTTCGGGCGTTCGACTCTGCAACGAAGTTCGATCGAATAGAGTCATCTATATCGGAATTTATTGCGTCTACAGTCACGAATACACCATGTTTCTGTTCTGTTACAACGCACTGCGTCCGATCAGATCCTATGATATTGTTGCACGCGATATGTTTGAACTGGAATTGATAGTACGTGTCAAGGCATTTTTTTTAGAAATTCGTTTGCTGCTATAATTATTAATACAAGCAACAAATCGCTGTTGTATTGATACTTAATTCGAGAAATTTTCGACTTTGAATTTATCCGCTAAAATTACAATGGTATTTAAATTACCATACCTATGGAGGTACATGCAAACAATATGCTTGCAGACAAATTCTAGTATTCACAGATAAAGTTTTTGTCGACTAATTTGTTTATCCAAACGTAAAATAATGAAAATTATAGTTTAGCTTTTAAAATATGAAATTACGTTTAAATTATGTTACAGCCTAACATGGCCGGTTACTTACATTTATTGAGAGTTGAGAAGATAAACTCTCAATAATTGTACTCAGAAACCGGCCATTTGACCGTACAGTTACCCTACATGTGTACGTCAGATCGGTAACAGTGCGTATAAGCTAGTATCCGACGTTGAACATCGTCATTCGGATGATTTACGATTGGAACAAGATATTATTATTCGGAATAGTATTTAGGATTGGTATTTTGGTGATAAGGTTGAAGGAAATGGATCGCGGATACAACTCTGTTAGGTAAATTAAATTTGTCGCTCGGCACTACTTTTGAAGACAAACAGACGAATGTTTCGCGAGATGAGCAGGTGTCGCGAGATAGTGGTCAAAAGGCTAGACTAATAAAAAAAAATGCTGACATGTCTAAATCAACCCGTAAATGTATATCAGTCCATCTATAGATTCACATAAAAGAAATGGCTGAATAGTATTGAAAAGTATCAACACAATTTATAACCGCATTTTGACCAGTTCCGCATCAGCACAGCTTCGATTCCGCTTCCAATCCATACATATAAGGGCGAACATTCGGGATGTCTCACGCAACTCTTACTTCAATGTGAGACTAGACAGTGGACATTCACCTGTGCATACCGATTATTCGTATTTATATAACGATCGACGTCGCCAAGAATCGATGCCAATGACATTCCGCTCCCTTCTTAATGGAGTAAATGAGAATAACGTGACCACAACGCGCGGCGTCAAATATTGGTATTACTGCATACGTTAAAAAAGAAGTCGTTTTCGTATAAGTGTCCCATCCTACTTTATTGGTTATGTTTGTGCGAACTTTTCAGCCGAATCGGTTGAGTCGATTGTGAAAAAGCAATAAACAAAATTGACTTCTTCGAAATAAGTCGAATAATGTTTTAGATGCTGGACAAGATATCAGGTTGATCGGACATTGCTATCTAAGCCTGCTAAACGTTGTACATAATGCCATAATTAAGATAAAACTAAAACAACTGACTTCCATGCCCCGCGAGTCTGTTTCGGTAGCAAGTTTGAGACGTTTATCGTCATACCTCTGGAGATACTTATCAGATCTCGATGAAATTACAATGGGATCACCTCGGGAATGTACCTTACCGATTAAAAAAAGAATCATTCGAATCAGTTCACAATTGACGGAGTAATCGCGTAATATACTTACAATAAACACATACAGACGAATTGAGAACCTCCTCCTTTTTGGAAGGCGGTTAAAAATTATGAAATTAGAAAAGAACTAGGTAACACTTTCACAAGAAATTTGCACGGGATATTCACCAATGACGGCTGTCATGTATCATTGTATATGTCAGTATCATTCTGGCACGTTACTAATAGGTTCGTTAAATGTACTTGTATATTTAGTTATGGGTTATAGTACGAAAATAAATGAGTAGGTATGTTTTTTATGTTAAATAAAAATGTGTTTTACTAACTAAACTTATCCTGTCGTGCAGATAGAGAATAAAAATTACAGACGCAGTGTTACCGTATATTTTCACACTGCACAGAAAACATGTTGCAAAACAATTGCCGCGCTGTCATTCATAGGCTGTTAGACAGAGACGGAGATCGTACGTACGTACGTATGTCGTACATTTTGTCTCGTCTTGTTCCGAATACACATGCGAATGATGCGAGTAACGAAACATATTCGAGAGTACCGATCCGGTACTTCGAGTCAGGCAGTGTATTCGTTACTTAGTAACGAATACATACGGTTCGACACAGCTTTAGCAATAGTCCAATGGATAGGGTGTCGGACTGGCGATCGAGTCGCGAGTTCGATCCTCACCCCATTGCACTACTGACGTGAACCCACTCCAAACACAAGCATATTTAGCTTAGTTGGAAGGGTTAACAAGAATACTAGTAATGTGCAACCCACATTGCGAGTAATATTTAAAAAAATGCTCCTACTAATTGTGTATCAGCTCTATCAGAAGCTCAAAGATAGTAAAGACATGCTAAATTAAATATCAAGTTTTAATGTCTTAAAAATATCGTTTAAAAACTAAAAAAGAACCGACTTCAATGCCGCGCTATTTATTTTCAGTACCAATTTTGAGGTGTTTGTCTCAATAATATAATAATAATCTCTGGAGATACTTATCAGACCTCGATAAAATTACCATGGTACTACACTTGGGATATCTCCTTTCCAACAAAAAAAGAATAATTAAAATCGATTCATAAACGACGAACATAAATATATATACAATAATATATATAAAATAAAAAAAGGAGGATGTTTCTCAATTCGACCGTATATATATATATATACGGTCGAATTGAGAAACATCCTCCTTTTTTTGAAGTCGGTTAAAAAGAAAAGCGAATGTAAGTAAATTCTTGCTAAAACGTCGCGATATTAATAACAATGCAGAATGATAGAATTCATAAAATATATCTAGCTCTTGAGAACAAGCAAAGACAAAACGAAACAGAAAAGATATACAATACAATTATCAGGAACCAAACGTTTCTATTACCTAATAACTGACGAATGCTGGACAATTAAAAATTCGAGATGGTTGCAGACGCGCGTCAATTTGTCGTGGGTAACAGTGATTATCTGATGTTGTAATTATAGTTATTTTAACATACTAACAATACCAACAACTGAAAAAAATTGCAGATTACTATTAATTTAGATAGGTGATAGGAGCATATCGATGTCCCGCTTGACTTGCTACCAAAAAGTGGTTTACCACTATCAAGGAAAAAGCTGACGTCATAACCTTACGGTGTGCCGGAAACCACACTTGAGAGTCAGAGTATTTTACGCCTAGCGTGTCTTTGTCTTCATCATTGCTTAACACAGAAGAGATACTGGTCAAACGCTAGCCTATAAAATAATTAAAAAAAAATTACATAAAGTCAAAAGATATAAAAAAGTAGTAATGCCTATTTTTAGAAAGCAGCTACTTCAAATAACAGTTTTATTAAAAATACCCAATTTCTTTAATATAGCACAATTTGTCTGAATTGTATTGCATTTACAAACGAGTCATTGTAGCTCGACGTAGCTAAATTTTGTTTATATAGTCCTCTGTTACACAAGTCTGTTCCTACTTTGTAATACCTTAGTATAACAATATCAACTATAATAGCAGGGCAGTATTGTTATAATTTGAAATATCTATCCCCATCAACGAGACCAATTACTCAGCATAGTACTTGTCTGAACGACTAAACGTTGTTTCGTGATTCAGATGGCTGTGTAATGTTTTGGCACAGAAACCCGTC
The DNA here is from genome assembly GCA_954871355.1 of Cabera pusaria. Lineage (NCBI taxonomy): Eukaryota > Metazoa > Arthropoda > Insecta > Lepidoptera > Geometridae > Cabera > Cabera pusaria. The sequence continues at coordinate 5,337,910 of OX940887.1, forward strand.
ATTGATTAAATTGTTACAATGTAACGTATAGGATGTCATGTTTTACAAAAGTTGACAGACAATGATTTTACCAAACTCAAGTCCCTGTTAATTATTCAAAATATATTTTTTTAAATTTAACTTTATACAAAAATTATAATTAAATAATTAAGATAATTTAAAAACTAAAACAACCGACTTTAATGCCCCGCTAGTCAATTTCAGTGGCAAGTTTGAGACGTTTATCGTCATATCTCTGGAGATACTTATCAGATCTCGATGAAATTACAATGGGACCACCTCGAAAACGTACCCTACCGTTTAGAAAAAGATGCATACACACAAACAAAAAAGAAAAAAATAAATACAGACGAGTTGAGAGCCTCCTTCTTTTTGGAAGTCGGTTGAAAAATAGTGCAAAAGATTTATGCAAACTCCCTTGAGACGACAAAAAGTTGCACACTAATGATGCGTCTATATTGTCGCGCGTCTATAAATTTTGATTCGTGCCACATCCAAGTATCTGACCTATGTCTAATTCCATCTTATATCGTAACAAACACAGATCTAGACAGACAAACAACCAGATAGAATGCACATCTGACCTATTCCGCTGGAATAGTGCCAATACGTCGATAGTTGTACGTTTTTTAATCAGGGGAGGGTATAATTGATCGGTGCTTGTTGCGTAATATGCTCGTGTTAATTGGCAGCAGTGTGAAAGTGATGAGGGATACGACAAGTTGCCATTTGTCGTCGACGGGTTCCGGCATGGGATTTGTCGCGTCTTTATTTGTCGCACGTCTGCAGTGCACAGCTGAGATGAGCGAGCCAAGTGCATTTGTATTTTGAAATTTCTTACTAATAATAAGGAGCTAATAGATTTTATTAAGAAAATAAAAAGATTATAAACGTATGATATTTCTAGAAAGTTAAGTATTAGAAAATGGTTAAATCTCGCGATAAAATGAAACCTATCATTATCGCCATCCACGCAGCAGACAAATCAAAACAACATGACTGTAACTAGATCTTCTGTTCTAAAATAATGTAAAGTTATTTTCGTACAAAGGGAAATCACGCATCAAAGTACGTTGTTTATTAGTCACTCAAAGGCACATCAAAGTGCCTTTTCGTTATTGTGTTGAAAGCACTCATTTACGTAGAAAGGAACCACGTGTTTAAATAAACAAATATTACTAGTGGCTCTATGACCTGCAGACCTCGCGAATCTGTCTTTGTACAACTAAAAACTGAAGAAATGTTCACCGAACACCTTAAAATAAAAAAATTAACTGGCCAAGTGTAAGTCGGACTCGCGCCAGTAGGGTTCCGTACCCACACTACAGTATTTTATAAGATAGAGCAAAAAATACAACTATCATTTTTCGCCAGTAAAAAATAATAATTAATAAACATTTTATTTCTTATAACGCCATCTAACGTCTAACAAAGGAGTTAGGGATATAGAAATATATAATATAATAATATAGGAATAGAAGATTATTGCACGGCGTGTGTGCGAAAGAGGTATGTCAGTATCGTAACACGTGGAAAGAGGTAGTCTCTTCCTACCCCAACTGAAAAAAGGCGTAATTTTATGTATGTAACTTTAAAAATGTTAATAATATGACACTGAATGCACAAGCTGTAAATAAATTAAAAAATATTTGACATTCAGTTACTTAGCACAGAAAATTAATATTTCACGAAAGTTCTCCTTTTATTTGTAGACATTCAATTATTTTTTACTACCACGTAGGTACCAAAATAAAAAAAAATAAGTAATGTGTCTCGAGGCTTATACATCTTGTGAACAAATGGACAGTGTTGCCATCCAAAAAGAATGTATGAATGACCAATAAAAATGTATGATGTACGACGACTGCCAATTTGATAGGTGGGTTGCCATGTTGATGAGAAAAAAAGTATAGGAATATTGGTTGCATTTGTTATGATATTCAGGGCCAGTTTTAACGGTTCCAGATCAAGTTTCCGATAATTAACTATCTGACGCATGGTGTCTTACAAAACTACTAGAATATATTACTTTTTTCAATGAATTTTACTGTCGGCTAACAAATACAATCTCAAAACGACGACACCATTAAAATAAAAACCTATATGTTTCCCACTGACACCTAAATGTAAGCGTTTCTGTGCTAAAAACAATGCGACACTTATTTTTTACGAGTATTGTATTCAAACGATGGCTTCAGACCACAAAACGGTTTAAGGGTGAAAAGAGTGAAAAAAGTGAAAAAAGTGCACATAAAACGAGTTGAAATGTGTGGTCCGAGGCTGCCAACACAAGGTCAGATTGAGTGTCAAGTTTGGAGGTGGCGTATATTGTAAGCATACTGAACAAGGCCCCAGAGCGGATATAACCACGATTTTGGAATACAGGTGTGACAGCTATTGCGCTGTTGGTTATAAGTCGATTAGTGTCCTATACCCATAGATCATCTCATAGCGAGATGAACTAGAAAATAGCTCATAGTCTTAAAGCAGAACGGATTTTCATGAATCAAAGAACACCTTCTCTTAAAGCAGCTATCAAACAAAAAACCGAAATCAAAATCGGTTCATCCGTTTGGGCGTTACAATGCCACAGACAGACACACACATACACAGATACACAAGTGAATCTTATAACACCCCTATTTTGCTTCAGGGGTTAAACACTGGTCTAGCCACTTTTTTATTATTGCAGCAAGGACAGGGCTAGCCACTTAGTTTACAATCATTCAGTAATGAACATACGCTATATACTACTAACATGGACACCAAATATATGGCATCTGGCACATTTTGAGGGCACAATGAAACAATGTGATATGAAAGGGGACTTATTATCGTTTCACCGTCCTCGGTTTATAGTCGAGCAGTCACAGTAAGAGGTGGTTATATTTTACCGATACATTGAAGTTTCCTTTTTAGCGCCTGCAGGGCTAGCATGGCCTTATTCCCGGGGAACGACAAAATCATTTCCCTGTTTTTCGCCACTGACAGGAGACCAACACAACAATTTCAACGCTTGGTGAAGTTTAACGCCGAGTTTTGTTTTTGTTTCGTATTAAAAAGTTAAAAAAAAGAATTGATAAACTTTGAAAGAGTCAGCGGGCGTTTATAATTATTGAAAAACTTTACTTATAATTTGCCTTCTCCACCAAACAAAACACGGATAGGTGGAAGGACAAAATAGTCCACTTGCCATGCTAGCTCTGCTGGAGCAGAGTTCAGCTACTTGTACTATATGGCATCGAGGTGATTTTGTTAAAACGCGAAACAATAATTAATAACCGAGCTAGCGAAGTGTCTCAGTTTCGAGATTGGCCAAAATGCTTTTCTCCGGATGTTTGTCTGTTCCTACAGGTCGCATTCTTCAACCGATTTTGACGAAAAATGGCACACGAGTTCCTTGATTTATTCAAGAGTTTGTCAATCGCCTATTTTTTTATTAGGGCAAAATAGAGGGGGGGGGAGGGATAACTTTGCTGTAGCGTTATTAATCAACGGATTTCTGTCAAATTGGAAAGGCACACTAAGGGTAAGGACTTCATTCTACACAAGAGATTGCGAAAAAAACAAGGGGATTGGAGGGAAGACTAAGTTTGCTGTAGCGTCATCTATCGGCGGATTTCAAACAAATTTGAGAGGCACACCAAGGACTTCATTCTACATAAGATGTGGCAAAAAACAATCCAAAAAGGGGGAGTGGAGGGGAGTAAGGGGGTGATGTTTGCTGTAGCGTTATATATGGACGGATTTCGACGGGTAAGGACCGACGATTTTTGACGGATAAGGGCCGCTGGGTCGACCTTTATAAATATCTAGAGGTTTTCGTTATCAAAGTGAGGATTTTTTAAGATAGAAGATAACTAGCAATGTGGGTTGCACATAACTAGTAGTCTTGTTAACCCCTCCAACTAATCTGAACATGCTTGTGTCTGGAGTGGGTTCACGTCAATAGTGCAATGGGTGGGGGTTGAACTCAAGAACTCTCTATCGCAAGTCCAACGCCTTAGCCATTGGGCTAATGCCACAGTACATTTTTTTTTTCTTAAAAAAAAAAAATTTAATTAGTTTACGTATCCTAAAAGAAAACTACGATTTCGCTTCACTTCACATTTCCGTCCGACATAGCAATTTTTATCAGTTACGAGAAGAAGAAGCCTTCCATATGCAGTACAAAAGCAACGCAGCCAAAATATTTCAACGACGCAAAACAAACGAGTCAGATGCCGTAAAAAAACCGTAAATTAAATATGGCCGCAGCGTTTAAAAAGTTTGAGGTAAGGCCGACTATACACGAGAAACTTGAAACAGAACTTAACGATTTATAGCTACAATGGCTTTGAAGAGAAATTGCCTCTGGATCGCGGTACGTAGCAAAATTATTTATTCTGTGTCGAGGCACAAATATATTCCTAGTTACTTTGTAAAATGCAGTTAAGTTTAGGCCCTTATCTAACCCCCAAGCACCTCTATGAGCTTATTTTGCATTGAGATAACATCATTTATAGTCAAATTAACTCCACCAAGGTTTCGAGCGAATCCATCACTCTTCTTCGTGAGTAAGGTCACGCAGTAATGTCATGAGGTCGAGATAAATCGACAAAAAGTACGTGAATCACAACAGCCGATATGTAACTTCAATAACGTTACAAATACACGACACTTTTAGAAATAAAACAAAATATTTTAATGAAGTTATCTTTTTAAACCCCGACGTAAAATGAAGGGGTGTTATAAATTGTGTATCTGTGTGTCTGCATTGGCATCGTAGCGCTCAAACAAATGAACCCAATTTGATTTAGTTTCTTTTGTTTGATAGGTGTCTTATTCGAAAGTGTTCTTAGCTATAATTCATGAAAATCCGTTAAGTCGTTTTACAACTTTTAGCTTCTTTCTAATTAATGTATGCGAATCTATACGATCAACTTTCATTGGCTTGATCAATTCGAATTTCAGTATTCTTTTACTTCAATGATATTGTAAGAACATTGTACCATTGACCTGGGAATTCTCCTGGAATTTGCAGAATACTCAACTTCTCACCAACTTTTAGCGGAGATGTTGTGTTTGGACTCATTGGAATGGTTTCAATGAACAGCTTACACATAGATCAGTCGGGGCTGGTTTTAAATTTTGAATTATAGTATGTATTATAAATCTTTGTTTGTGGCACAGAATAATGAATAGTACAAGTAGTAGTGTTTGTGGTCAACAAGTCTTCTAAACAGCTCGCTAATTTTACTGCACCTCAGTCTCAGCGTCGATACGAACGTGATTACGAATGATTTGCGAGGCTGCGAAACAAAAAGTGGATCGGATGTGAATGGTATTCGATTTATTTCCGAGAGACAAATTAATCGAATTAATGGAACGACGTCGAATCGGGGAGTAATCGTTACTGCTGCGTTTCGTATGATTCCATCCCTTTTTGTAAGGGAAAATACCAAAGGAAGATATAATCAATATAAGTGTCAGTACAAATGATCTGTGAATTGCACAACCAAATAAGGTTATTGTAATGAAAGTATTCAATAATAGGCATAAAAATGTCGATGTTCCGCCTGATCTACTACCAAAAAAAAACTTACCGCCATTAAGGAGACAATCTGATCAACCTTACAGTGTTTCGGCAGCGCAGCCCTAAAGTGTCAGACTATTTTAGGTCTAGCGTGTTCACCATCCTCGACCACATCATCGCTTAGCACCAGGCGAGATAGTGGCCAAACGCTAGCCTGTAAGATATAAAAAAATTAAGAAACCAAATTCTGGCCAATATTTAAATTGATTTCTAAAGTACTTAGTACCAAATATTTTTGCACCGATGTTTTTCGGTTGAAATGGCAAGGTGTCCAGTGAAATTACAGGGCATGTGAGACTCAACATCTTTTTGTCTCGAGGTAACAGGCGCAGTGCAGTAACATGCTAAATTCTGGCAGTGCATAATTTTGCATGCCGCTGTATATCTGTTATAGGTAGACGTCATCGCTTACCATCAGGCGAGCGTCGTGCTTAACCTGTTACATTATATCATTTAAATAAAACCGGCCAAGTGCGAGTCAGCATCGCGTCTCTTATCGCACACTTAGGGAGGGTTCCGTACAATACGAAACATAACAGAGTTTCAACCTCATATTTGATTAATAATTGATATTACTAAAAGTATTTGGTTTGGTCGCGATCTTTCTAGAAAGACGGGGTTCGTTTACTAGCGCCATCTATGTCATTTTGCCGAAACTAATTAGATAGATGGCGTTTAAAAACACGTTTTTTGTATCGGCACCCCCTTTAATTTTTAACTTTATTTTGTTTTTAGTATTTGTTGTTCTAGCGGCAACAGAAATACACCATCTGTGAAAATTTCAACTGTCTAACTATCACGGTTAATGAGCTATAGCCTGGTGACAGACGGACAGACAGACAGACAGACAAACAGACAGACAGACGGACAGCGGAGTCTTAGTAATAGGGTCCCGTTTTACCCTTTGGGTACGGAACCCTACAAAAACCCATAAACTAGCTGTGAATTAAGTTAGGTACTATAGATAAAAACAGTCAAAAATATGTTTACAATTACCATTAAAGGTGACCTAAAACTCCTGTTAACATCATTTATGTGCATACAATTTTTACGCAGATACGCGATTGTTATGTACTTTTCAAACACACTCATCCTTTAGAGTTCCGCAGCTCAGTGTGTGACTAATTTTAAAGTAAATTGAATTTATTTGAACAAATGTTATTCTCTAGCTACATTTTTAATTACTTCTTATATTAGGTAAAGTTTCGCTGTATTCGTAGAGATTCGTCAAAAGAACAGAAAGATCACTAGATTCACATAAGCATAAATATCTCGTGAAGAACACAACAAGCGGCCTATCTTGGACCATATCGTCATTTAACATCAGATGAGATAGTGGTCAAACGATTGACTATTATATTATTTATTTATTTATTATATATTCTATATATATAAAAAAAAAGATTATGTTTGTTATAATACGACATTTAGAGGCTAGAGATCATTATGTGCTACGTGAGTTAATTTTGGCGTGGAGATATAAAAAAAGGTTAATCTGAAACAATAAATTTGACTGCCTATACCAATAAAATAGTATCAGTTTTCACTTTTTATCAAGATAATGATAATTTTAAATTGCTACGGAACCTGCCATAAAGCTTGTTGCAGCGTCGGTGCTAATTTTGCATCGTGAATCATCAGTCATGAATCGGGCGTCGCGAGCGCTGCCGTGTCGTCGGAACGAAACAAAGCTTAAATACCGGTTTTATGTAATTTGTTTGTCATTCGCATTTTTTGCCTTCGTCGGGTGGACTCAAGAATGGCACACACGAGTTTTAGATCGAGTTTATTCGAATTCGGAAGTTATTGCTAAAGTTCAAGGAATTAAATACGTGCTACAGTGGACTTACCCAGATACCGGACTGTTTTTTTATATGAGGAAAGGTCAAGATGTATTCATAGCGAGGAATTGTTCCAAGCGTAATTGCTATATCACATCTCATAGGCGCTTGTTACAGAGCGTTACAGAATTCGACGCCATTCTATTCCATGGCCCTGATATAGTAAGCTCTTTTCCAATGATGCTATGGGATCGGACTCCTAATCAAAGCTATGTCTACGTATCGATGGAGTCTTCCAGCAACTACCCTGCACTTGATAACAGATATAACGGCTTCTTTAATTTCACATGGACGTACAAGCTCAATTCGGATATAAATTACGGGTATATCACGATAAGAAACGAAATTGGTGAAGTAATTGGTCCTAAAAAAGATATATCTTGGATCAACAAAGATGATATGTTACCGATTACAGATGACGTAAAATTGAAGCTGGATGATAAAAAAATTGCAGCAGCCTGGTTTGTATCTAATTGTGAAACTATTAACAAAAGATTAGAACTGGCATATGAAATTAAGAAAGAACTTGAGAGACATAATATGGCTTTAGATATTTATGGAAAATGTGGAACAATGAGTTGTCCAAGGGACTCAATGGCTGAATGTTTAAACAGATTACGAAGGGACTACTATTTTTATTTGGCTTTTGAAAATTCCATGAGCGAGGATTATGTAACAGAAAAATTATTACATGCACTTCAAAATTACGCAGTGCCTGTTGTTTACGGTGGCGCCGATTATAGAAGGTACTTAAACATTTTTTTAAATACATATTTATTCAATTTACATTTACATTCAGGAGAGTTTGCCGCGGATGTCCTTGATATTCTGCATATAAACCGGACTTTGACTAATATTATATGAGTCAGCGTTAATGGTAGACATAACAAATACATGTACAAAAATGTTTTTTCAACTTCCTTGTATGCTTTTGTTTTGTTTTTGTAATCTTAATAGCTATTGACTTAGCTGTCGACCACCTAAATCTGTAAATAACTATTTACATACATAATATATATCGATTAAAAACTAAATCCGACTTTACATGCCGCACGTGTTATTTCCAGTAGGAAGTTTGAGGTGATAATCTCCATATCTCTGAAGATCCATCCATACTTATCTTATAATAATTAAGATAATATACATATAAGATAATAATAATAATTAAAAACTAAAACAACGGTCTTCCATGCCGCGTGAGTCAATTTCAGTAGCAAGTTTGAGACGTTTATCATCATATCTCTGGAAATACTTATTAGATCTCGATGAAGTTACAATGGGACTATACCTCAGAAACGTAGAGTACGTTTCCGAGGGAGTCCCGATTAAAAAAAAAAATCGAATCAGTTCACAATTGACGGAGTAATCGCGTAACATAAATACAAAAAAAATACAAAAAAAAACATACATACGAACGACCTCCTTTTTTTCGGTTGAAAACGTTTGTAACTCTGTCATTCTGTCTGTTTGTTACCTAATCACGCTTAAACGGACAATCCGATCTTACTGGAATTTAGCAAGGAGATACTTGAAATTTAGCATAAGGATGAACATAGGCTACTGAATTCTTGGTGTACATGAATGAAGTCGCGGGTATCAGCTAGTATATAAATACTATAAGATATAATAAATGACCAATTCTCATGAAAAAAAAGGAATAATTCAAATCGGTACGCAATGAGCGAGGAAATCGAGTAATATACCTACACACACAAATAGGTAAACAAGTGTCCATTTATATAAGAAAAACCCCGACTGAGGCGCAAAAATTACCAATTTCAACGATTTTCTACCGACTTCTTTCTTTCGAAAAGGAGGGTTATCAATTCTTATGTATGCTTCGCGATTACTCCGTCAAATCATATATTTCTATGGGTATATTTCCAAGGTGGTCGTCCATAGTAATTTCATCGAGATTTGATTAGTATCTCCAGGAATATGGAGATAAACATCACAAACTGAATTAAAATAACTAACACGGCATTAGAAGACAGGTTTTTTCGTTTTAAAATCGATCTTGAATTATCATTCCGAACTGTTTTCAACCGTGTAGATTGTATTTATTTTCGTACTCTCATTCATAAGATACAAACCGGCAAACTGACCGAGTATTTAGCATGTATTTAATAATTCTCTACCTGACTATCGCTATGTTTCCAATAAGTACTTACAAACTGGTATCTTTTCTGTATGCCACCCGTCGGAGGTCTCGACTCAAAACAATTATGTTAAAATAACGGAATAACAATTTGTTTTTAATTTTACAGATTCATGCCAGATGGTATATATCTTAATGCAGCTGAACTAAGTGTCAAGGATTTGGTACATCAAATGGTTACAATTATAAATGATACGATACTACATGAAAGTTATTTCAAGTGGCACAATCACTATTCTTACCATAGATCTGAAGAGTCTCCAGACACTGACCCCTATTGTCAGTTCTGCGATTTTATTAACGGAGAAAAACGCTCAACTATTGACAATTTTAAGGAGTGGTGGAATGGAAATTAGACATAAAAAAGTGTGGTTTGGTTTTATGACAACACGATGCAAATGACACTTTTTGGTTATGCGTAGTTATTTATGGTAGCTAGCTACTTTGACAGCAGTTGACATGACATAAAAGCATGTATACTACAAATATGTCTGCGGAAGCGTCCGCCAATCACAAATAGACCTAAATGTCATACATCATATGCACGAATCAAGCTAAAGCACCTACTGTAATGCGACATACATGTCGGCGACATGCGATAGATGGATGACAAAATTTGAGTCGATGTAATCAAAGTTTAATTTGATCTCGGCAAATAAGACTGCAAATTAATATCAAATAGGAGCAAATAGCTGCAACCAAAGATATCGTTAAGACTTTTGAAGAATGCGAGTAGCGACAACAGGCAATAAAACATAACCCAAAAAGGACGCTTAAAAGAAAGGGCTAAATACTTGGAACCGCCATTTTGTTCGACACGTAAAAAAAAGACGGCGACGATTTGGAGAAATCTGCGGTCCTTTGTCGTTTTAGAAAAAGACAAAAACGTGAAGCGTATCGCTTGACCCTTTTACTTGAAAGTCGATGGTTGTCGGGGGGCCGGCGCAGATTTTTAAAATTTTTTGGACAACACGAGCCGTCCAAGGTTAAGTCAATGCTAAGGTGGCTTTATACTAGTTTTTTGGTTATATGTAAGCACCACAAGGTTTTGAGGTTGCATTTTTAGTTGATAAAAAAAACACCTTAAATGGAATTAAAAAAATCAAATTCTGTATAGTTATTCTAATTTCAATCAGATAAATTCGAATACGGAAGCGTCATTTTGAATTTCGAATATTTATTATGCCGTGAGCTGTTTGGTCGCGGAAATCTTTCCGATTAGAATCACCTGAGTCATTTTTGTGTGATTGAGAAAAAACTTTTGCATTTCTAATATTAGTACAATCGGACATATTTAGATAAATAATTAGGTAATTTAATAGTTTAAGTTTCTTAGTAATTACATTATTTTTGCCATAGAATTCATTGTTTTATTATTACTTTAATTGCTTAAATCATGCATCATGACTTTAGCAGCTTAGCCCCCTAATGGTCAGTGGTCCTAAAAGTAGCCACAATCAAAGTGAAAAATTGTATAACAAATAAACACCATTCTAGGCCTAGCGTGCTAACATCCTCGATCGCATCATCACTTACCAACAGGTGACATAGTGCTCAAACGCTAGTCTATATGATATAAAAAAATTGCGAGTTGGACTCTCGCATCGAGGGTTCCGTACAAACTTGTTAACATTATTGCCCTAACTAAATATAGGTTAGACTACATACCTAATTTTTCCCTTTACATGTGCTGTAAGACATGGCTTCTTGCCAAATATATAAAACACTATATATAGGTTATGATTTCTTTGTGAAATCGCAAAATATGCGAAAAGAGGCCAATGATCGGTCATATTAGCGGCAATAGCCCAATGGTGTCGGCATGGCGATCGTCAGGTCGTGAGTTCGATTCCCCACCCATGGCAATATTGACGTGAACCCACCCCAGACACATGCGAGTACATATTTAGCTTAGTTGGAGACAGGGTTGGAAAAAGAACAGTTTTTTTTAAAAAGAACATATCGTCATGTTTTATTCATCAAACTATAAAAACATGTTTTAAATCAATTTTTATGAAATGTTTTAAATTATTTCTTTTAAACATGTTTTAAACACTGTTTTAAACACTTGCTAGTGATAATTGAATTGTTTTGTTGAAAAATATACCGCAGTACAAGTAGAGCGAAATATCTTCATCCTGTTCCCATTTACCCGTAGTAAAATATATGTTATTCATTCACTCACTTACATATTGAAGTTTGATGCGGTAATAAATCCCCGAACGTCAAATTAAGAGTTGTCAACACATTTTACCTCTATAACTATAATGTTGCTAGTTAAAAAAATTGAAAAGTACAACAAATAATAATGATGAATATGAGTATTTATATGAGTTGATGAAGTAAGACATGATGTTTTTTATGAATGTTTTAAAACGAGTTTTAAATAGGTATGTATTTTTTCCAGTTTTTTAAACAGTGTTTTAAACACTTGTTTTAAACAGTGTTTTAAACGGTGTTTTAAACACTTGTTTTAAACATTGCCAACCCTGGTTGGAGGATTTAACAGGAATACTAGTAATGTGGAACCAACATTGCTAGTATAATAGTAAGCTTTTACAATAAAACATCTTTTGATCGCGCTGACTTATCAATGTATTTCTTGTACAGCTAAAAGATACCATATACCTGAGTGTTTGATACCTCTTAACGCTCCTGAGACTAAAGGTCCTATAGGATCCTATAAGCCATAAGTGCTAAAAAGTGGTCCTATAAATAAAGGACCACTTTGTTACCGCACCACCTACTTAGGTGCCTAAAAAGAGAAAAGAAATCTACAGTATAAGGGTTACTTTTTTCCTTTTGAAGTACGTACGGAACCCTAAAAATATCCCAATGCTCTTCAATCAAGCCAATTTCATGAAAGCGAGGAAAGTAAAGACTTTATTAACAGCGGTTCCCTTCAATCACCAATTCTCTCCTAAATTATGTAAATCAATCTAAAGATATCCTGCCTACAAAGGTTTCCGTCTCATTCTTACTGTTTGTCGAAATTTAGAAACGTCACCTCTAAATTGGTAAAAGAAAACGAAATTACGTCGGACTCGATTTGATGTTTAGAAAGTATTTTTATTGACTAACGTTTATGTTACTTTATTATAGGCACTTTACCGTGGTCGTGGTAAGATCGAAGCCTCAATTGGTAAACTATGCTTAAAAAGCGACTCTGACTATACTATACCGAAGACTGTTAGATGACGGTAGCAGATAAGTTTAGAACAATCAACTAAATTACTTCACTAATTAAACCCTTTATAATCTGGCTATACCGCGGCGAACATCATGCTGGAACATGCCAAACCGAATAACGACTTTTTTTTTTATATTGAACTGGCTAGCACTTGATCACTATCTCACCTGATGTTAAGTGATGATGCGATCGATGATGGAGCGTGCTTATCCAGAAGAGACCTATTCACTCGCAATTTGAAAACCCCCATATTGTACTTAACCGGAAACACAGACTCAAGCAGGGTATTCCATTCTTTGGCGGTTCGTATGATGAACGAAGAAGCAAATCGCTTCGTTCGGGTAGATGGTATATCCACCATAAATCGGTGGCGCCTTTTAGTGTCTCTGGATGTCCGATTATAAAATGGGGATGGTGGAATCAAATCATCAGTTCCATTGCACACTCTCCGAAATGTATCCGATAGAAAACCGATAAGCAAGCGACTTTGCGGCGATGCGCGAGACTCTGGAGTCTCTTGCGTACTAGTAGGTCGTCGCTTATGAGTTTCTTGGCTCTCCTCTCAATAGCTTCCAGTGTCTCCAGCTGGTATTTGGCAGAACCATCCCAAAGGTGAGAATAGTACTCCATACACGACCGGACTTGTGCTTGGTAAAGATTAAGCAACTGTCCCGGTGTGAAGTAACGTCTCACCTTAGCCAAAATGCCAGTTTTTTTGAGGCTAGCTGGGCTCTAGACTCAATATAAGAGCCGAAATTGAGAGTTGGTGTCAAACAGATGCCAAGAAGCTCAAGATTGTTACTTATCGGAACGGACACATCCCGGAAAGTAGGAGCCAGTAGAAATGGGCTCCGTTTAGCGTAGAAAAGACACGCCTGGGTTTTAGCAGCATTGAACTTGACCAGATCGGCATCGCCCCAATCGGAGACTGCCTTCAAAGAATAGTTCAAGCTCTCGACCATCGCTTCTCTATGAGACTGGATTTGTAATGTACTGGTTCGTGCGTTGGATGCATAACTCTCTACAACAGTGCTATCATCTGCGTACCCAAAGATACCGGGTTTATGCAGCAGAAAAAGTGTTGCAGAGAGTACTGATCCTTGAGGGACTCCGGCATTTATGGCCAATTGGTCGGAAGAACAGCCATCGATGACCACTCGAATCGACCGATCCCTCAAGAAATCTGCTATCCAAATACATAAACCAGTGGGAAGGCCGTATGAAGGAAGCTTCCTAATAAGGCTATCGAGCCAGACCCTGTCGAAAGCCTTCGAGATTTCAAGAGAGACGGCCAGCGCCTCGCCGTGGTTCTCGATGGCCTCGCTCCAGATGTGAGTGGCATACGCTAGAAGATCCCCAGTAGACCGGTTTCGGCGATTTTTCGTTTCGTTCGGTTTCGTATTGTCGGTCACTGAGGAGATCGTTCACTTCTAGGTATGCCAGGAGCCTGTGGTTCAGTACACGTTCCATAGTCTTACAGAGTATGGAAGTGACTGAGATAGGCCTGTAATTGGCAGGGTCTGCGCGACTACCCTTTTTGGGCACAGGTTGCACGTTTGCTTGCTTCCAGGACTTAGGCACTTTACCAGTCGTCATAGACAAGCGAAAAAGACGTGTCAAAATAGGAGCCAACTCAGGCGCACACGTCCTCAAGACTATAGCTGGTATACCATCTGGACCACTAGCTTTGTTCACGTCTAGATTGCGCAACTCTTTGCGTACTTCAGTCTGACGAATGCGGATTTCCGACATAAACGTCCCGCAAGTCGGCAGACTAGAAGGTACAGCATTGCCAGCATCTAAACGTGAAGACTCCGCAAACAGAGTAGCAAATAAATTTGCTTTCTCTTCAGCAGTGTGCGCTAGTGACCCGTCGGGTTTCAGCAGTGGAGGCAGTGAGGGACGGCAGAAGTTCTCTTCGATCGACTTCGCCAGGGACCAGAACGCTTTGCTACCAGAGGGGTAAGAAGCAAGTTTGTTCCCTGTTCGGCGTATGTGATCGAAGCGAGCCTTCTTGAGAGCCTTTTTGCAAGACTTGGCGGCTAAGTTAAACGCTATCTTCTTTTCGCGTACATCTCTAGTCTTGCGGGTTCGAGAATCAGCCCAGGCTAAGTAAGCTTCATGTTTTGATGCTTCTGCATCTCTACATTTGGCATTAAACCATGGACGAGCTTTGCTTGACATCGGAACGTCAGAAAATGGTATGAAATATTCCATTCCCTGACGTAACACTTCTGTCACAGCATCCGCGCAAGCTGAGGTATCGCTCGAAGAAAAACATACCTGCCGCCAAGGATAAGACGCGAAAAAACAACGCATCTCATCTCAATCTGCTGACCTGTATCGCCACACCCGCCGGGTGCTTTTTTGGCTGGGATCGGGCGGGGAGTAGACGGAGACAGACTTCACCAGACAGTGGTCGGAGCTACCTAAGGGTGATGAAACCGACACCGAGTAGCGGTCTGGTTCTGTTGTCAGCAGAAGGTCCAAGCAATTGGCTGTATGGCTATCAACGTCCGGTATCCTTGTTGCTCCCTGGACCAACTGAGTGAGGTCTAGCGTTAAAGCAAGCTTTCGCATCTCTCGACCAGCGTGGTCTGTGCTCTGGTATGGGTACAACCAGTTGAAATTGAAATCCTCCAGAAGCACTAATTGAGCAGAAGGATACCTCTGTTGGGCCACATCAGCCGCCTCACTGAGGTGGTTTGTGAGCCTGTTTGTCTCTTCATCTCCGCTGTGCGAACGGTAGACACTAGCATAAAGAATTTTCTCCATGCCAGTGTCCACCTAAATCCACATGACGGAAAGTTGAGGGTCTTCAAGGTTGCGGAAACACCGATAGCAAATGTCATCGCGGGCATACATACAAACTCCCGCCCTCGGCCTAAAGTTATGTTCTAGAACATAGCCTGGGTAGGCAAGGTACGTCAGCTGGACATTTGATCTGCGTCTCCGTGAGGACTTGTCTATGTTAAATCTATTTTTGCAAAATAGGTACGGAACTCTAATATAAAACGACCAAGTGAGTATCGCAGTGATGTACTGAGGTTCTGTACGTCAAGTATTTTTACTGAAATTATTTTCCGAAGAAATAGAGTTTATTTTACATTCAGCTCACCAGCCTCCTTACGGGAGGCTGAAAGGCACTTTTAACCAACTTAAAAAACAGATGAGGTTCTCAATTCGACTGTTTTTTACCTGTGTAACCTCCGAGCTCCGTCCTTTTTTAATTCGGTTTTTAGGGTTCCGTACCCAAAGGGTAAAACAGGACCCTATTACTAAAGGTCGATTTATATCTACTGACATTGAGTGTGGCAGACAAGTGCCGTGACAGACACCGACAGACACCATTTATTTATATGTAACGTATAGAAACGTGCCGTGACAGACACCCCGGATACCGACAGACATGCAAAATAAAAAAGAAAGCACGTATACGCAGTTCCGATACTCTATTCACACTGCCCGGCAAGGAGCCACAGACACGTACAGACATGAACCGCGCAGACAAAATATTCTTTCCGAGAATACTGGCCGGGCACGACACGTGTCTGTAAGCGTATGTACGGCCGTGTTACGATAGATATAAATACGTTAATAGTTACTGTATGGAAGAATATCATTTTGTCTGCCACGGCACGTGTCTGCCACGGCACGTGTCTGCCACACTCAATGTCTGTAGATATAAATCGACCTTAAGGCTCTGCTGTCCGTCTGTCTGTCTGTCTGTCTGTCTGTCTGTCTATCCGTCTGTCACCAGGCTATATCTCATTAACCGTGATAGTTAGACAGTTCAAATTTTCACAAATGGTGTATTTCTGTTGCCGCTAGAACAACAAATACTAAAAACGAAATAAAGTTAAAAATTAAAGGGGGTTCCCATACAAAAAACGTGTTTTTAAACGCTATCTATAAGACCTTCATAGGTGTCATCTGGGTGTTAACAACTCATTCGTGTTTGTTAGGCTAACAGCCTTTCTAATTAGTTTCGGAAAAATGACATAGATTGCGCTAGTAAACGAGCCCCGTCTTTCTAGATCGCGACCAAACAAAATATTCTTGGTAATATCAATTTATGAAATATATAAGGTTGAAACTCTGTTATGTTTTGTATTGTACGGAACCCTCCCTATGTGTGCGATAAGAGACGCGATTCTGACTCGCACTTGGCCAGTTTTATTTTGTTTGTTTTTGAATACTTCCC
This sequence comes from Cabera pusaria, assembly GCA_954871355.1. NCBI lineage: Eukaryota > Metazoa > Arthropoda > Insecta > Lepidoptera > Geometridae > Cabera > Cabera pusaria. The sequence goes on from OX940887.1 coordinate 5,354,878, forward strand.
GTTTGGTCTGATTGTAAATTCCAGTGATAAAAACATCAAATTTTCTACTGAAAATGACTAGCACAGTATTAAAAGTAATTTTAATTAAAAGATCTTAAGTAGGTACATCGTTTGGCGTTGGTTTGAATTTGAGTCTCCCTTTAACTTTGAAGTGGTCGGCCGCCAGTTGAAATGACGAATTTTAATAAATTGAAATTCTTAGATTGTATGATCAAAGCAACAGACCAATGTTCGGCATGGGACGGGACAAACACCCGGCGTCGAATACATTTGTATAATCCGAAAGTCCAGCTGGAAATTGGACGGGAAGAGATATTGACCCATTGCTATATTTTATGAATTTTATTCCTTAGCTACTGAGAAATAGGGAATTTGTATTACACTTCTTTGGTTTTCTTTGATTTATTTAACTTTTTTAACCGACTTAAGTTAACTAAATTCGTCGGAATCTTTTTATATGTATATTTCCCGATTACTCAAAGACGCCTGGACTGATTTGGAAAATTATTTTTTTGTTTGAAAGGGTATACTTCTCAATATACTCTGTTCCGTTTAAATTTTATCGAGATCTCGTGATTATCTACAGAGATATGGAGATAAACACCTCAAACTTGGTACTGAAAATGACCGCGCCTGCATTAGAAGTAGGTTATATTAGTTTTTAAAATGATCTTATATTATCTGCAGATTTTTTCCTGTTTTTTTATTTGTAGTGTCTACTTGTCTCATAATACAATGAAATAACTGCGTTTAAAAAAGAAGATTTAATACATTGCTGCCTGTGAAGGATTGTCGAATATTTTTGTCTCAATATCTTGAGCATGTTAGAGGCAAGAGGTAATTAACCTCTACAATGAGTATATATCCCATCCTCTCAAGAAGTAGGTTAAGAATAAACTACACGCTCGGGAAGTCCCTCATCTGAGTCATCTGACAAATGTCACCTGACAAGCGAAGCGGGCAACACCGGCTCATGAATTCCATCTACACCCGCGCTAGAGGGCGCCACTTACATTTCAATATGAAAGCGAACAGGAAATTGGTTTCCAAGCACACGACTCCGCTGAATGCTTCCCGTGATTTGTATCGATTCACCGAGATAATTTTGCGTTTTATTACGTAAAACGCGTTCTAAATTCGACCGTAAGCTGTCAAAAATAGAGTTAGTGGGTAAATTTCGGGAGGGTAGAATTAAATTTGATAGGACCGTGATAATGTTGCGTCTATGACCGACTGAATTACGCAAGTTTATACCTTATGCTATGAGTAATACGATCGTCTGTGGTATTTCAAGGGGTATAGTTTTTGTTGTGTACTGGACACGGAACAGGCTAGGGCAAGCTCCAATGAGATGTAATGACAGATTACTGGTGTTTTATTTGAGGATCCATCATGCATGTAATCCGAGGAAGCTGTAGTCGTGACGTGGGTCTGATGAGATCATTTCGTTTAGATTTCCTCGTTTGATCAGACCGGATGAACTTTGTATCTATGTGGTAGGAATGCCAACGACTTCTTTACCTTCTATTGCACATCAAATGATTACCCCTGGATTATGAAACTGTAAGGTAATTACGAGTAATATCGAATAAGGAGAAAAGAGAAATTTGTTACCAAGACAAAGACAAAGTATTTCAAATATCAAAATAATCTTAAAACTAAGATTACAAATAGTTATATATATAAAAATACGGGACTTATTGCGCCTAAAACAAATTTTTAACCGACTTCACAAAAAAGGAGGAAGTTCTCAATTCGTCTGTATGTTGTTTTTTTGTGTGTATGTTACGCGATTACTCCGTCAATTGTGAACAGATTCAAATGATTCTTTTTTTAATAGCTAGGGTACGTTTCCGAGGTGGTCCCATTTTAATTTTATCGTAATCTGATTAGTATCTTCAGAGATATGGAGATTTAATATTTATAACTATGTGTTCAAATCGCGAAAGTTTAAAGTTTATAATATTACAAATGCGTAAGTTGTCTGGTTTGTTACTAAATTATGGAAAAGCGACACAGGATTTAACTCAGGAAATATCATAAGACCCACGAAGCTACTTTTTACTTCATAGTAATTTAATAATACTTAAATTCAAAATTTACAACCACTGACTGACCCCGACTATTTGCAACCACTGACTGATCCCGACTATTTACAACCACTGACTGACCCCGACTATTTACAACCACTGACTGACCCCGAGTATTTACAACCACTGAATGACCCCGACTATTTACAACCACTGACTGGCCCCGACTATTTACAACCACTGACTGACCCCGACAATTTACGACCACTGACTGACCCCGACTATTTACAACCACTGACTGACCCCGACTATTTACAACCACTGACTGATCCCGACTATTCCTAATCTGTTCATTGATACCATTCCAACGAGCCCAACCACGCCATATCTATACTAATATAATAAAGAGAGAACATTTGTATATGTATTTGTATTTTTGTATTTTTGTATGTTTGTATTTTTGTATTTTTGTATTTTTGTATTTTTGTATTTTTGTATTTTTGTATTTTTGTATTTTTGTATTTTTGTATTTTTGTATTTTTGTATTTTTGTATTTTTGTATTTTTGTATTTTTGTATTTTTGTATTTTTGTATTTTTGTATTTTTATATTTTTGTATTTTTGTATGTTTGTATTTTTGTAATGATTTGGCTCAAAAACTACTGAACCGATTTTAAAAAATTCTTTCACTAATACATAGAATGGACTTTCGGAATGAAAAAAGGCTATATATTATCCCGTTTAATTCAAAGGTACATTCATGGAAACCAAATTTGCAACCTAAGTAAGCAAAAAAACGGTCGAAAAAACACGTTTCTTACGAACGCTGCTTAATTGAAAATAGATAGAAGAATATTTTCTATGCAAGAGTTGTACAACTTAATAAGACCTACAAAAAAGTCCGCGACAGCATATGTCTATCTCTTAAGGTTGACTCACAGTAACCATTTTAATCTTAAAATTGTTGTTAAAAAAGGCTATTTTCAAGTTTATAGTATTAATCCTTATCCAAATAATTACGTTAATTAGCTTGGCCACATATTATAGATTAAAATTTTCCTTTACAGTATATAATTCAAATGAAAACTCTAGAAGATATCACGAATTTCACATACACGCATCGCAAAATTAATAAAAAATTTGCAGTTAAACCACAGATTAGGTCATAGTTACTAGGAAAATATTATTATAAGATAAGCTATGCTGTAGATCCCCACCGATCACAATCAATTTGATGTCAATATAGTTTAATAATATGATCTATTGTGTATAATAATATTCATCTATATATATAATAATATAATATTTTAAAACACCCCGACTGATCTATGTATACCTAATCTTTTCATTAAAAGCATTCCAATGACTCTAAACACGACATTAAAAATCTGAGCTCTAAGTTGGTGAGGATTTGAGTATTCTGTAGAGTCCAGGAGATGTCCCAGCATAAGGCAATGCTTCCATGTTCTATGAAAGTTGATTTCATAGCGCAATTAACTAGAAAAAAGCTCATAATTTTATAACAATTGAACGAATTTTCATGAATCAAAGCTAAGAAAACTCTCGATGAAGACATCTATCAAACAAAAAAAAACTATGAATAATAAAAACAAAATCGGTTCATCCGGTTAGGTGCTAAGATGCTACAGACAGACTCACAGATACACACGTTAAACGTATATTACCCCTACATTTTGCGTCGGGGAACGCCGTAAGGTTACGGCGGCAGATGTTCTCCTTGGTGTTAAGCTACTTTTTGGTAGATTTAATGATCCCACTACCACAGTACGAAAACTCATGATTCATGAATGCACATAAAACTTTCATTGGTAGTATATAGCTAGGATTAAAACCAACAACCGTCGGGTCAGAATCAAGGTAACTATCCTTTACGCCAAAGGGCCGTCCAATATCGCTACGTAAGTATTATAAATAAAACTGGCCAAGTGCGAGTCAGACTTTGTCCCGCACACGGAGGGTTCCGAACGCCATCTATCGAATTTCTAACGAACTTCTAACACCAACTACGTTAACGTTAACACAAAGGTAGAATAGTATTATATAGTAGTAATAGTAGTAATAGTAATTGTAGTAATTAATATTATAAATATCTGGTTGACCGAGCTTTGCTCGGTATTTTTTGCCACTTAAACAGACAAAATATATGACTCTTCCCGACATCTATTGACGAATAATAACACTATTTTTTTTAATTGAGAGCAACTAACTGCTTTACTGATACAGTACTTCTACTTGCCAATAGATGTCGGGAAGAGTCATATTTTAAGTTGATTATCAATAAAGTTGATTATTGAAAACACGAATAAAACAACATTTTCTGAAAATGACTCCTAGCTAGATCGATTTATCGCCCCCGAAATCCCCTGTAAGTATACTAAATTTTATTTAATCGTTGGAGCCGCTTCCGAGATTCAGATTAAGGTAAAGACGATAGCGCCATCTTAGCAACTAGATAAGTGGCGCTGCGCTATCGTAAAAAACTTTTTTTAAACTTTTCTTTAATTTTTAACTTTGTTCTGTTCTTAGTATTTGTTGTTATAGCGGCAACAGGAATACATCATCTGTGAAAATTTCAACCGTCTAACTATCACGGTTCATGAGATACAGCCTGGTGACAGACGGACAGACAGACAGACAGACAGACAGACAGACAGACAGACGGACAGCGGAGTCTCAGTAATAGGGTTCCGTTGGTACCCTTTGGGTTCGGAACCCTAATAAAACAAAGTCCATCACTGCGTCTGTCTGTCTGTTCGCAATAATCTCAATAGCTACTGAACGGATTATCATGTGGTTTTCACCAGTAGCCAGAGTGTTTATGAGGAAGGTTTAGGTGCATAATTCGTTAAGTTTTTGTGTAAATTGGATGAAATTTGACGATGACTGTTAAATATGTTCATATTTTATATTCGATGCAACAAACTGATGCAAATTTTGTAGGCATATATGTTCTACCCGTGCGAAGCCGGGGCGGGCTGCTAGTCTGCTATAAGTTGGTGAGAAGTTGAGTATTCTGCAGATTCCAGGAGATGTACCAGCATTAGGTCAATGTTACCATGTTCTTACAATATCATTGAAGTAAGAAGATAGCAAATTAGGAATTAATCAGACATATGAAAGTTGATCTTATAGCGTCATCCACTAGAGAAAAGTTCGTAGCCTTGAAACAGCTGAGCCAATATCGATAATACATGTCTGAGAACCACCGCTAGAAACCTGCTTTCAGATAAAAAAAACCGCAACCAAATCGGTTAACCCAAATCCAAACACACACAAACACATACACACACACACGTAGTAGTCAAACTAATAACACCCCAGTTCATCTCATTCCAGCCAGTTTCTATTCTAGGACTAGCGTGCTTACCATCTTCGACCGTATCATCACTTAGCAACAGGTGAGATAGGTGGTCAAAACGCTATATAAGATACGCCTATAAGATATTTAAAATGCTTTCCCCAAATTCATCCATAACTATGTCTCAATCCAATGAGTGCCATTTGCGGCAAATTTTCAAGCGGGATTTTTTTTAAGCCAGCATTACCGATGTTATAAATACAAACATTTTAATCAAAGGTAACAAAATTACCCAACTCCTAAAATTGCAGCTTTCCTAATGGATTGGGGAAAAAAATTGCCGACTCAACGGCACCCTATTGTTATGTTCCAAATTGCGTATTTGTATCAGGTGTGCAATTTCTGCTGATTGGATTGTTATTAACCGACCGGGAACAAAACGGGTTATGATTTTTAGCTTTGTGTTAAATTGTTTTAGGAATTATTTGCTGATTTTGTAAAATATTACTCAATATTTAAAAACAGGTATTTATATATTTCGTGTTTATCAAATATTATGTTTCTTTGAAGTGTCTCACACTTTATATTTTTGTAATTGTAAATTTCGTGTTTATTCCACTAATTTATTGAGTTGTTACGGCTTATCCAGTCGATTTTCAGAGTAAAAGGCCAGCCCTCTGATTTTTAATCATTCTAAAATCGGATTCGGAAGCGTCATTTTGAATTTCGAATGTTTATTATTCCGTGAGCTATTTCGTCGCGGAAACCTTTCCGGTAAAATTAACTGATTTGTATTGAATTGAAATATCAAAAGTAACCGATTGGAGCATTTTGAATTGCAAAGATCCAAGTCGAAGTAAAAGCAGTTTCCGAATCCGAGTTTGCTTTTGAATGATTGAGAATAGACTGAGACCCCCTGACGGAAATCAGTCAGAACTCAATTTCAGATTACATTCAATGGGAAATCATTATTCTATGTAAATCATTATTCTATGTAAATTGGTAAAGTATTCTGCAGATTCCAGAAGAATTCTCAGCATCAGGTCAAAGCTACCATTTTATTGCAATATAATTGAATTAAGAAATACCGAATTTCGAAATTATAACCATATGAAAGTTGATTTAATAGCGTTAGAAAAGAGCTCATAGTCTTTAAACGGATAAACGGATGTTCATGGATTAAAGCTAAGAACACTTGCTATTAGGTCACAAATGACAAAAAAAAAACGATAAAAAAACATAAAACAGATAAAAAACAAAACTAGATCAAAATCGTTCCATCCGTTTAGGCGCTACGATGCCACAGACAGACAAACACATACAAAGACACACATATCATCATCATCATAATCAGTCAATTCCCGTCCACTGCTGGACACAAGCTTCTCCTATGGCACGCCACTGAGCTCGATCCTCAGCTATTCGTTTCCAACCGCTGCCAGCCAGCTTGCATATACGAGTGTCATCGCTCCACCTAGCTGGAGGGCGTCCTACACTACGTTTGCCGAGCCGTGGTCTTCTCTCTAGAACTCATCTACCCCACATATACCTTTACTCACATACACACTTTTAAAACTTATAACAACTTTTAATAATAACAAACTCTTTTTGTTATAAATAAAATATCTAACTGAAATATTTAACTGTAATATTTAACCGAAACGAGTGTTTCCGAACGAAAGTGTTTCGGTTAAATATTACAGTTAAATAATTCAGTTAGATATTTTATTTATAACTATGTGTTCAAATCGCGAAAGTTTAAAGTTTACAAACTCTTTTTGTATCGGGGGCTTAAATATGTATCTCAAGATGGAAATCCTAGTTGATATTCGAACCACAATTCAATAATTGCCATAAAAAACACAAAACTATCCACTTGTTCTAATCACCACAAAAACAAAAAAAAAACCAGCTTGCACTAATTCACGTACAGTCAGCAACAAAACTCACTAATCCAAGTACAGCCAGCACCAAACGCAGCACTAATTTGCAACTGAGTTGGCTAATGACCGTCGGCCGACTCCCATGGTGGCAATTACCATTTGATTTATGTTATAAGCACCGCCATTATTGTGTTGCGAACCGTACATATCAGAGTAACATGTTAATTTAGGCCTGTATTAATCTAACGCCATGATTGGCAGAAAAAGAACGGTGGGATAGTATTCCAGTTCTGAAAATAAGAGGAGTTTTGAGTAATGTCCAGTGAAATTACAGGGCATGTGAGACTCGACGTCTTTATATTAATGTGTAATATAAAGATTGAAATTAAAGACTTGAAGTTACACACTTCATATTTTTGTATATTGTTAGACACAATCCAAAATGTTATCGTATCGATGGGATTCGAACTCGCACCTCCTGGGAAACTGCCGAGATGCTCTGACCAACTAAGCCACGGTGCTATCCTATCGATGCGACAAAATTAATGGATTGCATTTTTAACCAATTCTTTTAATTGGTAGGGTACATTTCCATGGTGGTCCCATTGTAATCTCATCGAGATTTGATATATATCTCCAGAGATATGACCATAAACGTCTCAAGCTTGCTACTGAAACTGACTCGTGTAGCAAGGACGTCGGTTGTTTTAGTTTTTAAAGTATCTTAATTATGTTTTATCGTTTCTTGTTTTATTGAAAAGAGTATACTTACTCTTGAAATGGTCCCATTGTAAATTCATCGAGATCTGATGAGTATCTCCAGAGATATGGAGATAAACACCTCAAAATTGCTTCTGAAAGTGACTATCATTTAAAGACGGGGTTTTATCATTTTTCTAACAAACTTAAATTATATACATCTATGATTATCAAAGCCTTATAAACGGACGTATATTAAAATAACATAGTCTTTAATTAAATACCCAAATAGAGAAACACAATAGATATCCAGTATGTGCGAGCCTAATACCTGATACGATACCTAAAATACCTGATCAAACGCCTGAGACCTAAATATTAGCAAATATTAGTATATTCCAGAAACCATCTCTATAAATATGTCTTTCCGACCAATGAGCCCACACAATAACGAGAGACGCTCCGAAAACAATATTATTGTCCTTATTCTTCGATATCGAAGGAATTATCCAATGGATAATCGGTATTAATATAGCAAATAGCTACACGCTAATAGCGTTTAGGGATTAGGTATATTACTTTCTTTGTCGTTGTGAAATAAATTATTGCGTTCATATTAAAAGTCCTGAAGTGACTTTTTTAACCGACTTCAATAAAAAGGAGGTTTCCCAATTTTGACCGCATATATATTAAATTTTTTTTTAATGTTTGTTCGCGGATAACGTCGACGTTTATGAACCGATTTTGATGATTTTTTTTTTGTTAAATATGAACTATCCCAAGGGTAGTACCATATCAAAATATGGTACTACCCTATAGTATCTTCAGAGATATGGAGATAAACACCTCAAACTTGGTACTGAATATTAATAGCGCGGAATTTGAAGACGGTTATTTTAGTTTTTTAAAAAGATCTTATTTGATACTAATATTAGATATCAGCTCAAACAAAACCTCGCTGGTGTAAGTTAATGAGAAGAAGAGTATTCTGTAAATTCCAGGAGATGCTACATAACATTGAAATAATATCGTTTAAAAACTAAAAAAGAACCGACTTCAATGCCGCGCTATTCATTTTCAGTACCAATTTTGAGATGTTTATCTCCATATCTCTGGAGATACTTATCAGACCTCGATAAAATTACCATGGTACCACACTTGGGATATCTCCTTTCGAACAAAAAAAGAATAATCAAAATCGGTTCATAAACGACGAAGTTATCCGCGAACAAACATACAAAAAAATATATATATACGGTCGAATTGAGAAACCTCCTCCTTTTTTTGAAGTCGGTTAATAAGAGGATATTCCTCCAGTGAAGGAAAAACAGCGTTAAGAAACCAACAACCCGCATGGTGGTAGGACACTATCTAGTGTCCGCCTGGCCAGATACCACCCTCAAGTTCTGTCAAAAAATGAAAATCTGTCGCCAAACATCTAATGTGTTCCGGCAGCTATCCTTGAGAGCCAATTCCAATTCTAGGCCTAGCGTGCTTACAATCTTCGACCGCATAATCACTTACCAACAGGTGAGATAGTGGTCAAAGGCATAAGATATTATTTATATATATAGAATTTCGAATTGATCAGACCTATGCGTCATCATCAAGAACAAAGCTCATAGAGATTTTTATGACTCAAGACAACTCTCGTTAAAACACCTATAAAGAAAAAAATAAATCAAAATCGGTTCATCCTTTTAGGCGCTAATATATGCCACAGACAGACACACACATACACAGATACACACGGCCAACTTATAGCACCCCTTCTTTTTGCGTCGGGGATTAACAAGGCAATTTGTTGACCGACCGATATAATGTTTTTTTTTGTTGTACCTATATATCATATACGCTAGCGTTTGACCACCTGTTGGTAAGTGATGATGCGGTCAAGGATGGTAGCACGCTAGGCCTAGAATGAGAACTGGCTCTCAAGGATAGCTGCCGGAACACATCAGATGTTAGGTGATAGATTTTCTAACTTGAGGGTGGTAGCTGGCCAGGCGGACACTAGACAGTGTCCTACCACTATGCAGGGGTTGGAGGTTTCTTAACGATGTTTTTCCTTCAACGGAGGGCCACTGTGAAAAGCGCACATACATTTTTCGATAGAAAAATTCATTGGTGCACGGCGGTGATTAAACTCGGTACCTCTGGAGTCAAAGCCGACCATTCTTCCACGAAACCACCGGGCCCTCAAATGTATCAAGTTATTTACATGGAACTGTTGTTATCGTTTCCTCTTTACAATTAAGAATCTCAAATATACAATCATACATGTAATTTGATATTAGAAAATGTTTGAATTATATTGCCGTTATTTCTGAATTAGCGGTTTTTTTGAATGATCTGTCGATAGCTAGGTTTCAAGAAAATAATAATCAAATATTGTTTCTTTGAAGTGTTTCACACTTTATATTTTTGTAATGAACATGTTTATCCAGGGGGTGCGGGTTCAAGTCCCGTCGGTACAATGAAATTTGGATTGTATTTAACAATTTACAAAAATAATAATATTCATGAGTTGCCCACAATTTATTCTGCTATAAATTGATACCACAACAAAACTGTGCCTAAAAGCTTTACCTTCTAATAATATACAGTTCTTGGGACCCAATCAATACACAATAACCATAACTTCGCGTACAGACGGCGCGGCGAACAAACGTAGTTAATCCGACGACACAACGCCCCGTCTATTAAACGCCTTACACGGGGCAAGACTAGAACCAATTACGTAGGTGGTGGTGCAAGGTATGGATGATAGCGATTTACTTTAATAATACATAATAAAATAATACTTGACAATTATTTTAATGTCGTTAGACGTAGACACTGAAGATGCGTGTTATCCACCATTTAAAAGTCGCTCAACGAACTATGGAGAGAGCAATGCTCGGAGTTTCTCTGTAGGATCGAATTCGAAATGAAGTCATCCGTAAAAGAACTAAAATTATCGATATAGCTCAAAGGATTAGCAAGCTAGTGGCAGTGGGCTGGTCACATCTGTCGTAGTACCGATAACCGTTGTTGGGGTAGACGTGTTTTAGAGTGGAAACTTCGGCTCGGTAAACGTAGTGTAGAGAACGCCCTCAAGCTAGATGAAGCGATTCACAGCGATGATATTCGGAAGCTGGCTAGCTGCGGTTGGTTAGAAACAAAGATCCAAAGATAGAGCTCAGTGGCATGTCATAGGTGAGGCCTATATTAAGCAGTGGACATCGGCTGATGATGATGATTTTTCTGTCTGACATACAAGAACTTGAACGCTATCACACCTGATGTTAAGTGGCGATGCGGTCTAAGATTAAATCGGCTCGAGTGGAATAAAAATGACTGCACTGAAATCAGGCAACTTTAGTCTAATCTATAAAGCACAAAGGTACATAACAAAGGTTATTGATATTATTTTATAAACATTTGGAGTAGGTATTGAAAATATGTTAATATTTTCAAGTTCATTTGTGATCAGTAAACCTAACCTGACTAAACCGTTCAAATTAGTTAAGTGATAGTTTATAGTGAACTTTAGTGAAATATAGTGTAAGTACCTATGTATAAAGAAAAAGAGACAATAAGAAAAGTGCTGATGGGTACATTCTTTATTTATGTTAATGTATAAAGTTTATGTTAGATTTAAATTTCTTATTAACCTACCTAGGCTAGATTGTAGTATATTTAGGCGATATAATACTTGTAGGTATTGTGTGTCCTAATAAAATAAATTAAAAAAAAAATGCCATCAGTATTTTCATGGCTTGCATCCTTAGCTGGCATCAACAGTTAACAAATCTTTAGATAAATCGCCCACTCTTATGACTTGAATCAAGACTAGCGCAGTATAAACATTCGATATTACAGTCAACAGGTTTACAACACGCTTTACTGGGTTTCTCTGCCATTTCTTTATTATTGCAAAGAAATACTTTAAGTAAGTAATCTTTGTAATTAACTACAAGTACTCGTATTATTGAAGACTTAGTTAAGTCCTTAGATATAATTAACTTTGTTTAATGAGCCTGTTCCCAAGGGAATTGGTGTAAAGTAGGCAGCACATTGTTTTATTATATATGCAACCCTTATTATGGGAAGGTATCAGATGGGCTAACGTGGTTACAACACAATATTAAAAGTGCAAAAGTCAGTTGGTATATTTTGTTCTTTTTTAGGGTTCCGTAGCCGAATGGCAAAAAACGGAACCCTTATAGATTCGTCATGTCTGTCTGTCTGTCTGTCTGTCTGTCTGTCTGTCTGTCTGTCTGTCTGTCTGTCTGTCTGTCTGTCTGTCTGTCTGTCTGTCCGTCCGTATGTCACAGCCATTTTATTCCGAAACTGTTAGAACTTCAGAATTGAAACTTGGTAGGTAGATGTATTCTGTGAACCGCTTTCCGATTTTTATACAAAAATAAAAAATATAAAAGTTTAAGGGGGGGCCATCCCATACATGGAACTAAAACAAAAAAAAAATTCTTCAAACCTATACGTGTGGGGTGTCTATGGCTAGGTCTTCAAAAATGACATTGAGGTTCCTAAAATCATTTTTTCTCAAAGTCAATCATTTGAAAGATAGGCGCGTCTAAAGTGGTAAAATGTGTGTCCCCTCTAACTTTTAATGTATGGGAGTGAAAAATCTAAAAAAACTATACGGTGTAGATCTCAATAAAAACTAACAACGAAAATTAGTTTGAACGAGATACAGTCAGCAGTTTTAGAGATATGGCGACCGCAAAGATAACTTTGTTTCATACAAAATGTTCATACAAACACTATGAAAAACAAAGTTAATTTTGTAGTTGCGAAAAATCATAGTAATGGAATACTTAACGGTGTTACGGAACCCTACGAGTGCGAGTCCGACTTGCACTTGGCCAGTTTATTTCAACCCAATTCCAAAAAGGTGGAGGTTTTTAATTCGTTTGTATGTTTTTTTCGTATGTTTGATACGCGATTACTTCGCCAATTGTGAACAGATTCGAATTATTCTTTTCTTTTTCATGAGTAGAGTACTTCTCCACAGAGATCCCCTTATATTGAGAGCTGATCTCCAGAGATATGGAGATAAAAACCTCAAACTTGTCACTGAAAATGAACCGGTTTTAATTATTTTTAAGTATGTGTGGTCCCTTCTGCCCTAGAGAATTTTATTAAGGTTTCCAGAGATATCAATAAAAATCCAAAACTTGCTTACTGTAACCACTGCTGCACTCGCGCAGCATATACAGTCGGTTTTTTTTTCTTTTTGAAACGATCTTAAATATCTTATATAGGCTAGTGTTTGACCACTATCTTACCTGTTGATAAGTGATGATGCGGTAGAGGATGGTAGCACGCTAGGCCTCCACGTGGCTAGGTGGACCCTAGACAGTGTCCTACCACCATGTTTGTTTGATACCTCTTCGCGGTCAAACGGCTGAACCGATTTGAACCTATCTGTATCATAAAGGTATACCTTATATACCTTTATGTATATACGTACCTATACCTTACAAGCTATACACAAAAAAACTCCTTTAAAACCAAAATGTATCAACCAAAGATAGACGAGTTACAAAAACCACAGTAAAGCTAGCACGCCGCCGTAAACCCCAAATGATAATACAAATGAAAGAATCCGACTTCGCCTCTCTAAATTACCTCTCGTAATAGATAGGGGACCCTTGTCACGAGATCCTTTTTCTATTACTCCATCTGTATACGAGAAAATGGGAGAATAGTTCGATCCTGACCGATGCATAACTATACAATGTAAAGGCCTCGGGGAAATGCCTCCATTTGCTACATTCCATACAATGTTTGTGGAATTATTGCTGATTACAGAATCGTTATAAATACTTCATCCTACTTCTTACTAATATTATAAGGTTGCTAATTAAACTGACTTCTTTTTAATAGCATTACTTGCCTGTAAAAATCTGCATTCCCTTGTAAATTACTAAGTAAGCCACAATTAAAGAGCATCTGAATAATATAATTAAGATAGATTAAAAACTAACACAACAACCGACTTCAATGCCCCGCGCGTCAATTTTAGTAGCAAGTTTGAGACGTTTATCGTCTTATCTCTGGAGATGCTTATCAGATCTCAATGAAAATAAAATGGAACTACCTCGGAAACGTACTCTACCGATTACAAAAAGAATCATTCGAATCGGTTCAGAATTGACGGAGCTATCGCGTAACATACACACAAAGAGAAAAGGCAAAAAAAACATACAGAAGAATTGAGAACGTCGTTCTTCATGGCAGTCGGTTGATAAATACTACCTAAGACACTAGTTATCTTCTATGCGAGCCACTGTAAATATAACTCAGCACCGTGGTTATTTTTTAGCATCTAAATTTGTAACACGCATTCAAGCAGTTAACTCAGTAACTTTAAAATGTAACTCATCCACATTAATTGATCACCAAAATTTAGCTAAAATTGTCATCAAACAGTATAATTATGGCCACTAATTGTAGGACTTTAGTATAGCGACTATCGATTTAAGGGGAGGAAAGGGGTAGGGAGGGGAGAGGTAGAACCCTCCCCATGAAGGAAAAGTCGCGGAACCCCCCGCCTTTTAAATAAAATATAATACATTTAGTTACTCAATGAAAGTCTAAAAAGAAGTTTTGAATTTCCAATGAAATTTTACTGGTAATTGTAAAATTCAATTCAGTGTGTCTCTACTTTTTTTGCTAAAGTATTGGTTTAGTCATTGTGAGAGACTAGCATCGCGCCAGTGTCAGACACTAAACAAAGTTATTATGAAAAAGTCCTGAAAGTGGGAAACCCTAACGGCCTACATATTGCCACTTTAAAATAGAGCACGTAGGAAACGTTCAGAATGCAATATACGAGTATTATAAAGCATCACCCTAACACGTAATACAATAAGTTATGAGAATTACAAAATGTGTGCCGTCAATTAGAAACCCAAATCGTGGTACAGGAATGTATCAGTATCATTAATTCAAAGTTGGCTTAAACTTCACTCCATTAGACAATGTGCAAATATCTACCATCTTTCTGGAATACGTCACACACATCACACGTCTGGAATAAGTCATCAAACATAATTGCAACTCCTCATACAGGTATCTTTCACGATAATTTTATTTAAAGTGAAAACTTTCACTTGGGATGGGTAAAAAATGTTAAACTCGCGTCTGGGACACGTGTCTTGATCGTAAGACGAAAATTCGTAAGGCGGAGCGCAGGGCGCTTGCGCGAGGTGTCATTCCAAAATATTCAAATATGACGTGTTCAAGGTTTCTCTTCTGCCGGCACTTCCGTAGTGCAGCCCGTTGTTTTTTTTATAGTTGATAAGCAAGCGTTTAACCACTATCTTACTGCTGCTGATGTTAAGCGAAGATGTGATCGATGATGTAGCACGCTTGCTTAGAATATACCCTCGCCTCCTCGCATTCCTTCGCTGTGCGAATGATAAATGTGGATGCGAAGTGCTTTGTGCGACAAAATGGAATATCAACTATGTATCGATGGCACATATCTGTGCGCCTGGCAGTACGCGATAGTCAAAAGATAAAACAAACTCCTTAAGATTCTTCTTTCCAAGATCTTGTGTCAATGTACAAGAATCCTACCTTCCTCCCAGGATGCGGCATCGGCGACGGCGCGATCAGCCGCAGCGGCGGCGGCTGCGGCGGCAATGCAGCCAGCAGCGGCGGCACGAATGGCACCACGCCTCCCATGGGCAGGGCTACAGCGAACTTCTGCATGCCCATGGTCCATGGCAGGAACCAGCCACCCCCGGCCTGCATGGCGCCGCCTGCTCCCCCGTACCACGCCAGCGCGATCAGCTGTTCTTACTCATAGACACAACACTACGCATCCGTTTTCTGTTCACACATGTACCTGGAGACAAGGAAATTTAATGTTAAGAAGGTATAAGTTCTTTTTTTTATATCATACAAGCTTTGCCCGCGTTAAAAAGTATCCTATCGCCTAATCCATAATACTGACTACTTCTGTGCAAAATTTGAGCGAAATCGGTCCAGCCGTTTGACCGTGAAGAAGTCCCAAACAAACAAACTAATATACAAACTTTAGTTTAGCATTTATAATATTGGTACCGATTGATAGGCTAGCGTTTGACAACTATTTCACCTGTTGGTAAGTGATGATGCGGTCGAGGATGGTAGCACTCTAGTTAAATGTGAAGGATGTTAAGGACATTAGGGTATAACAATTCTTAGTTAGACTGGACGTCTGCTAGTTAACTTAGAAGGTCGCATCTTGGACATAGACCGTACTTATATTAATACTCTAAAAGTAACATTATCTCTTTGACGCTAAAATAAACATAACGTTAAGGTGTTCCGGCAGCACACATGCCCTTGAGAGTTAGAGTATTCTTCTAGGCTTAGCGTGTTCACTATCATCACTTGCCATCAGGCAAGATAGTGGTCAAACATTAGCCTATTAGATTGCATATCTTCCTCATCCTAATAAAATAATTATAATTGGAAACCTCGTAATAATTTCCGCGCACAAAACAATACAACGATCTTTTAAGACTCCTTTCAATAGATTCCTAATCGTATCTTTGCATATACGTATTTGAACGGTAACCAGCATTTATCAGCACAATCTCTGCAGTACATCTCCAATGAGCTATCGGCCAGCTGGGATTTACTCGAGCTCCCGAAGTACAAATCCCTCGGGAGCACTAAATCCTTTCCATGTCCTGGATGGAAACTAGCGCCGCACTTTATTATATTTGTTAGAGAGAAACTTTTACATTACGACGAGTACTTTTCATAGGATTCAAGAGAAGTAGGCGATATATTATTTGATAGCTACAACCCGGGGGTCTTCAAATTTCGCGATTGAACAGGTATATTTTAGGTAAGCGTGCTACATCGTCACTTAACATCAGGTGAGACAGTTGTCATACGCTTGCATATCCTACTAATATTATAAAGGCGAAAGTTCGTGTGAATGTTTTTTACTTCTTCACGCTAAAATTACTTAAATTATTGAGCTGAAATTTTGTTTGTAGATTGCCTAGACATTGGAACAACATTTAGAGTAATTTTTATGCCGATATTCCCATAGTAAAGATGTCTACGCGGGTAAAACCACGGGCACAGCCAGTCTATCATAAATAAATGGCGATGTGATTTTTTTTATACATTAATTCGAAAGAAAACTCAATATTTAAGCCAAATTTACAAATTGGACTACCAACATAATTAATTACACGAAATCTGACATCGCACATTTAATATCATCTACAAAACGGACCTTCCGCTGCGCCATCAAATAACTTCTTAGTGAAAACCACAGACAATCGACTACGTTAGATGGACTACTTTTAAGTCAAATTTTGTGAGGGAGAATACATTCGCAAATTGCATGAAAATATAGAGAAATTATTGGTAAATTACTACTACTATAAATAACTATTGGTAGTCTAGTATGTTTCAAATATACATACAGATAAAGTCTCATTAAATGTCATGTATTTTTGCAATGACTACGTAATGATAATGAACAGTGACCATGTGATTTCCATAAAATAGTACATACTTAAAGAAGACTAAAGTCATCCAGATAAAATTTCCAGGCAAGTACTTTTTTATTATATAAATATATATATATATATAAATATTTATATGATTCTATTTTATGATGTATAATTTATGTAGAAATTATTTTTATTGATAAAGTCCAAATAAACTATTCTATGAAAATTCAATGAAAATTAAACCTGCGTTTCTTGCTTGCTGCGGTCTAAAGATTTCTGCCTCATCTGGAAAACAACTCTTGAACCGACATGATTAATAATGATGCTGAATGATCTTGTTGGATAGATTTTAATTGATATAGTTTGGGGCAACACCGTATGCAATATCAGTGCATAATCTCAGATATTGCGGATGTAAGCTTATATTTCTAGTCTTACAATTGACTCCTCTATGTCAGCCACTTAAATATTTAACAAAACCGGAGACACATTTCCCGGCAATTTCAAAACAGGAAATCAAATAAAATATCTTCAAAGTCTCAATTCATCGCTCATATTTCACACGTAGTTGGCTGCAACAAAAGCGATGTAGGAAAAATAAAACGACCAAAGAATAAAAGCTGTGGAGACGGTGTCATCCAAAAAGATCAAAGGGGAGAGCGTAGGTATTTAACTGGAGCGGAAAATGTTAAGAAAATAGCTCGAGGTAACACATACGAACGGTCAGCGATCATCGCATGGGACCGTGAAATTGTATGAGGGGTCTAATTAGGTATCGTCGTCGTTGTTTTGTTTCGAGTGTCGCTTTTATTTAGTTTTTTTATACAATGAAGTGATCAGAGTATAACTACACTAACTTATGTACAGTAGATCGTATTGGGATAAAAAATGGGGAAGAAACTAGTTTTTTATTTTTAAATAAAAAAGCTTACAGCCATTTGTGTTGCATTACTAGTAGTCTCGTTAATCCCTCCAACTAAGCTTAATATACTTGTGTCTGAAGTGGGTGCCAGTGTAATAGGTGGGGATCAAACTCACGACCTCTGGATCGCCAAGCTAACGCCTTAGCTATTGGGCCATTGCTGCTTATGAAATGAAGTGCACAATGCAAGTAGAAAACGCTGCAGTACCGCTTCTGATAATACAGATTTCCATAGGCGAAGATCACCATCACAGTGCCTTCAAATAAATGTTTACATCGGTTTAACTATGCGATAAAGAATGGAATAAGAGAGATCGCGGCATTTACCTCTAACCAGAGAAATAAGAGTGAAATAAAAATTACCCTTGTGCTATCACTAAGGCTAACCGCGTATTGGTATTCGTCCAAGAAAGACTGTTTCTGACAAACTACGTATCCGAAAGGCCTGCCTTTAGAACTTTTATTATTTATTTGTTTCTTATGATTTTTTTGTTTTTCGCCGCTGTTTTAAAAATTTCATGGTAGTGATAAATATTCTAGAATAATCAGGAATTTCCTCAATACCATGTCCTCGCCTTGTCTGCTCATCAGGCACGTCATGTAACCAGATTATTTTTAAATAGCTTTAACACTAGACGGGACATCTTGAGCCTCGTCCAAGAATTTTAACAAAAGACATTCTGACACTAGACACTACATTTTATTTTATCTAGGCGCTGGCTAATCTGTCTTGTTCCATATAAAACAATGATAATGATAATGATGTATATATGATAATAATGATATTGCCGTACCTCATCCCATAGACCAGAAAACAGACATCAAGCAGCACACATTCATAGCCATAATAAATTAATGTACCATCTTTTTATAGTTTTTCATCTCTCCATCCACTAATCATATTTAATTTAATTTAATAATGTAAAGGGCCTCTTGACGTTGGCTCCGGCTCCGTCAATGCCTTCCAAAGGACCGGGCGATTTGCAGCCCGTGATATGGATTGAATAAATGATAATGATAATCGAAGACTTTGCCCAATAACTCGGCCGTAAAATGGGAATGTTTTTCGGTTTGAGTGGCAAAGTGTCCAGTGAAATTATAAGGCACGTGAGACTTCACATCTTTATATCTCAAGGTAACAGGCGCAGTGCAAGAGACATGCAAAATTCTGAATGTCTTGATTTTTACATGCCGCTGTATCTGTAATAGGTAGACGTCATCTCACCATCAGGAGAGCGTCGTGCTTGTCCTGTATCATAAAAAAAGAGATATAAAATTAGGACTTCTGTAAAAAAAGTATAGACAAATTTCAATTGGGCGTGCAGAGTTCTTTTAATAATGTGCATTTCTTAAATAATGTAAATTTCTTTAAAAAAAAGTTAATTAACTCAGCTAATTTTAACTCATTACCTATTACACCTATTTAATATAAGATATACCGACTTCAATACCGCGCTATTAATTTTCAGTACAAATTTTGAGGTGTTTATCTCCATATATCTCTGGAGATACTCATCAGACCTCGATAAAATTAAAATTATCATGGTACCACACTTGGGATATCTCCTTTCCAACGCAAAAATAATATCAAAATCGGTTCATAAACGACGAAGTTATCCGCGAACAAACATAAAAAAAAAGAACTTATACGGTCGAATTGAGAAACTCCTCCTTTTTTGAAGTCGGTTAAAAATTATTAACTGTTTAGACATTCACGTAGCGTGGGTACTTGAAGCGTCACGTATAACTATTTCTTTATTTTCTTTTTTTTCCTTAAAATTGGGATCTTGGCATTCACGTCTATAATAGTTAAAGTTAAATCGCCAGAAGTAGTGGCGATTTAACTTTAACTATTATAGACAACCACAATGTAATTTTTTATCAAAATCAGCCAAAGATTTGATTGAAAATAAATCATCGACATAATAGTTACATTGACTCGCTTATGAAATTCCCACCCATTTTATACAAGCTTGTGAGTTCAGACGAGCTCAAAGGATGTCATAAGTCATGAGTTTTGCAATATAATAATTTAACTGAAGATCAAAGTGTAATACGACCTAGGCTAATTTTTATTTAATTCAGCTAGCCTTTATTGCTCGCGAACGCATCCTCGTAGGATAAAAATTCTTCTCCAATAATATTTTCTTTTAAAAATAAATAAAACTGGATAATATTCTTTCAAGCGTGAAGCGATAAAATCTGTCTAGTTTGTAATTCTGTAATGTCTTAACAGTTTTAATTTTTATTTGCTAAGGCCGCAATCAGATACAGCGTTCTCGAAAACGTTAGTGTTATTATCGAAACTAAAATTTTGACAGCAAATTTCATTACATTACAAGGCGCATGGTAATTGTATTTAACTCAGTAATCTTTTAAAAAATAGCAAGCGCTATAATTATAAGGCATAAAGTTGAATGCGCAAGTAGATAGTATTTTATTTAACGTCTCATATTTTTTATTTAGGCAAATTATTTATTATTATTTAGGCCAATTTATGACAACTATCTCCTCGCCTGGTGGCCAGGGGTGTCATGTCCTCAATGATAGATTTTATTTAGATAGTGACAAATATTACAATATAGTTTAACCTTGTGATATTATTAAAAAAGATAACAATTAATCGAGATTGATGTATGAGTTAGATGATACGCACGTTGTATAAACTACGAAAACACGCTCACGCTGTAGACGCCCTAAATTATATCATGTCGGATTTACATGTCAGTTATTAAAAATGCTGCGTCTTTAAATTGCGACGACATTATTTTTTGTATCTCTTATTTAATGAAGGAGATGTTTTTTATTTATTGTTTTGCCGAGAAATCCAGTAGACATTTTGGAAAGTTACCAAATTGGATAATGTTTATATCAACGAAATATTAATTGGACACAACATTTTCAAACACAATAAATAATCGAATAAAATCTCATTACTGCAACACAAAACAAGACACAAATAAAGGCATTTTTAGGGTCCCGTAGACAAATGGCAAAAAACGGAACCCTTATAGATTCGCCATGTCTGTCTGTCTGTCTGTCCGTCCGTATGTCACATTCATTTTATTCCGAAACTATTAGGACTACAGAATTGAAACTTAGTATATAGATGTATTCTGTGAACCGCTTTCCGATTTTTATACAAAAATAAAAAAGTTTAAGCATCCCATACATGAAACGAAAAATGTTTTTTCTTTAAACCTATACGTGTGGGGTATCTATGGATAGGTCTTTAAAAATGACATTGAGGTACCTAAAATATTTTTTTCTCAAAGTCAATTATTTAAAAGATAGGCGCGTCTAAAGTGGTAAAATTTGTGTGTCCCCCCCCCCCCCCCCGCTAACTTCTAAAGTAAGGGAGTGAAAAATCTAGAAAAAATATATGTAGATCTCTATAAAAACATTCAACGAAATTTCGTTTGAACGAGATACAGTTAGCTGGTTTTGAGATATAGCGACTGCAAATATAACTTTGTTTTTCATACAAACACTATGAAAAACAAAGTTAATTTAGTGGTTGCGAAAAAATTTAGTTATAGAATACTCTACTGTGTTACGAAACCCTACAAGTGCGAGTCCGATTTGCACTTGGCCAGTTTTTTGTTGTAAGGTTTGTAGTATTGCAGGTTTTTAATGGGAAAGAAATGAAATAGGGATTTCTAAATTTATGTGCGCATTTCACAGTGGCCCTCCGGTGAAGGAAAGACATCGTTAAGAAACCAACAACCCCCGCATGGTCGTATGTCACTATCTAGTGTCCGCCTGGCCAGCTACCAACCTCAAGTTAGTAGTAGTAGTTAGTAGTAGTAGTTAGTAGTAATCTGTCGCCAAACATTTAATGTGTTTCGGCAGCTATCCTTGAGAGCCAGTTCCCATCCTAGCGTGCTTACCATCTTCGACCGCATCGTCACTTACCAACAGATTAGATAGTGGTCAAACGCTAGACTATAAGGGTCAGCTCAGACCGCGACGCGTAGCGACGTCATACAAAAAAGAACTTTATTTACAACAGAAAAGATACAAATTTCATTGAGTTAGTTCGGCGGCTTCAGGCTGCGCCGCGCGGCGCAGCGGGAAACCAAAAGCCTCGTCACGTCGCGTCGCGTCACGTCGCGTTGCGGTGTGACCGACCCTAGGATATAACTGACTGACCCTAGGATATAAAAAAACAAGACACCATTTTAGGTATTTTTTTGTAGTAAGGTTTTTTGGTAGTCTTGCAGTTGGTTTTTTAAATCGATTTAAGGGATTTTTTCTAGGCTACCTTTGAACAGATTTAAGGCGATTCTTGCATTCGTCTATCTATGATCGTAACTTATATATATTAAGATAACTTCCCGAAAACTAGTTTCTACTAAGATGTATTCACCTCCTTATAGCCACGACTTTACATTTTCATTCAATAGGTATTCAAGATAACAAATCTAAGTTCGTCTCTCACTGAAGGCAAGCTCAAAGCAAAAACTTTTTCCACGGAGTTTTTCTGAAATTAGATTAGGGGTCCATTTGAATAACATCACCTCCGACACGGCCCGCCACCGACAATGGCAGATGACAATGTAATCCAGGAGCTAACGACCGAATAGGAAAGATGCAATATTATTAATTTTACCCCAATTTTCAAGAATTACATGTAGAAGATAAAACGAGTATATAAAAAATATAACACAATATTTTAATGTGAAAATGACGGTTTTGAAGTCATACTTTGTATAATGGCGTCAAAACGGACGAACTTTGACGATGTAACCGCTGCCTGTTTGTCAAATATTTCAATGTTTTCCTTTACCGAAGGGCCACTGTAAAATGTGCACATACATTTTTCGATAGTTTAAACTCACTACCTCTGGCGTTGAATTTGACTATTCTCCCACTGCTTAATGGGGCCCTCAAAAAGGACTCGTTCAATAAAGAAATAATTAAAAAGAGGTTAAGATGCAGAAAGTAGAAAGTGCTAGTAGTAGTAGTAGTTCTCATAAAAGTGGAAGAAGCGAAAGAGTTATGTCAGGATTGTAGTATTGTCTCTGTCTACCCCAACGGGACAAAGTCGTGATATTATGTATGTATATATGTAAGTGGTAGCCAGCTCTCGGTCTACAAGCCGGAGTTGTGGGTATATTAAGTTAGCGATGCAAATATCGCTTATCACGTATCTCTCCTTTGTTTATTCTGGGCCAAAAGAGAGAAAAAAAATCCGTGAATGTATGCGAAAACGTGAGAGGAAGCCCAAATAGATTATTTGTAAGGATAGATGATAAGATAAGACCTACACACTCGTTTTGTTTGTCATCTTGCAGACCTAGAAAGTCAAAGGCTCAGTACCTCACTTCAGTTACGTATTATATTATGTAGTAGGTTTACTTTGTATCTAATTTGCGTAAGCTTTCAAGGTATATGAATGATAGGAAAAGTTTTACTTGAAAACTTTGGAGTTTCCGCGAGCTTGTGACATGATTATAAAATAGATACTGGCTGATAGATATAGGTACTCTCTCTTGTTGTATTTGTTGACTACGAGTACTTCGATTTAGGTTTGACGCAGTTTAGCTACTTAGGATGAGGTACCTAGATAGATAGATACATAGACTACTTATAGTATTATTTATTCTGTGGTATTATTTAATGCCCAACTAAGGTAGGTTTGATAAAATTTAAACTTTAATTTTAGAATAGCGTTCAAAATTACAAATATGAATTTTATAATTATTTAAAAGTAATATTTAGTAATTGATTTGACGACTGAATTATCAGCTATCTAGCTTTACGCCTGGAAATTGATGTTAGTGGAAGTCAGAATAAACGCAAGTTATATAAGATCGTTTAAAAAACTAAAAATAACCGACTTCAATGCTGCGCTATGAATTTTCAGTACCAATTTTGAGGTATTTATCTATATATTTATATATACTTATCAGACCTCGGTAAAGTTACCTTGGTACCACACTTGAGATATCTCCTTTCCAACAAAAAAAAAAAAAATCAAAATCGGTTCATAAACGACGAAGTTATCCGCGAACAAACATAAAAATAATAATAATAATATATACCGTCGAATTGAGAAACCTCCTCCTTTTTTTGAAGACGGTTAAAAATGACCGTTGTAGTTAAATTTACAAAGACTATCAAAGAGTAAGTGTATGTATGTACTTTTACCTACTATTATTTAGTAAGTTAAGTGTGAATAAATGCAATGCGTTACACCAGTTAAAAAAAATATATATTACCGCGGTAGATACCCTTCGTATATACGCAACTACGAATTATTTACCGCAAAAGTAACAAATAAAAATAAAATCAAATAAAAAAATAATCAAAGCCTATCCATACCGCCAAAACCCGCTTTAATAACACTCGTTAACTTATACAAAATAAATAAACCGGCCTGTAAAACCCATTAATACGCACCCAACATCCGAAACACCGCACCCTTATCAAAACCTTTAATCTGACTATCGAATCCCAAATTAACAATGAACCTTCACAATAGGTTGGAAAAACGTACCGGACCATTAGACACGCCAGGGCCGGAGGAAGGTGTGGGGATAGGGCGACGGTTGAGGACCGTGATTGGTCAGCTGCACACAAAATCTTTCTAAATCACTGGGGGCTTATTATTGTAGTCCATAATCGTCCACTTTCAGGTTTATTGAACTACCATAAGAACGGCTTCTTATGGTCGTTATTGCATTAAACGATAAATCTTAGCTTTAGAAATTAATAAGGCAACAGATTTATTGTTGACATAAATCATACATAGCGGACACAATACATTTTGACAAAATCAAATTTTTTTTTAAATAAATTGAAAAAATCAATTAAAAAACATGCATTATAAAGTCAACAGATGCCTTTACCTATACATATATTATTATATTTTATTCGCAAAAATATTATAATTATACCAATTATTAATTAGATAAGAAATGCAATCAACAAACTTCAATATAATAATAATAATACACTCTCAAATTATGTTATTAGGCTATGAAATTGAAGCTGATGCATTAAGACTGCCGATTACATTTCCATACTTGAAAAGTTTTTTGTTATAATTTTTGCACAACTTGCAAGTATTAGTAATCTCTAAAGAGTTTTTTATTGTTTCCCCATACGTACGCCCCCACGCCAGAAAGCCTTACTTCGCCTCTGCAGGCAGGACAAAACAGCCGCAATGGTCGGGTCGGGTCATCATAGTTCGGTTCACAAATCGATGGACAATTAGCAGCACAATGGCAGGCTTACACGGTCGATAGGATTCATGTCAACATGACAACATCGCGTTACATAAGCTTGGACGCGAGGGATTTGAGAGTATGATGCCGATGCTTGAGAGTCAGGCCATTCCAGGCCTTGCGTGTTCAACATCTTCTACCCCATCATCGCTTACCACCATGCGAGATAGTGGTCAAACGCTAACCTATCAGATATAATATATATAATAGCATTGTTCACAAAACGATCATAAATTAATTTAAAAAGACTCACAAAACGAAATAATTCATAAATTAATTTAAAAAGACCGCCGACTGATCGTTGTAAAATATGTTCATTAAGACCATTTTTCAACGAGCCCATACACGACATCAGTGCTGTAAGTTGGTGAGGAGCTGAGTATCCTCCAGATTCCAGTAGTTGTCTCAGCATCAGGTCAATGCTTCCATGTTCTTACAATATTACCAAATATAAATGTATGTGAAAGTCAGTTTGTATATTTTTTTGTTACCTCTTCGTGGTCAAACAGCTGGACCGATTTGGCTAACATTTTGCACAGGAATGGCCAACAATATAGATTATTTTACCTAACCGTTATCCTTCAGACCAAAGCATTGCTATTACATAGTTGAATAACGAACAAACCTGTTGCACCCCCCCAGGCATACTAACAAAAGCCTATTAAAACTAAAACGAACAACGACCATCACTTAGTTATCACTTATCACTAAGTAAAACCGAAGTCAAGTTTTTGTCAGCCTCAAAGTAACTTAGCTCCACTAAACTGGCTCAATACTAAACTACCAGATTGCCAAATGCGAGTTACTTTAGATTTGTTTACTTACCAGATAACGTTACAGTAAACTCAAATTTTTATAGAAATTAAAGAGCGCCATCTAGTGTGCATAATAGATAACATACATAATTCCATAAAAAAACTGTATTAACTATAACGAGATCGAATAAAAAAAAATTAAATTATGAAAACAAATGTAAGAAAGAAACTCGTAGTACATGGCATCCAGTAAATGACATGACGCTATTATTTTCCCACCTGCTCTAACGAACCACAAAAAATCACGTAAGTATAGCTATGTCTACAACGATAATAGGCCCACAATCAAAGTATTGATTGAAGCAGACACCGACACCAATTAACTTTACATTCAAATTGGTACTTTCATTACGGATACTGAACGTTTTGTTACTCGATATGAAGCAGAATTCGATGTAATAATCGATTGTTTCGTTTAAAGCGGGCCGAAATTGAACAAGGAGTTCTCTTTTAATAATTTGCAATGCGAGATTTTCAGTACGGCTTAAGGCGTGCTCGGTCAGTAAATCGTAGTCGGGTATAATAAGTTTGTAAGTATCATTTTGGGATATATCGATGGTGTGTAATTATACATTTCAACCAATTTAAAAAACATAAACGAGACATAATAGCAACATTAACAGACAGCGATTTATCACCCAATTGTAGAATACAATCGATATAAAAAAAATCGATAATTCTTGCATTCATAGTAACAATCCCGTAATAAATCGGTGAACAATCGAACACGTTCCGATTTCCCGAATGATATCGATCTCGTCCGATCAATCGGTTACAAATTAAGGTGTAAGGGCGTTTACAGAGTGGGCGTTTTTCGGTTCGTTTTTAGTGTGGAATTAATCAATACATTTTAAATACGGCAATAATTTTCTTATACTGTACCGCAATATGCACCCAATCTTAAAATAATAACTATAGCATATTTTACAGCACAATTATAAAGTAATTATAGGGACAGTTTTTAGGGTTCCGTAGCCGAATGGCAAAAAACGGAACCCTTATAGATTCGTCATGTCTGTCTGTCCGTCCGTATGTCACAGCCATTTTATTTCGAAACTGTTAAGACTACAGAATTGAAACTTGGTAGGTAGATGTATTCTGTGAACCGCTTTCCGATTTTTATACAAAAGTAAAAACAATAAAAGTTTAAGGGTATCCCATACATGGAACTGAAACAAAAATTTTTTTTTTCTTCAAACCTATACGTGTGGGGTTGTCTATGGATAGGTCTTCAAAAATGACATTGAGGTTTCTAAAATCATTTTGTCTCAAAGTCAATCATTTGAAAAATAGGCACGTCGAAAGTGGTAAAATGTGTGTCCCCCCCACCTCTAACTTTTAAAATATGGAAGTGAAAAATCTAAAAAAAATATATGCTGTAGATCTCAATAAAAACTAACAACGAAAATTGGTTTGAACGAGATACAGTCAGCAGTTTTTGAGATATGGCGACCGCAAAGACAACTTTGTTTTTCATACAAACACTATAAAAAACAAAGTTAATTTTGTAGTTGCGAACAATCATAATTATGGAATACTTAACTGTGTTACGGAACCCTACGAGTGCGAGTCCGACTTGCACTTGGCCAGTTTTATTTATATAAGGACAATCAACACGCTCTTCCGATGGAAAGCCCTAACGTCTGCCTATAATCAGAACAGAAACTGTGCTATACAGAATTCTGGCAGAAGACTTGTACTCGTGTAAGTCCACTTGTACTTTTGCATCTATAATGCCAAAACTGATAGAAAGTATTAGTGCTTTCTAATAACTTATGATAGTTTGAAAGACTGACTTCAAATGCTGTGTTATTCATTTGCAGTACCAAGTTTGAGGTGTTTATCTCCATATCTCTGGAGATACTCATCAGATCTCGATGAATTTACAATGGGACAAAACGTGAAGTATAACCTCTCAAAAATAATTTACTAAATCGGTTATTTACTTACGGAGTTCTGAGCTAATATAAGACTGTAGATAATCTCCTGCTTCTTGAAGTTTTAAAGTAGGTTCAAAAATGTCCTCTATGTTACATCTTGTTACCAACAAAGATACCGAGCATTTGAAACTCTGTTGTTGGAAAGGGCCTAAGTCCCAGTCATCGTAGTAACTCATCCGGAATTTATTATAGGCAGACCGAGCACTCCCACCCAAACAATAGCAATACCAACTATATTCAAATTAAAATTTCGTGGGAACACATCCTATTAGCCCCTTTATGGGTCAGAGAAACCACAGAGCATAATGTGGTACCTACCTATACCAAAATGAAAACGAAAATACAGATGAGAAACTGTTTTACGATCGAACTTTTCTGACCTTCGAAACTCTACGCCTTTAAAATGTAACAAAACAAGCCCTTCATCCATAGATGACCGCTCTATAGATACCGCATACAAAGAAATTGCACCACATATTAGTGTAAACGCTTGGTAAGCTTCACCGCCTAAAACGGCTGAAACTAAGGTTTTAATTAGCACAGTACATTACTGACTTTTCAACCAAGTATAACTTGGGACCTAATTGTAGATAACTAATAATTGTGATTGTTTTACAGATCGGAATTAAAGCCCGGCCGCTGCTAACATATAATTTTTTTTAGTTTACCGGGCAGTGAATAAATATTCATGTCTCGTCGTAATGTATGTGCCTGACAGGCCACTCATATACAGTGGTTTATTTATTGTTTTGCACACTGTATCTATATGCAGGTAGTCCATGCCTTCATCTCAGCTTATTAGGTAACACAATGGAGTCAAAAACGCACAAAAAAAAACGTCGTAAAACCACCCGTGTGGGTGATCCATAATACTTGCAAATTGCGAACCGAGACCGTGAATTTTTTTCACCAAACTCATTTCGCATACAATATAAAAACAACAAAATAAATATAATAACACAAACTTTTGCGTAAGAGCGATTACACACTTGACGATCAACACGGCGTTGCGGCGATAAAAATCGATGTATTTTTCCTGCCATCAGATAAAATTCTACGGCGCTCATGAAATACCGTATGGACTATTAATTTTTTTTCACCAGCAATGTGCATTAATTAGGTAGTAGGCAAGCAGCGAAACCAGGTTTGTAATAAAACTAAATGGAATAGGATAAAACTCGTCTGTACTGGACCAATAAGGCAAGTTTTATCCCATCTAGCTGCATAAAATTAAAATAATATTATGATGTAATTGATCATTTTTTCAGATTGCTTCCAATAAAAGAAAAATATAGTTTGAAAAAAATCATTGCACGTAAAATATATATCTATACATGTTTTAAGAATTGCCAAAGTGTGTAAGATCCTTTACCTCTTTAACAATCGAAAAATATCGAGTCGGGTATAATAATATTCTGATTAGATGAACGTAAATTTTGGACTCTCACTGATGAAAACGAGCCTGTTTGCACTCTCAAATAAATAACGCGGAGGAATAAGCCAGTGGACACCGCGTCTTCACCAATATTATTTCTTTTGTCAGACTTGCTTACTGAATACCTCCGTATGTAACACAATTTTATTTCAGTATGTTATAACTAGCCACGCAGTTTTGCGTTAAATTGCAAGAGTAAAAGCTTTTTTTTTTTTTAAAGACAACACTGCACTAGGAAAACCTGTATTGCGGGGACTTTACAAACATACAAATCACGGACAACTTTAAGACTTGGAACAATTATTTGTGGATCACACAGAGAATTGTCCCATGTGGTAATTTAAACCCACGACCTTCTGTTTCGTGTACATTCTCACTAACCACTAGACTATCATAATGAGCTAGTCTAACTATCTGCGTGCCAAATTTGATCTAATTCTATTCAGGTCTATCTGCGTAAATAGGTAAAACACATCAAATATTTCAAATTTATATTATTTGTAGGAGTTTGTTTGCACAAACTTTTTTAGAAATATGACACGCTTAATATCAATACTTATATTATACAGTCGAAAGTACCTCTGTCTGCATGTTACGTTTTCATAAATATACGGCTGAACCGATATACTTGAAATTTTGCACAGGATTGCCGATACAGCATTGTAACTGAACATAATATCATTTGATTTGAGCAAAAATGAGGCACATACTTATAACATTCACATGCTTTGGGTTTCCTTATCCCTTTTTGATTTCGATCGAAAGAATAAGCTACTAAAGGGTGTCTACGACAATTGTCATCATTGTTTTATGACCGCGGATCTCCTTGACGTATGGGGGCTTGTATTGTAAAAATGTATTATAAAAAAATACAAGAAGATATTTTTGTCCTGAATAAATTATAATGAATTTAAAAAGGGTTAAGAATACACACTTTTTGTTTTAGGTATTTATTGTGTTTTTACTTATTTATACTTTAATATGTATTAAAATATTTATAATTTAATATATTGACTGTATTATCTACACCAATTAATGTCTATTGATACAATATTATATTATTATCACGATATGAATCTATTGATATGAATAAAAAATATTTCACTTTACTAAAAACTAGCAGTGCCCCGCGGTATTACCCGCGTAGTCATCGCTCCCTTGGGAATATCGGATAAAAAGTACCCAATGTGTTATTCCAAGATCTATGTAATATACATCGACCAAATGTCAGCTCAATCGGTTGAGTAGTTTTAGCGTAAAGAAGTTACAAATATACTTACACACTCACAAATGTTCGACTTTATAATATTAGTAGGATACATTTGAATAATAAAAATAAAATACTGGATGACGACTCTCTGCGTGTGGCGGTGGCTCTCCGTCTGGGCTGCAAGGTGTGTGAACCCCACATATGCACCTGCGGTTCCATGGTGGAGGCCGATGGCAATCACGCATTGAGTTGTCGGCGTTGCACAGGGAGGTTTCCTCGTCACCATGCGCTGAATGACATAGTCCGTAGAGCCCTCATATCGGCAAGCGTTCCCTGCGTGCTCGAGCCTCCAGGTCTGAGCAGATCTGACGGTAAGAGGCCGGACGGGTTGACTCTGGTGCCTTGGAAAAACGGCAAGTGCCTAGTTTGGGACGCGACTTGCGTTAGCACTTTAGCTGCCAGCCACCTCAGTCGCACCGTCCACTCCCCGTCAGCAGCAGCAGAAGACGCGGCTAGTAAAAAGAGGCTAAAGTACGCTGCTATGGAGCCGCTTTACCACTTCGTGCCTATCGCAGTGGAGACCCTGGGTTGTTGGGGGACAGAGGCCAAGAGGTTCATCCATGAAGTAGGTCACAGGCTTAGGGACAGTACAGGTGACTCCCGCTCCGGCTCGTTCCTGGTGCAAAGGATGAGCATCGCCATTCAACGTGGAAATGCGGCGAGTGTGATGGGCACCTTTGCACCCGGAGCGCTCAGGGGCGGGTTATTTGACTAATATATAGATATATATATTTTTATTATAGCAGTAGGTACAATATGTTTTATATTATATACGACTATAGATTAGAACCATAGAAACCATTCCAATTATAATCACTGATTTTTTCAAATAAAAATAAATTAAAACTAAAAAATTTGAATAATTATAAATGATTTAAATTTAATATTGAGATATTGGTCAAACACTCTAGACTATCATATATAAACAAATATTTCAATATTATTGAAGTTATACTTCTTTTGGCGCGATAGAGAAAAATTATGAGAGTGAATTTTTACGATGCGAGCGCACACCGACACCTAAATTTAACACTGTGAAGTTAGTTCTAGGTGGTACGATGCGCGCGCACACCGACACCTAAATTCTACACCGTGAAGTTAGTTCTAGGTGGCATGACTATGTTCAAGTTGTATATGTTATATTTAACGTCATATTTTTACATTAATAAAACCTTTTTTATTTTAATTAAATCTTTTTGATTAATTTTAATATTTATCGTTAATCACTACTGCATTTTAGTTATTTTTTTTCGATACGCCACAGAAGTATAACTTCTAACGCTCACTCTTTTTTTATGTAGGTACTTCAGATAAATAAAACAATATGTACTTACCTCTATGTAGTTTATAAGTATACAAGTACTTTTTATCTTTCATAGTGTGGGTAAACACGGAAAACACTAAACAACATAATCAAAATAAACCTTTAAATATATTAATAAGGCAACGTGTAAAGAAATGTTAAATAATATTTTAACGACCAATATAAAAATTATTCATCAAATTTAAACACCTAACTTTATCGACAATTCAGCAAAACAAAACTGAACATTCTTATTGCTTCACAATAAGGTCTAATATTGTAAGCATGTACCGTCGGCAAATATTAAATGCTTCGCGTTCAATTTCGTATCGCCCAGTCGCCCTATACCGTCAGCAAATAAAGTGTAGACGGTGTAATCTAAATAATATTAAGCCCCGTAATAAATTTTTGAAGGAACGATAAGCGGAACGATAGAAGTTGCCGGTCGATAATGTTATTATTACGAGGAAGGGTTTTAGATACTATAAAGGACAGGATAAATAATAGTGCAAGACGTAGATTGAGAATGCAATTTTATAGTGACTTTTATTGGAAAAGGCTTAAAGACGAGTCTCGGAGATTAGAAATTAATTATTTATTTATTATCTGACTTTGGGTAGGCATTATAGTTTTCTTTTAGCCCATCCAGGTTAATAAATACAAATTATTAATGATACATATTCAAAATTAAAAACTACCCAGATAAACATACAGATACACACGTCCATTATGTCCTGTGCGTCAAACTTATAAAAATGTACACCTTTTTGCGCGGTTATTAAAAACGAACGTCAGTTATTCATGCAATATACATAATATATATGTATTCTTAATAATTTAATTTTAACAAATTTTAAGATAAAAATTGTGTATTTGCATAAAACATGCGGAATACATAAAACAAACATGCACTGGAAGTAATAATATTATTGTGTTGTGACAAATATACAAAATAAAAAATAATAATCTATATATATAAAAGAGAAAGCCGTGTTAGTTACTACACTTATAACTCAAGAACGGCTGGACCAATTTTTATGATTTTTGTATTTTTGGAATTGTCTTTGTCAGGAATAGGATAATACGTATTAAAAACAATGAATAATTGATCTAAAAAAATTATATAAGAATAAATATTTTGCCAAAATGTTCCTGGGCTGAAAAACTGCCGATTATTTGATGTTCAATTGTTTATCCCGCCGTATTTTTTTTTTTGTATAATTATAGCTCCACACGATTAGTGTATTTAGCCAGTGTCAAGTATAAACATTCTTCTCATGTGTGGATAGCATTACAATATTCGGATTATCGCGTTTTTTTTTTTGGTAAAATTATGGCTCCACACGATTAGTGTATTTAGCCCGTGTCAAGTAGTAATTCAAGTAATAATTCTTTAAGTTTTTGTGTATTCAAGTCATGTAGATTTTAAAAATGTCAAATATTGTCAGTAATGATAATTGTTTGACATATTTATTGATTGTCAAATATGCGTGCGTTCAGAAATGTATGCTTACAAGCAACTTAAAAAAGTTTATATTTCCAAAAACCATTTTACCAATTGTTATTCTATATCTGGATTGCCATAATACATTAATAAACTTAATATCTCTTTTGTATTAATTTATTACGTTCATAAAAGCCTAAATTAAGTTCATCTAAAAGGTAACACGCCATTCATTGTCTGTTAGGTGGTACGAAGTTCGCCGGGCCAGCTAGTAATAAATAAAAATGTTGTTTATTCATATATACAATGGATATGGTACTGTTCTATATCTATTCTAGCATTCACATTACATAACTGTCCTTGAGTAGCACCATCGATGTGTCCTTGCACC
This sequence comes from Cabera pusaria, assembly GCA_954871355.1. Classification (NCBI taxonomy): domain Eukaryota; kingdom Metazoa; phylum Arthropoda; class Insecta; order Lepidoptera; family Geometridae; genus Cabera; species Cabera pusaria. The sequence continues at coordinate 5,389,039 of OX940887.1, forward strand.
CACACTAGGTCTCTTATGAGCCTGTATTGTGGGTTACAATGACTTTCTCCGGCCTATCCCACACTTGTAAGCAGGTTGGCTAAAGCTTAATAAAACATTACCTACATATACTATAATAATTAAAATATTATGATATCCCAAAATATATTCGTAATGTTTTGTCCTAATAGGCATGCCAATGTTGCAAATTTTACTGTTTTACCTACAAGACAAATAACATCAGAAAATAATCGAATAAAGAATATTTGTAATATAAAAGAAACATTTCAGTAATATTACCATAGAATAAGTCATAGGTTTCGGTGAGTATGCAATACAATAACATAATCTAATTCCTTCTAAAGGGGGACTTTACAGTCAGGAAATAATTTATGATCGTTTACAAACGAAAAAAAACCGACTTCAAATACCGCGCTAGTTAATTTCAATACTAAGTTTCAGGTGTATTATATCCACATCTTTGGGCTGGAGATACTTATTAGAGCTCGATAAAATTACAATGGAAATAAACTAAACAGAAACCATATGTGCTCTCTCAAACAAATAAAACTGGCCAAGTGCGAGTCAGCATCGCGTCTCTTATCGAGGGTTCCGTACAATACGAAACATAACAGGGTTTCCACCTCATGTATTTGATTAATTGATATTACCAAGAATATGTGGTTTGGTTGCGATCTAGAAAGACGGTCGTTTACTAGCGCCATCTATGTAATTTTGCGGAAACTAATTAGATAGATGGCGTTTAAAAACACGTTTTTTGTATGGGGACCCCTTTAATTTTTAACTTTATTTTGTTTTTAGTATTTGTTGTTCTAGCGGCAATAGAAATACACCATATGTGAAAATTTCAACTGTCTAACTATCACGGTTAATGTGCTATAGTCTGGTGACAGACGGACATACAGACAGACAGGCAGACGGACAGCGGAGTCTTAGTAATAGGGGCCCGTTTTACCCTTTGGTTACGGAACCCTAAAAACAACTCTTAATAGAATTTTCCAAATCGGTTTGTAAATAACGGAGTTCTGAGGTAACAAACATGGAAAAATACAGACGAATTCGGTTAAAAACACACATACATATCTACTTATTATCTTATCGATCGCATTGTCACTCAACATTAGGTGAAAAAGTGGTCAAACACTAGCTCTGTAACAATTTGTGAATCTATATCTATAATACTATAATGGTAAACAAAAAGACAACTTTTTGTGAGGTAGGTTAAAAACACACACAAAGCTACTGGAGAAGTTTTAATATTTTGTATAGTAAACAAAAATACTCACTCACTAATTTGTCACACTTCATATCTAGGTATATCTGCGGTGACATACGGACATTGGATATCTATACATACTATACATAGAGAAACCACAACCGCAAACATCATCAGTTCACTAATAGCCGTACAATGATTTGATGACATTAAAATAATTAGTCATATAATCAATATATAACAAAAACTACATATAACAAAAATACTCACTCACTAATTTGTCACACTTCATATCTAGGTATATCTGCGGTGACATACGGACATTGGATATCTATACATACTATACATAGAGAAACCACAACCGCAAACATCATCAGTTCACTAATAGCCATACAATGATTTGATGACTTTAAAATAATTAGTCATATAATCAACTACAGAATATAAAAACCATTACAACACACGTAACAATATCATATATAAAATTCTCGTGTCACAGTTTTCGTTGCCATACTCCTCCGAAACGGCTTGACCGATTTTGATGAAATTATTTGTGCTTATCCGGTATCTATGAGAATCGGCCAACATCTATTTTTCATCCCCCTAAATGTTAGGGGTAGTCCACCCCTAAATTTTTTATTTTATTTTTTAGACAAAATTTTTAATTTCTATTTTTTTATGATACAACATACAAAAATACATACAATCCTCAATTTTCACCCTTCTACGATCAACCCTTATTTTTTAATAGCCATTTTAGTAATTTAATCATTTTTCCTCCATACATACTTACAATAAGTAAGCTATTTTTGTCTACACTAGAAATTACTACGAAATTATTTATATGGCAAAACAACGTTTGCCGGGTCAGCTAGTATCATATAAATCCTGGTAAATTAAATGGCACAAAATGATCACCAATTTGACGTTTGATAAGATTTTTGCAAGGACAGTCAGTGATCGCAAGTTGGCTGGAAAGAACTGGACTAGAGTAGCCTAGGAACGTGCTCAAACTTGCGATTGGAAAAGACCAGTGGAGTAATATAAGCTGGTTACGATAGATTAGAAATAATATGAGAATAAAAAAACTAATATTTTAACCACCACTTTGCCACATATTTAAACAGTTAAAAAGCAATATGGCATTTCGATATCAACACCTTACTCTTACCTCATCAATGTAGTAAATCATTATTTATTATAAAAAAAATAATACACCTATTTATGAATTACGGCAAAATGGTTAGAAATGGAATAGGACTTTGGTACCCTTTGGGTACGGAACCCTTAAAACTAAATCTAAATAGGTTCATCCGTTTGAACGATACGATGCCACAGACAAACACACACATACACAGATACACACGTCAAACTTATAACACCCCTTATATTTGCGTCGGGGGTTAAAAATAACAATGAGTCACAAACCTTTAAATAATGCTAGCAATTAAACAAAACAATGACCTTTATTAATGCAAGAATGAATATACCTATTCACGACACATTTATCTTGCAAGACAGTGTATTTAATTAGAGGCAACTTGCAGGGAGGTAATGAGGTACAATCATCACGTCCGCTGTGACATCACCCAGGCTTTTTGCCTACATCCCTTTTGGTTTGGTTGAAGGCCGATTATTCTAGAAACATTTAAAAGTTGGAGACTTTTTGTGAAGTAAGTAATTATCGCTTTGTATGGAAAATATTGGCTTTGGTCTTTACTCGAATTAATTAACCAGATTCACAAAAAAGGAGGAGGTTCACAATTCGTCTGTACGTTTTTTTTTGTGTGTGTATGTTACGCGATTACTCCGGCAATTCTGAACCGATTCGAATGATTCTTTTTGTAATCGGTAGGGTACGTTTCCGAGGTGGTCCCATTGTAATTTCATCGAGATCTGATAAGTATCTCCAGAGATATGACGATAAACGTCTCAAACTTGCTACTGAAATTGACTCGCGGGGCATTGAAGTCGGTTGTTTTAGTTTTTAAGCTATCTTAATTATTTTGTACAATATCAAAACAATTTACCTACCTGCAGGGTACACAACCACCCTAATTGTACGCTGTAATAAATCAGAGATATTGACAACCACTTCTCTACGGGTTTGGGTAATCTCGCGGGATTTGAAGTCGGAGTTAGTAGAGTACCTTACCTTTCATTCATCAATCTAAAAATCCCGGAGACGTCATTTGTAAACTTTTAAAAATTGTTATGTAAAATTGCGAAGATTAAAACCTAACTCATGTAGCGGGTTACCTACATGTCTAACCATGTAGAGTTTATTTCGTAAATGATCGAACTATTTCAATGGATTGATTGCAATGTATTGCGTTTGCGCAAAGTATCACGCAATCATACGCATCGTTATTTAAAGGCAATTCAGCACACGTGATGGTTTGGAATGTTTTATTTTAGACTTTGATAATAAGTTAGCATCGTACTGTAGTTAAATTGAAAACTGAAGCCGGGCATGTTTCCAGGGGCGCAGGTTCAAATCCCGTCGGTACGGCGAAAAAGTTGGTTTGTATTAACAATTTAAGGCGACAATAGCCCAATGGATAAGGTGTCTGACTGGCGATCGAGAGGTCGAGAGTTCGATCCCCACCCCACCCATTGCACTATTGACGTGAACCCACTCTAGACACAAGCATATTTAGCTTATTTGGAGCGGTTAACAAGAATACTAGTAATGTGCAACCCACATTGCGAGTAATCTTAAAATAATAATAATATAGATACAGAAGGCGGTACTTCTTGACACGGCACACATCGTCAGGAGGTTCCTCTCTCTGCAGCCCTAACCACCGGTAGCTTGGGCCCTGCCCCGCTACCGGCGGCACCCTAGGTTTAGGTTTTTTATAATGTTTTTTATAGTTGTTTTCTTTATTATTTTTATATGAAATATTGTAAAAAACCTATACCTAAGAAAAAATAATAAATAAAGTGAATAATAATATAATAATTGAATAAACGAATAATAATATATATGTAATCGGCAGAGAATACGTATTGATGATTCCTACTCATCGTGGTGCAATCTATCTGCTGGCGTTCCTCAGGGCGGCGTTTTATCTCCTCTTCTCTTCGCAATCTTTATTAACTCTATTTCGCAACAGCTATCTTCTTCCTACCATCTTTATGCGGACGATCTACAGATTTATACTCAGGCACCTCTAGATCAGTTACATGCGGCAATAGAGAGCACTAATGAAGATCTGAAGCGTATCCGAGATTGGAGTAAATCATACGGCCTCACAGTCAATCCTATAAAAACTCAAATTATTATCATTGGGAGCTCACGTATGATTTCAAAAATTGACTGGTTCCGGCTACCACAAGTCATATTTGATGGAGTCCCTGTAAGCTTTAGCTCGTCAGTCAAAAATCTAGGATTACTCATAGACAACCAGCTATCTTGGGAACCTCAACTAGCAGAAGTCAGCCGGAAAATCTTTGCTTCGGCATCTTCACTCATAAGATTACGTAATTTTCTTCCTATCACCACTAAGACTGCGTTAGTACAATCTCTTCTTTTGCCTATACTTGATTACGCAGATGCTTGCTATCCAGATTTGACCGAAGAGCAACTTGATAAGCTAGAAAGACTGCAAAATGTCTGTATCCGATTCATTTTCGGTCTTCGGAAATATGATCATGTCTCCGAATTCCGAAAAAGGCTCAATTGGTTACCTATCCGCCTTCGCAGGAACATGCATATCCTTTCTTTCCTTTACAATATCCTATTCCTTCCTACGACTCCACTTTACCTAAAAGAGCGCTTCGAATTCCTCCACCTTACTAAATCCCACCCCCTTCGATCCCAGTATACGCTTCAATTGAAGACACCTCAACATCACTCCACGTCACTTTACTACAACAAATCTTATTCCATGCTAGCTGTCCGCCTATGGAACGAACTTCCTGCAACAATAAGACAAGCCCAATCTCCACAAGCTTTTAAAAATATGGTATTTAAACACTATTTTTCCCATAGTTGATTTTATAACTTATTTATTAAGGTATATGTATCTATTTTAATAATATCTATTTAGTTACAATGTATATGTATCTATGTTATGTATTATGTTTGTTTATATGTGTAAGTATTAATTTTAAGTATATTCATATATATGTTAACTTATAGCTGCACACCCCCGCAATATTATAATTTAGAAATCCTCTCCATCCAAAGGTTGTCTGGTAGAGATCGCTCTAAGCGATAAGACCGCCCATTGTACTACCGATATGTTATGTTCTTCTGTTACTTTTGTTTGTTTTTTTGTTCTTGGTGTGCAATAAAGTATTATTCATTCATTCATTCATTCTATTTGTATGTAAGTTTTTCAAATTTGATCAAACAGGGATGTAGAGCAGTATGTTATTACTCTTTGGTAAACTTGGTGCACCCAAAGCTGCTTGGGATGAAAAGAACGGATGGAGTTAAAATTTCTATGTTACGAGCTAATGTAGCTCAAAGATGTTGCTTACCTGAAATAGGACTAGGCAAATTACGTTGTCCGTATGAATCCAACTATATGGGCACACATTTTAAGTCAGTAAAAGTCAACAAGATGGGGGAGTAGGGGTTAATTTTTAAAATGCGTACGTTCATTTAATGTAATAAAACCAAAGAGCTGTATAGAAGAAACTGGCATAGATATTAGAATCTATTGATAGGTTCAGATAGACACTCACAGTACTCAAAAACCATTTGTACAATAAGTCGTGACACGTGTAAGTCTGAAATTTTAAATGGTAGTAGGTAAATAAGATGCTGATCTAGAGACTTCAGTTCAAAACTCATATGTTTTGAATTGTCAAAATCAGACTACTCTGTAAAAAGTTATGCGTGTTCAAAAATAAAAAAATATATACGCGTCGACTTCATAACCTTCCGTTTTTTTTCGTCGATTAAAAATCAGGTAAATTGTGTTCATCTAGGTGCTTTAGTCATGATCCAGAAGAAGTGAAAAGGTCGGTACTAGGCGAATACATCGTCAAATATAGGTACGTAAATACATAAATATAGTATACAAACATGCCTCACTAGCAAACTTAACATTTACCTATTCAAGGATCTAAATTGAGGACACGACGGAACCTAAGTAAAGTCTAATACAGATGTTTATGTATTTACGAGTTGTTAGGGTACTATCAACATAATAACGACACGAAATATCCACATTTCGTAAGGCATTTCCGATGCAATCGCTTGGACTACCATGACATAGTCAGATGGTAATACGAGTAGTTATATTGTCAAGGTTTAGGAAAAGGCAAACTGTGGCTAGATTTCCTGTCTCTTTTTGAGGAGACAAGGAGGTATTCTGCAGTCAAATCATGTTTTGAGAGAGAACGCCGAGAAAACGTAGCGAGCGAAGAGTCTTAGTTTCGACTAGTCGATTTTTTGGCCTAGGCCAAAAATGCTTTAGACCGGATGTTTGACTGTCTGTTCTCACCTACAGGTCGCATTTTTCAACTGATTTTGACAAAAATTGGCATACGAGTTTCTTGAATTATTTAAGTTTTTTTATTGAGGGAGGAGGGGGGGGGGGGGAATAGCAGGGAAAGGGGAGAAAATAGGTTGGAGCGTTATTTATTAACGTATTTCTCATTTCATTTCAGTCAAATTTGAGAGGCACGCTAAAGACTTCATTCTACATAAAATGTGGCGAAAAAATTGCCAAAATGGAGGGGGGAGGGGGGAAGTGGAGGGTAGAACGGGGGTGAAGTTTGCTGTAGCGTTATATATAGACGGATTTAAGTTTTTATAGAGGCACGCGATTTCCGCGATCAAATTGCTCACAGAATAATAAATATTCGAAATTCAAAATGACGCTTCCAAATCCAAATTTGCTTTCGAATGATTGAGAATCAGGGCACATTGTGATCAGGGGGATCTCAATCATTCTAAAGCAATTCTTTCAATTCGGATTCACAAACTGCCTCTCTACTCTACTTCTTCGACTCAAATCTTCGCAATTCACTTGAACATCCCCATAACTTTAAATATTTTAATTTAAAAAAGCTGTGATTTTAATCGGAAAGGTTTCCGCGACTAAAAAGCTCCACGGAAAAATAAATATTCAAAATGACGCTTCCGAATCCGAAGAGACTTTCGAATGATTGAGACTCAGGGGGCAGATCTGTCCCCTGATTCTCTGATCTCGAAATGAAGTCTATTTACAAAATTGTTATTGTACATTATTGCAATATTCAAACAATAACTGTTTGAAAATACACAAACAACGTACTATACATAAATTATTTGTTTTGCTTATGAAATCGATGTTTTGTTACACTTGCGGTTAAATATGTACGTGAACTAGGTTAGTGGACAACTGTACGGGAAGGCCGTTTGTGGTTTTCCTGATTTCGGTCAATTATACTGATAAAACCGATAAGGTCAAGTTTACCAAGTGGTTTAAGTTGCTATTGCTTAAAAATAGAGATACATATAGAGATAGAATATGTATTAGATACAAACAAGCTTGATAGGTCTGATCAATTCGAAATTCGGTATCCTCTTTCTTTAACGATATTGTAAGAATATGGTAGCATTAACTTGATGCTGGGGCATCTACCGGAATATGCAGAATACTCTACTCTTCACCAACTTATAGCAGATATGTTGTGTTTGGGCTTATTGGAACGGTCTCAATGAACTAATTATACATAGGGTGGTTTTAATTTAAAATTACTTAATACAATCTCGATTCATCTTTTACTTCATCACTTTTCTTCAGATGAGTTAAAATAGTAGTTAATTTTCAAACGACTTCCAAAAAGAAGGAGGTGCTCAATTTGTCTGTATGTTTTTAGGGTTCCGAACCCAAAGGGTACCAACGGAACCCTATTACTGAGACTCCGCTGTCCGTCTGTCTGTCTGTCTGTCTGTCTGTCTGTCTGTCTGTCTATCTGTCTGTCTGTCTGTCTGTCTGTCTGTCTGTCTGTCCGTCTGTCACCAGGCTATATCTCATGAACCGTGATAGTTAGACGGTTGAAATTTTCACAGATGATGTATTTCTGTTGCCGCTATAACAACAAATACTAAGAACAGAACAAAGTTAAAAATTAAAGAAAAGTTTAAAAAAAGTTTTTTACGATAGCGCAGCGCCACCTATCTATCTTGTTGCTAAGATGGCGCTATCGTCTTTACCTTAATCTGAATCTCGGAAGCGGCTCCAACGATTAAATAAAATTTAGTATACCTACAGGGGATTTCGGGGGCGATAAATCGATCTAGCTAGGAGTCATTTTCAGAAAATGTTATTTTATTCGTGTTTTCAATAATCAATTTTATTGATAATCAACTTAAAATATACTCTTCCCGACATCTATTCGCGAGTAGAAGTACTGTATCAGTAAAGCAGTTAGTTGCTCTCAATTAAAAAAATAGAATTATTATTCGTCAATAGATGTCGGGAAGAGTCATATATTGTCTGTTTAAGCGGCAAAAAATACCGGTCAACCAGATCTATACTAATATTATAAAGAGAGAACATTTGTATTTTTGTATTTTTGTATGTTTAGATAGATAGATAAATACTTTATTTGCACACCAATAATACAGAAAATACTTAAGGTAACAGACTTATTCTTAGTAATGCAAAGGGCGGTCTTATCGCTTAAAGCGATTTCTTCCAGACAACCAAACTGATAGTGATATTGAGAGACTGTGACGGACGGTGGCGTATCTATTTTAAATCTTAGCTATTTATATAGTTATACATATACATAAATACACGTGTATACACAAACATACATGCAAATATACATATACATTACATAAACATATACATTTACACAAATACATACCTATATCACATAATACATACACTTACATAATTTAATACATTAATACGATATAGAAAATAATTATCTGAATAGTAATTTACAAATTAATTAACAGTAACAGGATCAGCAGTCATCATTAGATAAGTACCATTTCCTGATTGTCTTATTTCGACAGGGATACTGTTCCACAGGCGTGCAGCCTGTACCGTGAAGGATTTGTCGAAGAAGGTAGTCGAATGTGTGGGGATTTGCAAAGTAAGATTTTCTGCTGACCTCAACGTCAGGGAGTGTTGAGAGTGAAGATACTCGAAGTTAACTTTGAGATAGGGTGGGGAAGCAGGATTAAAAAGAATGCTATAAAGAAGAGAGAGGATGTGTGTATTCCGGCGGAGACATATAGGAAGCCACTTGAGCTTGTGCCTGAAATAGGAGACGTGGTCATATTTGCGCAAACCAAAAATGAACCTTATGCAGAAATTTTGAAGACGCTCAAGTTTATTTAGCTGGTCCTCAGTTAAATCCAGATAGCAGGCGTCAGCGTAATCGAGAATAGGAAGCAGTATGGATTGTGCTAAAGCAACTTTGGTAGCAGTAGGAAGAAAACTTTGGAGGCGTTTTAAGGCGCCTGCAGAAGCGAAGATCTTACGTCTAACGGCTTCTAATTGTGGACCCCATGTCAGTGTTTGATCGATTATGAGACCTAAGTTCCTTACCTCTGTGCTGTATGGAATCGTTATGCCGTCAAAGATAATTGTAGGAAGTGTATTTCGGTCAAGCTTGCTCAACATGCGGGTACTACCTACAATTATGACCTGAGTTTTAATAGGATTTACTTGAAGTCCATAAGCCCTGCTCCATGCAGCTATGCGTTGTAAATCCTCATTAACTGTTCTAACACAATCGAGCAGTTGATCTGGCGGTGCTTGCGAATAAATTTGTAAGTCGTCCGCATATAGGTGGTAGGGAGAAGAGAGATTAGAAGAAATAGTATCTATGAAAGTAGAAAAAAGAAGAAGAGATAGAACGCCGCCTTGTGGGACGCCAGCAGTAGTGTTACACCAGGAAGAGAAAGTTTGTAATGATTAAGCTCAAAAACTACTGAACCGATTTGAAAAATTCTTTCACTAATACATAGAATGGACTTTCGGAATGAAAATAGGCTATATATTATCCCGTTTAAATCAAAGGTACATTCGTGGAGACCTAATTTGCAGCCTAAGTCGAAAAAAAAAACGGTCGAAAAAACACGTTTCTTACGAACGCTGCTTAATTGAAAATAGATAGAAGAATATATTCTTTGCAAGAGTTGTACAACTTAATAAGACCTACAAAAAAGTCCGCGACAGCATATGTCTACCTCTTATGGTTGACTCACAGTAACCATTTTAATCTTAAAATGTTTGTCAACAAATATTACATAACTTCCAAGGCTATTTTCAAGTATATAGTATTAATCCTTATCCAAATAATTACGTTAATTAGCTTGTCCACATATTATAGATTAAAATTGTCCTTTACAGTATATAATTCAAATGAAAACTCTAGAAGATATCACGAATTTCACATACACGCAACGCAAAATTAATAAAATATTTGCAGTGAAACCACAGATTAGGTCATAGTTACTACCAAAATATTATTATAAGCTTAGCTATGCTGTAGATCCCCACCGATCACAATCAATTTGAAGTCAATATAGTATAATAATATGATCTATTGTATAAAATAATATTCATCTATATATATATATATATAATATAATATTTTAAACCACCCCGACTGATCTATGTATAATATTTTCATTAAAAGCATTCCAATGACTCTAAACACGATGTTTAAAATCTGAGCTGTAAGATGGCGAGGATTTGAGTATTCTGTAGAGTCCAGGAGATGTCTCAGCATCAGGTCAATGCTTCCATGTTCTTACAATATCGTTGAAGAAGAAGATTTTCGAATTGATCAGACCTATGAAAGTTGATTTCATAGCGCAATTAACTAGAAAAAAGCTCATAGTTTTATAACGATTGAACGAATTTTCATGAATCAAAGCTAAGAACACTCTCGATGAAGACATCTATCAAACAAAAAAAAACTATCAATAATAAAAACAAAATCGGTTCATCCGGTTAGGTGCTAAGATGCTACAGACAGACACAGATACACACGTTATTCGTATATATTACCTCTACTTTTTGCGTCGGGGAACGCCGGCAGATGTTCTACTTGGTGGTAAGCTACTTTTTGGTAGATTTAATGATCCCACTAGCACTGTACGAAATCCATGATTTCTGGATGCACATAAAACTTTCATTGGTACGTATATAGCTAGGATTAGAACCAACGACCGTCGGGTCAGAATCAGGGTAACTATCCTTTACGCCAAAGGGCCGTCCAATATCACTACGTAAGTATTATATAAGTTATTTTTCATAAAAAATAAAACCGACTTCATAATCACAAACAGGCACTCTAAAGCGAAAAATAAATTACTTAAAATTATTATAAGCGCTACCCACTTATCTATTTGAAGTCGGTGCCAGCCAAGTCTAATAGGTAGTAGATAGATAATACCTACATGTATCTACCTACTTACTAACCTACATGTACCTACTTACTACTACTACATACACAGTATCTATCTACTATCCAATAGACTTGGCTGGCACCGACTTCAAATAGATAAGTGGGTAGCGCTTATAATAATTTTAAGTAATTTATTTTTCGCTTTTGAGTGCCTGTTTGTGATTATGAAGTCGGTTTTATTTTTTATGAAAAATAACTTATTTTACCCTTTTTAGTGCATAACAAGTTTTAATTAAATTACATGCATCTATTACATTTGGTGTCTGGGCCGTTATACACTGACGGATATATACTTTTTGAAAATTTCAAGTATGTACCTATAACGGTTAAGAAGATACAGATCTGTAAAGTGCGCACATATGTATGGACACACGGACGGACGGACGGACGGACGGACGAACGGACAACAAAGTCTCAGAAAGTGTTCATTTGGTACCCTTTGGGTTCGGAACCCTAAAAAATTGACTTTAAATGCCTTGCTAAAGTGATAATATTCACTAGTAATAATTATGTCATCAAGGTATCAAAGGACAATGTCCAAAATGGCCCTGTGCAATTAAAGCATCTGACACACACGATAATTAACTGTCTATTTTATTACAATAATTCCAAATACTTTTATAACACGGACTAGTTGTATTCCAAAATGAATATAAAAAAGTATTATTTGCGATTATTAACATTACTTGCCGCCATATGGCCAACAGAGTACTGAATCACTCTACTACGTTATAAGAGGCACTTCCCTATATTGTTGAAACCCGAATTATGAGAGCACTGTGTAGCCAACCTAACAACGGAAAGTATTATTTACGTAGTAACTATTATATAATCTGTGGTATTATGCTTATACATTTTTTTTTGCGGTGTTGGTTGGTACAAAGTACGTTCATAATTCTGAGTTATTTAATAATGTATGCAGTGTCGCGGGACTGAAATGGCCGCCATCTTCGGAAAACGTCATGTTATGTCAAAAAATCTTAGGTATGTTTAAAAAAGTTTGCACCCTAACAAGACTTTGCCAGGTAGAACATTCCTGTGAAGACAAATTATTTATATTTATATATAATTTTTTATTATAATTATTAATATATAATTATTTATTGAGGGCCCGGTGGCGTAATTGGGAGAACAGTCGGCTTTGATGCCGTGGTACCGAGTTCAAACCGCCGTGCACCAATGAATTTTTCGATCGAAAAATATATGTGCGCTTCTCACAGTGGCCCTCCGGTGAAGGAAAACATCGTTAAGAAACCAAGAACCCCCGCATGGTGGTAGGACATATCTAGTGTCCGCCTGGCCAGCTACCACCCTCAAGTTAGAAAATCTGTCGCCAAACATCTTATGTGTTCAGGCAGCTATCCTTGCGAGCCAGTTCCCATTCTAGTCCACTTCTCTATCTTCGACCGCATCATCACTTAGCAACAGGTGAGATAGTGGTCAAACGCTAGCCTATAAGATATTAAAAAAAAAAATATATCCCCACCTTTATTTCTATCTCGCTCACAGTTACCGTAAGAATATCTGTCAAAAACCAAAATCAACGAGAAGAAAGATGTAAAAACATTATTCAGTCATATTTTTTAGTCTTCAAAAGTATATCCAATAGCAAACTCCATTGTGTATAATCTTCTTGGGACTCTTCTACTAAAACCAGTACATTCTCCTATGTTTGAGGTATTTATCTCCATATCTCTGGAGATACTTATCAGATCTCGATAAAATTAAAATGGGACCACCTCGGAAACGTATCCTACCTATTAAAAAAAAATCATTTGGATCCGTTCACTATTGACGGAGAAATCGCGTAACATACACACAAAAAAAAAAAAAAAAAAAAACATACAGACGAATTGAGAACCTCCTCCTTTTTTGTGAAGTCGGTTAAAAACAAAGTCCATCACTGCGTCCGTCTGTCTGTTCGCAATAATCTCAATAGCTACTGAACGGATTATCCTGCGGTTTTCACCAATAGCCAGAGTGTTTATGAGGAAGGTTTAGGTGCATAATTCGTTAAGGTTTTGTGTGAATTGGTTGAAATATGACGATGATTGTTAAATATGTTCATATTTTATATTCGATGCAACAAACTGATGCAAATTTTGTATGCATATATGTTCTACCCGTGCGAAGCCGGGGCGGGCTGCTAGTATTTAATAATATTAATTACTACAATTACTATTACCACTATTACTATTACTACTATATAATACTATTCTACCTTTGTGTTAACGTTTACTTAGTTGGTGTTAGAAGTTCGTTAGAAATTCGATAGATGGCGTTCGGAACCCTCCGTGTGCGGGACCAAGTCTGACTCGCACTTGGCCAGTTTTATTTTTGGTATGTTACGCGATTACTCCGTCAATTGTGAACCGATTCGAATGATTATTAGGTAACGTAAGTAGGGTTTTCAAGGTGGTCCCATTGTAATTTCATCGAGATCTCTGATAAGTATCTCCAGAGATATGACGATGAACGTCTCAAACTTGCTACAGAAATTGACTCGCGGGGTATGGAAGTCGGTTGTTTTAGTTCTTAAACTATCTTAATTATTATATTATTTATTTATAAATGTTCCAACGCCCAAATAAAAGCTTTACAATAAGTAAAGTGAGGTAATTCAATATTGACGATGATCACGACATCTCCGCCATTAAAACTTCAACAGAATAAATCATGAATTGTAGATTTATACATAAACATTTCTAAGAAATACTTATCGGGATAAACACAGTAGCTATAACTCTTAACGTGTCCTAGGATATGAGGTCATCTAATGAAGTTTTATATAACCTTTTAGTTAGTTCTTCGGAAATCATGTGGTCACGACAAAACAATAACTCATGACGGTTTACTTAGGTTTTTTAACCGACTTCCAAAAAGGAGGTTCTCAAATCGTCTGTATGGTTTTTTAGGGTTCCGTACCCAAAGGGTAAAACAGGACCCTATTACTAAGACTCCGCTGTCCGTCTGTCTGTCTGTCTGTCTGTCTGTCTGTCTGTCTGTCTGTCTGTCTGTCTGTCTGTCTGTCTGTCTGTCTGTCTGTCTGTCTGTCTGTCTGTCTGTCTGTCTGTCTGTCTGTCTGTCTGTCCGTCTGTCACCAATCACCATCACGGTTCATGAGATACAGCCTGTATATATATGAGATAGAACCGTGATAGTTAGACAGTTGAAATTTTCACAGATTATGTATTTCTGTTGCCGCTATAACAACAAATACTAATAAGTTATTTTTCAAAAAAAATAAAACCGACTTCATAACCACAAAAAGGCACTCAAAAGCGAAAAATAATTTACTTAAAATTATTATAAGCGTTACCCACGTCTCTATTTGAAGTCGGTGCCAGCCAAGTCTAATAGGTAGTAGATAGATAATACCTACGAGTACATGTATCTACCTACTTACTAACCTACATGTACCTACTTACTACTACTACATACATAGCATCTATCTAATATCCAATAGACTTGGCTGGCACCGACTTCAAATAGAGACGTGGGTAACGCTTATAATAATTTTAAGTAAATTATTTTTCGCTTTTGAGTGCCTTTTTGTGGTTATGAAGTCGGTTTTATTTTTTTTGAAAAATAACTTATTTTACCCTTTTTAGTGCAAAAAAAGTTTTAATGAAATTACATGCATCTATTAAATTTCGTGTCTGGGCCGTTATACACTGACGGATATATACTTTTTGAAAATTTCAATTATGTACCTATAACGGTTAAGAAGATACAGATCTGTAAAGTGCGCACATATAGACACACGGACGGACGGACGGACGGACGGACGAACAGACAACAAAGTCTCAGAAAGTGTTCATTTGGTAGCCTTTGGGTTCGGAACCCTAAAAAAATTGACTTTAAATGCCGCGCTAAAGTGAAAATATTCACTAGTAATAATGATGTCATCAAGGTCTCATAGGACAATGTCCAAAATGGCCCTGTGCAATAAAAGCATCTGACACACGATAATTAATTGTCTATTTTATTACAATAATTCCAAATACTTTTATAACACGGACTAGTTGTATTCCAAAATGAATATAAAAAAGTATTATTTGCGATTATTAACATTAATTGCCGCCATATGGCCAACAGGGTACTGAATCACTCTACTACGTTATAAGAGGCACTTCCCTATATTGTGGATAAACGAATTATGTAAGCACTGTGTAGCCAACCTAACAACGGAAAGTATTATTTACGTAGTAACTATTTTATAATATGTGGTTTTATGCTTATCATTTTTTTTTGCTGTGTTGATTGGTACAAAGTACGTTCATGATTCTGAGTTATTTAATTATGTATGCAGTGTCGCGGGACTGTAATGGCCGCCATCTTCGCCAAATATCATGTCATGTCAAAAAATATTAGGTATGTTTAAAAAAGTTTGCACTCTAACAAGACTTTGCCCGGTAGAACATTCCTGTGAAGACAAATTATTTATATTTATACATAATTATTTATTATAATTATTAAGATATAATTATTTATTGAGGGCCCGGTGGCGTAATTGGGAGAACAGTCGGCTTTGATGCCGTGGTACCGAGTTCAAACCGCCGTGCACCAATGAATTTTTCTATCGAAAAATATATGTGCGCTTCTCACAGTGGCCCTCCGGTGAAGGAAAACATCGTTAAGAAACCAATAACCCCCGCATGGTGGTAGAACATATCTAGTGTCCGCCTGGCCAGCTACCACCCTCATGTCAGAAAATCTGTCGCCAAACATCTAATGTGTTCCGGCAGCTATCCTTGAGAGCCAGTTCCCATTCTAGTCCACTTCTCTATCTTCGACCGCATCATCACTTAGCAACAGGTTAGATAGTGGTCAAACGCTTGCCTATAAGATATTACAAAAAAAATTTCCCCACCTTTATTTCTATCTCGCTCACAGTTACCGTAAGAATATCTTATATATGCAATAGCAACCTCCATTGTGTATAATCTTCTTGGGACTCTTCTACTAAAACTAGTACAATCTCCTATGTTTGGGGTATTTATCTCCATATCTCTGGTGATACTAATCAGATCTCGATAAAATTAAAATGGGACCACCTCGGAAACGTATCCTACCAATTAAAAAAAGAATCATTTGAATCCGTTCACAATTGATGGAGAAATCGCGTAACATACACACAAAAAAAAAAAAAAAAAAAACATACAGACGAATTGAGAACCTCCTCCTTTTTTGTGAAGTCGGTTAAAAATAGAATAAAGTTAAAGATAATAGAGGGTCCCCAAACAAGAAACGTATTTTCTTCGGCATTTCACGCCATCTATGAACGCTTAGTTAGGTAAACGTCGCATAGATGGCGTTATATTGAAATGTCGATCCCTAACACCTTTGTTTGACGTTAGATGGCGTTATAAGAAATAAAATGTTTATGAAATATTATTTTTTGTTGGCGAAAAATGATAGTGGTATTTTTTGCTCGATCTTATAAAATACTGTAGTGTGGTACGGAACCCTACGAGTGCGAGTCCGACTTGCACTTGGCCAGTTTATTTTGTATATGTTACGCGATTACTCCGTCAATTGTGATCTGATTTGAATGATTCTTTTTGTAATCGGTAGGGTACGTTTCCGAGGTGGTCCCATTGTAATGTCATCGAGATCTGATAAGTTTATCCGGAGATATGACGATAAACGTCTTAAACTTGCTACTGAAATTGACTCGCGGGGCATTGAAGTCGGTTGTTTTAGTTTTTAAACTATCTTAATTATTACTTCGAACAGTCAAGTAATTGTAAATTTTAAACTTCGGCGATCAAGCAATTGACCACTATTTCATCCGATGGAAAGTGATTTGATGGTCGATAGTAGAGCATGCTGTGTTTTTAAGGGTTCCGTACCTTAAAAGGAAATAAGGAACCCTTATAGGATCACTTTGTTGTTTGCGATTTCACAAGGAAATCAAAACTTAGAGGATACTTCCCGTTGACCTAGAATCATGAAATTTGGCAAGAAGCAAGATCTTGAATCACTTATATAGGAATAAATCTGAAAAGCGTAAATATATAGTTTAATAACAATAAAAAAATAAATTTACTATTAGAAACAAGATTTGCGGTCAGTGCAGTACATTTTCTATGGATTTAACTGCAAAGTTAAGTTTGTCCTTTAACCTAGTTTGAGAAGTTGGTATGGAAGCCTCCGTGGGCGAGTCCAGCTCGCACTGGGCCGGTTTTTTTTATCTTACAGACTAGCGTTTGATCACTATCTCGCCTTGGACTACTGCTGGTAGGAAGCAATATTGTTGTCGAAGATGGTGAACATGCTTGGCCTAGAATACTCTGATTCTCAAGGGCTGTGTGCTGCCGGAACACCGTAAGGCTATGGCGACAGATTTTTCTCCTTGATGGTGGTAAGCCACTTTTTGGCAGCAAGTCTTTTTTTTTAAAATACTTTATAGGCTAGCGTTTGACCACTATCTCACCTGTTGGTAAGTGATGATGCGGTCGAAGATGGTAAGCACGCTAGGCCTAGAATGGGAACTGGCTCTCAAGGATAGCTGCCGGAACACATAAGATGTTTGGTGACAGATTTTCTAACTTGAGGGAGGTAGCTGGCCAGGCGGACACTAGATAGTGTCCTACCACCATGCAGGATTGTTGGTTTCATAACGATGTTTTCCTTCACCGGAGGGCCACAGTGAGAAGCGCACATAAATTTTTCGATAGAAAAATCCATTGGTGCACGACGGTTTGAACTCGGTACCACGGCATCAAAGCCGACCCTCCCGCCGTTCTCCCGATTACGCCACCGGGCCCTCCTGTCAATATGCTCCAAATACCTCTGGATATATTTTTGCATAAAGCTAACTCTACGTACTGGGAAACCCTTTGTCGTGGGGACTTACAAATTACGGTCACAATTACACCCAAACTCGGAATTATAAGTTTTGGATTACACAAAGAATTGTCCCGTGTATGAGTTGCACCTACGACCTTCGGTTTCGTAGACTGTCTCACTAACCACTAGACATGCGGGTTGCACGCTGAAAACTAAGCTAACTTGGTTTAGCTTAGCTGACTTAGTTGCCCATTGGTGGCGTGCTACCATCCTCGACCGCATCATCAAAGTGAAAGTGAAAGTGAAAAAGTTTATTAATAACACTTAGGTATTAAAAAAGATACAAAATAAAAGTACAAAAACTTAAGATTTACGCGTATAAATCTTTGACAAAAGTGTCACTAATCGGCCCCACCTCAGCATAACTGTTGGTCTAATGACCAACGCAGGTCTTCCGGTGATGCCGGTCGGCGACGTCACGTTACAGGCTAACAGGTAACAGTAATAACATACATACAGGCTACAGGTACAGGTTAATAAAACAGTAAAAAAAATAATATGAAATAGAAGTTTTAGTAGATGCACGTCGTAATGTCAAGTCAAAGTCAAATTGAAGTAATAGTCCGTTCCAACAGCACGTATCAACAGGTGAGAGTGGTCAAAGCATACGAGTATATTATTTTAAAAAAACCTTTACTCGCATAGCTACACTAACTTACACTACTATCAATTCGCTCTTTATAAAATTAAAGCCTTATAATTCGAGCTGGCTCCATAATAATTGTCGCCCAATTCATCTCCCATTACATAGCACGCGACCACAGATTATTACAACAGTTAGTTAAATCGTAAAAGCGACTTTGTCGGTCGCGACGCGATGTGCAACTGATTGCGATTTAATTTTAATTGTGCACGCAATTTAAAAATATTTACCGCAATTATATAAAATAGCCGAGTTCTTATATTCCGTAATTGGAAAATGAAGTAGTTTGAAAGAAATGTATGGGTTTTATTACTATTATATTATGGCTGCAATTAATAGTCAGTGAAGATAGTTTTATTAATGTACATTTTATTACGGCAGTTATATTCATGGTAAGATTATTATACTTAGATCGTAATAAAACTTGAAACGCATCTCAAATGGATTATGTATTGTAAGGCGCGATCATAGAATTTATAATAGGCAAAAACCAGATAGAAGAGATGTATGGCTAAGACGGGGTGCAGACGAACGTTTTTTTTTTAAATTGACTTTCCTACAAAATATAGGGAACTTATAGATTTAAGATCGGGAATTTAATGTGACTTACGTGATATAGCGATCGGCGTCGGCGAGCGCCCCGCACTCGAGATCCTGATGATGGCCTCCGGATGAGACCAAAACATATGTCGATCGCTATATCGACATCGCGTAAGTTACGTTAAATTCCCGATCTTAAATGTATAAGTTTAAAATGAACTTGAGTTTTTGTAATAAAATTTTAGGGTAATCTTGCAATGCAAAACATAGAGAGAGGGCAGGGGAGAAAGACTTTTTTCCCTAAGTCTCGCGTCTTATACGCGGACACTCCCATCTAGGTTCCTTTCGTTGGGGCCGTTTTTATGCACATGGCAATTACAACCTTACTTTTAGAGCATACGGATTAAATTGAATTTGTAAATATATCTTATATTGTTAATCCATGGGAGATTTCGAGGAAGTTTAGTTTATGAGGGAACAGATAAACATACATACATAACAGTCAAAACACGGCTGTGTGTCAGGGTAGTAACAACAAGAAGGATAATGTAATGATATCATCGAATGAAATACGAGATACGTAAGTATAAGTAATTGCGGATTTAAATCTATTACCATATTTATATATATATTTTAGTTTAAGTTCATTCAAGTAATGGATATATATATTTTATATCCATTACTTGAATGTAAGCAATCAGTGCCAAGATAGCATCTCAGAGTGTTGTCATGGGTATTTATAACTCTGGAGTTTTTCAACCGACATCAAATATTAAGATAGATATTAAAACATAAAACAACCGACTTCCATGCCCCGCGAGTCAGTTTCAGTAGCAAGTTTGAGACGTTTATCGCCATATATATTTCAGATCTCGATGAAATTACAATGAGACCACCTCAGAAATGTACCCTATCGATTAAAAAAAGAATCATTTGAATTGGTTCAAAATTGACGGAGTAATCGCGTAACATACATACATACAAAAAAAACTAAGACTAAGAGAATTGAGACCTCCTCCTTTTTAGAAGTCGGTTAAAAAGGAGTGAAATTGAAGAGGCTCATTTACAGCAATGGACTGGCATAGGCTGATGATGATGATGAACTGGGTAGCGCTTGACTATGATATTAAGTGATGTTAAGTGATGACGCGATCCATGATCTAGCGCGGTTACCCAGAACAGAAGATTCCTCACTCGCGATTATACGATAGTTACAATGATTATTTTATAATAATTTCATTATCATCATCACTAGATATTATAAAACAAAGTCCGCCGCCGCGTCTGTCTGTTCGCAATAAGCCCAAAAACTACTCAACGGATTTTCATGCGGTTGTCACTAATAGACAGAGTGAGTTATGAGGAAGGTTTTGTGACCGTTCACGTCTATAATTTTTTAATGTTTTTTGTAAACTAGTTTACATATGACGATGATTGTTGAAGATGAAACGATGATGATGAAAGTAATAGTTTAAAAAACCTTGTTAAACACAAGCTTTAACATAACCTAGGACCAGAGTAAGTCAAGACAAATCCAACGAGCCCAAACACGACAGTTATAACATGTGTAATTTAGAAGTTACTTTGGCCACCTTCCAGCTCCATCATCAGATCAGCACCATGTCATCATAATATTGCATTGTCACGCGATTTACACACGTATGCAAAATTTCAGCTCAATCGAACCCCTGGAAGTTGCTCTAAAATCAATCGCAAGATTTGTGACGGACAATTTCGCCGTGAAGTAGAGATAAAGCTTGTAATAATAATTAAATAGACTTGAACTTGACTGGAAGTTTAGACCACCGATTAGTTATAACACAAGTAACGACCACCAGCAGTTCCTGAAGAATGTTAATTGTTTCAAGTTACTTGGCTGGTCCAGTTGCATAAGCAACTACCAACTTACAAGCAACTCCGCGTTTAATTCAATGTTGGAGATTGTAATTGAATAGTTTATGTTTAACTATAATTGCTTTTAGTGATCGTAGAGCAAACTTGTTCCACGATCACTAAGTTTGATGATTGAGTAGGTTTTGTTGTTTTATTTTGACCGACTAAAGAACGAAATGCAATACTCAAAATCGTGTGTTTTTATTTTATCAGCCGACTTCCAAAAAGGACTAGGTTCTTAATTCGTATGTATAGTTTTTTGCGGTACCTATTACTCCGTCAATTGTGAACCGATTTAAAAGATTTTTTTTTACGGGTAGGATATATCTCAAGTCAACGGTGCCAAAAGCCCCTTATTAAAAGTTGAATTAAAAAAGTCAACGGTAGCCCCATTATACAATTCATTGAGATCTGATGTGTATCTCTAGAGATATGGATATAAGCATCACAAACTTTTATTGAAAATGTTAATTAATCTAGAGGTGATCCTTAAAAAAAAAACATATTTTGATATTAGTATGTATCTCCAAAGATATGGCGATATAATATCTTAAACTTGGCACTGAAACTGTCTTGCGCGGCATGTAAAGTTTTTAAACTATATTAAGAATACGGACCAATTTGAATACTTATTTTTTTTGTTTGGTCAAAAATTATACTGGCCTTTAGAATTATTGTCAAAAATTGAATAGGTACCCACCTATATTCAAAGATATTATAATGGAATGAGGAACAAAAAACTATCGCGGCTTGAGAATGTCCACCTGCGATCTCTCGGCAGAAAATTTTAAATTAGTATATTAGATTACTTTCACAGTCTATCTTATTAGCAGTCTATTCAGTCTGCTGCATCCAAGCTCTATCTTAGGAGAACTATTCTTGACTACCCACTCTCATCGAGCTCTTACCACTCCTTGCGAAGATTCCACCTAGTTTGCTTGTGTCTTACGGAACGTCTATCGATTTACAGGTATAGTATCATTACCTGAAACAATAAATAAAAATAATTAGCATTTATACAGCCAATCAGTTAGCATACGACATACGCAAAGCGGTGGGCAGTGACTGAACAAGAAGAGCCGAAGATCGGGATCAGTGGCGCATCTTGAGAGAGGACTACGTCCAGCAGTGGACTGACACCGGCTGATGATGAAGATGTTGAATCAGTTAGCAGAATTTTAGAGAAAAATGCTTAAAGTCTTCAAACTGCTGAAAGGGTTTTTATAAATCAGAGCAAGAACACTCTCGATGAAAATACCTATCAAACAAAAAACCAAATCAAAATCGGTTCAGCCGTTTGAGCGCTATGATGCCACAGACAGACACACAGATACACAGACGGCCCAGTGGTATAGTGGGAGAGTGGTCGGCTTCTGAGCCGTTCACCAATGGATATTTCTAACAAAAAAAAATTCTTTTCACGTAGCCCTCCGGTGAAGGCAAACATCGCTAAGAAACACCCAACCCCCCCATTGGTGGAAAGACACTATCTAGTGTCGGCCTGGCAGGCTATCACTCTCAAGTTAGAAAAGTTTGTGTTTCGGCAGCCATCCTTGAGAGCCAGTTCCCATTCTAGGCCTAGTGTGCTAGCATCCTCGACCGCAGACGTCAAACTTATAACACCCCTTCTTTTTGCATCGGGGATTAAAAAGGTACATGATCTTTGAGGGCCCAGTGGCGCAATCGGGAGAACGCTTGCCTTTGATGCCACAGGTACCGAGTTCAAACCGCCGTGCACCAATGGATTTTTCTATCGAAAAATGTATGTGCGCTCTTCACAGTGGCCCTACGGTGAAGGAAAAACATCGTTAAGAAACCAACAACCTCCGCATGGTGGTAGGACACTATCTGGTGTCCGCCTGGCCAGCTACCACCCTCAAGTTAGAAAATCTGTCACCAAACATTTAATGTGTTCTGGCAGCTATCCTTGAGAGCCAGTTCCCATTCTAGGCCTAGCGTGCTTACCATCTTCGACCGCATCATCACTTACCAATAGGTGAGATAGTGGTCAAACGCTAGCCCATTACGTATAAAAAAAAATCTTGACCGTTAGACAACTTATAAGATGCACTTTATTTTGTTAAGTAAATTAGTAACAAAATACTAAGATGCATAAAGTTAACTCAAAGAAAACTTAAACTTAAACTTGAAGCTAATTTTATCTCAAGTCAAGTACTTAACTCTTAAGTTGAAGTCTCTTGTAGTTTTTGTAAAACTTTAAGTGAAGCGCTTCGCACTTCAAAGTTAAGATGAAGATAAGTAATTTCTTAAAAAAAGAGTAAAAATAGTAGGTAAGTTAAGGGTAACCTACACTTATATAACTATCATCATAAAAATTCAGATATGACAGCTGTGGTAAGTAAAAATTTGGTAGTTACTGCTGCGGTACAAAACAGAGGCGAATTTATAAAGAGAACTTACTTCCACTTTAAATACTTACTTTACTTTACTTTACTTAATTATTATGATCATTCCAAAATGAATCAGAAACGTTTTAATAAAGATTTTAACAACCGGAATAGGTACAGTTTTTGTTCATATTCATTGGTTCACCACACACGAAAAGTGAGTGTAGGTAACATATCTTTATTTTTAATGTCCAATGTATAACTTGGATTTGTTAATCAGATTTCAATCGAGTTAGAATGTTTTTTAGGGTTCCGTAGCCAAATGGCAAAAACGGAACCTTTATAGATTAGTCATGTCTGTTAACTGTCTGTATGTCTGTCCGTCCGTATGTCACAGCCACTTTATTACGAAACTGTAAAGACTACACAGTTGAAACTTGGTAGGAAGGTGTATTCTATGAAACGATTTATGATTTTTATACAAAAATAAACGATTAAGACACATGGAACAGAAACTAAAAAAAAAAATTCTGTAAACCTATACGTGCTATCTATAGTAATAGATAGGTGATAGATAGGTCTTTAAAAATGACATTGAGGTTTCCTAAAACCAATACAAAACTATTTTTTCTCAAAGTCAATAATTTGAAAGTTGACACTTGTAAAGTGGTAAAATGTGTGTAACTTTTCAAGTTAGAGAGTGACAAATCTAAAAAAACTATATGCTGTAGATCTCAATAAAAACTTTCAACGAAAATTGGTTTGAAGAGATATAGTCAGCAGTTTTTGAGATATAGCAAATGCAAATATAACTTTGTTTTTCATACAAACACTACGAAAAACAAAGATAATTTATTGATGAAGAAAAATAATACTTATAATATACTCTACTGTGTTGCGGAACCCTACGAGTGCGAGTCCGACTTGCACTTGGCCAGTTTAATATTTCATGCATTAAAAATAATAATATTCCTAGACAAATTTGGTTAGTCAAATTATTTGGACTATATGTTCAAAAACTAAGTTGTTTTGGGTCGAAATTGGAAAAAAATGGACTGATCTAATACTAAGCTAGCTTATATGTCATCAGGTGAAATAATGGCCAAGTGTTTGTATGTCCCTATGAATTTCAAAATAGTCGCCAATCAATTTGTACCTAACTGGAAAGGTTGCATGTAGGTGAACGGTAACGACGAGCTTAAAGGATTATAGATTGCAGAATGCAGTTAATAAGCTTCTGTACTATTCTCAAAATTATTTTATAATATTCATTCGAAAGTCAGTTTGTTTATTTGATTGTTTGTTACCTGTTCACCGTCAAACGGCTAGACCGATTTATTGAAATTTTGCACATGGGCAATTTTAGCATATTTGCAACCCGTATTACCTATTATGACGGAATGTGTCGTAGGATTTTGTTTAAAGCAAAATAATGGCACGCTGCCAGTCTTCCTCATAAATAAAATGTAAATAAGGTAATACCGCTGGATGACTATGATTTTCTATTTGAATTGTCGTAATGTAAAAAGATTTCTGGGAAAAAAGACTAAAACAGATATTTTCTATGGGATTTATTGAAATTTATAATAGAAAATGTCTGCTGAGACAGCAGCAATTCTGTTGTTGTTAGTATACATTTGGTATATTTTAGTTAACTAAATAATATTATAGCGATTAAACGACATTGAGATTTAATCGTTATGTTAACTGCCAATCGCATTAGCTGATTTGAGATAAGACAGGCCTCTCAGAAACCGAGCATAAAGTAATACAGCCAAAGTTTGATTACTGACTTAAACTATACTGGAGGTAGAGCATTACTTTTTACGAGCGGCCATAGTTCATAGAATCGAATTATAGAGATATGATCAAGTTATATCAGCACCGAATATTTATGGGTTCAAATAGGTGCTATAAATTGTTTTCAGTTTTATTGATATTAATTAGCATGCTTATATTATGTTTTATTTATTACAAATGAAAATAGAAAATGCAAGTAATATTTTTTATCAATTCAATACTCAGTGTTTTTCAACCTTTCTTACAACGCAACCCCCTTAGTTAAAAAAAAAACACGACTCCTTACCCGACATTGTTTATAATCTGTATTTTATTATATTACAAATGTCAAATACAAATATTACAAATATAAAAAATATATTGCACAAGGAATAAAGTTAAAATTTTGAATAAAAACCCACGACAATGTCCTTTAGAAAATGTACGTCATAACATCTATCTAAGAACCACTATTGATTAATTACGAACCGTTTAAAAACAAAATCGAACTAGTTTTGGAGAAAAATGGCAACATGGATTTGCACACACAAACAAACAAACGAACATCCTCTCACCCCAAACGCATATACAGTCTCCGTATCGTCGTGGGTATAAATAAAAAATATATTTTCAACTTTGTTTTTTTTTTCTTATACTGAGGCTTGAGGCGGGATCCCCTTATAGAGGCTTCGCGACCCCTACGTTGAGAAGCAGTGGATTAAGGAGCAAAAGATTATTAAGGATTTAAGATAACAGCGTGTTAAAATAGCCTACCACCATCAAGAAGAAAAATCTGCCGCCACAACCTTACGGTGTATCGGCACTCGGCAGCACACAGCCCTTGAGATTCAGTGTATAAAAATGTAACTTTACATTTTCCGTAACTAATACTAGGTAGATTTTACTCTATACAACAAGCACAAAGATAGCACAATCTAATTTAATGTACCAGTTTATATCAGGCATATGATACTTTATTTATACTCGATATAATAGCATGTGCGTGTCATACCCACATATGGTCAGGGTATAATATTTTTGTTCAGAATCTATAAATGGCTAATAAAAACTTGTAATAGTTAAGGTTCTACAATAAATAAAACTGGCCAAGTGCGAGTCAGAATTGCGTCTCTTATCGCACACTTAGGGAGGGTTCCGTACAATACGAAACATAACGAGAGTTTCAACATCATATATTTGATTAATTGACATTACCAAGAATATTTTGTTTGGTCGCGATCTAGAAAGACGTGGCTCGTTTACTAGGCCATCTATGTCATTTTGCCGAAACTAATTAGAAAGGTTGTTAGCTTAACGAACACGAATGAGTTAACACCCAGATGACACCTATGAAGGTCTTATAGATGGCGTTTAAAAACACTTTTTTTTGTATGGGGACCCCCTTTTATTTTTAACTTTATTTTGTTTTTAGTATTTGTTGTTCTAGCGGCAACAGAAATACACCATCTGTGAAAATTTCAACTGTCTAATTATCACGGTTAATGAGATATAGCCTGGTGACAGACGGACAGACAGACAGACAGACAAACAGACAGACAGACAGACAGACAGACGGACAGCGGAGTCTTAGTAATAGGGTCCCGTTTTACCCTCTGGGTACGGAACCCTAAAAATGATAAAGTATAAATGCAGGCAATATAAATAAACTGGCCAAGTGCAAGTCGGACTCGCACTCGTAGGGTTCCGTAACACAGTAGAGTATTCTATAACTATGATTTTCGCAACTACAAAAATAACTTTGTTTTTCATAGTGTTTGTATGAGAAACAAAGTTATACTTGCGGTCGCTATATCTCAACAACTACTGACTGTATCTCGTTCAAACCAATTTTCGTTGAAAGTTTTTATTGAGATCTACAGAATATATTTTTTCTAGATTTTTCACTCCCTTACTTTAGAAGTTAGAGGGGGGGGGGGGGACACACACATATTACCACTTTAGACGCGCCTATCTTTTAAATGATTGACGAGAAAAAATGATTTTAGAAACCGCAATGTCATTTTTAAAGACATATCCATAGACTACCCATAAAGCGGTTCACAGAATACATCTATCTACCAAGTTTCAATTCTGTAGTCCTAATAGTTTCGGAATAAAATGGCTGTGACATACGGACGGACAGACAGACAGACAGACATGGCGAATCTATAAGGGTTCCGTTTTTTGCCATTCGGCTACGGAACCCTAAAAAGTAAGAAAATATCGATCTTACTTTTTGTACGTCAACTTCAAGAATGGAGGTGGCATCTATATAATTTATGATAATGTTTCTTTTATTTGTATGTTACTCTTAATTGAAAATAATATTGTAAACCTTCCTTAGAATCTTCAAACTTTGCATGGACATACATTTAATGTTGAGCTAAAATTGTGGTTATAATATCAAAAACTCATAATAGTCTCGAAATTTAAGAATTTTTGATTTATTGAAAAGTATCATATGTGTTAATCCAGGTAAATAACTTCCTGTATGCAAAATGTTATCCAAATCCATGCAGCCGTTTTTGCGTCAAGTTGCAACATACATACGATACTCAAAGTCTACTTCATATAAAATTATCTAGATGGCGCTAAAAGCATTTTGCACCGTTCTCCTTGTAAACATTGCTTCAATGTAACTATTAGCGAGCTAGTGGACTGTATGATAGTAATATAGGTTTAGATGGAGACAAGTAAGTATATTTTTATAAATATTTAATTCTAAGAAAAATAGATAAACAGAACTTGCATCTCCTGGCAACCTGACAGCTAACTACCAACTAAACATCAAAATTCAAAAATATAAAAAAGTAAAGATATGATATGAAAGAAGGCCAGTCACCAACATACCAGACCCCTAGTGGAACACTAACTTCCCGTGGTGACTGGCTCTGCTTCCAATAAATGAAATGAGTTTCCGGGCCGGACGCCGCAGAGTGCCACCTCTCGTGTGGACGTCCACTACGCGGACCACTCCGTCACGGCCTGGATATACCTTAACTACCCTCCCTAGGGGCCATAAGCCGCGAGGGAGAGTAGAGTCAGCGATGAGCACCACATCACCCTCGCCTAGCGTTGGCGCATTGCTGGATGGTCCTCTAGGTCGGAGCGTAGGCAGGTACTCGCGAAGCCATCGTGTCCAAAAATGGTCAGCAAGCCGTAGAACCCTCCGCCAATCGCATTTGCGCACCAAGTCCGCATCTGTCAGCGTGCATGTCCACGGCGCCACTGATGAGGTGCCCAGAATGAAATGGAATGGGGTCAACGCCTCAGGAGAGTCAGATGAAGATGAGATGTATGTAAGCGGTCTTGCATTAATTATTGCTTCGGCCTCGAGTAGGAGCGTAGTCAATACTTCCTCCTTTATAGATTTATGATTTAGGGAGGCTCTCAGAGCTGTTTTTACAGACCGGACTAATCTTTCCCATGCCCCACCCATGAATGGTGATGCAGGTGGGATAAAGCGCCATTCAATTTTATGGTTCGTGGCAAATTCTTCGACGGATTCGTTGTGCAGGGATCGCAGTTCACGGGATGCTCCGACGAAGTTTGTGCCATTATCAGAGAATATGGTAGACGGGGATCCTCGACGAGCAATAAAACGCCGTAGGCTCATAATAGCAGCATCAGATGACAGCGACGTGACAACTTCGAGATGTAGCGCTCTTGTTACCAAGCACGTGTAAAGAGCGACGTAGCGTTTTTCATGGCGTCGAAGTATTGTGACGGTTATTGGACCAAAATAATCGAGTCCCACGTGAGTAAATGGTCTTTTGTGATGGTCTAGTCGCTCTGGAGGTAAATCGCCGGTCGGGGGCTTAATAAGCTGACGTTTCCACCTTTGACAGTGTGAACAGGCGTTTGCTACGCTTCTGATTGAGTTCCGCGCTCTTAGTATCCAAAACATCTGCCTCAGTTCATTTAACACATGTTCGTTGAAGGAGTGTTTCGCTTGGATGTGATGGTGCAGGATAAGAAGCCTTACTATTGGGTGGCGACCGTCTAAAATGATAGGCGACTTTGTATTCTCACTTACTCCTGGAGCAGACTTTACTCGGCTATCCAGTCGGATCAGGTTATCATCGTCAAGTGTCGGTGCTAACGTTGCAATGCGACTAGTCTTCGGTATGGGCTGTGTGGCTAACAAGGTTTTTAGTTCCTCGGAGAAACTGTCCATCTGGGCTCGTTGAAGTAGCATCTTCTCGGCTTGTATGATGTCAGATGCGTGAAGTAGAGAAGAAGATGTGGTGCTATCTATGTACAATTTCGAATTTGGAATCAATGGCCGAGATAGTTTTAGTCGGAAAAGTCGCGAGCCCTGAAGAATGCGGGCGGTTGCGCGTAGCAGGCGCAACCATGAACTGAATCGCGTCGGGTTAGGTACCGGGGGATCAAGTAAAGGGACGTCAAAGAGCAGCCCCACAAGTTCCGACTTTAGTTCGGAGTCTGGTGAGGTCTCTTTCACGTCGATGGCCAGTTCGGTCGGCCAAGTGCACGGTGAATCTAATAAAAACGGTGGTCCAGTAAACCATCTATAGAACGGAGTCAAATTTAGTTTTTTTGGTTTAGTGGCGTCGTCAGCAACGTTGAGAGAGGTCGGGATCCACCTCCAATTGGACGGATTGGTGGTTTCCAGTATCTCTCCCAATCTGTGGGCCACGAAAGCTTTAAATGTGCGAGCGTCACTCCGGATCCACTTTAGGACGGTGGTAGAGTCCGTCCAAAAAGTGACTGTGGAGGGCGTCATACGATGAGCACGCAGGATAGTTTGAGCAAACCGGGAAGCAATAAGTGCCGCTTGGAGCTCTAAACGTGGGATGGAGAGTGGTTTCAGTGGCGCAACTCGTGCTTTGCTACCGATGAGAGCTGTAGACACAGAGCCGTCATCATAGCTGAAACGCCAGTAGGCAACACACGCGTAGGCCTGCTCACCAGCATCAGCAATTACATGCAGCTGAACATCAGTGGGGTCAGATATATTCATATACCAACGCGGGATTCGGATGTCAGCGGTACTGTGCAACAGACTAAACCAATCTCTGCATTCAACCACAAACTTACTGGGTACCGGCGTGTCCCAGTCGACGCCTTCTCGCCACAGCTTTTGTATTAAAATGCGGCCCCAGATGATAACAGGCATAAGTAGACCAAGCGGGTCATAAACTTTCATTACGCTCGACAACAAGCTGCGTTTTGTCAAAGCGTCCGATGGCATCATCGTGCCTGGTCCTGCGCGAAAGCTTAAAGAGTCTTGACATGGATTCCATTTAACGCCTAGGACGCCAACCTCGTTGTTAGGAGGTAAGTAAACGTCTGAACTGGCGTCGCTTCTGAGTTCCCTCGGAACAAGGGAGAGTGCGTTCGGGTTGTTCGACGTCCACGCTCTCATTTCAAAACCGCACGCTTTATGTACCGTAGTTATGTCAGCGGCCAGCTGCGCGGCATCAGTTACCTTGGAGAGACTCCCAAGATAGTCATCCATATAATGGTTTTCAAGAATTGCCTGACAGGCGGCGGGGTAGCGACCTTTGAACATCTTTGCGTTTTTGTCCTTAATGTATAGCGCAATAAACGGACTGGATACTGCACCAAAAATCATAGATGCCATGCGATATTCTATAATAGCACCGTTCTTGTTACGCCAGAGAAAACGCTGTGCATCCCTGTCGCCTTTGGCAATTTTGACTTGGGGAAACATTTCTTTAATATCTGCATTTAGGGCCACAGCGCCTTCCCTAAAGCGAAATAGAATGTCCAAGAGTGAGCAGAGTAAGTCAGGGCCTTGTAAAAGTAAACTGTTAAGGCTTACGTTTTTCGTAAAGGCGGCCGCGTCGTGCACTACTCTTAGCTTCTTTTTCTGTGGGTGCATGACGCCAAAAGTGGGCAAATACCAACGGATAGTGCCATCTGAATTGACACAAGAAGCATTTGAAGGGAATCGTTTGTAGTACGTTTCCGGACTACACTCTTCGGCGTAACCCTTGTTAATAACATTTTCGATAAAATGTTGATAGGCTTCAGCAAAAACTGTGTCTTTAGACATTTGTCGTTCAATACCCTTAAAACGTGATAGCGCCTGCGGGTAGCTATCGGGTATTATGTTCGGTAAATCTGTTTTCCAAGGCAGACCAACTTCAAATCGTCCATCGTCAAGCTGACGGGCCGAAGTTTCGACAATGTCAATTGCTCTCTTTTCTTCGTCTGATGAGCGCGGTGTGCTCTTAGTTATTCCTAACGAGTCAATGTCATACTGACTTTTTATGAGCGCGTCTAGGTCGTCGCAGAGATAGTTGACAAACTCAAGCGGTTTAGATGAAACTGACAATGCACCGTGAAGAACCCATCCTAAGAGGGTTTTAGATGCAACAGGTTCATTTTTCTTGCCAAATCTAACTTCGCGACTCAAAGACAAGTGCCAGTCAGGAGCGCCGATGAGGACAGTAGGGCAAGCGTGGGTGTGCGAAAGTTCGTCGGATAAGTCTGATAGATGATCAAATTCCATCAAATTAATTGTGTTTGTATGATGAACGCGGAGTCCTAGAGGATTAATCGCTCGCGCGTGCTCTACTAAGTAGCGGTCGGGTAGGTTACGTCCTCGTATGTAAAAGTTTACGTAGCCCACGTCCACTACTTTCGTCATACCTCCTACACCCTCAATAAGGAGACGATCCTTACGGGTGGGTCTGACACCAATGCGCGCCGCCACGTCGCCGTCGATCAGCGTTGCCGTACTGCCCTCGTCGAGCAGCGCCGTTGTTTCGTACTTGCCGTTGGGGCCCTCGATCACGATTGGGAGCGTTTTCAGCAAGCCGCGGGGACGAGAAGTTGACTGCGATGACCCTGCCGTGTTGATAAGGAAATCAGACGTGTTCGTAACTTTAACAGACGACTCAGTTTCATCAACGTTAACACGCACAGTTGGGTTCGCGGAGGGTATTTGCACATTGTTGCATTGGTTAGTGGAAGTCGAACTCACGCGATCATCGACGGTATTGACTGACGCTGTACCATGAAGCAGTGAATTATGACGTCTGGAACACCCGTTAACTCCGCAAAGTTTTGCTTTACAGTTATTCCATGTGTGTGGATTCGACTTGAGACAGCGATAACATATTTTGGATTCCCGAACCCAACGCCATCTATCGTCTATGGCAAGAGATAAGAAAACCTTACAGGTTTTTATAGTATGAGGCCCCTGTTTACAATACGTGCATTCAGTTGTTTTGCTATTAGAGACTGTAGCGTGTACCGTCTCTTTTTTTCCAAAGAACTTCGTTGAGTGCGTCGTATTTTGTGCCCTAACAGCTGTACTGTCAAATACGTAATTATATTTAAGCTGCTTATCGGCTTCTGTTACGAGGAAGCGTGATAGCAACTCTAATTTTGCAACGTTTTGTTCTACAGGCATGTAGGTTGCAGCGAAATCAGTAAAACGAGCTCTGGTGTGTTCGCTTAGCTTATACAAAATGCAGCGAAGTAGCTCCGGCGAGTGTAAATAATCGTTTTGATTCAATAGTTTTACAGTTGTTACGAAATTACGCAATTTATTTGCTAGTAAATTTAATTCTTCCGGAGAACTTAACTTAGAGCTTCCACGTAGTTCGGCAACTTCCCGGGCTACCAGGATCTCCGGGCGGGCGTAGGTCTGTTCCAAGGTGTTCATAATCTCCTGGGGGTCATGACTGGTCCACAGGAGTGACGCTACGGACTGGTACGCCGGGCCACAAACGGCTTTATTCAATCGTGTCAAGTTCTCTGCTGGGGAAAAATTCGATTTAGTTCTGTCGTAACTAATTTTAAAAGCCATCCATTGTCCGACTTCACCCGAGAAAGTGACGAGTTCGGGTTTCTTCGGGCGGTCGGAAAGAGCAGTAATGGCCTGGGCAAGCTGTGCTAAGGAGTTTGCTTGAGAATGGTTAGTCAGTGGTTTTTGTTTCATTGTAACATTTTGGTTGCTCTCGACATGTGCGGGCTTAAAACAATTAGCATTGTTGACGTCTAGTGCACGAGACGGTACCGTGTTGGCGTTGACAACTGACTGAAGAAGGAGTCCTTGGTCGTTACCCAAGGTAACAGTTAGTGCATCGCCAGGTGTGTCTCTATGAGCTAAAGTTGTCATGTTTGCATTTTGCTCGGAAACCCACGACGCAGTGCGTTTTTCGGTATCACGATTAGAATAATATGAACCACAAGATGACTTATCTTTGACATTCAAAGCGGCGAGTTTTGCTTGTAGCTCTGTTTGTTCCGCTTCGGACTCTAGACGCGCAAGTTCGAGCTCGCGATCAGCCTGTGCGCGTTCGCGATCAGCCTTCTGACGTTCGCGATCAGCCTGCTGACGAAAAAGTGTGCGTTCGCGCTCCACGCGACGTCGCAAGACCTCCGCTTCGACGGCCAGCATCTGCGCGCGCACTGTTGCAGATGAATGCGAAGAGCTCGAGCGCCCGCCCGCCGACTGCTTGCTGTAAAAACTATTTTTACCGTGTAGTGTTTGGGCATTGCCGTCCTGATGTGCACAAGAAAGGTCACTTGTGTGCTTGACGGAGCTAGGTTGTGCTACGCCAGAAGATGTGCCCACAAGTTCTGTGACCGTGCTAATTGGCAATGCCGAAAGACTCTCGGTAGTTGCGGGCGGAGTCGGCCGGGCGCCGGGCGGTGAATGCAAAACGCGGACACGCTGCGTCTGCTCGACTCCTGCAGCCGTCAGGTTCGCCGCGTCTGTTTTCTTCATACTACGTGTCTCCACCATGATCGTGAAAATGATCCGATTAATATGTTTGAAATGAAAATGATAAATAATGTATGAAAAAATTTTGTCAAAAAATGACAGAGGAAAATTTTGTTTCGAAACGAAAAATGGTTTTACTTACGGCGAGAATGGACCAAATATTAGCGAGCTAGTGGACTGTATGATAGTAATATAGGTTTAGATGGAGACAAGTAAGTATATTTTTATAAATATTTAATTCTAAGAAAAATAGATAAACAGAACTTGCATCTCCTGGCAACCTGACAGCTAACTACCAACTAAACATCAAAATTCAAAAATATAAAAAAGTAAAGATATGATATGAAAGAAGGCCAGTCACCAACAGTAACAAACCCTGCATCGCGCAAACGATATTTTCCGGGATGTTTACTACATGCACTTGTTTCGTAAATAAATATCTGAAAATTTTAACTCTATAAAAACATTTCGCATTTAGAATATTAGTAGGAAGTTGGTTAGTAGAATACCATTTAAATAGAAAATTTGTCTGTACATTTTATACAGTTGATAGAGCAAATGTGGGTATTAGCCGTTTCCAATGTACCGATCAAGTCGGCTACGTATGTATATAGCGTTGTAGTTTTTGTTATGCCATTGTTCGGCATGTGATGGTAATTACATTATTAAACTAGGATTTAGGGCTGTGCCGGTAGAGGCCTTACATCTTGAAGATGTTTTTGTTTTCGTGGAATTTTTAAGACAAGTTCTTGAGACTAACAAACTTCTTAGTAAATTTTATTCTAAATGAATAACTTGAGCACCATCCATGTTGGTAACTTTTTTTATTTATATTTACATAGGCTAGCGTTTGACCACTACCTCGCTTGGTGGTAATCGATGATGTGGTCAAGGATGGTGAACACACTAGGCCTAGAATACTCTGGCTCTCAAGGGCTTTGTGCTGCCGGAATAGCGTAAGATTATGGCGGCAGATTTTCTCCTTGATGGTGGTAAGCTAATTACGCCTACCTACCTACCACCGACCTAATTAGCGTAAACTTGTAAAGATAAGACAGTGTTGAAGTTATTGGGGAACACTTTTGTCCAACAGCGGGAGGATATAAAATTGAAAAATTATTGTAAAATCTTTGCAACAGCCCTATTCCGCGGCTCCGCATCCAAATAAAATAAAACCAAATTAGCAATGATACGTGCGGATTGTTACACAATCAATGATAATGACCTCCGCATTGATAATACGTTGTAACTAGGTAGTACTCAATCTATTACTGCGGTGTAACGCAGTTACAGTACCTTAACTTTGCACGGAACATAAAATGCAACTTGTGGAACCGCTCTTCAGAAAACTAATAACTAACTATACAGGATGAATTTTTGAGATGAGACCGTAAGGGAACAACTGCACTGTAGCAACAACGGAAAAGGTGACATTTTAACTTGACCTTTTCTGTTGTTCCCACAGTAAAATGTTCTGAGGTGGCTATCCATTATTTTTGACTATATTTAAAACTGCATTCACACAATTCGCAGAAACTACAGTAAGCTAGAAAATAAGCAATTTATATTAAAACTTTTTGATACTTTTCGATCTGCTTTCTTCTAGTGAGCGATTTCTAAGTAAGTAAGTAAGTAATAGAGTACTTATCCAAGAGTGCAAAATCGCAACCCTCGGATGAAATAGTAAATTAAATGCTTGCCTCTTCGGAATACAAATTGAGATGTCCAAAATTCAAAAAATTTAGGTCAATCTACAAGTTTACAGATTAAAGATCGGGAATATAACGTGACTTAAGCGATGTCGATATAGCGAACAACATGTTTCGGCCTCTACAATTATACGAAGAAATTAAGCCTCTTCATCGATGTATATGTACTACGTACCAGATGACGCGTCGCGAACTAGCTCTACGTTCAAATAAAAAGCAGTGCTGAATCTACATCTCGTTAAGTTTAGCGTAAGTACTCCTCACGCACAATCGCGCGCCGCTCGGCACGTAAGTCAGTTTATGATGGGCGCCTCTGGTTTACTTGTACCTCGATGTTGTGTCTTTTATAGA
Source organism: Cabera pusaria (assembly GCA_954871355.1). Taxonomy (NCBI): domain Eukaryota; kingdom Metazoa; phylum Arthropoda; class Insecta; order Lepidoptera; family Geometridae; genus Cabera; species Cabera pusaria. The sequence continues at coordinate 5,425,484 of OX940887.1, forward strand.
GCTTGTTTGTTCTAGGGAAAGCTTAGTCACTGTTTCGCCATTACAAGACTGAAGCACGAATCGCTTAATTTCGATACCAAATGAAGTGATTCGAAAAAACACTCGAAATCTGTTATTATCCCATGTGAGGTGAGTAATGGGTTTCAAACCAAGTCGAGTTTTTTGTTACTATTTGTAACTAACTACGTACCTGTTTTTACGTAGAGCAATTGTTTTCTGTAAGATAGACGTGTTTTATGGGTGGTGCTAAACCGTGACCACCAGTGGTAGTCTACGGCCATGGCTCGCACCATTCATTGAACAAGGTCGCTAATGATTATTAAACAAATATAACTATATATGTTAGAGCCTAAGTTATTAATTAGCGATAATACAAAATCTACGACTAAACTTGTCTGTGTGGATACTTGGATATATTAATTATCACTTTAGCTAGATATTATACACAAGCAGCGCCGCGCGGTTTCACCCTCGTAGTTCCCGATACCGTGAAAATACGGGGATGAAATATAGCTTATGTTACTCGCTGATAATGTTGCTTTCCATTAGTGAAATATTTTTTGAAATAGGTCCAGTAGCTTTTGAGTTAAATCGTAACAAACAGACAAACAAAAAATCTAATCTTTCCTCATTATAATACTAGTTATAGTTAAGATAACTAATTGTTTAGAGAATAATCAATAATCACACATACAACTAAGGATTTTACTTCTCTCTTCCCAGATTTAAAATACTTCTACAACCAACATATTAAAAGCTTTTAAGAACACACTTAGCCGTATCCTGTATGGGCCCCTTTCACACTTCTCGTGGGTGGTCTTGCACTTTCCTTACACTTACACTTCCCGCGGTTTTCTATAAAACCCAGTAGTTATATCAATGGGTTGCTTTACATTTTGTAATTATGCTTTTAAATAGTTCAGATATAAGAGTCAAATTTGAAGAAACCCTGAACTTATGTTTTACTAATAGTTCGTATAAAGTTGTAAAGGTAATTTATCAGTTAGGTACCTACCTACTATCTTTAGCTAGGTATTATATTCCTTGAAGTTTGGATGTGTGAACGCTTTAGCACCAAAGTGGGGTGACCCGATTTTTTTTTGCAAACTATCTGAATTTGATAAATTGTAATAGGAATGTAAAATAATAGTAAAATGAGATACTTTCTTCAAAGTCAAAGTCAAAGCATTTAGTCAGTATATGGGCAAATTAAAAATTTGCACTTACACACGTCAAATTACATTAAACAGATCATATTCAATAAAAAATATTATAGATATAACAGAAACATAACTTATTGCTTTGAATTTACATAAGTTATTTTTCAAAAAAAATAAAACCGACTTCATAACCACAAACAGGCACTCAAAAGCGAAAAATAAATTACTTAAAATTATTATAAGCGCTACCCACTTATCTATTTGAAGTGGACTAGAATGGGAACTGGCTCTCAAGGATAACTGCTTGAACACATTAGATGTTTGGCGACAGATTTTCTAACTTGAGGGTGGTAGCTGGCCAGGCGGACACTAGATATGTCCTACCACCATGCGGGGGTTGTTGGTTTCTTAACGATGTTTTCCTTCACCGGAGGGCCACTGTGAGAAGCGCACATATATTTTTCGATAGAAAAATTCATTGGTGCACGGCGGTTTGAACCACAGTCTATCTTCGACCGCATCATCACTTAGCAACAGGTGAGATAGTGGTGAAACGCTAGCCTATAAGATATAAAAAAAATAAAAAATATTAATTATCCCCACCTTTATTTCTATCTCGCTCACAGTTACCGTAAGAATATCTGTCAAAAACCAAAATCAACGACAAGAAAGATGTAAAAACATTATTCAAGGTCATATTTTTTAGTCTTCAAAAATGTATGCAATAGCAACCTCCATTGTGTATAATCTTTTTGGGACTCTTCTACTAAAACCAGTACATTTTCCTATGTTTGAGGTATTTATCTCCATATCTCTGGAGATACTTATCAGATCTCGATAAAATTAAAATGGGACCACCTCGGAAACGTATCCTACCTATTAAAAAAAGAATCATTTGAATCCGTTCACAATTGACGGAGAAATCGCGTAACATACACACACAAAAAAAAAAAACATACAGACGAATTGAGAACCTCCTCCTTTTTTGTGAAGTCGGTTAAAAAAAAAAACAAAGTTATTGAGCCATTCAGCTTTCATCTAGACGTCGAACGTCACATTTAAAACACATGTTTAATTCCCCTGATTAATGTAGGGTTGCCAACCGTACTATTACGTACTTCAAATTAATTAAAAACATCTCTCACTTTCTTACTACACATAATACATCCTAATGTTCCTGATGGTTTAAAAATTAAAAGAGTTTTTAATTATCTCGTGCATCCATAATAAATTCCTCAAGTACAGGTGATTCTCGCTCCGGTTCGTTCGTGGTGCAAAGGATGAGCATCGCCATTTAGCGCGGAAATGCGGCGGAGTGATAGGCGTTTGCACCCTTAGCGCTCAGAGGCGGGTTATTAGACTAATCTTTTTTAGGGTTCCGAACCCAAAGGGTACCAACGGAACCCTATTACTGAGACTCCGCTGTCCGTCTGTCCATCTGTCTGTCTGTCTGTCTGTCCGTCCGTCTGTCACCAGGCTGTATCTCATGAACCGTGATAGTTAGGCGGTTGAAATTTTCACAGATGATGTATTTCTGTTGCCGCTATAACAACAAATACTAAGACCAGAACAAAGTTAAAAATTAAAGAAAAGTTAAAAAAAGTTTTTTACGATAGCGCCGCGCCATCTAGATGATAATTATAGATGGCGCTATCGTCTTTACCTTAATCTGAATCTCGGCGGCTCCTACGATTAAATAAAATTTAGTATACAGGGCACAGGGGATTTCGGGGGCGATAAATCGATCTAGCTAGGAATCATTTTTCAGAAAATGTTGTAAAAACCAGATATTTAATAATATTAATTACTACTATTACTATTACTACTATATAATACTATTCTACCTTTGTTTTAACGTTTACTTAGTTGGTGTTCGGTTCGGAACCCTCCGTGTGCGGGACAAAAGTCTGACTCGCACTTGGCCAGTTTTATTTTAATTTGAAATTACATTATTGTTTTATTTGGAATAATTTTATCTGACTATTTATTTTTAATTTATACATTTTTACGAATAAATAGTTATTCGTAGATTTTTTACTAACAAAACGGATTGTATTCCACAACGTATACAATAATTATATGCAAATTTGTTTTTTTTTAATTACTAGGAACAAAAATCATCATATTCAACGAATAATTTAAAACATATCGTGCTAATAAGTTAATACGCAATGTACCAATTAATGAAATCGTAAATAAACTTTAAAATATAAGTGTCTTGTAATAAAGACGAAAATGTATGGAACTGATTATCCGTCTATCAGCTGCATAATACCGTCTTAACAGGCAACTCTAGATCTGCAAACAAAAGATGAAAACTGATTGACTATTGAATCTACTGGTGTTTCGGAAGTACTCCCATCAGAGAAGAAACACCAAGAAACTCTATGGGGCTTGTCACTTATTTTAGTTAATTTTTTTTTTAATTTATATTAAATATTTTTTTAAATTTACAACAAACAATTATGTTATCATACAATTTATATTATATCTTGGAGCTTGGGGCATACTGCTGTCCTAGCCAAAATAATCAATTTATGAATTATCATTTATTTCAACAACAACATTAATAATAATTTACCAAATTATTCATGTCCTATAATTTTCCCGGTACATACTGCTGTCCTAGCCAAAATAATCAATTTATGAATTATCATTTATTTCAACAACAACATTCATAATTTACCAAATTAATCATGTCCTATAATTTTACTGTACATACTGCTGTCCTAGCCAAAGTAATAATAATACTTAATCTAGGACTTAATATAATAAGACACAAAAAGTGTATTTTTCGGTTAAATAACTAACAAAACTAGCAGCAGTTCTAAAATGAAAAGGACAAAAATCAAAAGTCGTACTACTATCGTCGTACTACTGTAGAATATGAAATCACGTTAAAAAATGAATAGTTAGAATTCAACTCATTTAATAGTTAAAATAACAAAATTTTCTCGAACAGGGTCATTAAAATTAATTAGTACGCTCATTCGTGTATTTCAATGCCCTTTGGCAAAATGCTACTAAAGTCGATGCGAAACCGGTTTTTAATTATGGCGTATCAATAACCTCATTAAAGGCTCTGTTAATTAATCGGATATACACCTGGATATACCTCCCAAGTTTTCTACATGTAAGAGAGAGAAGAAAATAGAGGATCATTGTTGTTTCTCTCAGACACAGTGAAGTTTAAGTATCAAAGAATCAAAACATTTATTCAGTATGTAGGCAGTATTCATATACGCACATAAACACGTCAAAATCATAAATCATAACCAATTATAAAGTAAACATAACAAAAGCAGAATTTTAACGATTTGAATTAGAAAAAAAAAAACAAAAGTAATGAACCATTCAGCTGTCATCCAATCGTTTACGACAGAATATTAAAAAAAAATATTAAAGTAGGTTAAAAACCAACCATACATGTAACTGTGTGTTTCAGTACTTCAGACAATTTTTATATAAAAAAAATAAAAAAAGTGAAATAGTGAAACACAACTTAAAGAGACGCATACACATACACACATTTATAGTACACATTATTGTCTATGTTGGCTATGCAATGGACAGTAAGATAATCTAGTGAGATTTACATCAAATTGTTCGAAATGCGTGGCGTAAGAGATCTTCCTATATTTGTATGTAATGAAATAAACTTTAATATAGTTTATATTTTAAAAGTTATTGCTTTTTATAACCGACCCGGTGCGGCCCAGTGTAGCACATTGAACAGGGTAGGTAGTCAATAATAGATACAAAAAAGTAGATGGTATATACTACAAAAATACTCGCTATACTAATTGCAATAATTGTTGTGAAGAAACGAATTAGGTACCTATATTATGTTTCTTAAAGTGTTACACAGTTTATGTAAGTACAAGAATTAGGTCCTACTCAGAGCATAATCAAACTCGTAAAAATAGCATATAACTGTGCGTTATCCCTTACATAATATTTACATTTTATGTAAGTATAAACCCCAATCATAAGATCACATATTTAAATATTTCTAGGCAATCAGTCACTGTTCACCAATTACATTGTCCATGCAAAGATATTGTGCAGTCGAATTCATAAAAGTGAATAAGAGGCAATGAGCTAAGACACAACTGAAAAAGTGGAATGAATACACTAATAAATTGCACTTGGCGACGTAAAGGATTGTAAATAATTTGGTATCGTCACAGAATAAACAATAGTAACTAACGTGGAGAAAAATTATGGCGCCTCTACACGACAACCCAACCATTCACAATTGGTCGCACGAGAGACACGACCAATAAACAACAATCGAATATAATCAATATACTGTGTCGGTCTTACATACTGTAATACTAGAAATATATATATGACATAGCAATATCAAGTATACTAGCCATCTTAAGCCATACACTCAGACCTTACACATGCCAGGATATTGAATATTAATATGCGCAATAAAATTTTCACCACACTCATTCAGTTGGTACTTAAATCTTTCGCGGAATCATCATATCATGTTCAATAAGATTTAATTATAGTATGGAAATATATTTTTATTCACATGGTCTTAATTCGCGTTAAATTGCTATATTAATCAAGATAATAATTAAAACTCAAATATTATGTTTCTTTGAAGTGTTTCACACTTTTAGCAATTTACAATAATTAAAACTGTTTTAAAACCTAAAAAGACAACTTCCATGCCGCGCGAGTCAGTTTCAGTAACAAGTCTGAGACGTTTATAGTCATATATCTGGAGATACTTATGGAGATCTTGATAAAATGTAAACGGGACCACTTTAAAGTTGAACCCTACCTATGTAAAAAAGAACCAATAACATCAGTTTACCATTGACGGAGTAATCAGTTCAAAAAAAACACAAGCGAATTGAAAATCTCCTCTTTTCTGGAAGTCGGTTAAAAACTACACTCGGATTGATTCCATGCGACGAGCACATTATCAACTTCAAATAGTACGATTATAGTTGTAGTAACATAGAAATTTTACCTACAAAATTAAGTTATTATTATAATCTAAGTGAGTCAACATTTTAATGCTAATATTAAAATGATAATCTTCTGCTTCGGTCGAACCGTTCGCTTGTCTGCAAAACTGTAGGGCAGTTGGATAAGTGTGTAACAAGCATTAAAATGGAAAAAAATATTGAATTATTGCCAGGCGGGATTTTGCCACGATGAGAAAGGAAACGGTGCCTTTTATTTTCTCCGAAGACGGATTTTGCCGTCCAGACATTTAATGAGTATCAATGGAGCCATCACGGGTTGACGCTATAAAATGGGACGAGGCTATCTATGTAACGTATCGTATTAACTCTGCGGGAATGGATATAAACAGGAATATAAATATTTACTAGTTTCACCATTATCTCGCCTGGTGGTAAGCGATGATGTTGATGATCGAATAAGGTGAACACGCTAGTATAGAATGGTCTGACTCTTAAGGGCTGTGTGCTGTCGCAACACCGTAAGATAATGGCGGCATATATTGTCCTTGATGGTGGAAAGCTACTTTTTGGTAGCAATCAGGCGGAACATCGATATAATGTTTCTACCATTTATGAAAATATTAAGAATTATCAACAGCACGTTAAATCTGAAAGATTTCACAAAAAAGGGGGAGGTTCTTAATTCGTCGGAATCTTTTTTTTAATGTATGTTCACCGATTACTCGCTGCGCACCGATGCCTAAACCGATTTGAAAAAATCTTTTTTTGTTTCAAATGGTACCCTTTCCAGGAGGTCTCATTTAAATTTTAACCAAATCGGTCTAGCCGTTTTTAATATATAAACATTTGTATTACGATGCATTTATATACGAGTACCTCTATGACATGCTACTAACTATAGGCTACTTCGACCAGCGCGACGTTTGAAGTCGGTTCTTTTAGTTTTTTAAACGATCTTAAATTATTTTTATATCAAGTGCAATTGTCAAATGCGATGTCTTAGAAGAAGTATATAGTAAGTTAGTAAAATAATTTATCTGTTGAATAAACTGCAAGCGGTTGAGCAACTCATTAAGGTTTATGAGGCTTATGCACCTGTTGTTAACGCTTCAGGACTCAGTACCCTTAGTACGAGTTTTTATCGTAAACGCTTTTGACAGATCTCACATAGTTTTCGAGTTATTCTAGGTCTCTGATTGGTCTAAATTTAGTGAAGTGTAGTAACCACTAGAGGCGCTGTACTGTTTCTCATACAAAATTTGTTCGAAATACGATATCGAGTTTGGTATGAAAACTCGTACAAAGGGTACAATACTAAGGGGAGGGGGTACTAAGGGGGGGGGGGGGTACTAAGGGGGTTAGTAAAAAGTTCAAGGATTAGTGAGGTAATGTTATCCATTTAATTTATTGAAGAAAAATTATTACCACATTCGTAGAATGGGTCAGTCAACCCTTTGAGACGAACTAGTACATAGGCTAGCGTTTGATTACTATTTCAGCTGTTGGTCAGTGACGATGTAGTCGAAGATGGTAGCACGCTAGGCTTAGAATGGGATCTGGCTCTCAAGGATAGCTGCCGGCACACATTAGATGTTTGGCGACAGATTTTCTAAATTGAAGGTGTTACCTGGCCAGGCGAATACTAGACAGTGTCCTACCGCCATTCATATTTTTAATGTTTGATGTTACAAATAAGAACTCTCTAAAAAAATCTTATAACATCCCTCATTCATAAAGGTGCAATTCCAGTAAAGCGTGAAGAGAACAAAAGATATCCCACGTCCTTGGGACTGACCACATAAATACATCAAATTAGATGCATATCGGTATGCCATTATTGTATGGGCTGATCCGTGCGCCAGATGCGACAAAAACTCGGACTTTAAACGAGGTTTGTCTCAGAATTAAAACGACTTCACTATAAGCTGCCTTGTTTTAATAAATTGTGGTGTACGTGTGCGTAAATTGTGAATTCTTGTTTTTGTCAGGTTTTCTTCGAGGCTCTCTGAATTATATTTAGGATGTTAGATTGTACATATTATTATGTGGAGTTTGTCACTGATGTTTGTTGTCAAGCTGTCTGGCTCTGTTCCTTTGTGAAATTATTCTTGTTATATGTCATCTATCTTCGCTATTGGTCTCTTTCTTCTCAAACTAAAATAATTAGCAACAATGCCTTCCTCTCCTCTGTTCTTCATGCACATCAAGCTCGACGTTAGAAATTCATGTTTTCATGTAGTTGTTTCTAGTTCCATTATGTTTACGTGGCATAAGAGTGAGTACCGCATCTACCTTTTTATATCGATGGTTTGAACGATGCGGAAACGTTGGTGATATAATATAAGTCGATATGCTTGAAACTTTGAAAATTGCTATGCTAATTCTAAATGGTAAACTTAGGCAAGTTGGTTCAGTCTTGCGCCAGACGGTAACGTGAATTTAAAATTATAATCCATCTGGCAAAATTATAGGACCATTGTTTTATCGTCGACTTCTTCTTACACTTACATCCATATTCAAGGTTTTCTATCTATGATCAATTATTCAAATTATTAACCACATGCTTACTTATTTTTTGTGGCATAACCATAAAGTCTGAATTACTACATACAGATCACGATCTCATGATTATGTTATTAGAATTTCAATTACTTAATCTTAATTTCGCTTTTTATCCGCACTTGTGTGTGTAATGAAAACAATATATTATTTGGTGTAACATTGAAATTGCAGGTTTTAGTTTTGTATTTTGTTAAGGAATTTTTTATTAGAATATTCATGTCAATATGGGTTATTTAAATGATTTTGGCAACTGTACATACTGAAAATTCCTATTAAATAAACAATATGCTTAAATAATAAACGTCATATTTAATCTAAGACAATGTTGCAGATTTTCTTTATGATTAAAGAAACAACAAGCAATACGCTCGCCGTATGGTAATCGATAACATTGATAATGATCTCTTAAATATTTAAAAAATCTTATGCTCGTTTTATTAATCTTCGAAGCAAGGTAGAGTCTAAGCTAATGAGACTGCGTTACTGGCGATTACCAAATCACAAATTAACAGTAGCAATCTCCAAATAACTAGCCATGTAAAATTATCAAGCTCAGCAGCAACAAAAAGATGTTAGGCATTTAAAAAAGCTGCCCATGACTAGTCTGGCAGTTTATATTACGTATGTAAGGAGTACTAGCAAGTTAACACTACGGGTCTAGATTGTTTCAAAATACAACAACCCGGCATGAACTGGCTCGTCAAAAATCATGGCCGTCGTCCGGCAAAAACGTAACTATCCCATACATTTCTAATCTGCAATCTCCGACTAGAGTTGGCCACGCTTGTCAAAACACGACGCTCTATATCGATATCGATCACAAAGTCAAGTCAGAACAGATTTAACCTGTTTAACCAATTAATTTCATTTCTAAAGTAATATTAAATGTACTTTAATCAACTATTTTGATTATTAAAATAGAAAAGTAGACAGCTAACAACTAGAGAACCTTATTAACATTTAGTACAAATTGCAAGGTAATTTTTTTTTCTCAATATGAGTGACTCTTTGAAACTTGTATCAAATGGACCGAATTTCATTTTTATTTCTGATATTATTTTGAAATTTAATATCGCAGAATTCAATGACTTACTCCAGGACATTAAAAAACATATAAGTACTTTGAAAGATATTATTATTATTTTTTATTTTACTAGCATGTACAAAAGCATTTGACTGGATACATCTTTATGAGATAGAAAATCCTTATAAGGTCTACACACCTTGCAGCGGCCGGTCTGCTACTTCATACCCCTATTATGTAAATTGCTATAAAATGGAGTATGCCTACAGACTTAATGACAATTTATAACCTGGGATTTTTTTAGTGTCCATTCCATAACATGTTTCCATTAGTATACGCAGATAACTTTAAGTCTGTTAAGCTGTCAACAAAACGTTAAGAGAATAATATTATGTCAGCTATAATATTTTTTTAATATCTGAGCTTACTCCATAAATACGATTGTCTTTTTTACTTTACGTTACGTAATGAAAAATCGTAACGTTGTGACGTAGTGTAACGAAAAAAGTAACGCCTTTGTTTGAGTTACCTTTATGTATTTCACTCCTCACAAGATTTCCATACCGAGGGTTTTATATGGCAATCGATTCTTGACGATAAAACTACAAAAAAATATGTCATATACAAATAATTTTATTTGTATATGACATATTTTTTGTAGTATATTTATACCAGATGTATTCTAAAGTTAAATCTGAACCAGAAAAGTCACATCATCGTGACAAAAAGAAAACAAAAAACTGACAAATTTATAAAACCGTCGAGGATTGATAGCACGGACATATATGTAGTTATCGATATGACAATCAATTCGATTGTTTCCCATCCCTAGCTAGTCCAGTTCCCGTTCTATTTATACAGCAAATTGCCGACCCCGATATGAACCCAGAGATGATTTTATTGTTCGCAGTACACGCCCCGGCAATTGTTCAATTTAAGATTATACAGTATCTATAGAGTGTCCTGTGATTGCACACTTGAAAGCCACTGGTTCATTCTACTATATCTATTATTCGTATTCTACTGAATGGATGTTTCAATCCTTTCACACCATTTGTATTTTTTTAATGAGTTTAGATTAAAAGCAAGTAAGACGCTCGACTGATAGCAAACGATGACGTCATTCCGTAGCACGCAACTCTAGACTGATGGAATTACAACAGTTTGAAGGAAAAGTGTCTAGTATAATTATAACAGGACCCGGACGTATGAGACTTGAATGATTTAACTACTTTATATCCACAGATTAAACGAATCGTGACAAAATATCGTGGCAACAAATGCCGCATCATCGGTGGTCACAAAAAAAGTCCACGATAGACTAATAAAAATTAAAGACGCCATTATACAAAGGAAATAATTCAACCCCCAGCAAAGCTTTGAAAAATTAAAACAAATAGCCATTCCAAAGGTGATCAGAGTCATAATAACGAATGTTTTGAATAAGAATTAGATGCAACATGGTTTGCGTCCACTAGAAAGTACTTTACTATGGCTGTCATACAACCGACTAATCTTATCGGTTCACGCAATGATGCAATGTTTAACGAATCTTTTCGTCACTAGTCTACATCACAGATTTAAAAAAAACGTGTGTGTACTTATGTACACGCGTTAGAAGTTATACTTCTGTGGCGTATGGAAAAAAAATAACTAAAATGCAGTAGTGATTAACGATAAATATTAAAATTAATCAAAAAGATTTTATTTAAATAAAAAAGGTTTTATTAACGTAAAAATATGACGTTAAATATGACGTTCTTACGAAATTACATATACAACTTGAACATAGTCATGCCACCTAGAACTAACTTTACGGTGTAGAATTTAGGTGTCGGTGTGCGCGCGCATCTTACCACCTAGAATTAACTTCACGGTGTTAAATTTAGGTGTCGGTGTGCGCGCGCATCGTAAAAATTCACTCTCATCATTTTTCTCTATCGCGCCAAAAGAAGTATAACTTCAAAAACTTCGGTTGTTTACTAGTCTAAGGTTGGGTTTTTTGCAATTTTGCTATCCATTGCAAGGTTAAAAGAGGTGTCTTCTTTTAACCTTGCAATGGTGGATGTTTGTTGAGCTCTTGAAATGTTTTACAATATAATGTAATCCTCAAGTTTTTTATATCTCACGGGGGCACTGTACTCGATTTGACGAATAACAGTAAATTCAACACGTTAAATATTCTATGTTCTAAAATAGCTTAGTCTTCGACATTCCCTTTTCGTACCTTATACAGCTTTAGTACGATCATCGCAGTTAGTTTTATGATCTTGTTAGAACCTATTTATAAACATCGTCATCACTACTTGCAGCTTTACTCACTGCTTGCTGCTTAGCTTACTGCTTGCTGCTTTACTCAATGCTTGCCGCTTTACTCACTGCTTGCTGCTTTACTCAATGCTTGCCGCTTTACTCACTGCTTGCTGCTTTACTCAATGCTTGCCGCTTTACTCACTGCTTGCTGCTTTACTCAATGCTTGCCGCTTTACTCACTGCTTGCTACTTTACGCACAACAATGTACGTAGGTACACATATCCACCGCTTTCTAAAATCATGTCCTTAGACATCATCGACAAAATCTTTACTGAGAGAATTTTGCCAGCGACCCCAGGCATACCTTTGCTTCATAAAGAAACTGGGTCGGCTAGGTTAGTCACTGTTAGGGGGAAGTGCACAATACAACCGTGACATACAAGTAAGCGGAACGACAGTACAGGACCTATCCTCCTAGGACTCCCTGATCTCTTTGTAGTGGACGTAAACATTAATTGCCAAGGTACATCGACACTGTAAGCAACAAAAGGTAAAAAGATAATGGGAAAAAAGGAGTTAATATCTCATACACAGGATGTAGCTGTCGCTTCGATAAAGATTGCTATTAACATGTTTTTGCCATTAATTATACAAAGTGGCTGGTTGCATGTACAAGTTATTATTGAGATTATCAGAGTATTTGTCATGCATCACGTAGTTTTTTGTTTAAACTGTTTTTTGAACTGTTATTATTTTTAAGAAAAGACATGAAATTGATAACGCCACTTCTCAACTTATGGACAGCAACCCTTTGTCCTTGACTGATTATGGATGGCGTTGCGTTGTAGGTATGAGGTGATTTGACATACCGAATAAAAAGCCGAAGCTAATCATATAAAATATCTTGACAGTATGTATTTTCGGCTAGAAATACGAGTTTAATTGAATCAAAGGTAATATGGTAGGTATATAGACTAAACACCTTGTGTAACAAGCGCAGTGCAGTGCCGCCAAAAAGTAGGCCATCTAAAGTAATGCGTATCATAGTTTTTGTTATAGGTAGACGTCAGGATCTTTAGTTGCTCCTGTTTCCTCATAACATAAACTAAAACTCCAACAACAGTGGTAAAGCTTTGTCTCTTCTAGTCTCTACTAGACATGGCTATATCTACTCGTAATTGACATATGTGTTAGATGTTTTGTAATATGTGTTTGTTCTCGTAAAATAATACGCGTTTAAAATAATGAAAGGATGATGTGAGAACCAGTTTCGTTGGCTTATTGAGAATTCAAATGCAGCATTCAATGCAAAATATTTTCATTGTTGCCTTACAGAAACTGCACCCAAAATGATACCTACCAAATCACTCATCCATAACGTTCTAGAAAATCACTACAACCAAAATTTGGACATAATGATAAGGATTTTTACCGTGTACCTGTAAGATGTGGAATGACCTGCCTGACGCGATCTTTCCATCTAGCTACAGGATGTGATCTTTTAAATAGGGTACCAACAAATTCCTCAAAGGTCGGCAACACATCAACAGCACCAATGGTGTTGCAGTTGTTCATAGGCGACGGTAACCGCCTACCATCAGGCGGCGCATGCTTGTTTGTCCAACATAAAATAAAATAATAATAATGAAAGCTCATTTTTTATCAGACTTACTAAGAGATGGAGTAATGCATTTCGGATTCTTGAGTATATAGATTTATTATGGCGAGAGCGAGTGAGTAAATGTAAGGACTTCACTAAAATTAAATATTCCATTTCTTTCCAGAGTTGTCCAATAACATTTTTGAGTAATATTTGCAATATATTTTGCATTACACCATCCACGATCTCTTGAAACATTCACTTTGTATATTTATTACGAGATTAAATTATATCCCTTTTTTTTTTTCTTTTGGGCTTATTGTCATTAAAAAAGCTAATACTAATGGTATTCACAATTTTCCAGTTTTACCATACATAAAGTAGAAATAAGTACATAAACTGTTTAAGAGTTTGCCTGCCATTCATAAAAACAATCATAGAAATGTACAGCAACAGAATTATTTCACAGAGAAGCTTTATTTTATTGGAAATATCAATTTTAAAGGCGTCAAGAGACCGCTCCCTCCATTCAAGTACATTTGATATTTGCTTCACGTATCGATAGACGTAAGGGTCATCTATCGTACCCTTGGCACAACAAATCGTTACCCGTTTCAATAGAATCGACACATTCGAATCGATTCTTGAAAACAACTGGATGAGTGCGAGTCTCACTGGCGTATGGAGGGTTCCGTTTACATCATATATATGTTTTAAAATATTTAATGGGCTAGCGTTTGACCACTATTTCGCCTGGTGGTTGCGATGATGTGGTCGAAGATGGTGAACACGCTAGGCCTAGAATGGTCTCTCAAGATGCTTCCGTAACACCGTTAGGTTATGGTGTAAAATGTTTCCTTGATGGTAATAAGCTACTTTTTGATAGCTAGTTAGGAGGAACATTGATATAATGCTGCTCCTACCACCTCTATAAGGCTGTAGTAATTTAAAGTAAATGTAGTGATATAAAAAAAATATTTTATTTTCAAGGTTTTACGTTGTATGACAAAATGAAGCGATTAGTATAACAGTATTTTTGAACCTAAAATCGATTCTTACTTTACTTGTAATTTAAACAGTGTTACTTGCTAAATTGTACGATTTTAAGTACCTATTGACTTAGAATATTTTTTTCTACAGGTGCTTTCCTTCATTGATAAAGACATAAAACTCGATAGCTTTTAATGTACTTGCGAGTGTTGAATATACGGCATAAAGAGTAGTTCTTTTTTATTTGTTTTTTAGTTGACTCAGAAGCTTGATTTTTACAGTTTCAAATGTAGAGGCGCAGAACCCTAAAAATGGAAACTCATATCAATGAAAGAAGCTATATTTAGAAATGACTATGATAACCAAATGTTGGGAAGGGCTCTGTATTTTTGACATTTTTGCTGTTTGCAATAAGGGTGAAAATGCAATGATAAGGAACTCGTAGGCCTGCGAGGAAATGGTATCGATGTTGGAAAGTACTATATCGAAAAGAAACTTTGAGAGATTATGTAAACAAGATGTCTAAGTAAAGTAAAGTCTAAGTAAAAGATTGTCGGAAAACTAGAACTTATGAAAACAAGTGGTATAAGAAATTACTGAAAATTAAGATTTACTTATCAATTTAAAATTGATAAATAAGTATATAAGGATTAAATGCGATATGTAGGCTTTGGCCCACCAACCTAATACTATATTACCTACTAATTGCTATTTAGTTTGCCGAGTTTGCTAAATGCAGCTATCATAATTCTAAAGACATTTTGAGTTAGTTATAGTTTATTAAATAGTTATATATATGCCGAATTAAATAAAATGGCAATACAGCATGATGCATTGATGTTTTTCTGACCCCAGATTGTTTAGAGTGCAAAGATATGAGAATTATTTATTGCACAAATGTGTACACATCTCTTCAATATTATCTATATACAGTATTAAATATTAGAAGATAAAAACTAAAACAACCGACTTACATGCCGCGCGAGTTAGTTTCAGTTGCAAGTTGGAGACATTTATCGACATATCTCTGGAGATACTTATCAGATCTCGATGAAATTATACCACAGTATCACCCTCGCGAGAAGAGAAACCTACTCTCTTTTTTTAACCGACTTCAAAAAAAGGAGGAGGTTTCTCAATTCGACCGTATATATATATATTTTTTTTTTTTTTTTATGTTTGTTCGCGGATAACTTCGTCGTTAATGAACCGATTTCAATTATTCTTTTTTTGTTCGAAAGGAGATATCCCAAGTGTGGTACCATGGTAATTTTATCGAGGTATGATAAGTATCTCCAGAGATATTGAGATAAACATCTCAAAATTGGTACTGAAAATGAATAGCGCGGCATTGAAGTCGGTTGTTTTTTAGTTTTTAAACGATATTATTTAAGTCAGTTACAAATACATGAATGTTGACAATTATCTACATACTCAGAATGGTGTCTTTTTTACCCCTTAGTTAGAATATTATCTAGGTGAATAATGACAGGTATTTTTAACCCCTAGCAACCTTTAGGGTCATATATTTTACACGCGGCACGGGAAGGCAAGTCAAATATAAATATTTATGAGCATTCATACTGAAATATTTATGCGCGACAATTTATGCCATACATCTTTGGTGCATTAAATCGAATCTTGTGAAGTGAATATGAAAGTATTACAGAAACGGAGAAATATTTACAGCCCATAAATCTATAAGGCTGTAGTAATAGGCCGTAAATCTCCTTGAAGAATTAGGAAAATACCATCTATATCCATCTCATCTACCCGAACGAAGCGATTTGCTTCTTCGTTCATCATACGAACCGCTAAGGAATGGAATACCCTGCCTGAGTCCGTGTTTCCGATTAAGTACAATGTGGGGGTCTTCAAATCGCGAGTGAATAGGTATCTTCTGGGTAAGCACGCTACATCATCGATCGCATCATCACTTAACATCAGGTGAGATAGTGATCAAGTGCTACCCAGTTCGGTATAAAAAAAAAAAAAAAAAAAAAAAAACCATCAGCACAAATGTAAGAAATGCGAAAGTCAGTTTGTTTGTGTTTTGTGTGATCTCTTCAAGATCAAACGGCTTGAGTGAATAGGCTGGCATTTTACACATAGTTAATAAATTGTTAAACACAATCCAAAATTTCATCGTACCGACGGGACTTGAACCCGCAACCTCCGGAATAACATGTTCCGGTGCTTTGCCAATTAAGCCACGGTGCGAAGTATCGTTACGACGAAATTAGTGGATTGCATTGGTTAACCCAATTATGCATTGGCACAATTTCGTCGGTACGATGAAATTTTGGATTGTGTTTAACAATTTACAAAAATATAAAGTGTGGAACACTTCAAAGAAACATAATATTACATAATTGATAGTTTAACAATAGAGTAAAATAAGACATAAGATACTTCTTTTTCTTAGCGTGGCTGAAGCTGCGGGTTAGCTAGTCGGCTAATTACAGATGTGTAGAACATTGGGTCTGATGTAAAGGTTAGATCAATGGTAAGACCGTGTGTATTAACTCTAACAAACACCTAACGTACTTACCTCAAGTATGTCGTAATAACGTTTACAATTCGTGTTTACCATCTTTGACCACATCATCGCATACCACCAGGCGAGGTCGCGGTCAAACGCTAGCTTATCATAACAAAAAAGTAATCTTTACCACAATCTAGAATAAAAATTATGACAAGTACAACACTAATATAATAAATATCAATCAGAGCGAAAATTATGGGTACACCCTATACTTACCAAATATAGGGCGAAAAGGATAACAAACAAAAGAGATAGTAATGAGAGTTTTATTAAGATACTGTGTCAATAACAAAAGATCTATAAATTGAGTGAGGAAATAAATTGGTAAGGCTGTCTTTACACGAGCGGTGGAGCAGTCAGCCGGATGCAGGGAACAAGAGTTTTCCATTTTAAAAATTTTTTTTTTAAAAAAGGGTCACTTTAAAGTGACCCTTTTATTACATCGCCCAAATTTTTTGCAATCGCATGTCGCCGACGTGTCGCATTACAGCCGGTGCTGATTGGTGAATATGATGTATGACATTTAAGTCTAGCTGTGATTGGTGGACGCTTCCGCCGCCATATTTGTATACATGTTAATGTGTCATGTCAACTGCTGTCATAGTAGCTGGCTACCATATCTGCACATAAACAAAAAGTTTGTGGTTTCATGCAACCACACCACACTTTTTTGTGATGTATTACTGCTTAAGGTTATGATATTAAATAATAGAAATGGTCTACTTGTTAGCGATCGCGTCTTTTGCTAGATATTGTGGCACTAAAGCTTTAGATTGCCATATTAGGCGCTTTGTTGCACTACGGCTGTTCTATGACGATTATATCTGAGTTTTCAAACGTCCTGTTTTTACCGACCTCAAAATAGAAGGAGGTTCTCGATCCGACTGTTTTTTTATGTTTCTTACCTCAGAACTTCACATTTTTTTTACCGATTTGTATAATTATTTTTTGTTGGATAGGGTATTCATCGAAATCTGATTAGTATCTCTTGAGACACGGAGATAAACACCTCAAACATGCTACTGAAAATGACTACCGCAGGATTTTGAAGTAATGTTTCGATTTGTAAAGGATTTTAAGGCACTTTGCAATTTCAAAATATGATGAACAATTTTCATTTATGAATTACTGACAAAAGATTTTCACAATCGCTAACTAAATACCACTTATTATTTGTATTTCGAATAGACTGGTATTTTCGGCGAAGGACCAGATTAAAATCTTAGTTGGTATTTCAATTCAGCAATCTGCCTGAGTTCGCTGGCATTTCCAATACAAATACGATCCCGCCTTCGTCTACATCAGGTAAAATAATTGAAATATTGAAAGCCATTTTCACCGTTTCATGACAAAGTGACAAATACAGATGACGCCATATAACAGCTGTCAAAATTCTGTCAGATAAATTCCTAATAGGGCTATCAGCAACAGGTGAAGCTGGCTGCTGGCCCTAAGAATTCTTGTTAGCACGAATTTAAAAAACTCGAATCGACAAGTAAGTACGTGTAGGTACGTGTATATCTGCCCTTAGGGTTTCTCGTTAGGCCGAAGGGAAAAATGGCGCATCCACGAACGTATTAAATGACTTGATATATTGCTGGTCATTTAGCGTAAAAACGATTTATGTTATCCAATTATTGGTATATTGAGAGAAAAACATTATGAGGTCTTCATTTTCTAACGTCTGAAATGAAATGCTTGTTAGGTAAAAGAAATAGAAAACTAGAACTTCGGTACTTAAAATGTTTTTCGTATTTTATTTGTTTTGTTTACCACTTGACCACTACCTGACCTTTTTTAATATAATATAGGCTAGCGTTTGACCACTATCTCATCTGTTGGTAAGTGATGATGCGGTCGAGGGTAGAAGCACACTAGACCTAGAATGGGAACTGGCTCTCAGGGATAGCTGCCGGAACACATTAGATGATTGGCGACAGATCTTCTAAGTTGAGGGTGGTAGCTGGCCGGCGGACACTAGATAGTGTCCTACCACCATGCGGGGGTTGGGGTTTCTTAACGATATTTTTCCTTCACCGGACCTTGACCTGATGTTATTTGACGATAAGATGGTCATGCTTGTCTGAAAACGGAAGAGGACAATGAAACGCGACGCTTATCAAATTCTAATCACCATGGCGCAAATATTCTAACCCAATGAAACCGTTACAGAACTGAGTGACTAGTGCCATTTCTTTAAAAAGTATATAGGTACTTAAAAATTCAAACTTGGAAACCACCCCCGACTGATCAATGTCTAATAAATGTATAATCTGTTAGTTGAGACTATACCAATGAGCCCTTACTCGACGTCTCTGTTGTATATCGGCGAGGAGTTGAGTATTCTGCAGACTCCAGGAGATGTCCCAGCAGAGGTAATGCTCTTGTAATGTCGTTGAAGTAAGTTAATGCCGAATTTTGAGTTGATCAGAACTATGAAAGTTAATTTCATAGATTAAAACTATACAACTAGAAAAACGCCCATAGTCTTAAAACGGCTGAACGGATCTTCATGAATCAAAGCTGTAAACACTCTCGATTAAGACACCTATCCAACAAAAAAAAAACTAAATCAAAATAGGTTCATCCGTTGATCCGTAGTATCGTAGCACCCACGCTACGATGCCACAGCTACACACGTGAAATTTATAACACCCCTTCTTTTTGCATCGGTGGTTAATAAATAATGGACAGTGGTGCACAAAAAAGAAACGAATGCCTAAAAATTGCATCACGTGGTATATTCAGGTCAATATCTTTAGGTGGGCAACAATCACCCCTACCGTGGGTTAGAATTACATAAATACTGATGTCACTACAAAAATAAATTACTGTTTTCCGAACCAAAATATTCCCAAAATATAGCCATACATCCAGGTACAAACGCAAAAGTAAAACACATAAATTATGCCAATAGACATCACCAACATCAAACGCTGTATCTCCGTTACACATCAAAACAAAACTGGTTGCAATAAAACTATGCCGTAATATAATAGTTTATTATAGACGGGTTTGTGTCGGGGCCATTGCGTTTGGTTTCTGTTAACCAAATTAGAATATGATCGAATCTACTGTTACGGTTAACTGATTCAATTCAACTCTTCAGCTATGACTTGAATCGCTATTTGAGAAAAGCTAAATATATTCATTGCCCATTTTATGCCTAGCGTGCTTTCCTTCCTTCCTGGACAGCATCTTCATCTACCAACGGGAGAGATAGTGGTCAAACGTAAGCCTATATGACAAAATTTAATAAAAAAAGTTATATAGCGTATATCACTACTAGCTGTGCCCTGCGGTTTTACCCGCGTAGACATCGTTCCCGTGGGAATATCGGAGTAAAAAGTATCCTATGTGTTATTCCAAAGTCTAGCCTATCTACATACCAAATTTTAGCTCAAACGGTTCAGTAGTTTTTGCGTGAAAGAGTAACAAAGATACGTTACAAAACATTTTCTCTATATAATATTAGTGTGGATTTTAGACCGCATCATACCTGTCCTTGTGATCACATCGTGGTCAATTGTTGAATACATCTCAAAACTCTAGAAAATGTCTATTAATAATCTGAAAAAGCACACTCTCGATTAAGTCACTTACCAAACAAAAAGAAAAACTAAATCAAAATCGGCTTATCCGTTTGGGCGCTACGATGTCAGAGACAGACACACACGTTATAGATGCACACATACACAGATACACACGTCAAACTAAAACTACGGCTAAAACGTCGGCGGTTAATGACTATTTAATAAGTAGCCTTGGTCATAGAAGCGGATAGCATCCACATAATATATCTACTTATGGTAAATGTGCTTATTCTTTGGTCCTATTGTACTTTTTCCATTGTTCATTTATAAGTACGAATACCAAAATCTGCATGTGGTTGAGAATATACAACATTTACGATTCGGTTGTCCTTATTCATAGAATTTTAATATATCATTATGTGTTTCATAGTTTCGTTGAAATTCCTGTCGTAATACGACAATATTAAAATGAAGTACCTTTTCAATTGTGAGAGACATTTCAAGAACGAAGAAATAAAATTTTAAATAAAATACCACTGTGAATTATTTTTTCAATGATATGCAAAGGCAACATCGTAAAAGTTAAGATTGTTATTTTAATCAATATAATTGAATAGTTTAGTAAGAATTTTAGAGTTTTGTAAGAATTTTTACAAACACAAATTTTATACAAAAAATTGGTTTGCCCAGAATTTAGCATTTTGAAAAATTCCTTTAGGCGATTCTTGTGCATTATTTAGTGAGTATTGAATGAGTCGGCTACGCACGTTCATAGTTGCAATGCGTCTATTCCACTGCACGGTAGAATAAACTGTATACAAAAGAGTTGTGTTTGTTTCACCGCAAGTGCTGAAACTTCTATGACAATCAGACAGACATACTTGACAGAATATGCGTGCAGTAAACGCACCGCAACCGCAGTGCGCGCGAGGCCTAAGCCGTCACGCTCGGTTAGGATCATCTCACTTCTCAGACCGCGACGAGATGCGACTCGGCGCGCACTTATTAAAAGAGTGATATAAAAAATAACTAAGTAAATAAGATTAGTTCAATAACTTTTATCGGATATTGCACTAATAAATTTTATGGGTTCATTCTGTAGCTATAACCCACCGAAAAGCATCATTCTAATCGATTGACACATGCTGGATATTATAAGACACGTACAGACTAAAAAAACAACATTCCTTTTACACACCATTGAGCTTAATGTACTGTACGTAGTACATTAAGCTCAATGTTACACACACACTTACCTTTCCTTTTTAACCGGCCAAAAAAAGGACTCTATTCGACTGTATTTTGATTTATATATTTTTTTATAGTTGTATGACGGCCCCACACGATTAGTGTATTAAGCCAGTGTCAAGTATTGAAATTCTTCAAGCTTTTATAAATTCAAGTCGTAGAGATATGTCAAAGTCACATTTAAGGTCGGTTTTCAAGTAAAAGCCCAGTCTAAGTCATACCTTCAGTTAAGATGTGATGTTTACTGAAGATTTTCAGTGGAATTTTGGTGAGAACGCAAATAGCATGTTTTTAAACATTGTTCTGTTTCCCTACACTCGCACACATTTACCGGCACTTCATCATAATCAGCCTGTGTCAGTCCACTGCTGGACGTAGGCCTCTCCCAAGATACGCCACTGAGCCCGATCTTCGGCTCATTGGGAGGGATATGCCCTATTCGCCACGCTGGGCAGGCGGGTTGGCGATCGCAGGACGTAGCTCCTCGCACCGATTACACTTAATGGTTGATAATGCACATTTATTGCATATTAACTCGCGGAAGAACACAAGTTTTAGGAAAAATACAATGAGATCACACACACTTTTCCACGTTTCCGCCAAAACTCCTGATTTATATTTGTTACTTTAGAACTATTGTTGTGGTAGCACTTCTGCTAGTCCGCCTGGGGCGGTACTACCACTTTGCCAATAAATGTTCAGCCGTGAAATAGTAATGTTTTCCGGTGAAATGGCAAGGTGTCCAGTGGTTTTTTACAGGGCATGTGAGACTCAACATCTTTATGTCTCAAGGTAACAGGCGCAGCTTAGTGACATGCAGTATCTGTAATAGGTAGACGTCATCGCTTACCATCAGGCGAGCATCGTGCTTGTCCTGTTACCTTATAGTTATACCATAAAAATAAAAACTCCCGTCATTTTTTAACAGATTTAGAAAATTATTAATGTTTAAGTGTCTACTTCCCGTTGGTCCCATTGTAATTACACCGAGATCTGATGAGTATCTCCAGAGATATGAAGATAAACACCTCAAACTTAGTGATGAAAATAACTATAGCGCAGCATTAGTAGTTTTTTTTAGTTTATTGAGCGATCTTAAATAATTGAAAAGACCTAAAGAGATAGAAAAATTGTATCTTCCTCCTGTTTTGGTGAAGTCCTGTAGACATATGTTTCTACGTCCTTATTTTGTAAAATCGGACAAAATAAATGGATATAAATTATTTTTATAAAAAATATATTAAATATAGTTCAAAGTGCTCTTCTCAATATCCAGAGAACAAGTTGCGTGACCATAACTAACGTGAAGTAGCGTATCATGTTTCGACAATGTAGAGGTGAAGACCATAATTATGTTATGTCAGACGAAGGTCGCCATTGTCTGGCCGAAAACACCTTGAGGTCAGTGTCAGTGGGGCTTTTGATGATATAAATATAATGCTCTTGTTTTTTATCCATGTTGGTATCTAGATACTTCCTATTGTAGGTTATAATTTTAGTAGTTTATTATTTTTAACCCCCATAGTATACCTCTCAAATGTAAGCCCTTATTTAGTGACCTACTTTATATAGTTAGAGCTTCGAGCATTAACCAATGGAGATGTTAACGCAAGGCGTACTCCTCTGCTGGCCATATAGCCATTTTGGCCATATGAGCGTGCGTAACTACGCTATATTTTTAATACTGTGTGCGTGTTTCAAGCTAGTGTGCGGGATCGTTTAAGTGAGTGATTTGTGTGTGTGCAATGCGTGTTTACCTCGTCCCCCGTAAGTATCGGCAGAAAAAAATGTTTGCGGATTACAACGTTAACATCTCCATTGGTAAATGCTCGAAGAGTTAGAGATAGATGCTCGGAGATGTGGCAAGAATATTTCGACTCTAGGTCACTAACTAAGGGTATATGATATAGGACTATCTAACCTAGTTTGACGCGCTCACCATGGTTCGCAGGTTTGAGGTTATCGAGAACTGACATTGTGTCGGCCCTGCGGCTTCATTCCGGGCACATACCGCTGAATAAGTTCGCCTATCTGTTGAAAAAATCTAATTCACCAAATTGTGTCGAATGCGATGTCTTAGAAGATGTTCATCATATTCTAGTGGAGTGTGAACGGAACGAAGCCGAAAGGACAAGGTTAAGGATCCGCGGTATAGAAGTGAGGGAGCTGTGTCTTTTAGAGCTGGTACTTTTCTGATACGGGCTTCAATTTTATAAGCTAGCGAACACAGAATAATATGGAGTATATATACTATCAGAGTACCTAAGTATAACTAAAGTGAGAGAGTATACTATTTACGTATATGCATATGTACGAGTACTATACGTATACGTACGCATGCGTAGAATACGCATGCATACGCAATGCATGCGTGTGTGTATACGCTTACGTATGCATGCGTACGTAGTAAGCATAAAGCAGAGTCAGCACGATTCGAAATTGATGCCAAGCGATGCGTTCTGATATGAATGCAATTGTTTGAAGGTTGAATGGAAAATCTAAATCAAGGGTTCCCAAACTTATAAGTATCACGCTTCCCTACTGCTTAAAATGAATATGCCCACTCCTCCCCTCGGCCCAGGGCAAAGTGAGCTCGCCAAGCAATTGTAAAATAAAATAAGGATATAATATATAAGGTTATTCCTACTTGATACGAAAACTAAAAGTAGTTTGTTCATACTTGATGCAAAACCTGAAAGTAGTTTGTTCAGAATCCGTTTCAGAATCGATTCCAATCGTTTTTAAACCATGTTATATCTTATTATAAAAACTCACGTTCATTTTAAACTTTTAGATTAAAGACGGGAATATAACGTGATGAGGCCGAAACATATGTCGATCGTTATATCGACATCGCGTAAGTCACGTTAAATTCCCGTCTTTAATCTATAAAATGTTATATCTTTCGTCAAAAATGTAAGAAATTTTGAAAGCTTGGACGCCGTTAGTAACCGCGCCCCCTGTAAATATCTTCGCGCCTCCTTAGTGGGGCGCGCCCCCCACTTTGAAAATCAATGATCTAAATCAAAGTACAATCTGTGGTACAATCGTCAGTAGCTTCACAGGTATTATGACATTTATATCACCAAGCCAATCTTAAGGCTACCAATTCTTCAATCAACTGAATTTTACATTTATTCCAATATCAGTCTTACAATTTTAACATAAGGTTCAAAATACTTAATACACATTAAATTGCCCGTAGTCGCTATTATACGCAATTTTAGCGCATGACCCGACATCTTGTGCATCATTATAGCAATGTTTGCACCCAAGGCTGCGACGTTTATGTATTTTACTTTAATTTTACTCGCGCACACTTAACAACTCATGTTGTTTGTGGCGACGATAGTGTTTTTTTTTTTAAGCATTTAATAAGGGTCATTTAATCAAGCAACGGCAGTTGTTAGCCACTTTGTTTAAGTGCTTTGCAGCCAGAATTAAGTTTGTTTTTCACAGATTTTAACCGCAAGAAAAACATTTTTTATGGATTGTGGTGTAGTCCAGTCAAGGCAAAGTCGAAAGTGTCGAAAGTCCATCAGCTAGGTGGGTCTAGGGCATAGTCATAGTTGAACGAGATAGACACAATATTGTATCATCATATAATAAGAGTTTTCTAGAAAGTGTAGGAGAGAGGATCATGTGAGTACCTAATTTTAAGTTAAGTACAACGAAAAGCTATCAATTAAAAGTATACGAATTCTTGTGACTCACGCTTCATGAACATAGGACAGGACACCATAAATTCACTTCACATACAACCAAAAACACAGAACTATATCTGTGTTCTGTGAACAAAAATCTCGAGTGTGCGCAATCCTTTATGTGTTTTGTTAAACTAAGGACAATAGCTAATTTAAGTTGCATCGTGCTTAAGTGAATTTTAATTGAGTGGAGCGGTTAAGTGAAAATGTTTATGTTTTTAGTTTTAAGATGTGTCGCTTTGCGAGCTGTTAAATATAAATTTATAATTATTCTTGTAAACTGTGGAACTCGTGTAAACTTCGTATGCATTAGCTGAGTCATGCTTCTCATTCAAAATAATTAAGATAGTATAAAAACTAAACCAACTGACTTCAATGCCCCGCGAGTCAATTTCAGTAGCAAGTTTGAGACGTTTATCGTCATATCTCTGATGATACTTATCAAATCTCGATGAAATTACAATGGGACCATCTCGAAAACGTACCCTACCGATAACAAAAAGAATAATTCGTATCGGTTCAGAATTGACGGAGTAATCGCGTAACATACACACAAAAAAATATTTTAAAAAACATACAGACGAATGGAGAACCTCCTTTGTTTCTGGAAGTCGGTTAAAAAAAACAACCACCATTTCGCTTGATGTTAAGGGCCGGTGCACATATTATGGCGAATCGCAGCGCAAAGCATTTTTCACTCTCAATCTTTTTTCGATTTTATTTACGTTTAAAAAAAATTAAAATCTATTAACACAAAAAAATAATATCCTATAGCGCTACTAGAGCGTCGAAGAGACTACAGGGGACATTAATTTTCGATTTTATTTCAACTTTGGCACGATAGATAATAGTTTGACTTTGAAGAATACTCTGCGCTTCGACAAATGTGTGCCGGACCTAAGAAGGTATCGTGCATATTTGGAAGCGAAAACGACAGTGACCCTGGGCGCTAGATATTTGACATTTGTCTGATATAAATACACAGCGCAACTGTTTAAAGCCGTCTTTCTAACTGACTGGCACCGAAGTCCGAAATCCTGGCACATAAGGCCGGAACTCCAATAGACGAACGCCAAACATGTCTCTTGTTCAGTGACACATTTGGAATCAGTCAGAGCTCACAGGTCTAACTAGGCTTTTGTTGAAAGCAGGTTAGCAACAAGACCGTGGCACTAATACTCATGACTCATGAAGTCTAATCAATTGTATACTAGTGGCTCTATCAGCTGTTAGACTTCGCGTCTTTACTTAACTTGAAACTGAATAATTCGACGAGCAAAAAGAGACCCTCAACCCGTCGAAACGTATCATAGTTACACTAATTTTGTAAGTAGAAGGTCTGTGTATCTTTAAAGGTGTTTAATAAAGAGTTCATTTTTAGGTTATGAACGATTTACCTTATTAATAAATTATATGAATTGCCTACCTTTGTTTTAACGTTCACTTAGTTGGTGTAAGAAGTTCGTTAGATATTCGTTTGATGGCGTTGTAGTTAATAAGCATGTTTGGTATTGACACGGTAATATAATATAATATTATACTTATATATTATTATACTGCGGTTCGGAACCCTCCGTATGCGAGACAAAAGTCTGACTCGCACTGGACCAGTTTTATTTTATTTTATGATATAGCAAACAAGAAAACGGCCCGTCTGATAGGAACTGGTAATAATCGCCTATTTATTTCTATTTTCTATCTATCTATCTACTTATCTACTGTCTGCTCAAACATTACGTAATTTTAAAATTATGATCGTACAAAACGAAAAAACCGACTTCACATGCTGCGATAGTCAAAGTACTGACTAGTTATAATCATGTCATCAAAGTATACAAATTTGCTTATATTGTTTATCTCCGAAGATAATTTATATATGTCATATCTCTATAAAATGGGATCAAACCAAACGGGATGCATAATCTCTCAAACAAAAAAATTATGTTTCAAATCGGTTACGATTTGACGTTGAGTTCTGAGGTAACAGACATAAAAAAATAAATAAAAAATACAGTCGAATTGAGAACCTCCTCCTTTTTTGTAAAGTAAGTTAAAAATAAATACGAAATCATTAAAAACCTATTAATCACCTACATGACTATAGCCAACACGATTATTAACTAAAAAGTATTTAATACATTTCAAACTCCTACAAAATAAAAATAAAACTCTGAATCCCGAGGGTTTTGACCCCAAATCAATTACAATCAATCTGCCGTATAAAAAAAGACTTTAAAACGAGTTGTTTATTGAACAACTAATGAACCAACAAATATAACATGTTGAATTGAACAAAAAATTGTTCAGATAATATATTTGATTCCAATTTTTATTGTTGGATCAAATGAACAACGAATTGGAGTTTAAATAAACTGCCCGAAAAAACGTTGGTAAATGAAATTAATTACAAAAAACGTTATTATTATAAATTGTACATATGTATTTTTTGCTATTGGAAAGCTAGATAAAATAAATATTTATCAATTTGAAAGGGAACTTATTATGATTAAAATTAAAAACTGAATTTTCGTTTATTTTTAACCGACTTCACAAAAAAGGAGGAGGTTCTCAATTCGTCGGAACCTTTTTATTTTTATATTTTTTATGTATGTTCACCGATTACTCGAAGATGCTTGAACTGATTTGAAAAATTATTTTTTTGCTTCAAAGGGTACCCTTGCCAGGTGGTCCCATTCAAATTTTAACGAAATCGGCCGAGTTTTTAATATATCAACATTTGTATTAAGATGCATTTACTTATCTCGACGACATACTACTAACTACTGACACAGATTATATAAAAGTTACTACGTCTACTGGCTACTTTGACTAGCGCGACGTTTGAAGTCGGTTCTTTTAGTTTTTAAACGATCTTAAACTATAGCAATTTTTATATTTCATTTGGAAACTATATACAACTTTGCCCGCGTTAAAAAGTATCTTATGTCCTAATCAACTATACTGGCCCTATATATATATCCCTGGTCAAACTTCAGCCTAATCGGTCCAGCCGTTTCACCGAAGAGGTCCCAAACAAACAAACATATATACAAACTTTCACATTTATAATATTAGTGTTGATGGCGTGCCATAGGAGAGACATATATGCAGCAGTGGATGTAAATGGAGTGCCATAGGAGAGACATATATGCAGCAGTGGATGTAAATGGCGTGCCATAGGAGAGACATATATGCAGCAGTGGATGTAAATGGCTTGCCATAGGAGAGACATATATGCAGCAGTGGATGTAATTTATAATATTGGTGTTGATGGCGTGCCATAGGAGAGACATATATGCAGCAGTGGATGTAAATGGGCTGATGATGTAAATAGAATGATGATGATGATGAGACTTGTGAGACTCAATGTAAAAGACGTAGTGCAGTGACGCGCAAAATGTTTGAGCCCCGTTAGTAGTAGTAGTAGTAGTAAAGGATAGACGGCTTGAATTCTAAGCGACAGGTCGCAGGTTCAATTTCTAGCACGAGTGTTAGGAGCATATTATATGGACGTTCCGCCTGACTTGCCATCAAATAAGACTTTTTAACAAAAAAAATAAACTTTTTTATTTAACCTTAATAACGTAGTTCTTAAACTACTGTTTGTATACCTAAGTATATATTTTTGTAATTGTTTTGAGTTTTTAACTAAACATAATAACTAAGTTCTTAAACTAATGTAAGTATGTATACCTAAGTCATTTTGAGTCGGCGCCAAATAATCAATAAGAAAAGATCACTAAATAACCTCTTAAATTTAAAGAAATAATCAAATCAAATTAACAATTCAATGTGTAATCTCTCTCATACATAAAAATATACGCGTCGACTTGATAACCTCCTCCTTTTTTTTTGGTCGGCTAAAAATAGCTTACCACTATCATGCAGAAAATCTGCCGCCATATGCTTACGGTGTTCCGGCAGTTCCATCTTGGACCGTCGCTTACCACCAAACGAGATAGTGGTGAAACGTTGTTAAGATATGAAAAAAAACATACTTACAAATAGTTCCTGAGATTTGCGCGATCAAACCATTAATCAAACAAACAAACAAACTCTTCAGTTTTATAATTAGTATACAGGTATAAAAATGTTTGAAGTCTTTGACATTTTTATTTAAACACAACATTGTTTATAGAATGAGGCTAACCTTTAGATTAGCTTAGATCTTTGAGCATTTACCAATGGAGATGTTAACGTTGTAATCCGCAAACAATTTTTTTCTGCCGATATTTACGGGGGACGAGGTAAACACGCATTGCACTCACACAAATCACTCACTTTAACTTTACCACTAGCTTGAAACACGCACACAGTATAAAAAATACAGCGTAGTTACGCACGCTCATATGGCCAATAATGGCTATATGGCCAGCCCAGCAGAGGGTACGCCTTGCATTAACATCTCCATTGGTAAATGCTCGAAGGCTTAGATGGATAGATTAATGAAATTAATACTTTATACTACATACCAATCAAAACAATATAATCTAAGACAGGTTCAACCTTTGTTACCATCTATTTATTTAAGCCAAAATTCGTGACCAGTTTGACATTTTTATTGAAGTAATCTTATCAATGAAATCAGAACCAGACTGATATTTTATTCTAAAGCAAAACTAATCCAAATTAAACCAACTAGTACTGAGGATTATGTGTACAAATACTTAGAATAATATTAGCATAATATTCAATAGATAAGAGTTATCTTTAAAAACTTCGACAAAAAGTATTAAAAAAAAATTATAATTTAAATCGTTTCAAATACGGAAAAATATTAGAATTATATGTATACTTTTATATATCAATGGAATGGGTTTTTAAAGCTCTTTACTTTAATACTATTTTGATACTGTAAATGGTATGAGCAATGAGCAAAAAAAAATTATAAGTTTTTACAAAATAGGCGCTATTATGTTTTTCCTTTGCCTTTATACATAACACTCAAGAGATCAATACCTTTCATTCAAAACTTCATTCATTGAAATCGTTCTATCCGTTTGGATCCTAAGTGGCAACAAAGAAAAATACCCACAAACATGCAACCACAACCAACAACAAACACAACAAGCGCGGAACACATTACCCTCCTTTTGGCAGTTGGGTAAAAGTATGTCGTTCCCGATTTATAACTCATTAAAAACAATTTAACAACTGACTCTAAAACATTTACCACGCAGTTAAATGCCGTGATTAAACCAAACGCTTTTCATCTTCTAAATAGAATCTATTCCAAAGCAGAAAACTATCTATTATCACTGTAATTGTATTTAATTGCTGCTATAAGACTAATTGCCGGCGTTCTAATCGCCAGTCGGGCGAGTAGCCGGTCGAGCCGCTCAAGCCAGTGACTGGAGCCAGCTGGATACAAACAAGTCCTGGATGATGTATGGTGACAAGTCTTAGCCGCAAGCTGAGTAGGCATTAGTCAGAGAACTTAAAGGAAACTTAATTATATGTTTTTGTTTATAGGCGATGGTATGGCATAGCTGGTTATGTTAAGGATTTTACGTAGGCAATTATAGAAAACATACGATGCGGCTTAAGATGGCACGTACTTGTCTGGTTGCGAAAGAGGGTAGTAAAATAAAACACTGGATAACTAGTCACTCGAATCACCTACAACACACACAGAAAATAGTGTACACCCCCCTTTCTGTCTTTTGCTTGAAGTTTTTTTCGGCTGTATGGGTGTCCAATTAAAAGATTTCAATGATACCTTGATTAAAACCACTCTTGATCCATGAATAATACACGATGCTTTTTTTCTTAATCAACGGGTTCGATTTCTGCCTAGGAATATTAATTTTTCAAAAATCCAATGTTGCAGTTTTAGTTTTCATCAAAGCCGGACCCCAGACTCCTTTGAGTATTTTTCGCTATTCCACGTAGTTTCGGATTTGGCTATCCACACCCACTTGAAAAATTCATCCTGCATACCTGGGCAGGATAACACGTAGGATATATAATCGACTCTTGTCCGTAAGTTTGAAACTCACTGTTTAACTCGATATATAATGGACCGACCCAAAATATTTAATTGATGGTTTTCTTGCGGATTTTCGTTAGCTACTACTTACTTCTAACTTACCCTTCCAAAGGTAAACTGTTAACTGTGAACAGTTTAACTGTTTACTGCGACTTTACTATACACAAGTATAAAAAGTAAGAACGGTTTATTTATACATCTGTTTAGGTATGTATTAAGACTGCCTGCTCACACCTGTCCCCATTTATAACCTTACATTACATACTAAGTTCGAAATAAATTACGGGCAAAACGGATATAAATCAATTGGATACCGGTCCGGGTACTTAAAGTCCAGTTTAACTACAAAGTGATGTTCTAGATAGAGTTCGTTTCAAGAAAAAAGTTTCATAGACGTGGCGCTAGTGTCTACGTAGACGCTTACACAATTATTATTTAGTACTAGCTGTGCCCAGCGGATTCACCCGTATTAAAAACTTAAAGTACTTGTACATACAAACATAAAATTACGCCTTTTTCCCGTTGGGGTAGACAAAGACTACTTCTTTCCACATGCTACGATCCTGACATACCTCTTTCGCTTCTTCCACTTTCATGAGCGCCTTCATACACTATGCTCGCCGATTATGATACTTACTTTTGACTAGGCCTTTCTTTAAAACGTCTCCGATCTGATTGTGATACGTTTGCCTAGGTCGGCCTCTACCTGCTCGGTCATTCACACTCGTCTATCAAATCTGCTTCGTTAATCTTTCTTTATCGATCCTCTTTATATGTCCAAACCATCTAAGCATCTATTTCGCATCTTTGTCACTACATCTTCTACACACCACAATAGTCCCTTATCACACTGTTCTCCACCTTATCCATCAGAATCACTCCAATCCAACTCCAAAATGTATTTAAAGTACTTGTACTGGTTGTAAATTACCAGGTAGTCCCAAAAGTACCCAGCCTGGCGTATAGATGGCGTTGCTGCCTGAAAATGTTGTCTGTGGTTGAAACTACCAACTATGATACAGCTTTATTTTGAAATTCGATGGTTATTACTATTGCAGCGCTTAAGTGATGAAATCAAGACAAAACGACCGTATGTAGCGAGAAAAAAAAGTTTTGTTTCATCAAGACAACGCGCCAGTTCACAAATCTGTAATTGCGATGACCAAAATCAATGGGATACATTTTGATATACTTCCTCATGCTCCCCCACTCGCCAGATCTAGCTCCTTCGGACTATTATTTCCCAAACATGAAAACATGGCTTGGGGGTAAAAGATTTGCCAACATTTTCGCATAAAAAAACTACAATCCGGGGGTCTTTATATCGCGAGTGAACGGGTATCTTCTAGGTAAGCGTGCTACATTGTCGATCGCATCACATAACATCAGGTAAGATAGTGGTCAAACGCTTACCTAAGTATATAATATTTAAAAAAAAATGATATGATAGTATGTACGCAATGTTATGCCAAGATGGGTCCTATTTTGTACTAAATATAATGTGTTTAAATTTATATATTAGTTGTGACAGTAATTAGTTAATTATCTGTCATGCAATATAAATAATATGTTTTTATCTTTTCTTTCTGTCTTTGAACATATTCAACGCTTACTTTCAGGCGAGCGTCTTGCTTGCCCAGTCACCGTATTATTTTTATCAAGCAAGCACCTTCAAAATAAATCCAGCAAATATAATTATCTGGCTACAGGCGCAGTGTACAAGAAATCAACTCTCTTTGATTTCATTTAATATCTATGGCGCTTAACAAAGCTAGTAAAAAAAGTTGCGTGGAAATCGTCCTACTTGATTCTTATCTCGCCTGCGATTGATTAGCACAGATTACTTAAATATTGCCTATTTAACGACCATTTAGTAATTCTAAGGCTGGTGCTAGACATTGAACTATAGAAGAATATACACGTTACACAATATAAACACATTAAAAAAAAGAAATTAAGAGAAAAAGAAAGAGAGAGAGATAGGGATTAAGAAAACCACGGACAGCTCGTTAGCTTTAGTAAAGAATAGATAAAATCGTGCATCTTGATTTTTATCTCGCCCACAATTGATTAGCACAGATTATTTAAAATATTGCCTATTTAACGACCATTTAGTAATTCTAAAGCTGGTGTTAGGAGGATAGAAGAACATACACTTAAAGAAGTAAATAAATCACACAAAATAAATAATAGAGACGAGAGAAATAGAAGAGAGAAAGAGAGAGAGAGAGAATAAGAAAACCACGGAAAGCCCGTTGGCTTTAGTAAAGGATAAATACTTCGCACCTTGACGTCGGTGGTTCAAATCCTAGCCATACCTTGGAATTTTTATGTGAGAGCATATAACATATCCATATTCAACCTGGCTTGCTGCCAAAAAGTACCTTACCACCATCAAGGAGAAAATCTGCTGCCATAACCTTACTGATCCAGCAGGACACAGCCCTCGAGAGTCAGCGTATTCTAGGCTTAGCGTGTTCACCATCTACGACCACATCATCGCTTACTACCAGGCAAAATAGTGGTCAAACGCTAGCCTATAAGATATTAAAAAAAAAAACTACCACGCACATTTCTGGTTGACACTCAGCTTTATAGTAGTCTGTCGTGTCGCGTGACGCAATAGATAACCATCCACCATTCACCATTAAACCTGCTTATAGCTGAGAAAAGGAAATTAACGATATTAATCGTTAGAGTCATAACGATAAAAAGTATTAGCAACTTGGGGTAATAGCTTTTGTTTTTGAAAGATTACGGAAAATATACGCCACGCGATATAAAATTCGATTTATATATGAACTGTAATAGAATAATTTATGATCATACAAAACGAAAAAACCGACTTCACATGGCGCGATAGTCAAAGTACTGGCTAGTTATAATTATAATCATTTCATCAAAGTATACAAATTTGCTTATATTGTTAATCTCCATATCTCCGGAGATAATTGTCAGATGCCGATAAAATTTAAATCGGACCAAACGGATGGCATAATCTCTTAAACAAAAAAGTATTTTTCGAATCAGTTAACTTCGTAACAAATATTTAAAAAATACAGTCGAATTGAGGACCTCCTCCTTTTTGTGAAGACGGTTAAATATACGCCACGCGATATAAAATTCAATTAATATATGAACTGTAATAGAAAAAGGTTTCAATCGTAGATAGAACCCATAATATTGGTAATTTGGTAGCTAGAATCGTAATAGGCTGATTTAGGTCAGGGAAAATTAATGGCGATTTTTCAAAGGTCAAGAAATGTTCTTTCATATAAATAGGCCTGATTTAGATTGGAAGCGTAAGTAATAATGCTTAAGTCTAATAAAAAAGCCTACATAATAACGAGTTTAAAAAAGCTTTTGTATCTATAATAACTAGTGTCTCATCGCAGTTTTGCCTGCATTTTTTTATAGATATTTTTACACCATTAATTTAGCCCTTTCGTGATATCCTATTTGAGCAGATTTAAATCTATACCCATACATAGGTTCATCAAGTATCTAGATTTTGAGATGTTATGATATGACAGAAAGATATGGGGAATTTGCTTTAGAAAACAATATTGCCAAATATATGTTGACTTATTCGGTATAGCCCAAGTCTAAGACCAACACCAGGTCAATATAATTATGTATGATTTATAATAATAATAATAAAAAGAATATAAATATTTTCACCGTGAGTCGGAAAACTTCAAGGCGTATTAACTTCATTAATAAGTAATATCAATCTAGGCTATCTTTAGTAGGTATCACATATGATAATCTCGCATACCCATAATACCTAGGTATATACCGTACGTACAAGCGTCTTCTAAGTCGCAGCTGCACAACCAGTTCCGATGATGTGGACTTACCTGAAATACAAGAAAAACCAATGATATACACTGCCAGTTAGGGATCTCGCGCACTAGTTAGACCAAGTTCATGATCGCATTAGACCAGATGAAAGATATTGAAACAGGATTTTTTCTGACATGTTGATGGTTTTTTTGTTCGGAACAGCGTTCTGTATGCTTTTTGCAAGTTTCTTCGGACACACATAAATAGTTGAAAAACATGGTAAATAATCCGTTCTAATGTCTTGTTGTGAAGATAGATGAAAAAAACTATTCATTGGTTTAATTATCTGGTTGCTTAGTTCAGTAGGACGGCGTAGTCCAGACTGTTGACTGTTCGTATTGATAGTTCTATTCCTATACATTTCTATGAGCGTTTGCGTACTACTTGCTTCCTGCAGCTTGATGGACCAATCGTAGACTAGAAAGCAGTTATCAGCAAACTAGGTGTTAGAAAGACATGGACATTTTTACATTTGTAATATTAAGAGCTCTATGCAACAACTCTTATTTGCCTTTATTTTCTTTTTGGAAAATAATAACCAAACAATTGCTGCCGTCTAAATCGATTGGTATCCAGGCGACCAAGTGTAGTCCAGGATATTAGACTTGGGATAAGTGGCCGATTTGGCTTAAGCGCGTTAACATCTGGCTTACGACCAATGGTCTTGTAGTAGCAGTGCGCGAGAACACTTACTTATAAGGTAGATAGTGAAAATAAACAGGTCTAACGTGGGAACCATAGAGTTAAAAGTAAAAGCCTTAGACTTAAATGGTTAAAGGTAATATTTAAGGAGTGGAGTGTTTTTCTATGATTGGTATGGTAAACAAACCAAGGAATAAGCAACATGAAATGTACAATTTTAAGGCTTTAAAAATAATTATGTGTTTGCAGGTAAATTACCGGTAGCGCAAGAGAAGAGGGCGTATTAATGAATTGATATTAAATGTTAAATTCAGTTATTATTGTAAATGTAAAAACAAATAAAAAATCTGTCAGATTCTAAATAATAAGGTCCTTCCCGTTCCAAATAAATGAGTAAAAATACTGTGATACTAAAGTATTGTATAGACTCAAATGGAAGAGAATGACATGTTGCAGCGACCCCACAACGGTAGGAAGATGATTATATTAGATAGGTACCTAATCTATCATCGTTTATGGTCAATGATTTTTTTTATGGCCAATAGGCAAGCGACTGACCACTATCTCACCTGATGTTAAGTGACAATGTGATCAAAAATGTAGCCGCTTGCCCAGAATATACCTATTAACTTGCGACTTGAAGAACCCCACCCAGGTGGTATTTATCGGGAAACACAGACTCAGGCAAAGAATTCCATTCCTTGAAGTACTTTTAGTGCTATCATGGCTATATTTTCTAAATGAATATGTATAAGTACGTCGCAATACCTTGATCCTTGCTTTGTCTTTGTGTTAATAAGTTTTTATGGTTACGTATAAATGTTTTTGTGCTGTTTCCGTCGAATTTTCGTTCGTACGGGTAATTGCTAGTGTGTTACATGCTTACAAGGTCAGCCGAATATTAAATAGGTTTAGACTCAAATTTTTGTATAAGAATAAATATTTTTTAGTGGTTAAGTAAAAATAATATCCCGGAATAATTTCAAGTGCGTCCTATCTTTTTCAATCATCAAGATATGTAAAATGTTATCAAATAAAATATCGCTGTATTTATTAGTTAACCACGTACTCGTATTGCAGGTCTTAGCAGTAATACATTTATTAAAAAATACTTGCTACCAAAAAGTAGCTTATCACTAACAAGGATCAAATCTGCCGCCATAACTTTACGGTGTTCCGGCAGCACACAGACCCTGAGAGTCTCAGAGTACCTACTCTAGGCCTAGCGTGTTCACCATCTTCAACCACATCATCGTCTATCACCAGGCGAGATCGTGGTCAAACGATGGCCAATAAGATATAAATTAAAAATTTAAATTTAATGTTATGTATACCAAAAAAGTAAAATCTAGGAAAAGCAACTAATAAAATGAAATCCAAAGAATTATTTGCGCAAAATGAAATACAACGAAACAACAAAAGAAGCAATGGTATACCTTACCTAGTCTATCTACGATCAACAAGCCCATAACAGCTCAGTTTTACAACCAAGGAACATACAAAGTAAACAATATAACATTACATTACAACCAACCTCTCGAGTCAGCTTAAATACAACTTAAAAATGTTAAAGCGCAGATTATACACTTAAACACTTTAATGCAGCACAAAATAGTACAAGCAGTAGCAGAATTTTATCTAAACTACGAGAATTCTTAAACAAAGTAATGGTTACAAGATAGGGTCACTTAACTAAGTAAGTTAATATGAAGATGGTTATGCTAATGATAACGATAAGCACAAGTACAACCAACTTGCAATGTTGCAGTTGGTTATTCAGGGGTTTAAATAATTGGTTCACATTTTGTAGAGTAGATTTAATAGATAGAAAGTTACTTCATTGCGCACTAAAATAATGTGTGACACTAAGATTTTACAATGACTTTAAGCGAGGTAACCTTAACCGAAGGTAAAGTAAATTCACATCTAATTTTATTTCATAAGAATGTAGGTACAATTTAACATATGACAAATCCTATAAAACCGAATGTCAATAATTGAAACTGCAGTACACGCAGCGTTCACAAAGCCTGTATTTATAGATAGACTTTACTCGGCAATTTACATTTATTAGACGTCCAAGTCTATACTAAACTTTGGATCTTGGACATACAACAGGTTTCGCAAGGCCGTTAATGTATACCCGATAAGCAATACACGTCGGGCTTGCGATATAATGACAGCAAAATCAATAGCTTTGAAGACAAATAATTCTGATGTCATAAAATACGACAAACTGAAAACAATTTGCGATAAAGAATAAATTGTGAAGGACAGAAAATAAACCTGTTAAAGAAACTAAATGTGAGTAAATAGAAGGTTGCTAGGGATGGAATTGGTAAAGAATTGACTGTTGTTAAGGATAAAAACAATTTCAAGAATGAACGAGATAACATTTTTGTGGATGATGAAAGTGTACAAAAGATGTGAAATATTTTTATGAAGTGACGAGACGAACAGATTGCTTGTGTGATGTGTAGCGAAAACGCGTATTTAGATAGTGTGTCAAAAGCAGTTTCTATTTGCTAGAATTGTTTCGGTATAAATGGTTGGAAGAGGCGCAGGACTAAATTCTGCGACTCCTGACTTTATTATACTGGAACATGGCGAACCAATCGGTAAGTATTTCATTCTTAATCATAGTACTTAATAGTTTCCTGTAATTTTAATGAACATCTGACTATGTTACACTTTCTTATTTTTATCGATCGGAGAAGTTGTAGTCTAAGATGGATTCCATTGGGGGTTACCGAGGTTACCGTTCTCGCTCAACAGGTGACACCACTGAGTTAAATGGTCCCGATGACAGTCGTCAAGCTACACAATTTAAAATGAAATGTCAAATGTAATATATGTCAATATTCAGATAAATCCCAAACTTATTATGACTAGACATTTCGAGGACCTCGTAGGTAGTACCTAGGTACTATTAAGGGCCCTACAGACTATCAGTTCACCCGACGATAACAGCCTGTCAGTAATTACAACAGGCCAGACACTCACAGTTTCGCTTCAGGTTTTGGACTGACGACCATCTGACGATAAACTCGAACCGTGATGTGGACTCTACCGGCTCCTACTTAAAGACGATATTCGATTATTTCCGGAAGACTGCCAGCAGGCTGTGATCGTTTTAGTGAGTGGGCTATGCAATCTTTGGATGCCCGGCCGCTTGATACGACCAGGGTCTGCCGGCCAGCTGATAGTCTGTGGGGCCCTTCACCCTTAGAGGCAAATTTACACGCGATTGGTTGGAATTAAAAGACAGCAGTTTAGAAGCCAAGCTCATCTGGCATCCTGCTGACCAACCAACGAGGCTCTGGCGACTGACAAATGGCGGTATAACCATTTCAAATTACGGCGTCGCTAAATGCTTCAGACCGGTGACGGGCAGCAGCGTCACCAGTGCGAGGAGCTACGTCCTGCGATCGCCAACCCTGAACCCGCCTGCCCAGCGTGGCGATTATGGCAGATCCCTCCCAATGAGCTGAAGATTGGGCTCAGTGGGGTATCTTGGGAGAGGCCTACGTCCAGCAGTGGACTGACACAGGCTGATGATGATGATGACGATGAGTTAAGAAGCGCTGGACAACCGACTATAGTCCAATCCATTATAACGCAACTATACATTAATATACCATTTCCAAACACTGAAAACAGACAAAGCAACAGTCTTTACAGACATACATTTCCTAGTTCAAATAGAAAAACACTCCCACAACTAAATTAAAATATGAAAATTATTCAAAAATATGTAAACTGTGGAACTTGACTTTAACATGTTGTGCAATTTAACCTTAAAATTGGTCTGACCTTTCTACTGATGAACCAATTGCATATTGCGGAATTTATATTCATAAAATTGAGTTCGATATTTTAATAGCTATACAAACCAGCATCATTGAACAACATATTTTTATACCTGAAGTATAGATAGAATGGGTATCCCAATATTCATCTATACTAATATTATAAAGAGAGAACATTTGTATTTTTGTATGTTTGTAATGATTTGGCTCAAAAACTACAAGACCGATTTAAAAAATTCTTTCACTAACATATAGAATGGACTTTCGAAATGAAAATAGGCTATATATTATCCCGTTTAAATCAAAGTTACATTCGTGGAGACCTAATTTGCAACATAAGTCGACAAAAAAACGGTCGAAAAAACACGTTTCTTACGAACGCTGCTCAATTGAAAACAGATGGAAGAGTATTTGCTATGGAAGAGTTGTACAAATTAATAAAACCTACAAAAAAGTCGACTACAGCATATGTCTATCTCTTAAGGTTGACTCACAGTAACCATTTTAATCTTTAATTTTTTGTTAAAAAATATTACATAGCTTCCAGGGCTATTTTCAAGTATATAGTATTAATCTTTATCCAAATAATTACGTTAATTAGCTTGGCCTAAAGCTCTAGAATGAAAGCTCTAGAAGATATCACGGATTTCACATACACGCATCGCAAAATTAATAAAATATTTGCAGTCAAACCACAGAATAGGTCATAGTTACTAAGAAAATATTATTATAAGCTTAGCTTTTCTGTAGATCCCCACCGATCGCAATCAATTTGAAGTCAATATAGTATGATAATATGATCTATTGTATAAAATAATAATGATCTATATATATAACATAATATTTTAAACCACCCCGACTGATCTATGAATAATCTTTTCATTAAAAGCATTCCAATGACTCTAAACACGAATTTTAAAATCTGAGCTGTAAGTTGGTGAGGATTTGAGTATTCTGTAGAGTCCAGGAGATGTCCCAGCATCAGGTCAATGCTTCCATGTTCTTACAATATCGTTGAAAAAGAAGATTTTCGAGTTGATCAGACCTATTAAAGTTGATTAAAGCTCATAGTTTTATAACGATTGAACGAATTTTCATGAATCAAAGCTAAGAAAACTCTCGATGAAGACATCTATAAAAAAAACTATCAATAATAAAATCAAAATCGGTTCATCCGGTTGGGTGCTAAGATGCTACAGACAGACACACAGATACACACGTTAAACTTATATTACCCCTACTTTTTGCGTCGGGGAACGCCGTAAGGTTACGGCGGCAGATGTTCTCCTTGGTGGTAAGCTACTTTTCAACCAACTTCCAAAAAGAAGGAAGTTCTCAATTCGTCTGTATGTTTCTTTTTTCTTTCTTTTTTTGTGTGTGTATGTTACGCGATTACTCCGTCAATTGTGAACTGATTCGAATTATTATTTTTGTAATCGGTAGGGTACGTTTCCGAGGTGGTCCCATTATAATTTCATTGAGATGTGATAAGTATCTTCAGAGATATGACGATAAACGTCTCAAAATTGCTACTGAAATTGACTCGCGGGGCATTGAAGTCAGTTGTTTTAGTTTTTAAACTATCTTAATTATTGGTAGATTTAATGATTCCACGAAAACCCTGATTCATGAATGCACATAAAACTTTCATTGGTAGGTATATAGCTAGTATTAGAACCAACGACCCTCGAGTCAGAATCAGGGTAACTATCCTTTACGCCAAAGGGCCGTCCAATATCACTACGTAAGTATTATAAAACAATGTCCATCACTACGTCTGTCTGTCTGTTCGCAATCATATCAATAGCATCTGAACGGATTATCATGCGGTTTTCACCAATAGCCAGAGTGTTTATGAGGAAGGTTTAGGTCTTAGGTGCATAATTCGTTAAGGTTTTGTGTAAATTGGTTGACATATGACGATTATTGTTAAATATGTTAATATTTTATATTCGATGCAACAAACTGATGCAAATTTCGTAGGCATATATGTTCTACCCGTGCGAAGCGGGGCGGGCTGCTAGTTATTTATATATTCATAACATATTTTATGATCAAGTGCTTAAGAATGTTTCTTTACTATAAGTACAATCCGTGGGTAATCAAATCTAAGGAGAAAATCTGCAATAACCTAACAGCTCTTGAGAGTCTCTATTAAGGACCACCTTACGGTTTTCTGGCAGCACACAGCCCTTTAGAGTAAGAGTATTCTAGGCTAGCGTGTTTACCATCTTCGAACACATCATCGCTTCGCTCATCATTTTTTTTTAGGTTTTTACAAGTTTTATCTCTACTTCACGGCGAATTTGTCCGTCACAAATCTTGCGATTGATTTTACAGCGACTTCCAGGGGTTCGATTGAGCTGAAATTTTGCAGACATGTGTAAATCGAGTGACAATACAATATTATGATGACATGGTGCTGATCTGATGATGGAGCTGGAAGTTGGCCAAAGAAACTAAAAACCTAAACTACACATGTTATACCTGTCGTGTTTGGGCTCGTTGGATTTGTCTTGACTTACTCTGGTCCTAGGTTATGTTAAAGCTTGTGTTTAAAAAGGTTTTTTAAAATATTATTTGTTTATTGTTTCTTTAACTAATCTAATGTATCTTTACGTAGTATAAAACAAAGTCACTACCGCTATATGTACGCTTAGAACTTTTAAATAAAGCAACGGATTTTAATGCAGTTTTCAGCAATAGATAGTGATATACAATACAAATATACAATACAATAGCAAGAGAAAGGTTTATAAACAAGATTCAACGCGGGCAAAGCCGCGGGGCGCAGCTGGTTTATCAATAAATTTTCTAGTAATCCGCGTATGTCAAAATATTTAAGCTTAAAAATACAATAATCTAAAGATAGCTAGGTAAACGGTAGAACAAATTATAGCTTTGAGCAGCGGAGACGTCCACAATCCATTCATCAAAGTCCGTCAGTTTCAACGGAGTTACACAATTCATTTCTTTAAATAAATCCGATTTGGCTCCAGTGTTTTCATTAGTTGTCGAAACGTATTGCGACGGTTCGTTAGCTTTGAAATACGCTATTACAACGTTTAAAGAAAGTTCACTGCTCTAGAATAAAAGTGACTAGCCGCGCTCAGCGACTTCACCTGCGCTTAAAAGTACCATATGTGTCATCTAAGTTAATCAGTATCTGTATGAAATTTTCCTCACGTTTTTCAGCATGTTTTTGCGTGAAACACGAACATCTATCCATCGATCTATACTCACTAAACTTCTAATGGCGCTGGAGTAGATTACACACTTCTTGTACATATTTCGTGTATGAGATCCTGCATCGTGCAAACGATATTTTCCGCGATGTTAAAACCAGAGGCTCTTGCTTCGTAACCAAACATCTTAAAATTTGAACTCTTTACATAGAATTTCGCATTTAATATTAGTAGGATGTAGTGTGATATCATCAGCGGATATATTGCCGATTTACTAAGTTCCGGCATTATGTTTTAGTATATCTCTTTATGTTTCGACGGGTCTATCGAAATAGGATATGATTCCTTGTGGTAGACCTCTGGGTCATGATTTGTCATTGTCATGATTAGCACTCTCAATTAAAGATATCCATCGTCAAGATTATCGAAAGTAGACGACGTGTCCTTTATCTCCCTTATTTAAAGACACAACAAGAATAGAGTATTATAGTGCTCGCTTAAAGAAACTCTTATCTTTATCTTAATAATTTAAGATAAAGATAAGACGTCATAATAATTTAAGATCGTTTAAAAACGAAAAAAAAAACAGGCCAAGTGCAAGTCTAGCACACGTAGGGTCCCGTACCACAGTTTACTATAACGATTTAACGAATATCTAACAAACGTCTTACGCCATCTAAGTGAAAGTTTAACACAAAGGTGTTCGGGTAGGTAAACGTTCATAGGTGGCGTTATTGTGAAATGCCGAGAAAAACACGTTTCTCGTATAGGGACCCCTTTAATTTTTAAGTTTATTTCATTTTGTTTTAGTATTTGTTGTTATAGCGGCAACAGAAATACATCAACTGTGAAAATTTCAACTGTCTAACTATCACTGTTCATGATATACAGCCTGGTGACAGACGGACAGACAGATAGACAGAAAGACAGCGGAGTCTTAGTAATAGGGTCCTGTTTTACCCTTTGGGTAAGGAACTCTAAAAAATTCATACTAACGCAACGATTTGATATTTGTAGACTAACCAAAAACGAACGACCAATCAATTAACTTTGTAAACTGTGATATATCAGAAACATTAGATGCATCATCGACAGAAACAAAAGAAACTCAACTTTTTCAAAGACAACTTCTTCATATTCATATCCCAAGTCAATACATACATTATGAGTCAAATCTGAACCAGGTGTTCCGTACGTGGACTCACATTGGCCATTATATTCGAGGCTAATGTCGACCGAGGTCATATATGGCCTTAGTGGATTCATTCCGGAGGTTTTACGACGC
Source organism: Cabera pusaria (assembly GCA_954871355.1). NCBI lineage: Eukaryota > Metazoa > Arthropoda > Insecta > Lepidoptera > Geometridae > Cabera > Cabera pusaria. Next base: position 5,469,812 of record OX940887.1, read on the forward strand.
TGGTTCCGAAGGGATGCCGGTGCGTTAAATTTTTAGGGACCGTGAAATGACGGAGAAATCTCAATTGCTTTAGTGATTGTGTGATGTTCTATTTGGGCTATAAAAACCTTCCCATACCTTACTTTGAGTTATGAAGAAAAGTTTATTTTTTACCCGACTTCCAAAAAGGACGACGTTCTCAATTCGTCTGTATATTTTTATTGTATGTATGTTACGCGATTACTTCGTCAATTGTGAATCGATTCGAATGATTCCTTTTTTAATTGGTAGGGTACTGGTCTCATTGTAATTTCATTGAGATCTGAACAGTATCTCCAGAGATATGATGATAATTTTTTTTTTAAGTTTCCATGGTCTTGGACGCTATTATTAGTATTGTTTACGGGATATTTACCATTTTTTCTTTTAAAATGAGTTTCCGATACTCTCTTCACCCGCAATCTTCAGTTTGTCCGTGAACATGGCGCTTGTAACCGAAGCAACGAAATATCGAAAATCATTTTAAAAGAAAAACATGGTAAATATCCCGTAAACAAAAAACAATTGTTAGTAAATAATGATAATGATAAACGTCTCAAACTTAAGACTCAAACTGACTCGTGCGGCATTGAAGTCTTAATTTTTTGTGTCTAAATGATAAAATTATCTTTATTATCATATATAGAAGTTCTTTTCATGAAATCTTATTTAGTTTCACCTGTCTCGGTGTCTGTTATCAAGCCTTGCAAGTTAATAAATATGAATCAATTCCCGGTGTTTCATTGAGCTTCAATATTGCGTACTAATAATAATGTATATATACTACTTATATGTTGCAATGCAATTAGGAATGAGAAATGCTATTATAAAACAACACAACGATTACCTGTTTTTCACACAGTCAAATTTCGTATTTTTTTAAGTGAAACTTTTATTCCATCGACTCAAATTTTTTCGTCCATCTATCAGTGTCTCCAGATTGGGGGTTTCTTTCCCCATATTGGGGAAAAATAAACATTTTGGGGAATAAATGGGGAAATGAAAACTGTGGGGAAAATTTTGGGGAACGCATTTTTTTTTTAAATGCAAGTCATAAGAAGTGTATAAAGTCACGTATAATAGTGTGAAAATGATGACATCCAATAATGATTGGAGGTAACAAAGGTGAAAACTGTGTTTAATTTTTAGTGGCTATCAAAATAGTAATAAAATAATAAAAAAATAGTAAAAAATACAAGGACAAATTAATTTTTCGCATTAGATTTATTTTATATTTGATACAAAATTAATATGGGGAAAATTGTAGAAAAAAGTATCTGGGGAAAATTAAAACCTGATTTGGGGAGATTTCATATACATATCCTGGGACACTGCCATCGATGCATGTCGCATTACAAGGCCCTCACTAAATACCCTGAATTGAATAATTTTCCGAACCTTTTCAGTTTAATGCCCACGATGCGAAAAAATGTCACTTGCATCGTGGTATCATAAAACTTGTTTGAATAATTCACTCGTTATAATTATAATAGTAAGGGCTAGTTTCACCGCTTTCTGATAAAGTGACAGATAGTTATCTGACAGATGACGCCATATAAAAGCTGCCAAAATCTGACAGATATGTTCCTGATAGGGCTAACTGGAACCAAAGCCTTAGCCCTTAGGTGTTTCATGGTAAATCTATATTGGACTATAATGTTTAGATTTAGAATGATCGTAACTTCTTTAAGAGCCAAGGCCAAATTAAATGAGCTCTAATTTGGTTTCAAACACAGTTGTATTACAGTTTATTACTTACTTACAAAGGTCAATTTTAATTTCACCTTCAAGAAAGGCCATTGCCCTCGGGCTTCGAAATAACGCAGTAAAATGTAAATTTATTGAAATTTGTTATCCCTTTATGAAGACGAATACCAACAACTGAGCCGAAAATAAAAGAATATTCAATGTTTAAGACCTTAGAAGACTTCAAGACAATGCAAAATTATAAATATTGCTTTCCTTTTCCATAGGGTTTTGTAGGACTTAATCATACTTAAATTGTAAATAGTATTGTATATATAGAACAAAATTTCGCTTTACAATTCATTGTTATTTCAGCTAATGAATATACGTATAGGTACTATATTTATTTTGCAATAATAAATGTATTATTTACATAGTATAAAACGAAATCGTGTCCCACCGTCCATATGCTTAGATCTTTTAAATTACGCAACGGATTTTCATACGGTTTCGATGAAAAGATAAAAGTCATTAAATAAACTGGCCAAGTGCAAGTCGGACTCGCACTCGTAGGGTTCCGTACCACACTACAGTTTTATAAGATCGAGCAATAAATACCACTAACACTTTAAGCCAGTAAAAAATAATTATTATTTGACATTTTATTTCTTATAACGCCATCTAACGTCTAACAAAGGTATTAGGGATCTACATTTCAATATAACGCCATCTATGGAACGTTTACCTAACTAAGCGTTCATATATGGCGTGAAATGCCGAAAAAAACACGTTTTTTTGTATTTATTATTTTTAACTTTATTCTGTTTTCAGTATTTGTTGTTATAGTGGCAACAGAAATACATCATCTATGAAAATTTCAACTGTCTAACTATCACGGTTCATGAGATACAGCCTGGTGACAGACGGACAGACAGACAGACAGACAGACAGCGGAGTCTTAGTAATAGGGTCCCGTTTTACCCTTTGGGTACGGAACCCTAAAAAGGAATGTTTATTTGTATAGTTTAATATTGTTTTGTATTAATTCGTTCATATACGACAGTCATTGTTAAAAAAATTATCACAGGCAAATGATATTTAAAAAAATCCCATAAATTGTTAAACACAATCCAAAATTTCATCGTACCGACGGGAATTGAACCCGCACCCCCCGGATTACACGTCCAGGTGCTCTGCCAATTAAGCCACGGTTCGATACATCGATACGACGAAATTAGTGGATTGCATTTGTTAACCCAATTATGCATTGGTGGCGCCATCTATGACTACTTATTACGTAAGTTAATATTAATGATAAGTAATGATAAGTAAAGTAATGATTAACTTACGTAATAAGTAGTCATAGATGGCGCCACCAATGCATAATTGGGTTAACAAATGCAATCCACTAATTTCGTCGTATCGATGTATCGAACCGTGGCTTAATTGGCAGAGCACCTGGACGTGTAATCCGGGGGGTGCGGGTTCGAGTCCCGTCGGTACGATGAAATTTTGGATTGTGTTTAACAATTTACAAAAACATAAAGTGTGAGACACTTCAAAGAAACATAATATTTAAAATCCCATAAATTGGTTTGTCTCAGATTACGTTAATTATGATGAGTTTCAAAGATTTTAAAACATAGAAGTACCAGGAAAAGAAAAGATTTAGATTTTTTCTAGCATTAACAATGATGCAAAGTAGACGCCACAAATAATTGAAGAGCTTGTAATTTTAGTAATAATTATTGCTATTATATGCGTTATAACAACAAATACCAAAATGAATGTTAGGTGAAGACTAAGTAGTTCAAAATTATTTCGAACCGTCTGAAGAACTCTTGACATTGTGCGTTCTTTTACCATTCACGGTTTGCGCAACTTTAAAAATCAGCGAGGAGAAAGATTCTCCAAAATACAGAGAGTTTTATTTTACTCGAGAGGTCACCCACATCTGTGTCACGGCAACGATGTTCAAGTATGGCCCTATCTTTAGTGTTGACCTCCTGACTTGCACTGTGCACTGTGGTTAATGTCGATCTTTCTGGGACTCTGGTCTACTGCTTTCGCACTGTGACTATAGATGTAGATCATTTGCAAAGTTTCTTTGAAGCAGTTGATCTTATTTTTAACCGCTTCTCAATTCATCCAATAGATTTTTTTTGTATGTATATGTAACAATTTCTCATTGCATTTAGATTTTTATTTTAACCAACTTTAATAAAAGAATGAACTGAAAAAATACAACAACTTACGTTTTATATGCGGAAAAATAAAATCTTATCTCAACCTCATAATACGGTTTTTATGAAGAAACTTAATGAATTCTGATAGGTAGGTATTTTTATCTTTTTTTATTATTTTAAGCCATAATAATCCTGTCTTTAGATAATAACATCAATATATATATTTTAAATAGTATATAGCTGTCTGTTCAAGGTAAACAGCTTGAGCAAAGAAATAAAACCTAATAGGCAATTATCACACGTCATAAATGTAGGAATACCATAATATCTGAATTTTATAATTACTGTCTAAAACGATATTAAGAAGGCTGCAATTTTAGTTAAAATTATTAACTCAGCTAATTATTTTTTATACATATTAATAAATAATTTAAAGTCTATAATCTTTTTATTAAAATATACAAATATGCTTCTTGAAATTATTGTGAAAGTGAATTTTTTTGAGTGTACCTACTTACCTATGGAATTCGTATGTATGTCACTCGCGCGTTTTAAGGACTCCATAGAATGGAGATAGCATATTCCATGAATTACTGTACATATTCATATATTTATTCATAAGAGACTTAGTTATAAGTCAATAATACATTCTCATTTGTAAAACAATACTAAATAGGTCAATGCTATTTAATTATTTTATTTATGAAAAACCCATTTATTTAGTATTCATACAAAAATACTACATATATAAAACATTTTTCATTTGAGGACACAAAACGTATATTTACGTAACTACAAATAGCAGATGGATAACCGAACGTCCGTTTCTGTCCGTATACATTCAAACAGATGGTAATCCTATTGACATGATATACATAGTACTATTATTTATTCTGTGATGATATTCAGACAAGTGACATTCAAGTACACTTAACATGTTTTCATATACTGACGATTTTAGTAATTAACGGATTACTGTGGAATAACCTGTATATATATTTTTTTTAAGTTATACTTCTTTTGGCGCGATAGAGAAAAATGATGAGAGTGAATTTTTACGATGCGCGCGCACACCGAAACCTTAATTTAACATCGTGAAGTTAGTTCTAGGTGGTACGATGCGCGCGCACACTGACACCTAAATTCTACACCGTGAAGTTAGTTCTAGGTGGCATGACTATGTTCAAGTTGTATATGTCATATTTAACGTCATATTTTTACGTTAATAAAACCTTTTTTATTTAAATAAAATCTTTTTGATTAATTTTAATATTTATCGTTAATCACTACTGCATTTTAGTTATTTTTTTCCATACGCCACAGAAGTATATTTTTGTTGAAGTCAGATGGATGCTACGTAATGAAAAATAAGTAATTTGTGTCACATTATTTATTCATAATCACCATCATTATATGCAATTTCTTAACCATAATTAGGTTTGAGACGTTTATCGTCATATCTCTGTAGATACATATCAGATCTCGATGAAATCACAATGGAAATGTAATAAAATCTTGAAAATGTACCCTACCCATTAAAAAAATAATCATTCGAATCGGTTCGTATCTCTGGAGATACTTATCAAATATCGATGAAATTACAATGGGACTACCCTAGAAATATACCCTACCCATTACAATAATAATAATTCAAATCGGTTCACAATTGACGGAGTAATCGCGTAACACAAATTCCAAGAAAAAACATACATACGATTTGAGAACCTCGTCCTTTTTAGAAGTCGGACAGACAATCTCACATGCTGCTAAGTAATCCTATGGTCTAAGGTGGAATAATCTCTTTTCAACATCTATTTGTACCGGCCTTATTACGACTGATAATGTTAATTTCTAATTCAGAGACCTCTACACACTTTACAGCTTTTAACGTAGGCGTCGCCGTGTGTGCAAATAGTAAATAATAAGGCGATTATTTTATACAGTGGTATTTTTAGCGTACAATAAAATAATAATTTCCAACTACTTCAAATGGAAACATGGATTCAACATGTTATTAATAATGATAAAAATTTGCCTTGACCGGCCGGCCTGAGGTGGAAAACACAAGTGCTAAGACCTAAGCTCCAGGGTAGAAGTATTAAAGGCATAGACAGATAAAATTCTGTATTATACCACCTCTTAATATAGCCTCTTAATATATTATATATATATGCTAGTCTGTATGGTATTTATGAATAATATGGGTCTTAGTATAATATTTCATGTTTACATAAGTTACCTGAATACAGATTTATTTATTTATTATTATAGCATAACACCAGTACATATATACATGTTAATTATAGTGTTACAATGGGTGGCATTATCGCAAAAACCACTCTTCCAGACATCCCTTAAATTAACAAAAATATACGATTTGTTAGTGTCAAAAAAAATCAATGAATAAGCAACAACACCACTGACCAACTTATGATAAGTAGCAGCTACATTATAACGTGTCCGCTCCAAACCTGTCCCTAGCTAGGCGAGGTAAACAAAAACCGACAGGTGTTTCGTGATGCAAAACTTGTACTGGGTAACTTTTTTCTTCAATTTATTGGCGATAAGCGACGGTAATGAAGGAATCCACTTACACTTTACTATGGGAATGCTAATGTTGTTAACGGAAAGGAAGTGTTAATACTCGTGAGGAGCGTTTTGCAATTTAAGCCTAGAATGCGAATGATATATGTTGATTTGTAAACAGTTTCCGTTCACAATGTAACTGGTTGTAAAAGCAAACTGCTTAACGCTGCTTTTTATATTTTATACTAGAAGACATATAAGTTAAGCCATGTATCTGATACGCCAACGAGCTTTACAAAAAAATTGTAGATATCCTTAAAATAAAACTGGTCAAGTGCGAGTAAGAATTTTGTCTCGCACACGGAGGGTTCCGAATCGCAGTATAATAATATATACGTATTATATTATATTATATTACCGTGTCAATACCAAACATGCTTATTAACTACAACGCCATCTAACGAATATCTAACGAACTTCTAACACCAACTAAGTGAACTTTAACACAAAGGTAGGTAATTAATATTATTTATTAATAAGTAAAACAGTCGTTCATAGATGGCGCTATAGTAAAAACAGGTTTTTTGTATGGGGACCCCCTTTAATTTTTAACTTTATTCTGTTTTTTGGTATTTGTTGTTATAGCGGCAACAGAAATACATCATCTGTGAAAATTTCAACAGACTAACCATCACGGTTCATGAGATACAGCCTGGTGACAGACGGACAGACAGACAGACAGACAGACGGACAGCGGAGTCTCAGTAATAGGGTTCCGTTGGTACCCTTTGGGTTCGGAACCCTAAAAAACATTTACGTTGCGTGTTCGTAAATTCATCAAAACAGGAAAACCTCATGGAAATTCGTTAGTAGGTTTTAAAATAAATCGCTGTTTTAATATCAGCGATAAAAAATCATATACCAACGTCGAGTTGATTATGAACTGGCGCCTAGTTGAATGCAATTAATATAGCAATACCGAGAATATCGTGTCAACTTTTAAATACCTAAGCTGAAGGCTAAAACGGACTAATGCACGAAACGGCAATAAATGTGTCCAGAAGTTTCTAACAGACAAGCACTTCGACCGCATCGTCACCTAACATCAGGTGAGATAGTGGTCAAACGATTACCTATCTAGTATTAAAAACTTGTGTGTATTTATGTACACGCGTTAGAAGTTATACTTCTGTGGCGTATGGAAAAAAAAAACTAAAATGCAGTAGTGATTAACGATAAATATTAAAATTAATCAAAAAGATTTTATTTAAATAAAAAAGGTTTTATGAACGTAAAAATATGACGTTAAATATGACATATACAACATGAACTTAATCATGCCACCTAGAACTAACTTCACGGTGTAGAATTTAGGTGTCGGTGTGCGCGCGCATCGTACCACCTAGAACTAACTTCACAATGTTAAATTTAGGTGTCGGTGTGCGCGCGCATCGTAAAAATTCACTCTCATCATTTTTCTCTATCGCACCAAAAGAAGTATAACTTCAAAAAAGCTTAATCACTATCACACCTGATGTTAAGTGACGATGCGGTCTAAGATAGTATCTTCTCTGGATTTCCTTTTCAAAGTTGTGTTTGCCTTGTATTATATTGAGCATGTGAACTTTAAAATCACTACCATCACTATCACTACCATATTTATACATGGGAAAGTCGGTTTGTTACCTCTATAATACTCTATATGACCAAACGACTCGTCTAATTCGGCTGTCATTTGGCACAGGGTTGCCAATATGTTGAAATAGATAGATGTGTAGGATATCGGGTACTTTGAAAGCGTAAGACATTGAAAAGTGCCTAGTATTTTTAATCGACTTCCAAAAAGGAGGAGGTTCTCAATTCATATGTATGTTTTTTTAGTATGTTTGTTACGCAATTACTTCGCCAATTGAGAACCGATTTGAATCATTCTTTTTTCATACGTAGGCCCACAGATTAATTTCTCAGCCTGCATAGGCGAACATAATGACACCTTGCAAATCCCAATTCATCAAGCTGTTTTAAGTACGGGTTAATTAATAAGGTTAACTTAAGAGGTAAAATTAATTAGGCAGTCACAAAGAAACATATATAATATTATATAATTGACCGAGCGAGCGTTATGAGCGAAGCGTCGCATTGCTACATTTCGCATTTTTCTACCACTCTTGACGAAAATTGACACACGAGTTCCTTGATTTATTAAAGAATATATGTCGATCGTGTTCTTTTGATTGAAGGGAAAATAGGGGAAAAAGGAAAAAGAGAGGGGGGGGGGGGGGAAGAGAGAGAGGGTGAAGTTTGCTGTAGCCTTATATATAGACTGATTTCAATTTTTATAAAGGCAAAGGTCTATAAAGGTCTACTGTTCTCACAGAACTACTAGTTAGAGTTAAATACAAGTACAGATCGGAGACTTTTTATAGAAAAGCCAAGTCAAAAGTACCTATAAGCGGCGAGCATGTATGAAGGCGCTCATGGAAGTGGAAGAAGCGAAAGAGGTATGTCAGGATCGTAGCATGTGAAAAGAAGTAGTTTCTGCCTGCCCAAACGGGAAAAAGACATGATTTTATGTAGGTAATTTATTTATGTACGAGTACACTAGAAAAACATTGCTATTGGGCAGTCAGGTAAAAAACTAATGCAATTGTGTTAGTCACCTTTGAATACCTACATTTGGAATTATGCGGGTCGATATGTACGGTCTATTAAATATGAGGTACATAATTATTACTTACTTAGCTTCGCCTCACGGTTCTGCCTGCGTGGACGAATTTGAAAGTATTGATACTTAGCGAAAGCATCTCAAAACTCAAAGCAGGTATACTGTTCATATGCACTTATATATAGTATATAACGCAAGTTTATGAAGTCAATAAATACATTACATTATATTCTAAATATAGCAAAGGCATACATTTCACGCTTTGAATTAAATAATTAACTGGCCAAGTGCAAGTCGGACTCGCACTCGTAGGGTTCCGATTCCGTACCACAGTACAATATTTTATAAGATAGATAATTTAAGAGCAAAAGATGCTGTAAAAATCACGTTCCTTATATACACCCCTTAACCTTTAATATCATATATCAATGAAATAATAATTTAATAAATAAATAATAATTTATTCATGAAAAAGGCATAATAGTGTACATGGTGTAACGAAGCCCTAAACTAGGCTCAAAGGCCCGTGGTATAGGATACCAGTTATCTACCGTCTAGAGGACTCAGTTTGATGCCTAAGAGTAACAATCCGTATTAATTATTACTGTAATTATACAATTATAACTCAAAATAAAATACAAAATGTTTTTAATTGGTAGATTTCAAAATTATAGTTTGTACAATGAGATCGTTTTGTTGTCAAAGCAACCGTACATTATGACTGGTAATTTACTATATTCTGTTTTCAGTATTTGTTGTTATAGCGCCCATGGAAAAACATTATTTGTGACAATTTTAAAGTGTCTGTCCTATTACGATTTAGGAGATACAATATGACGTGATACAGCCCTCTGACAGGACAGACAGCGAAATGTCAGTTATTGGGTTCCGTTGGTGCCCTTTGGGTACGGAACCCTAAAAACTGACTACACTACAAATGAGATAACCAGAAAATCACATAACTTTCTATTCATACATAAATATACAAATTTCCTGTATAAAATAACGTGTTTCCCACAAAAACACGTTTAACTGGTATCCAGGGATTACCTAATGTTTCGAAAATAAAAGAAGAACTATTTATGATTCGGCACGCATACTAATATTTTTATTCACGTATAAAAAACTAGCTAAAAAACTAGCTGATCCCGCGACTTCGTTCACGTACACTAAGATTTTTATCACTGTAACGCTCTCTCGATCAACATTTGTATGATCTGAGTTATTTAATTTATTATGTTTCTTTGAAGTGTCTCACACTTTATATTTTTGTAAATTGTTAAACACAATCCAAAATTTCATCGTACCGACGGGACTCGAACCCTCACCCCCCGGATTACACGTCCATGTGCTCTGCCAATTAAGCCACGGTTTGATACATCGATACGACGAAATTAGTGGATTGCATTTGTTAACCCAATTATGCATTGGTGGCGCCATCTATGACTACTTATTACGTAAGTTAATCATTCGGAAGAAATCATTACAGTTTTCAAATCCGACGAGAGATGTTGCACTGCGTAAACAATTTATTTAATTTATGTTTAAAAATCATCATTCACAAAAAGTACCCTTATGCTATAAAGTATCTCCTTGTAAAATTTCAGTAAGATCGGATCGTCCGTTTTGGCGTGATTAGGTTACAATAATATCGTTTAAAAACTAAAAAACAACCGACTTCAATGCCGCGCTATTCATTTTCAGTACCAATTTTGAGATGTTTATCTCAATATCTCTGGAGATACTTATCATACCTCGATAAAATTACCATGGTACCACACTTGGGATATCTCCTTTCGAACAAAAAAAGAATAATCGAAATCGGTTCATAAACGACGAAGTTATCCGCGAACAAACATAAAAAAAAAAAAAAAAAAAAAAAAAAAAATACGTTTGAATTGAGAAACCTCCTCCTTTTTTTGAAGTCGGTTAAAAAGATAGAGTTACAAACGTTTTTAGTCTGTATTTCTGTATCAAATTTGATACTTCACGGCGTTTTAACTCTAATTTGTGTAATAAGCGTCCTATATTTTATACGGACGTATATTTTTATGTACCAGAACAATGCGCCTAGCACGAGCACGATAAAAAATATAAGTATTATAAACTATACTTGATTGTTATAAATATTAAAATACGGGACTTATTGCGCCTAAAACATAAATCTTATTTACTCGACGTGTTTCGACCAAGTTGCATTGATCGTGGTCACGAGACGAGTATATAAGATTTATGTTTTAGGCGCGATAAGTCCCGTATTTTAATATTTATAACTATGTGTTCAAATAGCGAAAGTTTAAAGTATACTTGATTGATTAGTCTATGACTGTTTTATGCGTTCGTTTCTTCCACGGATATGCAAAATGTTGAACGATCTTGCATGTAAGGGTTTTCCGTAAAGATAAAACTGCAACGATTCAAGAGAAAAGTGAAAACAGTTCTCTTAGCAAAAAGTTTGAGAGCTCGGTGGTGTAAGTGGAAGATCGGTCGGCTTTGATGCCAGAGGTACCGAGTTCAATCCACGCCGTGCACCAATGGATCTAAAAATGTTTGTGCGCTTTTCACAGTGGCCCTCCGGTAAAGGAAAAACATCTTTAAGAAACCAATAATCCACGCATGGTGCTAGGACACTATCCAGTGTCCGCCAGGCCAGCTACCACCCTCAAGTTAGAAAATCTGTCGCCAAAACATGTAATTGTGTTCCGGCAGCTATCCTTGAGAGCCAGTTCTCATTCAAGGCATAGCGTGCTTATCATCTTCGACCGCATCATGACATACCAACAGGTGAGATAGTGGTCAAACGCTAGCCTTTAAGATATATAAAAAAAATGTGCGCAACACACTGGCAATGCTAGTGTTGCAGGTGTTCATAGGTGATTTAAAAACGTGGACCGTCAGCCTTTTGTAAAAATGGTCTCCACGATGGTAAGCTTAACGGAGACAATGGAATAAACTAAAATAACTTACTTACTATTATCACGTCATCATCTATTAAAGTCTGCAGTAAGACTGGAAAGATTTTCCATCCAGAAAATGCATACTATACAAAGCCAAAGCGAGCAAGCAGTTAATCTATAAAGCTAGAAGTAACCCCCATCACCACTGTATTTTGTACTTAAGACAAATTCTTACCATTAAGTCCTACACAAGCGATTAACATAGCTGTAGCGGTCACCTCTTACCTAATCCCACGGCTTACTACGTCACTAATCCACACTGTAATACACTACAACATCTCTCACACACATACACACACGCTTACGATATTAAGGCTTCTTTTAAATCAAGCGTGATGTGACTGAAAATCAGGTAATGTCAGTTGAAATCAAGTTTTGATTTACATACTTCACTGAATAGACAACACGTTTATTTATTTCAAAAGGCGTTTACGATGGAGAAAAATATTTTCAAAGTAAGTAGAACGATTTTTGTAAACCATTCGCCTAGACAACTCTTCGTTTGCCACAATTTTGACAATATTATCTGAACTGAACAATGAAAAATTCTAAGCAATTAGGTTCCGATCTATTTATTTATACGCAATCATAAAAATATAAACATGTAGCTGCTACAGAAATACAAGATTGGCTTACTTAATTACAATTACTTATGTGACTTAAACTTAGGATATTTGTCACTAAGCAAACGCCATGTTTAAAAGAAGCCTAAGAAATGGTTGTTAGTAGGACAACATTTGACACATTTCACTTGACCCCGTGCCTCGTTCACTGCATGCCACTTGCCAAGCAAGTTTTGCATCTTTATATAAACGAAATGGAAGTGACATTGACATTTTAAAATAACAAAAAATATTTATGGTCCATCGATTTTGTCAATTTATTAACACGTTTTTATAGTTTTATTGCGATAAAAAATAGAGACGTAAAAAGGTATATAAATTAAATATTATACATTGGATACAAACATATGTCGATTCATTTTTATGATCATATTTTTATTGATTACGGAAAGTTACTGATGTTATTCTAAATTGAATTTTAAAATATAAAGAAGAAGAATAATTTATTTAAAGTTAGGATTAACCTTATATACGTTTGAGATTAAACATGTATTTTCTTCTTTTTGATAGTGGATTTTTTAGATTACAGTAATGAATCACAACAAAGAGAGTAGTGAGTGAAGGACTATATTGCAACCTACTAGCAAATAATAATTAATTATCGGTTAAATACCGATTATCGATTTTAATTTGCTATTATTTGTTACTTTCAAGCTTATTTAGGTATTATTGTAGAAAGACGGTACCTAAACATTAATTTTCGTATTAAAGTGCGTTTCCACTTAGTAGTTCGTTCAGTCAATACAGATCTAAAACAACAATTCGTATTCTTTTACAATTAAAACAAAGTCATTTCCAGCGCTTTACATCTTCGTTCAGTGAAAGTTTTTAACCATCTGTCACAAAATACAAATCAAGCATGTTGTCGAAATGTTTGCATTACGTCATTTGACGTTCATGTTGACGAAATTATTGTCACATGACATTGAATATGCTGCAACTTTTCATTGAAGAGCCACGTGGAATCTTATATACATAATTTGGGTCTTTGCGATTATAAAATTAAAATCACTGAATGGAGACCGCGAATCGGAAAACACAGCGTACGACGCCCTGCGACTAGGTGGAGCGACGACATTCGCAAAGCGGTTGGCTGTGACTGGAAACAAAGAGCCGAAGAGAGGGCTCAGTGGCGTGTCTTGGGGGAGGCCTACGTCCAGCAGTGGACTGATACGGGCTGATAATGATAATGAATCACTTAATGATTAATTAATAACAATAATCAATAAATAAATATGCAATGCATTAGCGCCAAAATTGGTTTGCCTTTGTAAATTTATAACAGAAGGGCTCGCAAGGGCTGACCTGTGCGCTGCCGGAACACTGTAAGGATAAGGCGGCAGATTTTCTCCTTGATGTTGGTAAGGTACTTTTTGGTATCAACTCAGGCGGAACATCAATATAATGCTCCTGCTACCTGTGAATCATTATTTTTTATGAACTATCCAGACTATTATTATAATAGCATTTGTAACTGTCAATCTGTCTGTTTGTTACCTCATCACACCTAAACAGACGATTTTACTATTTACTTTATTATTTTACTGAAATTTAACAAGGAGATACTTTATAGGATGAGGATGAACATAGGCTAATTTTTGTGAAAATAAAATTATGATTTTTACACAAAACTTTACAGTGACAATATTCTTGGTTTACGTGAACGAATTCATCATATCAGCTAGTACTTAATAATTTTATTTGAATTCTCACATTGTTATTTTCTTATGTCTTATCCATTAATTCAAATTAATGATTTGTATTTGATTATTGATAGAATCGTGCGTAATATTAATTTGATTATTTTATATATATATATATATTTATTTGTATTTGAATCTCGAACTTTATTTCTATAGATCTTGATTACTAGGGGTCAGTCAAATCGTGAACTTGTGTGCAATTTACGTGCGTATCATAATAATAGTCATTACAGCTTATAAACACGTGTGCACGCACATAGTTATGTAGGGTTGTGCAACAAATACATACCACATAACCGGTACACGCTGACATTGAATTGAAATATACGAAAATGTTCAACCTCTAGTCGTATCTAGTATTGTTTGTTCTAGGTAAGTCAACTATTAAAATTCATGAGTTTGATCTGTCTGATACTTTATGATCTCTATTAATTAATATGCTTCAGTGTCACATTGGTGTGCAAAATATTTTTCATCTCACAATATTAATTGAATAACGCGTTCGTTACGAGGCTTTATATTTAACTTTTATTTATGTTTTTAGTTTAATTTTTAACCGATTTCAAAATCGTAGGTTTCTCAATTCGACCGTATATTTTTTTTTTGTTTGTTCGCGGATAACTCCGTCGTTTATGAACTCATTTTGATGATTCTTTTTTTGTTGAAAATGGGAGATCTCAATTGTGGTACCATAGTAATTTCATCGAGATCTGATAAGTATCTCTAGAGATATGGAGATAAACACCTCAAACTTGGTAATGAAAATTAATAGCGCGGCATTTGAAGTCAGTTAGTTATCGTAGTTTTTTAAACGATCTTATAATGATTCATAAATATATCTACACTAGCTGATACCCGCGACTTCGTTCACGTACACCACGAATTTAGTAGCCTATGTTCATCCTCATTCTATAAAGTATATCCTTGTTAAATTTCAGTAAAATCGGACCGTCCGTTTAGGCGTGATTAGGTAACAAACAGACAGTTTACAGAGTTACAAACGTTTTTTAACCGACTTCACAAAAAAGGAGGAGGATGGAGGATCTCAATTCGACTGCTTTTTTTATATTTGTTACCTCAGAACTCCGTCAAATCTGAACCGATTTTTTTTTTTTTTTTTTTTTTTATAGGTATTTTTTATGCCTCCCGTTTGGTTCCATTCAAATTTTATCGAGATCTGATATATTCCTTCGGAGATATATATATGGACATAAACGATATAAACAAATTTGTATACTTTGATGATATGTTTCTAGTTAGTATTTTGACTATCGCGGCATGTGAAGTCGGTTTTTTCGTTTTGTACGATCATAAATTATCTAATATAATATTGGTACGGAAGTAAGGAATGTGGGTTGCACATTACTTGTAATCTTGTGAAAATTTCAACATGTAGAAATCGTGAACAATATAATCATAGAGAATTCTATGCTTCAACATAATATCTCAACGCTATAATCAATTTAACTTCCCATATATAAACGAACTTACAACAAATCTAAATCAATCCATAAGCAATAATGATATTCTCAATCGACACACCAATATAACAACAACGTTCGCGTGTCTTGCGCGTACGCATTGCGTAACGCCACAGACAAATACACAGTAACTAGGTAGTAACGCCGTAGATAAATTACATAGTTACTGGGCAGTAACGCCACAGGTAAATATATATGTAGTTACTTGGTGGTAACGGCGTCATAGATAAATACATAGTTACTTACAGACAGTAACTCCAAATACAAATGCTACTATATACATAGTAACATCACATACGAATACACACACAGTTACTATGAAGTTCCACAGAATAATGAATAGTACAAATAGTATAGTACCACAGAATAAATAATAGGTAGTACGTAGTAGCACCATATATATGGACATTACATAGTTACTTGAATGCTACGTAACCAATGACATTGAGCCAGAATGTGGGTTACGCTGTGACATCGACTCTCAGTTCAAAAATGATTTATTGATATTAGAGCTTGTTTAGAGAAGCAGCTTGATTAGTAATTATTGGCAATGATTTTGGAACACATGATCATTTTTATCATATCTTGGTAGGTATAGAAATCTGTTTTTTTAGTAAACAAGCCTATTCTTTGTAGAAAGAAGCACAAAGATACGCTTCCTTTCAGTACCTACTCCATGTTATAGCTCTGCGGGAAAACAGCAAACGGGAGCTCGTTCCACGTTTTACATGTATAGAGGGGAAACAATCACTTGAAACGAGATGAGAGCAAAGTTCAAGTCTCGATAATGTAATCGATAATAGGAGATATTCCGTTACAGTACATAGTCTTGACGACGTAGATATTGTATCTTGATTGAATTGACTTAATGTCTTAGCTTCCCAGAATGGCTCGCGTGTAAGCCCAGACTATAATAAAGCTGGCCAAGTGCGAGTCAGCATCGCGTCTCTTATCGCACACTTAGGGAGGGTTCCGTACAATACGAAACATAACAGAGTTTCAACCTCATTTATTTGATTAATTTATATTACCAAGAATATTTGGTTTGGTCGCGATCTAGAAAGAAGGGGCTCGTTTACTAGCGCCATCTATTTCATTTTGCCGAAACTAATTAGATAGATGGCGTTTAAAAACGTGTTTTTTGTACCCCCTTTAATTTTTAACTTTATTTTGTTTTTAGTATTTGTTGTTCTAGCTGCAACAGAAATACACCATCTATGAAAATTTCAACTGTCTAACTATCACGGTTAATGAGCTATAGCCTGGTGACAGACAGACAGACAGACAGACAGACAGACAGACAGACGGACAGCGGAGACTTAGTAATAGGGTCCCGTTTTACCCTTTGGGTACGGAAACCTAAAAACGTTTGTGACCCTGTCACTCGTCTGTTTGTTACCTAATCACGTCTAAACAGAAGATCCAATCTTACAAAAATTTAACAAAGAGATACTTTAGAGCACGAGGATGAATATAGGCTATTTACTGATAAAATTCTTTGGGTATACGTGAACGAAGTCCCGGAGTATCAGCTACTGGTAAATGAAGGCCTTGAGTATAATATACCTTGGATTTTAGTGTATTCTTACACACAAACCGGCATAAAAAATAGGGCACTGTTTAACGGCGCACGTTCGATGGCCACAATACAAACGGTCCTATTCTCGTCGATCGTAAAACCGTTTATCTGCCACTTGTGCGAATGCACTTCAAAAAGAATTTCTATTGATCTATATGTTAAAGTTAGTGCTGTTTAGACTCAAATAGTGTGTATCGTAGCATGTGGAAAGAAGTTAGTCTCTGCCTACCCCAACGGGAAAAAGGCGTGATTGTATGTAGGTATGTATGTAGAATTAATTAAAAGGAAACATCTTTCATGGTCAAAATTGGACGTATAAAACGTTCAATTTTGACCTTCTTTTCTTTCTTTTTCAACCGACTCCTAAAAAGGTGGCAAATAGAAATATGGCCCATCAAAAATCTTAAAGAGGTTATAAGAATGCCTATATTTCTTTTTGCAATTGGTTGGTCAAAAAAAGCAAATGATAGGGGCGTAGCTACAGCAGACCTTGATTTTTTGTAGAAACAAATTTTGCTCTAGAAGCATTTTCCAGGGACTAAACGGGGGAATACATTTGTATGGAAAAGTGCACCCCTCGTTCCGTCTTAAGTCTCACATGCCCTGTAATTTTACTGGACATTCCTATTTCACGGCTGAATTAATTAGCAAAGTGGTGGTACCGTCTCACGCGGACTAGCAGAAGCTCCTTCCACTACAAGAAAATATACTGCAATCAACATCCCAATATGAATGAACCAAAATTTAAAAAATCTCCTTGAACCATTTGAATTTATCACAATTAACAATCTTTAGTCTGACTTAATCGACCAATGATAAATTGCACATAAAAACCATCATAGGATGCAAAAACGTAAATAATAACAGCAAAAACATTTTTCAACTCACGACATAGGCGTAAAAACTCTTGATACAATAGGAGCTGACGACCATTTCGAACGCATCGCTTTGTTAGGGCCGCAACGGATTTGATACCAAAATAAATAAGCATCTATTTTACAACTATGTATTTATTCATGTACGAAATTATATTAAATTTTGAATGTGATGCATTGGAATGTAAAAAGATATCTTCTATCGAACAATATAGATAATATGTATTACCGTGATAATACGATAATACATACCCTCAAACTATCATAAAAAAGGCAGACAGATTCGTGCCGAACACCCGAGTGAACGCAAGTTCAGTAATATTAAATGCTTGAGAAATACGCTTTCGCGCTCAGTTTGCTACCAAGCGGCAGCAGGATCGGACGCTTCCGCAGTATTAATTCGCAGCGTTGCTTACGTAGTAATAATGCCGGACTGAGAGCGGAAACTTATTACTCAAGAATTTAGTATAACTGATTACTCGTGGTCACTCGGATGTTCGGCACGAATCTGTCTGCCTTTTTTATGATAGTCTGAGTACATACCATTATGTACATACAACACATTATAAGTACCTTCTCTTTACTGACGTCATATACACAAAGTACATTAAACTTAATTAAAATGTTAAGTGCAATAGGCGATATTCTGACTAAAACTAATTTTCCATACTATTTTTGGATAATAATAAAATTGATCAATGACAACGGTGTGATTATCAAAGACAATAAAAAATTATAATTTATACAATAAGTATCGAGTTCGAGTAATTTTCTATCAATCAATCTATCAATGAATCAATAATTTATTTGCTATAAGTACGGCTACAAAGGCTAATTACATTATAATAATAGGTCCTCTTATTTATAACCTTTTGGGCAAGCAAATGGTATTTACTATTTGTTACAATACTATTGATAATTATAATATGTTCTCATCGTAACTAACTAATCAACCATTTCATGTTTATATTTTGTTAATAATTCCATTCATATTAATTATCAATCAAAATTTCATAAGTAAAAACAACACAAGTGAAAACCACACAATAAATAAAAATTGAACATTGGAATGTCTAAAACCATCGCTAAGGAGATGGAAATAGAAACTACTTAATGTTATTATCATATCGTTATTGTTGGCGTAGATTTTTTTTTTGTCTGATAGGCTAGATAAGAGATTGACCACTATTACGATGTAACGGTAGCACACATGCTTCTAGAGTCAGTGTATCCTAGGCCAAGCGTGTTCACCATCTTTGACCACATAATTGCTAACCACATATAAGAAAAAAAAAAAAAAAAAAAGTTTGTGTACTTATGTACACGCGTTAGAAGTTATACTTCTGTGGCGTATGGAAAAAAAATAACTAAAATGCAGCAGTGATTAACGATAAATATTAAAATTAATCAAAAAGATTTTATTTAAAATAAAAAAGGTTTTATTAACGTAAAAATATGACGTTAAATATGACGTTCTTACGAAATGACATATACAACTTGAACATAGTCATGCCACCTAGAACTAACTTCACGGTGTAGAATTTAGGTGTCGGTGTGCGCGCGCATCGTACCACCTAGAACTAACTTCACGGTGTTAAATTTAGGTGTCGGTGTGCGCGCGCATCGTAAAAATTCACTCTCATCATTATTCTCTATCGCGCCACAAGAAGTATAACTTCAAAAACTATATCTCGTCTAGTGGTAAGCGACGATGTAGTCGAAGACGGTGAACATATTCGATTTCATTGGAAAAAATAAAGTTTTTAAATGGTCTGTAGCTCCTCTCCCACGATTCTATTCTAAGTTATTGACACATTACTTAATACACGGATCGCGTGTCCAGGCAAAGTTGAACAAAGGAAGTTCTACAAAATAAGGCGATGTCACACTAAGGCTACGTTCACATTTAGCTCTGGACAAAAGGTAGACAATGCACCGGCAATGCATTAAATTATTAAGTTATAAACCTGTTCGTCGTACTTCATTGACGGCGAAGACTGTGTCCACTTCCTATTAAGGATCCTGCGATTGCTGCTCTTAACAGCAATAATTACTGTGCGTTTCGTAATACCAAATATTTTCCTCTTGTATTTAAGTTTTTTTTAAATTTAGTTATTATTATTCGCATTTCACATATTTTGTTGGTACCTATTACAATTTGTTTTTGTTTCCTTGATAATTTAATAAAATCTACATTCCTAAACAAAAAAAACTATTAGGTACAAATAGTGAAATGCATTTCGGTATAATAGTACTTATACAATACTATCCGAATAACAGCAAACTAGGGAATATATACCTACCTAATTAAGTGGTAGGACTCCTGCTATAGTCTGGCCATTACTGCTGTACACTCCCTGAGGTATGCGCGCGGCGAGACGGGGGGGACGCGCTCCGTCAGTCTGCCGTCCCCACAGTCTGTTTCCCCTGCTCCCACCTCGCCGCGCATACCTCAGGGAGTGTACACCAGTAATGGCCAGACTATAGTCCGCCTGTGGCAATACCACCACTTAGCCAAATTAATTTACAGCCGTGAAAAAGGAATGTTTTTCGGTTGAAATGGCAAGGTGTCTAGTGAAATTACAGGGCATGTAAGACTCAACATCTTTATGTCTCAAGGTAACAGGCGTAGTGCAGGAATTTTGCATACCGATGTATCTGTAATAGGTAGACGTCATCGTTTACCATCAGGCGAGCGTCGTGATTGTCCTGTTAACTTAAATCTATAAAAAAAATTACCTAATTTTGTTATAAATATTGTGACCTAGGCGATGATATAATTTCATGCACTGTTGCATAATCTACAATACAGCTTCGCGTGCAAGCAAATGAGTAATTCGTCTAATATGTACGCACCCTAAGACCTTACAATCGGTGGGAATGTAATTTATAACGTTATTAACATTGGATTCGGCTTGAATTATGATTTGCTTTGAAGGTATTCACGATCTAATATGGATTTAGTCGCACTTATTGACTCACCTATATTAATACAAGGCTAGAGAACTAAGCGAAGTTCTGATATATACAAAAGTATGCATTTATAAATTAAAAGTGGAAAACTAGTATTCAAAAACCTAGTTATCATTATAATTTAATATAAAATGAAATATGTAGCTAAAAAACTATGTGCAGGTAACAAAATTATTTGAACGCGTAATGCCCCGAAAGGATTTGTTTACAAAACTCCAATAAAATTGCGTTGCTCTACCGTTTATTAACATTAATTTGTGTCGGGGGATGAAACTCCAATATAAACCGGGTAGGTACCTACGATTTTTTAATTAAAATCCTCTGTGAACGAAATAATGGGGCTACAACAGAATTAGGTGAGAATATAGGTCAGTAATGAGATAAAAATATTGGATGCTCAAATTATTTTGTACACTTTTGCTGTGGTACTGCATCCATTTTATTTTTTTTTAGGTTGAGGTGGGGCAATAACACGCTTGGGTGAAAGCAGAAATAAAATGTTATTTTTTTAACGTGAAATATCCTAACTTAAAACAAGATACAATAAACATATTTAAATGATATGTAGTTGCAGATTGTGTGATGATGAACACGCCTACAAAATTACAGAGATTACGCCTACGAGATTACCAGATATACAGCGCTTGGTGCAATTCGTTGCTGGCAAGAAATTCTGCAACGAAAACTTTGATTGCACTTATTGTTTTTTTTTTTGGCAAAATTATTTTCACTGTTCTTGCAGAAGCTTTATGTGAAGTCAAAAGGCAAGGTAAATGAGAAAAGTATAATTTAAGATTGTTTAAAAAACTACAAGAACCGAATTCAAAGGCCGGGCTATTAATTTTCCGTAACAATTTTGAGGTGTTTATCTCCACATATCAGGAGATGCTGAACATATCTCGATGAAATTTAAATGGCACCACCTACGACGTATACCCTTTAAAAAATAAACGAATTTTTCATATCAGTTCACGCGTCTTCCAGTAATTGATGAACATAAATAAAAATAACCGGTCAAGTGCGTGTCGGGCCACGCGCAGTGTAGGGTTCCGTAGTAGCCTGTTATTCAATGCAAGTCTTTACCCGTTACAAACAAGCAACTAGGTACTCCGTCTTTGTCACTTTAAAGGATTTATTCTAAGGATTTTGTATTTGGTACAAAATTATCCAACACCAAAGTTCAACGACTATTACTGCTAAACTAATAAAGTTATCTTAACCGCTATAGTTTTCCTTTAAAGTTCATGAAATGCGCTATTAACACGAATTTTTCTAGATTTTTCAAGCCAGCAGTTTAGATTTTAGAGGGGGGGCGGGACGCCCTACTGGAAAAAAAATTTGCACTTCAAAGTTTAATATTTCGTAAATGGAGCATTAGCAACCTTTAAGCCAATTCAAAAGCCTATTCAACGATACCCCATACTAGACGATGAAAAAAAAATTCATCCCCACTTCTCATATAGGGGAGCTACCCTAAAAAAAAAATTTTCACAGTTTTATTTCAGCACTTTGTCGGCGTAATTTATATACATATCCCCACAAAATTACAGCTTTCTAGTATTAAGGGTCTCTTAGCAAAACCTCGGACAGACAGACAGACAGACAGACGGGCAGACGAAACTATAAGGGTTCCTTGTCAGGACTACGGAACCCTAAAAAGATTCCGACGAATTGACAACCTCCTACTTTTTTGTGAAGACGGTTAAAAATCATAAGGCGTGTAAGCCTTAACGTCAAGTTTTTTCAAAGTAACCAGAATTGAAACACAAATGTATATGTACAAACAAACAGATGGACAAAAACAGTAATCATAAAGTACGAAACTCAAAAAAATAACACCAAAATAATAAATAGGTACTAGTTTCTAGTCTTACCTACGAGTGCACGCTACGAGTTCGCGTCGCGCTTCATTTATCTTTAGGTACACATTACACTAATAAAATTAAACATGAATTTCTAGGAACTCGAAAGAAACTCGTTAAATCGTACTTAACAACATTGCTTCAATAGCCTGCATGCATGCACGCTCACTGTAAAGTGTAAATGCATAACCTACCTATATACGTATCTACACTTAACCCCTGCTCATAATTATTTTGACGATTTTCGTATTGTGGCTTAAGGATTTTGTACCCTTAGTACGAGTTTTTATCGTAAACGCTTTTGACAGGTCTCACATAGTTTTCGACTCATTCTGGCTCTCTGATTGGTCTAAATTTAGTGAAGTGTAGTAACCACTAGAGGCGCTGTACTGTTTTCATACAAAATTTGTTCGATATACGATGTCGAGTTTGGTATTAAAACTCGTACAAAGGGTCCAGGTTTTAAACCCCCGATGACATAAGAAGGGTTGATATAAGTTTGGACGTGTGTATATGTATCGTAGCTCCTATACGGATGAACCGATACTCTTATATTTCTTTTTTTTTAAATAGTTTTATTTATATCTTACTAGCGGTGCCCCGCGGCTTCGCCCGCGTTAAAAGCTATTTTAATTTATCGAAATCTTTTCTTTCATAATAACATTCTCCTGGCAATAACAAACGCAACAAACACAAAAAAAATGTGAAATCGGTCCAGCCGTTAACGCGTAATGCCATGACCAAGGGAAATGGGGATTTAATTTTATATATAAAGATAAGCTTGCGTTTGACCACTATCTCGTCGGAATGTGAACTCACTAGGCTTGGAATGGCGTGACTATTAAAGTATGTGCTACTGGAACACCGTAATACCCGGTTCAGACCAGGCGATTCCAGTCATTGAACTTCCTAGGGATGTTTGATACAAGTTACAAAAAATACCCAATCGATATTTTTTATCGATTAAATCGCGCTTGATTAGCAAATCAAATAGTTTTATTCGAAACCATATTATCGCTGTATAATGCACGCTTTTTTGTCCTTTCAAAACAAATAATTGATTAACGAAACGAGTACTTATAACCGGTACTTACTAAGTATCGATACTAAAAGTACTTGGAATCGAAAGACAAGTACATCCCTAGCCAGTTAAACGACTAGAATCGCCTAATGTGAACTCGGTATAAGGTAATGGCGGCAGATTTTCTCCGTGATGGTCGAAAGCCACTTTTTGGTAGCAAGGCGTAACATCGATATAACGCCCCTACTACCCGTGAACGGACGCCCATGCTAGGATTTGAACTGGTGACCTCCCGATTAGAACTCAAACCATTCATCCTTTACGCCAATGGGTCGTCACTGGACACTATTGCTTTAGGTCTGATGAGTATAAAGTAGGTACGTTTGAGAAACAGTGTCCAATTTAAGCGGCAATAGCCCAATGGATATCTTTGCATGAAAGCACTTCCAAATCCAGTAAATACATAAATTATATTTAATAATAATAATAATACCTAACGTCAAATAATGTGTTTAAAACAAACAAAACAATTATAAACATAAAATAAAAATATATACAAAAATAAAACAGTTAAATAAAACATCTACAAGTAACATTAAAATCTTATTACAAAAATATTTAAACAATACAAAAATATTATAATTCATTTCAATTTTATATTCTGCTCCTTTTTTCAGCCTCTCTCAATTAGTCTTATAATTTTTCATGTGCCCAACAGGGTCCATAATGATCTCATGTACCTAGATATCTAGATATAAGAACTTTATGAACAACAATAATGGAAGCAATAAAATATTGAGTATTGAGTATTGGATAAGGTGTCGGCTAGCGAGCGATAGGTCGTGAGTTCGATCCCCACCTATTGTACTATTGATGTGAACCCACTCCAGACACAAGCATATTTAGCTTATTGGAGGGGTTAACAAGAATACTAGTAATGTTCAACCCACATTGCTAGTAAGCTTTTAAAAAAAAGAAGAAAATTTACCCGACTACATCAACAGAAAGATCATATTAAGACCATTTGTATCAACTCGAAAGTAAAAGTGTATTTAAAACATTCATATCTTTGTCGTTGCAATGACATAAGTGAGTAAAATCTTAAAGCGTCATGAAAAGTGGGTTAAAATTTGCAATAAGAAGATATACTCCATTGTAGTCCAAGTAGGCAGTTGAATGTTCAATAGAAACAAAAAGTTTCTAATAGTGAAGTTTGCAAAAGGAAAAGCTCAGAGAATTCTAAATTTAAATCGAATATTTACGTAACGCAATGATTTTGAAATTATAACTTCTTAAAAAACTGAAGAAGTATTAATCCATAAAAAATCCTGTAGTGTGGTACGGAACCCTACTAGTGCGAGTCCGACTTGCACTTGGCCAGTTTATTAAAATTGGACTCGTACTCGTAGGGTTCCGTAACACAGTAGAGTATTTTATAACTATTATTCTTCGCCACCAAAAAAATAACTTTGTTTTACATAGTGCTTGTATGAAAAACAAAGTTAAATTTGCAGTTGCTATATCTCAAAAATAACTCACTATATCTCGTTTAAACCAATTTTCGTTGAAAGTGTTTATTGATATCTACAGACTATGATTTATTGTTATGATATAATGATTGACTTTGAGAAAAAATGGTTTTGGGAACCTCATTATCATTTTTAAAGAATATAGACAAGACACTCCACCCCGCACGTATAGGTATGATGCATTTTTTTTTTGTTTTAGTACTATGTATGGGGGAGCCCCCCTTACTGTTTTATTATTTTCATTTTTGTATAAAAATCATAAAGCGGTTCAGAGAATACACCTACCTACCCAGACGGACAGACAGACATGACGAATCTAAAGGGGTTCCGTTTTTTGCCATTCGGCTACGAAACCCTAAAAAAGAGTTTGTGTTGTTATGACTTGTTATTATGACAAAAGAGAGGAAGCGCCAAAAATACACCACAGCAAACTCAGCCATATTTTAACTAAAACGCATTTATGAATAAGGCTCTTTCCTAACTAATAACTCGCACTGCCTCGAGCCAAAGACGTAGCGTGAATAGAAGCGACGTATTTTGTAAGTGATGTGAGGTGAGAAATTTGCGAGAGGTCGCTGCCAATCAGAGTAAGGTCAATGCTGAATGGCAGTTTATTACACACCATAAAAACGTTATAGTAGGTGTTAGTGCTACTACCTGACACGAGTTTGGGACCCATTGTTTAGTATTTAATTTGACATAAATTCGTGAGGAGCAATAAAATGTTGTAGGTCAGATTGAAGGTTGACGTTTATATGGGTGGAGATTTTAATGATTACATATAATTAAATCCTTAACCCACGCCGCTGGAGTACATAAAAGAACTAAAATAACAAAAAAATCCTTTCTTATGGGTTGCTTTCATAGATCACCAATTACCGAAGGTAAAAACCGTAAGTAATAAATAATAATAAAAAAAAAATTAAGTTAGTGTCAAATAATTGTATTTTTACACATATCATATTACAAATAATATTTAAAAAATCTCGCACGAGTAATTGATAAGTTGCTAAACTTACTCAATAAACAAACAACACACAATGTAAAACATAAAACGTTTCGATCATATAAACTACAACAAAAATCCAGTTTACACACTATTCACCCAACCCTTCACATTAGCAAGCCAAACAACAAAGTGCAATTCGTCCTTGTCAAATTACAACCAATAAATCAAAGCACCTTATCTTTAGCGACAGCTGGCTCTCACACCACGCGCCATACGAAGCGCCAGTGACCTAAATAGTGGCACAATGTGAAATGGCCACCCCATGACGTAACGGCCTCTGAAAATGACGTGTTTCGTATTACCTGCCCCAAATGATGATTATATTGTTTACGTCTCGAAGGAACGGCTAATGAGTCGTGTTGTATGATGACCTTTGCGAGGATTCATTCGAGTCTCATGGAAAACAAGTGACTGCGTAAAATAAGGTTTCTTGACGCAATGTTGATCAAGGGAACAGATTGAAACCTTTGTGTGTTGTGTTTATTTTTTGTATTGCGGGTTATACCAACGTCCCAGTCTTTTATTAAGAATTTAGTTGCCTATGTTGGTCCTCATTCTATAAAGTATCTCCTTGTTAAATTGCAGTAAGATCGAATCGTCCGTTTAGGCGTGATTAGGCGTTTTTAAAATATTAGTTGTAGCTAGATTAGTCTGTAAAATGAAAATACTGTAGTAAATTACTGTAATTTTACAGTATTAACTAGCTGAGCCCTGCGGCTTTGCCTGCGTTTAAAATTATCCTATGCTAGTCCAGGTTAAAAATATCTATACAGACTAATCTATACTACTTTTATAAAAACGCCTAATCACGCCTAAACGGACGATTCGATCTTACTGAAATTTAACAAGGAGATACTTTATAGAATGAGGATGAACATAGGCTACTAAATTCTTGGTGTAAGTACCTACGTGGACGAAGTCAGCTAGTATATCATATTTCATCCAAATACAATAATTTTAAATGTGAACAACCGGCAAACTCCTAATTTAACATATTCATATAAGTAATTATGTTATTTTTACACGGTCATAGCCAAGTGTAGTATCTCTAATAAACTGTGGCCTAACTAGTTTAACCCAAAGTTCCTAAGGTCACAGAATAAATAACAGTCGCTATTCGAGTGTTTTATTAGTCATGCTGACCAGATGGTTTATATAACAACGTTGTAATTCTTTCTAATCCTTTTAGTCCATTGAACATCAAACATATTTCGTGTCGGTAACCGTGAACTGCTTACCTCTGGAAATTAATTGAGTAACTTTTTGTGGATGCATTATCTTACTCACATTTGTATTTGAGTAGAATGGAGAAGAACTTACCTGAAATAAATAAAAACAAAGTTAGTTTTCAGTAAAAATAAGGCATACCAATCGTACATGTGCTATTAGCCTAAGCGGTACTGCGGTACTTGTTAACGGTACCTTATAATAGCATAAGTAATATTATATTTTAAAAGCATAAGTAGGTAACAGTATTATATTCTATGCCTGAGTCGAAGTCCCCCAATTTTTCCTTTATCAGAAACAGTTCTGATAAAGGAAAAATTGGGGGACTTCGTGTCACGAGTCAATAAGTATATCCTGGGTAAGAGCGCAACATCATCAACCGCATCATCATTTAACACCAGGTGACACAATCGTGAAGCACCTACAGCGTATTCTGTCTGCTGTTGCTTGCTACGATGTCACACACACACACAGACACATACACACACAGACACACAAATACACACGTCAAACTTTTACCAGCACTTCTTTTTGCGTCAGGGGTTTATAAAGAATTGACAGGAAGATATGGGGCTCTATTTTTTTTCTAGCGCTCTTTTGTTTTTCCACTAAAACTACATTGTTTTCTAGTGGTGAGTCAAGCCACTTCTTTTACTCCCATTTATTAGAGCACAAAGGCTCATCAGCACAAAAATAACCAGTGTGAATGACAGCCCTAACCAATCTGCGCCTCTGAACGAATTGTGTATGCAAACTACTATGGTGTATTTTTGTTCTTTACGCTTTTCGAAGATTTCTGTCGATTTCGTGTGTTTTGACCGATTTTTATAGACGAAATCGAATAATTAGACATTCTGCAATATAGAGCGAAGATTTAACGCAATTAAGGAACTGTCCTACTAAATTAATCGTGATGATGACGTTGCGACCGATATTTGTCGTATTGTGTAGTATAGAACGAGATGTATAATTGTAATACAGTATTTCTGTTTACTAGCATCTCCATCTTTATATAAAGTCTTGACTTACGCTATTCACTAGTGATCGGTATAAGTCAAGGCCTTTACTAAAGAAAAAAAAACATATAATATAAGTAGTTTTGTTAAGATCTATCGACTGCACATCGCGAGTTCGTTTCTGATTCGAAACAATGAGTTTCATGTTTCTGAAGATGTCCAACAGATCCTGTTTTACATATATGGGATATAAATAACCTGGAGCTATGCTCTTTCGAACAAAAAACAACATTATTCACAAGAGTTAAGTAAAACAAAGAGGTAGGTAATATATTCTCATTTTGAGTAGTCTAAGCACATATTTTGTAATTTTGAAAAAAAATTGAGATTTGTCTGTAAAAATGCTACAAAAGTTATTAATTAAAAACGGGAATTTCACGTGACTTACGCGATGTCACCGTAGTTATATCGACATCGCGTAAGTCATATACAATTCCCGTCCTTATGTTGATACGCTGCAAAAGACCTAAAGCTAATAAATATGGCGTTGAGTTACAACTTAGGTATGCGTCAAACCATAACTCTATATGCGTTATGACTTATGATGATTCCCGTCATTCTACATAGTTCCCTCACAATGATTACAAGACAGGAACACGCGGCACGTTTACACGGACATTTCATCTGCTCAGTTCTATATCGAGCATTGTAAAAATAAATGTGGATCTATTATAATGGCTCTTCTAGACAACTTTAATTCTAGGGCGCCATTTGTCGAAGGACGCTTTGGATTTTTATGTGATTTTATACATAAGTAAAATATACTAGAATAACACCTGAAATAGGTATTCTTAATATTACCATCAATGCTCATAAGAAATATAACTTCGCTACTTTATTTCATGTCGATTTATATTTTGCCAAAATTTCCATGGTATTTTCCTTGTGAGATTTCATACCACGATTATTTTTTTAAACCTACGCTATTATATAATAGCTATTTTCCATCGCTTCGCTTGCTTTAAAAAGTATAACATTTTTTTAGGGTTCCGAACCCAAAGGGTACCAACGGAACCCTATTACTGAGACTCAGCTGTCCATCTGTCTGTCTATGTTTGTCTGTCTGTCTGTCCGTCTGTCACCAGGCTGTATCTCATGAACCGTGATAGTTAGATGGTTGACATTTTCACAGATGATGTATTTCTGTTGCCGCTATAACAACAAATACTAAGAACGGATCAAAGTTAAAAATTAAAGGGGGTCCCCATACAAAAATTGTGTTTTTACTATAGCGCCATCTATTAACGATTATAATAACCTTATTAATAAATAATATTAATTACCTACCTTTTTGTTTACGTTCACTTAGTTGGTGTTAGAAGTTCGTTAGATGGCGTTGTAGTTAATAAGCATGTTTGGTATTGACACGGTAATATAATAATTATACTTATATATTATTATACTGCGATTCGGAACCCTCCGTGTGCGGGACAAAAGTCTGACTCGCACTTGGCCAGTTTTATTTTTGTCTTGCACGCCAGTCCTAGTTTCCTAGTCCTGGAAATGTTTCCTATTTTACCATCTTTGCTGTCTGTATGCCAAATTTATTTAATATCCATTTAGCCGTTATTGCGTTACATTCATATGAGCCCCGTTGGCGTAAAGGATCGAAGGTTTGACTTCTAAGCGAGAGGTCGCCGGTTCTAATCCTATCACGGGTGCTCATCCACAGGTGGTAGGAGTACGATGTTCCGTCTTTTTGTAAAGTCGGTTAAAAGTAGCTTACCACTATCAAAGAGAAAATCTGCGGCCATAACCTTACGGTGTTTCGGCAGCACACAGCCCTTGAGAGTCAGAGTATTCTAGGCCTAGCGTGTTCACCATCTTCGATCACATCATCACTTACCAACGGGTGAGATAATGGTCAAACGCTTAGACTATACGTTATAAAAAAAATTACAAGTGAATTCCTAGGTTTATATATAGATAGGCAACTGACATGGAAACACCACATTGACAATCTAGTAAAAAGAATAAATAGTTTAGCATACGCTCTATATCATCTTTCAAAAGTAGTTAACCGTGAGACAGCAATAACTGCTTACCACGGTACGGTTGCATCACTGTTAAGATATGGGGTAATTTTTTGGGCTAACTCTACAAATAAGCACGATGTGTTTCTGGCACAAAAAAGATGCGTAAGAGCAATCATGAAACTCTAACCAACAGATAGTTGTAAGCCACATTTTAAGACGTTGAAAATTTTAACTTTACCTTGTTTATACATCCATGAAATAGTAATATTTGTGAAACAAAACCTTGACCGTTTCGAAACTTTAGCAGACGTGTATAATTTTAATATGAGAAATAGATTAAGACTGTGTAGTAGGCCGTGTAGAACATCTCTCATGAGCAAAAGCGTATTCAGCATGACTCCAAAAATTTATAATAAACTCCCAAAGGACTTAAAGGAGTGCGACTTGGCCAGTTTCAAGAAAAAATTGCGAGATATATTAATTGAAAAATGTTATTATAGTGTCAACGAATTTTTCAATGATGACTTTAATATTGGACACACATTTTAACATGACATTTTAACATTTCGATTTATCTATATGTTATATTTTAATAATTTGACTTTTTTATTACACTTATTTTATTATTTTTTATTTGACACGATATTTGTAATTATTATTGATTAGAAATGCTTAGATTGTAATTTAATTTAAACTTTCATATTTTTAGTTATTCTTATTATTTGTTAGTATGTAGTTACTTATTATCTTAATATTTGAATGCCTTATGGCTCAGACTGTAATGGGACTACTACAAGCATTATCATCTGTGCATATTCTAATTCACCTACATTCTGACAAATAAATGATTTGATATTTGAATTACTGAAAGAAACGCAAAACTGGACTGCACGAAAAATTTATATGGCATTTTTCATTCCACCAGTTTCAGGGGGGAAAATTGAAATACATAATGCCGCCAAAATCGGCCTTTTAATTTCTTTAACTTTGATATACCACACTCATAATTAAGTCTAATCCAACGACACTTCTCAAACTGTAATCTATCAAACCGTTCAGGCTACAGAGCGTGCCAAAGAAATAATATACATACATACGCTTGATAAACAAAACCCTCTTTCTGGAGCAGTCAGGTAAAACTATGTATAAAAGTATAAGTATCTAAATCTAATCTAATGTAAATAAACTGGCCAAGTACAAGTCGAACTCGCACTCGTAGGGTTCCGTAACACAGTAAAGTATTCTATAACTATGATATTTCGCTACTACAAAATTTACTTTGTTTTTCATAGGGTTTGTATGAAAAACAAAGTTATCTTTGCGGTCGCCATATCTCAAAAACTGCTGACTGTATCTCGTTCAAACCAATTTTCGTTGTTAGTTTTTATTGAGATCTACAGGATATATTTTTTTTAGATTTTTCACTCCCATACTTTAAAAGTTAGAGGGGCGGGGGGGACACACATTTTACCGCTATAGACGCGCCTATCTTTCAAATGATTGACTTTGAGAAAAAATGATTTTAGAAACCTCAATGTCATTTTTAAAGACCTATCCATAGACATCCCACACGTATAGGTTTGAAGAAAAAAAAAAATTTTGTTTCAGTTCCATGTATGGGATGCCCCCTTAAACTTCTATATTTTTTATATTTGTATAAAAATCGGAAAGCGGTTTACAGAATACATCTACCTTTCAATTTTCAATTCTGTAGTCCTAACAGTTTCGGGATAAAATGGCTGTGACATGACGGACGGACAGACAGACAGACAGACAGACATGACGAATCTATAAGGGTTCCGTTTTTTGCCATTCGGCTACGGAACCCTAAAAATGTATAAGTATCCTACATCCATATTATAAAACACTAGCAGCACCTCGCGGTTTCACCCTGTAGTATCCGTTTACATGAGAATACGGGAATAAAATATAGCTTATTTAACTCGCTGATAATCTAGGTTTCCATTAATGAAATAATTTTGGAAATCGGTCCAGTAGTTTTCGAGTTAAATTGCAACAAACAAACATTCTAAAATCAAATCTTTCCTTTTTGTAAAATCAGTTTAGATGTGCTTAATTACAACGTATTTGCATGATAGTAGGATATACTATATATTATATATAGATAGACTTGCCATTTACCACCATAATCCATCACAATATTTCAGTAATAGCGTGTTGACTCTATAATATATTATAAAATATTCACAACACAATATTTTCTGTAATATATTACGCCCAGAAACCTTATAAAAAACTGTACGCATAAAAACGTGTTTCAAGTATAATTAAAATGATTTAAGATGTATTTAATGTAATATCTTGATATTTTCAGCGTGTGGTGACAATACAGTTACACGATGTCTAATTCGCACATTAATATTTAGGATACTGTCGTTATTTTCAAACATATAGTAATTATTTTGACTTCACAAAAATATATATTTTAACGGAATTCATGAATGTTCTTTTTCTAGCCTTCGACCACAACCCCGGCGCAAAAAGAAGGGCTATTATATTATATGGATATTTACAGGTTTTTTTCATGTTTACATGATCATGATAATTGATTATGACTTATTATATATAATTGAATTTAGACGTGTATATGTGCATATAATAATACTGCCTACATACTGAAAACTGCTTTGTACTTTGAACTCAACTTTTTGCTACCACCTTCAAGTTGTAAAATCTGTCGCCCAAGCATCTAATCTGTACAAACATACTTACAAAATATATGTACATATGAACACGAGAAGGCCAGTTACAACCTTAAAGATGGAAAATCTATCGCCAGACATCTGATATGTTTCGGCAGCTATACTTAAGAGCCAGTTCCCATTCCTAGGCCTAGCGTATTACAATCCTCGACCGCATCATAGCTTACCAACAGGTGATATAGTTGTCAAACGCTAGCTAGCCTATTTAACATAAAAAAAACTTTGATACTTTATAACGCAGGCAAAACCTCGGGAAGTTAAACTAATTCTTGCTTATGTCACAAATCTGAAGACCTTTGAAAGTTATTTAAGGCGGAGCTACGTCGGAATCTATTAAGGGCAGTATAAATAGAAACCCATTATGTGCGTCGACGAACCGTTGCAGTTTTACTCGAATATATTTTGTCTAAGTATATCTGTTTGAACGTGCGTTCCAGCTTTCTGTCAACAGTTATTAGAATTCTGTTAAATGTTAAAGCATTTTATTACAGGAAAGCTCTAAAATCACAAAATTACCCGATTACTATATACTTATATTTTATGGGAAATCTAAGGATACGTAGCTACAGGTTTCGAGTGTTAGTGGGTTTAACATAATTTTCTGATGAATAAATGAATGTTTGTTTCAAGTTTGAAACAATAGATTTTTTATATGTGATAGGCTAGCAGTTGACCACTATCTTATGTGGTCGGGGATGGTAAACACGCTAGGCCTAGAGTGGCCTGACGTCAAGGGTTGTGCTGCCGGAACACCGTAAGGTAAAGATGAAAACGTTTTTTTGTAAATAAACATTTTTCTTTTCTTTTTGACCTACTTTCAAAAATAAGGAGGTTCTCAATTCGTCTGTATGTATTTTTGTTTTTGTAACTATGTTTGTTACGCTATTACTTCGCCAATTTTGAACCGATTCGAATGGTACTTTTTAGGGTTCCGTACCCAAAGGGTAAGACGGGACCCTATTACTAAGACTCCGCTGTCCGTCTGTTTGTCTGTCTGTCTATCTGTCTGTCTGTCTGTCTGTCTGTCCGTCTGTCACCAGGCCATAGCTCATTAACCGTGATAGTTAGACAGTTGAAATGTTCACAGATGGTGTATTTCTGTTGCCGCTAGAACAACAAATACTAAAAACAAAATAAAGTTAAGAATTAAAGGGGGTCCCCATACAAAGAACGTGTTTGTAAACGCCATCTTTCTAATTAGTTTCGGAAAAATGACATAGATGGCGCTAGTCAACGAGCCCCGTCTTTCTAGATCGCGACCAAACCAAATATTCTTGGTAATATCAATTAATCAAATATATGAGGTTGAAACTCTGTTATGTTTCGTATTGTACGGAACCCTCCATAAGTGTGCGATAAGAAACGCGATGCTGACTCGCACTTGGCCAGTTTTATTAAGGTATCTCCAGAGATATGGAGATAAACATCTCAAACTGGTAATGAAAATGACTAGCGCGATATTTAAAGTCGCTTAAATAATAAAAAAAAAAATTGTCACATAATTATCATATCACACCAATATTATAAACGCGAAAGTCAGTTTGTATATTTGTATGTTTGAGACTTCTTCACGGTCAAACGGCTGGACCAATTTAGCTGGCACTTTGCACGGGGATTGCCAGCATTATGGATTAGGCTATAGGATACTTTTTAACACAGACGAACTCGCAAAGTACAGCTATAAGAGGAAACGCGGGGTGTACTTTTCCATACAAATGTATTCCCTCGTTTCCTCCTAAAAATCAAGGTCTGCTGTAGCTACGCCCCAATCATTTTATTTTTTTGACCAACCAATCAGGAAAAGTGAAAGGAAAAGCACCCCGCGTTCCATCTTTAATGTATAATATCTACGTTGTGGCAATTCTGGTTTGGACTTTCCACAACTCAACTCCCTTCAAATCCCTTCCCGAGGGAACAAAGGGCCTTAATTTAACATGCTACCAAGCTGTCTAAGGGTCTACGAAAGCGATATCTAACCTTGTCCTGTTTGTATTATGTTTGTATGTCCATTACGACATTTTCCCTATTTACATTATTAATGACGCATCTATACATATAGGTTCTAAATTAATGAACCTAAGTACATATGTTTTTTAATTAATTGTTAGCGACTTTTCCTTGTTTAGCGTAATATTGTAATAATAATCTGCCGTTATAAAAAATAAATACCTCTATGTACAAGTTTAGAATCTGTTTTAATATCATGTTATAGTACATATCTCACACACACATGCACACCCACCCACATACACATACCCACATGTACCCACTCACTCACACACACACGTCACGCCCACCCACCCTCATACACATAAACACATGTACCCACTCATACACACACGTGCACTCACACACACTTGCACTCACCTTAGAATAAGAGCTTGGATATTGTAGCACCTAACTATAATTATTTGTTTATTTTAATTTTTTTAGTCTACTTTTCCTTTTAATACCATAATAGCTTAACAAATTAATGTACCTATTATGTACTCCTTGGCTTCACTACTGGCACACTATTCCACGACACAGTTGTAAATTGTTAGTCACAATCCACAATCAAAAAATATAATGTGTGAAACACTTCAAAGTAACATAATATTTGATTTACGCAGTGTAACATCTCTCGTCGGATTTGAAAACTGTAATGATTTATTCCGAATGATTAACTTACGTAATAAGTAGTCATAGATGGCGCCACCAATGCATAATTGGGTTAACAAATGCAATCCACTAATTTCGTCGTAACGATACTTCGCACAGTGGCTTAATTGGCAAAGCACCGGAACATGTCATTCCGGAGGTTGCGGGTTCAAGTCCCGTCGGTACGATGAAATTTTGGATTGTGTTTAACAATTTACAAAAATATAAAGTGTGAAACACTTCAAAGTAACATAATATTTGATTTACGCAGTGCAACATCTCTCGTCGGATTTGAAAACTGTAATGATTTCTTCCGAATGATTAAAATAAGTAGTCAGAGATGGCGCCACCAATGCATAATTGGGTTAACAAATGCAATCCACTAATTTCGTTGTAACGATACTTCTTACAAACTAGTTACTAAGTGTCCATATTTTTAAGCATCTAATGTATGTACCCTAGTTTAGTCGTTTCAAAATAAATCATTCATTCATTCATTCATTCATTCATTCATTCATCATTCATATAAACAACAAAATAACCATCCATTCTCTAATTTCTGTATTTTAGCATTTCTGATGAAAAATATAAAAAAAACCGGCGTGTAAAAACAAACAAAACTTTGCCGTTCGATCCATTGTAACGGAATTGCACCAACCGCAAATATAAATTTGTTATAGTAAATGGCTTTTTGTTATTTAATAAATAAATTTAAAAACATTCAAGGTTTTAAAATTGTTCCCCTTTATGTGTGCCGTAAGACCTTGCTTCTTGCCAAATTTCATGGTTTTTAGTCAACCAGAGGACCAACCCATAAGGGAGAAACCGTCTTTCCCTTGTGAAATCGCAAAATATGCGAAATATGCGACATAAACGGTAAATCATTCATCGCGTTGACTTACAAGTTTGATTTTTTCCAGCTAAAAGAGACCGTAGACCAGAAGTCTCTGATCTATGTTTTTTAGGGTTCTGTACCCAAAGGGTAAAACGGGACCCTATTACTAAGACTCCGCTGTCCGTCTGTCTGTCTGTCTGTCTGTCTGTCTGTCTGTCTGTCCTTCTGTCACCAGGCTATAGCTCATTAACCGTGATAGTTAGACAGTTGAAATTTTCACAAATGGTGTATTTCTGTTGCCGCTAGAACAAAAAATACTAAAAACAAAATAAAGTTAAAAATTAAAGGGGGTCCCCATACAAAAAACGTGTTTTTGAACGCCATCTATCTAATTAGTTTCGGCAAAATGACATAGATGGCGCTAGTAAACGAGCCCCGTATTTCTAGATCGCGACCAAACAAATATTCTTGGTAATATCAATTAATCAATCAATTAATATATGAGGTTGAAACTCTCTTATGTTTCGTATTGTACGGAACCCTCCCTAAGTGTGCGATAAGAGACGCGATGCTGACTCGAACTTGGCCAGTTTTATTTTCTTTATACCTTTGTTCCTGAGATGTACAAGAGTCCTGAAAGTCAAAGTGATTCTATAAGGATTATTTTATTCATTTTGTGGTACGGAACCCTATAAATATAAATATCAT
Organism: Cabera pusaria; assembly: GCA_954871355.1. Taxonomy (NCBI): domain Eukaryota; kingdom Metazoa; phylum Arthropoda; class Insecta; order Lepidoptera; family Geometridae; genus Cabera; species Cabera pusaria. The sequence goes on from OX940887.1 coordinate 5,507,630, forward strand.
ACATACATAATATCACTCCTTATCACATCAACACCAATCAACACCGAAAACACTAATATTATAAATGCGAAAGTCAGTTTGTATATTTGTTTGTTTGGGAATTCTTCTCACGGTCGAACGGTTGGATTTAGCTGAAATTTTGCGCAGAGATAGCCAGTATTATAGATTAGTCTATACAATACTTTTTAATACGGGCAAAGCCGTGAGGCACAGCCAGTTAATATTGTAAATGCGTTTGTTCGTGTGTCTGTGCGTTTATTTGAATTTATACGTTTTTTACTCCTTAATGCTGAAACGGCCAGACAGCTTCAGGCCAGAATTCTGAATTAATAATTGAGCAAACGTAGGGTAAAACGCCCTAAAACTAGATAGACTACTAGACTAGACTAGATAAAGCGATGATCTAAGCTTAGATTGACAGCTGGACGAGAATAGCTAAAGATTGTGCTCAGTGACTACCAATTAGAGATACCTATGTCCAGCAGTCGACTACTAAAGCCTGATGATGATAACTAACAACGTTGTAAGCAACTAATTATACTACAATCATGTTTATAAATACAGACAATATGACCTTTGTCGCAGTTTCATTTTACGTAAGCCAGTAAATACAACGTGTTGTAAGAACAAAATAAAATCTTGTAATAAAATAACAGAAGCAATTCAAAAGATGCGGGTGCGACGCTGTTGCTGACGTCATAGCCGCAGATGCTTTCATAGTTAGTTCCAAGCATATTGTGGAGTAGGTAAGTTCCCGTGTGAGTTATGTTATGCGGGATTTTATTGTTTCAATGTTATATACAGGATATAGCGTAGATAGTTTTATATTTGTAGTTCGTTACTTGCCTCCATCCCAACATCATAACTGTTCAGAAATTAAAAATATACATAAAAAGGTAACTGTGTGTTTTGGTTTCCGTACCCAAACCCGTCCATCCGTCCGTCCGTCTGTCACAAGGCTATATCTTTAGAATCGTAATAGATAGACACTTGAAATGATCACAAAGCTTGCGTTACTATACCATTCCGATGAGCCCAAGCTCGACATCTCTGCTGAAACTTGGTGAGGAGTTGAGTATTCTGCAGATCCCAGGAGCCAGGAGGTTCCAGCATCAGATCAACGCTAACATAACGAATTTCGAATTTATCAGCACTACAAAAGTTTTAAACTTTCGCGATTTGAAACCATAGTTATAAATATTAAAATACGGGACTTATCGCGCCTAAAACATAATTTTTATTTAACTCGACGTTTCGACCAAGTTGCATCGAGTCTTCTCGTGACCACGATCAATGCAACTTGGTCGAAACGTCGAGTTAAATAAAAATTTATGTTTTAGGCGCGATAAGTCCCGTATTTTAATATTTATAACTACAAAAGTTGATTTTATAGCGTCATTCACACAGTTCATCATCATCTAGAAAAAAGCTCATAGACTTCAAACGGTCGAACGGATTTTCATAAATCAAAGCTAAGAACACTCTCGATTAAGACATCAACTAAACAAAAAATAATAATTCAAAATCGGTTTGTCCGTTTAGGCGTTAGAATGCCACAATCAGAAACACACGTACACAGATACATATGTTACACCTATAATAATCCTTGTTTTGCGTTGGGGGTTATAAACTGGGATAACCCTGTACTGCGGAGGACTTTACAAACATAAGTACAAATCACGAACACAATAATAACCCCCAACAATAATAATTCAAAGCAAATTAAATTAAAAGTTTCAATTAAAACAAAGTATGAAGGCAACAAGCTCCAATTTGAAATTATTAAAGGAAATATTACGTTTGTATGGACAAGTAGTCAGTCTCAAGCGTCTTAATTGGTGGCCTTGTCAGTCTGTAAGTATAAATCACACACCAATCGGTCGTGTCGAGAATCATCATAAAATACACCAATTTGGCACTGAGCTAGCGTAGCGATTGCTTTATGAACATCGCTACGAATACGCTTTGTCGGCAATTCTATTCAGATAAGTAATTTATCTTTATTAATGGGAGAAGCAGGTCGTTCGAATAAGGAGGCTCTCGATTCGTCGGAGTCTTTTTTTGGGGTTCCGTACCTCATCGGATCATAACATCCTTAAAGGATCAATTTGTTGTCCGTATGTCTGTTCGTCTGTCAAGACCTTTTTTCTCAGGAACGCGTAGAAGTATCAAGTTGAAACTTATATCCAATACTCGGGTCTACAGTATCTTTTGGCTGTGAAAAAATCAAACTTGCAAGTCAACGCACTCAAAAGATATGACCGTTTATGTCGCATATTTTCGCATAGTTTGCGATTTCACAAGGGAATCAAAACCTATAGGGTACTTCCCGTTGACTAAGAATCATGAATTGACAAAAAAAATCCTTGTAATTATTGAACCTTATCAAAAAATTTCACGAGAATCGGTAAATAAATGCGACCTGTACAAGAGAACAGATATCCGGACATAAGAAAGCATTTTGCCCACGCTAAAGAAGAGACCTTCAATTCCCTCAGTCAATTAGGTCATTACTAAATACCATCTTCGAAATATACATACAATTATTACGTACATAAACCATCACCTGATCATCCCCAATTAACATCTCATAAATCATAATCATTGTATTCTGCGTGATGGATCGGTAATCTACAATTAATACTATTAAGTTTGAATCACGTAATCACTGTCCTAGATTTACTGACACGCGACAATTACCTACCTACATTTATACAGAAGTCTCTTGGTAATGGAGCTCGCACAAAATTATATAAGATGGGGTGTCAGCTTTACCCACGGGAGTCATTGTTTCTTGCTTGCTTCCGATTGATACACTTTTTTTTAGATATCTTATAGGCTAGCGTTTGACAACTATCTTGCCTGATGGTAAGCAATCATGGAGTCGAAGATGGTGAATACGCTAGGCCTTGAATACCTGCCTAGAGCCTGACTCTCAAGGGCTGTATGCTAACGGAACATCGTTAGGTTATGGCTGCAGGTTTACTCCTCAATGATGGTACACGTAATGCCTGGGTTGTGTTAAAAGTTTTGGAAGGCATCAGCCGTTGTTCTAACCATCTACAGGTATAGTCAATCAGGTTTGTTGCCGTCCACCACCGAAAACTGCCCCAATCCTGTAAAAGATGGGCGGCATACTCTTATGCCTATCTGCCTCAACTTTTAGGTTTCGGTGGCAGACGTGACCCTCTGAACAACAAAGAGTAACACAGAATATTCTGTCATACTCCCACGCCGAATAACCATCACTTATAGGTTTCGTTTGCAGACGGTCAAACATATATCAGATATTCTATCTACTACTACTTATTAGAATTGGTGGCTTAAAAGAACGATAATCTTAAGTCCAGTTAACAAATCTCAACTATTCAACCCCACCCAACCTGACATCCAAACTAGCTGTCACCGAACATAATTATGGAACTCTGCGAACTGTCAATCAGCTGTCAATTGCAAGACAGATACGGTGGGACAATTGCGACGAGTGGATTAGACTAAAGTGCCCCGGAGAAGGTCATTCGCAATTGTACATTTTTACGTGAATAATGGGCTAAATGCTCGTCTAATGAGGCAATAGAAGTCACTGTCATTCGCCACTACCTACGTGATTAAAGGCGAATGATGCAAAGTCTGATTGAAACCCATTGACAATCGCGAATGAATAAACCATTTAACGTCTCGTTGTGCAAATGCAGAAAGAAAAGTAAAAGGTCGGCGAGCAATTGACGCGTCGATTGAAGCTCTATCATTCGCACCTTCAATTGAAACAGTATATCTCAGTCACGTACCAATTGACGAATGACGAATGACCGTCTCCGGGGCGCTTAAAGTCAGGTCTTCCTTTTTTAGTCACGCACGATTCCATAAAACCTACACAGATAAATATTGTACCACGGTCACTTTCCACAATTTCAACACGCAGGAAATCATCCAAGGTTATTTTCTATTGCCTGTCAAATGGGAAGAATTATGCTAGTAGGTACCTACGAAAATATTCAGGGCGCTTCCACTCGTAAAACCGTTGAAATGTGACGAAAATAAATGCGTGACAAATAAAAACGCCTATTGTTTAAACTGAAGTAAAATAAATATTACTTTGAACAGTTATCGCCTGCTCTGTGAATAAATCGGCTGTGGACAGACAGACAAATAAATCGATAGCAGTTGTAGTTAAAGACGTAATTAGGGAAGGGTATCGGGGGCAGTGTAGTAACTAGTTTGAATTTTTTTAGTGAACTAACGGCAATTTGTTTAACTTATTTGGTGTGCATTTATAAGACTCAAGGCACGTTTCATCATCTATGTCTATTTGTAGTAAGCTAATTTGCTGGGTATTAAGTAAAGTTGTACCGGCAATTTGTGTTATATCAATTTGGGTTTGTAAGTACGCTGAACGTTTCGTCGATAGAAACTTTTAACCTCTTTTCAGCTAATAATGAAAACAAAATGTTTACACATTTTTTTGCACAAACGAGTATGTTTCTAGACTTATCATTTCAATTTGGGATTTGTCGATCAGTTTGTTAGTGTTTTATTTGAGTGTTAGTCTGCATTACCCCTATACCCTGTGCCCTAATTACGTCCACCTAGTACGGTATTTAGGCAGGCCATAAATACACGTCGTTTTACATCGGGTCATTATGAAAGAACAGACGTTTTTATTTTTATATATGTGAAGATAATGTGTTTTGCAAGTGGGGATTAAGCTGGTATATGTATTGAGCGGTTTATTGTAAAGTCATTAAGGATTTTATTGCAATAAGTTGAAGTTTGATGGATTGAAGATTATTTTACAAGATTACTTCACTTTTATACACATTAAAATGTATAATGCGGACATTTCAGATGTTAAAGAAATATGTATTTTTTAACCGTGAAGTCGGTTAAAAAATACATATTTCTTTGAGACGTTTATAGTCATATCTCTGGAGATACTTATCAGATCTCGATGAAATTACAATGGGACCACTTTGGAAACGTACCCTACCGATTTCAAATAGAATCATTCGAATCAGTTCAGAATTGACAGAGTAATCGCGTAACAAACACACACAAAAAAATAATCATACAGACGAATTGAGAACCTCCTCCTTTTTTTGTGGAGTCGGTTAAAAAACGCTCGCCCAATTTAGTTAAAATTTAAATGGGATCATCTGGGAAGGGTAATATCCCTTTAAAAAAAAAATATTTTTTCAAATCGGTTCAGGCTTCTTCGAGTAACCGGTGAACATACATAAAAACAAAATCCAACGTATTGACAACCTCCTCCTTTTTTGTGAAGTCGGTTTAAAATGTTATTATTATTATACGGTAAGTTGAACACTCTCTCTCACCTGATGTTAAGTGAAGATGAACCGAGATCGATCGTTTCCGTAGTGATGTTTAATACTTACTTATATTATTTTTATTTATAAACCCGTAACAATATTTTCTTTGAGTTTGCTTGTTCGATTTGGCACCCCCTTTGTCGATCACAATATGTAATGAAAAGTACAGTGACGATTTGACTTAAAAATCTTCTGTATTTGTGAGTACTAGTCATATTTGTGAATCAAAAGTATATTTTTACTTGTTAGTGAAAATTGAGCATTGCCTCAGCTTGCCTGACCATGACGTTAATTATATTCAAGCGAATAAAAACCGTGCAACTATTAATTCAGTATCAATTGATGATTCAATATCCTTCTTTTGTAAATCCCCCTTTACCCATAAACCTAAAAGCAATAAATAAAACAATCACAACACCGTGACCAAAGCACAATCGAGGTACCGACGGCAAAAAAATACCGTGACGCGATAGGCGTACTCTACACGATCAAGCAGGCATCAGCCTTGCTAGTTTGACCTCACGCAGTAATAATAATTATCATGATATTTTTTTAAAAATGTTCACACGCATCGCTAAGCTGTGTAAGTCGTTAGATAGAGAAAGAGCTCATAAAATAATCTTGAAGAGATATTTTGACCATCAGATATAAGTCGCTTACAATTGTAAAACCTTATTAAAAAAAACCGAAATACTCCAGTAAATCTGGATTTTCCAGTGACAACTCAAACAGAAATCCGAAGATCGGGCTTAGTGGCGTTTCTTGGGGGAGGCCTACGTCCAGCAGTGGACTGATGCCGGCTGATAATGATGGTGATGAAGTCAAATGTCATTAACCGACTTCAAAAAAAGGAGGAGGTTTCTCAATTCGACCGTATATTTTTTTTTTTTTTTTTATGTTTGTTCGCGGATAACTTCGTCGTTTATGAACCGATTTCGATTATTCTTTTTTTGTTCGAAAGGAGATATCCCAAGTGTGGTACCATGGTAATTTTATCGAGGTATGATTAGTATCTCCAGAGATATTGAGATAAACATCTCAAAATTGGTACTGAAAATGAATAGCGCGGCATTGAAGTCGGTTGTTTTTTAGTTTTTAAACGATATTATTTTAATTACAATTGCAACTGCCAAACTTTGATTTAGAATATTTACATGCAGATTAATTAAAGCTGCCAGAACACAATGCTTGACCAAATGGACTGACGCCGGCATGCATGACCGTGTAGAACACGCAACAATTTTTATCGTCTCCCATATCAAAAGCACTGGTAATTAAAACATTTTCTTTCATGTTCGCGTTTTATAGCAATCGAATAAAACGACACATAAACCTTATATCTTTAGGATAAGGTTTACAATGTCAGATATGTTGTTTCTGTGAAAAAAATACGGCCTAGTCACGGAGCTTCGATAGTAATACATGTGTAATGAATCGGGATAGATATATAATAGGTATGTATTGGATAACCAGATGCTTTGAGTCACGTCTTTCAATAGTTAGAGGCAGAGAGATCTGGTAGAATGGAATGTTCCCAAACTTTCAATTAAGGAATAGCTGATGGAGCATTCAATCAGTTTCATGCCACGAACGATTTGAAGTCCGTTTTACTATTTTCAAGTGCTTGATATGTTAGAAGAACTTTTACCCAAGTTTCTGTAATGTTTTTTTACTAGCAAAGAATAAAACTGTTTTGTATGCGTTACTTGCGAGCCCTTAGCTACGTTTTCATTACATGAAAAGGGATGAAGAGGATCTTTTAAAGAGTTTTGTTTGTCTGAAAGTTTAAGCGCACTATGTCATTAGAACACCATCCAGTCCAAAGGTGGTAAGTGCATTATATCGATATGCCTGCCTGATTTGACAAGGGCTGAGTGCTGCTGGAACATCATAAGGTTATGGCGGCAAGTAGTTAAGGTTTTTGGTTGCTTAAGTAAGTAGACGAACACTCGTAGTAGGATTAGAATCGGCGACTTCTCGCTTAGAAGTCAAACCATCTACTTATCCTTTACGCCAACGGGGCTCAAAATTAATCTATATCGGTATTCATAAACAATTTTAATTAAACACAATTCCAAAATTCTCAACTAAACAAGTAATATTGGAACTCTATTCCATGTAAAACTATTTCTATAGGTTATAGGAATGCCTTTAAGGCAGTCAAACAAAAGCTTATTGGAAATAATAAATAATGATTGATGACTACAGTCAATAGTAATGCTACCGTCGATGATTCATTAATTCGCATTCTTAGGAGAGATAATAACTTGTGGATGGTTCAGACTTCATCATTAATGGCTATAATTACTGTTTCTTTAGGTTTTGTTTCACTATTTCACTTTTTTTTCATATACAAAAATTGTCTGAAGTAATGAAACACACAGTTACGTGTATGGTTGGCAACCCTACTTTAATATTTTTTTAATAGTCTGACGTCAACGATTGGATGACAGCTGAATGGTTCAATACTTTGGTTTTTTTTTAAATTCAAAGCGTTAAATTCTGCTTTTGCTATGTTTACTTGATAATTAATTATGATTTATTTTATGATTTATGATTTTGACGTGTATATGTGCGTATATTAATACTGCCTACATACTGAATAAATGCTTTGATTCTTGATTCTTCTTCTTGTTTATTTTACTTTTTATACGCAATACGTACCTATAACCGAGCATGTATCTATATCTATATATATAGATCGTAACACGTGGAAAGAAGTAGTCTCTGCCTACCCCAAAAGGAAAAAGGTGTGATTTTATGTATGTAATATTCAATACCCAAGATTTACAGATAATACGTTTTAAGACATTTTTAACCGAATTCACATAAAAGGAGGAGGCTCTCAATTCGTCGGAATCTTTTTTTTTTATGTATTACCGATTACTCGAAGATTCCTGAACCGATTTGGAAAATTATTTTTTGTTTCAAAGGGTACCCTTCCCAGGTGGTTCATTTTAAATTTTAACGAAATCGGTTGAGCCGTTAATTTATAAACATTTGTATTACGATGCATTTGTATACCTTGATGGCCACTGCCTAGCGCGACGTTTAATGTCGGTTCTTTTAGGATTTTAAACAACGATCATAAATTTTTTTTCTATATTTTGGGATAACGCTTCTCTAATAAAGAACAGAACATTCTAAATTCAATACTATCATTAAAATAAGTGGTTTTACCGCAACCAGTTATATTCCAAACAATGACGTTATATATATATACGTTATAACACATAAGGTACTTATGTTTACTCTGTGCATTTGTGCACTATTAGGCTTATTTTTTTAATGCGTAGAAACACCCCTTTGGACTCCCGACCCGACGCAAAAAGATGTGATGTTACAATTTTGACGTGTGTAGGTATCTGTGTATGTGTGTCTGTCTTTGGCATCGTAGCGCCCAAACGGGTAATTCGATTTTTATTTAGTTTTACACATACACAGACACGTCAAACTTATAACACACCTTCTTTTTGCTTCGAGGTTTAAAATGACATTAACGAAACCTAAATAAGAGACACGCATAGCTACTAGTTTTCAGTTCCATCGGATACGTATAAAGTCCCTGATTACCTATTAGAAACTTATCTGCTAGATAAACAACAAGACAACTTTTAAATGGCGTTATCTCTCAGATCTGTAACTTTGTGAGGAAGTGGTTAAATTGACCCCTAATATCCTAAATGCGCTTACGACGTTTGCACTAAACATAAGATTCGCCTAAGACTAAAAAAAAAACAGAATATGAGGAATCAAAATATCAAAATACATTTCGTAGATAGACTATGGACTATGGAGCCTATCTTTTTATTAACCATATTCAAAAAAAGGAGGAGGTTTCTCAATTCGACCGTATATATGTTTTTTTTTTTAATGTTTGTTTGCGGATAACTTCGTCGTTTATGAATCGATTTTGATTTTTTTTTTGTTGGAATGACGATATTCCAAGTGTGGTACCATGGTAATTTTATCGAGGTCTGATAAGTATCTCCAGAGATATGGAAATAAACACCTCAAAACTGGTACTGAAAATTAATAGTGCGCCATTGAAGTCGGTTCTTTTTCGTTTTTTAAACGATCTTATGTTTAGTGCAAACGGGTATTTAGACTGCTCATATAGTGAGAACTAAGAACCCGACTTAAGTTACTTAAAAAAAACGATGACTATCTAAGCAATATGAAATTATCTTAATCTGGCCTTCAGTAAAATTTCTGCAGTCTTTGATATAATTAGCTAATTATACACAGAACGAATCTAAGCGCACATTGAATGCAGTACGTAAACTTCAGCAAAACATTTAAATGTATAATTGGTCTTATGCCGGTAGTCTCGACATGAATACAAATGAGATGAATTTCAAGCTATGACCGACGTTAAAAAAAGAGATGTAGTTATAAATCTGCCTAGCTGCATCTCCCTCTTTTAGACGTTTGCCATGGCAGGACGCATCGATATCAATGCAGAGAATAGACAGAGCATAGACAGAGACTTCCAAACACGTATTCTTATTTTAAAATTAAATTTAGGACTCGTTATGAAAATTGTGTTTTACTTAGACGTGTTCTAAATTTTACATAATTCACAGTAGAACTAACACAGAAACCAAACGTCAAATATTCAAATTTTGAATTTATCGAAATTTCACTAAAAACTATGTTTTTTAGGGATCCGCACCCAAAGGGTAAACCGGGATCCTATTACTAAGACTCAGCTGTCCGTCCGTCCTTCCGTCCGTCTATCTGTCTGTCACCAGGCTGTATCTCATGAACCGTGATAGTTAGTTGAAATTTTCACAGATGATGTATTTCTGTTGTTGTTGTTACTAAATACATAAACAGAATAAAATAAATATTTAAGGGGGCCATACAAGAAACGTGTTTCATCGGCGTTTTATTGCTTGAACTTATGAACCATAATAGATAGAGACTTGAAATCTTTACAAAGTATGTATTGATATGGCCGCTATAACAACAAATACTAAAATCATAATAAAGTCTAAATGGGGGTCCCAAAACAAGCAACTTAGTTTTCCGGTAAATTTTGTTCAATCGGAACCCCTACGTGTGCGAGTCCGAATCGCACTTCATAATCAGCCGGTATCAGTCCACTGCTGGACATAGGCCTCTCCCAAGTCATGCCACTGAGCCCGATCTTCGGCTGTTTGTTTCCAGTCACTGCCCACCGCTTTGCGAATGTCGTCGCTCCACCTGGTCACAGGGCGTCCTACGCTACGTTTACCGATTCGCGGTTTCCACTCTAGAACCAGTCTACCCCAACGGTTATCGGTCCTACGGCAGATATGACCAGCCCACTGCCACTTCAGCTTGCTAATCCGATGAGCTACGTCGATCACTTTAGTTCTCTGGCGAATTACTTCGTTCCGGATTCGATCCCGCAGAGAAACACCGAGCATAGCTCTCTCCATAGCTCGCTGAGCGACTTCAAATTGGTGGACCAGTCGAACCGTGAGTGTCCACGTCTCGGCTCCGTATGTCAAGACGGGTAGGACGCACTGATTAAAGACTTTTGTCTTCAGGCACTGTGGTATATGCGACGAGAAGACTCGACGGAGTTTTCGAAATGCTGCCCAGCCCAGCTGAATTCTTCTCTGGATTTCCTTTTCGAAGTTAAGTTTGCCTAGTTGGAGCGTCTGCCCTAGATAAACATACTTAGTGACAACTTCGAGTGGGATTCCATCTACGGCAATCGGTTCCGGAACAACGTGCTCGTTTTACATGACTTTGGTTTTATCCAAATTCATCCGGAGACCGATGCGACGAGAAGAATCAGCTAGGCCATTCAACATCCTCTGTAAGTCCTGCAGCGTCTCTGCCATAATGACGATGTCATCTGCGAATCGTAAGTGAGAGATGTACTTGCCGTTGATGTTGATGCCACAATTTTTCCAGTCCAGCGTCTTAAACATATCCTCCAAGGCGTTAGTGAACAGTTTCGGGATATGACGTCCTCCTGTCTCACTCCTCGACGCAGGTGGATATGATTAGTACGCTGGTTCTGTACTTGTATACTCATCGTTGCGGCATTATACAGACATCTCATCACTTCGATATATCGCCAGTCGGCTTGGCAACGCTGCAAGGACTCCAGAACAGACCAGGTTTCGATTGAGTCGAAGGCCTTCTCATAGTCCAGAAACGCTAAGCACAGGGGCCGATTGTACTCTTCGGTCTTCTGTACAATCTGCCGCACTGTGTGGATGTGGTCCATGGTGCCGTAACCGCTTCGAAATCCGGCCTGTTCCGGAGGTTGGAACTTGTCGTGGTTCGTGATGACCCTTGAAAACAGTTTGTAGACATGGCTCAGAAGCGAAATCGGGCGGTAGTTTTTCAAGAGGGTTTTGTCTCCTTTTTTGAAAAACAAAACCACCATGCTCCTGTTCCATGCCTGTGGAGTTCTCCCAGTGAAGAGAACAGAATTGAAGAGCTGTTGCAGCTGGCTTACAGCTGGGGCTCCTCCAGCTTTTAGAAGTTCCGTTGTGATTCCGTCTTCACCTGGGGCCTTTCCATTTTTGAGCTGTTTAAGGGCCATCGCGATCTCATCTCGGCTGACTTCGGGCAGGTCTTCTGTGAAGTGGCGGGTCAAGGTGGCTCTACAATCCTCAGTATCGGGTACGGGCCTTGAAGCATGCGATGCGTAGAGCTTGCCCGTAGAAGTCTTTAACTTCTGACAGAATCTCCGACTTGGATGCGACGACGTTCCCCGTTGACGTTGTCAGCTTTGTGAGGTGGCTTCTACCCAGAGGCTGGGCGAACACTTTCGACCCCCGATTCTGCTCAATTGATTCTTTAATCAAGAGCGTGTTAGAGGATCGGAGGTCTAGTCATGCCAGCTTCTTAATGGTTTTGTTGCGCACCTGATTAATTTACAAAGCTGACAAAGGGTCTGTTCGTCTCTCTTCCATTAGTCGAAGTGTTTCTGCCGAAAGTTTGGACTTTTTGCCCGTACGCTTGCTCTCGTAAAACTTCGTCCCTTCATCCCTGAGGATTTCCACCACTTCTTCGAGTTTCTGGTCTACGTCATCTGTGGTTTCCAAGCATTTGCCCCCTGTGATTTCTACTGCCAAATCCGTGTGCTCCTATTGTCGATTCACTGCAGGTCTGTACTCCCACTTTGGCGTTAAAGTCTCCCATGACAACGTTGTAGTGAGCCTAAGAGGTGGTATGTAAAGCTCTAGAGATGTCTTCATACATGCTCTCCACCTCTTCGTCCAAGTGTGCCGAGGTCGGTGCGTAAACCTGGATAACCTTGAGGCTGTACCTCTCGGTTAACCTAATTATGAGGTACGCTACCCTGTTCGACACACTGGAGATTTCTACAACGTTGTCACTGAGAACCTTGTTGACCAGAAACCCGACGCCGCCTTGGGATGGCTGGTCTCCTTCTCTGTAATACATAAAATGGCCCGATTCTAGAGTTATAGTGTCCTCTCCCTGTCTTCGGACTTCACATAACCCCAGAATGTGCCATCTTATGTGTCCCAGCTTCTCTTCCAGCTGCGCCAGATGATCATCCAGCCGAATCGTGCGTCCATTATATGTTGCGAGGGTCAGTTTGTTTTGGCGGCCTACCGTAGCCCGGAGATTCTTAGCACCCCCTGCCCTGCCGTTGCCGTGACCGCCGCCGTGGTCAGGAATAGCAGGGCGGCCGGGAACTGGGGGCCGCGGCATATTGTGACTTTCCATACTACTTTCATCCCTTGGGAGGGATATGCCCTAATCGCCATGCTGGGCAGGCGTGTTGGCGATCGCAGGACGTAGCTTTTCGCACCGGTGACGCTGCTGCCCGTCACCGGCCTGTAGTATTTAGCTACGCCATAATTTGAAATGGTTATACCGCCATTTGTCGGTCGAATCGCACTTGGCCAGTTTATTTACTTTATTGACAGGTTCTAGACATTCAACACAAGCGTGCGAAAACATGTCTGGCTTACGTACTGCTGTTATTTACTATGACACGAACTCTCAGAGCACATGTTTGCGTCTTGATTATGTAAATTAAACGGCAATATAACCGGTTGCATCTGTTAGAACCAGCCGTGGTAAAGTATTACCTACCGACTAAAAATATGCAATTATTCATTAAAATGTATATCGACATTTTGTTGACAACTTTGCTGCAAGCTATGTGAAATAATAATCGCTTTTTTAAATTAAATTTGTTTTTTTAAAGAGGACTTAAAACTCTATGGAATTGTAAAAGATTTTAACTAAAGATCTAGTCTGAATTAGATTTAGATTTTTGCTGTTAGTAGATGGATTGAAAATATTACTAGGAATAAAATTATTATAAATACTAGCAGCCCGCCCCGGCTTCGCACGGGTAGAACATATATGCCTACAAAATTTGCATCAGTTTGTTGCATCGAATATAAAATATGAACATATTTAACAATCATCGTCATATTTCATCCAATTTACACAAAACCTTAACGAATTATATACCTAAACCTTCCTCATAAACACTCTGGCTATTGGTGAAAACCGCAGGATAATCCGTTCAGTAGCTATTGAGATTATTGCGAACAGACAGACAGGCGCAGTGATGGACTTTGTTTTATAATACTTACGTAGTGATATTGGACGGCCCTTTGGCGTAAAGGATAGTTACCCTGATTCTGACCCGACGGTCGTTGGTTCTAATCCTAGCTATATACCTACCAATGAAAGTTTTATGTGCATTCATTAATCATAAGTTTTCGTACAGTGCTAGTGGGATCATTAAATCTACCAAAAAGGAGCTTCCCACCAAGGAGAACATCTGCCGCCGTAACCTTACGCGTTCCCCGACGCAAAATGTAGGGGTAATATACGTTTAACGTGTGTATCTGTGTGTCTGTCTGTAGCATCTTAGCACCTTTTTGTGTTTGATAGATGTCTTCATCGAGAGTTTTCATAGCTTTGATTCATGAAAATTCGTTCAATCGTTATAAAACTATGAGCTTTTTTCTAGTTAATTGCGCTATGAAATCAACTTTCGTAGGTCTGATCAATTCGAAAATCTTCTTCTTCAACGATATTGTAAGAATATGAAAGCATTGACCTGATGCTGGGACATCTCCTGGACTCTACAGAATACTCAAATCCTCACCAACTTACAGCTCAGATTTTAAATGTCGTGTTTAGTCATTGGAATGCTCTTAATGAAAAGATTATATATAGATCAGTCGGGGTGGTTTAAAATATTATATTATTATATATATAGATGAATATTATTTTATATAATAGATCATATTATTATAATACTATATTGACTTCAAATTGTTTGTGATCGGTGGGGATCTACAGCATAGCTAAGCTTATAATAATATTTTCGTAGTAACTATGACCTAATCTGTGGTTTCACTGCAATGTACCTTTGATTTAAACGGGATAATAAATAGCCAATTTTCGTTCCGAAAGTCCATTCTATGTATTTGTGAAAGAATTGTTTAAATCGGATCAGTAGATTTTGAGCCAAATCATTACAAACATACAAAAATACAAAAATACAAATGTTCTCTCTTTATAATATTAGTAAAGATATATACCATAAAAATATTGCATCCGTTTGAACCGAGCCGAATTTGATTAAAGTTCACATGAAAATTCTCTAATAATTATTTTTAAAGAGAAAAAACAAAGTTAAATAATGTAACTTGGTTTTTTTTACTCATGCAATCATGTTATAGCTGTAATGCTCTGTTGCTGACTAGAGTCCGTGCAAAAAGAGAATTGTCGTAGTAACTGAGGGCGCGCGTGTTGATGGTTCTAATTTACTTTTTTTGTTGCGTTAACAACACTGCTCTGTCATTGCCAATACGACGAAAAATGTTTGATACCTTGGTAGGTACCTACTCTTATCATTATCGGGTGATACTAGGTAGGTTTACCTTTGAATCTTAGTTAACCGTAAAGCCACGCCGGTTCTCTTTTTGCACAGACTTTAGATTGTTACACACAATACAAAGTGTGCAACTGTGTAACACTTCAAGAAACATAATATTAGACTCTATACTATTTACTTTAAGTTATATACATATTTCTCTTTTGATTAGTAGGAAAACGTAAATGGATCTATCGTCACATTTTATTTATTTGGCAAAACAACAAGTCATATGCTTTGTTTGACGGAATATATATATTATATCTATTTTTTTTTATTATTCAAGTTTTATTTAGGGGCTTTTGGCTAAATATAGCTATGGCAGCCCCGTATTAGCTTACAAAGTAAAAATTTGTTACGACGAAAGCTCTTTAACCACCCTGTGTACACATAGATAGAGCATTTGAGAAAAAATACATTGACTTGGTACCCAGAGGTCGCTAATTATAATCATAGCCGTGGACCAATGGACTTTCATGCATTATTTTTGTTTATATCATATTGGCTAGCGTTTGACCACTATCTCACCTGTTGGTAAGTGATGATGAGGTCGAGGATGGTAGCACGCTAGGCCTAGAATGGGATTTGGTTCTGAAGGATAGCTGCCGGAAGACATTAAAATATGTTTGGCGACGGATTTTCTAACTTGGGGGTGTTGTTTTTCATAGTTTGTATGAAAAAAAAAGTTATATTTGCGGTGGCTGTGACATACGGACGGATGGACGGACAAACACACATTACGAATCTATAAGGGTTCCGTTTTGCCATTCGACTACGGAACCCTAAAAGTGTAAAATGGTTAACACTAGTACGCATCATTGTATGGAAAACTTTGACAGGAGTAAGCAAACCCACAGCAATCGGTACACAATCGCATTCTTTCAATCCTTTACAAACTCGACAGTTGTTTGTAATAGGCCGGTAGAACAAGCCTTTCTTTATTTATTGCAAACAATTGTGCCTAAGGCCACATAAACTAACGCCGGACATACGGTATGTGACTCCCGGCCAATTAACTTGAGAAAAATGCCCTTAGATACGGATTACGAAGCGTAGATGGCATACTTTCTGGAAGACGGTGGGACGATTAGAATAACTCTGTATTTTTATTACATTTTGTGTTTCTTAAATTTAAATCAGTAAGTCAAGTTTAAGCAAAGACACAGATGATGCTATAGTAGCTAAGTCAAAGAAATGCAACTACATATCAAGAACTGTTTATGTTTAGTCCCGTTCGTGTAGCGGCGTCTTTATTTTTTGTCTATAGACGCGTGGTGACTAGATATGTGACGTTGACGTTACGTTTAAAATTTCTTTTAATCCATTTTCAATCGACTTCCAAAAAGAAGGAGGTTCTCAATACGTCTGTATATTTTTTTAGGGTTCCGTAGTTCTGACAAGGAACCCTTATAGTTTCGTCATGTCCGTCTGTCTGTCTGTTCGAGGTTTTGCTAAGAGACCGTTAATACTAGAAAGCTGTAATTTTGTGGGGGGATGTGTAAATAAATGACGCCGATAAAGTGCTGAAATAAAATTTTGAAAAATATTTTTTTTAGGGTAGCTGAATATATATGAATATATATTTATATGAGAAGTGGGTATGAATTTTTTTTTCATCGTCTACCCCATTGTGTGGGGTATCGTTTAATAGGTCTTTTAAAATGACTTCAGAAATGCTCATAGCATTTTTCGATTGAATGCTCCATTTACGAAATATTAAACTTTAAAGTGCAAATTTTTGTTCCAGTAGGGCGTCCCCCCCCCCTCTAAAAGCTAAACTGCTGGCTTGAAAAATCTGAAAAAATTCGTGATAATAGCGCATTTCATGAACTTTAAAGGAAAACTATAGCGGTTAAGATAACTTTATTAGTTTAGCTGTAATAGTCGTTGAACTTGGGTGTAGGATAATTTTGTACTAAATACAAAATCCTTAGAATAAATCCTTTAAAGTGACAAAGACGGAGTACCTAGTTGCTTGTTTATAACGACGGTAAAGACTTGCATTGAATAACAGGCTACTACGGAACCCTACACTGCGCGTGGCCCGACACGCACTTGGCCGGTTATTATTTTAGTTTTTTTTTTGTGTGTATGTTACGCGATTACTCCGTCAATTGTGAACCGATTCGAATGATTCATTTTGTAATCGGTAGGGTACGTTTCCAAGGTGGTCCCATTGTAATTTTATCGAGATCTGATAAATATCTCCAGAAATATGACGATAAACGTCTCAAACTTGCTACTGAAACTGCTCGCGGGGCATGGAAGTCGGTTGTTTTAGTTTTTAAACTATCTTAATTATATTAGAAAAAACAATACATTTATATATGCAATCAAATAATGTGGCACCTTATTCAATGGTTTCTGTGGACTTGTACAAAACCACAATAAGTTTTAGCAATAATGAAAGGCCTTATATTCTCTACATACCTCACAGTTTATATTTATATGGACATTTTTTGTGAGTCGTATACTTATCAGACGAGTCACAGTTAAAATAATTACAGTAAAATGAACAATATATAATACACAAACACACACACAAAAAAAAAATAACACAAATATCACTTTAAATTAAATTTAAGAAACTCTCTATCCAAATTATATACGTATTTATTATATAAAACGGTTTAACGCTAACGGGTTAAGATATCAAAATTACTCCGACACGTTTCGGACACTTTTCATGTCGATTTTGATGTATTACATGTTGTATATATGTATTTTATATATAGTAATATACTTAAACTCGTATGCATCAAATTCGTAAGTTAAGATACTGTCTCAACAACGCATAGTATTTTAAGAAGCGTTTGTAGAAAAACAAACTCTTACAAAAGCGATTGAAGTACTTATGCTGCACAATCTTGCTACAAATAAAGGTGCGCATTTTAAGTGTTTTTTCTTAAACAAAGTATTTATTGACTTGGATAAATGGATAAAACTACTATTGAAATCTATAAATAGGTGTGAACTAACATAACACCTTGTTGGGATGACACAACTTTGAAAGGAAATGCGAACAAAGCAGGAAAATTAGAATTGAATGGCGATAAAAAGCATTATTTGAATAAAAACTTGAAGATGGGGAAAAAAGTGCCTCTATGAATAATCTTTTGCAACTTACATAAATATCAATAACATGAGGTTCTGTAAACAGCAATTTTTTTTTAAATATTAGCGTTTGACCACTATCTCGCCTAGTTGGCAATTATGATGTGGTCGAAGCTTGTCATTGCGATGCGCCTTGTTATTTCACCAAACAATTTGCCATTTAAACCGTAATTATTTCTACTTTACGGTAAATTTTCTGACAATAAGGTGGTATTATACCCAATAGGACTTACAAGTCTTAAGACACTGTTCAAAAACGATTGCCAACATTGTTTAGTTCAATCAATTTTAGCACAAATTGCATCAATAAAATTTTATGGGTCCATCCTGTAGCTATAACCTATAACCGAAAAGCATCATTCAAATCGGTTGACACATGCTGTATATTATAAGGTGCAAAGATGGTGAACATGCTAGGCCTAAAATACTCTGACTGTCAAGGGCCGTGTGCTGCCGGAACACCGTAAGGGTATGGCGGTAGATTTCTCCTTGATGGTGGTAAGATACTTTTTGGCAGCAAGTTCTACAGTTTTCTGAAACAATTGTTCCGATTTTGAAAATATATGCAGTTTTTAAGAAAAGGTAACGGCCGTGATTTATAACCGTTAAGAAGTTAGAGAAAAAAACTGTTAAGATAGGAGTAGAGTTTTTATAATAATATACAATTGTCCTTTGCTATTTTAAAATGATAATACATTAAAGTAGTTTTATATTTTTTAAGATTTTTCTTGGTCGAATTATAAAGCTAAATAACCTGAGTGAGCTTTAATAACCTTATTGTTGAAAAATCCGTTAAAGTTTTTATAGTATACATTAAATCATGCTAAATTATTTCTATCGGTTACATTTTGGAGAGTGTGCTATGGAACTGCATTATTTGGTTCCACCTTGCCCATTTTATTATCGGACCTCCAGAGACACTAAAAAGCGCCACCAATTTATAGTGGATATACATTTACGAAGCGATTTGCATTTTCGTTCATAATACGAATCTTCAGGGGATGGAATGCCCTTCCTGAGTCTGTGTTTCCGGCTAAATACAATATGGGGGTCTTCAAATCGCGAGTGAATAGGTATATCTTCTGGGTAAGCACGCTTCATCATCAAGCGCATCATTACTTAACATCAGGTGAGATAGTGGTCAAGTGCTACCCAGTTCGTTGCAAAAAAAACAACGGGTTGCATTTCGGGAGTGCCGGCAGAAGTGAAAACTTCAACATTAACGTTGCATTTGGTTTACTCTCCCTCCGTCTTACTAATTTTCGATCAGGTCACGTTGTTTTAACATTTTTTACCCATCCCAAAAAAGTTTCTACTCTCCCTCCGTCGTACGAATTTTTGATCAGATTACGTGTCCTGACGCGAGATCCTGACGCAAGTTTAACATTTTTTACCCATCCCAAAAAGTTCACAACGCCGCTACAGAAATGTTCACTTAAATAACACGTAAAATAGACCAAGTAACACACGGAATTCTCATACCGAGAATATATACAGAACGTAGTGCAAATTCTCATACCGAGAATATATACAGAACGTAGTGCAAATTCTCATACCGAGAATATATACAGAACGTAGTGCAAATTCTCACACCGAGAATATATACAGAACGTAGTGCAAATTCTCATACCGATAATATATACAGAACGTAGTGCAAATTCTCATACCGAGAATATATACAGAACGTAGTGCAAATTCTCATACCGAGAATATATACAGAACGTAGTGCAAATTCTCATACCGAGAATATATACAGAACGTAGTGCAAATTCTCACACCGAGAATATATACAGAACGTAGTGCAAATTCTCATACCGATAATATATACAGAACGTAGTGCAAATTCTCATACCGAGAATATATACAGAACGTAGTGCAAATTATATAGCAGACTATAACAGTATAAGCTATTTCATCTATCATACGCTTAGTTAATTCAAATTATATTATTAGCCGTTTGTATACTTAAAACCAGACGTGCAACATATTCTAAAACATAATATAATGCAAATATAATGCGAACCATTGCTTTTAGTTAGCACGTACAATTGACTTTCATCAACACATCAACCGTTTACTCTCTTGTCGAAATAAGAAATCTTCGACTCTACGATTTGTTCAATGAAAATAGAACATTTCTTGCTATGATACGGTCCTTCAATATATGTAATAGTGGAACTTTATTCACATATTTGCCAATTGCTG
Organism: Cabera pusaria; assembly: GCA_954871355.1. NCBI lineage: Eukaryota > Metazoa > Arthropoda > Insecta > Lepidoptera > Geometridae > Cabera > Cabera pusaria. The sequence goes on from OX940887.1 coordinate 5,528,159, forward strand.
GGTACGTCTCAGAGATTCAAGGTTGCGTCTTCACGACACATTGTTGTGATAATTTTTTTTCTAATTTCAGCTAGGCGAATTGTTTGTACTGTGTTCTATTCTGACTACATTTTAAATAAATTTTAGGAATATCTTTAAGTAGTTTCTGTCACACGGTTTGGCAAAATACTCCCGCTTTATGACTTTTTCCGTTCATAACGGTTAATACTCAATAGAGTATTGCCGAAGGAATGACGGAAAATTTTGCCAAAAGATCTCAAGATCATCCCGCCATCTTCATTTAGCCGCAAAATCTTCTCTTGAAGTCTTTGAATATCTACACGAGTCGACGAGTGACTAGACTAGACGACTAGACCAGTAATCAAAGCGCCTAATATTACGTGGGCTAAACTCCGGTGAGCTTACTCCATGGCATGTCCGAGTGAAATACATGTTTAGCCATCGATGTATATGTACTACGTACCAGATGACGCGTCGCGAACTAGCTCTACGTTCAAATAAAAAGCAGTGCTGAATCTACATCTCGCTTAGTTTAGCGTAAGTACTCCTCACGCCCGATCGCGCGCCGCTCGGCAATTAAGTCAGTTTATGTTGGGCGCCTCTGGTTTACATGTACCTCGATGTGTTTAGCCCAGTTCCATTACAGACTGACTACTGCAGGAATATATAAGGTTCAATCTGTATACTTAATAACACAAGATCGTTTAAAAAACTATAAATACCGACTTCAAATGCCGTGCTATTAATTTTCATTACCAAGTTTGAGGTGTTAATCTCCATATCTCTGGAGATACAAATCAAATCTTCATAAAATTACTATGGTCTTGATGAAATACCCCTGGGGTATCTACTTTACAACCAAAAAGAATCATCAAAATCGGTTCACAAACGACGAAGTTATTCGCGAACAAACATAATACACTTATATATATATATAAGTGTATATATATGTATATATACATATATAAGTGTGTGTATATATATATATTTATATATATATATACATTATTATATATATATATATATACGGTCGAATTGAGTAACCTCCTTTTTTGGAAGTCAGTAAAAAACAAAAATTATCGCATACTCCTGAAACCAGTACTACAGTATAAAAATTTTGATAGTTAAGCTATAGTCTGTGGGACCCTATATATTTAATTACCTACTTTGAGTATTGTCCTGTCACCTTGAAACTGTAAAATCAATTCCTCTCTGAGTTTGATGTTTATATAGGCAGTTTTATGTCAGCAATAACTATTACATTCCATTAAATTGGACATTATGTTTACCGGAATTAACGTACATTTTTTGTTTACAGTGCGCCCACTGCCAGCTTCTTTAATTTATACACATCGATTTTTCTACAATTTTTTATACAGTGCTAGTTATTGTTATTACATTCATTCACTTTTGTAAACTTATCGCTGCCATAATATGCCAAAGTAAAAACATTCCTATTTCACGGGTGAATTAATTGGCAAAGTGGTGGTACCACGTCAGGCGAACTAGCAGATGTCCTACCACTACAAGATATTTATCAAAAGTGTATGTATGTACCTACTTGAATAAAGAATTGAAATCACATCATAACAGCGCAAGCATCGCAGTGAATATATTTATTCAAGAGAGAGAAAAATGCTTTTACCTATTACACTTTACTCCGAAAATTTAAAGCATCATTACGTAATGATGAATACAATTGACACATATAATAAAAACTGGCCAAGTGCAAGTCGGACTCGCACTAGTAGGGTTCCGTATCACACTACAGTATTTTATAAGATCGAGCAAAAAATACTACTATCATTTTTCGCCAGCAAAAAATAATAATTAATAAACATTTTATTTCTGATAACGCCATCTAACGTCTAACAAAGGTGTTAGGGATCGACATTTCAATATAACGTCATCTATTGGACGTTTACCTAACTAAGCGTTCATAGATGGCGTGAAATGCCGAAAAAAACACGTTTCTTGTATGGGGACCCTCTATTATTTTTAACTTTATTCTGTTTTTAGTATTTGTTGTTATAGCGGCAACAGAAATACATCATCTGTGAAAATTTCAACTGTCTAACTACCACGGTTCATGAGATACAGCCTGGTGACAGACGGACAGACAGACGGACAGACAGACAGACAGACAGACAGACAGACAGACAGACAGACAGACAGACAGACGGATAGCGGAGTCTTAGTAATAGAAATCCTATTCCTCCCTAAAAATCACCCTTAATATCACCGATATCTTGAAATATAAAATCTACATACTGCTGACAATACCATTCGGCCAAACAGCTTACTACCGCTGCCGAGAGCTGACTGTAAACGAGGCATACAATTTTATAGGCAGCGTGAAAACGGTTTTGATTGTTTTCTTAAGCTTCATATTGGTTTCCATAAACATAGGATTGTTTACACGTACTCTCTATACGTTTATGTAAACTTTCCGCACTGATGTACATTTACAATTGCCATGTTTATCAAATAACGAGACGGGGTTATGATCGACCTCATTCTGTTTATATCATCGTGTATGTGGGTATTTTGATTACGACGATGAGTTGTTAATGAAACTACCCACAATTGGAACAGTCTACACAGAAGTTAGTTTTGAAGATCAAATTTTATAAACATCATATTGATTTACTTTACTTTCTGTAGCGTTTATCTTTACTTTTCAATTCTGGCAAACGTTGTACTATGAATAGGAGCTTTGGTTTTAGTTTCGATTTTATTGTCAACCGACTACAAAAAACAAAGGAGGTTCTCAAGTCATCTGTATGTTTTTTTTTTTGTGTGTATGTTACGCGGTTATTCCGTCAATTCTGAACCTCAAACTACCAAGGCAGACGGAGCCGTGCCTAACACCCGAGTAAACGCAAGTTCAGTAATACTAAATACTTGAGTAATACGCTTCCGCGCTCAGTTTGCTACCAAGCGGCAGCAGGGACGGACGCGTCCATGCGGTATGACTTCGCAGCGTTGCTTACGTAGTAATCATGCCGTATTGACTATGCCGGACTGAGTGCGGAAACTAATCACTCAAGCATTTAGTATTAATGAACTTGCGTTCACTCGGGTGTTAGGCACGGCTCCGTCTGCCTTTTTTATGGTAGTCTGAGTTCTGAACCGATTCGAATGTTTCTTTTTGTTATCGATAGGGTACATTTCCGAGGTGATCCCATTGTAATTTAATTGAGATCTGATAAGTATCTCCAGAGATATGATGATAAACGTCTCAGACTTGCTACTGAAATTGACTCGCGGGGCATTGAAGTCGGTTGTTTTAGTTTTTAAACTATCTTAATTACTATTAGATGTCAATCTCTATATTCTCACTGTAAACTGTACCCTACCCTTCAGCCAGAAAACATTACGAATTCTCAGTTGAATTACAGATAAAGGCGTGTAGGGATTTAAGGTTACTTACCACATTATTTTCTGGAATAAAAGCAGTAAGTACCTATATTCTATTTTCCAAAATACCACCAGCTTACTTAAACATTTTAGAATAAGTCGACTTTTAGCTAGCTATGACATTTTTAACCGACTTCAAAAAAGGAGGACATTTCTCAATCTTCAAATCGACCGTATATATATTTTATGTTTGTTCGCGGATAGCTTCGTCGCTTATGAACCGATTTTTATTATTATTTTTTTGTTGGAAGGAAGATATCCCAAATGTGGTACCATGGTAATTTCATTGAGGCCTGATAAATATCTCCAGAGATATGGAGATAAACACCTCAAAATTGGCACTGAAAATTAATAGCGCGGCATTTCAAGTCGGTTCTAGTTAGTTTTTAGTTAGTTAGTTAGTTTTTTAAGCGATCTTATTATACGATAGTTTTTAACCTATTAATAATAACATATTAATAACATATTAATAAATATTGAGATGTATTAGATAACTTCAAGAATATGAGTACGAGAAAAATACAAGCTGTATGCCAAAATGACTAGACTATAATCTGATGTTTTACAAACACTATTTCTTAAACTTGCTAGTATATTTTACAAAAATAAGTTATTTTTCAAAAAAAATAAAACCGACTTCATAACCACAAACAGGCACTAAAAAGCGAAAAATAAATTACTTAAAATTATTATAAGCGCTACCCACTTATCTATTTGAAGTCGGTGCCAGCCAAGTCTAATAGGTAGTAGATAGATAAATCCCTACATGTATCTACCTACTTACTAACCTACATGTACCTACTTACTACTACTACATGCATAGTATATAGATAGTAGATAGCTACTATCCAATAGACTAAGCTGGCACCGACTTCAAATAGATAAGTGGGTAGCGCTTATAATAATTTTAAGTAATTTATTTTTCGCTTTTGAGTGCCTGTTTGTGGTTATGAAGTCGGTTTTATTTTTTTTTGAAAAATATCTTATTTTACCCTTTTTAGTGCAAAACAAGTTTTAATTAAATTACATGCATCTATTAAATTTCGTGTTTGGGCCGTTATACACTGACGGATATATACTTTTTGAAAATTTCAAGTATGTACCTATAACGGTTAAGAAGATACAGATCTGTAAAGTGCGCACATATAGACACACGGACGGACGGACGGACGGACGAACAGACAACAAAGTCTCAGAAAGTGTTCATTTGGTAGCCTTTGGGTTCGGAACCCTAAAAAAATTGACTTTAAATGCCGCGCTAAGTGAAAATATTCACTAGTAATAATGATGTCATCAAGGTATGAAAGGAAAATGTTCAAAATGGCCCTGTGCAATTAAAGCATCTGACACACACGATAATTAATTGTCTATTTTATTAGAATAATTCCAAATACTTTTATAACACGGACTAGTTGTATTCCAAAATGAATATAAAAAAGTATTATTTGCGATTATTAACATTAATTGCCGCCATATGGCCAACAGAGTACTGAATCACTCTACTACGTTATAAGAGGCACTTCCCTATATTGTTGAAACCCGAATTATGAAAGCACTGTGTAGCCAACCTAACAACGGAAAGTATTATTTACGCAGTAACTATTATATAATCTGTGGTATTATGCTTATAAATTATTTTTTTGCAGTGTTGGTTGGTACAAAGTACGTTCATAATTCTGAGTTATTTAATAATGTATTCAGTGTCGCGGGACTGAAATGGCCGCCATCTTCGCCAAACGTCATGTCATGTCAAAAAATCTTAGGTATGTTTAAAAAAGTTTGCACCCTAACAAGACTTTGCCCGGTAGAACATTCCTGTGAAGACAAATTGTTTATATTTATATATAATTATTTATTATAATTATTAATATATAATTATTTATTGAGGTCCCGGTGGCGTAATAGGGAGAACAGTCGGCTTTGATGCCGTGGTACCGAGTTCAAACCGCCGTGCACCAATGAATTTTTCTATCGAAAAATATATGTGCGCTTCTCACAGTTGCCCTCCGGTGAAAGAAAACATCGTTAAGAAACCAACAACCCCCGCATGGTGGTAGGACATATCTAGTGTCCGCCTGGCCATCTACCACCCTCAAGTTAGAAAATCTGTCGCCAAACATCTCATGTGTTCAAGCAGTTATCCTTGAGAGCCAGTTCCCATTCTAGTCCACTTCTCTATCTTCGACCGCATCATCACTTAGCAACAAGTGAGATAGTGGTCAAACGCTAGCCTATAAGATATAAAAAAAATAAAAAAATATTAATTATCCCCACCTTTATTTCTATCTCGCTCACAGTTACCGTAAGAATATCTGTCAAAAACCAAAATCAACGAGAAGAAAGATGTAAAAACATTATTCAAGGTCATATTTTTTAGTCTTCAAAAGTATATTCAATAGCAACCTCCATTGTGTATAATCTTCTTGGGACTCTTCTACTAAAACCAGTACATTCTCCTATGTTTGAGGTATTTATCTCCATATCTCTGGAGATACTTATCAGATCTCGATAAAATTAAAATGGGACTACCTCGGAAACGTATCCTACCTATTAAAAAAAGAATCATTTGAATCCGTTCACAATTGACGGAAAAATCGCGTAACATACACACACAAAAAAAAAAAAAACATACAGACGAATTGAGAACCTCCTCCTTTTTTGTGAAGTCGGTTAATAAAAACAAAACAGAATATATAATTGACTGTCGCGCCCGTAACAAAACTAGTTCGATCCGCTTCAATTATTTCACTGTATTTCAGATACGACAGCGTTTACAACGCTCACCTAACGGCTGAATTCTAGACTGCTGATTGTCATTCAAATGTCACCTTACATGACACTACAAACGACTGCCTATTTCAATATCTAAGTCTAGACGTGAACTAGATCTATCAGAAATAATGTAGGCACCGTATGGCAACTGAAAAACATGTGTTTTGACAACTAACATAATTGATATATCCGGGGTCATCATAAATCTTTACGGCTATATTTAATGCCCGATTCATCATATTAGACTAGAAAATTTGATAAAAAGCTTGAATGAATCTTCTTGCGAGGATGTTATTTTTGTTTAAAATCAAGGAATATAATATTTTTTATTTTATCAACCGACTTAAAAAATAATGTTTTCAATTCTTCTGTATGTTTTTAGGGTTCCTTAGCCGAATGGCAAAAAACGGAACCCTTATAGATTCGTCATTTCTGTCTGTCTGTCTGTCCGTCCGTATGTCACAGCCATTTTATTCCGAAACTGTCAGGACTACAGAATTGAAACTTGGTAGGTTGATGTATTCTGTGAACCGCTTTCAGATTTTTATACAAAAATAAAAAATATAAAAGTTTAAGGGGGGGATATCATCTCATACATCTCATACATGGAACGGAAACAAAAAAAAATTTCTTCCAACCTATACGTGTCTATGGATAGGTCTTCAAAAATGACATTGAGGTTTCTAAAATCATTTTTTCTCAAAGTCAATCATTTGAAAGATAGGCGCGTCTAAAGTGGTAAAATGTGTGGTCCCCCCCCCCTCTCTCTAACTTTTAAAGTATGGGAGTGAAAAATCTAAAGAAAATATATTCTGTAGAACTTAATAAAAACTAACAACGAAAATTGGTTTGAACGAGATACAGTCAGCAGTTTTAGAGATATGGCGACCGCAAAGATAACTTTGTTTTTCATACAAATACTATGAAAAACAAAGTTAATTTTGTAGTTGCGAAAAATCATAGTTATGGAATACTTAACTGTGTTACGGAACCCTACGAGTGCGAGTCCGACTTGCACTTGGCCAGTTTTTTCGTATGTATATTACGCGATTACGCCGTCAATTGTGAACCGATTCGAATTATTCTTTTTTTAATCGGTAGGGTACATTTTCGAGGTGGTCCCATTGTAATTTAATCGAGATCTGATAAGTATCTCCAGAGATATGACGATTAACGTCTCAAAGTTTCTACCGAAATTGACCGCAATCCGAATCACGGGGCATGGAAGTCGGTTGTTTTAGTTTTTAAACTATCTTAATTATTTGATTGTATGTATAAGAATATCGTTGTTGCTTACCTCTTGTAAGTATATGCATTGCTAATTGGTTGTGATTCAGCCGCCATTTATTGCAGGCAAGTAAATAGGTAATAATTGTAATAATTTAGATTAGTTATTTTGTGAGTTAATGTTGAAAGGTTGGAGACTGTTGTTAGAGACCTTGGCCGGGTTAGACTCACGTTAATTAATTATGTTTTATTCACATAGGTGCAATCTTTAGGAGCTTTAAGGTCGCATTTTAGACATTTAAGTTTATGGAATTTTCTTGTATCACCCATCATTGATTGAAATATAAAGATCTGGCCCGGAAAACGTTTAACTAATAAATGAATTGGACCTGAGACCGCTAGGATCAAGGGGTCCACTTATACTAGACGGAAAAGAATTTTCTAAGAAATCGATTGCAACCATTTTACGAAGACCCATCTCTTTAGTAAAATGGCTACAGTAGAGACAAGGCTCTGCTGTAACTGTTTTAAGGCCAATAAGTTGGCACCATACCATAAGCGGGCTTACCGACGGGCTGCTCCTTACGCTAGTACCTTATATATTGTATCTATGACCACAATAGATAAAATTATATTTTTTTATACATCACTAGCTGACCCGGCAAACGTTGTTTTGCCATATAAATAATTTCGTAGTAATTTCTAGTGTAGACAAAAAATAGCTTACTTATTGTAAGTATGTATGGAGGAAAAATAATTAAATTACTAAAATGGCTATTAAAAAATAAGGGTTGATCGTAGAAGGGTGAAAATTGAGGATTGTATGTATTTTTGTATGTTGTATCATAAAAAAATTGAAATTAAAAATTTTGTCTAAAAAATAAAATAAAAAATTTAGGGGTGGACTACCCCTAACATTTAGGGGGATGAAAAATAGATTTTGGTCGATTCTCATAGATACCGGATAAGCACAAAAAATTTCATCAAAATCGGTCAAGCCGTTTCGGAGGAGTATGGCAACGAAAACTGTGACACGAGAATTTTATATATTAGATATAGGATAGCTAGATACTGGAATAAAATTACTGCCCAAAAATATAAGTAAAGTATACAGATACGATCTACACACTTTTTCAAATTCATATTTATAAATTCCTTCTTGCATAAATTATAATTACTTTTTGTCTGTTTAAATATGTACATAGCTTCTAATACCTCATTTGAGTTAGTTTATAAGCTTTAATGATCAAATTAGGAAACTGTAATGACGATTCAAAGTATTGATATAAATAAATAAGTATTCCATACACAACACACACTACACACATATTTATGAACGTTACAAAAATACATACGAGCGACGACATACGCAAAGCGGTGGGCAGTGACTGGAAAAGAAGAGCCGAAGATCGGGCTCAGTGGCGCATCTTGGGAGAGGACCTTGAAAATCAGAGTATTCTAGGCCAAGCGTGTTCACCATCTTCGACCACATCATCGCTTACTACCAGGCGAGATAGTGGTCAAAAACGCTAGCCTATAAGATATTTAATAAATGAAGATTCCAAAAAGATCAATGAAAAGTGAATGTTTTGGTTGAAAATTACGGTATATCCACTAAATAACGTTAGCAGACTTGTTACGAAAGATATAAATATACTAACATTTGTATTACAAAATAAGGTCAACAAATTAGTGTCTAGTCTACTCACAATGATTTTAGATTTGAATATCGGCCAACTATTTGTCGTTAACTACTAAATATAAACTATTATTATCTGCACCGAGGACAATGATTAGGCCAGGCCTATATATCTGTTACGGCAAATTAACAGGACTTAAATGTCTTTACTTTGTTTGTTTTATTACCCGCTGCGCACTGAAGCTTTACTTACAGTAATTTAATTGTATTGTTATTCGTAGACTTGGATTTGGAGACCGCGAATCGGCAAACGTAGCGTAGGACATCCTGTGGCCAGGTGGAGCGTCGATATACGCAGTGGTGGGCAGTGACTTGAAAATAAGAGCCGAGTATCGGACTCAGTGGCGCATTTTGGGAGAGGCTTATGTCCAGCAGTGGACTGACACCGGCTCATTTGACTAATATCTTACTTAATGATAAGAGACGATGCGGTCTAACGTGATATATAATAGTGCTTATCTTTTCTTTAGTTATAGTTGGCAAACAAGCAGACGGCCTGTCTGATTTCACCGTTGTCTATAAACATTTGTAACACCGTGGGCGCTGATTATGAGTACCGTTACTAAAATCCTCCGTTCTATAGCTCAAGGGGAAGATCGTGGTAGGAAGGTCGTTCCACATCTTACAGGTGTGAGGCAAGAAACCACGGTTAAAACAGGTGGTACGAGACTTCTAAGTCTGTAAGATAAAGATATGGAGGTAAGCTTTTTGACAGTATCAAGCAGTAAGAATGGTGATGGTGTAAACCAGTCAAGAAGCTCTTCAGAACATTCCCCATTATAAATATAGTAGAAGATGCACAGCGCTCCAATGTCTCTCCGGAGGGTGAGCGATTCTAACCTGTTGCAGAGCTCGGGATCATCGAGAATTCTAGTGGCTCTTCGCTATAGGAAGTCAAGAGGCTGAAGCAAGTAACTTGGTGCGCCGTTCCACAGGTTTGAGCATATATTCCATGTGCTTCACTATGCTTTGTAAAGATCAAGACGTTGATGTAGTGTGAAGTATCTCTTCACTTGGTCAGCTCACCGAGATTTTTAAAAACGTTTTTTTTGGCCTTTAGATGACTCCTAAACTGGACCTTATTAGTTAGAGATAGATATCACGTGTATTTATTTTTGTTTGCACAGCGCTTAATTTTCCAGACTAAAATCAGATTACTTACACCTGTATTTAAGGATAATATTCTGAATATGTTTGAGACACTTTGTACCAAAATAATACACGTGATTTTGCGTACAGGGAAAGGTAGTTACGTAGTTCAAAATTTCAACACGTAACACCAGGAGAAAGGGGGAGAAGGGTGGTTAAAACGTTGATAAAAAACATCACGAGATTAATTTACGACCCCTTACTGTAAAGAACACGTGAGCGTTGTAGATTACTTTAGTTCTCAGTCGGAATACCTCGTTCCAGATTCGGTTCAGAGAGAAATGCCGCAAAATAACGTAGTTTACGGAACGACTTTTAATTTGTAAAAAAATACTCGTATCTACGTAATATTTACAGGATTTGAAAACCTGTTCATTTCGAGCTCCATTAAAACCTGATGCGACATTTGTGTCGCTGACAATAGAATAGCAGCTGGAAACAACACAAATTATGTATAATAAATCTACTAGAAACAATCTAGTCTACTTGGCAACACGTGCGCTTTTACATTTTTTTATCATGCGAGAGGATTGTGAAACAAAAGGTTTGAGTGTTTTTTTTGCAACTAAAATAAAATACGGAAAGTTTAACGTTAGCCAAGTATCTGTCGCCCGAGTCGGATATGCGATAGAAATAGAACAGGGTATCTAGTTCGACTTTACTACTCAAAGCGACAATCGCTTGGTTTGCATTAACATTATTCGGAACGTCTTTTTGTCTCAGTCTATTTTAGTTTGCGTCTCGACACGTGTTGGCTGAACCTATTGCCGCTGATTTCCTCTTGAATTTACATTTCGTATGTATTGAAAGATTGCTCGTAAAATCTTTAGTATGCGCTTGTACCGGTTTATAGGTTTTTAGTTGCTTACTTGTCAACTGGAATAAGTCTACTACTACTATTAGTGTTCTCTCTATCGCAAATTATGTGACAAAGTTTTGAAATAGAAGTTATGATTGCATTTTTAGTGATAAATCTACGAATTGACTATCTATACAGTACGCGAGTAATTCTAACACTTGTCCCATGTTTTTTTAATTGGATTGTGCAGCACAAGTAGATAAAAATATAACCATGTTCATATACAAGTACAAATAAATATTCCAGTAGATAATATTGTGCACGCTAAAAAAAATCGTCATATTTTCACACGTCATAGTCACACCTAGTAATCTGTTAGCACAATCGACTTTTTTCACTTTTGTTGATTGCATTGATACTCGTATTTGCACTCTCGAATTTAACAGCTAAAGTCTTCGTCAAACAAGTAACAAAATTGAAATTTTGAATAAACACCCACGACAATGTCCTTTAGAAAATCAACGTCATAACAGCTATCTCAGAACCACCACTGATTAATTACGAACCGTTTAAAGACAAAATCGGACCAGTTTTGAAGCAAAATGGCAACATGGATTTGCACAAACAAATGTTTACTGCAGCGCCCCCGGTGAGTTGACACCGTAACACCTATCTAAAATAAGCATCAATTACACCCGAACCCATAACTGAAAACTGCATCAAAATCGGACTAGTAGTTTTGGAGAAAAATGGCAACATGGATTTGACACACAAACAAACAAACATCCTCTCACCCCAAACGCATATACAGTCTCCGTTCTGTCGCGGGTAAAAGGACTTGATTCCTATACACATTCGAGTGTACCTACACGTCACATGCCCCACAAACTAAGCATCCATTGTGTTTGTGTCACAAAGGGTCCCTTCTCATATTCCATTCGACGGCCGACCACAGGCTTTAGGTCACTATCCCACTCGCTCAATGAGTCAGTTGGTCCCTTTTCTAACTTTGTCAAGTCACCGCAACTATTTATTACGTCCAGAGTTGGATATAGTAGGCAATCCGCCTTTTACTGTCCTTGTTTTCTTTCTTGATATTTTTTGCGACAGCGAAGTTTTCTACTTTGTTTCTATAAGATGCGGAATGATATTTTCGATGCGATCTTCTATGAATCGCAACAACAATATATGATAATAATGATGTCGATATTTTAACAGGTTAAACAAAAGCTTGTATAATTGAAGATCGTTAACAAAAGGAAAAAAATTGAGTGAAAAGACTTCTGTGGCGTATGGAAAAAAAATAACTAAAATGCTGTAGTGATTAACGATAAATATTAAAATTAATCAAAAAGATTTTATTTAAATAAAAAAGGTTTTATTAACGTAAAAATATGACGTTAAATATGACATATACAACTTGAACATAGTCATGCCTCCAAGAACTAACTTCACGGTGTAGAATTTAGGTGTCAGTGTGCGCGCGCATCGTACCACCTAGAACTAACTTCACGATGTTAAATTTAGGTGTCGGTGTGCGCGCGCATCGTAAAAGTTCACTCTCATCATTTTTCTCTATCGCGCCAAAAGAAGTATAACTTCAAAAAATCGACTTCAAATACCGCGCTAGTTATTTTCAGTACCAAGTTTTAGGTATTTATCTCAATATCTCTGGAGATATATATCAGATTTGGGACCAACGCAAAGCATACTCTCTCAAACAAAAAAATAATTATAATAAGTATCAATCGTTCCAAATATTTTATGAACAGATATGACTAGAAGGGTTATTTTGATAATATCCTGAAAAGCACCCCACGCTTTTTTTTACAATAAAATCATTTTTTCTTACACTATTTTTAATTCAAATTTATTAAAATTTATTTTCTATTTTTTTGTTGGATTTTCTATAAAAGCGTATTTTTTTAGTTTTTTTAAACTATTATTTATTTTTCATTTTTTAGGCGATTTTTTTTTAATTTTTTTAAAATTTTATTTATTTATTGTCATCGGTCCTTAATAAGTATGCCAAATTTCTAGTTAATCCGACGTTTTGAAGGGGGTTAAAATCATGTTCAGGCCACTTGAGAACCTTCTCCTCTCCTGTGAAGTCTTTTAATAATATCGTTTAAAAACTAAAAAAGAACCGACTTCAATGCCGCGCTATTCATTTTCAGTACCAATTTTGAGATGTTTATCTCAATATCTCTGGAGATACTTATCAGACCTCGATAAAATTACCATGGTACCATCTTGGGATATCTCCTTTCGAACAAAAAAAGATAATCAAAATCGGTCTAAAAAAGACGAAGTTATCCGCGAACAAACATTAAAAAAAATATATATATACGGACGAATTGAGAAACCTCCTCCTTTTTTTGAAGTCGGTTAAAAAGTGATAACGCATCAACAGTGTCATAAATGTCAAAAGTGTCCGAAGGCGATGATGATCGCTACCATTTATCGGATTGTTAATTTAACCATCTTCGACCACATCATTGCTTACCAGGCGAGAAGTGGTCAAACGCTAGCCTATAAGATATAAAAATAGTAGATTGTATAACAAGGGTGCAATATAGTACATTTCTACGAGGCCGCTATTTTGAATCCAGAGCGAAGCGATGGATTCTAAAGTAGAATCCTGAGCGTAGCGAGGGATTTAAAGTACGTCGGCCGACAGAAAATAATATTGCAGCCGAGTTTTACACTCTGCTTTTCATCCCACTCTATGAGAAAAGGAAATAAAAGGCTCAAATTTAGTTCAACACTATGTTAACTAAAAAAGAGACTAACACAAGTAAACAAAACACATTTATGACACATATACACAGAGCACATACACAAGTACTTTTGATTTCTTTGGTTTATGTCCTTCAGATATGCTACCAATTTTGTATAAGTAGGTCTTGATTTGAATATTATTATTAGTATTGACTGTCGATTTCAGCATCGAGTAAATACTGCAAAGTGTAAATACTCTAAGAAGGTTGCCTGAATTTGGCCAGTTCTTGATAATTAGCTAGAAATACAGTTTCTGAAAGTGAATTCGCTTTTTTTGCACTTTTCCACTCGATTTGTATAGGCTTTTAAATATTTTTTCGCGGGACTTTGATGATATCGGATTGTTTATAACATTTGATGCGTCGTTTTGTATTCTTTCGGGCGTTAAATTAATACTTTCGTTATCAGAACTCATTTTCTTTATGAATTAATACTTTAATTAGCACTGCAACAAAATATTAATGTGAGGAGGACTTCGTATTGATTCGCGCGCTTATTGTTTTCTTCTTCATAAGAGATTCTTTTTTAAATTCACTAGACTATAAACGACAGTTCGCGCGCTTTCTTTTTTTTCATCCTGGCTACCACACTATCAGTGTGTTGTGCCACGCGTTTTAAACTTTTTTTTTCTGTATTATATATATTATATTATATTATACTATATATATATGATATTGTTTTATAACATTAAATGTTTAGCTTCACGAGCTTCTTTATTCATCAAGCGTGGCACGCTATCTAGTTGACAGGACAGTAAAATTTCCCGTACAATATTCTTATTGAACCTTCTTAGACATGGCACTATAAAATAACAGTCATAAGCCAAAAATAAATAAAAAATACTTTCCCGCCCTAGGGCAGAAATGACCTACTTTGCGCGCACTTATCGAGGAACAAACCATCACTTTTCGAATAGATGGGATGAAATAGTAGATTAGTAGCCAAGGGCTGTAAGGCATCAATTGCAGCCCGAGATATTTAGGCGCACGAGCGCAGCAAGGGCGCCTATAGTTCGAGGGCGCAATTGATGCTTACACCCGAGCTAACTTTATATCTCGATTGTGAGGTAAGTAGAAAAAAACCGGCATAAAATATTGTTAATTGCTGCTTCAGCTCCATTTTCATTGAATCAGGAGTGCAGCTTATTTCTTCATCACTTGCAGAACTCATGTTTTTTTCCTAATTAGCACGTAATTATAAAAAAATCCCAAAAACAAACAATATTTAAAGTAAAAGTTTTCTATTCCCGCCTTTTTTCATCTTTTTTTTTCAAGAACGAAATTGAGCTTCGCCGTTCGATATTTAAAATTGATGACTATTATACTCATACGAAGACAAGGCTGAATAGCGAAGCGACCTCTTTTGTCATTGGGCTGAATGCATGATGTCTATTGCCAGTATGATGGTTAGATGTACGCGAACTTTTTGAAAGAGTGAAGAGTTTTTTTTTTAATCACTTACCGCCCTAGGGCCTTTCTAGCTATATTATTACCCTAGAGCGCCAATTAGTTACCTACAAGCCCCATTTGGGGGTAATAAGGACCTACTTACCGAATATGAGAGATGTAATAGTAGATTAGTAGCCAAGGGCTGTAAGGCATCAATTGCAGCCCGAGATATTTAGGCGCACGAGCGCAGCGAGGGCGCCTATAGTTCGAGGGTGCAATTGATGCTTACACCCGAGCTAACTACTCTGCTTTACATCTCGATTAAAAGGTAAGTAGAAAAAAACCGGCATTACAAGTATAAAACATTTTATTAGTTAAAATGTATAGTGAAATGATTGTTACTTGCTGCTTCAGCTTCCATTTTCATTGAATCGGGAGTGCAGCTTATTTCTTCATCACTTGCAGAACTCATGTTTTTTTCCTAATTAGCACGTAATTATAAAAAAATCCCTAAACAAACAATATTTAAAGTAAAAGTTTTCTCTTCCCGCCTTTTTTCATCTTTTTTTATATATTTTTTCAAGAACGAAATTGATCTTCGCCGTTCGATATTTAAAATTGATGACTATTATACTCATACGAAGACAAGGCTGAATAGCGAAGCGACCTCTTTTGTCATTGGGCTGAATGCATGATGTCTATTGCCAGTATGATGGTTAGATGTACGCGAACTTTTTGAAAGAGAGAAGTTTTTTTTTAAATTACTTACCGCCCTAGGGCTTTTCTAGCTACATTATTACCCTAGAGCGCTAATTGGTTACGTACAAGCCTCATTTGGGGGTAATAAGGACCTACTTACCGAATATGAGAGATGTAAAAGTTATTTACCTCACATCACATCGTATAAGCGAATTTGTGCGGTTGCGCTTACTTTTTTCTTGATTTGCTAAATATGCCAAGATTAAAATTAATCATCATATCTATATTAGTATTTCCAAGTATTATCTTCAAGTATAATACCAATTATACAATTTGCTAACACTTCATTCGTTCAGTCAACATAACTTGCAATTATAATAATAAATAGGTACTACGTATTATTGTCTGCAGATATAATGGTTACTAGCTGTACCCCGCGGTTTTACCCGCGTAGATATTGTTTCCGTAAAAATATCAGGATAAAAATTACCCTATGTGTTATGCCAGGGTCTAGGCTATCCCCATACCAAATTTCAGCTCAATCAGTTGAGTAGTTTTAGCGTTAAAAAAAGTAACAAACATACTTACACACTCACACACTTTCGCCTTTATAATATTAGTAGGAAGGATAGTAGGATTATTTCTTTTGTAACTACATTTTAGTAGAGAACTTTGATAGAAGTCGATTCTTTTTCGGACCCGTTTGATTAATTGTATTGAGAATTGGGATTACTAGTTGCTACTTTATTCGAACTCTATTATTCTCTAGGGCTTAATATGTGTGAGATCAGATTATTATTTTAGTTCAATATATTATGTGACTCATTTGACCGCTCTGGGGCCTTATTCAGTATGACCATTTTAAAGTCTTACCGTGCCGTGTTACGTTATCTCCGCGTTATGGTATTCTCTATGCCAATTAAAACGCGGTAGAGTAAGGTTATGAGCGCGTTTTGAGCTGTCAAAATATCGTGACATATGAGGACGTGTAACGCGCGCATTTTGTTTAATTTACCTATCATGTGGCATACAGGGGCCTAATTCAGCATGACCATTTTAAAGTCTTAACGTGCCGCGTTACAAAATCTCCACGTTATTCGCATCAAAGTTATTCTCTATGCCAATATCAAGTTTGGCAAACGCGGTAGTGAGCGCGTTTAGAGTTGTCATAATATCGTGAGGTAAGATGGCGAGTAACGCGTGCGTCTTGATTTTTGAAGTAAAATTGACAGCAAATGACATTGTGGAATTTAATCAAAAAGCGCGCGTAAAACTACGCATGCGCGGTGCACCATGATATATACATAAAAACATTTTCAATTTTCATTATTGGCGTCTGTTTGTTGAACAAGTTATACAAGGATGACCAACATTACATTTGCAGTAAGATGGACTAAGGGTAGGTTCTACTATTTACAAAAATAGCCTAAATTATGCGAGTAGTCAAAACTCATATTAAATAGTAAGAAATTTTATTATAAAAACTCACGTTCATTTTAAACTTATAGATTTAAAAACGGGAATTGTGTGGGGAAAAAGTGGGGACCCCACCAACACCACCACCGCCGCCGCCGCCGCCCGCTCCGTCCGCCCGCGCTGCACGAGCAGCGGCCCGCAGTGCGAGGTTGAACGCGTCGGTGAGCGCCCCGCACTCAAGATCCTGAAGAAGGCCTCCGGATGAGGCCGAAACATATGTCGATCGCTATATCGACATCGCGTAAGTCACGTTAAATTCCCGTTTTTAAATCTATAATAGTACGAAAAGTAAAGAAGTACCTAGGTACTTCTTTCCTTTTCTTCTCTGCCTACCCCAACAGGAAAAAGGAGTGATTGTATGTATGTACAACTTATATTAACAATCCTACTAATATTTACGCAAAAACAGCTCAACGGATTTGGGTAAAGTTTGGTATATAGATAGTTTATATACAATACTATAGTGTATAACTCATTGGATACTTTTTATCCCGATACATGATAGATTTCTTTTTAACGCAGGTGAAGTTGTGGGGCGCATGTAGTTATTCATAAAATGACAATGCAATGATTGACAATAATTGGCAATGATTTTTTTATTGTCGTTCTAAAACTAGTGTATTTATACGAGGATCCATTGATTATTTTCAATAAAAAATATTTATAGTTTATTTAATGTTTTTTAGTTTTTATAGTAAGCTACATTTTGAATTGCTATTGAAGTTTTATTGCTGGTAAATCGACCTAATGTAAAGATAAGACAGATAAATAAAGAAATGTATAAAACCGCAAAATAACCGATGGAACCGGAAGTAAGGTAGTAAGGAAGTAAGGTTTATGAACGAATGGCGTGAAATCGAAAACTGAACATAGAAAACATATTGTTTGGCATACAGAATACCATTTTTCAATAATGTACCGTGGCGCGTTTGAGGAACACGTTTACGTTTAGAGTACGTTACAAAATCACACGTTTTTGGCAAGGTATCTCATTGGTCATACTTAATAAGGGCCCAGAATATAATTTTTTAATAACGTAACGTGACGCGTTAAGGAACGCGTTATCTCATTGGTCATACTGAATAAGGCCCCTGGGGGCCATCAAATTTCTGTTCACATTCACGCTACCGCAACTTCAAATGTATGGGAATGACAACTTTGTTGCGGAAAATAAATGTCATTCCCATACATTTTGAACTAACGTTAGCGTGAATGGATACAGAAATCGACTTTTGTCTATGGGGGGGCTGGTGGATACTATCGGTCCTGATATTTCTGGCTATCTAACAAAAATAAAACATACATTAGTATAATACCTCCTTGTTTTTTGAAATCGGCTAAAAGAAGAGCTTCTCTTCTTTTAAATAGCCAAAGGTCCGTAATAAAAATTGATAATATGTTATTACTTTTTAATATGTTTAGTATCTTCATAGATATGGAGATAAACACCTCAAGCTTGGTACTGAAAATGACTAGCGCGGCATTTGAAGTCGTTTCTTATGGTTTTTTAGGGTTCCGTATCCAAAGGGTAAAACGGGACCCTATTAGTAAGACTCCGCTGTCCGTCTGTCTGTATGTCTGTCTGTATGTCTGTCTGTCTGTCTGTCTGTCTGTCTGTCTGTCTGTCTGTCTGTCTGTCCGTCTGTTGCCAGGCTATTTTTCATTAACCGTGATAGTTAGACAGTTGAAATTTTCACAGATGGTGTATTTCTGTTGCCGCTAGAACAACAAATACTAAAAATAAAATAAAGTTAAAAATAAAAGGGGGTCCCCATACAAAAAATATGTTTTTAAACGCCATCTATCTAATTAGTTTCGACAAAATGACATAGCTGGCGCTAATAAACGAGCCCCGCCCCGTCTTTCTAGATCGCGACCAAACCAAATATTCTTGGTAATATCAATTAATCAAATATATGAGGTTGAAACTCTGTTATGTTTCGTATTGAACGGAACCCTCCCTAAGTGTGTGATAAGAGACGCGATGCTGACTCGCACTTGGCCAGTTTTATTTAATTATCTTAAATTTTATGCTTTCTGTACTATATGTTGAATGTTCACGTATCTGTTTCACGAGACTGAATGAATTTAGTATGCATTTCGTATTCCACGGTTATATTTCATAATAACATCTGGCAACATCATTCACGAGTACAGGAGCTTTGGATATTTTTATTGTTCCCTGTTCTTTTTACGTCCCAGTGTTTCGAACTACTTTGTTTGCTATATTTTGCCGATTGTGTTTTGTTTCTCGTACGTTTTCTTGAAGTACCTACCTACGTATTTATTTCTGCGATGCAACATTTGTCAAATTACTTTTTATTCTTACTAACGCATAATTGATTTACCAATTACTGCATCGATTTTTTTACTTTTATTTTTCTTTATTATATCATATAGGCTAGCGTTTGACCACTTTCTCACCTGTTGGTAAGTGATGATGCGGTCGAGAATGGTAGCACGCTAGGCCTAGAATGGGAACAAGCTCTCAAGGATAGCTGCCTGAACACATTCGATGTTGGCGGCAGATTTTCTAACTTGAGGGATATGTTTAATTTTAACCTTTTCTATTCTACATAACCTAAATAATTAAACTGAATTATTATTATAAAATACTAACCAATATTTTTCTACACATGTAAAAATATGGCAATAAAATCTAAATCAATTGTTTTTATGTACTAAGTTTATCGATCAAAATATCCTGTTTCTAAGATATTTTAGTAAAAAAACTACCATAAAAAATTCGTTACACGAGTTTTCAGTCTCATAAGGTATACCCATAAAACCGATCCATAAAGTAAAAACTTACAATTCTGTTCCTACAGAGATAAAAAATCTTACAATGACGCAATTTTGTCAAAAACTTAAGTGTCGGTTACAAGAAAAATGTTTCTATACTGTAGCAGAGTACTTTAAATAATGTATATCCTACAATTATTGAAATCTATACAAATATATAATAATCATTTTAATTCTATTTTAAATGATAATAAGTTATTAAACATGTATAATTATAATTTAAATTTATAATTTAATTTGATAATTACTTTGTAAATGTGTATAATAATAATTTGGTAAGTACTCTACTGGCAGACAGTGACCTACATACCATTTTTTTATTTGTAGTTTTTATTTTAATTATTAGTCATAGGTAATATTTTTATTTTATTAGTTTATTAAATTGTAGGTACTTGTAATAATATATAAATAAATATGAATGTTTATTAAATTGTACGTACTTGTATTGCAATAAATATTTTAAATATTTTTTATATGTTAATTTGATTTTAAATGTTTAAAATATTTGCATGCCGCTTTGTGGTAAAATGTTTACGGAACTATTTTTTACAATTTGTCAGCACCTATGGATTACCAACATTTTAGCTTAATAAATAATTCTGATTCTGTAATATTCAAAGAATATCCACATAAAAGCTATCTAAATTCGGCAATACCTCCATTCACGTCTATCACTTATCACCCTATCATCTTATAAGAATTACACAATCTGCTTCAGAATTACCAAAGATAAAAAGCATTTCGGAACTTTCCAAAAAATTACGTTTGTTATATTCCTTCATTTTGATCAACTTTTGACCGGAAAGTTTCGTTTGACCCTTGTATAGCGTTTGTGGGACATTCAGGCCCCCAGACTCGCGTTAATATTTTATCGGGACAACTTTTGGGATCCATTGATGAATATTCTAAAGATGGCCCCCTTGTTGAGTCTTGTTAAGAATATTTTGAGCTTGGAGAAACGGGTTTGGGTACTGAATGAGATACATTTGTATTTTGTAGCGTAGTTGCTGTGAGGGATTTTTTGGTTTTAATAAACGAGCAAACCGACGATATTTATTAAGGAAACACAAATTAACAATTATTATTTTCAAACATTGTGTATAGGAAGCTAAAATAATATTTTTCCGTTAACAGATTGGACTGAATTGCCAGAATTGTACTGTTATTCTTATGATTGTAAAATGCTCAAATAGCCTAAGACTATTCCTGGAAAATAATTTAATTTTGTAACGGTTCTGAAAACCTGCAATAGATTTTTTTTTTCACAATAATTGTTAGTATAGAATACGGTTTCATTTGCAACTTACTATGAAAACATCTCAATTAAAAGTTGACCTTAAGAATATATTTCTTCTTGCGAACAAACAGCTTCACAGATTTCTAAAACCGAGCAACATGACGTTTCCTTTGAAGGAGTGATTTATGAATGGCCGTAAACTCACCGTTTGTAAACTGCAGGAAAATCTAAACAAATCCGAACACCGGTCCTTTAAAAAAATCACAAAACACAAATAGTTCCAAGCGAGATAATTATCAAACGTCGCACAAAACAATTTACAATGCCGACGGAATTGTAAAATACAATAGACGAAAGAAAACGCCGAAGAATTTTCGCGGGAAACACAGAACGAGCGACGAGACGTTCCACCCACGCGACGTAGTAGACACGACTGGCGAAGCAAAGTCACCTGCAATGCGTGCGCTGTTCGCTGATGACAGAGCGAGAGGGCAGGAGCTGAACAAGTACGTGCGAGCGAGAGGGATGAGAACACACGTGCTTAGACCACCTTCAGGCAAAAACCATTTTCAGAAAGGGGCACGATATTACGACGCTGATAATGAATAGCCTATGTATTTCATATTATGAACCCGACGACAATGCAGGGAGTTACGCCTTTTGTTGGTGTTCAAACTCAATGTTACATTTTCGTATCTTCTTTCATTAATGAAGCAAGCCTTTAGACGAGTGACGGAGCTTTTGTTGTGGGGTTTGATTAAAGATACCCTTGTTCAATGTGTTTCAGGGCGTTTGGTTATAAACTTGTGTGTGTGTAAGTTCTTGAAAATTATTTTATATTTTAGGTTTTGATAATATTACATATTTATTGATTTTGCGAGATAATTGGTAACAGTTATATGATAGTAATATTTTTATTATTTTTATAACAAGAAGTTTGCTGTTTTAGAGACGAAACAAAGTATGTACCTACCTAATTTTTAGTAGTAGCTACATTTAATTTTTTTACATATTACGGAAGTTTTTGTTACATAACAGGATATGCACATCAGGAAAACAGAGGTGTTTTTTACCTTTAGTTTCATATCTATGTTGCCTAGGTTAACCCGTGCTATGATGCAAAGAGGTGGTAGGAGCATAGAATATATCGATGTTCCGCCTGACTTGCTAACAAAAATAAGCTCACCACCATCAAGGAGAAAATCTGCCGCCAAAACCTGATGGTGTTCCGGCAGCACACAGCGCTTGTGAGTCAGACCATTCTAGGCCTAGCGTGTTCTCCATCTTCGACCACATTATCGCTTACCACCAGGCAAGTTAGTGGTAAAATGGTTGCCGTTCAGATATTTAAAAAAAAAAGCAAAATGATTGAAAACACTTCTTTGTTCAATGGGCGGTTCGGGATCCAATGTAAAACAGCTAGTAATTTTTTAAATGAAAAATGCACAAATTCAAACGAAACATCTAAAATATCTCATTGAAATAAATTAATTAGAAGCAATGTTCCGCCATATTGTGAAAACAACATTATATTTGTTATTTCAATATTGACGTCAATAATATACAGTAATGTTTAGAATTAATATGTAAGCCTTAATTAACACGTTATAATGGAATATAATCTCAATATTTGATATAACGTTGTTTTAAGGTTAACACCATCATATAATTAACTTGTAAAAACAAGTCGTACATTGAGTGTTAGTTATTTTAATATTAGTAAGTTAAGTAATATCTTGCAATAAATGTTAACATATATTTTTTTAAGCATGCCTTTCGACCACCTATAGAAAAGTACGATATGTGGTGCTATAACAGGTCATTCTCAGCAAAAATGTCGCAATTTTCTGGATCATAGAGAATGATCCTGGAAAATCTGGACGCTGATTTTCTGAAAGGCCTGGAGCGAATGAATACACACATACATAAAATCACGTTTTTTTTAAATTGGGATAGGCAGAGACTACTTCTTTCCACATGCTACGATCCAGACATACCTCTTTCGCTTCTTCCACTTCATACAAGCTCGCTGGTTATAGGTACTTTTGACTTGGCCTTTCTTTAAAACTAATTGATTTTAAAACTGTTAGACTGATACAGTATATACCAGTTAAAAAATCGGTGACAAACAATTAAAACAGTTATTTACTATAATCGATCCCATTGAGGAATCTGAAATATCTGGCCATCTGGTAGAATAAAATAAATGGGATTTAAAGTATAAAAATAAATCGACTTACGACAGTTTTCAATAAAATTCAGAACAGAAAACAGATTGAAGAGTCAACGGCATTTTATGTGCTCAACCATGACAGTGGTTTATGTAGAGTAAACATATACGTTAATGTAACGTTGTGAATGTGCTTAGATTTAAAACACAAAGCTAAATCAAATAACATTTTTTTTATACGTAATGCTAGGTAGCCTACCTAGCATTTGACCACTATCTCACCTGTTGGTAAGTGATGATGTGGTCGAGGATAGTAGCACGCTAGGCCTAGAATGGGAACTGGCTCTCAAGGATAGCTGCCGGAACACATTAGATGTTTGGCGACAGATTTTCTAACTTGAGAGTGGTAGCTGGCCAGGCGGACACTAGATAGTGTCCTACCACCATGCGGGGGTTGGGGATTTCTAAACAATGTTTTTTCTTCACCGGAGGGCCACTTTGAAAAGCGCACATCTTTTTTTTTGTTAGAAAAATCCATTAGTGCATGGCGGGGATTCAACTCGATACCTCTGGCGTCAAAGCCGACCATTCTCCCACTACACCACTGGCTTCTGTATCTTAAGGCCGTTGCACTCCACAATGGACTAAAGGCGCGCGTTTTGCATTAAGCGCGTCCTCTGCGCGTTATTGACGCGTATTAGCACATACATACAAAGGTTATAACGTGCCGGCGGCCTTGCGTTTGCTGAGCGTCCCGATTGCGTACTTCGCGCGTCGTCAGCGCAAAATAAACGTGGTGTGCAAAGGCTCTTATCGTATTTCCCTACATAATTTACGTCGTAGGTAGTATAAAAGAAATGTAATAATCGAATATAATATAGGAGTTAAAATTATCATCGACCAAGTAAATAAAGCTGGTCAGTCAGCTTAGACAAAATCAATTTTCTGTTAGCGATCGCGCCTAATGCAACTACTCCATTTGTTTAAATTAACTATTTGTTTATATTTTCAAACAGGTCGATTTTTAAGTAGAGTTAATATAATATGTTTGCGTAAACGCTAACAGATATTGTATTTTATTTAGAGGGGCTGGTGCAAGTTTACTCTCTCTCTCTCTCTCAATTGCAAAAAGAAATATAAGCTTTCTTATCTCCTCTTTAAGATTTTTTAAAGTTCATATTTCTATTTGCAATTAGTTGGTCAAAAAAAGAAAATGATAGGGGCGTAGCTACAGCAGACCTTGATTTTTTGTAAAAACATTTTTTTCTCTAGAAGCATTATCCAGGGAGGAAACGAGAAAATACATTTGTATGAAAAAGTGCACTCCGCGTTCCCTCTTAAGGAGAACTTAAACTCCAAAAAAAACACCCATGCCTTCTAAAATCGGCTAAAAATACTACGTCATTCGACAAGTCGAATAACCATAACCTTTCAATAACCTACATCCGTCCCCTCTGCAGTTCCTACGACCCTCGCAGAGTTCCCCCTTGTTTTACGACCCCTATTGCCTAGCATTTTGGACAAAACGACTATACTATTGAAATAATAACAGGTTGTAAACGGGTCAAGGTCGATTGTCATTGTTTGGAAGCACTGACATGACTTCTTTCACAGTGGAATAGTATGGGGGTTTCCATTAGTAAACTTTTTAATGCAATTTCGTGTATTAGTAACAGACACACAATTTAAACACGCTTTTACTACCTACTAGCTGACTGTGACTAGCTGACTGACTGATACATTGTCCTGTTCAAACTTAATGAATGATTTACAGACTTTTCTATTACAAAATTATTATTTGCGGTAAGTGCATGCCTCGGTGCGCAAGTTCAACTCGCACATGGCCTTTTGCAACCGACTTAAAAAAAGGAGGAGGTTTCTCAATTCGACCGTATATATATATATTTTTATGTTTGTTCGCGGATAACTTCGTCGTTTATGAACCGATTTTAATTATTATTTTTTTGTTAGAAAGGAGATATGCCAAGTGTGGTACTATGGTAATTTTATTAAGGTCTGATAAGTATCTCCAGAGATATGGAGATAAACACCTCAACATTGGTACTGAAAATTAATAGCGCGGCATTTGAAGTCGGCTGTTTTAGTTCTTTTAACGATCTTATTATTAAGTGAAACTTTTTGGGCACACTGAGGTAAAATATGACGGTAGTGACGTAGCGTCACGGTCCGAATCAACGGAAGTGACGTTAGCGTCATGTTGTATTTTATACTTAATAACGCCATCTATTGTAGAACGGCGTAACTACGAAGACGTATTCGTATCATTCAGGCATTCTTTCCACTAAGTTCAACAGATGGATTTGTACAAAAAAATAATAAGTGATGTTGAGAAACAATAAATTAAATGAACTTGGAAATTTCACTTCTAACGGCTTTTACGTAGCTTTCTAGCTAGCTTTAGCTAGCTTTCTACGTACCCTATTTTTTAGGGTTCCGTACCCAAAGGGTAAAACGGGACCCTATTACTTAGACTCCGCTGTTCATCTGTCTGTCTGTCTGTCCGTCTGTCACCAGGCTGTATCTCATGAACCGTGATAGTTAGACAGTTGAAATTTTCACAGATGATGTATTTCTGTTGCCGCTATAACAACAAATACTAAAAATAGAATAAAGTTAAAAATAATAGAAACAAGAAACGTGTTTTTTTGGCATTTCATTGTAACGCCATCTATGAACGCTTAGTTAGGTAAACGTCGCATAGATGGCGTTATATTGAAATGTCGATCCCTAACACCTTTGTTAAACGTTAGATAGCGTTATAAGAAATAAAATGTTTAGTATTTTTTTTTTCTGTCGAAAAATGATAGTGGTATTTTTATTGCTCGATCTTATAAAATACTGTAGTGTGGTATGGAACCCTACGAGTGCGAGTCCGACTTGCACTTGGCCAGTTTATTTGTTTCGTTTTTAAAATGATTCTACTTACTTTCTATACTTGTTTCGTTATGTAAACAATCTAAATTATTTAATCTCGCCCTTACTGCCAGAATTTATGAGTAGGTACCTAACTTTTTCATTATTTTGGCCTAGTCAAGTCAGCTGATGAATATTTAACGGGATTGTGTTTACATAATTTGGGTATCTCGACGATTTTTCCACGGATAAGTATTGACATTTGATTTGTTTATTTCTAAAGAAGTTTTGTGTTTAGACAAGTTTAAAAGACGAAATTATACAATAAAAGATCGTTTTTAAAACGCAATAAACTGGCCAAGTGCAAGTTGGACTCACACTCGTAGGGTTCCGTAACACAGTAGAGTATTTTATAACTATCATTTCTCGCCACCAAAAAAATAACTTTGTTTTTCATAGTATTCGTGTGAAAAACAAAGTTATATTTGAGGTTGCTATTAAAAACCTGCTGAATATATCTCGTTCAAACCAATTTTAGTTGTAAGTGTTTATTGAGATCTACAGCATATATTTTCTCAGATTTTCCCTCCCTTACTTTAAAAGTTAGAGAGGGGGGGGACACTCATTTTACCACTTAAGACGTCTTTCAAATGATTGACTTTGAGAAAAAATGGTTTTAGAAACCTCAATGTCATTTTTAAAGACCTATCTATAGACACCCTGAACGTATAGGTGTGATGAAAGCCTCCTTTATATTTTATTTATTTTAGTTTTGTATAAAAATAGTAAAGCCATTCACAGAATATACCTACTTACCAAGTTTCAACTGTGTAGTCTTTATAGTTTCGAAAGTATAATGACTTCGCTTGACTATAATAAATAAAAAAATATAAAATAAAAAATGTGTGGTGAAAATGTAGAAAATGTGGCTATGACATACGGACAGACAGACAGACAGAGATGATACATTTATAAGGGTACCGTGTTTTGCCATTCGGCTACGGAACTTTAAAAACAGACATCAAATGCCGCGCTAGTATTTTTCATTACAAAGTTTTAGTTTTTATCTCCATACCTCTGGAGGTACCTACTCACCAGATATTTTGAACACACATAATTCTATACAACTTATATAGAATTTTGACACAGATAAAACTAAAACGCTCAAAAAGTCCCATTTATAATTACCATAATAATTACCGGCGAGCACGTATGAAGACGCTCATGAAAGTGGAAGAAGCGAAGGAGGTGTGTCAGGATCGTAGCATGTGGAAAGAAGTAGTCTCTGCCTACCCCCCTACTAATTGTATGTATGTGTATTTGTATGTATGGAATATGAATATTTGTGTACGTATAAGTATGTTTGTATTTTGTATTGGTATGTAGTAGTATGTAAATGTATCTATATATTATTATGATGATTACATGAGTTTTGATTATTTTATTTATTCATTTATTAGCACTGTAGTTAGTATTATGTTACGCATTGTACCACCAGCAACTCCTTCTAAAAATTCTGTCCATCCAAAGGTTGTCTGGCAGAGATTAAGCGCTTTAAGCGATAAGACCGCCCATTGTATTACCTATAGTAATTTAAGTACGTTAATTTGCAGTCTGTTGTTTTTTGAAATGGTGTGCAATAAAGAATTTTTCTATTCTATTCTATTCTACCCCAACGGGAAAAAGGCGTGATTGTATGTATGTATAATAATTACGTCAATTTAATATTTAATACCGCATCTAAATTAAAAATTGAAAAAAAAATTAAGAATTGAGTATTCTACTGATTGCAGGAGATGTCCCTATATTTGAATTTGATGATCTATATTTCTGATACACACGTCAAACTTATAACACCCTTCTTTTTGCGCCAGGGGTTAAAAAATACATATAAAAACACAATATAAATCAAAATTTAAGATCAAAATTTCAAAACAAAAAAAATAAAAAAAAAACAGTTTGAGTTACAATGCCACATACAGACACACACGTCAAACTTGTAACACCCTCTTTTTGTATCGGGAGTTAAAAATGATGATCAAGACAACATGATCATACAAAATCATTATTCTAAGTACATAATAGACTTAAGTTAGTTTTTGCTAAGACGCTAATGATTCTACGTTTCCTGCTTATTCATATTTTGCTTTGTATTTATAATTATGTGAAATAACCTTGGATGAAGGTTAAATCGTAAAAACTCTTTCAAAGACGTATGAAAAATTATGAGAAAAAATCAAAGAAGTTAAATCCCATAGTGATCCTTTAAATAGAAGTGATTGATTGACAATATTTTCAACTACAGAGTGATGACTGATTATCTTTATTTATAATACTGAAATTCAAAATTCAAACCAACTCCGACTAATCAAAATTTTTTCATTGAGATCATTTCAATGAGCCTAAACACGATGTATCTATTGTTAAATATTATGTTTCTTTGAAGTGTCACACACTTTATATTTTTGTAAATTGTTAAACACGTTGGATCAAACCGTGGCTTAATTGGCAGAGCACCTGGACGTGTAATCCGGGGAGTGCGGGTTCGAGTCCCGTCGGTACGATGGAAAAAAAAATTGGATTGTGTTTAACAATTTACAAAAATATAAAGTGTGAAACACTTCAAGAAACATAATATTTGATTTACGCAGTGCAACATCTCTCGTCGGATTTGAAAACTGTAATGATTTCTTCCGAATGATTAAGATGAACTAAAATTAATTTAAGATCGTTTAAAAAACTAAATAAAACCGACTTCAAGCGTCGCGCTAGTCAAAGTAGCCAGTAGCTAGTATCATGTCATCGAAGTATACAAATGCATCGTAATACGCATGTTGATATATTAAAAATCGCTCGACCGATTTCGTTAAAATTTAAATGGGACCACCTGGAAAGGGGTACCTACCCTTTGAAACAAAAAAAGAATATTCCAAATCGGTTCAGGTATCATCGAGTAAGCGGTGAACACACATAAAAAACACGACAAATTGAGAACTTACTTCTTTTTTGTTATGTCGGTTAATGAGCTCATAATCTTCAAACGGCTGAACGATGTTTATGAAACAAAGCTAAGAACCACCTAGCAAACAAAATAAATCGGTTTAACCATTTGCGAGCTGCAATGCTACAGATAGATACATAGATCTTAAACACATAGATACACACGTTAAATTTATAACACCCCTATTTTTGTGTCGGTGGACAAAAATTACTCGCCAGACAAGCTCAGTCGGTTTTTTAGTTTTTTTAAACAATTTTAATTATTTTATGAGTCTTTTTTACGTTATATAGGCTAGCGTTTGACCACCACCGCACCCGTTGGTAAGTGATGATGCGGCCGAGGATGGTAGCACGCTAGGCCTACAATAAATAAATAATTTTATTTTCTTAAGCCTTACATACATAATTCCAAAACTGGTGCTTAAACACTATCTAGGGCTAATTACAAAGGTATACAGGTTGGAATGGTTGTTTTTGGAACTAGACTATGAAAAGTCTGTATTTCCGAAAACAGTGCGATTCCTTCGAAACAATGACAATTTAAATAATTACAATACATTTAAAAATAAAAACAATGGGTACTGGCTCTCAAAGACAGCTGCCGGAGCACATTCGTTTATAGTTATTTACTAGTGAAGCTACTAAAAAGCACACACACTTTGATATTCTACTTCTAGGTCTAAGCACATACAGTATTTTCAAAACATAATCACTACATATAGGTACACATAATATTACACGGAATTAGGCACGGAGCTGACATTCTTACAAATAAAACTGGCAAAGTGCGAGTCAGACTTTTGTCCCGCACACGGAGGGTTCCGAATTTCCGAAGTCCGAACGCCACGAACTTCTAACACCAACTAAGTAAGTATTAATACAAAGGTAATTAATATAATTAAATATCCGGAAGACCGAGTGTTCGTCGGTACGTCTAACTTTCTACTAATTCTAGGTAATTGAAGTGTAAAGTACTTTCAGTACTAAAATTGAAGATATATTACTCAATACTGTACATCACATGTGTGCAAATTAACTTTAACTAAATAAACAAATCGACCGAGGCCCACAAATTTAACAAATGAAACGCTTGCGCGTTCTAATTTTTCCTGTGCTGCCATCTAGCTGCGTCGAGGTGAATTAATTTCGTATCGTATCGTATCGTAAGAAACACGTTTTTTGTTTTAAACCCCTTAACTTTGTTCTGTTGTTAGTTTTTGTTGTTATAGCGGCAACAGAAATACATCATCTGTGAAAATTTCAACCGTCTAACTATCACGGTTCATGAGATACAGCCTGGTGACAGACGGACAGACAGACAGACAGACAGACAGACAGACAGACAGACAGACAGATGGACAGCGAAGTCTCAGTAATAGGGTTCCGTTGGTACCCCTTGGGTTCGGAACCCTAATAAAGACACTAACATCCTACCGTTATTCATTCCATACGCTTGACAATCCAGGCACGCATCAAGTCAAAGAAGACAGACTTTCTAGCAAATTCTCCTTTGTTAAAAGTTAAATATGTATATCAATCAGTAGGGAGTTTTCTGCTTCGCTTCACATAGACAAATTTCAGCTGCGTGCGGTTAAAAAAGCGTGGCGAGGATTAATGGTAACATTATGTTAATCCTCTGCCCCCTCTTTCAGCCCCTGTTTCACCCCCTTTCGAGCCCCCATCGACCTACCCGTGATATGGCGGAAGTGTTTCGGTACGACCATTCTAATTATGTGAAGTAGGGTGATGGGGATTTTTTGGTGCTTTAGGGACTTTGTTTTGCTTTATAGTTTATAGCTTTTAGCTGTAGGTATATATTTTTAAGGACGTGAGTTGATGGTATGTCAGCGACTAATTTGCAATATATATTAAAATAATTTAAAATCGTTTACAAAATTAAAAGAACCGACTTCAAACGTCACGCTAGTCAATGTAGCCAGTACACGTAGTAACTATTATATAATCTGTGCCGGTAGTTAGTAGTATATCGTCAAGGTATATAAATGCATCGTAATACAAATGTTCAAATATTAAAAATGGCTCAGCCATTTCGTTAAAATTTAAATGGGACCACCTGGAAAGGGTACCCTTTAAAACAAAAAAATAATTTTCCAAATCGGTTCAGGCATCTTCGAGTAATCGGTGAACATACATAAAAAAAAAGAAAAAAAAAAGGTCCGACGAATTGAGTACCTCCTCCTTTTTTATGAAGTCAGTTAAAGATGCCAAAAAATATGTTAACGCCGACTGTTCTACAATGGTAGGACAGTCGAGATGCCATCGAAGAGTTCCAGTCCATCATAATAAGGATCTCTGCATGATAAAGAGAACTTCTTGGGCAGGTTTTGTACCAGTTTGTCCTCTGTAAATTGGATAATTAAATGTTCAAAATGATCTACATAGCTAACGATTCCTTATAATGTTGCCAAGTTACCCCTCAACTTGTGATGTAAAATTATTCGGAATAAACATTGTCCCAGTGGCACTATAATTATGCAAATATATTTTTAGGGATTTGTAGGAATAGCGTGCGGCTCTGATGGATCGTGGTTGGCAGCTCATTTGTTACTCTGTTATTAGTAAAAACTGGTCTTTTACTTTTATTACATTTCTGTTTCAAAACTTAGTAATACCTTGAAGTTATGAAAATTTGGAAAAGTTAATTTAACTAACACAACGCAATCATTGATTGGAGACAACTATTTTTAGGGTTCCGAAGGGTACCAACGGAACACTGAGACTCCGCTGTCCGTCTAACTGTCTGTCTGTCTGTCTGTCTGTCTGTCTGTCCGTCTGTCACCAGGCTGTATCTCATGAACCGTGATAGTTATACGGTTGAAATTTTCACAGATGATGTATTTCTGTTGCCGCTTTAACAACAAAAACTAACAACAGAACAAAGTTAAAAATTAAAGGGTTTAAAACAAAAAACGTATTTTTTATGATACGATACAATACGAAATTAATTCACCTCGATGCAGCTAGATGGCAGCACAGGAAAAAAGAGCACGCCCAAGCGTTTTATTTGTTAAATTTGTGGGCCTCGGTCGATTTGTTTACTTAGATAAGGTTTATTTACAGAAATGTAGTGTACAATATTGAATAATATATCTTCAATATTATTACTTACTAGCAGCCCGCCCCGGCTTCGCACGGGTAGAACATATATGCCTACAACATTTGCATCAGTTTGTTGCATCGAATATAAAATATGAACATATTTAACAACCATCGTCATATTTCATCCAATTTACACAAAACCTTAACGAATTATGCACCTAAACCTTCCTCATAAGCACTCTGGCTATTGGTGAAAACCGCATGATAATCCGTTCAGTAGCTATTGATATTATTGCGAACAGACAGACAGACGCAGTGATGAACTTTGTTTTATAATACTTACGTATTGACATTGGACGGCCCTTTGGCGTAAAGGATAGTTACCCTGATTCTGACCCGACTGTCGTTGGTTCTAATCCTAGCTATATACCTACCAATGAAAGTTTTATGTGCATTCATGAATCATGAGTTTTACGTACAGTGGTAGTGGAATCATTAAATCTACCAAAAAGTAGCTTACCACCAAGGAGTACATCTGCCGCCGTAACCTTACGGCGTTCCCCGACGCAAAATGTAGGGGTAATATACGTTTAACGTGTGTATCTGTGTGTCTGTCTGTAGCATCTTAGCACCTAACCGGATGAACCGATTTTGTTTTTATTATTGATAGTTTTTTTTTGTTTGATAGATGTCTTTATCGAGAGTTTTCTTAGCTTTGATTCATGAAAATTCGTTCAATCGTTATAAAATTATGAGCTTTTTTCTAGTTAGCTGCGCTATGAAATCAACTTTCATAGGTCTGATCAATTCAAAAATCTTCTTCTTCAACGATATTGTAAGAACATGGAAGCCTCCTGGACTCTACAGAATACTCAAATCCTCACCAACTTACAGCTCAGATTTTAAATGTCGTGATTAGAGTCATTGGAAAAAGCTATTATACATAGATCAGTCGGGGTGGTTTAAAATATTATATTATATTATTATATATATAGATGAATATTATTTTATACAATAGATCATATTATTACACTATATTGACTTCAAATTGATTGTGATCGGTGGGGATCTACAGCATAGCTAAGCTTATAATAATATTTTCGTAGTAACTGTGACCTAATCTGTGGTTTCACTGCAAATATTTTATTAATTTTGCGATGTGTGTTTGTGAAATTCGTGATATTTTCTAGAGTTTTCATTTGAATTATATACTGTAAAGGACAATTTTAATCTATAATATGTGGCCAAGCTAATTAACGTAATTATTTGGATAAGGATTAATACTATTTACTTGAAAATAGCCTTGGAAGTTATGTAATATTTTTTAACAAAAATTTTAAGATTAAAATGGTTACTGTGAGTCAACATTAAGAGATAGACATATGCTGTCGCGGACTTTTTTGTAGGTCTTATTAAGTTGTACAACTCTTGCTTAGAAAATATTCTTCTATCTATTTTCAATTAAGCAGCGTTCGTAAGAAACGTGTTTTTTCGACCGTTTATTTGCCGACTTAGGTTGCAAATTAGGTCTCCACGAATGAACCTTTGATTTAAACGGGATAATATATAGCCTATTTTCATTCCGAAAGTCCATTCTATGTATTAGTGAAAGAATTTTTTAAATCGGTTCAGTAGTTTTTGAGCTTACTCATTACAAACATACAAAAATACAAAAATACAAATGTTCTCTCTTTATAATATTAGTATAGATAGAGCTTCAATTAGCTAGAATCAGTAGAAAGTTAGTCGTACGAACACTCAGTCTTCCAGATATTTAATTATACTGATTACCTTTGTGTTAATATTTACTAAGTTGGTGTTAGAAGTTCGTGGCGTTCGGACTTCGGAAATTCGGAACTCTCCGTGTGCGGGACAAAAGACTGACTCGCACTTGGCCAGTTTTATTTTTAAACGTAAGCAACTTCGCTAGAAAATGTAATTCTGGGCCAGTAGTCTCTTCTTGAACAGCGATGGATTTTGATCGATTATCATCGATAAGAAAAGGGATGCTTATATACAACTGGCTAGCTGCATCTCCTTCTATAAGATGTTTGCGATGAAAGGACGCATTACTACCAATGTAGAGACTCAGATTAGTTACGCCTAATGCGTTTCGTCCTGTTTAAAAATCATAACAGAACATAAAAAAGTACGATCGAAATCGTTTTTTGAACAGTCTTACTTTAATACATCTCGACCACAGAATATATTACTTCTGCTGTTCTTCTATCTTGGCAGATAATCTTTTGAATATCTGGTACATACCTGAAAAAACAAAAAGGCAAATATTTTAGTCTCGTAAGAAAATAAAATGTACTTATTTGACCTAGTAAGTTCAAGATAGTTTAAAAACTAAAACAACCGACTTCCATGCTCACGAGTCAGTTTCAGTAGCAAGTTTAAGTTTGAGACTCTGGAGGTACTTATCAGATCTGGATGAAATTACAATGGGACCACCTCGGAAAATGTACCCTACCGATTAAAAAAATAATAATTCGAATCAGTATACAACTAACGGAGTCATCGCGTAACATGCATACACAAAAAAACATACAGACTAATTGTGAATCTCCTATATAGCTGATATTTGTTACATTTCACGGGTCGTACACGCTCGGTCGTTTGGAAGGCATTGGTGAAGCCGAATAGCCATGCGCAAACTATTTCCTGATTTTCCTGAAAGATAAAAGATAGATACGTATCTCTTTGAACAAAAGATGCGTATAACTCTTTTATATACCTATATCCCTAATAACTCCGTGAACTCCGTGACGCTACGCTCCCTTTCTAACTCATAGAATGTTATATGCTTACATCCCCTTACTCTATTTTTTTTAATATCTTATAGGCTAGCGTTTGACCACTATCTCACCTGTTGGTAAGTGATCATGCGGTCGAAGATGGTAAGCACGCTAGGCCTAGAATGGAAACTGGCTCTCAATAGCTGTCGGAACACATTAGATGTTTGGCGACAGATTTTCTAACTTGAGGGTGGTAGCTGGCCAGGCGGACACTAGATAGTGTCCTATCACCATGCGGGGGTTGTTGGTTTCTTAACGATGTTTTTCCTTCACCGAAAGGCCACTGTGAAAAGCGCACATACATTTTTCGATAGAAAAATCCATCGGTGCACGGTGAGGTTTGAACTCGGTACCTCTGGCGTCAAAGCCGACCGTTCTCCCGATTACGTGACGCTCTCTTTTTAATGTATTGAATCTTATATATTTGCATCTCGCTTACTCTAACTCCTTTACGCTCTCTTTTTAACGCATGGAGTGTTATATGTTTACATCTCGGTTACTCTAACTCCGTGACTCTTCCTTTTTAACGCTTGGTATGTTATATGGTTACATCCCGCTTACTCAAAAAGTTCAAAAAGTGCAAAGCTCAAATGGGACTGGGCAGGGCATGTGCTCCGTATGCATCCAGCAAGGTGGGCCAAAATCGTTATAGATTGGGTCCCCACAGATGGTCGGCGACGACGTGGTCGGCCACGAAAGAGGTGGCGTGACGATATAGTGGCCCACCAGCCTGGCTGGAGAGACATTGCGCTGGAAAGAGATTCGTGGAAGGCTATGGGGGAGACCTTTGCCCAGCAGTGGGACAGTACAGGTTAAGAAAAAAAAAGAAATAAAATTATTTTGCAACCTGTACAGCATCGGTTAAAAATGTCTTCAAAATTACCCATAATAATGGGACAAAAATTATATAACAAATTGCCTGAATGTATTAAATTAATAGAAAATGAACAATCTTTTAACAGTCACGTCAGAATTTTATTGTTAGACACAACCTTGTATAGCTTAAAAGAGTTTTTAGAACATGACTATAGCCATTTAGCGCTCATTAAATGTACCAACTAGATTTACATTAATGTTAACTTATACCAACAACCAATGCGCCCATGTACAGCGTAATATTTTATTTTAGTGTATTCTTTTTTTATTATTATTATTAAAAATATTGATTTATTAATGTAATATGAACTTATGGACAATGTATTGACAAGATATTTTGATTCACCTGACATATATTGTAAAAATAATTGGCTGTGTGTCTCCCTTTATCAATAAATGAATTTCTATTTCTATTCTATTTCTATTTCGATATGACTCTTTTTAACCGACTTAAAAAAAGGAGGAGGTTTCTCAATTCGACCGTATATAAAAGTGGTACCATGGTAATTTTATCGAGGTCTGATAAGTATCACCAGAGATATGGAGATAAACACATCAAAATTGGTCTTGAAAATTAATAGCGCGGCATTGAAGTCAGTTCTTTTTTAGTTTTTTAAACGATCTTATTAGTTAATCACTCCTGAGTTACACACGTCTAGAGCCGAAGCCAACATCAAGAGGCCTTTTACAACTGTTGCTTAACTATGGATGGTGAATGGAAAGGTAAGGAAAACTTCAAAAAGATGCCAGTACATTGTATCATGAATATTGGTTTGAGCCGATTGATGTCGGATGATTATTATTAATGGCTGACGCTGTTACTTTATTGTTACTACTGATTGTTATACAACCATTGTCCAGCAAGATTAGCATCGCGTAACAAAACGGCGTCCGTTACAACGTAGCGCAGCAGAGGAGCATAATTTTCAGATTAGGTATCACGGTCACCGTGCTGTCTTTGTGGTAGCTTATTATAAACAGTATGGGACCTTCCACTCGTCAGAATTTGCCATTTTAGGACTATACGTTTTTTTGTAGTTGATGACGATATGAGGAGATCGCGATGTTCACTGCGGGCCACCGCTCGCTGCGCTCGGCTTGATAGCCGGGGTGGGGGCGGACTCGGCGGCGATCGGGAACGGCTGTTCCTTTTCGGTACCGAGGATGCCTGAGATAGCCCGAATGATGTCATCGTCGGTTCTTTATCGCTGCTACTCCTATCGCCAGAAGTACCGTCGCAAACAATGCTGGCTGTGTCACACTCCAGACTGACTGACACTTTCTTTTTCGAGGACGCATTAAGAATCGGTTTCCACGCTGACGGCAAGGTCCATCCACTATCTCGGTTGAAATTGAGGTGTCTATTTATCTCAATAGCCTCACGTACTTTTCTAGGTACAAAGAACTTCTCTCTAGCTAGTACGGCTTTATCGAATCGGATAAAGTGGTTTGTGTCCGCGAGATGTGCATGCTCCGCGATGGCGGATCTTGTCGTGTCCGAATTCTTAATGCTCCTTATGTGTTTCGTTCGAGAAAATTCGACTAAAGGTACGTGAATTACAGCCGGTATATAACAATAATAATTTCAAATTTCTGATAATTTTTAAATTCGGTATCCTCTTGCTTCAATGATATTGTACGAACGTAGCTTTAACCTTCTAGAATCTGCAACATACTTTACTCGTCAACAACCTAGAGCAAAGGTGTTGTGTTTAAACTCATTGAAATGGTTTTAATAAACAACTTACACATGGATCAGTCGATAGTGGTTTTAAATTTTGTCTTCAAGTACTATATTCTATGATGTGGGGTGTAAGGGAGCACAAATACCAACTCAGTGCTCCCAGTCAACCTCACCTG
This sequence comes from Cabera pusaria, assembly GCA_954871355.1. Taxonomy (NCBI): domain Eukaryota; kingdom Metazoa; phylum Arthropoda; class Insecta; order Lepidoptera; family Geometridae; genus Cabera; species Cabera pusaria. The sequence goes on from OX940887.1 coordinate 5,566,249, forward strand.
CCCGTGGTGCATCCTGCTGACCAACGAACGAGGCTCTGGCGACCGATAAATGGCGGTATAAGCATTTCAACATTATGGCGTACCTAAATACTACAGGCCGATGACGGGTAGCAGCGTTACCGGTGTGAGAAGCTACGTCCTGCGATCGCCAACCCACCTGCCTAGCGTGGCGATTAGGGCATATCCCTCCCAAAGATGAAAAGTCACTCACAAAGCCAAGAAACTGGAAAACAAGAGCCGAAGATCGGGCTCAGTGGCGCATCTTGGGAGAAGCCTACGTCCAGCTGTGAACTGATACCGGCTGATGATGATGATGTTTCTATTAAATAAATAAAATACAGTCGAACTGAGAATAACCATTTTTTTGAAGTCGGTTGAATATTGACCTTACGCCTATTGAAACGCTTTGAGCATCCAAGTCCTTACTGAACACTTACTAAAATAATACAGATTTAAAGATAACAAGAACAATTAGTGTAATTATAGCAATAATTGTTCGTTCCATTGCCGTAGACGTTGTATTGAGAACAAATCTTTATGTTTTTAACAATGCAAGGTCGCAACAGATTGCAGGCAAGATGGCGCGATATTCAAAGTTATTATACCAATAAAATTAAAATTATTAACTTTAAACTAGCGGCCTTGCAGCTTTTGATACATCTAGAGATAATTTTTTTTCACACACAATAAGAGCGTGTAAATTCGAGTGCTTTGTTAAACCCGGATTCAATTACTTATCCAATTAGTCAAACTTATTTTATTATGCTCTGATTTTACAATATATGTCTTCTATTTATCTCGCACGAAGATTTATTTTTATTATTATAACTTACTGACCAATCGTTTTGCTGCAATCTAACTTAATGGAAAGTGACGACAATACAGCCGAATGTATAGCACGATTGCTCAGTAAATCTTTTTTCTATTTTTAGGGTTCCGTTGGTACCCTTTGGGTTCCGAACCCAAAGGGTACCAACGGAACCCTATTACTGATACTCCGCTGTCCGTCTGTCTGTCTGTCTGTCTGTCCGTCCGTCCGTCTGTCACCAGGCTGTATCTCATGAACCGTGATAGTTAGACGGTTGAAATTTTCACAGATGATGTATTTCTGTTGCCGCTATAACAAAAAATACTAAGAACAGAACAAAGTTAAAAATTAAAGGGTTTAAAACAAAAAACGTGTTTTTTACGCCATCTAGATGGCGCTATCGTGTTTACCTTAATCTCGGAATCTGAATCTGAATCTCGGCTCCGATTAAATAAAATGTAGTATACAGGGGATTTCGGGGGCGATAAATCAATCTAGCTAGGATTCATTTTCAGAAAAATTTGTTTTATCCGTGTTTTCAATAATCAACTTTATCTATAATCTACTTAAAATATGACTCTTCCCGACATCTATGGGCGAGTAGAAGTAGCTTTAGTGTTACTGTGTCGGTAAAGCAGTTCTGTAGCAGTAGCTCTCAATTAAAAATAAAAATAAAACTGGCCAAGTGCGAGTCAGACTTATGTCCCGCACACGGAGGGTTCCGAACGCCATCTATCGAATTTCTAACGAACTTCTAACACCAACTAAGTAAACGTTAACACAAAGGTAGAATAGTATTATATAGTAGTAATAGTAATAGTAGTAATAAAGATAAAGATAAAGATATTTTATTTGCGTAAAACATGCGTATAACAAAAAGTTGTGACAAAATATTCAAGCGATCGTCATGTTTTGCCTTAACAGGCGTGCAAACTTTGCAGATGGCGCTGCTTTACTCACTACATATAATCCAAATTTAAATACATATTACACTGGTCATTCTTATAAACTAAATTGAATTATAAAATTAAAAGGATACAGCACAATGTCATGAAAATAATAATAATGATTATAATTTGTCACTTAAAAATTCGTCAATACCATAAAAATAAAAATTGTTTTAGCCTATTTTTAAACATAATATTGTCTATGTCCTTTAAAAATTTAGGAATTTTATTGAAGACTGTTGGCGCCATACCAATTACACTTTTAAATAGTAATTGTAGTAATTAATATTATTAAATATCTGGTTGACCGAGCTTTGCTCGGTATTTTTTGCCACTTAAACAGACTAATATGACTCTTCCCGACATCTATTGACGAATAATAATACTATTTTTTTTAATTGAGAGCAACTAACTGCTTTACTGAAACAGTACTTCTACTCGCCAATAGATGTCGGGAAGAGTCATATTTTAAGTTGATTATCAATAAAGTTGATTATTGAAAACAAGAATAAAACAACATTTTCTGAAAATGACTCCTAGCTAGATCGATTTATCGCCCCCGAAATCCCCTGTAGGTATACTAAATTTTATTTAATCGTTGGAGCCGCTTCCGATATGCAGATTAAGGTAAAGACGATAGCGCGCCATCTTTTATGCTAGATAGGTGGCGCTGCGCTATCGTAAAAAACTTTTTTAAACTTTTCTTTAATTTTTAACTTTGTTCTGTTCTTAATATTTGTTGTTATAGCGGCAACAGAAATACATCATCTGTGAAAATTTCAACCGTCTAACTATCACGGTTCATGCGATACAGCCTGGTGACAGACGGACAGACAGACAGACAGACAGACAGACAGACAGACAGACAGACAGACAGACAGACAGACAGACAGACAGACAGACAGACAGACAGACGGACAGCGGAGTCTCAGTAATAGGGTTCCGTTGGTACCCTTTGGGTTCGGAACCCTAAAAATAGTATTATTATTCGTTAATAGATGTAGGGAAGAGCCATATTTTTCTGTTTAAGTGGCAAAGGTCGGTCAACCAAATATTTAATAATATTAATTACCACTATTACTATTATATAATACTATTCTACCTTTGTGTTAACGTATACTTAGTTGGTGTTAGAAGTTCGTTAGATTTCGTTAGATGGCGTTCGGAACCCTCCGTGTGCGGGACAAAAGTCTGACTCACACTTGGCCAGTTTTATTTTTATCTTATAAGCTAGCATTTGACCACTTTTTCGCCTGGTGATAAGCGATGATATGGCCGAAGATGGTAAACACGCTTGGCCTAGACTACTCTGAGTTTCACGCGTTGTGAGATATTTAGATAATAGTTTTTATTATTAATATAGTTTACGGGATATTTAAAATGTTTTTCTTTTATTCTGAGTTGCTCATATTTCGGTGCTGTTACAAGCGCTATGTTCACAGACGAACTGTAGATTGCGGGTGAAGAGGGTGTCACGAGCAAAAGAAGCGATCTACCCGCTTTCGCACTCCTTTTGGTCGTTTGGTGCTCCTACCATTTGTTATCGATGAAACTCGTTCACGACACACAAAACTCACAGTATTTTCACGCTTCTTGTTGTGGACTACATTTGTATGAGGCTTACACAGACTCACCGACTCACTGACTTATTGGCAACTCAGAATTAATTAAACTTAAAAACTTAAAAGTTTTTAATTTTTAGATAACTTCTATTAAATCTTGAACTTTTTTTAAAATCTTATAGGCTAGAGTTTTACCTCTATCTCACCTGATGGTAAGTGATGATGCGGTCGAGTAAGGTAGCACGCTAGGCCTAGAATGAGAACTAGCTCTCAAGCACAACTGTCAAAACACATTAGATGTTTGGAGATATATATTTTAAACTGAGGGTGGTAGCTGGCCAGATGGACACTGGGACAGTGTCCTACCACCGGCATGCTGGGATTGGGGGTTTCTAAGCGATGTTTTTCTACACAATATCGAGCTGATCTGAGTATAGAGCCGTGATATAGGGACTGGAACTCTCTGACAGCAATTAGGACTACGAGTATCAAATACTTGGACAGTCGAATTTAGGTTAGTATGTTTTGTTATCACTTGTAATTTTCATAACACAATCATCATGTTATTATGACGAGGAAATTTACACAAAGGATATTTTAAAAACAGTCATATGATTTTATTTAGGTTACGATAATCCCTATTATCGTCATATTTTAGCATGAAATCTTTATTGCAGTTATAATCGATAATATATTTACGAGTGCAAGACCTTGGCAAGATATTAAGTCAAATAAATATAGTGTTTTTCTATTAAAGATAACATAAAGATTACAATTACGAGATACAGGCCCAGTTTCACCGGTTCCTGATAGCTCTATTAGGAACATATCTGGCAGATTTTTGACAGCTTTTATATGGTGTCACATGTCAGATCTATCAGTCAGAACTATCTGAAACATAATCAGGTATCGGTGAAACTGGCCCATAATATATGTATTTATTATTCAACGGAATAGCATTCTCATAAATTGCCAAAGACATTGAATAAACTGGACGCCTTAAGTGCATATATTTCGCGTGTCAATTTTCAAACTAGCATGGCGTGATATCAATCCGTCCTTGGCCTTTTATGTTTTTTATTTTAATATTCTTGGCAGACAAGCACTAGATCACGATCTCTTTTGATGCTAAGTGACGATGTTGTTTTAAGATGAAATCGAATTTGTCTAGAAATGGAATAAGGCAGTTAGAAAAGGCGCAGGACAACTGACTTTAGTAGATTACTATCCCAAACGGTCAACAATACTACTCAACGCGGCGCAGAAAGCAGCAGGCAATCGCACGCAGTTCTAGAATTGAGGGTAGTTGTGTATGTTAGTGCGCGCGGCGAACAGGACTTAAGCTTGTTTGTTATTGATTTACCCTATTATTTTCTTTTATTCATTCTGTACCCTTAGTACGAGTTTTCATACCAAACTCGGTATCGTATATCAAACAAATTTTGTATGATAATAGTACAGCGCCTCTAGCAGTTTTTATTACGCTTCACTAAATTTAGACCAATCAGGGGGCCAGAATAAGTCGAAAACTATGTGAGATCTGTCAAAAGCGTTTACGATGAATACTCGTACTAAGGGTACAGTTCACTTATACTTATATAAAATTAGGTTTATTATAAACGAGAATTTATTATCTAGATAAAATTAAGTATATCGGTTTTAAGATAATACTTAGCAAAGCCATTATTCACAAGTTACTGTAATTAAATAAATAAATCTTCTTTACTGGCTAGGACCGTACATAATTCCGACATATCTTTTTCCGGTGGGTGGTTTGATCTAAGGCCAGATCCTACTATCAGTTACCCATTTAGTAGGGGGATCACGTGAGCGTGCATCAAGCTCTAAGCCTTCGGACGCAAAAAGGCAACAATGAGCTTTTTGTAGAAACGTTTAAAGTATAATTTGTCAAATACCAACACCATCAGAATGTAAAAATTTGGATTTTTTACATTTTTACTGAAATAAAGAATTGAATTGAGTCGCAATAAGTTGGATGCAATTTGTTTCATTTTAAATTTAATTGTAAACTGTCACGCTTATAACATTAATTTAAATTAGAAGAACATAAGTGTTATAATTTCTAATTAAACGTATAAAAGCCAGCATCTATCTTCATTTCGCAATGAACTGTTTATTCAACCTTATCACACCCCCTAACAGTAAATTCAAAGAATCCACCATCAAGTAATCGACTTTCTAAGGACTACCCTCTAATTCGACGTCTGAAGAAACCTAATGAGGTGCTGCTACAAAGAGACTTTCATTAGCATGTCATAAGGTCGCCAATCAGTTGAAGTGGATGTAGGGTTGTCTACTTTGGGAAAATAAAATGAGATTATACGAGTTACTCAGTCGTAATTTTATTGAAGATTTAAACAGTTTGTATTAAGCCATGTTTAATGAGAGTGTTAAATGTTAAGATTTATCAATTGATTTATTTATCTATGTAGTGGACAGATACATTTTTTAGGTTGCAAGTGAATAAAAAAGTGTGCTACTTTGTAGACCACATTTTTAAATATTCATCAATTGGAATATTTGCCAAAGCATGCATCAAAAGGTCGAGGTAATGAAAGTTTTTTGTTTTCAATTTATATAGCCATTGTGGTATATGGCGACAACACTAACTAAATGAGTGTTTATTTTGTTTTCACGTTAGCGCAAAGAATTCCTTTCTCTCCTTTCACACATCGCGGTACACATTGTTTGTAGAGTCCCGTTGCAATATTCGTACCTATCCAGTTCATCCCGCTATCTCTTGCTGAGAATACGGCTTCGCCATAATAGCATGCGCAGAAAATCTGGCCTACAGATCGTCCAAGCTGTGGCATACATTTCCGGCCTCATTAAATCTTTGGATCCAGATTTAAAAGTATCTGCTGTACGCCGAATGTCATCCAAATCCATTCAGCCGTTTTGCGTGAAATATATTAATAACAATCCAATACTAACATTTATACTCGCCAACTTAATAAAAAAGCATCTAGGTGGCGCTGAAGTAGGTTGCACCCGACCGGGTTTCCCGAGGCTTATTTTATATTGCAGATAGGCAAGCATTTGACCACTATTTCACCTGGTTCAGTGACGATGTGATCAAGGGTGTAGCATGCTTACCTAGAAAATACCTGTTCACTCTTGACTTGACGAGGCCCAAGTTATAACTACTCGGAAACAAGTCAGCAGGCAACGTGTTCCATCCTTTGCTAATAAAAAGGTTGCACAGTTCTCCTTGTAAATATTGTCTATATGTATAATGTGCAAACTATATTCACCGCGATGTTAGAACCAGATGAACTCGTTTCGTCATCAAACATCTACTTTTCTCATATTATGGAATGCCGGCAAAACTGTCTATTTAAAATCTCACTTTTTATCTTTGATTCTCTATAAAAAGCGTTGGTAAGAATTCCCTCATTTGAAAATAAAACAGCGATGGCACAGATATCGACAAAGTAGGAATTTAATTGGTGCTAAGCTTGGATTGGAGATCACCTTACCATCAGTGGGATGGTGCAGGTTATAAGCGAAAGAGAGATTTAAAAGAAACTAATGTTCCTGGGTTTAATGTTATGTTTTATAGTTAACTGACCCGATGGACGTTTTCCTGACCAATTTTAAATAAAACCCATAAAAACAACTACTTTTCTAATTTTTCTTCATTTTAATTAAAGCCCCTTTTAACACCAACATACAAAAATTGTTACACATATTACAAATCTACAACAATGTAGCGAAGTCTATATGTTCTTAAGTAATACTATATTTCTGTCTGTCCCTCTAATCTGTCCTATTAAAGACAAACAGGTCAAAAAATACGCTGTCCCCTGCTGGTAGCAGAGGAACAGACAGGATAAAAAAAAGCTCGAGCTGACCCCTGATACAAACAGGGGGACAGCTTAAACTTTCTATTTATTCTTTTTTTTATTATATTTATTTACACTGCCTAAAGAAGATATCAAATCTAGATAAAACATACATATTATTCACATCATTAAAATCGAACATGCAGTGCAAATAAAACACAGATACTCAGATCAAACTAAAATATTTGTAGGTTACCCAAAATACAAAGAAAAAATTGAACAGATTATGTCTTGCATTGTGGTTATACAATTGTAAACTTTAAACTTTCGCGATTAGAACACATAGTTACAAATATTAAAATACGGGACTTATCGCGCCTAAAACATAATTTTTTATTTAACTCGACGTTTCGAGTGCTCAGTCGTCTCGTGACCACGATCAATGCAACTTGATCGAAACGTCGAGTTAAATAAAAAATTATGTTTTAGGCGCGATAAGTCCCGTATTTTAATATTTATAACTTCGTGATTATACAGTTCGTAAGTGTAAACGAGAATGCAATTTTTTTTTCAAACTTCCAAAATCTTGGTTTTTACTGGACATAATATTAAAATTTAAACAGTTATGATGTCACCAACATGCAAAGTAAGTGAAGTATTATCTACTGTTTATAACACACTCAGCAAATAAAAAAGCCACACAGTACAAAATAAACTGGCCAAGTGCAAGTCGGACTCGCACTATCTATTCGGTTCCGTACCACACAACAGTATTTTATAAGATCGAGCAAAAAATACCACTATCATTTTTCGCCAGCAAAAAATAAAAATTAATAAACATTTTATTTCTTATAACGCCATCTAACGTCTAATAAAGGTGTAAGGGATCGACATTTCAATATAACGCCATCTATGGGACGTTTACCTAACTAAGCATTCTTAGATGGCGTGAAACGCCGAAAAAAAAACGTTACTTGTATGGGGACCCTCTATTATTTTTAACTTTATTCTGTTTTTAACCGACTTCACAAAAAAGGAGGAGGTTCTCAATTCGTCTGTATGTTTTTTTTTTTTTTTTTTTTTTTTTTTTTTTTTTTTTTTTTTTTTGTGTGTATGTTACGCGATTTCTCCATCAATTGTGAACGGATTCAAATGATTCTTTTTTTAATTGGTAGGATACGTTTCCGAGGTGGTCCTCAACTAAACAAGTAATATTGGAACTCTATTCCATGTAAAACTATTTCTATAGGTTATAGGAATGCCTTTAAGGCAGTCAAACAAAAGCTTATTGGAAATAATAAATAATGATTGATGACTACAGTCAATAGTAATGCTACCGTCGATGATTCATTAATTCGCATTCTTAGGAGAGATAATAACTTGTGGATGGTTCAGACTTCATCATTAATGGCTATAATTACTGTTTCTTTAGGTTTTGTTTCACTATTTCACTTTTTTTTCATATACAAAAATTGTCTGAAGTAATGAAACACACAGTTACGTGTATGGTTGGCAACCCTACTTTAATATTTTTTTAATAGTCTGACGTCAACGATTGGATGACAGCTGAATGGTTCAATACTTTGGTTTTTTTTTAAATTCAAAGCGTTAAATTCTGCTTTTGCTATGTTTACTTGATAATTAATTATGATTTATTTTATGATTTATGATTTTGACGTGTATATGTGCGTATATTAATACTGCCTACATACTGAATAAATGCTTTGATTCTTGATTCTTGATTTATAGACTAACTGATAGCCGCGACTTTCACGTGCCGACACCAAAAATATGATCACTGTAAAGCTCTGTCAATCAACATTTGTGTGATGTGAGTTATTTTAAATGAGTATAATATGCGTCTTGAATGGTAAAATATGAGTTAGTTATGTAGAAATCATGGTTTTGTTTTCACAAAAAGTAGCCTATGTTCATCCTGACGCTATAAAGTATCTTCTTATTAAATTTCAGTTAGATCGAATCGTCCGTTTAGGCGTGATTAGGTAACAAACAGAAGAGTTACAATCGGATTTATAATATTAGTCAGTTCCGCCTGATTTGCTACCAAAAAGCTTACAACCATCATGGACAAAATCTGCCGCCATTACCTTACAGTGTTTCTGCAGCACACAGCCTTTGAGAGTCAGACCATTCTAGGCCTAGCCACAGAAAAGATCCTACGGACAGAACATGCACTCTCTGACATCAACTCTGACAGCAAACATGCAAGATTAAGCCTAGTTAGAACGTCGATAACGTTCAAAATACGACTGTCGGTTGTATCGTGGACGATACGCGAAGCGGTAAGAAAAAAAACGCGAGTGAATGACACCTGGCCTAGCGTGTTCATCATCTTCGATCACATCATCGCAGACCAATAGAATGTCAGGAAGAGATTCTAATTTAGTTTCCAAGATTTGACCGGCTCAAACATACATACATACTAACACGACAAGTTAAATAAAAGCTTGGAAAAAAAAGAGTGTGTGTACTTATGTACACGCGTTAGAAGTTATACTTCTGTGGCGTATGGAAAAAAAAATAACTAAAATGCAGTAGTGACTAACGATAAATATTAAAATTAATCAAAAAGATTTTATTTAAATAAAAAAGGTTTTGTTAGCGTACAAAAATGACGTTAAATATGACATATACAACTTGAACATAGTCATGCCACCTAGAGCTAACTTCACGGTGTAGAATTTAGGTGACGGTGTGCTTGCGCATCGTACCACCTAGAACTAACTTCACGATGTTAAATTTAGGTGTCGGTGTGCGCGCGCATCGTAAAAGTTCACTCTCATCATTTTTCTCTATCGCGCCAAAAGAAGTAAAACTTCAAAAAGAAATAACCAAACGAATAGGAATAAATAAAATCTGGAGCTTCAGAAACCTTCCATGATTCACCAGCATGATTTACTCTCGAACCTAAAGAATACCTTCCAAAATACCTGGCTTATCTTACTTCAAACATTTTCGGCGTTGTCCGTCTGTAAATAAATCTCCCTGTCATATTTATACACAAACAAGTGATAAATCTACTGTCCGTTCGTAGAATGAAGTACTGCATACCCGATGTCTGGTATTTTTGTTTCTTTTATGATGGCGCTAGAGACATTCCGTCTTGGAAATATGTACAGACATAATTATGATTGTATATTAACGAATAAGATAAACCATTTGGTATGAGATCAGATTGCTTTTCATTGACCATTCCAAAGTCGATCCGGATGTTGGTTTTCGACTCACTTCCAAAACGGTAGAGGTAACTCAAGTCGTGTAAATCTATGAACAAGCTAGTTGATACCTGCGACTTCGTTCACGTACACAAAAAATTCAATAGCCTCATTCTATAAAGAATCTCCATGTTAAACTTTAGTAAGATCGGATCGTCCGTTTAGACGTGATTACGTAACAAATACACAATGTGACAAAATAAAACAGAGTGACAGAGTTACAAACGTTCTCAACCAACTTCCAAAAACAAAGGAGGTTTTCAATTCGTCTGTATGTTTTTTTTTGTGTGTATGTTACGCAACTACTCCGTCAATTCTGAACCGATTCGAATGATTATTTTTGTTATCGGTAGGGTACGATTTCGAGGTGGTCCCATTGTAATTTCATCGAGATCTGATAAGTATCTCCAGAGATATGACGATAAACGTCTTAAACTTGCTAATGAAGTTGACTCGCGCGGCATTGAAGTCGGTTGTTTTAGTTTTTAAACTATCTTAATTATTATAATATAACAGTCTTCGTATTGGAAATATGTACAGTCATAATATGAACCATTGGTATACCAAAAGATAAACTATTTGGTATCAGATTTTAGATTGCTTATCTTTGTTGAACAGTCCGATTTCGAACCGGAGCTTGGTTTTCGACTCACTTAAAAAAAGGTAGAGGTAACTCAATTAGTGTTTATCTATGAACATATAAGGTGTTTACCTGCAGGGAACTCTCAAAATATATCTCATATTTTATAAGAATGTTCAGAAATACAGAGCGAGACACTGGAATGTGCAAGTGCATTCATGCATGAAAAATACATTATGGAAATATTGTAAAATGAGAAATAAGCTTCAAGTGGTATCAACATTACTCTCTGTCTCATATCTGAGCTTACTCTTCAAACTTTGATAGCTATTTGCTTTGCCTTTATAATATTCTCATAGAATAATCTTGTTCTTATTGAAGAGTCTTGGCTTGCCTGCTTCTCTTAATATTATTATTCATAAAAGTTTCAAAACCATTCGCAAGAATAAAACTTGAAACATGTAAAAAATAACCAAAGCTTTTTTCGTGAACATCCCAATTTCCAACAACCAAATTTCTACTACGCGGTTTCCTTATTAGTGCTACGGGGCCCTAAAAAAGAGAGGAAAAAGTCATAAAAAGACGTAAGGTCACGGTACCGTGGCAAGGTGAATAACCGCTTTACGTGTTGCTACGGGCTACGTATTGCTACGAACTGCATGTCAAGAGCCACTTCGTAGTAAAGTGCTACAGTGCTACAGAAAAATGCATTAAGAAATGGGTGACGGCTATGAGTTTCATTTCAGACATTTCTTTCATACATAACTTCATAAAAATTAAATATTAAAGCTACGTAACCCAAATTTTATATATATATATTAATTTAATGTATTACATTGGTGGGCCAAGCTCCTTTCCTCCTTCCCCCGTATGCCCTACTTATAGCCTTCCACGATTTTTTATGACTGTCTATTCATCCAGCTAGAAATTAGTGAAGGCTAAAATTGTATGAATTATTGAGTTATATATTTGTTTTATATCTTTTAACTTCATGAAACTTCATGAAATTTCATTATTACAGCTCAATATAACCCAAATTCTTTAAAGTGTTTTTATATTAATTGAATGTGTTCCAATGATGGTAAAAGCTCCTTTAGATAGATAGATAGATAACACTTTATTTAACCACCAATTTTAAGATAAACAATGAACATAAACATATTTAAGCTATGTTATGCAAAAGGCTGTCTTATCGCTTCAAGAGATTTCTTCCAGACAACCAAAACCATGCTTCTTCTTTCATAGTTGATAGTAACAGCGTCACCGATCACGTAGTGAGAAGCAATAAGTTATGTTTGGTCACCTTTTTGGATGCATGCGGTGTATCTCACAAGAGACTTAATGTCTCGACAAAATCCTTAATTTTCTGATCTAAAAGTGTGACTGAAAAGCACAACCAACTATTTTCTGTAGAACCTTATTAAAAGTGGGTAGTAAAATTTAAATGCAAAGAAGTAACTAGAAATATATGCCACTTACGGTGGCCTTTACTTCAGAATAATTAGAAAACAAAGAAAAATATAAATAAAAATCTATCATAAACCAGAGTGTGCCAAAACTACATAGTTCTTTAGATTCACACATGCAACAGTAAAATAATCTGTCTCTCATCGCGATCTCACTGGATGACGTCACTCCCGAAGAAGAGCGACAGACTCGCTAAAAACCTAGGTCTAGAAAATTCGACAAAAGTGAATTACAGGTAGTATATAAGATTAACAAAAGTAAAATACACTTACTTCTATAGTACGCTGTAGAGCAAAAAATAAAACTAATTTCTCTACACCGTATGAGACAATGATCATTTAAAATCCATCAAAAACACGTATATAACAAAAGATGTCATGGAAAATGTGTCTGAGTGTCACAGTAGTCAACCCTGTCTACATCCGCATTTATTATAGGTACACAATACAGTTAGTGTAAGGGCAGTAGACAAACTATAACTAAAAAAACTATTTTCATTTGAGAAAGGCAACGGGGCCACGATATTGCTGGATGGGTGGAATGAGATGAAGCCTTTTTGGATTAACAACCTCATAGTCTTGAAAATTTTATGATTTTTTTTATGGTTAAAGGTAAGAGGAACAGCACGACGCTCGCCTGATGGTAAGCGATAACGTCTATAACGGATACAACGGCATGCAAAATTCTGAACTGCCAGAATTTTGAATGTCACTGCACTGCGCCTGTTACCTTGAGACATAAAGATGTTGAGTCTTTAATTCTTTGCCCTTTGTAATTTCACTGGACACCTTGCCATTTCAACCGAAAAACATTCTTATTTTACGGCTGAAAATTAACTGGCAAAGAGGTGGTACCGCCCCAGGCGGCCTAGCAGAAGTCTTACCACTACAAAAATCTAACCACTTTAGACATACACCAGGGGGTGGGAAGTCTCTACATTCGAGTCTACATTGGTATCGATGCGTTCTGTCATCGCAAACGTCTAATAGAAAGAGATGCAGCTAGTCAGTAGTATATATGCATCTCTTTTCACCGACTTCATAAAAAAGGAGAGGTTCTCAATTCGACTTTCTTTTTTCTTAGCAACGGTCATCTCTCGAAATTCACCGCTATGCATGTAGAGAGTACCGGCCCAGGTTTGCCAATTCGTTACAATGAAGAAGTTTATCACAACAGTACTTGATGAAATCTGCCTTTGAATACAGTGGCAATAAAAACACTATAAAATGTTGCTTGTTTGAGATATCTATATCTAGACTAGAGTCTAAAACCAGTTATTTAATTTCACAGCTGATAAGGTGGCAAAAATAATTCTGCCACTGCCACCTCTATTGATATATACTGAATATCTATATGCAGTTAAACTTGCAAACCAATATCCTTTAATATTAAATTACATGCCAACATAAATAAATTTAAGAATGCCCATACTGTTTCAAATAAAACCGGAGCTTAGGGCAAATGAAAAATTGTACTTCACAATTGAAAATAACAACGAAAATGAGTTACACGACACATTGTCAAAGAAAACTTGGCATTGTTAACACAAAGAACAGCTGAAAAGTAGAGTGATAAATCCCTTTTACATAAAAAATATAGTTACACTTAAAATTCTGCAAAGGACCATAAAAATAGAGAACGACCTAAAACATTTGATTGATGTTCGACCTAATTTGAGACGTGGCTTTTGTCTGTTCTCTTAAAATGTTAATTTTACAGAATTGTCTGCATACATTTTATTTCTTCATGAAATAACGTGATAAGCACTAAGCAGTGATATGATGTAAGGTGACATGCAATTATAATACTATTAACATAGACAATAAGATACTTGAGACTATTAATCATACTAAATTCTTAGGATCAAGTGTTAGATTGTAAGCTAGGCTGGGGTAAACACATATCTGGGCTTTGCGGTAAGCTGAGCTCAGCAGCATATACCGTACGAAAAATCAGAGAAGTATCCGATGTAAAAACTGCAAGACTAGTTAACTATAGCTACTTTCACTCTCTGATGTCGTACGGCATCTTGCTGTGGGGTAATGCTGCAGATCGCCAGAGTGTATTAGTATTACAGAAAAGAGCAGTGAGGGCTATTTATAGACTGGGTCCCAGAGAATCCTTACGAGAACAATTTAAACAAATTAGTATAATGACCATACCTTGTGTGTATATTTATGAAAATATCATGTACGTTAGAAAAAATTGTAGTAAATTTAAATGTAACAGTGATTATCACAAATATAACACTAGAAATAAAGATAGGTTAGTGTTACCTTTCACTAGACTAGCAAAGATAGTAAAATCATTTGTATCTAATTCGGTTCGATTTTACAATATTCTGCCTGAGGCCTTGATTAGCCTCAAAGACAATAAATTTAAAATTATATTTTAAAAAATCCTCATGCAAAAAGCATATTATAATATTAAAGATTTTATTGATGACAAGTCCACATGGCGTACTATTGACATAAATTCTTATAATTGATGTATTGACTTATTTATTATAATGTATTATTGATTAATGATTTTATTGATATAGCTTAATTTTTTGGTTAATTTTTTGTGTGTATTATCATATTTTTTCCCATATTGTTTTATTTTTATAACAATTGTATCTACATTTGACGAACATAAGTGTACTGTAGTACCTATATGAAATAAATGAATATTAATATATGAATATGCGCGTTACTGCACTGCACCCGCTACATAGATACATTAAAATGTTAAGTCTTACACACATACAACATACAACACATACAACACAGAACAAGCATATTTAGCTTACTGGGAGGGGTTTTTTATTTTTCTTAAAAAAAATAAAAAAAAATTACACTACGCTTCATTCCTTATATTTAATGCTGTTGGGGTTGCCCCGCCCCCGTAGCGTGTTAGCCCCCAGGACAAAATAGAATTTTTATTTATTATTCGCAACAAAGTCATTGTCAATGTCAGTTTATATATTTTGAAGTATAATTCAATATATTTAACCACGTTATCCGTGTATTTAACCATCGATGCAAAAAGAAGGGGTGTCATAAGTTTGACGTGTGTATATTAATATCTGTGTGTTTTTCTGAGGCATCGTAGCACCCAAACGCATGAACCGATTTTGATTTAGTTTTTTTGTTTCATATGTGTCTTAATTGAGAGTGTTCTTAGCTTTGATTCGTGAAAATCAGTTAAGCTGTTTTAAGAATAAAAGCCTTTTTCTAGGTAATGCCGCTATGAAATTAACTTTCATAGTTCTGATCAATTCGAAATTCGGTTATCCTCTTACTTTAACGATATTGTAAGAACTTGGTAGCATTGACCTGATGCTTGGATATCTCCTGGAATCCGCAGAATACTCAACTCCTCATCATTTTTTTTAATATCTTATGGGCTAGCGTTTGACCACTATCTCACTTGTTGGTACGTGATCATGCGGTCGAAGATGGTAAGCACGCTAGGCCTGAAATGGGAACTGGCTCTCAAGGATATCCGCCGGAACACATCAGATGTTTGGCGACCGATTTTCTAACTTGAGGGTGGTAGCTAGCCAGGCAGACACTAGATAGTGCCCTACCACCATGCAAACTTACAGCAGAGATGTCAAGTTTAGGATCATTAGAATAGTCTCAATGGATAGATTATACATAGTTCAGCCGGCGGTGGTTATACATTTTGATTTTAAATATTATTTTAAAATTGCGTTTGCGTGAACGCAAAAAAAAATGGAGTTTGTTTAGGGGTCAGGTATGTTCATGAAGGCTCGAGTGGATGACTTCCACGTTATCATGCGGAAGCTTGTCGCTTCCATGATGCGGCGGGTGCAGGACAGTGTCAACAGTCTCCTCCGTACGCTAAGGGGACGGATTGCTCTATACTCAGACACTAGACCAAGACGCAAGTCATGACGACAAATCGTGCGTGTAAATAATATTTAATGTTATCATATTATTACAATTGACATGATAAGTACTGCAATATTTTATAAATAAATACTAATATAGATGACGGATTTCCCTTACACAATCGAATTGATTCTGAAATAAATGATCATTATTGTTATTACTTTTTTACTTTAAATTTAAGCTGTAAAAGTTATATTTGTCTGTATATTTGGTGTCACAATAAAGAGTAAATCTGCCTATCTATCTATCTAAATAGTATTTACTCGATGGATCTCTCATGTACCGTCGTTTCACACTTCGAACTTCCAGCGGAAAACATACCTATTTCACGGCTAAATAACTGACGAAAAATAGTAGGAACTGCAATAAATTCCACCGATAAACATCCACAAGACAGCACCAAATAAATCTAAACTCAGACAACGGAAATACCTAAATAATTACGCACCGGCAAAGAAAACATCTGCATTTAACTGCTAAAAGTCTAGTTCGAAAATCAATAAAGATATCGACAGTAAACATCAAAGGTAACGTTAAAATCTTCCAATCAGAGCATCAATTTAAACCTGTATCTATATCAACAAAATTTCACGTATACATATACGTGTTGTGACGTCATCAATACGTAGATTCACGTGGTATCATCACGTTACGTTCGCATGCTCTCTATAAAAAATACTAGCTGGGCCTTCGTCCAATTCGAGTGGAGAAAAAAGTTTTTAAAATATTTGTGTAGCGATTTATGACGTCACGATTCCATTGAATGGAATTCGTTACTATTTGTTCTCGATTTCAATACTGCTTGCAAAAATTCTTTGAATTGTAGCCAAAATCGATTAAACTTTTAACGTTGTCCCATTAATAAAGGTCATTATTGCTCAAGCGTTTTAAGCTATATTTTTGGCGTTCTTACCACTGGTAAAAACAATAATGACCGTAACGTAAAACCAATGTTGAATAATGATTAAACGTCTCGGTTAACATATATCTTCATAAATAGAGATTGTGTGTAATAGCTGACTGTAACGTTTGAAACATTTTGGTTTAAACATTTAAAAAGCAGAGCTCAGACCAGTATCTGTACTATTTTATAAAAAGTGAAAACTAAGCGGCGTCGTGCACTTTTCTTGGGATGGGTAAAAATGTTAAAATCGATTCAGGTCACGTGTCCTGATCGGAAATTGGTAAGACGGAGCGCGCAGGGCGCTTGCGCGATATGTAATTCCAAAATATTCAAAAATGACGTGTTCAAGTTGCGTAGGACGCTTGCGCGAGGTGTCATTCCAAAATATTCATAAATGACGTGTTCAAGTTGCGTAGGGCGCTTGCGCGAGGTGTCAATCCAAAATGTTCATAAATGACGTGTTCAAGTTGCGTAGGGCGCTTGCGCGAGGTGTCATTCTAAAATATTCATAAATGACGTGTTCAAGTTGCGTAGGGCGCTTGCGCGAGGTGTCATTCTAAAATATTCATAAATGACGTGTTCAAGTTGCGTAGGGCGCTTGCGCGAGGTGTCATTCCAAAATATTCATAAATGACGAGTTCAAGTTGCGTAGGGCGCTTGCGCGGGGTGTCATTCCAAAATATTCATAAATGACGTATTCAAGTTTTGACTACTGCCGGCACTCCCGGAGTGCAAGCCGTTGTTTTTTTATTTTTTTAAAGCTTACTAGCAATTTGGGTTGCACATTACTAGTATTCTTCTTAACCTCTCCAACTAAGCTATATATGCTTGTGTCTGGAGTGGGTTCACGTCAATAGTGCAATAGGTGGGGATCGAACTCACGACCTCTCAATCGCCAGTCCGATGCCTTATTCATTGGACTATTGGCACACTTAAAACATAAATTTTTTTTTTACAACGACCAATAGACCAATAGGCAATTCAAAACATATGCTTGTATTTTAATATTGTTTAAATTTATTTACAATACAAAAGCTTTATTCATTTAAGTAAATTTTAGGTCTTAGAAAGATGTGTAATTTATTTATATTTTTGCTGTAAATCGTAAACAAATGGTAATTCTTTGGCAGAACCAGTCAATACTAGTTATACCCATGCAGAAAAGTATTATTACTATGGTATGAAAAAAATGATTTAGACTCTCAGATACAATCATGGATCGGCTTTTATATTTAACGTTTGTTTTTTATCAATTAGGTACCTATACAAAATGCGAAAGTCAGTTTATTTGTAACCTTTTCACGACTATGGACGGTCGAGTAGTATCATGATTTTTTTTATGCATCGTATAAGCTAGCGATTAGTAAATGGCATATCTTCACTTACTAATTGCTAGCTTATACGTCGAGGCTGGTAGCACGCTAAGGACAGCTACCGGACATTATATGTTTGGCGACCAAGCCGACTATTCTCCCACCTTGCCGCTGGGCCCTATATACACCCAAAAACTCTAACGTCCGTTTTTTAGGTACACAAAATAATATTTTATTATATAACATTTATTTTTATCGTACACTGATGTCTTTCTGCAAGTATTTTTTTATCTCTTATAGGCTAGCATTTGACCACTATCTCACCTGTTGGTAAGTGATGATGCGGTCGAAGATGGTAAGCACGCTAGGCCTAGAATGGGAACTGGCTCTCAAGGATAGCTGCCGGAACACATTAGATGTTTGGCGATAGATTTTATAACTTGAGGGTGGTAGCTGGCCAGACGGACATTAGAAAGTGTCCTACCACCATGCGGGGTTGTTGGTTTCTTAACGATGTTTTTCCTTCACCGGAGGGTCACTGTGAAAAGCGCACATACATTTTTCGACAGAAAAATCCACAGGTGCACGGCGGTTTGAACTCGGTACCCTGGCATCAAAGCCAACCGTTCTCCCAAATACGCCACCGGGCCCTCAAAACTAAATTTAAATCTAACAAAATTTAATTTAAATATGTTTTGTAAATTTATTTTTTTAATAAACACAATTAAAACCTGACATAATAGCATTTGTTAAATTATTTTCAAATGCAACTCTGGAGATTTTTTTGGTACACAAATAATATTTTATTATATAAAATTGATTTATATTATACACAGCTATGTGTTTTTGCAAGTACCTGACAAAATTAAATTTAAATATGTTTTGTAATTTTATTTTTAATTAAACACAAATAAACCTGACACAATAACATTTGTAAAACTATTTTCACATGCAACTCAGGAGATATTATATCAATACCAATATTATAAATTTAAAATTCAGTTTCTACATTTGTTTGTTTGTTTGTTTGGGACTTCTTCACGGTCAAACGCATAGACCGATGTAGCTGAAATGTTGCACAGGGATAGCCAGTATTATTGATTAGGCTAGGATACATTTTACGCGAGCGAAGCCACGGGGCACAGCTAGTTCTAGATAAATATAGCTACGTAAAGCAATTCATATAGTTGCTTTTATTACACAGCCAGCTCACCAAAGCTTTATCAAATTTCACGAAAAATTTAAAATAATTTTATGAAAAACGGATAACGTTTTGGACTGAAAAACGATTTATCAACCGCAGCTCATCGCGATGCCCAAAAAAGAAGCATCTGAACCGCATACTGTCAGCCCTCGTTAAAAAGTGGGTCGAGACGGGCAATCCCTCTTCCAACCACAGTATTTACCAGGTTCAGACCACGAGATTTTACACGCGACAGAGCGACCATTTTGCTGTTCAACTTCCCAGGGATGTACGATATAAGTTACAAAAAATATTTATTCGATGCTTCTCTGTTGATTAAACCTTGCTTGATTTGCAAATCAAATAACTTTATTCTAAACCTTATAATCGCTATAATGCCAGCCTTAAGGTACGGACACACCGCAGCGTCCTACGTGCGCGATCTAGGCGGCGATCAGATAGCGCAGTAGTATTTGTACCGACTGGTTCACACCAAACGCGATCAGAAAACAATTGAAAAGTACTGAGATCGCGCCCGCAGATCGCAGGACGCCGCGGTATGGCCGTACCACAACGCGATCATTGATTGGAGACAACTATTTCCACTATTCTCGCGAGACAAATAATTGAGTAACAAGACGAGTACTTTGAACCGGTACTTACTACTCAGTATCGATTCCAAAGCATCGATACTAAAAGTACTTGGAATCGAAAGAAAGGTACATCCCTAGAAAGTTGAACAACAAAAATTGCCTAGTGTGAACTCGGCAATATTAGATAGCGTAATTTCGCTGATGAATCTGCGACCTCGTAGCTTAGTGGCATGTACCATTGACTTGTAATCTCGAGTGCGCGGGTTCGATCCTTGTCATGCAAAATTACTTAATACGAATGTGCTTATTCTATTAAAGCCTAAGTATAGAAAATAAACTGGCCAAGTGCAAGTCGGACTCGCACTGGTAGGGTTCCGTACCATACTACAGTATTTTATAAGATCGAGCAAAAAATACCACTATCTTCTACTTTTCGCCAGCAAAAAATAATAAATAATAAAAAAAATATTTCTTATAACGCCATCTAACGTCTAACAAAGGTGTTTGGGATCGACATTTCAATATAACGCCATCTATGGGACGTTTACCTAACTAAGCGTTCATAGATGGCGTGAAATGCCGAAAAAAACACGTTTCTTGTATGGGGACCCTCTATTATTTTTAAATTTATTCTGTTTTTAGTATTTGTTGTTATAGCGGCAACAGAAATAAATCATCTGTGAAAATGTCAACTGTCTAACTATCACGGTTCATGAGATACAGCCTGGTGACAGACAGACAGACAGACAGACGGACAGCGGAGTCTTAGTAATAGGGTCCCGTTTTACCCTTTGGGTACGGAACCCTAGAAAGCTGATGATAAAGTCGTATTACAGATAAAACACAAATAGAAAACCAATATGAAAAGAGAAGAAGTGATGTGTTAGTCAACTGCTTTGCTGACTCCTAATAAAAACATAAGAACAGCAAAGAAGCACCAGAGATAATTTTAGTGCCGCAAAGGTTCTTAACTGTGCTATAGGAGAGGCTTATGTAAGCAGTGGCCTAATACAGACACATAATGATGATTATGAAATGCCCTTAACTCAAAATTAATGAAGGAACTTTGGAGCATATTTTGTGATTACTCTAATTTAGACGTTTAGGGAACCAGATGTACAGAGATAAGAGATAAGTTGAATGAACTCTTAATAAAAAAATGTTATTATACAGTTGACGAATTTTTAAAGGATACAAATACAATATTTAATTTATAATTATGAATAATACTAACATTAATTTGATAATTTGTAAATTATATTTGACATTTAGTAATGATTTTATGTGCTAGATTTTGACATAATTTGTATAGTCGTGTTCGTTGTTACTCTGAAATATAATGTAATAAATATGTGATTTAATTGTATTCTGCGATATCTTATGATTCCTACTAATTTTATCTAATTAACCGAAATATTGTACGCCTTAAAGGCAAACTACAGAGATAATTTTATTTTATGTCACCATGTACCTGTAGTATGAACAATAAATTATTTGAAGTTTGAAGTTTGAAGATAATACACTTTCGATTTTGTATCATCATCATCAACATTTGCAGCCTGTTTGATCCTACTGCTGATAAGACTCTTTCTAATGATACTATTCTTCTCAGTTTTGTACCTTTCTTGTGCGATGTCGATCAAAACCACATAAATATTATTTATAATTAAATAAAATTAAAAATTATAAAATAAATATTATAAAATTAAAATTAAAACATACAATTAATATTTCTGTGATCAGAACATTTGTATAACGCTTTTAAACTGTTTTACAGCGCACCCTCATAATCCTTTGGCTCTCAATGCAAAAATCGTTTTATACGGCAATAATAGGTTGAATATAACGTGGGATTTCAGAAGGGTTAATTTTAACTTTTTAACTGCAGAAGCTGTATTTCATGAGGTAATTTATACACCATACAATAATTAATGCACCAAAATTCGTGATTGCTTTTTGTTTTTATTTAAACCGACTTCAAAAAAAGAAGGACGTTCTCAATTCATCGGAATCTTATATTTTTATGTGTTTTCCCCAATAACTTTAAATTATTTTTTGCTTGAAAGGAAAGGGTATAACTTTCCAAGTGGTCCCATTTTGATTTCATTGAGATATGTTAAGTATCTCCAGAGATTTGGACATATATACCACAAAGGCCCAGAAACTTAGTACTGCAATAACAAGCGCGGCATTAGAAGTCGGTTCTATTCGTTTTTTTAAACGATTTTAAATTACAAGTAAAATCCACTTGGTCATTACTGTTAGCAACATATTTTTGTTTTTTAGGGTTGTTCGAACCACGAATGAAGTCTCTAGTGATTCTAAATTCTAAGCCTAGATTATTTGTCCAAAATCCAAAATCCCTTAAGTAAAGGAAATAAATAGGCTTAATGACACTAATGGGTCACTTAGACCTTTAAATATCTATATTTATGAGACACCAATCAATCTCAGAAAGCTCTCTCATCTTTATGCATAAATTGTTAGCCTTCATAATGGATTACTCTGAATAATCCATATTGAAAACTACGGCGGGTAATATATACGTACTTTTCTTGGGGACCTTTCTGCTTATAGTCCAATAGTTTATCATTGAGTTTAAACGATAAGTCGAGGATCTAAGCCGTGGTCTGTACAACGTACGAGATCTTAGAGCTTAATGCCTCCCAAAAATCTGGAGTTAAATTATGATACTCCTCTGTTTGTACTGTGCTAACACAGGGAGTATCGGAGTAAGGGTAGGTACTACCGTAACTTGGTGAAGCTGTAGATATCAGTGAATGCTAACAGCATCAGTCCTTTAATAATTGTAACTAGTTAAAATAACTAAAAATGCCGACTTCAGATGCCGCGCTAGTATTTTCAGTAGGAAGTTTAAAGTATTTATCTCCATATCTCTGGAGATATTCATCAGATCTTGATAAATTTACAATGGGAACACCTTAAAAACATATTCTTTAATAAAAAAATTAAAAATCGGTCTACAATTGACAGAGAAATCGATGAACGTACATTAAAAAAATATGTACAGGCTAACTGAGAACCTACTCCTTTTGAAGTAAGTACAAAGTCAGTTATTTTAATACCAATTATATAGAAGATATTAACTTCAGTTAATTTAAGTTAAGCACAAATTTTAACCGACGACATACGCAAAGCGGTGGGCAGTGACTGGAAAAGAAGAGCCGAAGACCGGGCCGGGCTCAGTGGAGAGGCCTACGTCCAGCAGTGGACTGACACAGGCTGATGATGATGATGACATATTTTAAACTGATTATTTAAGTTCACAGTGTGTAGTAACCGAACATTTTATTTTTAACAATATTTCAATATATATCATTCCAATTAAATGATATTCAATATTTCACATTTATACATAAAATGTTCGGTCACCATACATGTAACTCTAAATACTCAGTTTAAAATATGTGCTTAACTTAAATTAACTGAAAATAACTATCTTCTCAGTCCATTCGAATTTGTTTAGCACGTCATCCCTTTTACGATATTAAACCGAGATTTGTGGACCCTTTTCAAACAAGCATCTGAAAGACTCACTATGTCGTGATGGATACTGTGAAGTTAAACTTGGTATTTCAATTCAATGGTCACGATGAAAGGTTATTATGGGACAGGAAATAAGAAGGTAAACTTCGTAGAGAGCTTTTACAATGTTGGAAGGTAGATTTTTTTTAATACATCATACAGGCTAGCGTTTAAACTACTATCTCGCCTGGTGGTAAGCGATGATGTGGTTTTAGGTAACCTATTGTACGAGTGCAGACAAAGTAGTGTATGAAACAACACATTGCTAGGTATTAAAACATTAGTGTGATACTATACATTTTAAAAACTTACTCGTGTTTTAATACCCATCATTATGCAACAGTTTTATTAACTATTATATCCAAAGTCCGATGTATATTTATAAACTGTTTCATAAATTGAAGCTTTTATTACATCGCCTAATTTTTTTTCGTCCATCTATCGCATGTCGTGTGATGCATGTCGCATTACAGCGCTGATTGGTGGATATGATGTTTGACATTTAGGTCTAGCTGTAATTGGCGGACGTTTCCGCAGCCATATTTGTACACATGCCAATGTGTTATGTCAACTGTTGTCATAGAAGCTAGCTACCATAGCTACACATAAACAAAAAGTTTCACTTGCATCGTGGTTGCATAAACAAACACCACACTTTTAGGGTTCCGTATCCAAAGGGTAAAACGGGACCCTATTACTAAGACTCCGCTGTCCGTCTGTCTGTTTGTCTGTCTGACCGTCTGTCACCAGGCTGTATCTCATGATCTGTGATAGTTAGACAGTTGAAATTTTCACATGTGATGTATTTCGGTAGCCGCTATAACAACAAATACTAAAAACAGAATAAAGTTAAAAATTAAAGGGGGTCCCCATACAAGAAACGTGTTTTTTTCGGCATTTCAATATAACGCCACCTATGAACGCTTAGGTAAACGTCCATAGATGGCAGTATATTGAAATGCCGATGCCTAACACCTTTGTGTTAACTTTCACTTAGATAGCATTAGACGTTAGATGGCGTGATAAGAAATAAGCATGTGGCTCACAACTCTGTTTTGATAAAATGTTTATGAATTATTATTTTTTGCTGGCGAAAAAAAATTGTGTTATTTTTGCTCGATCTTATAAAATATTGTTGTGTGGTACGGAACCCTACGAGTATGAGTCTGACTTGCACTTGGCCAATTTATTTATTTTACGGTACTCTCCAATATTTTTACAACACGTTTAGGAAAGATAACCTACTGAATAGCCTCATATTTTGTCCTCTTTCCTTGATGTGATATGAAGCGTATAATATTGTTTACTACTTTCTACGAGTATTTCTTTTGTGACTATTTATTTTGGTAGCAGTTCTATTGAAATGGAAACGGTTAAAGGTTATTGAGTTTACCGGTTCATTCATGCGTGATACTGAATTGGAGTTCTCACTGAGAAATGCAAAATGTATTCAACTATACCTTCTGATCCTATAACACTGTCTAAATAGTGTAGATATCTATCATATATTAACCTTGGGTTGTTATTTAACTTTCTTATTCAGTTTTGTTTTTATAATTTGGGCTAGTGCTATCTACAACCATTATCTCGCCTAAGGGTCAGCTCAGACCGCGACGCGACGCGACACGATGCGGCGCGCACTTATTAAGAGTGATACAAAAAAGAACTTTATTTACTACATAAAAAGATACACATTTGATTGTGTTAATTCCGCAACTACAGGCTGCGTCGTCCAGCGTCGCGTAGCACCGCGCGGCGCAGCGGGAAGCTGCGTGATAAACAATTGAACTTTATTAATTACACAATAAGATACACATTGCATTGAAATAATTTGTTGGCATCACGCGTTTTGCTGCGCCGCGCGAAACCAAAAGCATCGCAACGCGACGTGATGATCACGTCGCGTTGCGGTGTGAACTGACCGTTATGTTAAATGAAGATACCTTAATTACTTTTAAATATAGTCGAATTATTTAATTTATTATATACGATACTGCTCGATCCAATAGATCAACCAATCGATTGATGTTATTCGATTTAAAAAAGATTATGATAATTTAAGATCGTTTAAAAAACTGAAAAAACCGATTTCGAATGGTGCGCTATTCATTTTTAGGGTTCCGCAGTCCTGACAAAGAACCCTTATAGTTTCGTCAAGTCCGTCTTTCTGTCTGTCTGTCTGTCTGTCCGAGGTTTTGCTAAGAGACCGTTAATACTAGAAAGCTGTACCCCCCCCTCTCTAAAAGCTAAACTGCTGACTTGAAAAATCTATATAAATTCGTGATAATAGTGCATTTCATGAACTTTAAAGGAAAACTATAGCGGTTAAGATAACTTTATTAGTTTAGCAGTAATAGTCGTTGAACTAGGATATTGGATAATTTTGTACCAAATACAAAATACATAGAATAAATCCTTTAAAGTGACAAAGACGAAGTATCTTGTTGCTTGTTTACAACGGGTAAAGACTTGCATTGAATAACGGGCTACTACGGAACCCTACACTGCGCGTGGCCCGACACGCACTTGGCCGGTTATTAGTACCAAGTTTGAGGTTTTTTGTTTATTTCCATATCTCTTGAGATACTCATTAGATTTGGATTAAATTTAAATGAGACCACCTGAATAGTTATACCGTTTAAAACAAAAGAAGAATTGTTTAAATCAAATAAAAAAAAATCACAAAAAACAAGATTCCGGTAAATTTAGAACCTCTTCTTTTTTTTAATCGGCTAAAAATAATTATTGTATTCAATTCCCAACTGATAACTTGAGAAATGTAAAAAGTAATAAGTTATTTTTCAGAAAAAATAAAACCGACTTCATAATCACAAACAGGCACTCAAAAGCGAAAAATAAATTACTTAAAATTATTATAAGCGCTACCCACTAATCTATTTGAAGTCGGTTATTTACCCTTTTTAGTGCATAACAAGTTTTAATTAAATTACATGCATCTATTACATTACTATTGGTGTCTGGGCCGTTATACACTGACGGATATATACTTTTTGAAAATTTCAAGTATGTTCCTATAACGGTTAAGAAGATACAGATCTGTAAAGTGCGCACTTATGTATAGACACACGGACGGACGGACGGACGGACGAACGGACAACAAAGTCTCAGAAAGTGTTCATTTGGTACCCTTTGGGTTCGGAACCCTAAAAAAATTGACTTTAAATGCCTTGCTAAAGTGATAATATTCACTAGTAATAATTATGTCATCAAGGTATCAAAGGACAATGTCCAAAATGGCCCTGTGCAATTAAAGCATCTGACACATACGATAATTAATTGTCTATTTTATTACAATAATTCCAAATACTTTTATAACACGGAATAGTTGTATTCCAAAATGAATTTAAAAAAGTATTATTTGCGATTATTAACATTACTTGCCACCTTATGGCCAACAGAGTACTGAATCACTCTACTACGGTATAAGAGGCACTTCCCTATATTGTTGAAACCCGAATTATGAGAGCACTGTGTAGCCAACCTAACAACGGAAAGTATTTTTACGTAGTAACTATTATATAATCTGTGGTATTATGCTTATAATTTTTTTTTTGCAGTGTTGGTTGGTACAAAGTACGTTCATAATTCTGAGTTATTTAATAATGTATGCAGTGTCGCGGGACTGAAATGGCCGCCATCTTCGGCAAACGTCATGTCATGTCAAAAAATCTTAGGTATGTTTAAAAAAGTTTGCACCCTAACAAGACTTTGCCAGGTAGAACATTCCTGTGAAGACAAATTATTTATATTTATATATATTTTTTTATTATAATTATTAATATATAATTATTTATTGAGGGCCCGGTGGCGTAATTGGGAGAACAGTCGGCTTTGATGCCGTGGTACCGAGTTCAAACCGCCGTGCACCAATGAATTTTTCGATCGAAAAATATATGTGCGCTTCTCACAGTTGCCCTCCGGTGAAGGAAAACATCGTTAAAAAACCAACAACCCCCCCGCATGGTGGTAGGACATATCTAGTGTCCGCCTGGCCAGCTAACACCCTCAAGTTAGAAAATCTGTCGCCAAACATCTTATGTGTTTAGGCAGCTATCCTTGAGAGCCAGTTCCCATTCTAGTCCACTTCTCTATCTTCGACCGCATCATCACTTAGCAACAGGTGAGATAGTGGTCAAACGCTAGATATTAAAAAAAAAATATTATCCCCACCTTTATTTCCATCTCGGTCACAGTTACCGTAAGAATATCTGTCAAAAACCAAAATCAACGAGAAGAAAGATGTAAAAACATTATTCAAGGTCATATTTTTTAGTCTTCAAAAGTATATCCAATAGCAACCTCCATTGTGTACAATCTTCTTGGGACTCTTCTACTAAAACCAGTACATTCTCCTACGTTTGAGGTATTTATCTCCATATCTCTGGAGATACTTATCAGATCTCGATAAAATTAAAATGGGACCACCTCGGAAACGTATCCTACCTATTAAAAAAAGAATCATTTAAATCCGTTCACTATTTACGGAGAAATCGCGTAACATACACAAAAAAAAAACATACAGACGAATTAAGAACCTCCTCCTTGAAGTCGGTTAAAAAAAGGAACTAACTAGTCAGTAAAGTGACTATATTCAAACACTAATCAAAGTAAAAAGAGTTGAAAGTTGCTTAAAATAAATTAATTAAATAGGATTTCACTCCTGCCATCACAAAAAAGAGGTTACAACTTGCTTGTACCGTACTTGTACCTGTACTGAACAATATAACATTATTTTAACATTTCTTTTATGTTAAATCCAAGCCAAGGTCTCAAATTAAAAATATTATTATGAAAATGTTGAGTAAATTTTAGTAATTCAATAACCAACACGTTTCTTCAATTCTTCGAAGGCCTGGCTTAGCAAATTCTGCGTTAAACCGCCTAAAGCTGGCCTGTGTACATTTTACATTTGGAACGTGATTTTTATTTTTAAAACGTTTCAAACTCAAACGGACCAACACGACGCGATTTAGCCTGTCATGGCGGCCGGGGTTGCAATATCAACGTCTGGTAGGATTATGGACGTTGAAATATAAAAGAATTATGATATGTACGATTTAACTTACATTGGATTTAAATTACGTTTGAATTTATTTTTAGCTGTGTGCGTGTTGGATTTGAAATCGCTTCTTATGAAATGATCGTCATACTGGTCAGTTTTTTTCTTTTTCTATAATATATTTTTTACTATAAATTGTATAGTAAATTGAACACATCAGTATCCTGAATTACAGTTTTTAAGGTTCCGTAGCCGAATGAGATTCGCCATGTCTGTATGTCTGTCTGTCTGTCCGTCCGTATGTCACAGCCATTTTATTCCGAAACTATTAGGACTACAGAATTGAAACTTGGTAGGTAGATGTATTCTGTGAACCGATTTCCGATTTGTATACAAAAATAAAAAATATAAAAGTTTAAGGGGGGCATCCCATACATGGAACTAGAACAAAAAAAAATTTTTTCGACAAACCTATACGTGTGTCTACGGGGTGTCTATGGATAGGTCTTTAAAAATGACATTGAGGTTTCTAAAATATTTTTTTCTCAAAGTCAATCATTTCAAAGATAGGCGCGTCTAAAGTGGTAAAATTTGTGTCCCCCCCTCTAACTTCTAAAGTAAGGGAGTGAAAAATCTAGAAAAAAATATATTCTGTAGATCTCAATAAAAACTTTCAACGAAAATTGGTTTGAACGAGATACAGTTAGCAGTTGTTGAGATATAGCGACCGCAAGTACAACTTTGTTTTTCATACAAACACTATGAAAAATTATATTTGTAGTTGCGAAAAATCAAAGTTATAGAATACTCTACTGTGTTACGGAACCCTACGAGTGCGAGTCCGGCTTGCACTTGGCCAGTTTATTGTTTTCTCTTTTTGTTCAACACTTTACAGAATTACGTAATAACGTGTGATGTTTTCATTTCGTTGGCATTTCTCGAAAGTAAGTACTCTTAATGGCTGAAATGGGACTGGGCGGGTCATACTTGTCGGATGCATCCCGACACGTGGGCCAAAATTGTCACGCAGTGGGTGCCTGAAGACGGCCGTCGACGTAGAGGAAGGCCCAAAAAGCGGTGGCGAGACGATTTGGATTGTTTTCACAATGACTGGCCACAAACAGCGTTAGATAGAGATAGGTGGAAGAAAATGGGGGAGACCTTTGCCAAGCAGTGGGATCAAATAGGTTAGTAAGAAAAAAGTACTCTTAATGACTGCAGATAAACTGATCGTAATGAAATATTGCGATTAGTTAAGTACGGAAAAAAGCTTTTTTTTGTGGAAAGAAGGATAATACTCTATGAGTCTATAACATAGTACCCGTAGTAAACTAAAAAGAAGCTGAAAGGCGAAACTACAATCAAACTAAAACTACTCCGACTCTTATATTTTATTTTATTTCAAGAGAACATTAACTCCGTCTAACCGGCTCCGGTAAAATGGAATCTCCCGGTCGGTGACATAAAGTACTTAAAATTTATTAATCCCGACAAATTATATGAATGAAAATATCTACGTCAGTTCAAAAACACATGGCACGGATCAAATCGTCCATTAAAATGTTATATACTTACGTGCTTACAGTTTATTATAATACATTATGTAGTTAAATAATCATGTCTGTTTATAAATGTTGTTTTTGACATGACCACGATGGTAAAAAAACAATCACATATTTTTAAACACGCTTATAAGTAGCTTCACTTGTATAACTGACAATAAACTGGCCAAGTGCAAGTCTGACTCGCACTCGTAGGGTTCCGTAACACAGTAGAGATTCTATAACTTTGTTTTTCATAGTGTTTGTATGGAAAACAAAGTTATCTTTGCGGTCGCCATATCTCTAAAACTACTGACTGTATCTCGTCCAAACCGTTGCAACCGGTCCAAAACAAATTTTCGTTGTTAGTTTTTATTAAGATCTACAGCATATATTTTTTTTAGATTTTTCACTCCCATACTTTAAAAGTTAGAGGGGGGGGGGGGGGGACACACACTTTTTACCACTTTAGGCGCGCCTATCTTTCAAATGATTGACTTTGATAAAAAATGATTTTAGGAACCTCAAGTCATTTTTGAAAACCTATCCATAGACACCCACCCCACACGTATAGGTTTAAAAAAATTTTTTTTTTTTTGTTTCAGTTGTATGTATGGGATGCCCCCCCTTAAACTTTTATATTTTTCACTTTTGTATAAAAATCGGAAAGCGGTTCACAGAATACATCTACCTACCAAGTTTCAATTCTGTAGTCCTAACAGTTTCGGAATAAAATGGCTGTGACATACGGACGGACAGACAGACAGATAGACAGACAGACAGACATGACGAATCTATAAGGGTTCCGTTTTTTGCCATTCGGCTACGGAACCCTAAAAAAGGCAGGTTAGCAGGCGATGCGAAAAATGAGGTTGAGCCATTATTATCTATATTTGCTTGCCTTTAGGGTCGAATATTGATTGAATTATCTAATTATTATTAACGAATTAACGTTTATATTATTAGCAGGGTGGTGCGAATAATGAAGTGCAGCAATGATTTCGTTTTTATCTTAGATTTACTCGTATTTAGGGTAGTATATTGAATAAATGCGTGTTGGCATACTGTAACGCGCTCTTTAATTCGCATATTAACAAAAACAAGTAAATACCTACTTATTTTTATCAATTATCGTTATATTAGCAAATAACTTAGCAATAGCAATTAGCATGCTAAGACTGACGAATTCGCATGCTTATTAAATTGATGTAAAATCGCAAAATCGCATTAGTTGCCATAACTAAATAATGCCCACACTAGGCTCGCGGCCTGTTTCGTGGGTGTAATCTGAATAAGGTTGATGCTGCTAAAAAACAATGTCGCTACCGCTACCTGTACGCTTTAATCTTTTAACCTACGCAACAGATTTTAATGCAGTTTTCAGCAATAGATAGAGTGTGATTCCTACTAGCTATAGATAGAGAGAACGCAAAGCCGCGGGGTGCTAGTACTGTATAATTTAGTATTTAGTAGCAAATCTGATAATGGAGCCAGAAGGTGGGTAGTGGAACTCGTCAGTCATCATCATAATTAGCCGATATCAGTCCACTGCTGGACATAGGCCTCTCCCAAGTTGTGCATGCCACTGAGCCTGGTCTTCGCCTCTGTGTTTCATTGCCCACCGCTTTGCGAATGTCGTCGCTCCACCTAGTCACAGGGCGTCCTACGCTACGTTTACCGATTCGCGGTCTCCAATCTAGAACTCTAGAACTCAAACTCGTCAGTAGCTTCTAGAACTCGTCAGTAGCTACTAGAACCCCTCGAGTTTGGGCTCATTGGATTCGTTTTGACTAGTCCAATGGGTTGAGCATAGAAAGAAGGGTCTGATGATGGAACGAGGAGTCTACTTTTTAGATAAAGCGTGTTTTATTAGTTTTTTAAACTAAAATTTATTTGTATCAATAGATTATTTTGACCCAACGCCTTATATAAAGTAGAAAAGACTAACTGAATTTTAAAGCCTTTGTCCGTTGAGAACTATGTCCAAATTTCAAACTACATACACAATAAGGATAAAATTACATTACATTTCCTCTGCAAACAATAAAAACCAACTTCCATAATTCATGTAAAACCACCGAACAAGCCCGAGTTTCAAACAAAATATATTAAAACAAACTCTTCAAACGGTAGCTCCGAAATAAATCACTGTGAACAAATAGCCCACAGTTAAATGATCCATAAACTCACTTTGAGGTCGGCAGACGTCTAATGATTTGAGGTATCACTAAAAATAATCGCCATCACCAGAATTAGTCATGGTTACCATGCATAGAGCTGGTCGATTTCATCTTATACATTTTTAGCGTTTGCGCGGCCGTGTCTAGCCGGCTATTCTACCAGACACGTACGAGGAAACTAAACGGTGCAAGCATGCGTAGCAAATATGTAAAATGGTGTGACTCATTCCAAAATCAAATAATTCCAACGAGCATGGGAGCTTGATGGTGTAAGGATGCGTAGCGAAGCGCTGTGAAACGTTTTGTTGCTAAGCGGTGCGAAGATCATCCCTACATCGTCTTGCACACATCACTAACCTGCTTTTCTAGCATACTTTCTACGAGCACTTTTGCCACTCGCGTCCCTTGCAGATATTTGTCGCGTTTTTTGTATGAAAACATAACACAAACATATATTTAGTTTCCCTATCTATTTATATCTATTTTCCTTCGAGGCTACGCTTGGCAAGGCTAAGAAGATGTAATTAGGGAAGATAAGAATCAAAGAACTTTGGTGTTTTCTTTTTCGCTCACCGCTTATTATATTCGCAATTTTAGGCAAAAACGTAGCCTAAATAACATAAAACTAGAATTTAAAATTTAAAATCACCCCGACCTATCAATTCATAATCTGTTCATTGAGACTATTTCGATGAGCCACAACTTGACATCTTTGCTGTAAGTTGGTGAGGAGTTGAGTATTCTCCAGGTTCAAGGAGATGTCTCAGCAGTCCCATAGAATAATTTCATTATAAATTATTGTTGTATACCACTAAGCACGATCCTTGGTTACTTACATACTCAAATCTATCAAAGTAATTATTTCTTATGAAGATTGGCAGACATACCTGTAAAGAAAAAAAACATTCTATAAATCACACAAATTGATAGCGTTATTGCTTAGAATCAAGCGAGAAAATCTTTAACCAAATCTCTTAGGAGTACCTATATTATACTTACTTAAAAATATATAGATAGATAATCTCTTTTATGTAAAACTTTATTAAAACTAATATTCTATAAGCTACACACATATAATTACATTCGTAAGTATAGTGTGTTATAATGGGTGGTCGTAACGCTAATAGATCTCGTCCTTAAAACTTGGTTTGGATGGAGAGGACAGAACATAAAGCCTGCAATACATGATGGCCGAGCTACAGCCAACGCGAACGTAGGCAAATCGATGCAAGGCAAGTGCTACCGTCTAGACGTTCGGCAAGTCTACGCAAACTATTGCAAGCGGCCAATGTAGACGAGTTTTCTGTGAAGCTGCCCACACGTTGGTAGCCGTCAGTTTGTGCATTTGATTTGTGCAGAAAAACCGACACGGCTCCGAAGTGAGGCGAGTGGCCGCGAGCGACAACGAGTGGAGACAAGTCACTGCAAATGACCTCTATACACGTTGGCACTTGTATTCACTAGGCCAGCTAGGCGAGCAACACCAAGCGATGGCAAGGCAAGGCAAACATGCCGTCTAGACGTTGGTATTGGCTCTCACTCGGCAGCGTTGGGCCAACATGTATTGCAGCCTTAATATAACTATGAACTATGTATGCTTATATATGATTATCATATAGTATGTGTATTTATATGTATATTTGAATGTACATAGTATATATATAAATATATATGTATCGGTTTATAAGTATATATGATTATAATTATATTAAATATTGTATGTACCTATTGGATATTCATAGTATTATGTACTAGGTAGTTAACTATTTATTTATTTGCTTGTTAAAGTTATGATGTTAGTATAGCACTTCTACCTAATCTATACTAATATTATAAAGAGAAAACATTTGTATTTTTGTATTTTTGTATGTTGGTAATGAGTAAGCTCAAAAACTACTGAACCGATTTAAAAAATTCTTTCACTAATACATAGAATGGACTTTCGAAATGAAAATAGGCTATATATTATCCCGTTTACATCAAAGGTACATTCATGGAGACCTAATTTGCAAACTAAGTCGGCAAATAAACGGTCGAAAAAACACGTTTCTTACGAACGCTGCTTAATTGAAAATAGATAGAAGAATATTTTCTATGCAAGAGTTGTACAACTTAATATAACTTCCAAGGCTATTTTCAAGTATATAGTATTAATCCTTATCCAAATAATTACGTTAATTAGCTTGACCACATATTATAGATTAAAATTGTCGTTTACAGTATATAATTCAAATGAAAACTCTAGAAGATATCACGAATTTCACAAACACGCATCCCAAAATTAATAAAATATTTGCAGTGAAACCACAGATTAGGTCATAGTTACTACGAAAAATTTTATTATAAGCTTAGCTATGCTGTAGATGAAGTTAATATAGTATAATAATATGATCTATTGTATAAAATAATATTCATCTATATATATAATAATATAATATAATATATTAAACCACCCCGACTGATCTATGTATAATAGCTTTTTCCAATGACTCTAAACACGACATTTAAAATCTGAGCTGTAAGTTGGTGAGGATTTGAGTATTCTCTAGAGTCCAGGAGGCTTCCATGTTCTTACAATATCGTTGAAGAAGAAGATTTTCGAATTGATCAGACCTATGAAAGTTGATTTCATAGCGCAATTGACTAGAAAAAAGCTCATAATTTTATAACGATTGAACGAATTTTCATGAATCAAAGCTAAGAAAACTCTCGATGAAGACATCTATCAAACAAAAAAAAACTATCAATAATAAAAACAAAATCGGTTCATCCGGTTATGTGCTAAGATGCTACAGACAGACACACAGATACACACGTTAAACGTATATTACCCCTACATTTTGCGTCGGGGAACGCCGTAAGGTTAGTAGGCGTAAGGTTACGGCGGCAGATGTACTCCTTGGTGGTAAGCTACTTTTTGGTAGATTTAATGATTCCACTACCACTGTACGAAAACTCATGATCCATGAATGCACATAAAACTTTCATTGGTAGGTATATAGCTATGATTAGAACCAACGACGGTAACTATCCTTTACGCCAAAGGGCCGTCCAATATTAATACGTAAGTATTATAGAACAAAGTTCATCACTGCGTCTGTCTGTCTGTTCGCAATAATCTCAATAGCTACTGAACGGATTATCATGCGGTTTTCACCAATAGCCAGAGTGTTTATGAGGAAGGTTTAGGTGCATAATTTGTTAAGCTTTTGTGTAAATTGGATGAAATATGACGATGGTTGTTAAATATGTTCGTATTTTATATTCGATGCAACAAACTGATGTAAATTTTGTAGGCATATATGTTCTACCCGTGCGAAGCCGGGGCGGGCTGCTAGTTAGTTATAAAATAGTTTATAAATTAGACGGTTGTCTAATAGAGATCGCTATTTAGCGATAAGACCGCCGTATGTACTTTTAGTTATGTATTCTTTTTTTGTCCTGTTTTCTTTTATGTGCAATAAAGTGTTTTCATTCATTCATTCATTCATTCATGTATTATGATTTTAATAATCAAGGAGATGTAAGAACTAGCAACTTTTACGTTCGTTCAACGTTCTACCTACGCTTTTATAACATAATGTTCCTTGTAAGTACTAAAGTCCTCCTTTAATACGGACCCTGTTAGCTAACATGCGAGCTTTATAAGAAAACTTCTCGATAATACGATGGTCGGATAAAAATCTCATCGGAGAACCGACTTTATTACCGCCCGACTATCGTCGGTGCCGCCCGGCGACATATTGAAAAGTCCAACAGGTAAACCTGGGTTGCTAGTGTAACATAAAACTTTCCACACCGTTAGTACACAGATTAAATTTGATAGAATGCGAACTTTGCTATGAAACTGGTGGAAACTAGTTATTTTTCAAATTAAAACTCCGCACGTTCGGCGCTGGTCAAGCTCGGTTAATAAACTTGTTTAATTGCTTCGAATTAATAAAGCGGCTATGTTTCTGATTTAGGCTATAGTAGGAAATTGGTTGAATGGTATAATCCGAAAAAAATTAAGAAAGTTAATTAGCTAACTCTTCGATTTGTATTGATACAACCTTTGAAATCTGATTTAAAAACATAGTTGCCTCATTTACAGATATTTTTTTAATATCATATAAGCTAGCGTTTGACCACTATCTCACCTAGTGGTAAACGATGATGTTGGTCTAAGACGGTGAACACGCTAGGCCTAGAATACTCTGACTATAAAGGGCTGTGTGCTGCCGGGACACCGTAAGGTTTTTACCGGCAGATTTTCTCCTTGATGGTGGTAAACTATTTTTTGGTAGCAATCCAGGCGAAACATCGATATAATATGCTCTTACCACCTGTGGTCGAATAACCGGGCTAGGATTTGAACCGGCAACTTTTCGCTTGGAAGTTAAGGCATATCTATCCTTTATGCCAACGGAGCTTCGGAATGCGAGTATAGCTCAATTAAAATGTTACTGGTGATTTAATTCGTGTCCCCATGTACCCATAGAAGTAAGTACTGAATGCTATTAATATGTTTCGCATATTCTTGTAAATATCCATAGCTAGCTTGAAAAGTTTATTCGATCACCTTTTTATTAAAAATATTTTTTATATTAGAAAATCAACCGTATGTTCATTACACAAAGTTCACTTACACAATTACAAAGTTCAGATAAAGCATTCCAATAAAGGTTTGTTCATAACTCGCAGAACGGATGGACTGTCTTTGTGTGCCTACCATTCGGCAAATAGAACTTTCATAGCGCAATGTACGCAGATACAGTTATCGAGGTTAGGTAAGGTAACCCACGAGTCGGAACACCTCCTCGTGATGCACCCTGGGTGTCGGTCGGTAACTTTTCCTTTTTGGGTTAAGTTGTCGACCGGTGGCGAAGTTCCGGCGTGATGGGCCCCTCCGCGTGTCCCTCTGGCAAGGTAGCAGAAGGCACAGTGTGACGGGGCTGGGCAGGCTCGGTGGTGGGAGCCACCCGGTGGTGGATCCGGGCTGCTGCTTGGAAGCGTTGGGTGTCGGTAGGATTTGGTCGTGTATAGAAACGACCGAATCGCTTTTACCCGCAAGGAGGCTCATGCTCGTGTTGGCGTTAGCCTATAAGGTAGTGGGTGCAGCGCCAACGTAACCTGGGAACTGTTGGTGGGGGACCGCTGAGTCCCAAATGGTGGGCCTGTTGGGCCAAGTGGTGGGGCCGGTGATGGCCGTAGGGGAGGAGCCTCGGGCGCCATTGTAGATCCATATTCAATGGCGTGCGAGTCGGAGAGTGGACCGTGTGCGAGCATGATTTCACAAATACAATCCACAAACGGAATTAGGTAGGGGTAGGTGGAAACAATTGGAGAGATTTTGCCCAGTAGTGGGATCAAACAGGTTAATTTAAACTAAACTGGCCAAGTGCAAGTCGGACTCGCACTGGTACGGTTCCGTACCACACTACAGTATTTTATATTTTATAAAATACCACTATAATTTTTCGCCAGCAAAAAATACTAATTAATAAACATTTTAGTTCTTATAACGCCATCTAACGTCTAACAAAGGTGTTAGGGATCGACATTTCAATATAACGCCATCTATGTGACGTTTACCTAACTAAGCGTGCATAGATGGCGTTACATTGAATGCCGAATAAAACACGTTTCTTGTATGGGGACCCTCTATTATTCTTAACTTTATTCTATTTTTAGTATTTGTTGTTATAGCGGCAACAGAAATACATCATCTGTGAAAATTTCAACTGTCTAACTATCACGGTTCAGGACAGCGGAGTCTTAGTAATAGGGTCCCATTTTTCCCTTTGGGTACGGAACCCTAAAAATTGTGTTAGTTTGAATGAAACTATCCCTCGTAGGGATAAGTAGTTTCATTCAAACTAATACATTATTGACATTAACTGTGTCAAATCCACCACTATGCTTTCGTCAAAATCTTTATGAATACGGCCTTTAGATGATATCACTTTGTAGAGTACACGCATCCCGCGTCACGCACCCTTGACCAAATAATTGTACAGGATATGAATCCATTTCCACGATACGTTTGGTCATTTGCGCGATCCATTAGTGCTGTGATATTTATTTAGTGTCTATATTGTGGGCAGTTATCTGAACGTAACATATACTTATTTTTTTAACCGACTTCAAAAAAAGGAGGAGGTTTCTCAATTCGGCCGTATATATGTATATATATATATATATATATATATATTTTTTTTTTAATGTTTGTTCGCGGATAACTTTGTCGTTTATGAACCGATTTTAATTAATCTTTTTTTGTTGGAAAGGAGATATCCCAAGTGTGGTACCTTGGTAATTTTATCGAGGTCTGATAAGTATCTCCAAAGATATTGAGATAAACATCTCAAAATTCGCATGTGCGCGCTTTTGCTTTCATATTCCGTTTAGAGCCCATGTGACACCATTTTTAAACAAACATTCAATATTAAAAATGAAGCATAGAAGAAAGTTACATTTAGCTTGTCTTCTATTTGGTATACTTAAATACGAGGAGCCTTCGTATCTCTTCCAGAAGCTTTCATGGTACTCTAGTCGCCGATCAGTCGATGCCCGTCAGTGCGTACCACGGCTCTCCACTCAAGCTCACAGGACGACTACTTTTCGTGGCAGTTTCAGGTATCAGGCTACAAAATGCTGGAACAACATTCCGCCACCTATTAGAGACTTGCAAAATGCTCACAGTTTTAAATTCAAACTTAAAAAAATATTGTATGCCCACCAAATTGGAGAAGAAATTCTCCTGCACGATACCAGTGCTTTTTAAGATCACATCTATGACTGTATACTCGCTTAGCCTCATTATTGTATTTTATGTTCACTCTTCATTGCAATATTTGTTATTATACTCTTAAATCTATATATTATACTTAAGTTATGTCATGTCATATCATATGTCCGTCATGTTTATAACTAATTTTGCCTCCGGTTCTATTGCTATGTTTATGTTTGTTATTTTCAATATTTAATATAATTAATTAGCATGGTGTTAGCCGTAAGGTGACGTCACCGACCGGCCCCACCGGAAGACCAGCGTTAGTTCTGATACTAACATTATGCTGAGTTGGGGCCGATTGGTGACGTAGGTTACCAATAAACATTTTTCATTTTTCATTTTTTTCATTTTTTTCATTTTTTCAAAATTGGTACTGACGATTGGTACTAATATCGTTTAAAAAACTAAAAATGAACCGACTTAAATGTCGCGCTGTTAGTTTTCAGTAAAAATTTTGAGATGTTTATCACCATATTTCTGGAGATACTAATCAGACCTCGATAAAATTAACATGGTACCACAATTGGGACATTTCCTTTCCCACAAAAAAAGAATAATCAAAATCGGTTCATAAACAACGGAGTTAACCCGCGAACAAACATAAAAAATAAAAATAAATAAAAATAAAACATATATACGGTCGAATTGAGCAACCTCCTCCTTTTTTTGAAGTCGGTTAAAACCTTCAATTATTGTTTTAAAACGTTTGGTTTGGAATTGCTATTTCATGAAAAAAACTGAACTTAGAGTACTGTTGAATTTTCCTACTCTGCTAATCCTCACAATAACTAAAGTTAATAATTGAAGAAATTATTAACTTTACTGCGAAAGAAATAGAAATCAAAATCTTTCAAACTACATTGGTACAATGTAAACAATGTATTACGCTACAGTAGCGCTCTATAAGTAAATTGTATTTTTGGTTTAATTAGGTACACCTTTTATTTCTTTAGTGGGGGGTTAGTACCAACTTAGCTAATTTGCAGCTACATCTAGCAAAGCTTGAATGCCAATTAATTGAAACTTACATAGGTAATTAGCTATTATTAATTTGCAGATAAAGGTCGTTCAACTTTACGACAATTATGAAGCATAAAGCATATGACTATGTCGCTAGCATAGTATATAAGGTGTAAGCCAAACAAAAGAGACGTATGACGTAGGATAAAGACGCATCTCCGGCCCGCCGCTCTTCTCTACAAGTTTTTCTTTGCGAGATTTCCTTCAATTTTAAATGAAAGTAAATTTAAAAAACGCCACGTTCGCGCTCCTTTCTAGCCTTACATCTTCAACTTGCGCCTAAGTGAGTTCATTTTAAAACGTTTCTTTATGGCGCTTTTTATGAAGTCAAATCAAATGTCTTTCATGGTACACCATCCTCGCTTCGTCTGCTCTGTATGTTATTCAATAAGACATTCATGAGTCGTATGAAAGTAAACAGAAAACATCGATATTACCGCCTTATAGATTTCACATGGAAAATTATAAAAGCCATCCTCACAGTGACACAGAAAAGATAATAGTCCTATAGACAGACCTCTCTGACAACAACTCTGACAGCAAACATGCGAGATTAAATGTAGTTACAACGTCGATAACGTCCAAAATACGACTGTCGTCGGTTGTATCATGGACGACACGCGGTAGGAAAAACGCCAGCGAGTGAATAACGCCTGACAGTGATGCAAACGCTAAGGTGATAAAACGCCTCCATCTAAAGCTGAAAGCGGCTTTCAATAAGGGAAGCGTGCAACAACTACTTGTGATAAACAAAGGATGACAGGAAGTAAAAAGTGGCGCCTCCTGGCGTGTATCTGCCATCGGCGTCAACGTTTGCGGAAAGTTTATATAAGCTGTTTGAAAACTACAATCTGCAGCTCAGTGGTGGCGTTTTCTGGCAGTGGCGCGAAGCTCGTTTGCGGCGACCTTAAATCGCTTTCCAAACTCTAACTATACATGCACATGGGTGTGGGGCGAAAAATGTATTCACTGTTCATTACTTTTCTGTTATACAATAGTTCTAGTAGTATCGAAACGGCCAAGCCACACATTTTGACTACGGAGTAGAGCTTGTGAAGTTAGAGCTTGTACAGTTTGAGCGTGTAGAGTTAGAAGCTTGGCTCTACGTGAGATTCAAATCTCACGTAGAGTCAAGCTTATCAATAACTGACAGTGCGAGCTGCAAGGTCTCGTCTTGGCAACATTTTACATCAAAATGTTTTTGGTGGGATCATATTTTCAAGTTTCAACAGCAATGAAATATTGTTCACACAGTTAATTTGTCTCAGACTTGGTCTAAATAAAAGCCTTGGCAAGGCGGCGAATTTAGCAAAACATATTTTGCTCATCTACTTGATGTGGAATTTTGTTATTTAACATTCGAGATCAAGTGTCATAATGTTAAGGCGTAATCTATGCTTAAGCCCAGACTCCGTGACAGCGGAAAGGAGAAGACGTGTGTCAACAACCTACAGAATTACGTTGCGATGCGTATTTTGCCAACAATAAAATCCCATTGTTTGTTAATACACATCTCCACTCAGTATAGCTTAAGTAAAGTCCGGTCCGAATAACAAAATCAGCGTTTGGTGTGACACCTCCCTCCCATGCCCGAGTTATTTTCACACTGACACTTTCATTTTCCTTGTTACTTAATCTTATTGATAAAAATATCCTATTACTTACGAGTACATTATGTGAGTCCTGAACTGCAATAAAACACTATTCTGTCAATACCAAAGCTTGAACAAAGAGACACGACGCTGGCCAAACAGAACAACTGTTTGCTCCCTCCATTTATTGAACAAGACATTTTCAAGCAGGGGACGGATCAATCAATTATTTAGCAATAGTTTGGCGTGCTACTTTTTACAATTTTTTTACAAGCGTTTATTTATCTTGCCGTGGTAGGATGTATGTACGAGTATGTGTGGGTAAAATTTTGGTAGCTAAATTAGAATTTGATAAGTCTGACTAGTTTAAACTAACCCACTGAAGTTTTTTGTGACTAGCTGCGATATTTTCGTTACCCCTATACCGCGTTGTATGTGCTATACGAAGGTGTGGATAAGCGGCCATACTATACAAATGTATCGTTACATTCGCTTCGTCGACGTCATCTCGTTCTCGTTGAAGTCCCGGTGACGTCGTCGGTGGACAAACGGGCTTAGAACAGATTCTCTATTCTGTACTTAGAAGGCCTTACATCAATCAATCAATCAATCAATCATTTATTTGCGAGAATACTTATAAACAAGATCTTAAATTATATTTGCTGAGACCTTTGAGTATTCAGCCAGGCTGAGACAGTATTCCATCTGCAAGCAGACGTGCAAATATTTTGTTAATAATACAAACTTACCTCAAAAAAAAAAATATGTTTAAACAATATTCATTAAATTCCTTAATACTATAAAAACATTTATCGAGAAGCCAATCAGTCAACGATTTCTTAAATTTATTATATTCTAACATTTTTAGTTCGGTAATCTACTAAATACAATACAATATACACATATTATATGCATTTCTCATGTATATAACCTTTCGGGCAGGAGGTTGGTGTAGAAGATTAATGAACTTAGATTTTTTTGGCGGGTAATTACTTCGAAACGTTTCTTAAAATATTCAGGGTGTCGTTTAATAAAAGTGCATATTTCTTTAATGTACATACACGGTAGAGGAAGTATGTTGCACGATTTAAAAAAAAGTCTACAACTTTCTAAAAACCAAGATTTATTTATGACCCGACTACATCTCTTTTGAATTTTAAATAATCTCTACATGTCGACTTACTCAACATACTGACTGAAACATTTTTATATATGTACACTAATTACTACTATACTATATATGCATATATATATATATATGCATATACATATATATATATATATATATACACACATATATACATATATATGCATATATCCACGACGTCCGAACACTACGACGGCCACACGAAGACTGAGTCATGATACCCGCTGTCCGCTTTTATACTATCGAGCCCAGTCGC
This sequence comes from Cabera pusaria, assembly GCA_954871355.1. Lineage (NCBI taxonomy): Eukaryota > Metazoa > Arthropoda > Insecta > Lepidoptera > Geometridae > Cabera > Cabera pusaria. The sequence continues at coordinate 5,609,624 of OX940887.1, forward strand.
AGCGTGAGGGCAGTTGGAAATCTTCTAACAGTATATATATATAGAGCCAGATATACATTTATAGCTTTTACTTTTATGTATGTTGTTCTTATTATAGTACTATGATATTTTTACATACCTAAATCTACAGGACCGTCCAACCAGGTAAAATATAGTTATGTCATATTACTCTCGTGCAAATATTTTAACTCAAGTTCACGGTTTCACGTGAAAAATGTATGCAAAATACCGTGACTAAAATTTTCTTCGTAAAGTCAAGCACTTTACGAAGAAAATTTTAACTCTAAGAATTTCACTTTAAAATGTGTCGCCGAAAAGGAATTTTTATCATGCGGCGAAATTAAAATTTCTGGAACAAGCAATTTCTGGCTTTTTTGAAGGATTTCATGAAGTTCAAAGTGAAACTTAGAAGTTGTAAAGTAATATTAGTTGAAAGATCTTTTAAAGATCATCTATGTTGCTGAAGGAAAACTAACATAATTTCTAAGAAACTAAGGACGCAGTTTCAAATTCTTCGAATATTGATAATGAAGATAGTTTAAAAACTAAAACAACCGACTTCAATGCCCCGCGAGTGAGTTTCAGAAGCAAGTTTGAGACGTTTATCATCATATCTCTGGAGATACTTTTCAGATCTCGATGAAATTACAATGGAACCACCTCGGCAATGTACCCTACCGATTAAAAAAATCATTTGAATCGGTTCTCAATTAACGGAGTGATCGCGTAACATACATACAAAAAAATACATACAGACGAATTGAGAACCTCCTCCTTTTTGGAAGTCGTTTGGAAATAGATAAATAGATAGATAACACTTTGTTTGCATACCCATGTAAGGCGAAACAATGAACTTAACAAAAAAAAGAGTGTGTGTACTTATGTACACGCGTTAGAAGTTATACTTCTGTGGCGTATGGAAAAAAAAAAAACTAAAATGCAGTAGTGATTAACGATAAATATTAAAATTAATCAAAAAGATTTTATTTAAATAAAAAAGGTTTTATTAACGTAAAAATATGACGTTAAATATGACGTTCTTACGAAATGACATATACAACTTGAACATAGTCATGCCACCTAGAACTAACTTCACGGTGTAGAATTTAGGTGTCGGTGTGCGCGCGCATCGTACCACCTAGAACTAACTTCACGGTGTAGAATTTAGGTGTCGGTGTGCGCGCGCATCGTAAAAATTCACTCTCATCATTTTTCTCTATCGCGCCAAAAGAAGTATAACTTCAAAAACTTAAGCTATGTAAGGGTGAGGACATAAGGAGGCGGGCGGGCTTCCGGTAAAGACGACAAGCAGGTACGGGTAGGTATCGATCCGTATACAGATAAAATATTCAATTGTTTCTATATTTTCAACCGACTTCCCAAAAACAAGGAGGTTCTCAATTCATCTGGATGTTTTTTTTATGTATGTTACGCGATTACTCCTTAAATAAATAAATAAAAAATAGTTAATTGCCAGAATACACAGAACAATACAAAACAAATACAAACAGTTCATTAAATATTTTTTTTCCTTCAAATGTGAGCCGATTTGAATCATTCTTCTTTTCATCAGTAAAGTTTGTTTCCGAAGTGGTCCCATTGTAATTTCAACGAGATCTGATAAGTATTTTCAGAGATATGACGATAAACGTCTCAAACTTACCACAGAAACTGACTCGTGCGGCATGGAAGTCGGTTTTTCAGTTTTTAAACTATCTTAATTACATCTCTAGGAATATGACTATAGGCATAACTTTTTACAGAATTATCTAATTTTGATGGTTCTATTTTATTATTTGATAGAATATTATCGTAGGATGATCTTATAAAATACAATCAGTGCGTTGGCTATCTCCAGAGATATGGATCGAAACATCTGAAAACGCAGAGATACTCTTGAGATACTTATCAGATCTCCATGAAATTACTACCGTCTGGGAAATGTACCCTACTTACAAAAAAAGAATCATTGGATTCGATTCATAATTGACGGAGTAATCACGTAACATACATACAATAATATCGTTTTAAAATTAAAAAACAACCGACTTCAATGCCGCGCTATTCATTTTCAGTACCAATTTTGAGATGTTTATCTCAATATCTCTGGAGATACGTATCATACCTCGATAAAATTACCATGGTACCACACTTGGGATATCTCCTTTCGAACAAAAAAAGAATAATCGAAATCGGTTCATAAACGACGAAGTTATCCGCGAAAAAATATTAAAAAAAAAAAAAAAAAAAAAATATATATACGGTCGAATTGAGAAACTTCCTCCTTTTTTGAAGTCGGTTAAAAAACAACATACAGACGAATTGAGAACCTCCTCCTTTTTGAAAGTCGATTGAACATCGGTTCATTTTCAGTAACAAGATAAGATACTCATCAGATCTCAATGAATCGTATAATGGGACCACCTATAGCAGGGACAACTTAATAGATCACATTTGACATCTGTCAGTCTTAGCTTCATAGTAAGGTGACTTGCATAAAAACATTTCAATTGATCAATCAATACGCATCAACACAAACAGGAATGATTTTAGTTTGATGTTATTCGAAATAAACAATTTTCCGGCAGCTCTCAATGAGAAATACAATTAGTATTTACGTTATTCAGTGTTATTTGCTTGTTTGTTTTGCGTTAATATGAAATTGATAAGACACGTTAATACTAATTATACAAATCGGAAATTGTACATATTTAAACGATTTTGTATGTATTTATGGATTAGAATGTAGCTCCATGGAAAATCGCCCAACAAAATAAAAAACATAATCAAATGTACCTATGGATCTAACGTTTAGTAGTTTATCGTTAGTTTTTTAACCCAAATTATTATTGATTTTAGTTCCTATTCAATTATTTTTGTATTTTTAGTCAAAGAACAATATTATGTGTTAATTACAATCTCAGTGTAGTTATTTTTATCGTTAAACATCCTTCACAAGTAATCATTGCATTCGATTCAACCTATCGACTGATCAATATTTTGATTTTTTGGGTAGCATCTCTAGTGTTTATAAAGAAAAAGTGTTCACTGACGTAACCTTGTACTGACGTTTAGTTTTTTAGAACAAAAATTGTTTATTATGTTTAAAATGAATTATTAGTCAAAGTAAATCGTAAAAACGCTTTCTTTTGTAATTATTAGAATAAATATGTATTTGTAACTGAAAAATGTTAAGTAATTATGCAGTTTAAGACTTCGAAATAATTAATAATTTTATGTGCCCTTCGTTACAAGGTTACGTTGTTGAATTTTGATGAAGTGTCAAATGTGATCTATAAATTGACTATACTATAAGAGATGTAGGTCCTATCAAAAAAACCTATCAAAATAAAGACCTCTGTTTTGGAAGTCGGTAGAAAATACGCATCGATTTAGCTACCCCACCTTTTGTAAAATAAAAGTAATTTATGATTGTTTAAAAACTAAAAGAAACAATTTCAAATGCCTCGCCAGTCTTTTTTACCCACAACGGAACGGAAACTGTATATGCGTTTGGGGATGAGAGGATGTTTGTTTGTGTGTGCAAATCCATGTTGCCATTTTTCTACAAAACTACTAGTCCGATTTGATGCAGTTTTCAATTATGAGTTCGGGTGTAATTGGTGCATGTTTTTAGATAGATGTTACGGTGACAACTCACCAGGCGGCGCTGCAGTAATCATTTGTTGGTGCAAATCGATGTTGCCATTTTTCTTTAAAACGACTAGTCCGATTTTGATTCAGTTTTCAGTAATGGGTTTGTGTTTGATGGGTGCATGTTCTTAAATAGGTGTTACGGTGTGAAGTCACCAGGGGGCGCTGCAGTAAACATTTGTTTGTGCAAATCCATTTTGCCATTTTTCTCCAAAACTAGTTCGATTTTGTCTTTAAACGCTTCGTACTTAATCAGTGGTGGTTCTTAGATAGATGTTATGACGTTAATTTTCTAAAGGACATTGTCGTGGGTGTTTATTCAAAATTTTTATTTTGTTACTTGTCAGTACCTGAATTTTCATTGTTTGATAGGTAATTAAAATTATTGATCTTGACTTTTAATTTATATATAAGGAAATTTGTAGTGTATTTTATTTTATTTAGTACTTTATTAATTATATAATATAAATCATTTGTACACCCATACGGGTAGAAAACTAATGTACCTATTTTAAGCATAACACCCGCTACTTTGATATTGTTATCATAGTTTTCTGACAAATAAACATTCATTTATTAATTCATTCATACCAAGTTTGAGGTATTTCAATCCATATATCTGGAGGTATTGAACATAATATCTCAATAAAATTTTAAAGGGACCACCTGGAAAATTCTTTTCCACCATTTCCACTTTTCATTTACCACCCTTATTTTTTTGATTGAAAGGGTATTCAATAAGAAAAAATATTTTTTAAGTCGCTTCAGGAGTCATCGAGTTCTCAGTGAAGATACATAAAAAATAAGTACCATACATAAATAAGGTGCCGACGAATTCAGAACCTCATCCTTTTTTGTGAAGTCGGTTGAAAAGGTTCCAGACTCTAAAACAGCATGTTAGCAACAGACATGTCTAACTTGTTTTAAAAAATCCTGATGTTCGTTGTCTCATCAATCTTAACTTGGGAACGACGAGTCATGTATCGAAGAACATACCGAAAAATGGCCGGGACATAACGAAGAGAAATAGCCCGCCATATCGTAAATCAAACCGTATTGAATTACTGACCGGCGGGGGCTACCATTGTACATTTTTGGAAAGGTCCAGGAATATTTCAATGAGGAAAGGTCGGGTTTTGAAGACAATATAATAAAAGTAGGGCCATGCCTTGTTTTAAAGGTATGTATGGGTCTGTATATGCGCGTTTGTTAATTTTTATAAAGGAAAATCCCGGATGGTTTTCAAGATGTGACAAAAGCAGGGTCGTGCCCTCATTTCATGCATAGGAATTTTGGTTTTATTTTACCCTTTAACCTCTCGATCTGTGGTTAGATATACATTGAGCTATATTTCGAAGGTCTCAAGGATGAAATATAGAAAAACATCAATATCTTTTAACCGTTTTTAACCGACTTCACAAAAAGAGTAGGTTCTCAATTCGTCGGAATCTTTTTTTTATGTATGTTCACCGATTACTGGAAGAAGCCTAAACCGATTTGGAAAATTCTTAAAAAAAGGGTCTTGCAAAGGGTACCCTTCCATGGTAGTTCCATTTAAATTTTAACGAAATCGGTCGAGCGGTTTTTAATATATCAACATTTGTATTACGATGAATTTATATATACCGCGATGACATGATACTGGCTACTTTGACGAGCGCGACGTTTGAAGTCAGTTCTTTTAGTTTTTTAAAGGATCTTAAATTATTATAACAAGTGTGCCATGTCCCAAGTGGTGATAAAAATTTCCTCAGAACATTTCTGGGTTTTTTCTGTCAATATATCATAGTCTTCTCTTTTAACCGACTTCACAAAAAAGGAGGAGGTTCTCAATTCGTCTGTATGTTTTTTATTTTTTAGGGTTCCGTACCCAAAGGGTAAAACGGGACCATATTACTAGGACTCAGCTGTCCGTCTGTCTGTCTGTCTGTCTGTCTGTCTGTCTGTCTGTCTGTCTGTCTGTCTGTCTGTCCGTCTGTCACCAGGCTGTATCTCATGAACCGTGATAGTTAGACAGTTGAATTTTTTACAGATGATGTATTTCTGTTGCCGCTATAACAACAAATACTAAAAACATAATAAAGTTAAAAATAATAGAGGGTCCCTATACAAGAAACGTGTTTTCTTCGGCATTTCACGTCATCTATGAACGCTTAGTTAGGTAAACGTCCCATAGATTGCGTTATATTGAAATGTCGATCCCTAACACCTTTGTTAGACGTTAGATGGCGTTATAAAAAATAAAATGTTTATAAATTATTATTTTTTGCTGGCGAAAAATGATAGTGGCATTTTTGCTCGATCTTATAAAATACTGTAGTGTGGTACGGAACCCTACTAGTGCGAGTCCGACTTGCACTTGGCCAGTTTATTCTTTTTTTTTGTGTGTATGTTACGCGATGACTTCGTCATTCTCAACCGGTTTTGATGATTCTTTTTGTAATTGGTAGGGTCCGAGGTGGTCCCATTATAATTTCATTGAGATCTGATAAGTAGAGATTCCAGAGATATGACGATAAACGTCTCAAACTTGCTACTGAAACTGACTCGCGGGGCATTGAAGTCGGTTGTTTTAGTTTTTAAACTATCTTAATTATCTTGTTCTTTCACATAATTCTCTTTATATTACTATTAGGAACCTTAACTCTTTTCAAAAATCGTTTAAAATTATGTGTTTTTTTTTTGAAGTGTCTCACACTTTATATACATATTTTTTTTTTTTGTAAATTGTTAAACACAATCCAAAATTTCATCGTACCGACGGAACTCGAACCCGCACCCCCCGGATTACACGTCCAGGTGCTCTGCCAATTAAGCCACGGTTCGATACATCGATACGACGAAATTAGTGGATTGCATTTGTTAACCCAATTATGCATTGGTGGCGCCATCTATGACTACTAATTACGTAAGTTAATAATTCGGAAGAAATCATTACAGTTTTCAAATCCGACGAGAGATGTAGCACTGCGTAAATCAAATATTATGTTTTCGTTTAAAATTGTTATTAGAGCTCGAATAATCTTTTTTTTTATATTTAATAATGAACTGTTGATGTTGGTTAAAATAAAATGGTCTAAAACCACCAGTTGCGCCATTCACTTCCATATTATCACACCCTATATCTCTTTCATCAGGTAAAATCATGACGCAATATATATAATAAAAAAAACATCCCTTAAATATGAAATGTGTGATTTGTGACTCTTTGGTTCTACCCATATATCTATTCCCTAACTGGAGCTTGCAAGAGCATTGCTTTGAAGACAAATTAATTCACATTAGTATTATATCTATCACACTGACACTTAGCGTAACAACAGTCTATAATATTCTGTCTAAGACTACATGTATTCAAGAGCTTATTCTACATGCAACATCCATTTGCTGTATATAATCTTCTTGGTTCAACCACTCACCAAGATCTCTCACCACCGTAATAAATTCGACAACCTTTAGTACTCCCTGGCATGTCAACAGATGGGGCGTCATTCGTTCTAGCTTTCCAATATAGGCATTGTTGTATCACACCACTGGTCAGCATTTACAGCCCAGATATTTGTCTAGAGCAGTCGATGAATAGCGATTTTTGTTTGGGAATCTATGAATAACTAAGTAATTTTTCAACCAACTTCCAAAAAGGAGGAGGTTCTCAATTCATCTGTATGCTTTTAGGGTTCCGTACCCAAAGGGTAAAACAGGACCCTATTACTAAGACTCCGCTGTCCGTCTGTCTGTCTGTCTGTCTGTCTGTCTGTCTATCTGTCTGTCTGTCTGTCTATCTGTCTGTCTGTCCGTCTGTCACCAGGCTATAGCTCATTAACCGTGATAGTTAGACAGTTGAAATTTTCAGAGATGGTGTATTTCTGTTGCCGCTAGAACAACAAATACTAAAAACAAAATAAAGTTAAAAATTAAATGGGGTCCCCATACAAAAAACGTGTTTTTAAACGCCATCTATCTAATTAGTTTCGGCAAAATGACATAGATGGCGCTAGTAAACGAGCCCCGTCTTTCTAGATCGCGACCAAACCAAATATTCTTGGTAATATCAATTAATCAAATATATGAGGTTGAAACTCTGTTATGTTTCGTATTGTACGGAACCCTCCCTAAGTGTGCGATAAGAGACCCGATGCTGACTCGCACTTGGCCAGTTTTATTTGTATGTTTGTTCGCCGATTACTCCGCTAATTGTGAACCGATTTGAATGATTATTTTTTTCGTAGGTAGTTAGGGTCCAACCAAGGTGGTGCCATTTACATTTTATGAAGACTTGATAAGTATCTGCAGTTATATGACGATAAAGGTCTCGAACTTTCTACTGAAACTGAATTTATAAGAGTAGCAGAGCACGCACATGAGAAAAAGCCCAAGGAAAATTACGGATCTAAAATTGATATTGATTGGTTTATAAGCTCAGAGCTTAGTTAGCGTGATTAGCTTAACGATCAACAAACATAATCCCACGTATACTAAACTAAAAATAAAGTATACTTAAAACATATCAATAAAAAAATATGTTTGGACTTACCGTAAAATGTTCACGGTTCAAAAAATTACAATTATAAATAGACTAGCTGTACTCCGTGGCTTCGCCTGCGTCAAAAACAACTTTTTTTTTTTTTTTTCATCAGAACCTATTGAAAACAAACAGCAAGGTACCTAAAACAAAGCGCCCGCGTCTTTAGAACTTTTTTCATGGGATGAACTCCTAGGGTCAGTCAGTTCACACCGAGACTCGACGCGACGATACTTTTGGTTTTGCGCCGCGCAGCGCGACGCAGCGAGATGAGCGACTCAGACCGACGCAGCCGAATTATCTCAATGAAATTTGTATTTTTTTTGTATATTAGTAAGTAATTTGTATCACTATTTATCAAAACGTTAGCGAGTGGGCATCGTTTGGCGTCTGAGTCTGAGCTGAATTGACACTTACTTATGTTGCTAGAAGAATCAGAATACATAAAGCTAATCACACTCTCTTCTTAAAGTATGAATACGATAACAATCGCAAAACCATTAAGAGATTGAAGATTAATTAACAGAAGCATCAAAAACATTAGAAGACGTAGCAAGTAATAACACAAGTAACATAATAACGTTTCCAGTAATTATTGCTGACTGTAATTTTAAAGTATCGCTTAGAGCCCTTACGCACTGTCGACTAGTCGCCGGCGACTCAGTTGTCGACGACTGTAATATTGTATAGTTTAAATAGGTGTTTACGCACTAGTCACCGGTTGCCCGGGCGACTCGGCGACTCGCCGCGCAGTGGCGACGCACAGGCAACTGCCGGTCGCCGGCGACCAATAGGAGCACGGTTTCAAATGAAAGCATTCACACTGCGAGCAACTGTCGTAACGACCGGACGGCCGCGCACAATGAGTTTTGACACGGATAAATACTGTCGCTCGGCTCGGTCTCCGGCCCTAGTTTCCCATGTTTCGGTCGCCGAGGGACTGAGTCGCCGGCGACTAGTCGACAGTGCGTAACGGCCCTTAGAGTTGGTGCTATGGTTCGCGATCAGCTCTTTCACTCAACACAAAAGATATCACTTTTAAAATAATTTTAATTCAAATAAAATATCATTCTTACAAAAGAAATGAAAAGGAGATAATCTTTCGGCACAAAATTAAAACTTTCACAAAATATAATGCACATTTTTACTTAAGCAGCGATGTTTATGATAATTTCCAACGCTGTTAAATGTTTTTGTAAAGTGTCCCTAAACTCTGGTTACAATTTTACTCCCTCAAAGATTTTCTGCGGGAAACTTTTCACTCTTTGCAAGTAAGACCAACTTTAAATCCGTAAAATCTCGTCGTGGCTCGCTCCCACTTAATATTAAGAAACCGAATCGCACCATGTTTAAGTAGGTCATACTGTATCATACAGAGCTGTTGATCACACGCCGTCAATTGTATAAATCAGGTAATCACGGAGAATCATCTAAAATATTTTGAACCGACTTCCAAAAAGGAGGATCTCAATTCGTCTGTATGTATTTTTTTTCTTTTTTTTGTGTATGTTACGCGATTACTCCGTCAATTGTGAACCGATTTGAATAATTTTTTTGTTATCGGTAGAGTACGTTTCCGAGGTGGTCCCATTGTAATTTCATCGAGATCTGATAAGTATCTTCAGAGATATGACGATAAACATCTCAAACATGCTACTGAAATTGACTCGCGGGGCATTGAAGTCTGTTGTTTTAGTTTTTAAACTTAATTATGTAGCATCGATTAGTGAAAAAAGCAGAATTTTTACATTCATAATTTGTGCCGTAGTTAATAATTACTAATCTCTATGCTTAAACAGATGTTTTTAAAAGCTACCAAGTAATGTGAGTTGCACATTACGAGTAGTCTTGTTAACCCTGCAACTAATCTAAATATGCTTGTGTCTGGAGTAGGTTCACGTCAATATTATGTTTCTTTGACGTGTTTCACACTTTACATTTTTGTAAATTGTTAAACACAATCCAAAATTTCATCGTACCGACGGGACTTGAACCCGCAACCTCCGGAATAACATGTTCCGGTGCTTTGCCAATTAAGCTTAACAATTCACGTCAATAGTGCGATGGGTGGGTATCAAACTCAAGACCTATTAATTGCCAGGCTATTGCCACTTATTTACAGATGTAGGTACACCATAAATATAGTGTCAAGGAGACCCGTTAAAATATACACTTACTTGTTTGTATATCATACAATATTTTTGCTCTGATCGGGTTTGAATCTTTAGCTCCGAGTATATCAAGGTAATATACCGACTGGGCTATGGACTAACAATAGATTAATGAAAGTAAGATGAACTCAGTCGATACCATGACTTACTTTGCCTAAATGTATGCGATAACACAGCAAAATTTGGCCATATCAGACTTTCATGCGGCCTATTCTATTTACTGTGCTGTAGCAAAAGGGTTAGCTATTTAGTCTATGCAAACATATTCATGTATGAAGTGATCGTATGTCTTTGCTCTTAAAACTATAAAAATATTTCTATTTCATGACAGAACAAAAGAAGAAGAAGCGGTGGTCGTGCCCAAGACGAATCGCATAGGTTCTCTTGGCAATGTGTGTTACGAGCTCCTAAACCAAGGTCGGTTTAGGAGCTCGTAACACAAAATATCACGAGATTCCAGTCAAATTATGTCTCGTCTCACTACCCAAACGTTTTCTTGCGACTTCCAGTACTGTCTCTTATTCCACGTGGATCAGCGGCGTAGAACAGTCGTAGCAACTCGACGGCAGCCGACACTTGTACACAAAGGACCCTCGACAAAAGGAGCTTTAATCGAATTCATTCAACTTCAGCCTTGGACGACATTAGCTTACCAAAGAATTTTGCTAATTGAATGACGCGAGACGAGGTGGAGGATAAGACATTATTAATTTGGCTTGCTTACAGATACACGGTTGTATGAACATTTTTATTTCTATTTATATTTTACTAACACGTTCACGTACACCAAGTCGTCCGTTTAGGCGTAATTAGGTAACAAACAGACAGAGTGACAGAGATACAAAGGTTTTTATTATACTAGTACGGAATTAGTATGGATATGAGTATGGATGGAAGTAGTAGGATTAGGATGGATAAGCTAACGTTTGACCACTATCTTGCCTGGTGGTAAGCGATGATGTGGTCGAAGATGGTAAACAAGCTAGGCCCATAATATGTGACTTTCAAGGGCTGTGTGCTACTTGAACACAGTAAAGTTATGGCGGCAGATTTTTCTCCTTAATGGTGGTAAACTACTTTTTGGTGGCAAATGCAGCGTTTCTCCTTAATGGTGGTAAACTACTTTTTGGTGGCAAATGCAGCGTTTCTCCTTAATGGTGGTAAACTACTTTTTGGTAGCAAATGCAGCGTTTCTCCTTAATGGTGGTAAACTACTTTTTGGTGGCAAATGCAGCGTTTCTCCTTAATGGTGGTAAACTACTTTTTGGTAGCAAATGCAGCGTTTCTCCTTAATGGTGGTAAACTACTTTTTGGTAGCAAATGCAGCGTTTCTCCTTAATGATGGTAAACTACTTTTTGGTGGCAAATGCAGCGTTTCTCCTTAATGGTGGTAAACTACTTTTTGGTGGCAAATGCAGCGTTTCTCCTTAATGGTGGTAAACTACTTTTTGGTAGCAAATGCAGCGTTTCTCCTTAATGGTGGTAAACTACTTTTTGGTGGCAAATGCAGCGTTTCTCCTTAATGGTGGTAAACTACTTTTTGGTAGCAAATGCAGCGTTTCTCCTTAATGGTGGTAAACTACTTTTTGGTAGCAAATGCAGCGTTTCTCCTTAATGGTGGTAAACTACTTTTTGGTGGCAAATGCAGCGTTTCTCCTTAATGGTGGTAAACTACTTTTTGATAGCAAATGCAGCGTTTCTCCTTAATGGTGGTAAACTACTTTTTGGTAGCAAATGCAGCGTTTCTCCATAAAGGTGGTAAACTACTTTTTGGTAGCAAATGCAGCGTTTCTCCTTAAAGGTGGTAAACTACTTTTTGGTAGCAAATGCAGCGTTTCTCCTTAATGGTGGTAAACTACTTTTTGGTAGCAAATGCAGCGTTTCTCCTGAATGGTGGTAAACTACTTTTTGGTGGCAAATGCAGCGTTTCTCCTTAATGGTGGTAAACTCCTTTTTGGTAGCAAATGCAGCGTTTCTCCTTAAAGGTGGTAAACTACTTTTTGGTAGCAAATGCAGCGTTTCTCCTTAATGGTGGTAAACTACTTTTTGGTAGCAAATGCAGCGTTTCTCCTGAATGGTGGTAAACTACTTTTTGGTGGCAAATGCAGCGTTTCTCCTTAATGGTGGTAAACTACTTTTTGGTAGCAAATGCAGCGTTTCTCCTTAATGGTGATAAACTACTTTTTGGTAGCAAATGCAGCGGTTACTCCTAACGCCTTTGGATTAGATACAGATTGGTCTTATATATTTAACGTTATCTAATAACCTTCTAAAAGGACTTTTCTATGCCACACTAAAACATTTTCAGTAGCAAGATACTATACATGTATTCCGACTCGTATAATATACGAGTACACCATTATGTACCAGCACGTTAGACATTTTTGCCAAAATATATTTGAAATTATACCAATCACTACATAAATATAGGGTGATTCCAAAACGATGGATTAAACGAAGCAGGGCGGGAGAAGATCTTACTGCGCATCAACTGGACCCCTATATATATTCCCTAACATTAAAAGTTTCCGAGAATATTGTATAAATCTTGATTTCTAGTCGTTGCCCCAAACGTTGTAATTTTATGTCCTTCTTAACTATTAGGACTACATGATTGATGTTTTGTGACACAAAAAACACTAAAACACTAAATGACTGCTTACTCTACCAGTAATTTTCCCGTCACAGTCACCGAATTCAGGAAATCTGAGTAGTCCATATTATGCTATATGTAGACATTATCAACTGGTACCATGCTTGACCTGTTACCTAATATCACAAAGTACCCAGTTTGTACTAATATGTATTATGTGACTCAGTTCTCTATCAAAGAGTAAATTGATCATGCATGAATACCACAATATGCACGTTTGATGAGACCGACCACTCTAGGGAGTGGCTACGTTTAAACACAATGGTCTTACAATTTGCCGGATGTTTATTGTGAAATGAAGTCTTTAAAAAATTTCAATCCGAAAGGTACATTATTCTGTCCACCTGAATTTAAACAATTATGTTTAGGACTGCACAAACAATATTTTTAAACATGCTGTAACCACGCCCGTAGTTAAAATGGCACTATAAATACGACGCAGACTACATACAATATACGAGTACGCGGGGTTGGAGTTGTACGCTCTGAAAATGCGCTGTCAAGGCGCGTATAATAAACGCGACGTGTATTAACAGCCCGATTTAAAACGCTGTGTGCACGGCCGTGTGCAACCTAAAGTTTTTTTTTCGTTTTTAAATCTTATAGGCTAGCGTTTGACTATCACTATCTCGCCTGGTGGTAAGCAATAATGTGGTCGAAGATGGTTAACACGCTAGGCATGGAATACACTGACTCTCAAGAGCTGTGTGCTGCCGAAACACCGTAAGGATTTGGCGGCAGATTTTCTCCTAGATGATGGTAAGCTACTATTTTGTAGGCGGAACTGTACTATATTCAGGCGGAACATCGATATTATAGATAGATAAGATAAGTTACAAGATATACAAAACATAAAATGCTTATATTATGTTTCTTTGAAGTGTCACACACTTTATATTTTTGTAAATTGTTAAACACCAACCAAAATTTCATCGTACCGACGGGACTCGAACATTTGCATTGCATTTGTTTTTCATACAAACACTATGAAAAACAAAGTAAATTTTTTATTTGCGTAAAATAATAGTTATAGAATACTTTACTGTGTTACCGAACCCTACGAGTGCGAGTCCGACTTGCACTTGGCCAGTTTATTTATCACATAAAATAGGCTCCCCTCACCTGTGGACCACCACCCGTGCTAGGATTTGAACCGGTGACCTTTTGGCCAACGAGGATATACTCAAATGGGATCCCTGTGTTTCGCATAAATTTTTATTCCTAATTTACTTGGCATAACGGGTTACGCATAATTTCTTTTGGCATATTGTATAAACAAGCATAACATTCATTTAGGCTATATTGTTTCGGCCTAATTTTGATTCGCATAATAAGGCATATTTTTTACTGGGCTGATAGTTTTAGACGAAATACATGAAGTCATAATTGAATGTATACACATATTTTATTCTGAATTATTCCAATTAAAACAAACAAAGTTTACTTAATTACACATTTATTCATTTCTAAAGAAACTATTATAGTATTATAAAAGTACATAAAAAAATAATTCAACACTTTCAAAGTCAGAATCAAGGTAAAACTACGTGTCATGTTTTGTTGAGAGTTGTTTGGCTTAAAAAAAAAGTTCGTGGTTTCAAGTTATTAAATCAATATTTATTAATATGTGAACTTCAAATCTTAAAAAAAAAACTAAATTTAGTAAATAAAGTAATATTAAGATATATAAAGTTTAATACCAACAAAATTTTGCTACTAGACTGTGACAGTAGGTTCAAGTTCGGCGGGGGTGGGCCTTGGGCCAACCCTACGCCGCGATTATTTTTATTTTAGAACTGAAAGTTATTTGAACTAACGCAAAAAAAATATGCCTAAACAATTATGCTGAATAATAGTTATGCGTTTATAATATTATTCTTTAGAATATTATGCTACAAAGCTTATGCTAACAGTAATTATGTCAAAAAAAATATGCCTTATTACTTTATGCCAAATTAATGTATACTTAAATATACTTAGGAGAAACAACACTATGCTAAAGTATATTATGACAAAAAATGTTATGTGAAACAATAGGGAACCTACTCAGATATACAAAAGTAATAATTTAAGATCGTTTAAAAAACTAAAAGAACCGACTTCAAACGTCGCATAATCATTTTCAGTACCAAGTTTAAAGTGTTTATCTCCATATCTCCAGAGATACTTAACATATCTCTATGAAATTCAAATAAGATCGCCTGGGAAGTATATATACCCTTACAATAAAAATAAAAATTCCAAATTGACCAATTTGGAACCTGAAACAATTTGGAGTAATCGGTGAACATACATAAAAAGTTCTTCGAGTAATCGGTGAACATTACATAAAAATAAACTGGCCAAGTAGAGAGGGCGCTGCTGTGCCACGAGCAAAGTCGTTGTCCGTAGTTAAATTCTTTTAAAATATAAATATATCGAGCTCTCAGCTAAAAACAAGTGCAAAAGTTAGTTAGTGTCGCGGAACACCAGGACAAATAAAAGTTTTCGTAATAAGTGAGAAAATAGTGCCATAAACAGCGTAAAACTGTACTCCGCAACGGTTGTTGTTTTCAAAAAGTGAGAGTGATTACGACACAGAGAAAAAGATTAGACCAAACAAGAAGGGAATCGAAGGCAAGAACCAGTGTTAAATGGAATCTTGAACTCAGGTATTCCAAGATAAATATAAGAACCCTGATAATAACCTACAAAAATAATCAGCCATTACACAAATTATTTATCCTGCTTCACCCAAAGATAAAAGAAAACCCATCTGGCGCCATCTACCGAGAACTAATTAAACTACCTGCTACATAATCAACGTAAGCTAGACAACACAGTGCAGATCGTTCCGGTACCAGGCACAAGAGGGCAGCTAATAAATAAATCAAGACGCGCCCAAACCAAAGCACAGGCAGAGCCATCTAACGACAAGTAGCTAAAAATACAACTATGGAAGAAGTTCTGGTTGCGCTTCGGGGGATTCAAAATGAGCTGGAAGAGCAAAAGAAAGCAATTACGCTAAATGGAGAAATAGTTACGGAAAAAGTAACAGAAAATATTAATCAAATATTAGACTTCAAATTCAGAACATGGGAAGAAAACCACGAAAAACTGAAAGAAAATGTAGAAAATCAAGATCAAAGACTACAGATACTGGAAAAACAGGCACGACAGAGGAATATTGTCTTCTTTGGCATAGAAGAGAATGTAAAATCTTACGTCGATCTTGAAAGCCGCATAATTGATTTTATAGACAAATATATTTCAGTAAAACTAAACCGCAATGACATACAAGCACTCAGGAGAATAGGCAGAAAGTCTGGGAAAACCCGGCCTATTGTAGTAACCTTCACCACCCTGGGTATGAAAATTGACATTGTCAAACAAAGGCGGATGTTAAATAATACTTCTTACTACATCAAGGAAGACTATCCCCATCATATTATCGAAAAAAGAAAGCAGCTACAAGTTCAAGTAGATATAGAGAAGAAAAAAGGAAACAAGGCTATAATTAAATACGACAAACTGATAATATTAAAAAATAAAACAGAGAGTCAGCCGCCAACAGCAGACAAAAGGAAAAGAAACATGTCTACCTCTCCACAACATGAGCTTACCAGCGAAGACAGTAACACTCGAAGAACCCAAGCAGTAAAGAAAAATAGGACCTTTTTTACTAACACCAAGACCCAGAGATCATCCAGTTTCTCTGAAGGGGTAGTAAAACCCAGCATCCTTAACTATATGGTAAACAAAAATAGCAAAACACAAGAAGAAGAGAACAAGAACAATAAAAACCAATTATAACAATTAAAAGCACCTCTCTCAAAAAATACAAACACAATTCAAATAATAAAAAGCACAGAAGCACATCTTCCAAGCCGGTTGGTCACCGTGGAAGATCACGACCAAAACCCTCCAGAGACATACTCGGAAAACAATCAAATTATTGAGAAAAAGGAACAAAACCAGTTCTACATAACAACTTACAATGTGAGAACACTTTCATCATATGAAAGAGTTTTAGAAATGGAAAATGCACTAAAAGATATTAAATATGATATTAGAGGCATATCTGAAACCAGGAGACCAGGAAATATCATAGAAGAGTATAAAGATTTCATACTATGCCATACCGGACAAAAACCAGGCCAATACGGGGTTGGCTTTATTATAAACATGTATCTGAAACAATATATAGAAAGCTACATCGGATTTTCAGAACGAGTAGCTCTGCTCAATATAAAACTACCAGGTAAAAACCTCAGCATCATCCAGGTCTATGCCCCGACAGAGTCAGCAGACACTGAAGATGTAGACACTTTTTATAATACCATCTACAAAGCCATGAATATAGCATATGAAGACCTCATTGTAATGGGAGATTTTAATTCAAAAATAGGAGAACCTCAACATGACGAATTCTTAATAATGCAACCGTATGGATACGGTGAAAGAAACACTAGAGGACAAAGACTAATAGAGTTTGCGATAGAAAACAAATTATCAATCATCAACACCTTTTTCAACAAGAAACCAAAGAAACGATGGACGTGGCTCTCCCCAAACGGCCAATATAAAAACGAAATAGATTACATACTGTCCAATAGGCCACAACTATTTCAAAATATAGAGACACTGAACATAAGCTATCCATCAGACCATAGACCACTTAGAGCCACAATATCACTTTTAGAAACTAAAAGAAGCAGAGCCAAGTTTGCAAATAAACAAAATAGTACACTAAAATATGAAACGGAAATCAAAATATACAAGGAAAATTTGCAAACATACTTATCCACACTCAACAAAAAATCAGAAGAAACAGTACAAGTCTACTACGATAACATAATTAATTCAATCTCGGAAAGCCTACAAACTGCACAAAAAAACAATAAACCAACTGATAAACGCAGTATACTGACAGAGCGCACAAAAAGACTTATACATAGAAGACAAGAGCTACACAAAGTTAAAAATAAAAATAGAGCAGCGAAAAACGAACTTAAAGCTCTATACAAATTAATAAGCAAATATATAAAAATGGACTACAAGAAACACAGAACAGACACAATTACAAGACACCTAGAACAGAAAGGAAGCCTAAAAAAGGGATTGAAAGAACTAAAAACTAAGAAAACCTGGATTGAAGGATTAAAAACAGCTGGAAAAACTACAAACAACCGCCAAGAAATTATAAATATTGCAACCGATTTTTTCACAAACTTATATAGCCCGCCAGAGGAAATCACTGCACAGAATGAAAACACATATTATTATGAAAATCCTAACAGCCACATAGAACCGATTGACAGATTCGAAATTATAGAAACAATCAAAAAATTAAAATCTGAAAAAAGCCCAGGCTCAGATAATATCAGCAATGACGCCATAAAAACAGCCTGCGCTATACTAGCCCCAACGTTAGCGAATCTATTCAATATGATATTGGAGACCGCTGATACACCGTCACAATGGTCGGAATCTAATATTATCTTGCTATATAAAAAAGGAGATCCTAACGACATAGGCAACTACAGGCCTATAAGTCTATTGCCAAGTATGTATAAACTATTTTCCACGATAGTAAATCAGACAATAAGCAGAACACTAGAACAAGTACAACCGATAGAACAAGCCGGTTTCAGGAAAGGTTACTCCACGATTGACCACATTCATACTCTAGAGCTTATCATCGAGAAGTACCAGGAACAACAAAGGCCGCTTTACGTCGCATTCATCGACTACCAAAAAGCCTTCGACACAATCTCGCACGAAAGTATATGGACTACGCTAAAAAATCAAAATGTAGAGGCTGAATACATAGAAGTACTACGGAACATATACGAAAAGAACTCTAGCCGAGTCAAGCTAGAGTCCATCGGCCCTAGCTTTCAAGTAAAAAGAGGAGTAAGACAAGGCGACCCTCTTTCCCCCAAAATATTTATTGCGGTATTAGAATCCATCATAAGCAAACTAGACTGGAAGAATTACGGCTTGTCAGTTAAAGGTAAATATCTAAACCATTTACGATTCGCAGATGACCTTGTTCTGCTGTCTGAGACGGGATGCCAACTACAGTCTATGATGGAAACACTGAACAAGGTCAGCAGACAAGTCGGCTTAGAAATAAATTTCTCAAAAACGAAAGTCATGTCCAACCATACAAAACCAACGATAACAATAGAAAATGATCAATTAGAGTATGTCGACCACTACATCTATCTGGGGAAACAAATCGGATTCAACAGAAACAACAAAGATCTAGAAATCGAGAGAAGAGTAAAAAACACCTGGAACAAATACTGGAGCTATAAGGAGGTATTCAAAAGCAACATGTCCTTGAAACTCAAAAAGAAAGTCATGGATTCGTGTCTTATCCCGTGCTTAACATATGCGTGTCAAACATGGAAATATACCAGTAAAATAAAAAACACATGCCAGCGAGGAATGGAACGCAGTATGTTAAATATTAAAAAAGTACACAAGACAAGACATTCAAAGATAAGATCTATGACAAAAGCAATCGATGCCCTCAGTCACGCTCAAATACTAAAGTGGAAATGGGCGTGGCACGCCTCAAAGACCACAGATGGACCAAAACTGTAACAAGTTGGAGAGGCCCACCAGGCAAGCGTCACAGAGGTCGACCCTATTCACGCTGGGAGGACGACATAAAGAAGATCGCCGGACCACAGTGGCAACAAATAGCCCAAAACCGGGAGATTTGGCGGTCTCTGGAAGAGGCATATTTCATAAATAAAATGAAAAAAAAAAATATTACATGTTAAAGAGACAGGAAATAAAAGGCTTTTTTTTTTAATTTTATTTAAACTGGCCAAGTGCAAGTCGGACCTGCACTCGTAGGGTTCCACACACACACCACACTACAGTATTTTATAAGATCGAGCAAAAAATACCACTATAATTTTTCGCCAGCAAAAAATAATAATTAATAAACATTTTGTTTCTTATAACGCCATTTAACGTCTAACAAAGGTGTTAGGGATCGACATTTCAATATAACGCCATCTATGGCACGTTTACTTGACTAAGCGTTCATAGATGGCGTGAAATGCCGAAAACAACACGTTTCTTGTATGGAGACCCTCAGAATAAAGTTAAAGATAATAATCTTTAACTTTATTCTGTGTTTAGTATTTGTTGTTATAGCGGCAACAGCAATACATTATCTGTGAAAATTTCAACTGTCTTACTATCACGGATCATGAGATACAGCCTGGTGACAGACGGACAGACAGACAGACAGATAGACAGACAGACAGACGGACAGCAAAGTAATAGGGTCCTGTTTTACCCTTTGGGTACGGAATCCTAAAAAAGCTTCAAACGAATTGAGAACCTCCTCCTTTTTGGTGAATTGGGTTAAAAAGGGGAATGAAATAAAAAAGAGGATAAAGAGACCACATCCGTCAAAAAAACCGCAAATGCCTGCATCGTTTCTAACTAGACCGATCAACATTTTTACTCGCTAATGAAAATAGACCACTTCAACTTTAAAATTAAGCTAATTCTACCCGTTTGTTGAAAGAAGCTGAATGAATTCATTAACCGTTTTAATTAAACCGTTGTCCGTCTAACGCCTTTGTGGGACTCCGTTGGTAACTGTTCCTTTGTACTGATTGATACCGCCGCGAACGTTGTGTTAAGTTGACAGTTTTCGTGGTTACAGCGTCGTACTATTGAGTATCCTGTGGTTACAGTGAGATAAATGGGTTGATGTTAGGGTACACTCAAACTACTGCGTTGACGATTATCTAGGCCTTATACCACAAGGTCGGAAATAATATTAATTGAGAGTTAATTTGCGCGAGCAAGATACATACATAATTATAGTTGAATCGCTGTGTATCTGTGAGGGCACAATTGCACAGTAGTAAATGATTTGCTTTGACGCTAGAGGCAGCGGATTCAAATTCCCACCGTGCACCAATGGATTTTTCCATCGAAAAATGTATACAGTGTGCATTACATAGTGGCTCTCCAGTAAAGGAAAAAAATCGTTAACAAATCCAAAACCTCTGGCGTGGCAGTAAGTCACTATTTAGTGTCCGCCTGGCCAGCTGGCACCCTCAAGTTAATATATGTAGACAAAATATCTAATATGTTTCGTCAGCTGTCCATGAGAGCCAGTTCTCATTATAGACCTAGCATGCTATCATCGACTACATCATCAGTTAGCCCATACGATATAAAAAATACTTTGATTTGAAAGAAAATTAACTTTGACGCTTAGGCTAAGTTGCACTATCTTACTTTAACCGTAACTATAACCATAACCGGTGTTTTTGTATGCAGTTTGACTGACTTGTGACGTTTGTTATAGTTAAAATAAGATGGTGCAACCCAGCCTTAGGACCAGTTTCACGGGTTCCTGCTAGTGCTAATATCAAGAAATCTGACACATTTTTGACAGCTTTTATATGGAGCCATGTGTCAGAATAACTATCTAACGCATTATCAGAAACCGGTGAAACTTGCCCTTACTGTACTGATATCTAGCAGCTTTAACGGACAGATTGGAATTATTGAATTGACACCACATTATCGCTTTCTATCAGGTAAACATTTTCAAAGTAAAGCCTCCATTACCTACAAAAGGCTGACGATTCAATCTGCAACATTAAATACGTCCACAAAATCGTGAAGCGAAGCACGAACCAGCCAAATATTATTACCTCAAAATAATACACCTCTGAACCCTTGATGAGGCCCAATTCGTATGCATCATGCGTTCTGTTTACCCTTTTTGTTGATAGGGGTTGGAGGGTGAAAGAAAATAATTTCATATCTCTACTTTATCTTTCCAGCATTGCGATGTTTGATGGATGGGGTAATCTGTTTTGTGTGCTTAATTCCGCTTTGAATACAGTTATTTTATTGACCTATATGTGGAAGAGACGGTTACTGTTCATAGGTATAGATTTAACTAGATACCGCTAAAGGTTAGAAGATGGGTCGGTCAAGTCAAGGCCTACCACAAGTAGTCATCCATTTTACATCACCGATCGATCGTAGGATTACGGTCTAAGGACGCAAGAACGTGACATAAGCCCCAAAATGCAAAGCAGAGTACCGTTTTCAAACTTTGATTGCTAAAGAAAAATCTCGTCATAACCCAGGGCATTTTGTTTTGCCATTGAAAAGTTTTGTTTATATACATATTTATAGGCTAGCGTTTGACCACTATCTCGTTTGGTGGTAAGCAAAGATTTGGTCGACGATAGTGAATACGCTAGGCCTAGAATACTGACTCTCTAGGGCTGTGTGCTGTCAGAACTCCTTGAGGTTATGGCGGCAGATTTTCTCTTTGATGGTGGTAAGCTACTTTTTGGTAGCAAGTTAAGCGGATCATAGCTAAGTTTTCAATCGGCGACCAATCGCTTAGAAATCAAGCCCTCTATCATTTACGCCTAGGGGTATTTGGAGATACGAGTCAATAACAAAGTTAGTAACACCTTTTACTATGAACAAAACCTGAAAAAGAGTTTATTTCTCCACTACTAAGATCCCTAACAATCCTCTATCAAGTACCTATTAAGAACTCATTCCGAAGTCTATTCCGTCCTTTTGTTTTCAAACTTTAAATGTAACGACTACAACAAATCGAAACAGAATCGAAACAGGACCAAAGTTTTAATTAAATTTTAAACCTTGGTATTGTAGCCGAGTTTTTCATACATCTCATACAATTCCATTGTTTCTTTTTAGATAAAACGGAATAATTACGGACATTACTAACTTCGACTTTAGCAATCATTTTTGAAACGTACCCGTAGGTAGGATTTTCTTTGCGGTACTATTGGTTTACGATGTCACTTTTAAGTCGATATTGACTGTTACAAATCCTTTTTCTCCATCCTTTTTACACCTAATATTTACCTACATATCTAAATAACTAGATAACGATTACGAGATAAACTAGATAAAAGCCGAGCTTTGTGAGAGCTCGCGTAGTTTATCTGCCTGGTAATCATTTTAATGGCAGTTTTTAAAAATTGGCAATTGACAAAAAATCTGCCTAACCACCAACCACTCCAAAAAATGCATAAAATTTGCCATCATATTATTGAATTATGGCATAAAAAAAAAGCGTGGGGTGCATGGTATCAATAGTTCCAAATATTTTATGAACAGATATGACTAGAAGGGTTATTTTGATAATATCCTGAAAAGCACCCCACGCTTTTTTTACAATAAAATCATTTTTTCTTAAACTATTTTTAATTCAAATTTATTAAAATTTATTTTCTATTTTTTAGTTGGATTTTCTATAAAAGCGTATTTTTTTAGTTTTTTAAACTATTATTTATTTTTCATTTTTTAGTCGATTTTTTTTTAAATTTTTTATTTTATTTTTTATTTTATTTATTTATTGTCATCGGTTCTTAATAAGTATGCGAAATTTCGAGTTAATCCGACGTTTTGAAGGGGGTTAAAATCATGTTTAAAGATTCCGTTACATACTAACATACAAACATACATACGTCTGAAGCTAATAAAAGCGTATTAAAATAAAGTTTATTTACCTTCTCATTCCAACCAAATAATTGCATAATAAAAATGCTATAAAGTAGTCTCTGCCTACCTCAACGGGAAAAAGGCGTGATTGTATGTATGTATGTAAAAATGTTATACTTTATATAGAAACAGAAAATTGACAAAATTCTATTTATATTTCAAAATTCATAGTGATCCTTGGAATCGTCAGCTTAATCTGCCAACTAACTAACTAAAATAAAAAAATAAATAACTAGATAACGATTACGAGATAAACTAGATAAAAGCCGAGCTTTGTGAGAGCTCGCGTAGTTTATCTGCCTGGTAATCATTTTAATGGCAGTTTTTAAAAATTGGCAATTGACAAAAAATCTGCCTAACCACCAACCACTCCAAAAAATGCATAAAATTTGCCATCATATTATTGAATTATGGCATAAAAAAAAAGCGTGGGGTGCATGGTATCAATAGTTCCAAATATTTTATGAACAGATATGACTAGAAGGGTTATTTTGATAATATCCTGAAAAGCACCCCACGCTTTTTTTACAATAAAATCATTTTTTCTTAAACTATTTTTAATTCAAATTTATTAAAATTTATTTTCTATTTTTTAGTTGGATTTTCTATAAAAGCGTATTTTTTTAGTTTTTTAAACTATTATTTATTTTTCATTTTTTAGTCGATTTTTTTTTAAATTTTTTATTTTATTTTTTATTTTATTTATTTATTGTCATCGGTTCTTAATAAGTATGCGAAATTTCGAGTTAATCCGACGTTTTGAAGGGGGTTAAAATCATGTTTAAAGATTCCGTTACATACTAACATACAAACATACATACGTCTGAAGCTAATAAAAGCGTATTAAAATAAAGTTTATTTACCTTCTCATTCCAACCAAATAATTGCATAATAAAAATGCTATAAAGTAGTCTCTGCCTACCTCAACGGGAAAAAGGCGTGATTGTATGTATGTATGTAAAAATGTTATACTTTATATAGAAACAGAAAATTGACAAAATTCTATTTATATTTCAAAATTCATAGTGATCCTTGGAATCGTCAGCTTAATCTGCCAAAGTTAAAATGTAGGTCCTAAATCTGCCTAAATGGCAGAAATCTGCCACAAATGGTCACACTGATACCAGACGTCATTTGGATGACAGATGTAAATTCTTTAGATTTCCAACAGATGGCGTTAGTAACCAAACATTATGTTCGCAGCGACGTTAATTCTTTGACCTTCTAACGGATGGCGTTAGTAGTACAATAATATTCTATCCTAGAAACAAAGTTGTCAATCTTCATTTTTTTAATGGTTATAAAATGATATATTGTTAGACTGATAACACATCTACATGTGAATTTTAATTACTATGTTAAAGAATAAATCAATAGGCGTGATAGTTTTTCAGTAAAGTGTACCACAAAAGTGCTCAGGTTGTGGGATAGTGTTAGGGCTCGCTTCGCTCGCCCTGATAAATAAATATACCTACATCGAAAACAATAAATGACACTACTTTTAATATAAAACGTACTAAAATTCATTTAAAATTTTATTGATTAATTTCTTTTTATGCTAGATAGACAAGCGTTTGACCACTATCTCACTTGATGTTAAGTGACGATGATATAAAATAAAAATATTTTTTTTACATCTTCCTGTCTTTGTCTTTGTGCATTTTAGTCGAACCAAAACTCAAATTCACTTCAGTCCAAATCCAGCCCTACAATAGTGTCATAGGATCCGATAGTAGGACCCAACTGCAACTGTTACCGACCCAGTTTCACGCGAAGTTATTGTTGAGAACATGCTTAGAAATAAGCCGGGGAGTGTGAAGACTTAACAGATAAGGTTGCTAATGAAATTATCAGGACGAGACGGAAACGGCACGAGATAGGGACAGGACAAGACAGGCAACTAAGTTAGTTAAGTTGGTTAACTTATGCCGACTCAAGTAGCTTCACTACTAAGTGTTTAGTTTCTGTTACTTCGTGTAGAGACTTTTCGGGTAGTTACATTTTTTGATGGAAAAGAAGTCTAATAATAGAGATGACGTTTTGATAAAGACAGATGATTAGAAAAGATAAATGAACACTTTATAAAACATCACAATAACCATACATAAATTAGACTTATGATTAGGATAGTTTAAAAACTAAAAATATCGAACTAAATGAGTCAGTTTCAGTAGCAAGTTTGAGGTGTTTATCTCCATATCTTTGGAGATACTCATCAGATCTCAACGAATTGTATAATTGGACCACCGCGGAAATGCACCTAATCTATAAATGAAGAATCATTCGAATCAGTTCACAATTGGAGGCTAAATCGCGTTATAAATCTCGCTATCTTCGCGCGCTATCTTTCAGTAATGCTAAAGGTTGCCGAAGAGCCGAAGATCGGGCTCAGTGGCGTGTCTTGGAAGACGCCTATGTCCAGCAGGGGACTGATACTGGCTGATGATGATGAAAGATTGCCGGTAGATTTAGCCATTATTCGAACACTTACCGAACAAAGACATATTAGGATATTTCCAGTAGGTTAGCCGTCATGATGTCATACAAATCAGCTACCTCATGTTGTGTATAAACAAACCGACTTCACAACACATACACATCAATACGGAAAGATATAAACCGGAAGTTTCATTTCCCAGAGTAAACAGCAACAAGTGCAAGATATTACTGAGTTGTAACAAGTCGACCCTTTATGAAAAGCAACTTTTTAGTGGTTCCTAGTTCATCAGGAACGACGAAATAGTTGTTCTAGATGAACTATTTTTTTAATTCGCAAATTTTAAAGCTCCAGTAATTTTGAGGGATGGTGTGGAACTCAAGTGTAGTTCGGCAGGACACATTGGCAGATTAATAGAAGCAGTTACAAAATGTTGGCCAGAAGTCAATGGTTCGCAAAGATCGAGTGCGCCCAAAGGCAAGATAAGTAAGTTGTAATAGAAAACAGCAGGCAACACATGAATGAAGGTGGCGAGAAATCGTGGAGGGTTACAAAATCAAAGACTAAGAATTAAATACCTTTAGTCGATTTTTTTATTGATATACGCTAGCTGATGGTAAGCGATGACGTCTATCTATAAATCAATATACTCTATTATAGATATGCTAGCACTACAAATGAAAACCACTTAAAAACAAACAGGCAACTTTAGCACCGCAATTAGCACTTACTCCACAAAAGTCGCTGCACCTAAGACCAGCGATAACATTTGCAATATGTAAGCCCGGCTTGGCATAACGGCACTCAAGTTTTAAGGCTCATTTTGAACGCGCACAGAAAACCTCAAGAACAAGCATTCTGTACATCGTTTGCAGAACTTACTGGTATGTTAGCGCAACGGTTAGTTTGCAATGCTGGCTATTAAACCTAGTTGTTGAAGTTACAAGTATTTTGTATTTGATTACATTTACAATATCAACTTTTATGGGCAAGAAATAGGATAAATAAAAGAGTTGAATTCTTCGTTGCTATGTTATTAAACAGGCGGTCTTATCGCTTAAAGCTATTTGTTTCAGACCAGCGAACAAGGAGCGATACTACGAGACTGTGAAGGATGGATACAAAGAAATTTTATTCTTTAATGATCACTTTTATGTATCACAAACGCATAATGTTTCAATTTCAATAGATTTATTCCAAATGTAAGAAACATGCAAGGTTTGTACATTTTCAGCTTATAAGTAAACCATGTATGTATACTGATTCACACACTAATAGGACAGTACTGTGTTGTGTGAACCAGTCTCTTCTTAAGAGTACAGAAGTATAATATTACATTTAGATAAAGAAAACGTAGCCAGTAGACGTTGTAACTATTACATAATCTGTGCCAGTAGTAAGTAGTAAGTCGTCGAGATAAGTGAATGCGTCGTAATACTAATGTTGATATATTAAAAACGGCTCGGCCGATTTCGTTAAAATTTAAATGGGACTACCTGCAGGGCTAGCATGGCAAGGGGACTATTTTGTCTTTCCACCTATCCGTGTTTTGTTTGGTGGAGAAGGCAAATTAGAAGTAAAGTTTTTCGACAATTATAACCGCCCGCTGACTTTAAATCAATTCTTTTTTTAAACTTTTTAACACGAAACAAAATCAAAACTCGGGGTTAAACTTCACCAAACGTTTAAATTGTTGTGTTGATCTCCTGTCAGTGGCGAAAAACAGGGAAATAATTTTGTCTTTCCCCCGGGGATAAGGCCATGCTTGCCCTACTGGGAAAGGTACCCTTTGAATCAAAAAAAGAATTTTTCAAATCGGTTCAGGCATCTTCGAGTAATCGGTGAAAATAAATACAAAAAAAAGGTTCCGACGAATTGAGAACCTCCTCCTTTTTTGTAAAATCGGTTAAAAACCAAAACTTACTAAAACTAAAAGTTTTACATAGTACTTGATGCGATTTCGACAGTTCGTTTTTTACTTACATTTCAAAATTCCCGGACAATTTCCCCTCCACGCCAATGTTTCCCGGGAATCTACATTATTTCCGATGCCGAATGCGGTATGCCTAACCCTTCGCTAAGCCGCCGGAATACCTAAATCGGATCTCCCTGTTTCAAATATTCTATTAGATCGGCTTCCTGAGCTTTTGTCTCGAACGGGTGAGTGGTTTACTTTGTACTTTGCTGTTTCTTTCTTTGTATAAGTCGTTTTTTACCCACAAAGAAATAGAGCGACTAGTGGGAGTCTCGCTCGTGCTTTGAGGATTCTGATGACATTTAAAATGAATGACATTTACAGGCTTTATTTTTTTTATATCATATAGACTAGCGTTTGACCACTATCTCATCCGTAGTAAAGTGACGATGCGTTCGAGGATGGTAGAACGCTAAGCCCAGAATGGGAACTGGCTCTAAAGGACAGACAGTGTCAACTACCGTAACATATTACATGTTTGGCGACAGATTTTCCAACTTGACGATGGTAGCTAGCCAGGCAGACACATTGACAGTGAGTTAGGTACCACCATGTAAAATGTTTTGACAAATCAAGTTATTCTACCATGCCATACCGTAGATCAACGGGAAAGTACCCTGTATGTTTTGATTTATTTCTAAGTGTGTGAGCAAAATATTAGGCAAGTACTTATGTTTGTATACTTTTTTGGCGTCAATTACGTTGACTGACAAGTTTATTATTTTATAGCTTCTAAGGACAGTTGATCTTAGAATAACTAGACTACTCCACGCGTGCTTGGAAAGGCAGAAGATGTAATTATCCTTAAAGGGTACATAGTATTCCTTGTAAAGTATGGAGTCCTAAAAACGGGTTCAGTTGGCAAACGTAATAACTAATTACTAAGTGACGACTCAATTGAAAAGTCGTTCAAATCTCATTAGCCCTTCATATTTCCTGTTCCCCTCCATCAGATTTTTGCCAAAAATCTATGTCACCAGTACTCAGTGACAGTTGGTTGACAGCTCAATTTTGGCGGTGCTGGCACGTTCCCATCATTCCCGATATCACGTCCCTCCCTCACGTGACGTCACGCCATGTCTTTGTTTGGCTTCCACGTCGTACACAGGAAAACTGTGGTAGTGTTCTATTGTAATTTTTGGATTGGGTCAGATTAGTGGCTTTGTTTTAATCTATTTGGGAATTACCTTTAAGTTTTTCAGACACAATGTAAGCCCTCGCTATTGAATAATTGAGTTGCGTTAACGTAATTTGACACAGGACAAAAAAGAACGGTGAGAGTTTTAATGCTATCAAATTAGTTTAAGACTGTAACATCATGTAGGATAGTGGACACTAGCCTTGCCTATCTGGTAATAAAATAATAAACTGGCCAAGTGCAAGTCGGACTCGCACTCGTAGGGTTCCGTACCACACTAGAGTATTTTATAAGATCGAGCAAATAAATACTACTATCATTTTTCGCCATCAAAAAATAATAATTAATAAACATTTTATTTCTTATAACGCCATCTAACGTCTAACAAAGGTGTTAGGGATCGACATTTCAATATAACGCCATCTATGCGACGTTTACCTAACTAAGCGTGCATAGATGGCGTTATATTGAAATGCCGAAAAAAACACGTTTCTTGTATGGGGACCCTCTATTATTTTTAACTTTATTCTATTTTTAACCGACTTCACAAAAAAGGAGGAGGTTCTCAATTCGTCTGTATGTTTTTTTTGTGTGTATGTTACGCGATTACTCCGTCAATTGTGAACGGATTCAAAAGATTCTTTTTTTAATAGGTAGGGTATGTTTTCGAGGTGGTCCCATTTTAATTTTATCGATATCTGATTAGTATGTTCAGAGATATGGAGATTAATATCTCAAACATTACTTGAATTTACTGGTTTTAGAAGAAAAGTCCCAAGAAGATTATACACAATGGAGGTTGCTATTGCATATACTTTTGAAGACTAAGAAATATGATCTTGAATAATGTTTTTACATCTCTCTTCACGTTGATTTTGGTTTTTAACTCTCGACGCAAAACGAAGGAGTTTTATAAGTTTGACGTGTGTATCTGAGTGTCTGTCATCGTGGCATCGTAGCGCCCAAACGGATGAACCGATTTTGATTTAGTTTGTTTTGTTTGATAGATGTCTTCGTCGAGAGTGTTCTTAGCTTTATTTCATGAAAATCTGTTCATCCGTTTAAATACTATCAGCTCTTTTTTGGTTAAAAAAACTACGATAGAAACTTTTGTAAGCTCGTAGTCCTTTGACCGCGGACGTCAAAAAATCAAAATGGCGCTGTCGCAGTATCTGGTTACTTCAATGATATTGCAAAAATATGGTAAGCTTGATCTAATTCTGAGACATCTCCTTGGAATGGTCTCATCAATGTACAAAGTTATACATATGCTTTGATTATAAACTCGGATTACATATACAAATCAGTCAGGTGTGGTTTTAATTTTTTGAATTTAAGTATTATTGACAGATATTCTTACGGTAACTGTAAGCGAGATAGAAACAAAGGTGGGGAGAATTAATTTGTCTTCACAGGAATGTTCTACCAGGCAAAGTCTTGTTAATGTGCAAAGTTTTTGAGCACCTAATATTTTTTGACATGACATGACGTTTGGCGAAGATGACGGCCATATCAGTCCCGCCCGCGACACTGCATAAAAAATAACTCAGAATTATGAACGTACTTTGTACCAACCAACACGGGAAAAAAAATTATAAGCATAATACCACAGATTATATAATAGTTACTGCATAAATAATACTTTCCGTTGTTAGGTTGGCTACACAGTGCTTTCATGATTCGGGTATTAACAATGTAAGGAAGTGCCAACTCTTACAACGTAGTAGAGTGATTCAGACTGTGTGGGCCATGTGGCGGCAATTAATGTTAATAATCGCAAATAGTACTTTTTAATATTCATTTTGGAATACAACTAGTCCGTGTTATAAAAGTATTTGGAATTATTGTAATAAAATAGACAATCAATTATCGTGTGTGTCAGATGCTTTTATTGCACAGGGCCATTTTGGACATTGTTCTT
This sequence comes from Cabera pusaria, assembly GCA_954871355.1. NCBI lineage: Eukaryota > Metazoa > Arthropoda > Insecta > Lepidoptera > Geometridae > Cabera > Cabera pusaria. The sequence goes on from OX940887.1 coordinate 5,640,622, forward strand.
TGATATCTTGATGACATCATTATGACTAGTGAATATTTTCACAGCATTAAAAGTCAATTTTTTAGGGTTCCGAACCCAAAGGGTACCAAATGAACACTTTCTGAGACTTTGTTGTCCGTTCGTCCGTCCGTCCGTGTGTCTATATGTGCGCACTTTACAGATGTACCTTCTTAACCGTAATCTAGGTCAATACTTGACATTTTCACAAAGTATATATCCGTCAGTGTATAACGGCCCAGACACGAAATTTTATAGATGCATGTAATTTAATTAAAACTTGTTTTGCACTAAAAAGAGTAAAATTAAATTTTTTTCAAAAAAAAAACCGACTTCTTAACCACAAACAGGCACTCAAAAGCGAAAAATAAATCACTTAATATAATTATTATAAGCGCTACACACTTATCTATTTGAAGTCGGTGCCAGCCAAGTCTAATAGGTAGTAGATAGATACTACCTACATGTATCTACCTACTTACTACTACTACATACATAGTATCTATCTACTATCCAATAGACTTGGCTGGCACCGACTTCAAATAGATAAGTGGGTAGCGCTTATAATAATTATATTAAGTAATTTATTTTTCGCTTTTGAGTGCCTGTTTGTGGTACTTAATGAAATTGGTTTTATTTTTTTGAAAAAGATTTTATTAGTATTTGTTGTTACAGCGGCAACAAAAATACATCATCTGTGAAAATTTCAACTGTCTAACTATCACGGTTCATGAGATACAGCCTGGTGACAGACGGACAGACAGACAGACAGATAAACAGAGAGACAGTAAGACATACAGACAGACGGACAGTGGAGTCTTAGTATTAAGGTCCGGTTTACCCTTTGGGTACGGAACCCTAAAAATCAACATTTTGAATATAATAGTCAAAGTTCACGCATGCTACCGTAGGCACGTGTTCATCACGTGAAATGTCACGCTAAATGTCGGGACGTATCGTATTTTGTAGATTCCCGAATACCCGATATTTATGAAGGTGACGTTTGGTTGAAATTGGGTTTCTCTCTCACCCTTTGTTCTCCGCGAATATTATCAATTCAAAATGTCACTTTGCTTTTTTCTTTTCGCGCTCCTACATGAGAAGTACTTTTCCACAAAACCTATACGTAAATTGACAAGATTTTATTTTATTTCACTTTGCCCTAGAATAATTATACACGTGGCCATATCTACGGAAGGAAGCGGGCAAAATCTAGTGTTATAGATAATAAACTATAAACAGATGTCACATCTTACCATCAAAAAAATGTCTTGCTTGTCTCATTAATTTATATAGTACATAAAAATATGGTAGAATGTTAAAGGTTTTCGTTTCGATGGTGTAAACGCATCAAACGTTAATTTACTAACAGCGTCTGGGTATAAAACGTACATTTGATGGGCGCAGACATTATTTTAAATTGAAGCGCCATCTGGCGGCTTAAATGATACATGAAAAATAAAATGTCTTAACAAAATAGTACTTACCTATTTAGTTAAGTTATTTTATAAAAAAAACGAATTAATACAAATGAAAATAAATTTGCAAAGAAGAGTACCTAGCGTTGTAGATACAAAGTCGACAGCAGTTACTATTATTTATTCTGTGGTAACGTAGTGATCTACGATGTAGAACAATTACATATACATATAATCTGTGGTAGAACCTATCCTATAGCCCAGAAAATATCCTTTTTCTCGCGACTTAAAGACCACCACATGATACCTTTCGGGAAACACAGCATAATACTACCAACTTTTATTTAACTTAATAATCATTGTCATCAGCTTTTGTTTAACTTGTCGTATTAGAATGTATGTATTTATGTTTTTGTGGGTCAAATTTTGGAAGCTAAGTTAGAACCGCTCCCTGACTTTCAAATGGACTCAAATTTGGTATACTTATATTTGTGATATTTGCGTATTTTCGGTGACAATTCAATAATATACCATTGAGCTAGCCTGCTGATGAGCCGGGTTGCAGAGACTGTAAATACGCAATGTCAAATGGTAGTATAGTCGAATTTTGGTATTTTTAGTTACACATGATAACGTCTTTACACAAATTTTATATTTAAAAATGTTTTAAACATTTATACCAATCAATTTACTACTAGCAGCACCTCGCGGTTTCACCCGCCTAGTTCTCGTTCCCGTGAGAATACGGGGATTAAATATAGCTTATGTTACTCGCTGATAATGTAACTAGCCAATAATGAATGAAATTTTTTAATTGGTCAAGTAGTTTTTGACTTAAATCGAAACAAACAAAAAATCAAATCTGTCCTCTTTATAATTTTAGTTATGATAAAAGCATCTAGATGGCGCTAGAGTAGGTTGAATAGCTCTTCTTGTAAATATGCCTAAATTTATGAGATCCTGCATCGCGCAAACAATATTTTCCGCGATGTTGAAACCTGTTGCACTTGTGTCGTCATCCAACATCTTAGAAGTCGTTATATTATGTCTTCTCATTATAATATTAGTATAGAAGTATATCTATAGATAGTATGGATTGGTAAATAAATAAAGAGTTTATCTATCAATCAAACTAAAGCGACGTTTCCGTGCGCAGTTTTACCACATAAAGTTCCCAAACTATAATAATTGTGCCGATTTCCAAATAAATAAATACATTTATATTCGCGTGCGTGTACGGAACCCGCAGGAAACTGGAAAACCGCCGGTATTCATTAGCTTTGTTCGAATTGTACAGTACTGTAATTAGATACAGTACCTAAAGTGCAGCTTATTGTTTGTTTTAAATTAAATATAGGTATCGTCTTATATAGAACTGTTGAATAGAAATATTGTAAATATACTCGTAAACTGAACTTGTTTGCTTGGGACTTCATTACGGTCAAACGTCTGGACGGATATAGTTGCAATTTTGTATAGTGATAGCCAGTTAGGCTATAAGATACTTTTCAGAACTAGTATTACATAATTATATAATTACTAGCTGTACCCCTTAGTTTTACCCGCATAGACATCGCTCCCGTGGGAATATCGGGATAAAAAGTATCCTATATGTTATTCCAGGTTCTAGGCTAATACATACCAAATTTCAGCTCATCGGTTCAGTAGTTCTAGCGTAAAGAAGTAACAAACACACACATTTTCGACTTTATTATATTAGTAGGATCTTTACCGTTACAGCGTTTGTCCACAGCAACGGCACCGGGACGTCACCGGAAACAAAATGCCGGCGCCGAAGTAGCGGTACATATGTATAGTATGGCAGCTTGTCCACCGCATGACCGGCACCGGGCGACGTCATCCCGGCCGCCGATATTTCGAGTAGATCGGCGCGACCGCTAGAAATCGGCCAGAGATTTTGACGGGCCGATGTGCCGGCATTGGCTCGCAATACAAAACACGTTTGATCTTGTCCACACACTGCCGGCGCCCGGCGCCGTTCGATCGGTTATTGTTGTTTTGTCTGAGGTTGTTTGTTTTATTTATATGGAACCGCATCTGCCACGCATAACAGCTGGAAGAAACAGAACCACCGGAATCGTTGGCGGTGGACAAACGATCGCCGGCACATCATTTTCAAATCGGCCCAAAAAAATCTCGGTGCCGGTGACGTCCCGGTGCCGTTGCTGTGGACAAACGCTCTTAGCATATTTAAAATAAATTGTCCAGTAACTGTACTGCGGTCTATTGTGTAGACACAGATACACAGCGCGATTTCATTTAGGCAACTATTGTGTTTTGCACTTTAATGTGGTCGCACCTTAACACACAGGTTTAGGCAAAGCTTTCAAAGTGTGTTGTTTTCAAGCATTATTACTACCTTCACTATTACGAGTATTACCTTCCAGAAAATAATTTAAAAAAACCATATCGTGTTTTTCATATCTCAAAGCTTAAATAGTGCACACTGTATCTTTGTGAACTCTTCTGATGATTTAGAAGAGAAAAGTGTTCTGTATAAATTGTAAACAGTAATAAAGCAGCCGATTATGTATCATATTACCAATCTCCACCTATTCTTTACCCTCAACTATGGACAAGGAAACCCACTAGAAAAAGAATAATTCAGTTTGTTGGAATGGAATAAATCATTAAGCATATTTTGCACAAGGATCAACACTATTTTTAACCGACTTCAAAAAAGGAAGTTCCTCAATTCGAGTTTTTTTTTGTGTATTCGCGGATAACTTCGACGTTTATAAAAAGATTTTGATGATTATTTTTTTTAAGAAGTTGGAAAGGAGATATCCCAACGGTGGTACTATTGTAATTACATCGAGATCTGATAAGTATCTCCAGAGATATGGAGGTAACACTCAAACTTGGTACTAAAAAATTAATAGCGCGGCATTTGAAGTAAACCTACTTTTGGTTTTTTAAACGATCTTATCTTGTATATTATGCGAAAGTCAGTTTTTTTTATATTTGTTCGGGCCTCACCGTCAAATGGCTCGACCGATTTGGCTGAAATTTTGCACTGGGATAGCCAGTATAGTACAATTAAGTGAATTAATATATTTAGATACCAGCATAGGTAAACTTCGACATCTCAAAATAAAGCATCCGTTTTTCAGTTATGTAGTAACGATATAGTTGGTAGGTATAGTTAACTGTGGCGTTGTGGCATCAAGTATATTATCCTAATAAAACAAGCAGTTCGATAAAATAACAGAGACTATACAATCATTATAATAATGTGCCTACGTCAGAATGCTATATCGAGCAACGCCAACACAAACCAGAGAGGCGCACTTCCAATGATAATACGAGAGTTATCAATTATACTTGGAGGTATATCAACTTTTTAGCTGATATTACTGTGGGCATAGGTGGATGAAACGAGGCAAGCCATGATGGTTTTGCCTGTATTATATTTCCTTGGGCTCAATAGGCTTCACATTTATACCTCAGCATATATATTCCTTGACTTTGAAACTTAGACAACCTACGTCCTTAAAGCTATTTTGGATATTTTTTATTGTACACACAAGCAGTTGACCTTTCAACCTGATGTTAAGTAAAGTTATAAATCGTTGTGGCTTGGAATTATGCTTATCGGAAGTGTGAGGTAGCAGATAGACGATTCGATGATATGGATAACCAACCTTTGTCTCGTTTTGGTTCGTTGGCGTTAAAGATAGGCTTGACTTCGAAGCAGAGGTCGCTGGTTCTAATTCAAGTTTGGGTGTTTGTCTGCTGCTGGCTGGAGCAATGTTCTGCCTGACATCCACCACTTACCGCCGTCAAAAAGAAAAACTGTCGCCACAACTTTACGGTGTTCAGACCATTCTAAGCTTAGCGTATTCAAAAGTGTGTATATCTAGTTAATAATTCCAATAATATATACGCCAAAGTACACCAAAATATAGTATATATATATAATATATATATAATAAGTATACCCGTTGATTAGACTTCTACCTAAGATTAGATAATTCTAACTAAGGTAAAATATGTACAGTATCGGTCATAATTGGAGTAGCAGTCTCAAAAAGCAATAGCTTGACAGCAAATGTTTCAAAATTAAAATTTTGAATAAACACCCACGACAATGTCCTTCAGAAATAGAAATAGAAATTCATTTATTGATAAAGGGAGACACACAGCCAAATATTTTTACAATATATGTCAGCTGAATCAAAATATCTTGTCAATACATTGTCCATAATTATGTTCATATAACATTAATAAATTAACAATTGTTAATTTATTAATAATATTTAGAAAATTAACGTCATAACATCTATCTAAGAACCACCATTGATTAATAACGAACCGTTTAAACACAAAATCGAACTAGTTAGTAACCCATAACTGAAAACTGCATCAAAATCAACCAAGATGCTATTAATGACTCATTCGAATTTAAGCATCCGTTACTTGTTGCGTAGCTTACTCGACGTTATGTAATTCAACAATAAGTTATTTAAAAAAAAAAAGAACCGACTTCATAACCACAAACAGGTACTCAAAAGCCAAAAATAAATTACTTTAAATTATTATAAGCGCTACCCACTTATCTATTTGAAGTCGGTGCCAGCCAAGTCTAATAGGTAGTAGATAGATAATACCTACACGTACGAGTATCTACCTACTTACTAAACTATGTACCTACTTACTACTACTACATACATAGTATCTATCTAATATCCAATAGACTTAGCTGGCACCGACTTCAAATAGATAAGTGGGTAGCGCTTATAATAATTTTAAGTAATTTATTTTTGGCTTTTGAGTGCCTTGTGGTTATGAAGTAGGTTTTTTTTTTTTAAAAATAACTTATTTTACCCTTTTTAGTGCAAAACAAGTTTTAATTAAATTACATGCCTCTATTAAATTTGGTGTCTGGGTCGTTATACACTGACGGATATAAACTTTTTGAAAATTTCAAGTATGTACCTATAACTGTTAAGAAGATACAGATCTGTAAAGTGCGCACATATAGAAACACGGACGGACGGACGAACGGACAAAAAGTCTCAGAAATGGTTGATTTGGTACCCTTTGGGTTCGGAACCCTAAAAAGATTGACTTTAAATGCCGCGCTAAAGTAAAAAGATTCACTAGTAATAATGATGTCATCAAGGTATCAAAGGAAAATGTCCAAAATGGCCCAGTGCAATTAAAGCATCTGACACACACGATAATTAATTGTCTATTTTATTAGAATAATTCCAAATACTTTTATAACACGGACTAGTTGTATTCCTAAATGAATATTAAAAAGTATTATTTGCGATTATTAACATTAATTGCCGCCATATGGCCAACAGAGTACTGAATCACTCTACTACGTTATAAGAGGCACTTCCCTATATTGTTAAACCCGAATTATGAAAGCACTGTGTAGCCAACCTAACAACGGAAAGTATTATTTACGTAGTTACTATTATATAATCTGTGGTATTATGCTTATAAATTATTTTTTTGCAGTGTTGGTTGGTACAAAGTACGTTCATAATTCTGAGTTATTTAATTATGTATGCAGTGTCGCGGGACTGAAATGGCCGCTATTTTCGCCAAACGTCATGTCATGTCAAAAAATCTTAGGTATGTTTAAAAAAAGTTTGCACCCTAACAAGACTTTGCCCGGTAGAACATTCCTGTGAAGACAAATTATTTATATTTATATATAATGATTTATTCTAATTATTAATATATAATTATTTATTGAGGGCCCGGTGGCGTAATTGGGAGAACGTCGGCTTTGATGCCGTGGTACCGAGTTCAAACCGCCGTGCACCAATGAATTTTTCTATCGAAAAATATATGGTGGTAGGACATATCTAGTGTCCGCCTGGCCAGCTACCACCCTCAAGTTAGAAAATCTGTCACCAAACATCTAATGTGTTCCGGCAGCTATCCTTGAGAGCCAGTTCCCATTCTAGTCCACTTCTCTATCTTCGACCGCATCATCACTTAGCAACAGGTGAGATAGTGGTCAAACGCTAGCCTATAAGATATAAAAAAATAAAAAATATTAATTATCCCCACCTTTATTTCTATCTCGCTCACAGTTATCGTAAGAATATCTGTCAAAAACCAAAATCAACGAGAAGAAAGATGTAAAAACATTATTCAAGGTCATATTTTTTAGTCTTCAAAAGTATAGGTATGCAATAGCAACCTCCATTGTGTATAATCTTCTTGGGACTCTTCTACTAAAACCAGTACATTCTCATATGTTTGAGGTATTTATCTTTATATCTCTGGAGATACTTATCAGATCTCGATTAAATTAAAATGGGACCACCTCGGAAACGTATCCTACCTATTAAAAAAAGAATCATTTGAATCCGTTCACAATTGACGGAGAAATCGCGTAACATACACACAAAAAAAAAAACATACACACGAATTGAGAACCTCCTCCTTTTTTGTGAAATCGGTTAAAAAGAAAACGAGTATACAGTGGAATATTGTTACCTCTATTTGATGTTTACCTCCATGTCTCCATTTCTGTCATTCCGTCCATTTCAATTACTGTCAAACTTCCTGATAAGCCCCCTGTCTTGAAAATCACTTTTCTATCTACCCGCATGCTTCCGTAATGGCCACTAAAAGAACAACCAGCTTGTTTTTTCTGAATAAAATAAAAAAGAAAACTCAATCTCTGAATAATCAATAATCTCTCAATACCAAGTACCTACAAGCGAGCGAATGCTTCACATATACTACCAATCTTAAGTGCACGAGTGCGGTAGACAATCCCCGCGACTCGTGTTATCGCGACAAGTTGTCAACGCGTCTATTAAGCGAAATGTGTGGAACAAGCCAGCGGATCGAGCAGAACGAGCGAAGCGAGCGACGGTCGGATGTGTGCTCGAAGTTTTACAATGAAGGCTTAGGCGTGATATTCGCGTGAGATAGAATATTAATTTTAAGTGTTGTTGACGGGTGCTACAATTTTTGGATTGCTTCCTAAAGGAAGCACGGTTTACTTAGATATACCTGAGTTTAGTCTACCTATGTTTTAGAATAATATTTGGTGATGATATTTTTTTTTATAACCTATAGGCTCGTTTGACCACTATCTCACCTGTTGGTAAGTGATGATGCGGTCAAACATGGTAAGCACGCTAGGCCTAGAATGGCAACCGGCTCTCAAAAATAGCTACCGGAACACATTAGTGTGTGATGTGATGTGACCTTCAGAATTATATAACAGATGTCTAATATAGTAAACATTCTAGATTGTCTAAGTATAACACAGATAGACAAATGAGGTCAGATGTCATAATAAATAATGCCTATGGCCGATAGAGTAGAAATAGGACATAGAATACTCATATACGCGGTTAAAAGCGGCAATAGCCCAATGGATAAGGTGTCAGACTGGTGATCGAGAGGTCGTGAGTTCGATCCCCATCTATTGCACTATTGACGTGAACCCACTCCAGATACAAGCATATTAAGCTTAGTTGGAGGGGTTAACAAGAATTAACTGCTAGTAACGTGCAACCCACATTGGTGGTAAGCTTAAAAAAATATATAAATAAAAAAAACCACGGGACGCCTCTTGTAACTTCATAAGATCTTTATTAATACAAAATTATTAACTGAACTTCTACTCTACTAAAATAATTATATATTTACAAGTATATATACCTTCCAAAAAACTCTAATTCCAAAATTGTACCTTCCAAATTTCTAGTCTCTACGGTCAGCGGTTTAGGCAAATTTCAAGTCTCTACGGTCAGCGGTTTAGGCTATGCGTTGTCTCTAAGAAAGTGTATGTCAGGACAAAGATTCTTATACTCGTAGTATTAGATTTTATTGCCAAATGCCGATTCAATACATAATACAGGACAATTAAATATAAATGAAACGCAACATTAAAAAACCCTATCATTAAGTAAAGCGTAATTGCAATGCTTCGGCGTTATTTGTATTTCCACTCATACAATTTGTCTGCCGGAATGTTCGCTTTGATCTCGTCAGTTAAAAATATATGGAACAGATAAGCTAATTGCGGAACGATTGGTTTATTAGATTTCGATTGGTTGCGATCCCTAAATATAGAGTATCCTTTTGCGTCAACGGTTTGATTGGTTTTGTTTAGGTGGAATAAATAACTTGTAACCAACCTCCTCTGTACCAGAAGGATAAGGTACACGATCCTAGTTCATTGTTTGAAGCTTCCAGCGGAAGAAAATAAATTATATTATTATAATTATTATATATCATATAGCGTTTGACCACTATCTCACCTATTGGTAAGTGAGGATGCGGTCGAGTACGGTAGCCCGCTAGGCCTAGAATGGGAACTGGATCTCAAGGATAGCTGCCTGAACACATAGATAGATAGATGTTTGGCAACAGATTTTATAACTTAAGATTGGTAGCTGGCCAGGCGGACTCTAGACAGTGTCCTACCACCATGTGAGGGTTGGGGGTTTCTTAACGATATTTTTCGTTTACCGGAGGGCCATTGCGCTCATAAATTTTTCGATAGGTTTTGTCTTGGTGCATTTGCAATCGCTATCTTGATGTTAACTTCATCTATACTAATATTATAAAGAGAGAACATTTGTATTTTTGTATTTTTGTATGTTTGTAATGACTCACAGTAACCATTTTAATCTTAAAATGTTTGTTAAAAAATATTACATAACTTCCAAGGCTATTTTCAAGTATATAGTATTAATCCTTATCCAAATAATTACGTTAATATGCTTGGCCACATATAATAGATTAAAATTGTCCCTTACAGTATATAATTCAAATGAAAACTCTTGAAGATATCACGAATTTCACATACACGCATCGCAAAATTAATAAAATATTTGCAGTGAAACCACAGATTAGGTCATAGTTACTACGAAAATATTATAAGCTTAGCTATGCTGTAGGTCCCCATCGATCACAATCAATTGAAGTCAATATAGTATAATAATATGATCTATTGTATAAAATAATATTCATCTATATATATAATAATATAATACAATATTTTAAACCACCCCGACTGATCTATGTATAATAGCTTTTTCCAATGACTCTAAACACGACATTTAAAATCTGAGCTGTAAGTTGGTGAGGATTTGAGTATTCTGCAGAGTCCAGCAGATGTCCCAGCATCAGGTCAATGTTCCAAGTTCTTACAATATCGTTGAAGAAGAAGATTTTCGAATTGATCAGACCTATGAAAGTCGATTTTATAGCGCAATTAACTAGAAAAACGCTCATAGTTTTATAACGATTGAACGAATTTTCATGAATCAAAGCTAAGAAAACTCTCGATGAAGACATCTATCAAACAAACAAAAAAACGATCAATAATAAAAACAAAATCGGTTCATCCGGTTAGGTGCTAAGATGCTACAGACAGACACACAGATACACACGTTAAGCGTATATTACCTCTACTTCTTGCGTCGGGGAACGCCGTAAGGTTAAGGCGGCAGATGTTCTCCTTGGTGGTAAGCTACATTTTGGTAGATTTAATGATCCCACTACCACTGTACGAAAACTCATGATTCATGAATGCACATAAAACTTTCATTGGTAGGTTTATATACCTACCAATGAAAGTTTTTTTTGACCCGACAGTCGTTGGTTCTAATCCTAGCTATAGCTAGGATTAGAACCTGATTCTGACCCGACGGCTATAGCCGTCGGGTCAGAATCAGGGTAACTATCCTTTACGCCAAAGGCCGTCCAATATCACTACGTAAGTATTATAAAACAAAGTCCATCACTGCGTCTGTCTGTCTGTTCGCAATAATCTCAATAGCTACTGAACGGATTATCCTGCGGTTTTCACCAATAGCCAGAGTGTTTATGAGGAAGGTTTAGGTGCATAATTCGTTAAGGTTTTGTGTAAATTGGTTGAAATATGACGATGATTGTTAAATATGTTCATATTTTATATTCGATGCAATAAACTGATGCAAATTTAGGCATATTTGTTCTAACCGTGCGAAGCCGGGGCGGGCTGCTAGTGTGTTATAATGTCGTAACACAATTCCGCTAAAAGGCATAGACGATGGCGCATATAATTGTTTACGCCGGGATGTTTATTGGTAAGATTAGATTGCCGCTATTACGTCATCTACTCGTATATCTATCTACACTCAATAAGATTTAATCGACAAAAAAGATTTGTAGTTTTTAAAGCCAGACCAAATCGACACGAACGATGCCAGACGCAGAATATCTGTTCCATAAGACCACGACCAGACCAGTATAGTGACGGGAGACCTCGTTCCCACCAAATTGAGTTACTAATACTGGAAATAGAGCAATCGGCTGTGATTTCTCAGTTAGCTGCTGATGTCGAATTTATTACTTCAAGGGTCCCTGGGCAATAAAGTTGGCGATAATTTGTAAAAATTTCACGTTTTGCTACACTAGGTAGTTCGCAATTGGCAGGAACATCGGTATTGTGCTCTAGATCATAGAATGCTTTCTCAAAGTAAATAGTACAAGCTTTGGTTAAATACATTTTGTTTAGTAGTATTGTATTTAGGTGAAACGTAGCACTGAGCAAACGGACGTAGGCGAAATAGACATTGTCTAAATGTGCCCCGATGACGCATTTGACAATTTCTACGTTATTGATGGTCCAATTGATTGTCTACAGAGGCAATTGAAGCCATTGTCATTCGCAACTACGTGATTGAAGCCCATTGACAATCTCGAATGACGCTAATATTATTTATTATTATAATAATAATATTATTCTTATTATATTATTATAATATTATTCTTATGATGCAATTGACAATCATGTGGTGAATGCGAAATCTGAATTTGATATCATCGTGCGTCTACCTTCTCTACTGTCCAGAAAGCAAATGTACGCGTCGATTGATGCTCCATCATTCGCACCTTCAATTGAAACGATCAGTAACATAAGAATTGTTAGTTGCAAATGACTGTCTCCGGGGCACTTTATATCAACTCAATGGTCGATGACTCGTCATAGAAATGTAACAAGGTAAAACATGTTTCGGAAAGGCGTAGTGAACCCAGTTTAGACAGGCACATTCCATTTAGTTTTTAACCCCCGATACAAAAAGAGGGAGTGTAAAAGTTTCACGTGACGTATCTGTGGTGTGTGTGTCTGTCTGTCGCATCGTAGCACCCAAATCATCCAATTTTGATTAAATTTTTTGATTGCTTGATAGGTTGACCTAACCGAAAGTATTCTTAGAATCGCAACACGAAAATCCATAATTCGTAACAAAATTAATGTCATATTATCAAACACTTTTAATTTCCCCCTTTAGATTAAGGGGCACACCTAGTGTGACATTTTCAAAAAATCGATTTTTTTTTCATATTTCGATAGGTTATACCATTAAAAATAACATACTAAAATTTCAAATCGATATCTGAAACAGTTTTTGAGTTACAGCCATTTAAAAGAGTAGCGTATTTATAACGGTGAAAACAATGATTTTATCTTTAAACGCGTTTTTCTCGAAACAGCATTTTTCGAATTTGCTGGAGTGATTACTCGGAGACAAATGATCCGATCGCTAACAATTTTTTTTTGCATCTTCTCTATATAGTTCTCCATACTATGACCCTCCAGTTTTTTGATCTAATGAAATATCGAATTTTGGCAGGCCAAAAACGACCATAATTTTGGGTGAAATTTAACTTTTTTTTTCAACATGCCGCCATTTTGTCAATTTTTGATTTTTTTATTAACCTGAGGGTCATCGTACAGACAATATGTTTTAGTATAAGAAAATTTTTTTTTTTTAGGTTTTATCAACAGAGAAGGCTGCAATCATGGCAGCAGTGGAGGACCTTTATTTTTTGGCGCCGCCGGAGATCGCTTGTCACTTCAAAAATATTTAATATTTTCTTTCAAAAATTTTTTGTGTACTCTTACATGTATAAATATACCCTCAAAATTTTAAAACGATTGATTGACTAGTTTTTTTTTTTTATCCCAAAAAATGGCTTTTTTTACGCTGTCACACTAGTGTGCCCCGTAAACGAATCAAACTGCTAATACAAATTAGTAATCAGTAGTACGACTTAGTAGTACAATTAAATTTAGTTTTACAACCATTGCAATTTTATACCCATACATTGTCACTTAAAACCCCTTCGATACCATAAAACCTAGATTATAGTAAAAACCTTAAAACAACCATAAAATATTATAGAGGGTAAGAACTATGATACAGAAATGACATAGTAAGCGGGCACAGATTATTCGATTTACGTCATAAAACCGGGATGGGGTAGTTAAAATAGAGATGAGGTAGTAAAGGGTAGTTAAAGGGTTAATAAACTAAACACCTAAAGTGATAGGATTTCGTTTAATTTATTGAGGGTTATAAAATGGGGTTAGGGTTTTGTTGGGAACTGTGTAAATTATTGGTTATATTTAGTTTGTTTTGGCAGCAGTAACAGTGTTTAATGTACGATTTACACGATGCCAGATGACTTTTGAATGCCAGCAAGTATGCAAAAATGAGAGGCCAGTGGTGTAGTGGGAGAATAGTCGGCTTTGACGCCAGAGGTACCGAGTTCAATCCCCGCTGCGCTCCTATGGATTTTTGTATAGATAAATTTGATACTTACTATTGCTACCACCCCAAAAAAAAAAATCTGTAGCCAAACCATTTCCTATTCTAGGCCTAGCGTGCTACCATCATCGACCGCATCATCAATTACCAACAGGTGAGATAGCGGTCAAACGCTAGCCATAAGGCACCGTGTAAACGGATTTTTGTGCCAGTTCAGTGCTGATCGTTTCATAGCATTGGCATGCCAGAAATGGCATCGTCCAAATCTAAATCCTAGCTTTAAGTGTCGATCAATATTATATAATAATCAATTTGCATGCCATAGAAACTCTTATAGGCAGACAGAAGTCAATTCTTGCCATCATGCGATGTATGTATTGTTTTATGATATCACAAAAATACACGATATGTAAATCTCATTGACAGGTGGTGGAAGCATTATCCATGTTCCACCTGACTTGCTACCAAAAAGTAGCTTACCACTATCAAGGCGAAAATCTGCCGCCGTAACCTTACGGTGTTCCGGCTGCAAATAGTCTTTTAGAGTCAGACCATTCAAAGCCTAGCATATCCACTATCTTCGACCACATCATCGCTTACCACCAGGCGAGATAGTGGTCAAACGCTTGAAGTCGGTTTTTTTTTTCCTTTTGTAAAAGATCTTAAATTATTCAAGTAATAGTTAGAAAATAAGCTGACGGCCCGACTGATGTTAAGCGGTCACCGTTGCCTATAAACATTTGTAACACCATGAGCGTTGATGATGCGTGATGATGTTTTTATTTGACTTTGCATCAGTCCGACAGTCAAAGAAAGCATTATCCATACATTTTAATTAAGACCTTTACAAATATGAATCTAAAACCATAATAAAATCGCTTTCATTGAAATTGCAGCCATGAGAGTAAACAAACTATAAAACTACGTTGCAACTTTGCACTGCACTTCCGATTAACTAAAAAGGTTTTAAAATAAACGACCTGCAGTTCGGACGGAGTTTCACGGTCTTTTAACGCAATAAATGGTGTTTAACAAGAAGTAACTTACTGTGAATTAAAAGCTTTTTTTTATACAGCTTAACGAGACGTTAACAGTAATCTTTAGGTCCCGTTGGCGTAAAGGATAGATGAAGATGGCTTGAAGAGAAAGGTCACGGTTCAAATCCTAGCACGGGTGTTCATCCATAGATCACATAAGGCATAGATGGTACGAGCATATTTAACGATATCCCACCTGACTTACTACCAAAAATAAGCTTAATAATTAAGATAGTTTAAAAACTAAAACAACCGACTTCGATGACCCACCGAGTTAATTTTAGTAGCAAGTTTGAGACGTTTATCGTCATATCTCTGGAGATACTTATCAGATCTCGATGAAATTACAATGGAACCACCTCGGAAACGTACCCTATCGACTACAAAAAGAGTCATTCGGTTCAGAATTGACGGAGTAATCGCGTAACATACACACAAAAGAAATTTAAAAAAAAATAAAACATACAGACAAATTGAGAACCTCCTTTGTTTTTCGAAGTCGGTTGAAAATATGCTGGCATAGCGTTACTCTAAGTATCTTATTCAAAAAGAATAAGAAGCATTTTCAAAATAATATAAATAATAATACCATAATATAAATAATAATATTAGGTACTACCCACAGAATAAACCAGGGTTTCTTTACACGAACCTACTGTAAAACCGAACTTTTCAAGAAGAAATACGTAGTCCGAAGTCTGCGGTAAGATTAAACTTTACAGACCATTATGGTTACAATGCTAAACTTCTTAAACCTTATACTCATAAAATAAGATTCAAAATTGCCTGACTAGCATACGTACACTTAGAGTCTTTAGAAGCTGGTGCTTTCGGTAGTAGAAGTTTGCTAGAGATTTGTTGGGTACTTTGATTATGCACCGTTGGATGTGAACGAATGAAATATTTGCATTTTACAGAAAAAAAAGTCTTCCATGCTCCGCGAATCAGTTGCATCAGCAAGTTCTCAAACTTGCTGCTGAAACTGACTTGCGGAGCATGGAAGACGGTTGTTTTAAGTATCTCCAGAGTAAGAGAGAGACGATAAACCTCTCAACGTTTATTGTCATCGTACATGTCATATATATCTCCAGAGATATAAGACATATCAGATCTCAATGACATTACAACGGAACTACCTCGGAAATAAATTCTATCCATTAAAAATAATCATTCGAATCGGTTCATAATTGACAGAGTAGTCGCTAACATACATACAAACAAGTAACAAAATTAAAATTTTGAATAAACATCCACAACAATGTCCTTTAGAAAATTAAAGTCATAACATCTATCTAAGAACCACCACTAATAAACTACGAACCGTTTAAATACAAAATCGAACTAGTTTTGGAGAAAAATGGCAAAATGGAATTGCACAAACTAATGTTAACTGCAGCGCCCCCTGGTGAGTTGACACCGTAACACCTATATAAGAACATGCACCAATTACAACCGAACTCATAACTGAAAACTGCATCAAAATTGGACTAGTGGTCTTGGAGAAAAATGGCAACATGGATTTGCACACACAAACAAACAAACAAACATCCTCTCACCCCAAACGCATATACAGTCTCCGTTCCGTCGTGGGTAAAAAATATATACAGACGAATTGAGAACCTCCTCTCTTTTGGAAGTTGGTTAAAAAGTAGACTTGTAGTCCTCTCCATCTAAGCTAAATAATGCCTATGTCTGGAGTGGGTTCCCGTCAATGGTGCAATGGGTGGGGATCGAACGATCACGATATTTATAATGATGACTGTTTAAATCTAAAATTAATTATTAGAACGGTTGTACTGCAGTTAAAAACTTTTCATGAGGTAATCCTGATTAAAATTTCCCTGAAACACGACGCAAATTAATATTTGGATTGTAGACCGACCGTTCTTGTAATTTTTACTATAATTATATCTATAAATAGATCATCGGCAAACGTAGTGTGGTACGGCCTCCAGCTAGAGGAAGCGATGATAGAAGCTGGCTGGCAGCGGTTGGAAACAAAGAGCTGAAGATCGAGCTCAGTGGCGTGCCATAAATGAGGCCTATGTCCAGCAGTGGACAGAGATAGCCTGATGATGATGATGATGAAGTAGATTATCTAACATAAGTACATAATTAATAAAACGTAATGCGAAATTAAAATAGGTCATAATGAAAATGCACAAAAATAAAATTATCTAAACTTTATTGCTCTAGTTTTTCATGGACATAATGTCAAGACATTTATGTCAAGACCTGGACAGGTTAACTGCGTTTAAGAAAATATACAGTAAATGTACCTACAACAAGCAGCAAATATTTCAACACATAATATTTTTTATTGCTCTATATATTAGTGTTGATATCCATCTGTTCTAATGGAAACCGACAGAACGAAATAAATTACATTAAATGGTTCGATTTAAAGAATTTAAATACATATATTTTAAGTAGTGTTCTGGAGCTGTCAAAGCAAGGTTTATAAATGGTTTCTGACAATTTACCGGTTTTTTATACATAACTACTACTTAAAGTCGACCTACCGCATTATCACGATATAGGTATTGAAAATATCAGACTACTTAATATTTAACTAAATTATAATTATAAACATTTTGTGAAAAATACACCACTAACATCTTCTGGAAGATATGCTTTTTTATTTTTGATAGATAATATTAACTATTCGTAACAGATCAAAATACTGGTTTACTAAAAACTTTATTACAATGAAATAATTTTAAAAAATAATAAATTTCTCATATTTACCCATCCTGTAGTCACTTAATCTAATTGTAAGACACAACATCGCGCAAAACTTAGTGCAGATATTTACCTGGAACAAAAAGGGGTTAATTAATATAGGAAATAGAATCTATGTTACGTCTGTTACCTCTATTACACATATATGCAGGTATTAATTATTAATTTTACGGAAGTTGTAGTAAGTACTTGGAAATGAAAAAATCATGCTATGTGCTAACCTAACAGTTATGATTTAAAACTCAGGTGCCTTTATATGGACTGTGCCAATATTTGGTGCTTTTACCCTACTAACTACATACAATCTCTTATGCCCGTTTGCACTTAACTTAAGAATCGCCCAAGATTTCAAAATATCTCAATTAAAACTACATCTGGAATCAGAATCTTATAATATATCTTGCAGATAGGGTAAGTATCCTATATTAACTATATTTTGAGATTTTGGTAGCCGGATTTGTTTATTTTGTGATATTTTGACAAGTTAAAACGTTTCTTAAGTTTAAAGCAAACGGACATAAATCTTTATAACCGGTACGAACATAATTTCACTACAATAATACATTATTTATATTTAAACCCATTAAACTGTTTATCAAAATTTAACGTCAGTTTTGTTTATATTGGCTGAACAGTACATTATTGTATGTGACCCATTTTGTACTACACGTTATGTTTTTAGCATATTGGTTTATTGCTACTAAAATATTGGTAGTATTCCGACAGCACACATCCCTTGAGAGTCAGAGTATTCTAGGCCTAGCATGTTCACCATCTTCCACCATATCATCGCTTATCACCAGGCGAGATATTAGTCAAACGCTAGACTTTAAGATATAAAAATAAACGCTAGGTGTTTATATAAACGGGAGCCCTGCCCTGCCTTGTGGTGCATGGTGGAATAATCTCAATCTGGAGGTCGTGGATTGAAAGCCGGCCGTGTATAAGAACATGCACCAATTACAACCGAACTCATAACTGAAAACTGCATCAAAATTGGACTAGTGGTCTTGGAGAAAAATGGCAACATGGATTTGCACACACAAACAAACAAACAAACATCCTCTCACCCCAAACGCATATACAGTCTCCGTTCCGTCGTGGGTAAAAAATATATACAGACGAATTGAGAACCTCCTCTCTTTTGGAAGTTGGTTAAAAAGTAGACTTGTAGTCCTCTCCATCTAAGCTAAATAATGCCTATGTCTGGAGTGGGTTCCCGTCAATGGTGCAATGGGTGGGGATCGAACGATCACGATATTTATAATGATGACTGTTTAAATCTAAAATTAATTATTAGAACGGTTGTACTGCAGTTAAAAACTTTTCATGAGGTAATCCTGATTAAAATTTCCCTGAAACACGACGCAAATTAATATTTGGATTGTAGACCGACCGTTCTTGTAATTTTTACTATAATTATATCTATAAATAGATCATCGGCAAACGTAGTGTGGTACGGCCTCCAGCTAGAGGAAGCGATGATAGAAGCTGGCTGGCAGCGGTTGGAAACAAAGAGCTGAAGATCGAGCTCAGTAGCGTGCCATAAATGAGGCCTATGTCCAGCAGTGGACAGAGATAGCCTGATGATGATGATGATGAAGTAGATTATCTAACATAAGTACATAATTAATAAAACGTAATGCGAAATTAAAATAGGTCATAATGAAAATGCACAAAAATAAAATTATCTAAACTTTATTGCTCTAGTTTTTCATGGACATAATGTCAAGACATTTATGTCAAGACCTGGACAGGTTAACTGCGTTTAAGAAAATATACAGTAAATGTACCTACAACAAGCAGCAAATATTTCAACACATAATATTTTTTATTGCTCTATATATTAGTGTTGATATCTATCTGTTCTAATGGAAACCGACAGAACGAAATAAATTACATTAAATGGTTCGATTTAAAGAATTTAAATACATATATTTTAAGTAGTGTTCTGGAGCTGTCAAAGCAAGGTTTATAAATGGTTTCTGACAATTTACCGGTTTTTTATACATAACTACTACTTAAAGTCGACCTACCGCATTATCACGATATAGGTATTGAAAATATCAGACTACTTAATATTTAACTAAATTATAATTATAAACATTTTGTGAAAAATACACCACTAACATCTTCTGGAAGATATGCTTTTTTATTTTTGATAGATAATATTAACTATTCGTAACAGATCAAAATACTGGTTTACTAAAAACTTTATTACAATGAAATAATTTTAAAAAATAATAAATTTCTCATATTTACCCATCCTGTAGTCACTTAATCTAATTGTAAGACACAACATCGCGCAAAACTTAGTGCAGATATTTACCTGGAACAAAAAGGGGTTAATTAATATAGGAAATAGAATCTATGTTACGTCTGTTACCTCTATTACACATATATGCAGGTATTAATTATTAATTTTACGGAAGTTGTAGTAAGTACTTGGAAATGAAAAAATCATGCTATGTGCTAACCTAACAGTTATGATTTAAAACTCAGGTGCCTTTATATGGACTGTGCCAATATTTGGTGCTTTTACCCTACTAACTACATACAATCTCTTATGCCCGTTTGCACTTAACTTAAGAATCGCCCAAGATTTCAAAATATCTCAATTAAAACTACATCTGGAATCAGAATCTTATAATATATCTTGCAGATAGGGTAAGTATCCTATATTAACTATATTTTGAGATTTTGGTAGCCGGATTTGTTTATTTTGTGATATTTTGACAAGTTAAAACGTTTCTTAAGTTTAAAGCAAACGGACATAAATCTTTATAACCGGTACGAACATAATTTCACTACAATAATACATTATTTATATTTAAACCCATTAAACTGTTTATCAAAATTTAACGTCAGTTTTGTTTATATTGGCTGAACAGTACATTATTGTATGTGACCCATTTTGTACTACACGTTATGTTTTTAGCATATTGGTTTATTGCTACTAAAATATTGGTAGTATTCCGACAGCACACATCCCTTGAGAGTCAGAGTATTCTAGGCCTAGCATGTTCACCATCTTCCACCATATCATCGCTTATCACCAGGCGAGATATTAGTCAAACGCTAGACTTTAAGATATAAAAATAAACGCTAGGTGTTTATATAAACGGGAGCCCTGCCCTGCCTTGTGGTGCATGGTGGAATAATCTCAATCTGGAGGTCGTGGATTGAAAGCCGGCCGTGTATAAGAACATGCACCAATTACAACCGAACTCATAACTGAAAACTGCATCAAAATTGGACTAGTGGTCTTGGAGAAAAATGGCAACATGGATTT
The DNA here is from genome assembly GCA_954871355.1 of Cabera pusaria. Classification (NCBI taxonomy): domain Eukaryota; kingdom Metazoa; phylum Arthropoda; class Insecta; order Lepidoptera; family Geometridae; genus Cabera; species Cabera pusaria. The sequence continues at coordinate 5,661,662 of OX940887.1, forward strand.
GCACACACAAACAAACAAACAAACATCCTCTCACCCCAAACGCATATACAGTCTCCGTTCCGTCGTGGGTAAAAAATATATACAGACGAATTGAGAACCTCCTCTCTTTTGGAAGTTGGTTAAAAAGTAGACTTGTAGTCCTCTCCATCTAAGCTAAATAATGCCTATGTCTGGAGTGGGTTCCCGTCAATGGTGCAATGGGTGGGGATCGAACGATCACGATATTTATAATGATGACTGTTTAAATCTAAAATTAATTATTAGAACGGTTGTACTGCAGTTAAAAACTTTTCATGAGGTAATCCTGATTAAAATTTCCCTGAAACACGACGCAAATTAATATTTGGATTGTAGACCGACCGTTCTTGTAATTTTTACTATAATTATATCTATAAATAGATCATCGGCAAACGTAGTGTGGTACGGCCTCCAGCTAGAGGAAGCGATGATAGAAGCTGGCTGGCAGCGGTTGGAAACAAAGAGCTGAAGATCGAGCTCAGTAGCGTGCCATAAATGAGGCCTATGTCCAGCAGTGGACAGAGATAGCCTGATGATGATGATGATGAAGTAGATTATCTAACATAAGTACATAATTAATAAAACGTAATGCGAAATTAAAATAGGTCATAATGAAAATGCACAAAAATAAAATTATCTAAACTTTATTGCTCTAGTTTTTCATGGACATAATGTCAAGACATTTATGTCAAGACCTGGACAGGTTAACTGCGTTTAAGAAAATATACAGTAAATGTACCTACAACAAGCAGCAAATATTTCAACACATAATATTTTTTATTGCTCTATATATTAGTGTTGATATCTATCTGTTCTAATGGAAACCGACAGAACGAAATAAATTACATTAAATGGTTCGATTTAAAGAATTTAAATACATATATTTTAAGTAGTGTTCTGGAGCTGTCAAAGCAAGGTTTATAAATGGTTTCTGACAATTTACCGGTTTTTTATACATAACTACTACTTAAAGTCGACCTACCGCATTATCACGATATAGGTATTGAAAATATCAGACTACTTAATATTTAACTAAATTATAATTATAAACATTTTGTGAAAAATACACCACTAACATCTTCTGGAAGATATGCTTTTTTATTTTTGATAGATAATATTAACTATTCGTAACAGATCAAAATACTGGTTTACTAAAAACTTTATTACAATGAAATAATTTTAAAAAATAATAAATTTCTCATATTTACCCATCCTGTAGTCACTTAATCTAATTGTAAGACACAACATCGCGCAAAACTTAGTGCAGATATTTACCTGGAACAAAAAGGGGTTAATTAATATAGGAAATAGAATCTATGTTACGTCTGTTACCTCTATTACACATATATGCAGGTATTAATTATTAATTTTACGGAAGTTGTAGTAAGTACTTGGAAATGAAAAAATCATGCTATGTGCTAACCTAACAGTTATGATTTAAAACTCAGGTGCCTTTATATGGACTGTGCCAATATTTGGTGCTTTTACCCTACTAACTACATACAATCTCTTATGCCCGTTTGCACTTAACTTAAGAATCGCCCAAGATTTCAAAATATCTCAATTAAAACTACATCTGGAATCAGAATCTTATAATATATCTTGCAGATAGGGTAAGTATCCTATATTAACTATATTTTGAGATTTTGGTAGCCGGATTTGTTTATTTTGTGATATTTTGACAAGTTAAAACGTTTCTTAAGTTTAAAGCAAACGGACATAAATCTTTATAACCGGTACGAACATAATTTCACTACAATAATACATTATTTATATTTAAACCCATTAAACTGTTTATCAAAATTTAACGTCAGTTTTGTTTATATTGGCTGAACAGTACATTATTGTATGTGACCCATTTTGTACTACACGTTATGTTTTTAGCATATTGGTTTATTGCTACTAAAATATTGGTAGTATTCCGACAGCACACATCCCTTGAGAGTCAGAGTATTCTAGGCCTAGCATGTTCACCATCTTCCACCATATCATCGCTTATCACCAGGCGAGATATTAGTCAAACGCTAGACTTTAAGATATAAAAATAAACGCTAGGTGTTTATATAAACGGGAGCCCTGCCCTGCCTTGTGGTGCATGGTGGAATAATCTCAATCTGGAGGTCGTGGATTGAAAGCCGGCCGTGCATTAATTGATTCTAACCCGTGTAAGTGAAAGTCCATTTTAGGTGACTTTACGCCTTTTCGTTTTTTTGTGTTCTGAGCTTTGAGAAATTATTTAGTGACGAGATGTTTTGGAGCTCTTACCCCCTAAGGTAACACTTCAATGAATCATTCATAGCTTCGGAATTAATAAAATTATCATATAATATTAGTTCACAGCTGGACCTATAAGGATCTCTTTTGATACCTATAGGTACGCAGATGAGATTCATCTTCCGTTGCTCGTTTCTAGACACTGCCAACTGCTTTGCGTAAGTCACTGCTACTGACTCCTACACTTGGCGATAAGGCGTACTACGCTACACTTAGCAACTCACGATTTGAACTCCTATAAATTAAGATCGTTTTAAAAACTAAAAGAACCGTCTTCAAACGTCGCGCTCGTCAAAATAGCCAGTATACAGGTATATAGTAGGAAGGGTACCCTTTAGAACAAAAGAAGAAGAAAGAACATTTTCCAAATCGGTTCAGGCATCTTTGAGTAATTGGTGAACATACATCAAATAAAAGTTCTAAGGGCCCGTGGAGTAATCGGGAGAACGGTCGCCTTTGATGCCGTGGTACCGAGTTCAACAAACCGCCGTGCACCAACGAATTTTTCTATCGAAAAATTTATGTGCGCTTTTCACAGTGGCCCTCCGGTGAAGGAAAACATCGTTAAGAAACCAACAACCCCCGCATGGTGGTAGGACACTATCTAGTGTCCGCCTGGCCAGCTACCACCCTCAAGTTAGAAAATCTATCACCAAACATCTAATGTTATTTTAATTTTAAAATTATCGTGAATTTGTAACATTATTATTGTTATATACCGGCTGTAATTCACGTACCTTTAGTCGAATTTTTTCGACCTAGGTTTCGAGCGAGTCAGTCGCTCTTCCTCGGGAGTGAGGTCACGCGGTGAGATCGCGATGTTCACTGCGGGCCGCCGCTCGCTGCGCTCGGCTTGATAGCCGGGGTGGGGGCGGACTCGGCGGAGATCGGTAACGGCTGTTCCTTTTCGGTACCGAGGATGCCTGAGATAGCCCGAATGTTGTCATCGTCGGTTCTTCATCGCTGCTACTCCTATCGCCAGAAGTACCGTCGCAAACAATGCTGACTGTGTCACACTCCAGATTGACTGACACTTTCTTTTTCGAGGACGCATTAAGAATCGGTTTCCACGCTGACGGCAAGGTCCATCCACTATCTCGGTTGAAATTGGGGTGTCTATTTATCTCAATAGCCTCACGTACTTTTCTAGGTACAAAGAACTTCTCTCTAGCTAGTACGGAGGCTTTATCAAAACGGATAAAGTGGTTTGTGTCCGCGAGATGTGCATGCTCCGCGATGGCGGATCTTGTCGTGTCCGAATTCTTAATGCTCCTTATGTGTTCCGTAAGTCTAGTCGTGATATTGCGTCGAGTTTCTCCCACGTAGCTCTTGCCACAGTCGCATGGTATTCTGTACACGCCCGGAACGTTCAGCTCGTCCTTGTCCTTCGGTGAACGCAGCATCTGTCTAAGATGACCTGGTGGGCGGAAGATCGTCTTGACATCATATTTCCGTCGTAAAAGATATCCGATTCTGTCCGTTACTCCTTTTACGAACGGTAAATAAGCCGGTGATCGATCCGCTACTTGTGGTCGCTTACGTTCACTCTGTTTACACCACCGGCCACATTGTCGCCAGCTGTAGCCATTATCCTCAAGTACCCCCCTCACGTGATTTAGCTCACCATCTAGGTATTGAGGGTCGCATATTCTTAGAGCTCGGTTGATTAATGCTCTGGGTACCGAGGATAAGTGTGCCGGGTGGTGATGCGAGTTGGCGTGTAGATACCTTTCCGTATGAGTTGGCTTTCGATACACTGTATGTGCGAGACTTCCATCTGGCCTGCGGATCACGCGTACATCGAGAAAGGATAAAGTTCCATCACTTTCTTCTTCCACTGTAACTGCGATGTTGCGATGCACTTGGTTCAGATGATCCGCGAAACCAGCTAAACCGTCCTTAGTGATGACCGCAAAGATGTCGTCCACGTATCTCAACCAAACTCTACGTTCCTACGGATAAAGCCTATTAAATGCATACGGGATTACGACAAATTCTTTAGAATCGCGAGTGAGAAATTACTTCGTCGAGTGATTTCGGAATACCGCCAAAAGTTACTGTGCACCAATAAAAAAGTGTTCGATTTACACCTACAGCTGTCGCAGAAACTTTCGCAGGAATTATGGGAGGTACTAGATACGATGTCTTTTAGCAGATCTCATGCATTAACATTGCAAATTAAACAGAGACATGATAGAAAGCTGAAAAGTCTCATACAACAACAACGCGCGATCTATGCCGGCGACTACCCTCGGAATACGCTAAATAATGAGTCGAACAATAACAATACTGATAACACGCAGCGTAATCATAAGGTTGTTGTAAACTTATCGTCATGTCATCTCGATGATAATTCTTATAGTGTGCTTTCCCGGGGTCTTAATTACGCTCCTACACCTAAAAGAATGCCCGTGGAGAAAATAATAACTGGTATTGAGGACACGATCGTACGAAATAAAATACCGTTTAACGATGCGGAATGCATGAGACAAGACATTTCAACGATGTTACGTAAATCAAAAGTGCCCCAGCCTAATATAACCCGAGGTGAATTAACAGCATTACGCGAAATACGTAACAATGAAAACGTCTTGGTGCTTCCGGCGGATAAGGGTAATGCCACAGTGGTTGTCGATACAGATACCTACGAGAGTAAAGTTACGCATATGGTTAGTGATACTCGCATTTACAAGAAGGTGAAGTACAACCCGACCTTGAGAGTTTCTACAAAAGTGGTCCAGCTAGTGAAATCATTACCCGATATCGAGTTGCAGGCACGCTTACGTCCCCATAACCCTACCCCACCCAAGATATATGGCTTACCCAAAGTACACAAGCCAGACTGGCCGTTGCGACCTATAGTCTCACAAATAGATGCACCGACTTATAAGTTATCCAAACACCTGGCAAGCATCCTTCAGCAGTACACGGGCAAGACTGATACTTTTGTGAAAGACTCGTACCATTTCATCCGGTTGTTAGAAGATATACGAATACACCCCTCGGAGATCATGGTCAGCTTCGACATCGCATCACTATTCACGAGTGTCCCGGTAGATGAAACTATGAACATTATAAAAACCATAATTCAAGGTTCTGACCTACCTACCGAATACATACATTGCATAGATTACTGTCTAAAAAGCGGTTACTTCATGTGGAGAGGAGAGTATTTTCTTCAAGTGGATGGAGTGGCGATGGGGTCTCCAATAGCTCCAGTGGTAGCTAATATATTCATGGAGTGGTTTGAGAATACGGCGTTAAATGCGGCAGTTGTGAGACCTAGAGTTTGGTTGAGATACGTGGACGACATCTTTGCGGTCATCACTGAGGACGGTTTAGCTGGTTTCGCGGATCATCTGAACCAAGTGCATCGCAACATCGCAGTTACAGTGGAAGAAGAAAGTGATGGAACTTTATCCTTTCTCGATGTACGCGTGATCCGCAGGCCAGATGGAAGTCTCGCACATACAGTGTATCGAAAGCCAACTCATACGGAAAGGTATCTACACGCCAACTCGCATCACCACCCGGCACACTTATCCTCGGTACCCAGAGCATTAATCAACCGAGCTCTAAGAATATGCGACCCTCAATACCTAGATGGTGAGCTAAATCACGTGAGGGGGGTACTTGAGGATAATGGCTACAGCTGGCGACAATGTGGCCGGTGGTGTAAACAGAGTGAACGTAAGCGACCACAAGTAGCGGATCGATCACCGGCTTATTTACCGTTCGTAAAAGGAGTAACGGACAGAATCGGATATCTTTTACGACGGAAATATGATGTCAAGACGATCTTCCGCCCACCAGGTCATCTTAGACAGATGCTGCGTTCACCGAAGGACAAGGACGAGCTGAACGTTCCGGGCGTGTACAGAATACCATGCGACTGTGGCAAGAGCTACGTGGGAGAAACTCGACGCAATATCACGACTAGACTTACGGAACACATAAGGAGCATTAAGAATTCGGACACGACAAGATCCGCCATCGCGGAGCATGCACATCTCGCGGACACAAACCACTTTATCCGTTTTGATAAAGCCTCCGTACTAGCTAGAGAGAAGTTCTTTGTACCTAGAAAAGTACGTGAGGCTATTGAGATAAATAGACACCCCAATTTCAACCGAGATAGTGGATGGACCTTGCCGTCAGCGTGGAAACCGATTCTTAATGCGTCCTCGAAAAAGAAAGTGTCAGTCAGTCTGGAGTGTGACACAGTCAGCATTGTTTGCGACGGTACTTCTGGCGATAGGAGTAGCAGCGATGAAGAACCGACGATGACAACATTCGGGCTATCTCAGGCATCCTCGGTACCGAAAAGGAACAGCCGTTACCGATCTCCGCCGAGTCCGCCCCCACCCCGGCTATCAAGCCGAGCGCAGCGAGCGGCGGCCCGCAGTGAACATCGCGATCTCACCGCGTGACCTCACTCCCGAGGAAGAGCGACTGACTCGCTCGAAACCTAGGTCGAGAAAATTCGACTAAAGGTACGTGAATTACAGCCGGTATATAACAATAATAAACATCTAATGTGTTCCGGCAGCCATCCTTGAGAGTCAGTTCCCATTCTAGGCCTATCGTACTTACCATCTTCGACCGCATCATCACTTACCAACAGGTGAGATAGTGATCAAACGCTAGCCTATAAAGTATTTTTAAAAAAAGTAAAGATTCTGACGAGAACCTCCTCCTTTTTTGTGAAGTCGGTTAAAACAGTCTACCACAAAAGTAACAAATGATTCTACTCAACCTCAAAATAATAACTTGAGTTATGCAGAAACTAGAGGCATCTATTTCACGAAATGCTTGGTTGAATTTCAGGTTTAAGCAATATAATATGCACGCTAACAAGTTTCAATGCACCTCGAGACTTACCGAAATTAATGCATAAGAGAGGGTAGGTGCGCGCAAAAGATGGACGATAATAGTCCCCGAGAGACTAAATTGTTCACGCTAGAATTGGTCTCACAAGAGAAACTGGTACAATAGTCTACTTATAGTCCTATAGATACGTCGCTTTTGTAGACTATACTTACCTATCTACGTCATTTTTTTATATAGACCATGGTAATTGTACAATATTCATTCTGTGCCGCACTTAGGTATGATTTGGGTAGTGTTGAAAGGAAGGTGGCAAAATTGTATACTGAACTAAAGAAGCTATTGATGTGTATGTGTAGAGATCAGGAATGTACCTAACTGGTGTTTGTTTTGTTGTGATACGGGTCTTATAGCACCTTTTTAAACCCCGACGCAAAAAGAAGGGGTGTTATAAGTTCGGCGTGTGTATTTGTGTATGTGTGTCTGTCTGTGTCATGGTAGCGCCCAAGCGGATGTACTGATTTGGATTTAGTTTGTTTTTGTTTGATAGAGTAAAGTGTTCTTAGCTTTGAGTCATGAAAAGCCGTTTAAAAGCTATGAGTTTTTTTTCAACTTTAATTGGTCTGATCAATTCGAAATTTGGTATTCTCTTACTTCAACGACATTGTGGGAACATAGCTTGACCTGATGCTGGGTCATCTCCTGGAATCTGCAGAATACTTAACTTCTCACCAACTTACAGCAGAGATGTCGAGTTTGGGCTCATTGGATTGGTATCAATGAACAGATTATACATACATCAATCGGGGGTTGTTTTACATTTTGAATTATGGTATTGTTAATATAAGAGCATTTAGCTTTTAGAGCAGGATGCACCATGTCGATAATTTTGGTTATCTAACTTCATTTTGAATACGATCCTTCAGAGTGACTTCGAGAAAGACTCTTTAATTATATTTAAATAATTAATTAAAATATTTGAATTAAAATTTAAGGTGTCATATTTCAAGTGATAGATGAAAGGAAAACCAATGAATTCTACAAAAGCCGTCCAATACAGAGTAATTTGAGAGTAGAGGCTAGAGGTAACACAAAGGCCGCAGTAATATCAGGACCGGGATGGGTTGCCCTTTGTTACTCTGTTACCTCTAGCACAGAATAAATAATAGTACCCTCTAGGTGAGAAATTTAGATGAATTTTAGCCGTGTTGAATGTATTTTCATATTACTGCATAAACGGACCCAAGTGCTCTACCAAAGATAATTATAATTTTGATTATACTACGTACGGTAATATCAGGCGGCCCGACGGGCCGAATAATGAATAGTACAAGCTATAACATAAAATGGCTAGCCTGTTGTCCTACTCTAGCAATTAATAGAAGGCAACGCTTCACATCGCGTCGCGTCGCAGCACTTTTCCATCGCTCGAATGCGTTATAAATAAAAGGCATCAATCAGTAACAAAATACCACTCAATTAAAATAAAGAATGGTGATACTCGAATGGAAAATACCTGTAAAATTGGTTAAATGTTTATTGGCGAAATGGGTAAGTTGATATTTTGAATGGCAACAAAAATGTTTTGGGTGCTCAGGAACCCGGATTAACATGTTATTTTGTCGTAACGATACTTCGCACCGTGGCTTTATTGGCAAAGCACCGGAACATGTTATTCCGGAGGTTGCGGGTTCAAGTCCCGTCGGTACGATGAAATTTTGGATTGTGTTTAACAATTTACAAAAACATAAAGTGTGAAACACTTCAAAGAAACATAATATTTAACAAAATGTACTTTATTATTGTATTATTTTGTGGGTAGGTAGGTACCTAAAGTTATTAAGTAAGTACTTAATAGCTTTCACAGAAATCACATTAATAAGTATATAATGTTTTTTATCTGAATAAAAAAAAATCATAAACTCAAACTCAAAACATTGTTTCAGTATCTGGGCACAGAATAATTAATAGTATGATATGGGCAGATTAAAAATCTGCACTTACACACGTCTAATAACATTAAATAGTTCATACCAATAATATAACTTCTAAATAACTATTCTTAATATAAAAAGCATAATTTATTGCTTTGAATTAAAATATTAATGTACCATTCAGTTTTCAACGAATCGTCGAACGTCAAACTATAACTTAAGACAATATAACCAAATATTTATTTTAATATTGTTTTCTTTTTTTGCAAGCTATCCAGTGAAATTAAAGGCCATGGGTAATTACATGTAGATATCCCAAGGTAACGGACACAGTGTAATAACGCGCAAAATGTTAGCAATCAAAACTATACCTATAGATTTAAAGACATAACCCAACCATTTTGCCTCATCGAAGTCGGGTTCTAAAATGATCTCTTGCGTTCAGTGTGCTTTTAAAATATCATCAACTTCTATTAAGTAAAATCAAGTTACTTGTGTATTTGTCTCACAAAAACGCGATGCCATTCGCTTTTTTATAAGTAGCTCAAAAAAAATCTTACATAGAAGGCTTTATAACATATCTATGACAAATTCTTGCACGGAGCCTTTCACACTATCCGCTCGTAAGACCTTTGATGGACAGACTGCCTTTGTGAAGGCAATTTAGTTCCTTTTCACGACAGAAATAGACGATTGACGCGTAAAAAGCTGGACTTTAAGGGCAGTTTAGTTGGAAAAATGATTCTTTCTTGACGCACCAAATAAAAAGAAGTTGACTTTATGTGTGGGACTGGCTCAGAAGATTTCTAAATGTTTAAAAACAAATAAAATTTTTTTATGGTAAAAATTAACAGGACAAGCACGACGCTCGCCTGATGGTAAGCGATCACGTCTACCCATTACAGATACAGCGACATGCAAAATTCTAGCAGACCAGAATCTTGCATGTCACTGCACTGCGCCTGTTACCTTGACACATACAGATGTTGAGTCGCACATGCCCATGTTGCACACGTTGCTATTTCACCCGAAAAACATTCCTATTTCACGACTGAAAATTAATTGGCAAAGTGGTGGTACCGCCCCAGGCGAACTAGCAGAAGTCCTACCACTACAGGCAGTGTAGTAGTACCGCCCCACGCGGACTAGCAGAAGTCCTACCACTACAGGCAGTGTGGTAGTACCGCCCCAGGCGGACTAGCAGAAGTCCTACCACTACATACTTATTCGCATTGTCAAAGTATATTTGAAAAAACATTGTATTTGACAAAGTCTACGCTTGTAGACACTTCTACGCTTTGCGTACGCTTCTACGCTTAGTGAAAATTTCATGTTATCTATCTATTACGGTTTAGAACACAGACACACAGACGCACACGTTAAACTTATACATACCCCCCTTCTTTTTGCGTCGGAGATCAAAACAATTAAAAGCAATTGTTTAAATTTGTGGTAGTCACTATAATTTAAATCACATGGGTGTCACAGTTAAAATAATAACAGTAAAACAAGCCGTGCCGTTTCGAAAACTTCGTCGATTAATTTATATACTACACATTTGCAGCGTAACAAACTGTTCCGATTAGGGTTATCGTACTTGAGGAAGTTGAGGAACTCCGTTCACTCACATTCGGAACCAGGTCTATGTGAGAGGAAGTTAGATCGTTTCCAATTAATTGTGCTGGCTGGATTCGAAATAATTCGAATTAGTCTTAGAATGTGGCAAGGTTGCGGAATGACTTACTTCTGTTTTTGAACTGTGGCTAGTTTTAGGCGGTTTCTTTTTGCGATATGTTTTTATCAACCAATTTCCAATAAGAAGCAGGTTCTCAATTCGTCTGTTTTTTTTGTGTATATACATGTTTAGAATTGACGGAGTAATTGCGGTACGTATGTACCGCAATTACTCCGTCAATTCGACAACAGATTCGAATGATTTTTTTGTAATCGGTAGGGTACGTTTTCGAGGTAGTCCCATTGTAATTTCATTGAGATCTGATAAGTATCTCCAGAGATATGATGATAAACGTCTCAAACTTGCTACTGAAATTGACTCGCGGGGCGTTGAAGTCGGTTGTTTTAGTTTTTACACTATCTTAATTATTTTTAATTTCTTGTAGTAGGGCGGTACTACCACTTTGTCAATAATATGGCTGTGGTATAGAAATGTTTTTCGGTTCGAATGGTAAAGTGTCCACTGAAATTACAGGGCATGTGAGACTTAACATCTTTGTGTGTCAAGGCAACAGGCGCAGTGCAGAAACGCAAAAAAAATCTGTCTATTCAGAATTTTGTATGCTCTTGTATCTGTTCTATGTAAACGTCATCATACATCAACATCATATACCTTATAATATAAACAAAAAATACATTTTGTTTTAAACTCTACATATTAGCAAACGCAGTATGACAATTACTAATAAGTAGGTATTCATATGCACGCATGCATAATACCGAAATTATATATTTGTCAATCAAAAAGTAAAAAATGAATGCAGTTATTTTTTATAAAAACAATTTTGTTTTTTCGCAAAACCTGAATTCCAAACAATCGCAAGCACATGCTGAAATTAACGTTAAATTCTGCTTTAGCAGTGCCACAGTGTAATTACACACATAAATATTAATGCAGTGGCATATCGTTCAAGCCATTTATCACTTAGTCTCGTATGAAATAAGATTTATTATGCCGTAACCACATTTTAATACAGCGCTGACATTGTGGGCTCTGTGGAAGACAGTGATTAAACTTTGATGCAACGATGTCGGCAAATTAGTTGGTCCGACGCCAGAAATTGCAATTTTATATTGTGTTTGGGGTACACAAGAATTTTTATACTCACATTTAAGAATACAAAATTTAAAGAAACTTGTATATAAAAAAAAAGTTATTTCCTATAAGACCGAATTAATGTGCTTTTCAACTTTCAATGTCACAATATCTTTTAATCTTATCTAGTTTTGTCTAAGATAGTATTGATATTTTATTTAAGTATTATTATTATTTTTATAAATACAATTTGTATGTTTTCAAAGTGTGACATTTCAATGTTGATTCTAAAAGTCCAAGGATTAGATATTTTTAAAATGAGCGAAATAACACTGGTCATTTATTAAGAAAAAAATTAAAGTTTCTTTTTTAGATAGTTTTTCACAGATGATTCACATGAAAAACCATTTTGTGTTTTATTATATTCATATCATTTATATACCTTTTACCAAAACACATTTAAGTATGCAAAGATGAAGAAGCTTGTACCTACTCAAAAATGTATTCGTCTATAAAAATTAAGTTTCTTTTAGGTACACCTATAATTCTACGTAGAGTCTGTGCAAAAAGAGAACCGTCGTAGAAATTGAGATCGCGTGTTACTTTACTTTACTTTTTTGATGCGTTGACAGCACTGCTCTGTCATTGCCAGTACGACCAAAAATGCTTGATGCTTAGTAGGTACACTCTTATCGTTATCGGGTGACATGGTAGGTATGTATCTTCTTTCCTTACCTTTGAATGTTTTATCGTAACGCCACGACGGTTCTCTTTTCGCAAAGACTCTACGTAAAATTATACTCTAGACTCTATGGTAAAAATATTTTTCTAAAGCAAGACTTAAGCTACTGTATCTACTTGTACACACGCCACGACATAACCGGAACGCACATCATTCGATAAATATTTACTCGTCATATGCGAAATCTTTATTTGAACTTACGATCTCCCGACATGTGTAATAATAATTTATCGCTTCTGCTGAGCGATGTGGAGGCGCCTTTGTTTATGTGGGAGTGTAAACTCTTCTTTATGGCAAAAGCTATTTCTGTGAGGGGAAGCGAAACTTGCGTATTATCGACACGTCTTCAAAAAAAAAACATATACTTGATAGTTCCTTGGAGGCTCAACAGATGGCTTACAAAATGAACGCAATTGTCTGCCACTGTCCTCCCACCTACCGTTTAAAAGTCAAGCCATTTCTGCCACACGCTAACAGGGTTCTCAAATCGTTGACGCAAGTCGCCAATAGGGCGCAACAAAAAAAAAACAACGGGTTCCACTCCAGGAGTGCCGGCAGAAGTAAAAACTTGAACACGTCATTTTTGAGTATTTTGGAATGACACCACGCGCTAGCGCCCTGCGCTTCGTTGAAGTGATACCCCGCGCAAACACCCTGCGCTCCGCCTTACAAATTTTCAATTAGGACACGTGGCCTGACGCGAGTTTAACATTTTGTACCCATCTCAAGAAAAGTGCACAACAGCGCCTAAAGAAGTTTTCACTTTAAATAAATTGGGTAGCTACTTATATCTTACAGATTTAAAACTAACACATTTGAGATTAAACCAATTAAAACAATTACGTAACTGCTTAACATTTAAATACGTATTACTAACATTTACCTAGTTCATTAGGCTCGTACAACACTCACGTCATATTTACCTCTCCCAACTCAACAATTAGACCAACACAATTACAATCCCAAACAAAAACACCATCAAGTAAACAAGGCTATTTAAATTTTACAATACTACCCGTAGGGAGTCCACGCGTGAAGATATATTACACGATTTTATATTAGCTAACGCACGGTTGGAATATTTGAGAATACATTGTTGTGTTACAAAAGGTTAGATGTTTGGGATTATGGCATGGTTTCTGATGTCAATGATATATAGAAACGTATAGACTAGATTTTCTTCATCTAATTACGTCGCTTATTGAGCGAAGCAAAATATTTGCACCATTCGTTTCCGAAACGAGGCGGTTCGACAGTGAACCGAAGTCTTCGAAATAGCTCACCGGATTAGTAAACTGAAGCGGCAGTGGGCCGGCCATATCACCCGAAGGACTGATTACCGCCGCGTTGGAGTAAACGAGTTCTTGAGTGGAGACTTGGAAGCAAACGTAGTGCAGGACGCCCTCAGACTAAGTGAAGCGATTATCTTAGCAAGGTGGCTGGCAAGAGCTGGATGAGAGTAGCCGAGGATCGTGCTTAATAGCGTGCAATTGGAGAGGCCTGTGGTATTGGTTGATTAACCAAAACATAACTTGCTCATTGTTTTTTATGTTTCTTTTTTTTTTAAAGGTTACTCGCAATGTGGGTTGCACATTACCAGTATTCTTGTTAACCCCTCCAACTAAGCGGAATATGCTAGTGTCTGGAATGGGTTCACGTTATTTTGGGGTGGGGACCGAACTCACGACTTCTCGATCGCCAGTCCGACACCTTATCCATTGGGCTATTGCCGCCTTAAATGGCTATGTGTAACATCGAGGTCCTCTTATAAATTATACGAGTGAAAGTAGCGACAGCCCTAATTTACAATACAGGACCAGTAATAACACGAGATTGAATATACTTTTTATGTGTGCATACGTGAGAGGAGTACGTTTTGCCATATATCGTACGTCATTTTATGCGCACGTGTAAGGGGAGTTATGAGTTTTGCGGTGTACGCTTCAAAATAAAGAAAATTCTACATTGTTGTTTTTTAAGAAACGGGCTGAGATAATGTTTCAAAATACGAAACATATTAAAATAATATCGTAGAGTACTTAAAATCTATAATAAATATATACAATTTCTATCAAACTTGTAACATACACAATATAAATTTTGTATATTATGTTTCTTTAAATGTTCACTTTATATTTTTTGTACATTGTTACACACAACCCAAAATTTCATCGTACTGACGGGACTTGAACCCGCACCTAACACCAAACACAACCGGAAACATGTATCTCATGAGGTGCGGGTTAGAGTCCCGTACCGTCCCGTGTGTAACAATGTGCTAATAGTTAGAAAATCTAATGTGTTCCGGCAGCTATCCTTGAGAGCCAGTTCCCATTCTACGCCTAGCGTGCTTACCATCTTCGACCGCATCATCACTTACCAACAGGTGAGATAGTGGTCAAATGCTAACCTATAAGATATTTAAAAAAAAATCTCATATGGTAATAGTTAAGAAAACGACACAAAATAAATCATGTGTGTAGCAAGAGATCGAGCTATTCGCTAGTGGCCAAGTCACTGGAAAGCTATAGAAGTTCTCCCCAAGGACAAGTACATAATTCATTTAAAACTATGTTAACGTATCATGTATCAAATCAATAAATCAAATATTTACAAATCATAAAATCACGTAAACAAACTCCTCTTCCCAATAAACTCAACTCCAACAAAAACACGTATATATTCACATTGCTTACTGCAATACGTTTCGGAAGCATCACTCTCCCGAAATCAAAACTCAATAACTTCGCATCCTATATAAAAAAGTGACAAAATACATTTGTAAGCTATTTCGTCTGAATTACGAGAGCGCACGGTGAATCAATGATATCATTTGAATAAACATTTAGGTTTTGGCGCTCGATTATGCCACATTATGTCTTTCTGCAGATCGGTCAAAAATAGCACACTGTACATGCGAGCCAGTGACTAAATTTCAAATATATCGCTGCTCCTTACGGCCAGATCGTGAACTACGTACTTATACATTGTAATGACGATGAAATTTGCCATGATTTTGTAAGAAGTTAAGCTTTGATTATTTACCAAAGGAATTTCGTTTTTTGAGTTTTAGACAGCACTAAACATTTTTTGACGACGATTATTACATTCATAATAAAAAAAATGTATGTAGATATAATCTAAGGGCGCGGTAGTGCCAAGGCGAGACAACGGAAGCGTGGATATTGTATCGTGTCATAGGAAAGGCCTATGTCCAATAGTGGAAGAATACCGGCTCTTAATGATGATGATGTAGATCTAAAAACAACCATATTATACTTGTGCTAGGTATAACGCCGCTTTTAAGTAGAGACATCTAGCGAGGCTTAGTGCGTCGGGCGGCCCAGTATGCGATTAGGACAAATGCATGTGGCATGGTTCAAAGAATCAAAGCATTTATTCAGTATGTACGCAGTATTAATATGCGCACATATACACGTCAAAATCATAAAATAAATCATAACTAATGATCAAGTAAACATAGCAAAAGCAGAATTTTAACGCTTTGAATTAGAAAACAAAAGTAATGAACCATTCAGCTGTCATCCAATCGTTTATGTCAGAATATAAAAAAAAAAATTAAGTAAGTTAAAACCAACCATACATGTAACTGTGTGTTTCAGTACTTCAGACAATTTTAATATAACAAAAGTGAAAAAGTGAAACACAACTTAAAGAAACATATACCGATCACAGTACATATCATGATCCGAATGGGACTGATAGTCCGTCTGTCAGCTGCATAATATTGTTAAAATAAAACTAAAAATGGCAAGCCTAGAAAGAAAATCTGCGGACAAAAGGGGAAAACTGAATAGCTGTTGAATCTACCCGCCCGGTTGCCGCGCAAACTATCGCGAACTAATTAAACTTCACACTTTTGTCTCTATCGCACGACGGACCGGGCAGGACGGTGGATGAACCGACGCGCAACGGTTGTAGCGTCTTTAACATAGGCGAAGAACTAGTGTACGAATTTGTCAGAGCTTAAGTACTGTCTCAATATCTACACGTTGCATCGTCCAACCACCGAATTATATTCTGCACTCTCTACATCATATTGTCGAATATCTTGGCTTCGCTCCGATGCTTCGCTTTGATTCAAATATGAATAACAGTCTCCATTATTTACTAAACTGAGTTATGAGAATATTCAACGATATTTGATATTTTTGAAGCGTCATCTATATTATAGTCTTTCAGAAGTTATGTTACTGGGGAATTTAAATCGGAATAATTTGCGCGATTTTCATACATTTTCTCAAGATCTCTATCTATATTAGTAATATTTAAGGTTTCTGACACCCTTAAACTCGTTGGTAAAGTAAAGCATTACAGTACAGACAACGGGTGAACCACATGTGAAGCCTTCGATCTAATTTTAAGGAGGTAGTAGCGCAGTGGGAGAAATGTCAGTTCTGAAGCCAGAGGTAGTGGTTTCAAATGCCCTTCGCGCACTAATGGATTTTACCGTCGAAAAGTTTATGTGCACATTTCATAGCCCCTGGTGAAAAGATCTGTCGGCAAACACCTAATATGTTTCAATGTTTCAGCAGCTGTCCTTAAGAGCCAGTTCCCATTCTAGGCCTAGTGTGCTTACCATCTTCACTTAACAACAGGTGAAGTAGTGGTCAAACGCAAGCCTATAAGAGCCCTCATAGAGCTGTAAACTTAAGTAATATTGGCAATTGTGATATTATTGCTCCTTGTTTATAACACAGCAGCACCCTTACCTAGACCTATATCTCGATTAATTAAATTAGGTAATATGTTCATATTACGTTACCAGTATACAATTATTGTTCTACTGGGCTAATTTACTAATAAAGCTTATAAAGGTAACTTGCCATTGCACTGTCCACCCCGGACACTTGACTAAATCTCCATACAAACTAGCGTTTAACGACCGACACAGTGACACCGACACAGACTCTACACACATGTCGTTTTTCTATACGTGCATTTGTGTGCGTGATGTCTAAGATTGTCGCTCGTAATCACCGTATCACAGATTATATAATAGTTACTTCGTACATACGTACTACGTACTGACCGTTTGAATATTTTTTGTACACTTACCTAAAAAGCTTTTAACACTAAAAATATTAGTCGCTATTTCGTGTTATAAAAATGTTTAAACGTGAAAGTTTTTTTTAAATATTTTACAAATTAAGCGTTATTTACGCACGAGTATATATACATCGTTGTTTCATTTATGAAAATGAATTCTAAAATACGAATATGTAGGCAGGTATACTAATATAATTAAGTGTTTATTATATACCTACGTAATAAGAACCTACGTAAATTTGAACCTCCAGTGTCTACTGGTCCCAACATAAATGTATGAAGTTGATGTTCTTCTCTCCGTGAGTAGTAATTGTTCTATAGTCGTACGCATGTGGCGTCCTTGCTCAGCGCAGCTTCTCGACAGCTCCAAGTTGGTGGCGGGGTGAGGAAGCCCGGAATTGGTGGGGGGAACAGAGTGGCCGTTCTATACGTAGTATTATTATCTTTTCTATGGCACTGTATTGGACCAGACGTAAGCTGTTCATGCTGGCAACATATCAAAGCGCAAATGTATCATACATTGCGGTTTTGATTGACATCAACGAACGTGCATTAGAAACAAAGTCAGCGATGTACAGTGTATAAACTTAAATATAGTTTAGTTTACTTAAATTCATGTCATTATTGACGTTATATACCTGCTATAATTCACGTACCTTTATCGAATTCACTCAACCTGCATTCGACAACATTTGATACAATTGCATCTGACTGAATTCTTTTTGATTTTAATTGAACATTACTAAGTACCTGTGATTTCATAGTTTTTTAACAAACGACACGTCGCAGTGAACAGTTGCCTTTATAAAGCCAGTTTATTGCTATTACGTAACCTGCCTGTTCATTACAGGTTGCTAGAAGCCATTAATTTGATGTTCCTATGTTCCAAATGGAGCACCAACACAATATTATGGCAATCACTGAAATCGATTGTGAAAACAGTATTTAATAGGTGGGTGGGATTTGAACGTATGTACTCGTATTCGTGAATAAATTATTGATTTACTAGCTGCGTTTTGCGATACTGCACGCGAGTTAAAAAGTTATAAGGATAAGGTAAATTACGCTATCATTCGAAATTTAATTGAACCCGCGTAGCCAGCATACTTACTCACAAACTCACATAATTTGACATCGTTTACAAAGCTAAAAAAACCGACTTCAAATTCCGCGCTAGTCATTTTTATTACCAAATTTGAGGTGTATATCTCTATATCTCTGGAGACACGGACACAAATCACATATCTATAAATTTACAATGAGCATTGTTAAATAATAATGTGGCATCTTTTGAACAGAAAATAATTTTGCAAATCCGTCTACAAAAGACTGAATTATGCTCAAACATACATAAAAAAAATATTTAAATCGAAATTGATAACCTAGGTTAAAAATAAATACAATAATAACCTAAGGAAAAAATAAAGAACAGACCCTACGCCTTTTCAAGGACTTTGGCCGGTTTTATATCTCTATGTTAATTGATCTACTCTAAGTATAGAACAAGTACTTAACTAAATTAAACTAATTAAACTATTTTGAATAAACACCCACGATAATGTCCTTTAGAATATTAACGTCATAACATCTATCAAAGAACCACCACTGATTAATTACGAACCGTTTAAAGACAAAATCGAACTAGTTTTGGAGAAAAAGGGCAACATGGATTTACACAAACAAATGTTTACTGCAGCGCCCCCTGGTGAGTTGACACCGTAATACCTATTTAAGAACATGCACAAATTACACCCGAACCCATAACTGATCAAAATCAGACTAGTAGTTTTTGAGAAAAATGCATCAAGAATTTGTACACACAAACAAACATCCTCTCACCCCAAACTCATATAAAGTCTCCCTTCCGTCGTGTGTAAAAAAGTCATTTGATTGATTACCTAGGCGCGATATCCTAAATCTATGGGCGTGACCACAAACCTCGTATTACATTACATCCTAAAGCTACGGACGTGACCATATATCTCGGATAACATTTTACATCCTAAATCTATGGCCGCGATTACAAACGTTGTACGTTGTACGTGTATATTACATCTTATATCTATGGACGCGACCACAGACTTCGTATTAAATTACATCCTAAATCTATGGACTCGACCAAAAACCTCGGTTTACATTAAACCCTATATCTATCGGCGCGACCACAGACTTTGTACTATATTACATCCTGAATCTATGGACGCGACCACAGACCTCGGATCACATTACATCCCAAATCTATGGGCGCAATCACAAACCTTGTACTACATTACATCCTGAATCTATGGACGCGACCACAGACCTCGGATTCCATTACATCCTAAATCTATGGGCGCGATCACAGACCTTGTACTATATTACATCCTGAATCTATGGACGCGACCACATACCTCGGATAACATTACATCCTAAATCTATGGGCGCGATCATAGACTTTGTTCTATATTACATTCTGAATAATAATATATGGACGCGACCACAGACCTCGGATTACATTCTACGCCATCTAGATAATTTTATAATTCGTTAACTTTGAGTATAAATGGATAGAAGTTTGTAGGTCTTTCACACAGAAAAGGCTGAACGGATGTAGATGATAATTGGCATATATACATCACTAGATGTACCCGCGACTTCGTCCGCGTGGAATAGTGTCTATGGGTAGCATTAACTAATAAGACATACGTATCCCAAATACACCGCACCGCACCACGCCACCCCCCCCCCTTCCCCCTCCCCTCACCTCCCCCTAACTTCCACCAACCGTCCCCTCCCCCTCCCCTCCCCCCTGACCTCCCCTCCCCTCCCCTCTCCTCGATTCCCCTGTCCTCCCCTCCTATCCCTCTCCCCTCCCATCCCTCTCCCCTCCCCTCCCCTCCCCCTTCTCCTTTAAATATTGCCTAAATGTATGAGATCCTGCATCGCGCAAACGATATTTTTCGCGATATTGAAACAGATGCACTTGATGCGTGATTGAACATCTCGAAAGTTGAACTCGTTTAAAAACGTTTTCTCTTTATAATATTAGTCTGGAAGTCTGGATTATATATATATGCCAATTGCAATTAGGATACTTTTTAAAGCATTTACAGCGGCGGGCGCAACTAGTCTTTCTGTAATATTAGCCGCAGTGTTCACGGCCAAGCTCCACATATTACCATCACATTTTAAAACCGGAACATATCACGACGTATTGTCGTATTTTAGCATTCAACGCTGGTTATAAACTACCCATACATTGTTAGTTTATAGACGCAGTTCCTTGGAAAGTTAACTCTGCAATATTGTCGGCGACATTAAGTGCCGGGAACAGTAAATCACTGAGTAATGTTTGAGAATATTAATATATACGCTAAATAGATTGGGTAAACTATTAATATTCGGCGCATTGTTGTTTCCGGAGGTGCGTTATGGATTTATTATCGATATTGTATCAGTATAAGTATATTCATTAAGAGGGAACGCGGGGTGCCCTTTTCATACAAATCTATTCCCCCGTTTTCTTCCTGGAAAAATCATAGAGACGAGACATAAAATCTTAAAAAAGAGATTAAGGCTTTTATTTCTTTTTTTAATTGGTTGGTCAAAAAAAGAAAATGATAAGGGCGTAGCTACAGCAGACCTTGATTTTTTTTAGAAACAAAGTTTGCCCTAGGCGTATTTTCCAGGGAGGAAACGGGGGAATACATTTGTATGGAAAACTGCACCCCGCGTTCGCTCTTAATATTAAACGTTATGAGACGAGAATTAGATAAGGATTCAAAATATTTGAGTCAGTTTTCAAAGAAACCTTTAGTTAAGTACTAGTATATACTCGTAGATACGCTACGAGTATATAAAACTACATACTTAAACGATAAAGAACATTCTATACAGAAAGTTGAACTAAAGAAAGTCATAACTGAATGAATTAATGATAACCTTTTATTGTGCACAATATATAGATTACAACACGAAAGGGCTTAAACTAGTACAATAGGCGGTCTTGTCGCCTCTATACCTCTAAGCTTAATTTAATTTGAATTACAATTTAACTCCCTTTAACAATTAGAGTAAATTATACATAGCAATAGTATAGAACTAAGTAAGTGAGTGCGAACTCTCAGTCTAGCTGACCTTTAAGATAAAGAAAAAAGGAAAAAAAGCCCTAAAGTTCAAGTGAACTTTAATGCTTTTTTTAAAACTAGTTATTACATCCCACGTGGAGGTGACTTCACCACAATTTGGGATTAATAACTAGTTTTAGATTTATAGTTATCGTGAGTTTGAATCATGATTATAAAACACCGACTATTATACTCACTACTGTTTGTTGTCGACTTTCTCGACCTAGGTTTCATGCATGTCCGATGCACATCCTCGGGAGTTCATCCTCGCGACGAGCGATCGCGATCTCGCTGCGTGAACTCCCGAGGATGTGCATCGGACATGCATGAAACCTAGGTCGAGACAGTCGACAACAAACAGTAGTGAGTATAATAGTCGGTTATTTATAATCATAATAACTAGTTTATTAGTAACTAGTATTATTTTAAATTCGGTTGAAAATATTCTACAACCAATTTGCAATTTTATTGTTATATGAAGTGAACATCGCGATCTCACCGCGTGACCTCACTCCCGAGGAAGAGCGACTGACTCGCTCGAAACCTAGGTCGAGAAAATTCGACTAAATATACGTGAATTACAGCCGGTATATAACAATAATAATGTTACAAATTCACGAAAATTTTAAAATCAAAACAACCAATCTCTACCAATAAATTATGTAATTACTTGAAACAACGAAACCTGTTTCATACTTGTACAATGTTTTGTTGTGTCTCGTTTTTTAAAAACCCGTTTATACGATTTTCTGGCAAAAATGTTATATCTTTTTTCCAACGAAACGTGTTTTCTGAATAACGAAGATAATTTCGCGTCTTCGATACTTTCATATTGGTGGTTTCAAGTGGACAGAGACGCATTATTCATATTGTAAGAAATAATAGACTAAAATGTACTAAATCCTACTATACCTAACTTGTTTATTATTAGTAGCTAATTAGTGAGACTGAAGGCCGGTCCTGATATAGTTTCAAATAGCTATCTGGTATATTACGCCGTATAAAAGCTGTGAAAAATCTCAGATGTCAGATAAGTTCCTAATAGGGCTATCTAGAACCGGGGAAACTGACCCTTAACATCTTTATGTCTCGTGGTAACAGACGTAATGCAGCGACATTCAAAATTCTGGCTATACAGAATGTTACATGCCGCTGTATCTGTAGTAGGTAGACGTCATCGCTTACCATCAGCTAGGCTATTCTGTAAGCTATCTCGACAGTGGAATCCGCGGTGAGATTTCAATTCCGTATTACGAAATTCAACCGTATTACAAACGTGATACGATTGAATTTCGTAGTACGAAATTCGAATCTCACCGCGGATTCCGCTGTTGAGATAGCTTACAGAATAGCCTAGCAGGCGAGCGTCGTGCTTGCCCTGTTACCTTACTCGTATATCGTAAGAAAAAAAGTAAAAATATTTTTAGGACAATTTTTTTCTAAAGATTTAGTATATTAGTTATAAAGTTAGATAAGAAAAAGTTCTAATGATAACAATACATACTAGCCCAAATTCGACTGTCCTACTACTTGCAATTACGGAGATCCAGTCCCTACTCCCGGCTCCATCATCAGGTCAGCGCGAAGGTACCATATTATTGCATTGTCACCGAAGATACGCAAGTAAACCAAATTTGAGTCCAGAACGTCAGGATGTGGTTATCTTTATCTTCCAAGATTCGACCAACACATACTAACACGGCAAATTAAAAATAAAACCGGCTAAGTCGAGTTAGACTCGCCCACCGAGGCTTCCGTACCAACGTTGGTTAGGATCATTTAAGCTAGACCTCTAAATTGTATGAGCGCTCATATAACTCAGAGGCCTATCTTAATTGGCAAAACGATTTATGTATGGGGGACACCCTTTAATTTTCAACTTTTTTATTTTTTGGAATTTTTCCTTTATTTGTGCTGTAAGACCTTGCTTCTTGCCAAATTTCATGATTCTAGATCAACGGGATGTTGGGGTTTTCGACCCAAAACCTATAGGGTACTTGCGGTTGACCTAGAATTGTCAATTTAGGTCAAAAGCAAGGTCTTACAGCACAAGTAAAGGAAAAATTCCGAACAATAGAAAAAGTTGAAAATTAAGGTAAATTTTGGTACTTACAAGTTTTCGCGAAAGTCTAAATTTGCCCATATCTTTTTATCGTGTTGACTCAGGACCTTGATTTTTATACACCTAATAGGGACTATAGACTTCTGTATCTGGTATACATTTCAACTTGCTAGATCCACCCATTCCTGTGAAAATCGGTGGTGACACACAGAACAGACAGACAGAC
Source organism: Cabera pusaria (assembly GCA_954871355.1). Lineage (NCBI taxonomy): Eukaryota > Metazoa > Arthropoda > Insecta > Lepidoptera > Geometridae > Cabera > Cabera pusaria. Next base: position 5,685,691 of record OX940887.1, read on the forward strand.
AAACAGACAGACAGACAAACAGACAGACAGACAGACAGACAGACAGACAGACAGACAGACAGACAGACAGACAGACAGACAGACAGACAGACAGACAGACATACAGACAGACAGACGGACAAGAAAGTGATCTTATAAGGGTTCCTTTTTTACCTTTTGAGGTACGGAACCCTAAAAAACAATCGGTTGCACTTCGGGAGTGACGGCAGAAGTAAAAACTTGAATATTAACGTTGTGCATTTGGTCTCTCCCTCCGTCTCACGAATTTTCGAGCAGGTCACGTGTCCTGACGCGAGTTTCACATTTTTTACCTATCCCAATAAAGTTCACAACGCCGCTAAAGACGTTTTCACTTCAATAAAAGCGTGTAAAATCAAAATCCTGACACAATTAGGGTGAAATATTTCGACCCGTAAAAAACCGGTGCCACGGTTTCATTATCAAAAAGCGTAATGTTTATTTAAAGCCCTGGAAGTAGGAATATTAAGATACTAACGAGTAACCTTTCCCTCTGAAATTTAACACAGGCTTCCCACAATTTAATATACATTTTATATTTAGGTTTACGCCTCCGCTTCTACTTGCTGAGAAAATTAAGTTTTTGTGTAATAAAGTTTACCTGAACGTAGCCTAGCTCACGGTTTCAATATACCTATGCTTCGTTTGATATGATCAAATATTCTGTTACATATACATACGCAAAGCGGTGGGCAGTGACTGAAAAAGAAGAGCCGAAGATCGGGCTCAGAGGCGCATCTTGGGAGAGGGCTACGTCCAGCAGTGGACTGACAGCGGCTGCTGACGATGATGAAGTCAAAGGAATTATGATAGAACCAAGAAGGTTAGACACTTCGGACGGAGAGATTCCCCGTAAATAGGGCCTGTTTTCTATGTCACTCATACTTAACGTAAGGATCGTCAATAATCTTCTGTCAAACTCTAAATTAACGTGAAGAACAATTTATTCAAACAAATACATATTAATAAATAAATGCTTCATAATTAAGAACTGACAAAAACTTACATTACGTCATTGTAGGTTTACTCCTCAAGATTTTTACTTACAATCTCTATTAACTAAAACCTTCTTGCATAGAAAAAATACGCAAACATTTAATATTCTATGAATTCTAGAAATAGTTTTACACCGAAATTACCAAACCAAAATATCTCAACCATAAGGGTCAACGTACACTGGCGTGTTTACAACGGTATAAGGTAATGAACTAATTTGTCTTGGCCATAATGGAGCCCTTAAATCTGGCCGCGGACGGCAAAATGCTTAGCGGTAACGACGTATTATGGTAAACATAAGGATTTCGGCAAGAAGCGGTTAAGGTCAAATGGTATCGGTATGATAGCGGTATAAAAACATCAGCACAATAACAACATTTAAAATACCTTGTTCATATCTTATCTTATCATATCGTTCATATGGTATGTAATACACACATATCTTGTACGGTATATTTAATTGTCTTGCAATATTTAAGCTCAAGTATCAAGCTACAAACACAGTAAAATTAAGCAAAGTAATTTAAGGTGAATTATGTGCTATTATTTATTCTGTGCTATCGGATAAAAATAAATATGCCTCTCAGAAATAAATTAAAATATGTACGAAAGTGTAATCTATAAAATATTACTTTCAATGTCGAGTTTTAATTATGCTGAACTGTAAACTAAATTGTTGTTACATACATGTATAAATAATTATCATAAGACGGATAGTCTTCCATGATTCCATCCATTCCATCATCTTTACGAAGTGCATCCATTTCGTAAAGATGATAGTTTGGCAGCAATGCTCTGTAATGAGGCCCGCTACTCGAATAAGCTTATTTAGCAACCCCGGCCGAAAAAAGGCAAGATAAGTATATGAGGCGATTTTTGGGATACAATATTCGAGGTTCGCTAGCCATAGTATATGTTTACCTAGATAATTGCGATGATACATTTTTTATCAAACCTTTTTAGTCCAAAAACCTTTCCTTACTCTATATTTGAATAATAAACGGTAAACCAACTGTAATATTTCCTCGTCATAAAACAAAGGATCATATTATAACGCTTTAAGAAGATACCGAATTATAAGGGTAAATCCGTCCCTCCAAGTAACGAGTATTATGTTAAACAAGGATTTTGCTAACAAATTCAAGGGAGAGCATGTGACTATGAGATAGTCATTTGTTTCCTTTTCATGAGCCTTATCCATAAACACACGGTAGAGCGTTTCCGCACTACGTCCGATCCGAATCCGATCGGAATCTGTGAAAATGCGTTCCGGAAACTACTCCAGAAGCACCATATGAATAGTCCTACGACTTTATTTTTATGTTTTTAATATCTTATAGGCTAGCGTTTGACCACTATCTCACCTGTTGGTAAGTGATGATGCGGTCGAAAATGTAAGCACGCTAGGCCTAGAATGGGAACTAGCTCTCAAGGATTGCTGCCGGAACTAACTTGATGGTAATAACTGGCCAGGCGGACACTAGATGTGTCTTACCAACGTGTGGGGTTTGTTGGTTTCTTAACGATGTTTTTCCTTCAACGGCGGGCCACTGTGAGAAGCGCACATAAATGTTTCAATAGAAAAATTCATTGGTGCACAGCGGGGTTTGAACTCGGTACCTCTGGCATCAAAGTCGACTGTTCTACCGATTACGCCACCAATTCCTCAAACTACGTAAAACTAATTGTATGATTTCAGATATCCGATTACTCTCCGTCATCCGTGAATTCCCAATTTTAATTTCCATTTCCATTTTGGCCCCTGAATTGCTTGGATTTGGACCAGGGTATTTACGAATTTGTTCGGAGGTAGTACGAAACGTAGTACGGTAAGTACGGTGGGCAGTGACTGGAAGAGAAAAGCCAGAGATCGGGCTCAGTGGCGCATCTTGGGAGAGGCCTACGTCCAGCAGTGGACTGACACGGGCTGATGATGATGATGATGAGTACAAAAAGCAATATCCAAATTCAGTCCCAGTTTTGTAGATTCAGATTTAAATCGGATTCGGATCGGACGCAGTGCGGAACCGCTCTACTGATGATTTAACTATCGCGAATTCCATCAAATTTTATACAAATATGTCTATTATAGGGGAGAAATGGATAAAATTATTAGATTATTATTTTATTATTGTACGTTCATAATTTTTTTTTTATATTTGAAAACGGGAATTTAACGTGACTTACGCGATGCGATGCGATAACATAGTGATAGACTTATGTTTTAGCTTTATCCGGAAGCTTTCATCAGAATCTCGAGTGCGAGCCGCTCGCCGACGCTTAAGAGGGAACGCAGGGTGCACTTTCAATACAAATGTATTCTACAAAAATTCTACAATTTGTATCTACAAAAAATCAAGGTCTGCTGTAGCTACGCCCCTATCAAGAGTACCAATAGCATCGGTTTGGCTAAGCAGCTGTTATGGTGTTATGTATGGAATATAAATAAATAAATAAAAAATAATTTGCTTATTTTGACCAACCAATTGCAGAAAAGATAAATCGTTCGATATTAGTATTTTAATTATTTAATGTTTATAAATATGGGTACAATAAGGATACAATTTATTTCGACGTTAATATTGCAAGTATTTCCACTAAAGTCGTGGTATTTTCATGATATGGGGACGCAGTAAAAGAGGGTATGCATACATTTATGGTCCTTTGGGACGATCTTATGTTAAAACCTTTTATCATACTAAATATTGCAGATAGTAATGATCTTATATTATGAGTAGATTAACATGTTATACTACTTAAAATATATTACAAATAAAAATATTGCATTGTAATTTCATCAAGATCTGATAAGTATCTCCAGAGATATATCGATAAACGTCTCAAACTTGCAACTGAAACTGACTCGCGTGGCATGGAGGTCGGTTGTTTTAGTTTTTAACCGACTTCAAAAAAAGGAGGAGGTTTCTCAATTCGACCGTATATGTTTTTTTTTATTTTTTTTAATGTTTGTTCGCGGATAACTTCGTCGTATATGAACCGATTTTGATTATTTTTTTTTTTTTGTTGGAAAGGAGATATCTCAAGTGTGGTACCAAGGTAATTTTATCGAGGTCTGATAAGTATCTCCAGAGATATGGAGATAAACACCTCAAAATAGGTACTGAAAATTAATAGCGCGGCATTGAAGTCGTTTTTTTTTAGTTTTTTAAACGATCTTATGAAACTATCTTAATTATTCTAGATGATGACGCTATGAACTAAACTTTCGTAGTTCTGATAATTCGAATTCGGTATCCTCTTACTTCAACGATATTGTAAGAACATGGAAGCATTGACCTGATGTTGGGACATCTCCTGCAATCTGCAAAATACTCAACTCCTCACCAACTTACAGCAGAGATGAAGAGTTTGGGCTTATCGGAATGATCTCAATGAATAGATTGTGGATAGATCTGTCTGGGATGGTTTTAAATTTTGTATTTACGTATTATGCATTATATATAAGATAAAGTGTTAAGGTTTAAAACTTCACAACCAAAACTATAACCTATATATATATACGAGTATATCTCTCTCTCTGATCATCAAAAAACTATAAAGCCATCTCAATCGAACTAAGCCTCTTCAACAAAATAATAACCAACCTCCATAAAAAGTAAAGTATCCATTGTTTACAAAGGACGATAGCACGTAAAAGGGTAGCGTTGAAATACAATGTTATAATATACGTGTATAATACACAGAGAGAACAAAGGGAACGCAACAAGAGGGCAAGGTTTCAAAAACAAAACCACTCTGTGTGCTGAAAAGTTTTATTTGATTTAATTTGACGTGTAATTTTGAAACAGACTTCGCCCGTACTGTCTGTTTGAATTCTTCTGACCGCCAGGGCTCTTGCCGTGTCAATAAATTTTGGTTTAACTTTGTCATGCAGTTATTTTCGCCCTTTGAAGATGGAAGTTTGGCTCTTCCGATTTGTAAAGGTAAAGGTTTAATTTCAAAGTGTGGTTTTCGGGAGTTTTGCTGTTATTTACAATAGATTTTTCAGGTTAAGGCAACTTCTTAAAATTTAAGATGACTAAAAATTTTTTTTTGTATACAAATATACAGCAGTAAACAAGCATGCGGCCCACATGATGGTAAGTGTAATAGAGTCAATACCGGGGCGTTGCCTGCTCTTTTGTAATAGGAATTTGTTAACTCTCCTTTTCAATTAATGTTTGATGTAACTTCTAAGTTATTTTATACATATTACACTATATCAAGACTATCCATATGCAATGACATATCCTTGAACAAGGCCGCCTGATTTGCTACCAAAAAGTAGCTTCGGACAATCAGTTCCATTCGAAATATGATTTGTACTGCAATTAGTCTGCGTTTTATTTATTTATTATGTTTCATTATTTCACAATATTTGGATAAAAATTGTCTGAAGTACTGAAACATGCACTGGGTTGCGGGTGCAAGTAATAGTACGGTTGGCAACCCTACATTAATCAGGGGAATTAAACATGTGTTTTAAGTGTGACGTTCGATGTCTAGATGAAAGCTGAATGGCTCAATACCTTTGTTTTTTTTTGTAAATTCAAAGCAATAAGTTATGTTTCTGTTATATATCTATAATATTTTTATTGAATATGATCTGTTTAATGTAATTTGACGTGTGTAAGTGCAAATTTTTTATTTGCCCATATACTGAATAAATGCTTTGACTTTTGACTTTTGCTTATCACTATCAATGAGAAAATCTGCCGCCAAAACCTATGGGTGTTCCGACTGCACTTAAAAGTCAGAGTATTCTAAACCTAGCAGTAGCAAGTTCACCATCTTCGACCACATCATCGCTTACCACCAGAATTAGTGAATCAAAATGATAATGGGTTCAATATCTTAATTATAATTATAATTTTGTTTACAATATTAATGAGTAAAAATAGTACATTATGGGGTGCAAGTGTGTAATGTTAAGTGAAGGTCTTAAGAGAGCCGAGGACGGTAATCATCAATACACACGTGTATCTTACGACGTTTTTTAACACACTTGTGAAGAAAATAATACTAATTTGATTAATAAATAACTATAATTTCATCAGTGAAAAAGAGTTGTGAAAAATTTGGCATGGCGGGAAAAATTAATTAGTTTTCTTATGCGCGCGCATCTTACAGTGGCGATTGGTCATAGTTTTTTAAAAACGAAGTAACTAAACCAATAAAATTTAAAAAAGAGTTAATAATGCAGTTGTGAATAATAGCAATGAAAAAGTCACAGTTTGATTACAGGTGTCATTATGTATGTGCCTAACTGCAGTGAAATTAGAGCCACTTTATGAGCAAGTGTGTTGAAAAGTATGTTTCCATTTTTAACCGACTTCAAAAAAAGGAGGAGGTTTCTCAATTCAACAGTTTTTTTTTTTTGTTCGCGGATAACTTCGTCGTTTATGAACCGATTTTGATTATTCTTTTTTTGTTCAAAAAGAGATATCCCAAGTGTGGCACCATGGTAATTTTATCGAGGTCTGATAAGTATCTCCAGAGATATTGAGATAAACATCTCAAAATTGGTACTGAAAATGAATAGCGCGGCATTGAAGTCGGTTCTTTTTTAGTTTTTAAACGATATTATTTTTTCTCTGATCAAATGTCTTTTTAAATCTTATATCTAAATAACGGGCGAGTTCAGAATTTTTGTATTCTTAAAGCCAAATAAATAAAAAACCTCAACAGCTGCAACGGCACAGCGGTGCTCATTAACCTCAGGAGGCTGCCTCTTCAATGAGGAGGGGAAAACGCGAAATGTTGCGGACGCTAGGGTTGGTATATATTTATTAACTGTTAAAATATTCTTTCGTAGGTCAACGTATGGCTGTTTGTAAACGAGAGAAACATATTATGATTAAAAGTATACCTAACTCGTGATAAAATAATCACTTATTGTATTATATTGAAGTTCAGCCTGATTTGCCACCAACGAGTAGCTTACCACTATCAAGAAGAAAATCTGCCGCCATAACCTTACAATTTCGGCAGCACGCAGAGCCCTTGAGAGTCAGAGTATTTTAGGGTTACCGTGTTCACCATAATTATTCGACAACTTCATGGCTTATCACCAGGCGACATAGAGATAAAACTCTAGCCTATATGATACAAAAAAAATCAAACTAATATGATATGTCCTACCTAATGTGACCGAACACTGGTGCTTGGACTATTGTCATTAGACGGAAGAGGCGTGGAGCCTATCACACGGGTCTCGAGCCTAGTTTAGGTTCCAGGGGAACCATTTACTATGTTGAATAAAGCCTAATTTTTCTCAATAAATGTATGATTTATTTTTATTTATTTATCTTACCTTTACGCCAACGGTGCAATTTATAAATAATAATATGATAATTCAAATTCCTTCATTTGTAATACAATAAATAGATTGCTGTAGACCCAATAAAAAAAAACATAGATTTGCCAACCCTACAGACTCAACCTAGATGCATTGTTGTTTTTGCAACCACTGAACTGTTTGAGTGTTTAGTTATGAGGTTTATTAAAATGAATGAACAATAATTTACTTAAATTGGCTTAGATATAAACTAAAATAGTTGTAAGCTATCTTCGTATAACAATACGCTTGAAAGTTTGGAGGATTTACATAGTTAAAAGAAAATGTTTTGTTTTATATTTTGTCCTAAAACAGAGGTGGTTCTTATGAGTAGATAGGATAATTTATTGCTAGTTGCAAAAACGTCTAATAGAGGGAGAGAGAGAGAGAGTGAGATAGAGGGAGAAGGAGATACACAGACAGAAATTTGATGATAATATTGGCTGATTGTTTCCTCGAAAGGCGCTCATTTTCCTAGCACATTACTGGTGAAAAGGCACGTTCTTATTCGGGCACTTATCTAAATTCCAACTTTCTATTAGTATACAGGTATAATATCGTTTAAAAAACTAAAAGAACCGACTTCAAATGCCACGCTATTAATTTTCAGTACTAAGTTTGACGTGTTTATCTCCATATCTCTGGAGATACTAATCAGACCTCGATGAAATTACCACGATACTTACACTCGGAATATCTACTTTCCAACAAAAATAGAATAATCAAAATCGGTTCATAAACGACGAAGTTATTAGCGAACAAACAATATATATATATATATATATACGGTCAAATTGAGAAACCTCCTTCTTTTTGAAGTCGTTAAAAAATTTACACAAACCGCCATACACTTATTTAAGATCGTTTAAAAACGCAAAAAGTGCTAGTGTTTTTCAGTGGCAAATTTGAGGTCTTTATATCTCTGGAGATACTCTCCGATCTCGATGAATATACAATAAGACCACCTCAGGTATGCCTACTATCAAAAGAGTAAGTAGGATACAAAAAGATTTTGAAAATCAGTTCAAAGTTGACAGTGAAAGTGGTAAACAAACCAAAAAAAACAAAGTTGACAGTGAAAGTGGTAAACAAACCAAAAAAAACATACAGACACGAACTGATTACCTCCCCCTTTCTGAAATCAGTTAAAACAGTCAAGAGGAAAACTCAATTCAAAATACAGCTTTTAAAGTTGCTTGCGCTAGTAAATGTATTCATATCAAACGTATGAAAAGATTAAGTCCTATTTATCGCTCGCCGGCTCCCAGTTCCATGTACACTGTATAACTTGGTAGAAAATCCTGAAAATGTTAGCGCTCGTTAACTGAAGCCGGCGAGGCGTTAAGTCTAACGCCCTGAATGGACCTACAAGTATAAGCGGGAATTTAATGGTTTAAGAATAAAAGCGACGGAGTTACTGCTTATTATATTGAAATTACTATTAGCTTGTGATTTAATAATGACTTTTTAGTGACGTGAAAGATCATTAAAAAATCCTCCGGAAATCGTTTAGAAATTGTTATACTTACAATTATACTGAGCTGTGGTAAAACTTTGTCTTTTTGCTAAGATTGTATTGATTGGTTTACGACTTATTTTTAGATAACCAATGGATAAACACTTCAAACTTGGTACTCAAAATGACTTACCGATCTCAAGATATCGGCTTTAAATGATTTGATGAGAAAGGTGCAAATGTCTAGAAAATGTTATACTTACAACTTTTAGTATGCTGTGGTAAAACTTTTCTCTGTGCTAAGATTGTATTTTTATTTTTCTTTTTAGAAAATAACTTTATACACAAAACTTGTATTATAGCATCATATGGAGTTACTTTAATTATTAAATACACTCTTAGTTCAAACAATAATTGAGAAATAATTTAGCGTACCTTTGTTACACGCTTTGAGTTTATTTCTTTGGCCGATACTAAAATCACCATAAGAATTTCGTACACAAATAATAACCTTTTTAACGAATCAAAGTATTCGAGTGGAATGTTAACAGCTATATTATGCTTTCAATGGAGTATTTGATTATACAAACGATTCAAGTTGAGACCCACGTAGTTCTCCAATTTAAATCGTTATGTAGGCTGTGTCGGTAGCATAGAGCATAGCAAAATCATCGAGCTAATACAAGGAGGCGCCGCGAAGTATTTGCCTCTATGGAAATACCAACAAAAAAAGGTGCATACCTAATCTATACTAATATTATAAAGAGAGAACATTTGTATTTTTGTATTTTTGTATGTTTGTAATGATTTGGCTCAAAAACTACTGAACCGATTTAAAAAAATTCTTTCACTAATACATAGAATGGACTTTCGGAATGAAAATAGGCTATATATTATCCCGTTTAAATCAAAGGTACATTCGTGGTGACCTAATTTGCAACCTAAATCGGCAAAAAAACGGTCGAAAAAACACGTTTCTTACAAACGCTGCTCAATTGAAAATATATAGAAGAATATTTTCTATGGAAGAGTTATACAACTTAATAAGACCTACAAAAAAGTCCGCGACAGCATATGTCTATCTCTTAAGGTTGACTCACAGCAACCATTTTAATATTAAAATTTTTGTTAAGAAAATATTACATAACTTCCAAGGCTATTTTCAAGTATATAGTATTAATCCTTATCCAAATAATTACGTTAATTAGCTTGGCCACATATTATAGATTAAAATTGTCCTTTACAGTATATAATTCAAATGAAAACTCTAGAAGATATCACGAATTTCACATACACGCATCGCAAAATTAATAAAATATTTGCAGTGAAACCACAGATTAGGTCATAGTTACTACGAAAATATTATTATAAGCTTAGCTATGCTGTAGATCCCCATCGATCACAATCAATTTGAAGTCAATATAGTATAATGATATAATCTATTGTATAAAATAATATTCATCTATATATATAATAATATAATATTTTAAACCACCCCGACTGATCTATGTATAATATTTTCATTAATTCCATTCAAATTTCATTCCAATGAATCTAAACACGACATTTAAAATCTGAGCTGTAAGTTGGTGAGGATTTGAGTATTCTGTAGAGTCCAGGAGATGTCCCAGCATCAGGTCAATGTTCCATGTTTTTACAATATCGTTGAAGAAGAAGATTTTCGAATTGGTCAGACCTATGAAAGTTGATTTCATAGCGCAATTAACTAGAAAAATGCTCATAGTTTTATAACGATTGAACGAATTTTCATGAATCAAAGCTAAGAACACTCTCGATGAAGACATCTATCAAACAAAAAAAAAACGATCAATAATAAAAGCAAAATCGGTTCATCCGGTTAGGTGCTAAGATGCTACAGACAGACACACAGATACACACGTTAAACGTATATTACCTCTACTTTTTGCGTCGGGGAACGCCGCAAGGTTAAGACGGCAGATGTTCTTCTTGGTGGTAAGCTACTTTTTGGTAGATTTAATGATCCCACTACCTCTGTACGAAAACTAATGATTCATGAATGCACATAAAACTTTCATTGGTAGGTATATAGCTAGGATTAGAACCAACGACCGTCGGGTCAGAATCAGGGTAACTATCCTTTACGCCAAAGGGCCGTCCAATATCACTACGTTAGTATTATAAAACAAAGTCCATCACTGCGTCTGTCTGTCTGTTCGCAATAATCTCAATAGCTACTGAACGGATTATCCTGCGGTTTTCACCAATAGCCAGAGTGTTTATGAGGAAGGTGCATAATTCGTTAAGGTTTTGTGTAAATTGGTTGAAATATGACGCTGATTGTTAAATATGTTCATATTTTATATTCGATGCAACAAACTGATGCAAATTTTATAGGCATATTTTTTCTATCCGTGCGAAGCCGGGGCGGGCTGCTAGTGTTACATAAAATGGCTGCCATTCATTGTCCATTTATGACCTTGATTGACAAAACCCCTAGCTGTGGCAGTCATTACTTACTCATCAAGGATTTGTAAAACTTGTTATTTTTACTAGTTCGCAATAATGTATTTAAGTCAATGTAATAAATGTAATGAAATTATTATGTAAGTAATCGAACATTTTGAATTCTGATAATGAAATATTTGTACAATACAAAAAGGTTGATTGTGCTGGTTATTTACATAAGTTTGTATCATTGTACCACAATCTGACAAATAAATAAATTGAATTGAATTGAATGGATAATACATGGCAGCCATTTTATGTAACATTATGACATTAGGTATACACCTTATTTTTGTAGGTATTTCCAGTCCATATATCTATTAACTAGACTATCAAATTTAGGATGACAATTTTGACAGCTCACAGTATGGGTGAGGTAGTATATACTCGTTAATGATTCTGTTTGATTATCGATTATTCTTATTGAACTTACAATCGATAGTTGCATGGGTACTGTAGATACTGTATAATATCGTTTAAAAACTAAAAAACAACCGACTTCAATGCCGCGCTATTCATTTTCAGTACCAATTTTGAGATGTTTATCTCAATATCTCTGGAGATACTTATCATACCTCGATAAAATTACCATGGTACCACACTTGGGATATCTCCTTTCGAACAAAAAAAGAATAATCGAAATCGGTTCATAAACAACGAAGTTATCCGCGAACAAACATAAAAAAAAAAAAATATATATATATACGGTCGAATTGAGAAACCTCCTCCTTTTTTTGAAGTCGGTTAATAAAAACAGAGCCCGGCAGAAAAAATAATGCACATTGAGCAAAAAGTGGGAGATAATCGGCGAGTATCGGCTTCGTGGAGCAGCGTCTAGAAGTGCATTATTAAACGCACGGTAGTTTGTAATTTTTAGGGTTCCGTAGCCGAATGGCAAAAAACGGAACCCTTATAGATTCGCCATGTCTGTCTGTCTGTCCGTCCGTATGTTACAGCCATTTTATTCCGAAACTATTTGGACTACAGAATTGAAACTTATTAGGTGGATGTATTCTGTGAACCGCTTTCCGATTTTTATACAAAAATAAAAAATATAAAAGTTTAAGGGGGGGCATCCCATACATGGAACTGAAACAAAAAAAAAATTGTTTTGTTCAAACCTATACGTTTGGGGTGTCTATGAATAGGTATCTAAAAATTACATTGAGGTTCCTATAATAATTTTTTCTCAAAGTCAATCATTTAAAAGATAGGCGCGTCTAAAGTGCTAAAATGTGTGCCTCCCCCCCTCTAACTTTTAAATTAAGGGAGTGAAAAATGTAGAAAAAATATATTCTGTAGATCTCAACAAAAACTTTCAACGACAATTGGTTTGAACGAGATACAGTCAGCTGTTTTTAAATTATACCGACCGCAAAGATAACTTTATTTTTAACCGACGAAAAAAAACGGAGGAGGTTATCAAGTCGACGTGTATATATATATTTTTTTTTATGTATGACCACGCATAACTTTTTACAGAGTAGTCTGATTTCGATAATTCTTTTTTTATTGGAAAGGATATACCCCCAAGGGGACGATTATAGATTATATTATAGGACCCCAAGGGGGTCCCATTTAAATTTTTACGAAATCGGTCGAGCCGTTTTGAATAAATCAACAAATATGATGGATAAAAGTATCATTATTTTGATGATTTTATCATATCATCAACTTATGTCAACAAACACTTGAAAAAACAAAGAGCCAAAAATCGGGCTCAGTTGCGTGTCTTGAGAGAGGCATATGTCCAGCAGTGGACCGATACCGGCTGATTATGATCATGATGATATTTTACAGGTGGTACCATTTAAATTTCATCGAGGTATGTTCAGTATCTCCAGAGATATGAAGATAACCACCTCAAACTTAGTATTGAAATTGACAAGCGTGACATTGGATGTCGGTTTTTTTAGTTTTTTAAGTGATCTTAAAATATTTTTATGATTATTATATATATGATAAATGTTCTATATAACGTTTGTCTAGGCCAGGGGTAAGCAATGACGCCTGCTTTTAACATAGTAGATAATGGCCTCAAAAAATTATAAAATAAATACAATACAATACAATACAATAACTCTTTAATGATCACCAGAAAAAAAAACACAACTTAAAGTAATACAACTATACTATGGTAATACAATCTGCGGTCTTATCGCTAAGAGCGATCTCTTCCAGACAACCTTAGGATGGACTGGAGTAAAATTAAAGAATGGACGGCGGTGCACAATAAAAAAAAATCTGCTAAATCTACTTACAATCTAATTCGGATTCTAATACATATATAGGCATAATAAAAATATACTAATATATATAGGTATAGTATTACTAAACGGAAAATAAGACAGATCGATAGCTTTTATTTGACAGTGGATAGAAAATAATTCTTTACAAATTACACAATTAGAAAATAATATTTTTAAATATAGGCAAAGATTTTGCACGTCTGTTATCTAAAGGCAGAGAATTCCATAAACGTATGGCTTGTACAGTGAACGATTTATCATAGTATTGGGAAGAGTGAAGAGGCATTTGAAGTTCAAGAGTTTCAGATGAGCGCAAGAAGAGAGAATGTGAAAGATATTGGAAGGTGAAGCGTGAAGCGCGAAAATAAAACTTTTTGACAAAAAATTAAACCGCCGAAAAATCTGAAAAGCAAAAATTAAGGAAACTTTTTATTTAACCTTAATAACGAAGTTCTTAAACTACTGTTTGTATACCATTGTATATATTTTTGTAATTGTTTTGAGTTTTTAACTAAACATTATAACTAAGTTCTCAAACTAATGTAAGTATGTATACCTAAGTAATTTTGAGTCGGCGCCAAACAATCAATAAGCAAAGATCACTAAATAACCTCTTAAATATAAAAAAAATATCAAATCAAATTAACAATGCAACGTAAAATCTCCAGCTATGAACATAAACATTCAAAAAAATGCGCTTCCACACGACCCACAAACTAAATAGAGATGCACGACTTTATTGATTTACTTATTTTTTGCTTTTCAGTTTTTTCGGCGGTTTAATTTTTTGTTAAAAAGTTTTATCATACAAACACTATGAAAAACAAAGTTATTTTTGTAGTTACGAAAAATCATAGTTATAGAATACTCTACTGTGTTACGGAACCCTACGAGTGCGAGTCCGACTTGCACTTGGCCAGTTTATTTTATTTACAAATAATTGCTTGATAGATATTTATAGAGCAAATCACCTTTAATATTTACACAAAATATTATAGTTCATCATCATCATCAACAGCCAGTATTCGTCCACTGCTGGACATAGGCCTCTCCTATGGCACAACACTGAGCTCGAACCTCAGCTTCCAATGTTTCCAACCGCTGCCAGCCGGCTTCCGTATATCATCGCTCTACCTAGCTGGAGGGCGTCCTACGCTTCGATTACCGAGCCGTGGTCTTCGTCGTGACTCTAGAACGCTTCTACCCCAACGTTAATCGGTTCTACGACAGATATCACCAGTTCTCTGTCGGATTCAATTTAATTTATAATTCGATCTTTTAGAGATACTCCGAGCATATAATAGTTACCTGAATAAAAGTTATTATAGATTCGATTTATTTTATTTCAAACCAATAATTATCGATAGTCTGTGGTTATGCGTGGCACTCTACTAAGTGAGCCTTACATGTCAATGAAGTACGGCATTATTCATGGAGACTATGGCATTATTGTGTGTAGTAAGTACATTTTTTTGGGTGAAAAATACGAACCTACAAGAGCGTGGGTTATAAAATTTATCATCCTAAATTTGACAAGGTTTATTTATGTATATTTTTGAAATCGTTAAGCATTTTCAACACGATATTTCTTGATAGAAAATAAAGCTACCTTTTTTAGTGTACAAGTTGTCATAAACTGAAAAACTAGTTGTACTTTATCAATAGAACTTAGATCAGATGTCCGCTGCTTCTTCTTACCATCATCTAATTCCAGACAAGCACGATCTAGACCCCATCATTACTTAACATCAGGCGATGTAGTGACCAACAAAAGCTTGACAATCATTTGATATAAAGAGAAAAAAGAATTTTAATTTATCCAACCATTCAGAAGTTCCATATGAGAGTAACAAACACCATAACTCATACAGTCCCATTCCGAGAACTAATAAAAAGCAAAGTTTTATTACAACAGCCAGCTGTGAAGAAAACAAATTTTGCACTGCCTATAACAGAACTTGGTACAAACAAACGCACGTATAAAATCTGTGTATAAAATCAAGGATATTGGAGTGCGGCTACTGATGACATTTGCATAATCTGATCATCTGGGTAAATAGGAAAATTAGTTAAACTAATATTGAGAATGTAAGTTGTTCTCCTACTAAAAGTTAAAGTGATATAATAGCGAAAGTTATTCATTATCAGCCAATTTCCGTCCACTGTTGGACATAGGCCTCTCCTTTGGCACGCCACTGAGCTCGATCTTCTGCTATTAACTACCAACCGCTGCCAGCCAGCTTGCGTATATATATCATCGCTCCACCTAGCTTAAGGGCGCCATAAACTATGTCAGCGAAGCCGTGGTCTCCACTACAGAACTCGTCCACTCCAACTGTGCGAAAGTTAGTCAGTTGTAATGAAGAGGCTGATACACTAGGCTATCTCTTATCTCGAAAAACTACGCAAAATATTTGCGTGCAGCAGAAGTACTGGCTCAGACACATGCTAATATATTCTTGTTTGCGGTATAATCGAATTATTTAAAAAAATATAAGCCTCATTGGCCTCATCATCATACACATCAGCCTATACTAGTCCACTGCTGGATATAGGCTTCTCCAATAGTACGTCACTGAGCACGATTCTCGGCTACTCTCATCCAGCTCTTGCTGTACTATAGGGGTAAAGGCCCTGATGAAATGATGATCATGAAAGGGTGGCCTCTCATGCAGGTCTCAGGATTTTAGACTACCCTATACCAATCTGTCGCGTGTGAGACCAGATTGTCCTGTCATCTTCGTCAAGGTCTGCCGCGGAGCCTTCGGCTTTAATTGGGCTTCCAGTCAGTTTAGGTTCATGTGATTTGTTCAAAACTAATGCCACAATTTTTATACGTATCTATACCTAGACGAACTTACACAGGATTGTAAGTTTCATATTAGTAATATTGTGAATCTGTACCACTTAACTTACATTATCTATGGTTACTTATGGTAGTCTGTAATAATTTAACGGAAACACTATGGAGGTAGGAAATACATATAAACAAGGAGGCGCCGCGATATACTTGCCTGTATGGAAATAACTTAAAAATGAACTGGCCAAGTGCAAGTCGGACTCGCACTAGTAGGGTTCCGTACCACACTACAGTATTTTATAAGATCGAGCAAAAAATACCACTATTATTTTTCGCCAGGTAAAAATAATAATGAATAAAGATTTTATTTCTTATAACGCCATCTAACGTCTAACAAAGGTGTTAGGGATCGACATTTCAATATAACGCCATCTATGGGACGTTTACCTAACTAAGCGTTCATAGATGGCGTGAAATGCCGAAAAAAACACGTTTCTTGTATGGGGACCCTCTATTACTTTAAACTTTATTCTGTTTTTAGTATTTGTTGTTATAGCAAATAAAAAACTTAAAAACTTGCGAAAACTTGTAAATAGTGATTAGACATTATTTAGATTATTTTTACCTCTAAGTACCACTGTAAGTTTTCCGAATAAAATAAAATAAAATAAAATAGCGGCAACAGAAATACATCATCTGTGAAAATTTCAACTGTCTAACTATCACCGTTCATGAGATACAGCGTGGTGACAGACGGACAGACAGACAGACAGACAGACAGACAGACAGACAGACAGACAGACAGCGGAGTCTTAGTAATAGGGTCCCGTTTTACCCTTTGGGTACGGAACCCTAAAAAAGGTGGATACCTAAACGTCATTATGGATCTTTTTGTAGGTAATTTGATGTTCATATATATCTAAATGTGAAACAACCTAGGATGATGGATTATAATGGATGGCGTCAAAACTTTGGCAACATGTCCATTTTCTGTTTGTGTTAGTGTCTAGAACTGCTAGAGTATGCGTGAGTAGGGAAGTGATCACTAGTGTAGAACATATCGATAAAAAGGTGAAAAATTTAGAAAACTAAAACTTATGTAAAAAGAAAACAATTTATGTGATAAAATACGTAGTTAATTTTATTATAAAAACTCACGTTCATTTTAAACTTATAGATTTAAAAACGGGAATTTAACGTGACTTACGCGATGTCGATATAGCGTACATATGTTTCGGCCTCATCCGGAGGCCTTCTTCAGGATCTTGAGTGCGGGGCGCTCGTCGACGCGTCGCACCTCGCACTGCGGGCCGCTGCTCGTGCAGCGCGGGCGGATGGAGCGGGCGGCGGCGGCGGCGGTGGTGGTGTTGGTGGGGGGTAATGATGCGGTGTACATAGTGGAGGCGCGGGATTAGGTTGGAGGGCTTCGTCTTCATCACTGCTGTTTACTTCAGACGAGACCTCATCCAACCGGCAGACGGAACTCACGGTGTCCTCCTCACTGTTGCCACTGGTGACGTGCTTTCCATGAAGAACGGTTTTCCACGTATTTGACAGGTACCACCCTCTGTCTCTGTTGAAGTTACGACGACGACTGATCTCAATGGCTTCTCGGATTTTGCGGGGTACAAAGTACTTTTCACGCGCCAAAATCCGTGCTTTGTCAAATCTGATGTAGTGCGTCGTCCCAGATGTGAGAGCGTGCTCTGTAACCGCCGAGCTACCGCTGTCCACGTTCTTCATGGAAGCAATGTGTTCTTTGAGTCTTGTGGACACGTTTCTTCTGGTCTCGCCTACGTAGCTTGCACCACAGTCGCAAGGAACGACGTAGACCCCAGGAGCTCCTAGGGGATCCTTATCCTTTGGAGAGCGCAACAATTGCCTGACACGTGAGGGGGGGCGGAATATCGTCTTGATGCTATATCTTCGGCGTAACAAGTGTCCAATTTTGTCCGTGACCCCCTTGACGTATGGTAGGTACGTTGCTGCTCTCTCAACCGATGTTATTCGGCACTTTGTGGAGTTGTTCGCAATCCGATTACTCTGCTTCCAGCTGTATCCGTTTGCCTCTAACACCGCCTTCACATGCGCGAGTTCCGTATTAGTAAAATAAAGTTGATGTTAGATTTAACGATTATTTTTATTTTTAAGACCTAATGTTTGTTAGAGAAACTTTATCCTGAATATTAATACTACCGATTAGTATATTAAAATAAAGAGTGTTTATTTTTTTTAAATTTAGTTGGTTCGAGTCCCGGGCGAAGCAAGCGAGTTTAAAAAATCTTTTAATGCAGATTTGTTTCTTTTCAAAAATAAAGGAATGTCTCCTTTAAGTAAAATGAGCTAGCTTAAGGATTTAAAGTAGTTTCCCTCCAGGGCCTGAGTTTAATTTCCACACTGTATATATTTTTTTCATTATAAATTATAAGTAATATCCGTGGGAAATTTTTACAAAAATGCTTTTTCAGCGGAAACCTACGTCATAACAACTATCTGCATTTTAAATTTCAGCGCAATCCGAAACAATATTGATTTTCAGACTTTGTTACCCCACTTCACCCTCTTAGGGTGGCATTTTGAAAAAGCCTGAAACTCGTATTTACTTATTTATTTACAGAAGTACGGTTTGCGTGAAGGTCGAATAAAATGACTATCCAAACTTTGAACCCCCGTTTCATCCCCTTAAAGAGTGAATTTCGAAAAATCTTTTCTTAACGGATACTTATGTTAAAACAACTGAATGCCAAATTTAAGCGCAACCCGAAACAATATTGGTTTTCAGACTTTGTTACCTCATTTCACTCTTTTAGGGGTGGAATTTTGAAAAAGCCTGAAACACGTATTTACATATTTTTTTACTGAAGCACTTGTATGAAGTTTCGAATAGAAAAGACTATCTAATCTTGTTTATCCGTACAAACTTTGAACCTCCATTTCACCCCCTAACGGGGTGGATTTTGAAAAATCCTTTCTTAGTACACCCTTGCGTACTAAGACAAATATACTCTTTAAATTTCAAGTCTCTACGACCAGCGGTTTAGGCTGTGCGTTGTCTATCAGGCAGTCAGTATGTCAGGACAAAGATTCTTATAGTATTAGATAAGTTATTATATAAAATTACGCGCTTCGCAAATAATAAAAAAAATGCAGTGAAACCACAAATTAGGCCATACTTACTTTGTAAACATTAATCAGATTTTTAATTGTAAAAGGTAACAGGACAAGCACGACTCTCACTTGATGGTAAGCGATGACGTCTACCTATTACAGATACAGCGATACAGGAAAATTCTGGCAGTCCAGAATTTAGCATGTCACTCCACTGCGCCTGTTACCTTGAGACATAAAGATGTTAAGTTTCACATGCCCCGTAATTTCACTGGACACCTTGCCATTTCAACCGAAAAACATTCCTATGAAAATTAATTGGCAAAGTGGTCGGCCCAGGCGGACTAGCAGAAGTCCTACCACTACAGAAAAATTAGCTCATTTTTTTGTAAATGCTAACGATATAAGGTAATTTGATGTCAATATAGTATGATCTATTGTATCATCAACATCATCAGCCAGTGTCAGTCCACTGCTGGACTGTAGGCCTCTCCCAAGATGCGCCACTGAGCCCGATTTTCAGATCTTTTTTTCCAATCACTGCCCACCGCATTGCGTATGCCGTCGCTCTTCACTCTCCAAAACTCAAAATTTGAAATCACCCCGACTGATCTATGTATAATCTATAATGAAAATAAAAATATTCCAATGAGTCTGAACACGACATCTCACCTGTAAGTTGGCGAGGAGTTGAGTATTCAGCAGATTCTAGAAGATGTCCCAGCATCATGTCAATGCTTCAGTGTCCTTTGTCGGTAAAGAAAAGGATACCGAATTTCGAATTAATCACTATGAAAGTTGATTTCATAGCGCCATCAACTAGAAAAATGCTCATAGTTTTACAACGGCTAAACAGATTTTCATGAATCAGAGCTAATAACACTTTCGATTAAAACACTTTCAAAACCGTTTCATCATCCTTCATTGCTCGCAGAGGAAGATTATAGGAAGACTTACAGGAAGATTTTCTATCTTGACTCCACTAGCTTCTATTCTTATTGTTATATACCGGCTGTAATTCACGTACCATTAGTCGAATTTTTTTCGACCTGGGTTTCGAGCGAGTCAGTCGCTCTTCCTCGGGAGTGAGGTCACGCGGTGAGATCGCGATGTTCACCAGTAAATTCGACTAAAGGTACGTATATTACAGCCGGTATATAACAATAATAATGTTACAAATTCACGATAATTTTAAAATCAAAATAACTTCTATTCTTTTCCGTTTCCTCGGTGTCAGTTACAGCTTGATTTTTTTTTTTTTTTTTAAAAGATTACTCGCAATGTGGGTTGCACATTACTAGTATTCTTGTTAATCCCTCCAACTAAGCTAAAATATGCTTGTGTCTGGAGTGGATTCACGTCAATAGTGCAATGCGTGGGATGGGGATCGAACTCACGACCTCTCGATCGCCAGTCCGACACCCTATCCATTGGGCTATTGCCGCCTTAAATTTGATTGATAATCTAGTAGGTACAAAATTGATTTATCAAAATGTTTAGAACAAAGTCTGAAGTGTTTCGTTGGATCCTAATTTTCACGCCTTACTGCCTTTATCCACTTGATTGGATTTTCGGACATTTTGGAAACCTACAACAAAATGATATAATATATTAATGTGGTAAACTGTCACACATTCTTCATAAAAATATAAATAATAGATTTATCATAAGTAATAATAGATTGAATACGAGTAAGTATAAGTGCTGATAATATAATTAGGTACCTAGTTACTACTAATTTTGCGCGACATTACTTTGATCACTTTTTATAATATTTTAAGATCATTCACAAAACGAAAAAACCAACTTCAAATGCCACGCTATCCATTTTCAGTATAAAGTTAAAGTTGGAGGTGTTTATGTCCATATCTCTGGAGATACTTATCAGATTTCAAAAAATGTACAATGGGACCAAAAGGGCAGAATAAACTCTCGAAAAAAAAATTCCAATCCGGTTAAGAACTTACGGAGTTATGAGATAACAAACATAAAAAAGGCGAACTGAGAACCTCATCTTTTTAATGTGAAGTCGGTTAAAAATATTCAAATTTCGTTCTAAGCAAGGCCATAAGCTAACCGTTCCATCCTTCATATTAATATAAAATAAAAATAAAAATCTTCATATTATAAATCCACTAGCTGGGTCCCGCGGCTTTGTCCGCGTTTAATGACAGCGGCAACATGCGCGTGGGCTGTGCGCGGTAGACAACATTGCATAATTTGCACATTAACCTTCCCTATTTGAATCAGATATTGTTCCCTATTTCATTAGCTTCAATTTTTATTTCGCGGAACTTTATTTTATTCTAAAATAAAAGTAGCCAATTTACTTGGTAGTTAATATTTTAACATCAGCATTCTGCTAGTGAAAGTCCCGTTAAATTGGTCCAGTCATTTCAGAGATAAACCGGAACAAACAGACAGACAGACAAACATTTAAAATTTTGTTTTTATGTAAGTATCGTATATTCTTTCGTATGCATTTAGTGAAAAGCTGTTAATTTGGAATTACAAACAGAAACTTCAATGTTTTTATATGTATAGATTTAGTGTAAAATGTATTTAAACGATTTATATATTTGAAGTTTTAAGTGTAATATTATAATATTACACTTAAAGGAATTTATATATTCCTTTTTATAAGGGTATCGACTATATTTATCGACAAAGTTTTGGAGGGTTCTCGTACATCACTAGCCGGGCGGCGTAAAATAATGTTTGTTATTTACATAAATTAAAGCTTTCAAATGATAACCATTTACCACCTCGGTAGTTATATGACGAAAAAGATGTATATAATGTAAGCAAAATAAATATTTTGATTCAAAAAGTGGTTATATATGAGAATAAATGCCCACAAAGACTTACGTGTGAAATGATAATTCTGGATCTTTTACGCCTCCTTTAGTTGTTCTTGATGGATAAAACACAGCACAACACGACAAAATTTAACCATGTAACAGGGTTTCAGTCTTTAAAGCTATGTTTCTATTTAATTTTTAATTTATAAGTATGATGCGTCGCTATATTATGGCCTGCTAGCCGGTCAAAAATGGACACGATCACCCATGCGCGAGGTTGTCAATTTGATATTAGCTTTCTCGTTTACTCTTATCTCGCGATCCCTGTAATAGAAAGGGTAGGACAATGTGTTGATAGAATGAAAGTCGATGTGACAACGTCACATGGCTGACATGGCTCCATCCATTGTAATCCATCATCCTAGGAAACAACGAGTGCAAACGTCAAATATAAGTAAGATATTATTAATCACTGTCACTGTCACTATCCACTTATTATGTTCAAGCAATATTAACACCATTATACCGCCACATATATATTTCAGATATTCCTTTAAACACCAAGGTTGTCTGGAAGAGATCGCTTTAAGCGATAAGACCGCCTATTGGTACACTGTTTGTTAGAAACTAATTTTTTCTCATGTTTAACTTTTAAGGTGTTCAATAAAGTCTATCTATCTATCCGTGCTCGCAAACAACAAACAGTGGTGAAAGTTTAGTGAGTCGAAATAAGTCTGTGAAAATCCAGATCGTCAAGTTTTATTTCTGAGATTAGGATCAAGATTTTATAATCTACGATCAAATAAGGAACATGCTTATCCGATCACTAATATAATATACCCTCATTTAGATAATTTTTTCCCCTAAACGTTTGAATAATAATACACTCAAGCCCTTACACCCTGCGGATATTGGCGCAGATAATCGGTCCACATTTTTCATCATTATTACAAACCTTCGCGAATAAGAATAAAACGATGTTACATAATTCAGTATCCGGGAAAACATTCCCGGAAGGGTGATAATCGTTTTTTTTGCATTATTTTTTATCACCCTCGTTATGAGCACTTACAAGTCTGGTGGGAAAGCTTTTGGATTGATAAGAGCTTCATTTACATAACTGCATTTAATATATGCAATAATAATCTGTATTCAATTTTCACCTGAGTGGGTATGTTGAGCCGAAGATCGGGCCCAGTGGCATGACTTGGGAGAGGCCTATGTCCAGCAGTGGACTGATACCGGCTGATTATGATGATGATGATGATGGGTATGTTGATAAGGCATGCTTTGCTGTTATAACTTTTAAGTGTACGATTCATGTTATCAGTTGACTGCGCATATCTTTCTGAACTGAAGAAAACGTGTAACATAATTAAGATAGTTTAAAAACTAAAACAACCGACTTCAATGCCCCGCGAGTCAATTTCAGTAGCAAGTTTGAGACGTTTATCGTCATATCTCTGGAGATACTAATCAGATATCAATAAAATTACAATGGGACCACCTCGGAAACGTACCCTACCAATAATAATATCGTTTAAAAACTAAAAAAGAACCGACTTCAATGTTCATTTTCAGTACCAATTTTGAGATGTTTATCTCAATATCTAAGAAAAAAAAAAAAAAAAAAAAAAAATATATATACGGTCGAATTGAGAAACCTCCTCCTTTTTTTGAAGTCGGTTAACAAAAAGAATCATTCGAATCACGTAACATACACACAGAAAAAAAAACATACAGACGAATTGAGAACCTCCTTTTTGGAAGTCGGTTGAAAAGTTGGAGTTTACCAACTGACTGTTTAAACTGATGTTAAACCATGCACTTTGGTTTAAGTAAAGGGGTAACTGGCAATAAACAGTTACGAGTAGCATCGTGGTTTAAGCCAGAGTAGACGGTTAAACTTTGGAATATATATGGATATATGAAATATGTCATATATATATCCAACTTCTTTTACAATGTTTCTTCCACAACAAAGTCAATTTACGCATTCTTTGCTCTTCCTCTTCCTCTATTATATTACTTACCATCTTTAATTAATAATATCTATTAATAATAACTAACAGCTGATAAAACATACACATAATAACCCTAATAAATGAACTAAAGAACCATTTACAACAACCAAAACTCGAAGCACATAAATACATAGAAACTTTTGTAAAAACCTCTCGGCGTATTCGATATTAGAAATGATAAATAGCTACAAAATCGCTTTCACGAACCGGATTCTACCCGTTTTACCTGAAAGAAATGTTGCACGAGTTTTGTGAATGCTGTGAAAAACTCGTACGGGTGGAAGCCTGCAAGACTCTTTAATGGCATGTTATGAAAATGTATGAAGTTGAATAATTTACGGAACTCTAAATATTTTTAACTCTTTGACGTTAAACTACTTTTATGAAATACGAGTACTCTTTTCGTACTAGCTAGTTTTTCGTGGTTATATTATCACTGCAAAAAATGTGTGTAAAATATGTGCTGTTGTTGAATTTTCGCGCAGAAAAATGTCAAAGGTATAGTTAGGAATGTCAAAAAGACGTTACTAGTAACTATCATAATTCAATGCACTAAAACAACATTACATTTTTCTGTTAATTATAAACGCGCCACCGATTTATGGTGGATATATAATTTACCCGAACGAAACGATTTGCTTCAACGTTCATCATACGAACCGCCAAGGAATGCAACACCCTGCCTGAGTCTGTGTTTCCGGTTAAGTACAATATGGGAGTCTTTAAATCGCGAGTGAATAGGTATTTTCTGGGTAAGCACGTTCCATCATCGATCGCATCATCACTTAACACCAGGTGAGATAGTGATCAAGTACCCAGTTCGGTGTAAAAAAAAAAACAATTTAAATGAAAACCCTAAAACAACTGCATACTTTAAATTAAATTCAAACTATTACTACAATATAAACGACTACTAGAACTATGCATTTTTAAAGACTATATTTTATAATTCTGCTGGTAGACTACAAAAAAAAGCTGACGACATTACCTTTTTGAATGGCAAGACTAATTTGTTGCCTGAGGTAAACGCCAGGCTCTTTGGTTGTGGGTGACATCTATCAGTCGTCTGGATAGCTCCTTATTTTAAAAGATTTTATTAAATTCGAATAGGATTGAACATTTGCGAACAAATCCCACTTCAGCAGGGATCAGCTAAATATAGGCCGCCCAAACTTCGCCGGACAAAAACATTTAGGAGAATTAGTGACCTTGAAAACTTAAAAACTTTTAACTACTCTAGAAAAATATGACAAAAATCCGCATGACTAAAAAAAATAAGACCATTTCTAGTCTATAACTTAGTAACAAAATCTCCTGTCAGTTTAACTTTAGCCGAGGAGACCGATCTTAACTTGTAACAGTTTGTGTTTGCATTATGCTCAAGACGTAACGCTTGTTCGCTCCTTTCGCTCAATTCTCTCCACAGATTACCGCCAATTAGATATCGCATATCAACACCAATATTATAAATGCGAAAGTCAGTTAGTAGGTATATTTGTTTGTTTGGGAATTTTTCACGGTTAAACGGCTGGACCGATTTAGCTAAAATTTCGCACAAAGCCAGTATTATTGATTAGACTAAAGAATACTTTTGAACGCTGGCAAAGTTGCAGGGCACGTCTAGTACGAATAAAGATAAATACAAAAAAATATATTTTTTAAGTGTTTTCTTTAAACCTTTAAAGCAACAAATATTTAATTTGCGATGTGCAATAGGGTATACCGTTGGGGTAGACTTGTCCTGGAGTGGAGACCGAGAATCGGCAAACGTAGCGTAGGACGTCCTGTGACTAGGTGGAGCAACGACATACGCAAAGCAGTGGGCAGTGACTGGAAAAGAAGAGCCGAAGATCGGGCTCAGTGGCGCACCTTGGGAGAGGCCTACGTTCAGCAGTGGACTGACACAGGCTGATGATGATGATGATGATGATGATTATGATGAATAGTTGCTCCGCATGATGTATCTATTGGGGTGGTAATCTGTGCTTCGCTCACACCGCCCCACCATTAATAACACGGAAGTTTACAAACTGGCGACAGATTTTGTGATTAGGTAATGTTGTTTTTGTTTTTGGTTCACTTTGGTTTTTGTTTGAAATAAGTCACGTTTGAAGGTTTCGTGAAACAAAATTAATATCGTTTGAAATTTATGTTGGGTGGAGTTTTAGTTACAGTGAAATATACTTCATAATACTGTATCTTTTCTTGTCCTTGTCAGTTCTATTTGGATCATGATATGTAATGTAATCGGTATGCGTTTCTTTAAGTTGTGTTTCACTAGTCCAGTTTTTAGGGTTCCGTACCTCTAAAGGTAAAAAAAGGAACCCTTATAAGATCACTTTCTTGTCCGTCTGTCTGTCTGTCCGTCTGTCTATCCGTGTGTCACCACCAATTTTCTCAGGAACGGGTGGACCTAGCAAGTTGAAATGTATACCAGATACTGAGGTCTATAGTCCCTATTAGGAGTATAAATCAATGTTCTGAGCCAGCACGATAAAAAATATGGGCAAATTTAGATTTTCGCGAAAACTTGTAAGTACCAAAATTTACCTTAATTTTAAACTTTTTTTATTTTTCGGAATTTTTCCTTTGCTTGTGTTGTAAAACCTTGCTTGTGACTAAAATTGACAATTCTACGTCGACCGGAAGCGGGTACTTCCGGTCGATATAGGTTTTGGGTCGAAAACCTATAGGGTACTGCCCATTGACCTAGAATCATACAATTTGGCAAGAAGCAAGGTCTTATAGCACAAATAAAGGAAAAATTCCAAAAAATAAAAAAAGTTATAATTAAAGACTGTCCCCATACATACATAGTTTCTGCCAATTAAGATAGGCCTCTGATTTATATGAGCGCTCATACAATTTAGAGGTCTAGCGTAATTGGTACCTACCAACGTTGGTACGGAAGCCTCGGTGGGCGAGTCCAACTCCACTTTGCCGGTTTTATTTTTAAATATAAAAATATCTGAAGTACTGAAACACAGATATGTTACACAGTATGGTTGGCAACCCTACTTTAATATTTTTTTAATATTCTGATGTCAACGATTAGATTACCCCTGAATGGTTAATTACTTTTGTTTTTTTTCTTTAATTCACAGCGTTAAATTATGCTTTTGCTATGTTTACTTGATAATTGATTATGATTTATTTTATGATTTTGACGTGTATATGTCTCTATTCGACTGTATTTTTTATGTTTTTTACCTCAGAATTCCGTCATTCAATAACCGATTTGCAAATTATTTTGAAATGAAAACGTTAGATACGAGACGAGATACGCGAGGTTTTAGCTTTTCTTTACTCGTGTGGTTTTAGCGCGATAAGTCCCATATTTTATTATAAAAATTCACATTCATTTTAATTTTAAACTTATAGATTTAAAAACGGGAGCGCCCCACACTCAAAATCCTAAAGAAGGCCTCCGGATGAGGCCGAAACATATGTCGATCGCTATATCGACATCGGGATCAAAAACTGGAATTTAACAAGTCACGTTAAATTCCCGTTTATAGGGTTCCGTAGTCCTGACAAGGAACCCTTATAGTTTCGTCATGTCCGTCTGTCTGTCTGTCTGTCTGAAGCTGTAATTTTGTGGGAGTATGAATATAAATGACGCCGACAAAGTGCTGAAATAAAATTTAGAAAAATATTTTTTTTTAGGGTAGGTAGCTCCCCTATATGTGAAATGAGGATGAATTTTTTTTTCATCGTCTACCCCATTGTGTGGGGTGTCGTTGAATAGGTCTTTTAAAATGACTTAAGGGTTGCTAATACCATTTTTCGATTGAATGCTCCATTTACGAAATATTAAACTTTAAAGTACAAATTTTTGTTCCAGTAGGGCGTCCCCCCCCCCCCTCTAAAAGCTAAAAAATCTGGAAAAAATCGTGATTATTATCACGATTTTTTCCAGATTTTTCAAGCCAGCAGCGCATTTCATAAACTTTAAAGGAAAATTATAGCGGTTAAGATAACTTTATTAGTTTAGCAGTAATAGTCGTTGAACTTGGGTATTGGATAATTTTGTACCAAATACAAAATCCTTGGAATAAATCCTTTAGAGTGACAAAGACGGAGTACCTAGATGCTTGTTTATAACGGGTAAAGACTTGCATTGAATAACGGGCTACTACGGAACCCTACACTGCGCGTGGCCCGACACGCACTTGGCCGGTTATTAAATCTATAAGTTCCATATTAGAATACTTAGTCATACTAAATATAACTGAGAACAGACTTAAGTACTGTTTATTAATACGGCCTTATGAAGATATCGGCAATAGAAATGTAACACCTTACTCTCCGTATTGAATTATTACCCACAAAATCAAGACAAGATCTCAGAAAGCTTCAACACTAAGCAGAGATACCAAACTGCGGTTCTAACAAGCTTCTCAAATAATCCAAAATTCAATGTAAGTTGAACACCACACGCGCGCAGGTGATAAGTTAACGGCAGTTCAAAGTTAAATTGAGATGGGACCCTGCACTTTCAAACTCCGATGTTAATCTCGGGAGCTAATACAGTCTCTGATAGGAGCTGGATTAATATTTTATGGTAAGTGGCAGGTGGTATCGATGTTTGTTTGTTGATAACCTTGATGTAAGAGAGAGGCTTGTGGTACTTATTTAAAAGTTTAATAAAACTGTTTATTTCGATATTAGATAACTGGATAAGAATGTAGTCATACAATACATATCAATCGGACTAGCACAAATTATACCACTAAAATAAATAAACAACAATCAAACATAGCTTTCAAGTTTTTCTTAAAACTACAATTGTTAAAATAAAGGCTCTAGCTAGATGAAGCGATGATATACGCATCTTCGACCCTATCATCACTTACCAACAGGTGAGATAGTGGTCAAACGCTAGCCTATAAGGGCCGTCCAATATCACTACGTAAGTATTATAAAACAAAGTCCATCACTGCGTCTGTCTGTCTGTTCGCAATAATCTCAATAGCTACTGAACGGATTATCATGCGGTTTTTACCAATAGCCAGAGTGTTTATGAGGAAGGTGCATAATTCGTTAAGGTTTTGTGTAAATTGGTTGAAATATGACGATGATTGTTAAATATGTTAAAATTTTATATTCGATGCTACAAACTGATGCAAATTTTATAGGCATATATGTTCTACCCGCGCGAAGCCGGGGCGGGCTGCTAGTGTAAAATACACAGACTAAAATCTAATTTTGCTTCAAACGATGTGGCCTACTAAAAATAAACTGGCCAAGTGCAAGTCGGACTCGCACTAGTAGGGTTCCGTACCACACTACAGTATTTTATAACATCGAGCAAAAAATACCACTATCATTTTTCGCCAGCAAAAATAATAACTATTAAACATTTTATTTCTTATAACGCCATCTAACGTCTAACAAAGATGTTAGGGATCGACATTTCAATATAACGCCATCTATGGGACGTTTACCTAACTAAGTGTTCATAGATGGCGTGAAATGCCGAAAAAAACACGTTTCTTGTATGGAGACCCTCTATTATTTTTAACTTTATTCTGTTTTTAGTATTTGTTGTTATAGCGGCAACAGAAATAAATCATCTGTGAAAATTTCAATTGTCTAACTATCACGGTTCATGAGATACAGCCTGGTGACAGACGGACGGACAGACAGACAGACAAACAGACAGACAGACAGACAGACAGACAGACAGACGGACAGCGGAGTCTTAGTAATAGGGTCCCGTTTTACCCTTTGGGTACGGAACCCTAAAAAGCAGGCCGGCTGGTAGTGATTGGAAAAGAAAGGGCTGTAGATCGAGCTCATGGGGCGCCATAGGTGAGAAAGTAAAGACTGCACAGTCAGCCAAATAATCTACATAGAACACAGTTCCTACAACTCAATCATAATAATAAAATTTAAATCCCAATGCACAACACCTCAATTAAACTTATTTAATGAAAGTTGCCTATTTAATGGAGCCTAAGTAAAGGGTCTAAGTCGTTACAAAGTTATAATTAACCGAGCTGTTAATTAATCAAATTGCATAAATAGGTTTGGTGCAGTTAATGTCGTTTAAATTACTTTGGGGTTCAGTATATTAACGTGGAAAGGACTAAAAAGGACTACAAAGAAATTTTAACTAAGTTTGAGGTCATTTACTTGAACTTTGATTGTTAGAAAGTTTAACTTACGACGCCGCGGCAAGCTTAGGAGAAAATGTCTAGACGAGCTAAACTCATTTCACAGGTAGGGTTTTCATCTCCAAGGTGGTTCCAATTAAATTTTATCATTTGATATGCATCTCCAGAGATATGACGATACACGTCTCAAACTTGCTACTGAAACTGATTCTTGCGGCTTGTAAGTCGGTTTTTATAGTTTTGTATAGTTTTTAAACCATAATTATTATTCAGTTAGCGTTTTGGGTACCTTTTTTATAGATACTAGATCGATAAGCGTTTGACCACTATCTTTAAGTGACAATGTGATCGACGATGTAGCACGTTTACTTAGGAGATACATTTTCACTCGCGATTTGAAGCTGTAGTTACTAGGAAACACAGACACCGGCAAGCCTTTCCAATAAACTACCTATAACAAAAATGATTATTATTTTAATATTCTTCTTATCGCTGTCTAAGGCTTGAGCTGAATTAATTTTAACAACTGCCAAAGCTGGAGCACAATTAAAACCCATCAAAATCTCAATTTGGCGGAGTATTTGAAGAACATTTTTGTTATTTTATTCGTCAAATATTTGAACAATACCCTTTTTATCAAAGAAGACAATGTAAATTCGGAAATACGTAGCTTCTTTTGGAACTTTTCTCTTTTCAGTTTTCAGGCCTTTACTGGAGGTATTAAGTTTCAGAAAGACTTGATTTCATACAATATGATTTTTTGATATGAATTAATACTCGATATAAAATTATTATCTTTCTATATTTTATTTTCCTTATCGTGTCCCAATGATAATAAGATTACCTATTTGCATCAACTTAAAGGAAATTGCATAAGATAGCAATGTAAGATTTTTTTATATTAAAAAAGCAAGCGTTTGACGTCTATCTCACTTGATGTTAAGTGACCATGCGATCGACGACGTAGTACGCTTACCTAGAAGATACCTGTCCAATAGCAATTTGAAGACTCTGGGTTGTAGCTATCGTATATATATGTATATCGTATATCGAGGTACGTCGTTCGATTCCTTTAATCTTTTGATATGTGTCATCCTGTATTTTGTAACATCTTGGCATGCTCCAGAAACGTGAAAACATTAACAATTGAAACTCACTTAAATGGACTTCTGAGGTAACAAACATAAAAAACAGGCGGATTGAAATCTCCTCTTTTTTGTGAAGTCGCACAAAATCTTCTTTAAAAATCACCAAATGCATGACGTGTTTTCAAACAAAAACACCTAAGCAACAAAAGCCTTCAGACGTAGCTTTGTCTTTGCCAGCTAAATTGGGTGTTCCGGTCTGATAAATCAGGAAAATGGTGGTACAAATTGGTCAAGTGCTGAGGGCGGCAGTAAGTGGCTTTCAGCTGGAAGCAGGAAATAGAAGGCCGTATACCTCGAATATATCCTGGATTCATGAAATGTGTCTGTGTTGAAAGGCCTTTGTGAGTTTGTTTCTTGTGCCTGCGACAGTAATGGTTTGGAGTAGTATGATATAGCGCTCTAGGAAATTTCCCCTTTGGCTGCAAAATGTTTCACAGGACTTTTAGCTGATGAACTGATTTGAGAGATAGATGTTGAAAGCGTGAGCTGAAAATTTAGGCTAGTGGAGTGAGGTCCCGATTATAACATTGGAAGCTGAATTTGTCTATTTGTACATTAATACTTTACAGCAAACATATTACATATGCACAGAAGGTTGTACCGGCTAAAAGCATTTTACATATATATAATCATCATAATCAGCCCTTATCTATCTATCCACTGTTTGATCTCGGCCTTTTTTTACCCGACTTCAATTGACTCCTCAATTGACCATGTATATATATGTATTATGTTTTATGTTTGTTCGCGGCTAACTTCGTCGTTTATTAACTGATTTTGATGATTATTTTTTTGTTGGAAAGGAGATATTCTAAGGGTGGTACCATTGTAAAAAACTAAAAAGAACCGATTTCAATGCCGCGCTATTAATTTTCAGTACCAATTTTGAGGTGTTTATCTCCATATCTCTGGAGATACTTATCAGACCTCGATAAAATTACCATGGTACCACACTTGAGATATCTCCTTTCCAACAAAAAAAGAATAATCAAAATCGGTTCATAAACGTCGAAGTTATCCGCCAACAAACATAAAATATATATATATATATATATATATATATATATACATATATATATATATATATATATATATATATATATATATATATATATACGGTATATTCATATATATATACGGCTGAATTGAGAATTCTCCTCCTTTTTTTGAAGTCGGTTATAAATATAGCCTATCAGCCCGATCTAACAACGATGAGTAGTTAAGATGCTACGGTGGAACCATCGAAAACAATACATATGCATACACAAATAAACTGCTACAATATAAGCCTTTTTTGAGCTTTTTCCTATTCAGGTAAACATTTAAAACCAACAGCTTTAAAACTACTAATATATATGCGCTTTTATACGGGTAAGTACGAGTAACGTAAGAGCAAAAATCCTATTGGGAAAATTTCCCTCTCTGCCAACGCGAGGAAATACTAAAACCATCACGTCTATCAAGCTGTCAGTTCTCAAGTTCCCCAAAAACTATCTCCACCCTCAGTTATTTCAGCGTTCATCCCTCTCTTCTAACATTTCATACCGTTTCATCCCCATACAGCTATTGTTTCAAACCTTTACGTGGCCGTGTAAAACAGTAGTGTGGTATCGAAAAGTTTTTATATCATAGAAATTATTAATCATCTTTTTTATTAGCTTCACCTGTATGTTTGTAACCGACTTCTTTGGGCGCGATTTTGACCCACTTTAAACGGCCAGATTTCGTTCAAAGACGGCCAGGTTTCGTTCGTAGATTTATCGAGGACCGATGACAATACATTGATAAAAAATTATTCCATTTTTCAACTAAAAAGTAGAAAATAAATATTAGTTCACAAAAACTAAAAAACACGCTTTTTATAGAAAACCGAACTAAAAAATAGAAAATAAATTTTAATAAATTTAAATTAGGAATAGTGTCAAACGTTTCAATAAATATAAATTAATAATAGTGTGAAAAAAAAAATATTTAAAAAAAAGCGTGGGGTGCTTTTAAGATATTATCAAAATGATAATCACTCTACTCATATCTGTCAATAAAATATTTACTTGAGACCATGCACCTCACGCTTTTTTTAAAACAAAATTTTTTTTTTCCACACTATTATTAATTTATATTTATTGAAATTTTTAACACTATTCTTAATTTAAATTTATTAAACTTTATTTTCTATTTTTTAGTTCGGTTTTCTATAAAAAGCGTGTTTTTTAGTTTTATTTTAACTATTATTTATTATATTTTATTATTTCTCATCACACATCTTCATTTAGCATCAGGTGTGATAGTGGTCAAACACTTGCTTATCCTCCTACAAATATTATAAAGGCGTAAGTTTGTGAAGTATGTGTGTTACTTCTCCACACTAAAACTACTCAACCGATTGAGCTGATAGATGAATATATGATATATATATTATATGATGTATGAGAATATGTGGATAGCCAAGACCCTAAAATATCATATAGAGTACTTTTTATCCCGATATTCCCACGGGAACGATGACTACGCAGGTAAAACCGCGGGGCACAGTAGTCTACTATATAATGTTAATGATTAGCTATAGTAGCTAGCTACTATGACAGCCTGCAGCTGACATGACTTAGCGGAAGAGTCCGCCAATCACAGTAAGACCTAAATGTCATACATCATATCCACCAATCAGCAGCGGTATATCATGCATGTCACGACATGCGATAGATGGATGAAAAAATTAGAGGTGATGTTATAAGAGTTTAATTTAAAAATTAAAATAAGTATATAACCTAAACCCGAAATAAAAATAGAATAGGAGACGAAAATTTAAATTCTTATACAAATTGCGAATCACCTTTTACAGTAGCGTATGTAGGTACAGTAGTAGTAAGTCTACAGTACAGCAAATGAATTTACCTGAAAAGAAGAAAAAATAAACGAATTAATAATCAGAAAACATTTCACTAGATTTTTCTTATTTCGGATGAAATCATAAATGTACAAAACTAGAATACTGCATTTAATTATACATGTTCAAACATTCTCTACAATCGACGATCGTTCAGCGTTTTTGCCTCCTCGGTGTTTGCATCAGAGCTTCATTGTTACCCCACCACCCTCAGTATTATGTGTTGAATATAGGGTTACCAGTTCAGCATTTGAAAAGTCTAACAAAAGGAGATGTTTAGAAGTAATAAATATCGTTCTAAAACATTAATAATCCAATATAACAATTTAAACCCACGTTCAACTGATTTTTGTTAGAATCTGTTAAATGAGACCATTCTAATGCGCCTAAACGCAACATCTCTGCTGTTGGTAAAGAGTTGAGTATTTTGTAGATTCCATGAGAGCATCAGGTCAAGGTTACAATGTTCTTGAAATGTCATTTAGGTACCAGTACCCTTAGTACGAGTTTTCATGCCAAACTCGATATCGTATATCGAACAAATTTTGTATGAAAAACAGTACAACGCGTCTTATAGTCGTTTTCACACTTCATACAATTTAGACCAATCAGGAAGCCAGAATAAGTCAAAAACTATGTGAGATTCGTCAAAAGCGTTAACGATGAAAATTCGTACTAAGGGTACAGCGACCGATTTTCGAATTGATCAAATCTATGAAAGATGCTCTCATGGCCTCATCTTCTAGAAAAGCTCTTGGACGTGATGAATTGAAACTGAGTTAAGAACACTCTCGATGAAGTCACCTATAAAAAACCACCTAAGTAAAAGCAATATCCTCACGCAAGCAATATCTTCACGAATTGAATACTCCTCCTTTTGTGCATACGATCAAAATTGCTAATACTTAAAAGTCCCGGTATTTTTGAAAAATAAAATATAATCAAATAGCAATTTTTAAAGGGTGGTGACTTGGTAACCCTAGTTGAAAACGATGTCTGAATTTTACCGACGTACTTGTTGAGCCCAAATGAATTGATATGAGTCTTTGCTCTTCGGCACATTCCAAGTACATATTTTACAAGCTTTTTAGGGTTTCGTACCCAACGGGTAAAACGGGAACATATTACTAAGACTCGCTATTAGAAGTAGAAGTACAAGTAGAAGGCCTTTATTTCGACAATATGAAACACTGTACACAACATCAATAGAAACAATACACTAGGTTAATATATAAGCTAATTAACAAAAATAAGACTTGCACTTGGCCAGTTTATTTTTAGTAGGCCACATCGTTTGAAGCAAAATTAGATTTTAGTCTGTGTATTTTACACTAGCAGCCCGCCCCGGCTTCGCGCGGGTAGAACATATATGCCTACAAAATTTGCATCAGTTTGTAGCATCGAATATAAAATGTTAACATATTTAACAATCATCATCATATTTCAACCAATTTACACAAAACCTTAACGAATTATGCACCTTCCTCATAAACACTCTGGCTATTGGTAAAAACCGCATGATAATCCGTTCAGTAGCTATTGAGATTATTGCGAACAGACAGACAGACGCAGTGATGGACTTTGTTTTATAATACTTACGTAGTGATATTGGACGGCCCTTTGGCGTAAAGGATAGTTACCCTGATTCTGACCCGACGGTCGTTGGTTCTAATCCTAGCTGAAGTCCTATATCCTATATATATATATATATATATATATATATATATAGGATATAAGATATAGATATAAGATATTAGATATATATATATATATATATATACAGTCCTATGAAAGTTTATGTGCATTCATGAATCATGGGTTTTCGTACAGAGGTAGTGGGATCATTAAATCTACCAATAATTAAGATAGTTTAACTAAAACAACCGACTTCAATGCCCCGCGAGTCAACTTCAGTAGCAAGTTTGAGACGTTTATCGTCATATCTCTGGAGATACTTATCACATCTCGATGAATTATCGGTATATAGATCATTATTATTTTATACAATAGATCATATACTATATTGATTTCAACTTGATTGTGATCGGTGGGGATCTACAGAATAGCTAAGCTTTTATTAATATTTTCGTAGTAACTATAAACTAATCTGTGGTTACACTGCAAATATTTTATTAATTTTGCGACGCGTGTATGTGAAATTCGTGATATCTTTTAGAGTTTTCATTTGAATTATATACTGTAAAGCACAATTTTAATCTATAATATGTGGCCAAGCTAATTAACGTAATTATTTGGATAAGGATTAATACTATATACTTGAAAATAGCCTTGGAAGTTTTGTAATATTTTTTAACAAAAAATTAACGATTAAAATGGTTACTGTGAGTCAACCTTAAGAGATAGACATATGTTGTCGCGGACTTTTTTGTAGGTATTATTAAGTTGTACAATTCTTCCATAGAAAATATTCTTCTATCTATTTTCAATTGAGCAGCGTTCGCGAGAAACGTGTTTTTTCGACCGTTTTTTAGTCGACTTAGGTTGCAAATTAGGTCTCCACGAATGTACCTTTGATTTAAAAGGGATAATATATAGCCTATTTTCATTCCGAAAGTCCATTCTATATATTAGTGAAAGAATTTTTTAAATCGGTCCAGTAGTTTTTGAGCCAAATCATTACAAACATACAAAAATACAAATGTTCTCTCTTTATAATATTAGTATAGATGTAGAGTTTCTCGACCTGTAGTCAATAGGGGCTACCGTTTTATTTATTTTATTATTTGTTATTTTATTATTTATTTAACAACAATTAGAACGGCGTTAGCCAATTACACTAATTAATTAATATCTTTTACAACAATAAGAAATCTTACAAATTAAAGTATGCATAGCAAATATATCTTCGTAAAATATTATTATTACAAATTACATTATTATATCAACAACAGGGAAGATGCAAAAGTAATATTAATTAATAATATGTGAATAAAATGATTAGCTCAACATATGACGCCACTGAGTAAAATGGTCTTGGTGACATTTTACCCAGATACCATCTATACAATTGCTAGTCCAGCTATACAATTTTATAATGAAATGTTGAAATCCTTGTTATATCAGTGTCAGTTTCGGATAACTCCTTAACTATTAAAATGACATTGCCATTTCGCAGACCTTTTAGCACATTAACGCCTCTAGTGGACAATTTTCACGCTATAGCCCCCAATAAATCGTCGTCTCTTTATTCGATTTGTGTTTTTTTTTAGGGTTCCGTACCCAAAGGGTAAAACGGGACCCTATTATTAAGACGCCGCTGTCCGTCCGTCTGTCTGTCTGTCTGTCTGTCTGTCTGTCTGTCCGTCTGTCACCAGGCTCATTAACCGTGATAGTTAGACAGTTGAAATTTTCACAGATGGTGTATTTCTGTTGCCGCTAGAACAACAAATACTAAAAACAAAATAAAGTTAAAAATTAAAAGGGGTCCCCATACAATGAACGTGTTTTTAAAAGCCATCTATCTAATTAGTTTCGGCAAAATGACATAGTTGGCGCTAGTAAACGAGCCCCGTCTTTCTAGATCGCGACCAAACCAAATATTCTTGGTAAAATCAATTAATCAAATATATGAGATTGAAACTCTTATGTTTCGTATTACGGAACGTATATACGGAACCCTCCCTAAGTGTGCGATAAGAGACGCGATGCAGACTCGCACTTGGCCAGTTTTATTTAAAGGTTATTAGCAATATGAGTTGTACATTACAAGTAGTCTTGTTAACTCCTCCAACTAAGCTAAATATGCTTGCGTCTGGAGTGGATTCACGTCAATAGTGCAATGGGTGGGGATAAAACTCACGACCTCTCGATCGCCAGACCGATAGCTTAGCCGCTAATCTAATGCGTTCATAGGCGCCTGTGACCACTTCCCATCAAGTAGACCGTTTGCTTGTTTGATATCTATACGATAAAAAAAAATTGGACGGAGAATGATACCTATAATCATCCAAAATCAAAATCTAGTTATCTCTTAATACCTTCGAGCATTTACCAATGGAGACGTTAACGTTGTAATCCGCAAACATTTTTTTTCTGCCGATACTTACGGGGGACTAGGTAAACACGCATTGCACACACACAAATCACTCACTTTAACGATCCCGCACACTAGTTTGAAACACGCACACAGTATTAAAAATACAGCGTAGTTACGCACGCTTATATGGCCAAAAATGGCTATATGGCCAGCAGAGGGGTACGCCTTGCGTTAACATCTCCATTGGTAAATGCTCAAAGCTTAATACTGATACCTAGTATTATAAATTGAATTCTAAGGTTATTCGAGATCTGTTCGTATACGAACCTCAAGCCATTGTGGTGAAAACAATTGAATCGTGATTGAGATTCATCAGTACCCGCTCGGATCAGAATAATGACAATTTCGATCTGTTTTAATGAAAAGGTCTGCTTACTAAATGTGGCTTCGAATCTAGACTAACAAGGTATGCGACACTGACAAGACATAGTACGAGTAGGTAGATTGGGTTAACGTAGCTGGGGTTCTTATGTGATGTCAGTATTACTTACTTGTATTCAGTAAGCATGCTTAATTTTCGTTGAAGTATATTATACACCCTAAGCCCTAATAATATCATCAATTTATTTATTTTATTTATTTATTTATTTAACCTTAATCAAAACGGTTCAAAAACCAATTACATTAATTAAGGAATACCAATACCAATTACGGTATCAATAGTTCTGCCACTGACCGTTCAACTAACGCGTGAGTTATTTTAAACCAATTTTCAAAAAGGATGGAGGTTCTAATTTGTCTATCTTTTTTCAACCGACTTCCAAAAAGGAGGTTTTCAATTCGTCTGTATGTTTTTTTTTTGTGTGTATGTTACGCGATTACTCCGTCAATTGTAAACCAATTCGAATGATTATTTTTGTAATCGGTAGGGTACGTTTCCGAGGTGGTCCCATAGTAATTTCATCGAGATCTGATAAGTATCTCCAGAGATATGACGATAAACGTCTCAAACTTGCTACTGATATTGACTCGCGGGGCATGGAAGTCGGTTGTTTTAGTTATTATCTTAATTTATTGTATGTTTGTTCGACGCCAATTGTCCGCCAATTGTTAACCAATTTTTTGTTTGTTTTCATAGGTAGTGTAGGTCGTTTCATAGGTCATCTTCAAGGTGGTTCCATTTCATTTTTATGAAGATTTGCTAAATATCTCCATATATATGACGACAAACGTCCCAAACTTGCTACTGAAACTGACTCGCGCGGCATGGAAGTCAGTTTTTCTTAGTTTATTAATTATGAATTGTAAGATTAATGTGTTTTGATTCAAGCCGAAACTGACAGCTTTCGATCATAAAAATATGTAATATGTAATCATCATCATAATCAGCCGGTATCAGCCCACTGCTGGATATAGGCCTCTCCCAAGACACGCCACTAAGACTGATCTTTGGCCCTGCTTTACAAGTAGTAACATAGTAACCACAGAAATATTAATAATAACGAATTATTATTACTAATAATTATTAATACATTATTATTATTAATTAAATTATTATTAATAATAAGAAATTATTATTAATATTTCTATGATAATAACCCATAAATTAATCATGTAACCAACTTTCAACAAAAATGAATCATAGTTAAAAACATTCTTGATCAAGTCACTTTACAAATATGAATAAAAGGAAATCAAAATCCGTTCAGCCATTAAGGTTACAATGCCATAAACAGACACACAGATAAGCACTTTAAAACTTATAAAATACCTCTATTTGTGTCGGGCTTTCAAAAAAAGAGGGTACGTAGAAAGCTACGCGCTATACAAGTGTTGTGAAATTTACAAGTTCATTCAATTTATTTCCCAACATCACAAATTATTTTTTTGTACAACTCAATGAGTTGAACTTAGCGGGATGACTGCCCGAAGGATAGCGAGCGAAACAGATACGTCTTCGTAGTAACACCGTTCTACAGTAGAGGGCGTTTATAAACATAAAATATAACACGACGCTATACGTCAGTTCCGTTGATTCGGACCGTGAATCTACGTCTCTTCCGTCAAATTTAATCCCAGAGCACCTAAAGAATTTTCTCTTCAAAAACCGACATTCACATAAATTGGGCACCTCTAACTTCTGTTAAACCAAAAAGCTACCATATAGATTTGTGGACGTTTTCCACTCGGCTTCTACTGTTTTATCTGCAAGCCCTCACTGCAGTCTTTTTAATATGGAAAAGGTTGCAATGAATGGAGCTCCAAACTGTTTCTTCGTGACGTTCGCACAAGCTTTTGTTCTGAAGAACAATGCTTGATTGAGGTTCTAGACGAACTCTCGTAGACGGTATTTCAATACATATTACGTTTTTATTTAAATAATTATATCCGATCAGATTCTGCGTGATAGTAAACATTTTAGACAGGATTTCAGTTGATGGCACATTAGTCTGGAAAAAATTAGACGCGTGAAATTTCTAAAGTCAACCCGCTATCAACAACACCAATATTGTAAATGCGAACGTCAGTTTGTTTGTTTGGGACCTCTTCACGGTCAGACGGCTGGACCGATTTAGTTGAAATCTGGCGCAGGGATAGCCAGTATTATGGATTAGGCTATAAGATTATTTTAACGCGGGCGAATCTAGGCGCAGCTATAGTTCGGCAATCTCGTGTCGACCGTCCCGCGGGGTGTCAGACGGTGGCGGGGACGAGGTACCCAAGATGTTAGCGGGTAGCGGATGGTGTAGCGGGGAAGGGAAGCGTGTGTAGCCGTGTCACAGATTATATAATAGTTACTACGTAGCCGTGTGCTAGAATGACCGCTACCTCGTCCCCGCCACCGTCTGTCACTCCGCAGGATGGTCGCGCACGAGATTGCCGGACTATAGTATCATTATAAATGCTATTTTATATTTATTGAGGTTACGCTACACTCAACGTTTTTTATTTTTTTTACTGATCCATGCCCTAGATTTATGAGGAGAGTGGTGTTATAACTGGTACCTAGGATCTACTGAATTAGTTTTCAGTTCTTAGTACATTATCTACATCATTATTATTTTTATTTTCAACCGCCTACCCAAAAAGAAGGAGGTTCTCAATTCGTTTTTATGTTGTTGTTTTTTGTGTGTATTTTACTCGATTACTCCGTCAAATGTGAACCGATTTGAATGATTATTTTTTTAATTGGTAGGGTTCGTTTCCGAGGTGGTCCCATTGTAGTTTCATCGAGATCTGATGAGTTGCTACTGAAGCTGACTAGCGCGGCATGGAAGTCGGTTGTGTTAGTTTTTAAACTATCTAAATTATTAATAAAACCGTTAAACATAAAAAAAAGTTAACTTAATTTTTGTATATGTCGCAGGCAGATACCTTAATTAGCCGTTCAATTAACAGCCTAGCCTCCTAACTAAACAGCGCCGTTCAACTAATTAATTAATGATATCCAGCCATTTGATCAAACAGCTAGGCAAATGACTTTGCAAATACTTCACCCATAAAAAAATATTCTTGATAAAAAATCTTGTTGGCATCATTACTTAACACCAGGCGAGATAGTGGTCAAACGCTAGTCTATACGTTATAAGAAATTAACGGGTATATTTAATTGACATGTCTATCAGATATTTAATCCTACCCGCCAATTATGTTTAAAAACACCCCACATATCTGAAGAAGCAAAAGGTAAGCGGACGCAATGTCATTAGATTTTAATTAAACACAGAATAATTCTAAAATAGAAGAACAGTTAATAATCTAAAATTATTTGATCACTGTCACCGCTAACGCGCATTCATTAAAGTCCAAAACCAATATAAGACCAAGATAAGATATTAAATTGAATCTAGTGCAAGTAGGGTCTCCATATTGATATTTTGAAAGCGCTCACAAATAAACTGTCATTTCAAAATATATTCAGAAATCATGGTGTAGCAGTAGAGCATATTTAGCTACTAAACTATGTTACGATGGTAGCTACAGATGTTGGAGATGCTTGTATCAACTTATAAAAGCTCAGTAATAACGCAATGTCTTTTAATCGCCTGGTCACCACGTCTACCCTGTAATGTTAATACGTATAAAATTAAAGACAGGTAGTTCCGCGTCTGCTATTTTAATGCAAAAACATAATATCAATAATAAATTGTCCATCTTTGTAAATATTTGGAACTTCCTAGAAGTCCTAGTAACAATTAGACATATGGTTACCCTAAGCGCAAGCGCATCTCGTGTACAATTATTAATGCAATTGGTACTGTATCGATACAACTGCAATGGCGGAG
Source organism: Cabera pusaria (assembly GCA_954871355.1). NCBI lineage: Eukaryota > Metazoa > Arthropoda > Insecta > Lepidoptera > Geometridae > Cabera > Cabera pusaria. The sequence goes on from OX940887.1 coordinate 5,728,401, forward strand.
TGCCAACTGGGTGTATTTTCTTTTCGAAGCTTCGCATCTAGATATTTTGGTTCGTTTATTCGTCCCAATGGTATTTTGTACTAGATTGGTGTGATTAATCGGGATTAGAGCATCGATTTAAGATTTATCGAATCTTTTCGACGTACGATAGAGTGCTCTTAGGATTTAGGAATAGCTATCTAAAACTTATAACTTATTTTGGAGGTATAGATGATGTTGGCTTTTGTGAATTATAGGCAGATGCGTAGGGATGTGTTATACAGAAACAATTGCGAGATTTGCACCAAATCGACTTATTCATTATTTGACAGTTATACACTCAAGTGTTGAGAAACCAAAATTGCTCCCACCATTTTTGATATACATGGGAAAATACTTTTAAAAAGACTTAAAGAAGTAGAAAGATAATTCGACTGTAGTTTTTTTAAATGTTTGTTACATCACAACTCCGTCATTTTCCTAACCGATTTGCTACTGAAATTGACTCGCGGGACATTAAAGTCGGTTGTTTTATCTTAATTATTGTTTGAGTATACTTCCCGTTTAGTACCATTAACATATTATCGGGATCTAATGAGAATCTCCAGGATATACAATGTGTCTGTTTACCAGTGTCGGAGACTTAAGGGGGGTGAAATATGGTATTTTTTTATCGACAAATCTCTATCTCAATTTTCTTTTGCACCCTTCATAATAAAATGGCAGCGATTTTGTTTTTTTTTACCTTGAAGTTTGGGCGCCTGTACTGTTTTAATCATTGCTATCGATGTAGACGTCCTAGGAAGACGAAAGCTTTTTAATTATCATAACTTCTAAACTATCTTACTTAGGCATAGATGTAAGATTTATTTAAAGAATATATCCTGTATTATGACAAGACAAAAAAAAAGAGTTTGACTGGTTAGTTTTCATGAAAAACAAAAATCTAAAATAAGTATATCGTGTAATCCGGGGGGTGCGGGTCCGAGTCCCGTCGGTACGATGAAATTTTGGATTGTGTTTAACAATTTACAAAAATATAAAGTGTGTGACACTTCCAAGAAACATAATATAAGAAAATATTTATTTTTGTTTTTGTAATCCATGTTTGTTCTTCTATAAAAAAGATATCGATTAAAATGTATCATTAGTTAAATGTCTACATTGTTAGCTTTCGAATGAGACATCTTTCGTCTTAGACGTCTACATCGATAGCAATGATTAAAACAGTACATGCGCCCGAGCTTCGAGGTAGAAAAAAATAAAATGGCTGCCATTTTATTATGGATTGGGCAAAAGAAAAGTGAGATAGTGATTTGTCGAAAAAAAAAAACATATTTCACCCCCCTTAAGTCTCCGTTACTGGTAAACAGACACATTGTATACACCTCAAAGTTGCTACTAAAAATGACTGGTGCGGCAGTTGAAGTCGGTTTTTTTTCGTTTTGTAAATGACCTTAAATTATATCGGGAGCCGATGTCCAGAACTGTCCGTGACAGTTTTGATAATTCATTGCGTAGGAATATAACCGTTAGCGCAAGAATAGATATAATTTTACTTGAATACGTCAAAATATATAAGAATTTTCACCAATATGTATTGCCATATGCCTAATTGCACATCTTTTTGATCACTGCTTCTGACATTAAAAAATTCTAATATGTAATGGAGCATATCACAAGTATAGATCGTTTAAAAAACTAAAATAACCGACTTCAAACGTTGCGCTAGTCAAAGTAGCTAGTAGACGTAGTAATTATTATATAATTTGTGCCAGTAGTTAGTAGTATGTCGTCGAGATAAGTAAATGCATCGTAATACAAATGTTGATACCTATATTAAAAACGGCTCGGCCGATTTCTTTAAAATTAAAATGGGATCACCTGTAAAGTATACCCTTAAAACAAAAAATAATTTTCCAAATCGGTTCAGGCATCTTCGAGTAATCGGTGAACATACGTAAGAAAGAAGGAGAAAAAAACCGACGAATTGAGAACCTCCTCCTTTTTTGTGAAGGCGGTTAAAAAGAACTGGTTAATTGACTACAATAACATTTCAGCAAGCCAGAAATGTCCGTAAAAGCCCTAGAACTGATCCTAGCCAACGGTAAAATATCCGAAACATTTGTCTAAGCAGACAGCTCGTTAGCTTTCAATTTACAACAATCCTGAAGCAGACGGTTCAATTTCATAGTTACAGTATGGAGTTCATCAGATATTTTTATCAAACACTAACTATTTAATAAAAGCATTTTAACTCCCGACTGAAAAAGAAAGGGTGTTATACGGTTATGGTGTGTGTCTGTCTGTGTCGTCGTAGCGCTCAAACTACTGAACCGATTTGATTTTGTTTTTAACCGACTTCAAAATGAACTGGCCAAGTGCAAGTCGGACTCGCACTCGTAGGGTTCCGTAACACAGTACAGTATTCCATAACTATGATTTTTTGCAACTACAAAAATAACTTTGTTTTTCATAGTGTTTGTATGAAAAACAAAGTTATCTTTGCGGTCGGTATATCTTATAATCTGCTGACTGTATCTCGTTCAAACCAATTTTCGTTGAAAGTTTTTATTGAGATCTACAGAATATATTGTTTCTAGATTTTTCACTTCCTTACTTTAAAAGCTAAAGGGGCGCCTATCTTTTAAATGATTGACTTGAAAAAAATGATTTTAGGAACCTCAATGTCATTTTTAAAGACCTATCCCTAGACACCCCAAACGTATAGGTTTGAAAAAAAAATGTTTTTTTTGTTTCAGTTCCATGTATGGGATGCCCCCCTTAAACTATAAAAGTTTAAGGGGGGCATCTTTTATTTTTGTATAAAAATCGGAAAGCGGTTCACAGTATACATCCACCTACTAAGTTTCAATTTTGTAGTCCTAATAGTTTCGGAATAAAATGGCTGTGACATACGGACGGACAGACAGACAGACAGACAGACAGACATGGCGAATCTATAAGGGTTCCGTTTATTGCCATTCGGCTACGGAACCCTGGAATCTGCAGAACACTCAACCCTCACCTATTTACAGCAGAGATGTCGAGTTTGGACTCATTAGAATGGTCAATGGTCAATAGTCTCAATGAACAGATTATGCAAAGTCGGGGGGTGGTTATAACATTTTGAATTTAAATGTTATTTGTATTAAGTAAGAGTTCGAGAGTGTCGTCTATGCACTATAGCATACACACGCCTGTCTCGTGTGGTCATCTTGTTGTGCAATGTCACTGTCACGAGAGCCGCGGGTGAAAGTGGTTGGTTGGTGCGTGAAAAATCTTACCCCACGTTTTCACAAACAACACTATGAGGTATCACAGTGCTCTCGAACGCATAGTCTTTCATCATTCAAACCGATGCATCATCGACGTTACTTGTGGCAAATCCACCGCTATGCATTTGTTAAAATCTTTATGAATACGGCTGTCAGTGAATTCGTGAAGCACTTACGTGGACATTGGTGTGCCAGTGCATTACATAGTGAACCCTACAATGACAGAATGGAACTCTTTAACTAAGTCTGTGTTGCCCGATATTATAACACCGCACGGGTCTTCAAATTACTTATGAATAGGTAATTTAACATCAGAGATAGTGGTGCACTGCCTTTCAAGCATAATGAGTTTTAATTTCAACTAAATAAGACTGCTTTTCCTGTCTTACAATCGTTCTATAAAACTTCATAGAATTACGCAACCATTTTTACTAAACTCTGCAGTAACGTAAGGATAATGAATGGCAAGGTATCAACGAATCATCAACCCGACTGCATATTTAATCATATCGACCCACACTTTTGCACCTTTGCAATTTCCCACACTATAAAACTTTAGCTTGTTTTACTTAAACCGGTCCGATCCTGGCACTCATTCTTAAGTCGTTAATAAAACAATTTCTTTAGGTGCTTGACGCTTGTGCTTTACTACATTTTATATATATTGTACATTATTATATACAATCCATATTTTTTTTAAATTTATGCATGATTGGTTTCATTATGCAATCAAGAGCTTTTATCGTTTTGGTGACAGTCGTTCAATCGTCCACAGCTAATATTAATAAAACAATTCGAATAAAATATTCATAACGATTGTTTGCTAAATAACTGTTAGTATGGCTTCAGCTAGTGTTAAACTAGATAGCTGAACTAGTTTATTAAAAATATCGTATAGGCTAGCATTTCACCACTAACTCACCTGTTGGTAAGTGATGATGCGGTCGAAGATAGGCCAAGCGAAATAGAGGTCAAATGCTAGCCTATAAATAACAAAAAATATCGTGTGTTATAAACAAAAGTATGACTAATATCGCAAAATCGTATCGGCATCTATAAGCAAAGCTTGTTTTACTCCAGTTCATTTAACCCGAGCGCCCTTACTTCTGCTCGGGCCGAAACAGGCACCAATCAACATTCACGCAAATGAGAAATGCTAAATTACTTGTAACACGTAAATAGTTCTCCTTTTTTGTTACCGACAGATGGCTGGACTTAGGCCAGCCGGATCGATCACTTGGCTCCTGGCCAAGAGAAAGTCAAGAAATTATAGACAAATAAGATTAGGCCGAGAGTCGGGTAGCGGCAAGGTGAAGTAGAAAAGGGAAGCCAGTGAATTACAAAAATTTCTTTGCAAAACTTGGAACTGTTATTGTCTTATTAAAAATTAATAAGGAAACCGACTTCAAATGCCGCTCTAGTAAAAAGTCAAAATCCAAAGCATTTATTCAGTAAATGGGCAAATTAATCTGCACTTACACATAGTCATTTACAGTACCAAGTTTGAGGTGTTTATCCTATATCTCTGAAGATATCTCTGAAGATAACGAACGGGAAGTATACTAAACCCTAAACAGAGAAGCCCTAAACAAAAAAAATATTTTTCAATGGTTACAATCAATCGGTTATTAAGTGACGGAGTTTCGAGGTAACAATAATAAGGATAGTTTAAAAACTAAAACAACCGTCTTCCATGCCCCGCGAGTCAAATTTAGTAGCAAGTTTGAGACGTTTATCGCCATATCTCTGGAGATACGTATCAGATCTCGATAAAATTACAATGGAACCACCTCGGAAACGTACCCTACCGATTAAAAGAAGAATCATTCAAATCGGTGTACAATTGACGGAGTAACATACATACAAAAAAAAACATACAGACGAATTGAGAAACTCCTTCTTTTTGGAAGTCGGTTGAAAAATAAGTTGAACTAAGAACCTCATTCTGTTTGTGAAGTCGGTTAAAAAGGGGGAAGGACCTATCCCAAGACCTAAACATACTACAACTACATACGTATTATATCAAAACAGTTTTACTACATCGGCACTGGGGAGAAAGAGATGCTGAAATACTATATGTATATAGAGCAGCACCTGTCTTTGCTTGGCGTTGCAAAAGTGTTATATTTCATCATCATCATTATAAACATGTATCAGTCCACAGCTGGACATAAGCCTTTCCTATAGCACTTATTTAGCTTACATATTTCTTATAGCACAAAATTGTTACACTTGTTTTTTGGGTTCCGTACCCAAAGGGTAAAACGGGACCCTATTAGTAAGACTCCACTGTCTGTCTGTCTGTCTTTCTGTCTGTCTGTCTGTCTGTCTGTCTGTCTGTCTGTCTGTCTTGTCTGTCGGTCTGTCACCAGGCTGTATCTCATGAACCGTGATAGTTAGACAGTTGAAATTCTCACAGATGATGTATTTCTGTTGCCGCTATAACAACAAATACTAAAAACAGAATTAAGTTAAAAATAAAAGATGGTTCCCATACAAGAAACGTGTTTCACGCCATCTATGAACGCTTAGTTAGGTAAACGTCCCATAGATGGCGTTATATTGAAATGTCGGTCCCTAACACTTTTGTTAGTTAGATGGCGTTTTTTGCTGGCGAAAAATGAGAGTGGTATTTTTTACTCGATCTTATAAAATACTGTAGTGTGGTACGGAACCCTACTAGTGCGAGTCCGACTTGCACTTGGCCAGTTAATTTTATTTATATTGTAAGTACTACGCCTTACACCTTGCAATAGACTTCCAGAGCAGTAAATTGACATTTGAATGTAGATATTTATACTAATTCACATTTACATTTGCAGTGTCACAGAATAATGAATAGTACAACTTAGACCGACTTACGGCGTATTCATAAAAAGTTTGATGAACAATTAGCTGTGGATTTGACATAAGTAATGTCAATAATGTATGGGTTTGACTGACACTATGCATTCGCCAGCACTGTGAGAAATCATAGTGTCGTTTGTGAATACGTCGTGGTACTTACTTTGTCTGATAATGGGTTGTATGAGGGTTCTTTGTTAAGACCATTTAAAATGCTCTTGGACTGCTTAATGAGCAGTGGTTTTAAGCTCTTAAACCCCTGACACAAAATAAGAGTGTTATAAGTTTGATGTGTGTATCTGTGTGTCTGTCTGTGGCAAGAATTAGCAAAATTAGCAAGCGCAAATGGATCTTGATTTAAAGATTACTTAACCGAGAGTGTTCTTTCTTAGCTTTGCTTCAAGAAAATCCGTTCAGTCGTTTAAAGATTATGAGCTGTTTTCTATTAAATGAGGCTATGAGACCAACGTTCATAGGTCTGATCAATTTAAAATGCAGTATCCTGTTACATCAATGACATTGCAAGAACATGGTAACCTTGATTTGATGCTGGGGCATCTCCTGGAAGCTGCAGAATACTCAACTCCTAACCAAAGAACAGCAGAGATGTCGTATTAAGGCCCATTCGAATTTACAATGAACAGAATATAAATAAATCAGTCGAGGCTGGTTTTACAATTTTAAATTTAAGCATTATTAGCAAATGCGTTAGCAGATATCACTCTGTGACATGTCAAAAGTGACAAGCTAGATAATGTTGGAAAATATGTTTACAGTACTGTTTAATATATATATGTATAATATAATTACTGTGGATATGTATCATATTATTTACAATAATATTCGTCAATAATTCATTTATTTACGGAAAATATACTATTACATACATTAATATATTTTTAAAACTACCTAACTACAAACAAACAAATAAACCTAATAAAAAACAATGAAAACTAAAATTTAGTCTACCAAACCACTACCAGTAGGTAAAGTTCCCAAAATGCTGGCTGTATTCCCCCGTTGAATCGCGATGCTTAATCTCTGAGCTAAATACATGCCAGCATTTTGGTCCCGTGTCGTTTCAACCAACCGTGTGGAAAGATCTTTGAAAATGCTGTGTGCACCCGGTCCCCACGGTCCTAGAGTCTCAACCCCAAAAGGCACAAATAGGTAGCAGCTGTCTAAACCACTATATTTGCGTCTTTTGAGGTTCTCAGCTGCTTCTGCGGCCACACCAGCCTTTTTTTGTGTACCGGGAAGATGAGACGGCGCCAAAGTGTCGACGCAAGTTGCGTCCCATACCAAAGGCCGTCCCAACTTCCATGGTATTAATGTCATACCGTCAGGTCTTTTACAATCATCAGGCAATAAGCCGTTTGGTACTTAAACGGCTGCGCAGTTGATGGTGGTAAAAGCCCGACGGATGATGTCATCATTATATTTACACTACACTTCCGTCCGTGCGGCGACAAAGATCGGACGCGTTACAAGTACAGTGTTTTCTCAAACAAGTTTATCACAAAACTAGTTTTGCAACTTTCTACCGTACGTCCATCGTGCTTTAGACTTATTCTCGTGTAACTCACACCTGTGACAAGAACCGTTCAGTGATTAAAAGATGCACCGCACCCCTCCGGCGACTCCGTATATCGAGCAACACCCGTCGGATTCCGACGTATCGGCGATGAGTGAGACGAACGACCAGGTGAAAAATGTCGCAAGACACAAACGCCGCAGAGTGGCCGATGAAAATATTAATGACTCTCTAAGCCTCATGAAAAAAGATATCATGGAGTCAATTGATAACAAATTTTCTAAGCTAGATAAATATATGAAAGGCCTTATGGAACAACACAACACAGATATCACGACTACTTTAGACCATATGACGTCTAAGTATGAGGACATGTTAGTAAAGTATGATGCTTTGCTACAAGAAAGGTGCAGTGACAAAAGATACATCAAAGAGTTGGAAGATAGGTTGGAAGCAGTGGACAAAACCACTCGAGCGGCCACTATCGAAATTAGAAATATACCGAGAACACCTACCGAGTCCAAAAGTAGTCTCGCCGAGCTTGCCGTCGAACTTGGAAAAGCGATCAACTTGGACATTAACAAGTCTGAGATCCAGGACGTCTACAGGATAAACATCAAATCGAAGACAGAACCTCCATTACTGGTAAAACTTACTACAGTCATCCGAAAAGAAGAATATATACGTGCTGCAAAGACCTATAATAAACAACATTCATCCCAACTTACCACGGCTCAGCTGAAGCTTGGCCTGCCAGCGACTCCGATATACGTATCGGAACACATGACGGCCAAAACTAGAAGGCTATTTTTTCTTGCAAGAGACTATGCCAAATCAAACGATTATAGGTTTTGCTGGTGCTCTCACGGAAGAGTATTCCTACGCAAGAGAGAAGGAGCTTCTCCAGTGCTTATCAAAGAGGATAAACAACTCGAGGAACTCAATAAACACGAAGACCGAAGTGGTAAACGGCCGGCATGATCCAGTATGGACCGATTCTTTTATTTGGTATATCACTTTGTTTGTAATGGTATATTTCCATACATTAAAAAATCCTTCCACTAACACACTCCACATAAAAATCTACACAACCACTATCAGTATCATCACACTTATATTCATCACAACTACATTAAACACTACGTTACAAAATTTACATATATCTCACTATAGCTTCTCAATAAAATACATGCTAACCTGCTTTACTTCTCTAACTGCAACAAACAGGACAGGAATCATTGAACATGTGTTAATCTTATCTTCATATTATGGATAGTGAAACTATCTCAACTGATTTGGATAATTTTTCTATTTCGAAATCCTTTGAATGTCAAGTTAATGATGTCAACAAACTTGTCCCACAATCTACTAAAAAGCTATCGGTTATATGTCAAAACATTCGTAGTCTAGATCGAAACCTACAACAAATGGAAATTTTGCTTCATCAATTAAGCTTAGATATAGACATTATTATACTTACCGAATGCTGGCTCAACAAATTAGAACATATTCCTTCACTTAAAAATTACACCACATTTTCCTCCAAACACAACAAAACTCAAAATGAAGGAGTGGTTGCGTTTGTTAGAGAGGATTTATCTTGCATCATTGAAGAACCATTAGATTTTGAAGCAAACTGTTTAACTATTACAATAGGAACAGAAACTGCAATAGTCGCTGTCTATCGCCCACCTTCATACCGATCTTTGAATAATTTTCTCTCGTCTGTGGACTCTATTCTGAATTCATTTATTACCTACAAAAATCTAGTTTTTGTGGGTGATATCAATATTGACATTTCGTCCTCTAACTCTGTGACTACTAGCTGTAATTACTACCTGGACCTACTAGCACATCATACACTCTTACCTGCCTATACTTATCCGACTCGAGGAAAAAGCTGTTTAGACCATATATTTTTAAAATCTAACTTAAAAAGTACTGCCCTTGTAATAGCTACTTCCATCACGGACCATTACACAGTAGCTTTGGTTCTAGATAAACATCAACATTATCAACGCAAATATGACCTGCATAAAATAATAAATTTTTCAAACATTGCTTCTAGCCTAGATATAAATACATTAAATGAAATCTATGAATGCGTTGATGTTAATACGGCGACAAATATTTTAATTACCGAAATGAAACGTGTGATTGACCAAAACACCTCTTTGAAAAAAGCTTCTTGCCGCAAAACGATAAAAGAACCTTGGCTAACACCGGGACTTTTGCGCTGCATTAAACATCGTGATAAATTACATCGAGACTTAGGTAAGGATCCTGAAAATGTTAACTTAAAATTAATTTACAAAAGATACCGAAACTATTGCGTAGAAATATTAAAAAAGGTAAAAAACAACTATAACAGAAAAGAGGTAGAAAATGCTGGAAGTGATAGTAAAAAAACGTGGAAAGCAATAAAAAAAATAGCAAAAATTAATATAAATAATGTAAAAAATGAAATACAAGATAAAGACCTACTTACTCTGAAAGAAAACTGTAAGGACTCATTAAATTATATAAACAGTTACTTTGTTAATTTAGGTAAGAATCTAGCTGACCAAATTCTAAATCTAAATTCTAACAAAAAGACGATCTTATCTTCCACAAATCACAACACATTTCACTCTTTTGGACTCTTGTCAACCGATTGTACAGAAGTCGAATCTACTATAAATAATCTTAAATCCACTTGTGCAATGGGTCACGATGGTATACCAACCATGGCCTTAAAATATGCAAAAAATATAATTATTCCTCACATTACTCATATCTGTAATTTATGTTTTTCGAATGGCACCTTCCCGGATTCCTTTAAAATTGCTATTATTAAACCCATACACAAGGGGGGTGACAGAGGCAGTATAAATAATTATCGTCCAATTTCTATTCTACCAGCACTTTCTAAAATTATAGAACGACTGTTAAATAAACGACTAACAAATTATTTGACTAAATTCAAAATTATTTCCGACAATCAATTTGGCTTTGTATCTGGAAAATCAACGGAAGATGCGGTATCGACCTTAACGGATTATATTGTACGACAAGTGGATAGTAAACATAAGTGTATTGGTATATTTTTGGACCTAGCAAAGGCATTCGATACTGTCTCTGTCCCTATCCTATTGAAAAAAATGGAAGGAATAGGTATAAGAGGAACGGCGCTGGAATTATTTAAAAACTACCTTTCCAATAGAAAACAATTAGTAAAAGTTAGTGGATTCATAAGTGACGAGCTTCCGATTAATTATGGAGTTCCCCAAGGAAGTATATTAGGACCTAGCTTATTTTTAGTGTATGTTAACGACCTATGTAATCTCAAACTCAAAGAAGGCACAACTGTGTCATTCGCAGACGACACAGCACTACTCTTTACTGCTAAGACATGGAACGAGGTGTTCAACCTTGCAGAAATTGGGCTAAAAGAAGTTATGTCTTGGCTAAGAGAAAATCTACTCACACTAAATGTCAGTAAAACCAAATTTATTACCTTTTCAAAGATTGCTGCAGATAAATCGAACATAACTGGTTTCAATCAAATAAAAGCTCATATATGTTCTGACTACAATTATTGTGCGTGTCCATTACTACAACAAGTAAAGTTTATTAAATATCTCGGGGTTATTGTGGATCAGCAACTGACTTGGCTGGAACATATCAAAGTCCTAACTGGCAGGGTACGCAAATTAATTGTCATTTTCAAGCGTATAAGACATTTAGAAGACAAAAAAGTGTTAATGATGATATATTTTGCTCTCTGTCACTCTCTGATATCATATTGTATCCTAGTCTGGGGTGGTACATACAAAACCTTTATGCTACGGGTAGAGAGATCTCAACGTGCAATACTGAAGGTGATGTTATCCAAACCCTTTAGATTTTCTACCAGGCAACTATACTGTGAAACAAACCTACTCACAGTCAGGCAGATTTACATCCTGAAGGCTATTCTAAAGACTCATACTATTACTCCATGTGACTTAGTAAGCTATAACAATAAACGAAGGAAAGATTCATTAGTGAAACTCTCTAAATTCTCGTCGGCTTATGCCCATAGACACTTATGTTTTTTGGGTCCATTCCTGTATAAAAGCTTAAATAAAATTGTTAACATCTATCCCCTGACTTTTTATAGGTGTAAAGCAAATGCCACGAAATATTTGCTAACTCTTAATTATAATGATACTGAAAAATTGATGATATATAAAATGTGACACAACTCAAAACACACACACACACACACACACACACACACACACACACGCACACACGCACACACATACCATAAAACACACACTCACACAACTTCCATGCATAATATATTATCAGCCAACATCGAGAGTGATATAATTATCTATATCTATATCTTTTATACTTTTTCTACTTACCTACCAAAACCTATTTGCCTTTAATATTGCATTCTCGATATTTATATTAAAAAGGTAAAAAAAATAAATAATAATATTAACTAAATTATTTATATACGAAACTACTCCACACTTGTTTGTGTCCCATTCTAAGCGTTTACCTGCGAAATACAATGGCTTATCGCACCTACATTGTCGTCAAACCACTAATGCGAGGACTGCAGCCCCGACGGCTTGCGAGTAATATCTAGTTTTGACACTGGCCAATATGGGAGACACTTATCTAGTTATATTTTATTTATAATTTACCTATTTTTTATTTTCAAATCTAACAGTTAAATGTAGATTTACTTAAATTATAATTATATATTGGTGTGAGCGCACTGTTGGAAGTGATTGTCAGCTGTACCACAGGTACGACCTAGCACGGCTGACAATGGCAAGATGTACCCTCATTATTTGTTTACATTAATATAAAACTAGTTTAAAATTGTAAAGGTAGGTACATATGAAGTTGTAATAAGTTAAATTGATGAATAAATTATGATTATGATTTGTTCCTTCAAACATAGCTAATTAAGATTGAATAATAAAATTGATAATTGATAAAAAAAAAAAAAAAAAAAAAAAAAATTATATAAAACCGAATTTTAAAAATTCTAAAGGAAATACTTGCAAGAATGATCCATACACTATTATAGATCTCATAAACAGTTATAGAGAAAAATACTTCAACGAGCAATTGGGACCTTTAAAAAAATAATAAACAATATTATTTGCTTTGAAAATCAGAACTGCCCTACTCAAGAAACTATAAGCTTCTAAGTGACTTCGAGGAAATACAATTTGCGTGGTAGCTAGTTAAAATAATCTATGCTTAGCCAAGCTTATTTACGTAAAGTTACGTACCTACTGTAGAAATTCTTAGTATTATGCCATTTCCGTTTCACTTTTCATAGCACCACAGAATAATGAATAGTACAAATAGCACGTTTAACCGACTTTACAGGAAGTATGAAATCGTAGCACATATATAGCTATTTATTTTTATGTGTGACTGCGCATGAGCTTAATCCGAATCTGATTTTCAACCGACTCCAACAAGAAGGAGGTTCTCAATTCGTCTGTATGTTTTTTTTATGTATATTACCCGATTACTCCGTCAATTGTAAACCGATTCGAATGATTCTTTTTTTATAACGGTAGGGTACATTTCCGAGATGGTCCCATTACAATTTCATCGAGATCTGATACGTATCTGCAGAGATATGACAATAAACGTCTCAATTTTGCTACTGAAATTGACTCGCGGGGCATGGAAGTTGGTTGTTTAATAGTTTTTAAACTATCTTAATTATTTATGAGTATTCATTTTGTTGAAAAGATTATGTCGCAATAGTTAACTATTAACTAAAATTATGGAATCTCCATAATATTGTAGATAGCCAAAACTTTGCATGTGCACTGCAATGCGCATGTTACCTCGAGACATAAAGATGTTAAGTCTCGCATACCCTGTACCTGTAATTACACTGGACACATTGCTATTCAAACCGAAACACATTTATATTTCACGGCTGAATTAAATGGCAAAGTGGTGGTACCGCCCCAGGCAGACTAGCAGAAGTTCTACCACTACAATATGTATGTGTAAATATTATGTCGATCGCTATATCGAAATCGCGTAAGTCACGTTAAATTCCCAATTTTCAATCTATAATATGTATGTAAGTACGGTTAAGTGTTGGACTTCATCTGGCAGCACGGAATCGCATTTGTTCCGCCTGTGCTACCACGTGCTGCAGTATGCTGCCGCATGCGAACGCGCGCTGTCGCATTCCGCAGACAAAAAAGGCGTCAGCATGCTGCAGCATGGGTGGCATACTGCCGCGTTCTTTCATGATCAGTTAGTTTCAAGCGCGAGATGGATAGGACCACTGAAGAGAGAGCAGTGATTCTAGCGTGTATTTTGCAAGAAATGCAAAATCAAATCAAATTTCGGCGGTGAAAGGATGCGTTAGCATGCTATCGCGCGCTTCAGCGTTCCGGAGTCTCCCTGCCGACCATTGCATTTTGTCCGTGATGCCGATCGCCTCGAGGATTCCGCCCCGTGCTATCGCATATCGACATCGCATCACATATGCTTTCTGTCTCTGTCTAGCAAATGGCAGTTCTAAGCGACAGAAAGAGAAAGGGCGACGGAAAAAGGCGATTCCGTGCTGCCAGATGAGGTCCAACCCTAACAGTGAGTAGCAAGAACAAGTGTCCACATTGCTCCTATTCCGAGTTTATATTCGATTGGCAAACTTTTTGCAGTCATTATCAGTGACACATCGCACATGTGCCGAAATAGGCCGATCTGTATGTAACAGAAATACCTATTGTTGTATAAATAATCTCTGCCCGGTGGTACATCGTCACGAGTCAATGACCGTTGTAATGTTCTTAATCATTTATTATACAAATTACGCGCCTAATTAACTACTAATTAACTCTGCGCCGCGGTTTCACTTGTATATTCAGGTCCTGTGTATGCAAAAGGGTCAAAAATAGCACCAAGTGGTTCGTGTAATATTACACTTGGCACTGGCTAGCCAGTTCCTTTGCTTGAACTTGACTTGACACGCTGCCGCGTGTCTAGATAAAATGTACCTAGCCTATAATTTACATAGAAACTTTAGTCATCTGCTATAAGCATAAATAGTAAGGCTAATATAATATTATAAAAACTTTTGTAACTCTGTCACTCTGTGTGTTTGTTACCTAATCACGCCTAACAGGCGATCCAATCTTACTTAAATGTAACAAGGAGATAGATACATAATAGCATGAGGATGAACATAACTTCCCTTTTTTGCGTCGGGGGCTCAAATTTGTAAAATTGTACCTAAAATTGAACTGAAACTTGATGCTCATAAAATAATATTTCATACAAAATTGCATTGGTAACATTTCAAACCGCATAACTTCCAGTAGTTATTTTATCACCCGTTAAAACTTTTGACATCTATAAAACATTTTACGAGTTCATACAAATACGAGGGGGGAGTACTTGACTAGCATTTCAGTAACTCCTGTAGTTTATAATAATAAACTAACATCTAAATCTAAACATAAAAGAAATAAATAGAAATATGCCTTATTTTGTGCAAATGTCAAGGTAGAGATAAAACTTGCAAAAATAAGTTTAAGGAAATTGGTAGGTATAATTACTAGTAGTTCTGTGAGAACACCTCGCGTGCCCTTATAAGCATTGAAATCCGTCGATAAATGACGCTAAAGCAAACTTCTCCCCTTTTCCCGCCTTCTTTTTCAATTTTTATTTTCAACATCTTGTGTAGAATCAAACTTCAACTCACTCCCCCGCCCCCCCCCCCCCTGCGCTATTTTAGAATCTTAAATAAATCAAGGAACTCGTGTGCCAATTTTCGTCAAAATTGGTTGAAAAATGCGACATATAGGCGAGAACAGACAGAGAGGCCCGGCAGCCCCGGCCAGGGCCCGGTGGCGTAATCGGGAGAACGGTCGGCTTTGATGCCGTGGTACCGAGTTCAAATCCCGCTGTGCACCAATGGATTTTTCTATAGAAAAATGTATGTGCGCTTCTCACAGTGGCCCTCCGGTGAAGGAAACATCTTTAAGAAACCAACAGCCCCCCGCATGGTGGTAGGACACTATCTAGTATCCGCCTGGCCAGCTACCACCCTCAAGTTAGAAAATCTGTCACCAAACATCTAATGTCTTCCGGCAGCTATCCTTGAGAGCCAGTTCCCATTCTAGGCCTAGCGTGCTTACCATCTTCGACCGCATCATCACTTACCAACAGGTGAGATAGTGGTCAAACGCTAGACTATAAGATATAAAAAATAAAACATTAAATTAAAAAATCAAAAAACCCGACTGCGCAAAAAGTGAAGTGTGAAAAAAACGAACTGAAAAGAAAAAAAACAAGTAAGTCTAGTAGTTTAGACTTCTGTTTAGGGATATCAAAAAACTATACCATTTAAATTCTTTCTCGGTCGATACACTCATAAAATAAATTATACTTTGTTATATGGAATGTAGAGACTTTAACAGTCGGGACACACTTTTTAGTTAAGTAAAGGACGGCAAATTCCGTAATTTAAACAAAAAACCGAAATGCGTGAAATAGATAGGGTATTGCTTTTTAAGCTTACTTACTTTACAGTTGTACTATTAAACGACTATACCAAAAGGAAGAGGTTGTTTGTTACCTTAGAACTCCATCAATTCTTAACCGATTTGGAAAATTCTTTTTTTGTTTGAGTTAATATGATTTTCGTTTGGTCTCATTGTAATTTTATTGAGATCTGATAAGTAACTTCAGAGATAAGCGCCGCAAACTTGTTACTGAAAGTGACTAACGCGGCATGTAAAAACGTTTTTTTTTTCGATTTGTACGATCATAAATTATTTGTTATAAATATATTTTGAATCTCCATTTTAAGACCTTTAATTCGATACCCCACTCGATAGGTTTTGAAAAAAAAAAATTATTGAACCCCAAATTTTGGCGTCTAAAAATCCGCCATTTTGAATTTTTCCATTTTTTATGTTTTCGTTGACACTCGCGCTAGCATGGCAAATCTATTGACGTGTCAATTATCAAAATCGGCCCACGCGTTTGGTCTCTAGTGTGCCACAAAGGAACAAACATACATACATACATACACACATACATACATACATACATATATAGACTGATAAACACATTACCTCTCCTTTGCGTCGCGCAGTCGGGTAAAAAGACAAATAGACAAACATCCTGAGAAAAGCATTTTTGTACAACTTGAAACTGACACGCTTTGCTCGCTACGCTCGGTCGCTCAATAAAACAATGAATAGAAGATAAGGTTTCACAGTGAGTCCTAAACTAGGCTTATATGGGGGATATCACTATATATTGTTTTGTAGTTTGTCATACTCTATACAATAAAAATAATTAAATGGGTCACAATAATTAATTAAAATAAAATAAAAACTAAACATCACAATAATTAAAGTAAAAATTGCTAATCGCAAAATAATAATAATATGAATAAATAAAAATGTAACACAAAAAATTGTGTATAGTTTAGACGGTAGCTCTTCACGCTGAACCCCGCCTTAATGTCCCTAGGATGCTCGCTGCATTTCCGCGTTGTATGGCTAAAGAAATTTGCTGAATGAGGAACCAGCCCGATCGAGGGTCTCGTCCTCTTTCTTTCAAGCGACGACCCAGATTGTGTACGAATTTTATGGCTTCGGACTCCCATGGTCCCGCCGTTTCGACAGCAAACGGAACAAAGTCATACGATGACTTCAGGCAGGCGTACTGCGTACTGCGTGGGGATATAGGTTTAATACTATAAAAATAACCGGCCAAGTGCGTGTCGGGCCACGCGCAGTGTAGGGTTCCGTAGTAGCCCGTTATTCAATGCAAGTCTTTACCCGTTATAAACAAGCAACTAGGTACTTCGCCTTTGTCACTTTAAAGGATTTATTCTAAGGATTTTGTATTTGGTACATAATTATCCAACACCCGTTCACCAGTTCAACGACTATTACTGCTAAACTAATAAAGGTATCTTAACCGTTATAATTTTCCTTTAAAGATCCTGAAATGCACTATTACCGCGAATTTTTCCAGATTTTTCAAGCTAGCAGTTTAGCGTTTAGAGGGGGGGGGGGGGACGCCCTACTGGAACAAAAATTTGCACTTTAAAGTTCAATATTTCGTAAATGGTATTGGCAACCCTTTCATTTTTTGCAAGTCATTTTAAAAGATCTATTCAACGATACCCCACACGATGGGGTAGACGACGAAAAAAAATTCATCCCCACTTCTCATATAGGGGAGCTACCCTAAATAAAAATATTTTTCAAAATTTTATTTCACCACTTTGTCGGCGTAATTTATATACATATCCCTACAAAATTACAGCTTTCTAGTATTAACGGCCTCTTAGCAAAACCTCGGACAGACAGGACAACAGATGGACATGACGAAACTATAAGGGTTCCTTTTCAGGACTACGCAACCCTAAAAATGAGAAAAGGCTGACAAACCATGCTTTATCAAAAATTATAAGATGTTGTGCCAAACATTTTTCAGTATTTTCCTTATAATGTGTTCCCACACGAACACTATCAGATAATCAAATAAATCTAATAAAGTAAAATATTACTACGTCGTCAATATTGTCCCCAAACTATAAATATTCAAAACTTCCGCAAGAAAAGATCAAAAGATGACGCCGTTGGAGCGCAAATAGCGCAGAGAAATTAGAGAAAATAAAATGGCAGCCATGATTTAATGATGCCGACACGGCGACGTCTGGACAATTGAAGTAGTGTGTATTGAGGAAAATTTACAATTGAAGTTGTGTTTATTTATATTACACTAGAAGTGCCCCGCGGCTTCGCCCGCGTTGAAAGCTCCTTTTATTGACTTAAAACTTTTCTTTTGTAAAAACCTTTCTATCATAAAATACATCAAATAAGAATTAGCCAAAACGGTTCACCCGGTTTTCATGTTATTGCGTGACTAAGGTTTGTAGATAGAAGACTTTGTTACCCCATTTCACCCTCTTAGGGGTGGAATTAAAAAAAATCCTGAAACACGTATTGACTTATTTTTTTATCGAAGCACTTATGAGAAGTTTCGAAAAGAAAAGACTATCTATCACTTGTGCAATGGGTCACGATGGTATACCAACCATGGCCTTAAAATATGCAAAAAATATAATTATTCCTCACATTACTCATATCTGTAATTTATGTTTTTCGAATGGCACCTTCCCGGATTCCTTTAAAATTGCTATTATTAAACCCATACACAAGGGGGGTGACAGAGGCAGTATAAATAATTATCGTCCAATTTCTATTCTACCAGCACTTTCTAAAATTATAGAACGACTGTTAAATAAACGACTAACAAATTATTTGACTAAATTCAAAATTATTTCCGACAATCAATTTGGCTTTGTATCTGGAAAATCAACGGAAGATGCGGTATCGACCTTAACGGATTATATTGTACGACAAGTGGATAGTAAACATAAGTGTATTGGTATATTTTTGGACCTAGCAAAGGCATTCGATACTGTCTCTGTCCCTATCCTATTGAAAAAAATGGAAGGAATAGGTATAAGAGGAACGGCGCTGGAATTATTTAAAAACTACCTTTCCAATAGAAAACAATTAGTAAAAGTTAGTGGATTCATAAGTGACGAGCTTCCGATTAATTATGGAGTTCCCCAAGGAAGTATATTAGGACCTAGCTTATTTTTAGTGTATGTTAACGACCTATGTAATCTCAAACTCAAAGAAGGCACAACTGTGTCATTCGCAGACGACACAGCACTACTCTTTACTGCTAAGACATGGAACGAGGTGTTCAACCTTGCAGAAATTGGGCTAAAAGAAGTTATGTCTTGGCTAAGAGAAAATCTACTCACACTAAATGTCAGTAAAACCAAATTTATTACCTTTTCAAAGATTGCTGCAGATAAATCGAACATAACTGGTTTCAATCAAATAAAAGCTCATATATGTTCTGACTACAATTATTGTGCGTGTCCATTACTACAACAAGTAAAGTTTATTAAATATCTCGGGGTTATTGTGGATCAGCAACTGACTTGGCTGGAACATATCAAAGTCCTAACTGGCAGGGTACGCAAATTAATTGTCATTTTCAAGCGTATAAGACATTTAGAAGACAAAAAAGTGTTAATGATGATATATTTTGCTCTCTGTCACTCTCTGATATCATATTGTATCCTAGTCTGGGGTGGTACATACAAAACCTTTATGCTACGGGTAGAGAGATCTCAACGTGCAATACTGAAGGTGATGTTATCCAAACCCTTTAGATTTTCTACCAGGCAACTATACTGTGAAACAAACCTACTCACAGTCAGGCAGATTTACATCCTGAAGGCTATTCTAAAGACTCATACTATTACTCCATGTGACTTAGTAAGCTATAACAATAAACGAAGGAAAGATTCATTAGTGAAACTCTCTAAATTCTCGTCGGCTTATGCCCATAGACACTTATGTTTTTTGGGTCCATTCCTGTATAAAAGCTTAAATAAAATTGTTAACATCTATCCCCTGACTTTTTATAGGTGTAAAGCAAATGCCACGAAATATTTGCTAACTCTTAATTATAATGATACTGAAAAATTGATGATATATAAAATGTGACACAACTCAAACACACACACACACACACACACACACACACACACGCACACACGCACACACATACCATAAAACACACACTCACACAACTTCCATGCATAATATATTATCAGCCAACATCGAGAGTGATATAATTATCTATATCTATATCTTTTATACTTTTTCTACTTACCTACCAAAACCTATTTGCCTTTAATATTGCATTCTCGATATTTATATTAAAAAGGTAAAAAAAATAAATAATAATATTAACTAAATTATTTATATACGAAACTACTCCACACTTGTTTGTGTCCCATTCTAAGCGTTTACCTGCGAAATACAATGGCTTATCGCACCTACATTGTCGTCAAACCACTAATGCGAGGACTGCAGCCCCGACGGCTTGCGAGTAATATCTAGTTTTGACACTGGCCAATATGGGAGACACTTATCTAGTTATATTTTATTTATAATTTACCTATTTTTTATTTTCAAATCTAACAGTTAAATGTAGATTTACTTAAATTATAATTATATATTGGTGTGAGCGCACTGTTGGAAGTGATTGTCAGCTGTACCACAGGTACGACCTAGCACGGCTGACAATGGCAAGATGTACCCTCATTATTTGTTTACATTAATATAAAACTAGTTTAAAATTGTAAAGGTAGGTACATATGAAGTTGTAATAAGTTAAATTGATGAATAAATTATGATTATGATTTGTTCCTTCAAACATAGCTAATTAAGATTGAATAATAAAATTGATAATTGATAAAAAAAAAAAAAAAAAAAAAAAAAAATTATATAAAACCGAATTTTAAAAATTCTAAAGGAAATACTTGCAAGAATGATCCATACACTATTATAGATCTCATAAACAGTTATAGAGAAAAATACTTCAACGAGCAATTGGGACCTTTAAAAAAATAATAAACAATATTATTTGCTTTGAAAATCAGAACTGCCCTACTCAAGAAACTATAAGCTTCTAAGTGACTTCGAGGAAATACAATTTGCGTGGTAGCTAGTTAAAATAATCTATGCTTAGCCAAGCTTATTTACGTAAAGTTACGTACCTACTGTAGAAATTCTTAGTATTATGCCATTTCCGTTTCACTTTTCATAGCACCACAGAATAATGAATAGTACAAATAGCACGTTTAACCGACTTTACAGGAAGTATGAAATCGTAGCACATATATAGCTATTTATTTTTATGTGTGACTGCGCATGAGCTTAATCCGAATCTGATTTTCAACCGACTCCAACAAGAAGGAGGTTCTCAATTCGTCTGTATGTTTTTTTTATGTATATTACCCGATTACTCCGTCAATTGTAAACCGATTCGAATGATTCTTTTTTTATAACGGTAGGGTACATTTCCGAGATGGTCCCATTACAATTTCATCGAGATCTGATACGTATCTGCAGAGATATGACAATAAACGTCTCAATTTTGCTACTGAAATTGACTCGCGGGGCATGGAAGTTGGTTGTTTAATAGTTTTTAAACTATCTTAATTATTTATGAGTATTCATTTTGTTGAAAAGATTATGTCGCAATAGTTAACTATTAACTAAAATTATGGAATCTCCATAATATTGTAGATAGCCAAAACTTTGCATGTGCACTGCAATGCGCATGTTACCTCGAGACATAAAGATGTTAAGTCTCGCATACCCTGTACCTGTAATTACACTGGACACATTGCTATTCAAACCGAAACACATTTATATTTCACGGCTGAATTAAATGGCAAAGTGGTGGTACCGCCCCAGGCAGACTAGCAGAAGTTCTACCACTACAATATGTATGTGTAAATATTATGTCGATCGCTATATCGAAATCGCGTAAGTCACGTTAAATTCCCAATTTTCAATCTATAATATGTATGTAAGTACGGTTAAGTGTTGGACTTCATCTGGCAGCACGGAATCGCATTTGTTCCGCCTGTGCTACCACGTGCTGCAGTATGCTGCCGCATGCGAACGCGCGCTGTCGCATTCCGCAGACAAAAAAGGCGTCAGCATGCTGCAGCATGGGTGGCATACTGCCGCGTTCTTTCATGATCAGTTAGTTTCAAGCGCGAGATGGATAGGACCACTGAAGAGAGAGCAGTGATTCTAGCGTGTATTTTGCAAGAAATGCAAAATCAAATCAAATTTCGGCGGTGAAAGGATGCGTTAGCATGCTATCGCGCGCTTCAGCGTTCCGGAGTCTCCCTGCCGACCATTGCATTTTGTCCGTGATGCCGATCGCCTCGAGGATTCCGCCCCGTGCTATCGCATATCGACATCGCATCACATATGCTTTCTGTCTCTGTCTAGCAAATGGCAGTTCTAAGCGACAGAAAGAGAAAGGGCGACGGAAAAAGGCGATTCCGTGCTGCCAGATGAGGTCCAACCCTAACAGTGAGTAGCAAGAACAAGTGTCCACATTGCTCCTATTCCGAGTTTATATTCGATTGGCAAACTTTTTGCAGTCATTATCAGTGACACATCGCACATGTGCCGAAATAGGCCGATCTGTATGTAACAGAAATACCTATTGTTGTATAAATAATCTCTGCCCGGTGGTACATCGTCACGAGTCAATGACCGTTGTAATGTTCTTAATCATTTATTATACAAATTACGCGCCTAATTAACTACTAATTAACTCTGCGCCGCGGTTTCACTTGTATATTCAGGTCCTGTGTATGCAAAAGGGTCAAAAATAGCACCAAGTGGTTCGTGTAATATTACACTTGGCACTGGCTAGCCAGTTCCTTTGCTTGAACTTGACTTGACACGCTGCCGCGTGTCTAGATAAAATGTACCTAGCCTATAATTTACATAGAAACTTTAGTCATCTGCTATAAGCATAAATAGTAAGGCTAATATAATATTATAAAAACTTTTGTAACTCTGTCACTCTGTGTGTTTGTTACCTAATCACGCCTAACAGGCGATCCAATCTTACTTAAATGTAACAAGGAGATAGATACATAATAGCATGAGGATGAACATAACTTCCCTTTTTTGCGTCGGGGGCTCAAATTTGTAAAATTGTACCTAAAATTGAACTGAAACTTGATGCTCATAAAATAATATTTCATACAAAATTGCATTGGTAACATTTCAAACCGCATAACTTCCAGTAGTTATTTTATCACCCGTTAAAACTTTTGACATCTATAAAACATTTTACGAGTTCATACAAATACGAGGGGGGAGTACTTGACTAGCATTTCAGTAACTCCTGTAGTTTATAATAATAAACTAACATCTAAATCTAAACATAAAAGAAATAAATAGAAATATGCCTTATTTTGTGCAAATGTCAAGGTAGAGATAAAACTTGCAAAAATAAGTTTAAGGAAATTGGTAGGTATAATTACTAGTAGTTCTGTGAGAACACCTCGCGTGCCCTTATAAGCATTGAAATCCGTCGATAAATGACGCTAAAGCAAACTTCTCCCCTTTTCCCGCCTTCTTTTTCAATTTTTATTTTCAACATCTTGTGTAGAATCAAACTTCAACTCACTCCCCCGCCCCCCCCCCCCCTGCGCTATTTTAGAATCTTAAATAAATCAAGGAACTCGTGTGCCAATTTTCGTCAAAATTGGTTGAAAAATGCGACATATAGGCGAGAACAGACAGAGAGGCCCGGCAGCCCCGGCCAGGGCCCGGTGGCGTAATCGGGAGAACGGTCGGCTTTGATGCCGTGGTACCGAGTTCAAATCCCGCTGTGCACCAATGGATTTTTCTATAGAAAAATGTATGTGCGCTTCTCACAGTGGCCCTCCGGTGAAGGAAACATCTTTAAGAAACCAACAGCCCCCCGCATGGTGGTAGGACACTATCTAGTATCCGCCTGGCCAGCTACCACCCTCAAGTTAGAAAATCTGTCACCAAACATCTAATGTCTTCCGGCAGCTATCCTTGAGAGCCAGTTCCCATTCTAGGCCTAGCGTGCTTACCATCTTCGACCGCATCATCACTTACCAACAGGTGAGATAGTGGTCAAACGCTAGACTATAAGATATAAAAAATAAAACATTAAATTAAAAAATCAAAAAACCCGACTGCGCAAAAAGTGAAGTGTGAAAAAAACGAACTGAAAAGAAAAAAAACAAGTAAGTCTAGTAGTTTAGACTTCTGTTTAGGGATATCAAAAAACTATACCATTTAAATTCTTTCTCGGTCGATACACTCATAAAATAAATTATACTTTGTTATATGGAATGTAGAGACTTTAACAGTCGGGACACACTTTTTAGTTAAGTAAAGGACGGCAAATTCCGTAATTTAAACAAAAAACCGAAATGCGTGAAATAGATAGGGTATTGCTTTTTAAGCTTACTTACTTTACAGTTGTACTATTAAACGACTATACCAAAAGGAAGAGGTTGTTTGTTACCTTAGAACTCCATCAATTCTTAACCGATTTGGAAAATTCTTTTTTTGTTTGAGTTAATATGATTTTCGTTTGGTCTCATTGTAATTTTATTGAGATCTGATAAGTAACTTCAGAGATAAGCGCCGCAAACTTGTTACTGAAAGTGACTAACGCGGCATGTAAAAACGTTTTTTTTTTCGATTTGTACGATCATAAATTATTTGTTATAAATATATTTTGAATCTCCATTTTAAGACCTTTAATTCGATACCCCACTCGATAGGTTTTGAAAAAAAAAAATTATTGAACCCCAAATTTTGGCGTCTAAAAATCCGCCATTTTGAATTTTTCCATTTTTTATGTTTTCGTTGACACTCGCGCTAGCATGGCAAATCTATTGACGTGTCAATTATCAAAATCGGCCCACGCGTTTGGTCTCTAGTGTGCCACAAAGGAACAAACATACATACATACATACACACATACATACATACATACATATATAGACTGATAAACACATTACCTCTCCTTTGCGTCGCGCAGTCGGGTAAAAAGACAAATAGACAAACATCCTGAGAAAAGCATTTTTGTACAACTTGAAACTGACACGCTTTGCTCGCTACGCTCGGTCGCTCAATAAAACAATGAATAGAAGATAAGGTTTCACAGTGAGTCCTAAACTAGGCTTATATGGGGGATATCACTATATATTGTTTTGTAGTTTGTCATACTCTATACAATAAAAATAATTAAATGGGTCACAATAATTAATTAAAATAAAATAAAAACTAAACATCACAATAATTAAAGTAAAAATTGCTAATCGCAAAATAATAATAATATGAATAAATAAAAATGTAACACAAAAAATTGTGTATAGTTTAGACGGTAGCTCTTCACGCTGAACCCCGCCTTAATGTCCCTAGGATGCTCGCTGCATTTCCGCGTTGTATGGCTAAAGAAATTTGCTGAATGAGGAACCAGCCCGATCGAGGGTCTCGTCCTCTTTCTTTCAAGCGACGACCCAGATTGTGTACGAATTTTATGGCTTCGGACTCCCATGGTCCCGCCGTTTCGACAGCAAACGGAACAAAGTCATACGATGACTTCAGGCAGGCGTACTGCGTACTGCGTGGGGATATAGGTTTAATACTATAAAAATAACCGGCCAAGTGCGTGTCGGGCCACGCGCAGTGTAGGGTTCCGTAGTAGCCCGTTATTCAATGCAAGTCTTTACCCGTTATAAACAAGCAACTAGGTACTTCGCCTTTGTCACTTTAAAGGATTTATTCTAAGGATTTTGTATTTGGTACATAATTATCCAACACCCGTTCACCAGTTCAACGACTATTACTGCTAAACTAATAAAGGTATCTTAACCGTTATAATTTTCCTTTAAAGATCCTGAAATGCACTATTACCGCGAATTTTTCCAGATTTTTCAAGCTAGCAGTTTAGCGTTTAGAGGGGGGGGGACGCCCTACTGGAACAAAAATTTGCACTTTAAAGTTCAATATTTCGTAAATGGTATTGGCAACCCTTTCATTTTTTGCAAGTCATTTTAAAAGATCTATTCAACGATACCCCACACGATGAGGTAGACGACGAAAAAAAATTCATCCCCACTTCTCATATAGGGGAGCTACCCTAAATAAAAATATTTTTCAAAATTTTATTTCACCACTTTGTCGGCGTAATTTATATACATATCCCTACAAAATTACAGCTTTCTAGTATTAACGGCCTCTTAGCAAAACCTCGGACAGACAGACAGATGGACATGACGAAACTATAAGGGTTCCTTTTCAGGACTACGCAACCCTAAAAATGAGAAAAGGCTGACAAACCATGCTTTATCAAAAATTATAAGATGTTGTGCCAAACATTTTTCAGTATTTTCCTTATAATGTGTTCCCACACGAACACTATCAGATAATCAAATAAATCTAATAAAGTAAAATATTACTACGTCGTCAATATTGTCCCCAAACTATAAATATTCAAAACTTCCGCAAGAAAAGATCAAAAGATGACGCCGTTGGAGCGCAAATAGCGCAGAGAAATTAGAGAAAATAAAATGGCAGCCATGATTTAATGATGCCGACACGGCGACGTCTGGACAATTGAAGTAGTGTGTATTGAGGAAAATTTACAATTGAAGTTGTGTTTATTTATATTACACTAGAAGTGCCCCGCGGCTTCGCCCGCGTTGAAAGCTCCTTTTATTTACTTAAAACTTTTCTTTTGTAAAAACCTTTCTATCATAAAATACATCAAATAAGAATTAGCCAAAACGGTTCACCCGGTTTTCATGTTATTGCGTGACTAAGGTTTGTAGATAGAAGACTTTGTTACCCCATTTCACCCCCTTTGGGGTGGAATTAAAAAAAATCCTGAAACACGTATTGACTTATTTTTTTATCGAAGCACTTATGAGAAGTTTCGAAAAGAAAAGACTATCTAATCTTGTTTCTCCATACAAACTTTGAACCCCCATTTCACCCTCTTAAGGGATGAATTTTGTAATACCCTCCAAATTTCAAGTCTCTACGACCAGCGGTTAAGGCTGTGCGTTGTCTGTCAGTCAGTCAGTCAGTCAGTCAGTCAGTCAGTCAGTCAGTCAGTCAGTCAGTCAGTCAGTCAGTCAGTCAGTCAGTCAGTCAGTCAGTCAGTCAGTCAGTCAGTCCGTCAGTCAGTCAGTCAGTCAGTCAGTCAGTCAGTATGTCAGGAAAAAGATTCTTATAGTATTAGATATATCTATCTAGCTAGCGTTTGACCACTATCTCACCTGGTAAGTGATGATGCGGTCGAAGATAGGCTCGCTAGGCCTAGAATGGGAACTTGCTCTGAAGGGTAGCTGCCGGAACACATTACATGTTTTGGCGACAGATTTTCTAACTGGAGTGTGGTTTCTTAACGATGTTTTTCCTTCACCGGAGGGCCACTGTAAAAAGCGCACATACATTTTTCGATAGAAAAATCCATTGGTGCACGGCGGGGATTGATACCTCTGGCTTCAAAGCCGACCATTCTCCTACTACACCACTGGGTCCTCGACTGGTGTATAAGAGAAAATTGACAATAGGCGTGACGAAAGATTTTAAAATCCTTTTCCGTAAAGTGGGAACACATTTACAATTCACGTAAAAACCTATATTTACGTAATTAACTTAAGTTTAATGAAGTTTAAAGCAATTTATCTAATATTTTTTCAATAGTGCGCAAAAACAGCTCACATATGTCATGGCGTCGGCTGTGACATCACGCATACCTAAATGACATAATTAACAAGTCACTATTATATAATCTGTGACAATGAATACATGGGTTTTCCAAAATGTAATAACATTTTCAAGAAAACCTCATAAGAGGATATAGTCGTGACGTCATGCGCTGTGTTTGGTGTTTCAATCAAAATGGCCGATAGCAGTATTTTAATGTTTTATTTTACTGAAAATTTTAATAATTTCAATTTTTTAAATGAAACTAAACTAGTGTTTTAAATTGTTTTAATATGTATTTTCCCCAAAAATCATCAATTCTTTGATTTTTTGATACTGTCGTCATGCCTATTGGGTGTATTGAGGAAAATTTATAACTGACATCGTGTATTGAGGAAATGTGTCAACACCATTCAACACCAATATTAAACAAGCAAAATTCAGTTCATACATATGTTCATTGTTTTCTTTTTACGTTCACACGGATTCATCGAATCGTTTGACATTTTACACAGGGATACACAGTTTTGTGGAATACCTCAAACTTGCTAAATAATTATTCGCGCTGCATGTAAAGTCAGTTTTTAGCCAACTTCACAAATAAGGAGGAGGTTCAATTTAACCGTATTTTTTTTATGTTTGTTACCTCAAAACTCCGTCAAATCTTGACCGATTTCAAAAATTCTTTTCTGTTTGAGAGATTATGCCTACCGTTTGTCCCATTCAAATTTTATCGAGGTATTGCAATTATCTCCGGAGATATAGAGATAAACATCTCAAACTCATTGTATGCCTTGATGACATATGCATTTGTATACCTTGACGACATGATACTACTGGCTATTTTGACTATAGCGGCATGTGAATTCGGTTTCTTTTCGTTTTGTAAGATCATAAATTATTTAAGTTTTTTTTAGGGTTCCGTACCCAAAGGGTAAAACGAGACCCTATTACTAAGACTCCGCTGTCCGTCTGTCTGTCTCTCTGTCTGTCTGTCTGTCTGTCACCAGGCTGTATCTCATGTACCGTGATAGTTAGACAGTTGAAATTTTCACAGATGATGTATTTCTGTTGCCGCTATAACAACAAATACTAAAAACAGAATAAAGTTAAAAATAATAGAGGGTCCCCATACAAGAAACGTGTTTTTTTCGGCATTTCACGCCATCTATGAACGCTTAGTTAGGTAAACGTCCCATAGATGGCGTTATATTGAAAAGTCGATCCCTAACACCTTTGTTAAACGTTAGATGGCATTATAAGAAATAAAATGTTTATTAATATTATTTTTTTGCTGGCGAAAAATGATAGTGGTATTTTTTGCTCCATCTTATAAAATACTGTAGTGTGGTACGGAACCCTTCGAGTGCGAGTCCGACTTGCACTTGGCCAGTTTATTTAAATCTGAAAAGATCTTTGCATGGTATAAAACAAAGTCACTCCAGCTGTTTGTACGCTTAAATCTTTTAAACTACGCAACGGTTTTAATGCAGTTTTCAGCAAAAGATAGGGTGATTCAAGAGAAGGAAAGTATATGTATCATAGATCACTGTGCGAGACCGGGGCGGGTCGCTAGTATTTTATAAATGGTATTTAAATCGAAAATGACGGCTTGATAAATATTATAAAAGGATCAGTACAAAGATGAATCGTCAAAATATGAATACGAAGTATTAAAGTCACCATAATAAGTGGCACATACGAAAAAACGCCTGTGGATTTACCATAAAATCTAAAACATTTCTATTACAGTCTTACATACAACACAACTCAATTTGCTCGGATAATTTTATTACAATTAACGAAAGAGCGAGACGCTGCTGTTTGCCTTTATAGCTTCATCTACTTCTCATTTACTCAGCCGAAAATAAAATCGTCGAAGGATTGAATATTGTGGCAGACTATTTCGAACGCTAACGAGAAAATTATGAATGACAGGTATTAACAATTACATTCAATACTAAAATGGTTTACTAAAACACTTTATCGCGTACTCAGAAATGAAATAAAAGATTAACCAGTCAAAACAACTACACGACACTAAATGTCAAGGAAATACTTTAAACTAAAAGCTGCCCAAGGCCACCATTAGGAAATCAGGTGAATAAGCTCACGTTATATCACGTTTACTAATAAAAGTGAGACATTAAACTACAATGGATTAACATTTCATTTCGGCTATTAAAACCAATTTGACTATACAGATCGTCGCAGTAAGAGCAGAGCAACTCTACGTATATACGTTACCAGCGGACACACGGCGTATGCTACTACGCTAAAAAAAGAAATGTGACCAAGAAGGAACAAACATTTTTTGTGATTATGTAATATATTTATGTAAATATATAGATAATACATTTATGCCATATAGTCTTCGTCTAATAAATCTTCAATTTGATTTAACACAATAATAATTATAGTTTTCTCTGGTTGGAGCTTTTGTTTTTGCGCCTTTATTATACACACACTTTATTATTTTTTTATTATATATATTTTATTTGTATTATTTACCTACCAATATAAATATTTCCTAAGAAAAATTAAAGTATATCTTCGAATAGGTAACTATGTATAGGTATATGGTAAGCTTACCAATATACTACGGGTATGCATCTTACCTGCAACAAAAATATTAAATTAGCATTTTATACAGGTTATAATTATGAAAGTAACATCAAGCTTTAAACGAATAGAGGTGGTAAGAGCTAAAAATATAATATAAATCATTAAAAAAATCATCCGATCATGTGTCAGTTTTCAGTATCCTTACTGTCATTATATCTATAATCTGCGTAGCCGCAGCTGACGGCAATAACTTTCCGCCACAATGCGGGCGCGCATCAATGTCCACCAATTCATTACGGCTAATCTATTCTGCACAGTGTTTTTTTGAAACCATCACCGATAGCAGAACAATAAAACGACGACATAAATTAAAAGGAGCTCGCTTCGGTGCGAGTTAAAAGATGTAGCGGGAAAAAAACGAATTAAGTTTTGTAGCGCTCAAGTAGCGTAGCGGCAATTTACAATAATTTACTTGTAACTACTACTTAAAATGCCCACCAGTTGTAGGTAGCTATCTTTTTTTATTAGCTTTTTATTAGCTTCACCCGTATGTTTGTAACCGACTTCTTTGGGCGCCCACTTTAAACGGCCAGATTTCGTTCGAAATTTGTAGATTTATCGAGGACCGATGACAATACACTAATTTGATAAAAAAATATTCCATTTTTCAACTAAAAAGGAGAAAATAAATAATAGTTTAAAAAAACTAAAAAACACGCTTTTTATAGAAAACCGAACTAAAAAATAGAAAATATTAAATTTTAATAAATTTAAATTAAGAATAGTGTAAAAAATTTCAATAAATATAAATTAATAATAGTGTGAATATAAAAAAATATTTTATTTAAAAAAAAGCGTGAGGTGCATGGTGTCAATAGTTATAAATGTTTTATTGACAGATATGAGTAGAGTGATTATCATTTTGATAATATCTTAAAAGTACCCCACGCTTTTTTAAAAATAAAATATATATTTTTTATTAACACTATTATTAATTTATATATATTCAAATTTTTAACACTATTCTTAATTTAAATTTATTAAAATTTATTTTCTATTTTTAAGTTCGGTTTTCTATAAAAAGCGTGTTTTTAGTTTTTTTAAACTATTATTTATTTTATTTTTAAACAATAAGCTTACTAGCACTGTATATTGCAGATTACTAGGAGTCATGTTAACCCCTCTAACTAAGCTAAATATGCTTGTGTCTAGAGTGGGTTCACGTCAATAGTGCAATGGGTGGGGATCGAACTCACTAGCTAGATCGCCAAGCCTCAAGGTCAACCACACAGCGGCGTCCTGCGTCCGCGTGCGCGTTCGCGATCTGTTTTTCAGACGCCGTAGATCGTGTTTGGTGTGAACCAGTCGGTACAAACACTACTGCGCTATCTGATCCCCGCCGAGATCGCGCACGCAGGCACAGGAGGCGCCGCGGTGCGGCCGTACCTTTGGCTTGGGCTATTGTCGCTTATCTATCGCTATGGAATCTAGAGATAGCAACGGCTAGTTTTAAAGTAAGTTAGTTAATGTAAACGGCCGTAAGACTATGAAAAGACAATCAATACTACCCACAAGTTTATTTATTAATACTTATTCCGTGACGTCTACTCACTAATTTCTCACACTAGATAATACTCCGTTAAAATCCATGAAACAGTTATCATTTTGCCGTCGTCAATATATTTGTTAATATTTTTTTATTATTTTTATATCACACAGGCTAGTTTTTGACTACTATCTCACCTGTTAGTTAGTGATGATGCGGTCGAGGATGGTAGCACGCTAGGCCTAGAATGGGAACTGGCTCTTTAATTATGTTTCATTGAATATTTTCTTAGCAAGGGCGGTAACTTTGGCAAAATACCTATTGTTGCAAGTGGTTAAAGACGGTGCTGCATCTTTTGATAATGTGACAAAAAAGCAGGAGGCCCAGCTTTTTTTTCTTGTCACATGGCATCTAAAATAATAAAACTAAAAAGTACAAAGCGTGAGCATTTTAGGATAAAAGAGCCTCAGTGGATTTTAAAAAAATCAAAATTTTTGAGAAATGCCCGTAGCCCGTAGATATAGATATATATTTGTCTGGTCTACTAGAGACAAATTCTTACGCATAAAATCATTTTCAAGACAAACATTGTTTATTAAGCTCATTGATATACATTGAAACTATAATTAGAATCTAGATCGTGTTCTAGAGTGGAGACCACGACTCGGCAAAAGCAGTGTAGGAAGCCCTCCAGCTAGGTGGAGTGACGATATTATGATAGCTGGTAGCTGGTAGCGAACAACAACTAAACAGACAGACTGGTAAGGACTATTGACGATCGAGCTCAGTGGCATACCATAGGAGATGCCTATGTCTAGCAGTGGACCAATACAGGCTGATAATGATGATAATTAGAATTATAGTATTTTCTATTCCATGGCACTGATATTAGAGTCCAAATTTACTTCAAGACCCAACTTCTAAATGAGTACAGTCCTTAACAAAAACACGCCAACAATATAACGCCTCGTCACATAGATCAACTACAGTTGATTTAGCTAATCGCAGCGTACGGACGTGACGGCCGCTTAGCGGGTTGATTTATTTATTTCTTGATTTATATGTGAATTAAATTACACTTTTGATGTCACTTGTAGCAACCAAGTATTAGAAGGAGTTAAACAGTGGCATTATATACATAAAGAATGGTTGTTTCAATAATATTAGATAATTAAAAACCGAAAAGCCGAGTTCTAATGCCGCGCTAGTCAATTTCATTAAAAAGTTTGAGGCACGTATCTCCATATCTCTGGAGATACTCACCAGATCTCGATGAGTTTACAATAGGAACAAACAGGAAGTATATATACCCTTGCAAACAAAAAAAAGGTTTAATAAATAAATTTGAGATCGTTTAAAAAACTAAAAGAACCGACTTTAAACGTCGCGATAGTCAAAGTAGCCAGTAGACGTAGTAACTATTACATAATCTGTGCCAGTAGTTAGTAGTAAGTCGTCGAGATAAGTAAATGCGTCGTAATACAAATGTTGATATACAAAGGTTCCGACGAATTGAGAACCTCCTCCTTTTTTGTGAAGTCGGTTAATGACGTAGTTCTGGAGTAACAAACTTAAAAAATTGAACACCTCCTTTTTTTAATCGTTTAAAGAATTAGATGTTTCCCTGGTCTTCGCTTGGTGCAATCATCTTTCTCTTATACATTGTACCGACGAAAACAACTGAGACGCTTGTAAAACCCGAAAGTTTTCTTTTAGAGCTTTTCAAACGAGATCGTACAGGAAACGTAGAAACGTAAAATGTCGTAGACTTTTCTTTCATCTTTGTGAAACTTGGGAAGTAGTAAGCCCTCATATTATAGAAGACTATGGACCTACCATAAGGTTTTTAATAATTATGAGGGCCCGGTAGCGTAATCGGAAGAATGGGTGGCTTTGATTCCAGAGGTACTGAGTTCAAATCGCCGTGCACCTATGGATTTTTCTATAAAAAATCTGTCGCCAAACATCTAATGTGTTCCGGCAGCTATCCATGAGAGCCTGTTCCCATTCTAGGCCTAGCTTTCTTACCATCTTCGACCGCGTCATCACTTACCAACAGGTGAGATAGTAGTCAAACGCTAGCCTGTAAGATATGTATAGGTATTTTACTTTTATGTAGGTATATATATATATATATAAATATATATATTTTTATTGAGTATGTATGTGTGTACAGTGTTCATCTATGTATGATGTGTATGTATCTATAATTATAATGTAGATATTTTAGGTTCTTAGTCTTAACGGTCTAAACTGTATGTTTATGAAATGCAAAATAGTTTTAGCTGAAATAGCCCTGAATAGCCCGGGATGTAAGGGAGCACAAATACGACCTCGGTGCTCCCAGCCAACCTCACCTGCCCGTGGTGCATCCTGCTGACCAACAGACGGGGCTCAGGCGACCGACAAATAACGGTATAACCATTTCATATCTATGGCGTAGCCAAATTCTACAGGCCGGTGACGGGCAGCAGCGTCACCGGTGCGAGAAGCTACGTCCTGCGATCGCCAACACGCCTGCCCAGCATGGCGATTAGGGCATATCCCTCCCAAGGGATGAAACCAAACCAAAATGGAAAGTCACATTAAGCCGCGGCCCCCAGTTCCCGGCCGCCCTGCTATTCCTGACCACGGCGGCGGTCACGGTAACGGCAGGGCAGGGGGTGCTAAGAATCCCCGGGTTACGGTAGGCCGCCAGAACAAACTGACCCTCGCAACGTACAATGGACGCACGATTCGGCTGGACGATCATCTGGCGCAGCTAGAGGAGGAGCTGAAACACATAAGATGGCACATTCTGGGGTTATGTGAAGTCCGAAGACAGGGAGAGGACACCATAACCTTAGAATCGGGCCATCTTATGTACTACAGAGAAGGAGATCAGCCATCCCAAGGCGGCGTCGGGTTTCTGGTCAACAAGGTTCTCAGTGACAACGTTGTAGAAATCTCCAGTGTGTCGACCAGGGTAGCGTACCTCATAATTAAGTTAACCAAGAGGTACAGCCTCAAGGTTATCCAGGTCTACGCACCGACCTCGACACACTTGGATGATGAGGTGGAGAGCATGTATGAAGATATCTCCAGAGCTTTACACACCACCTCCAAGGCTCACTACAACGTTGTCATGGGAGACTTTAACGCCAAAGTGGGAGTACAAACTTGCGGCGAATCGTCTATAGGACCACACGGATTTGGGAGTAGGAATCACAGGGGACAAATGCTCGTCAATTTCCTCGAGAGAGAGGGGCTTTTCTTAATGAACTCGTTCTTCAAGAAACAGCCCCAAAGGAAATGGACGTGGCAAAGCCCCGACTTTGTGACTAAAAACGAGATTGACTTCATCATTACGGACAAACGGCACATATTCAGAGACGTCTCAGTGATCACTAGGTTTAATACTGGAAGTGATCACCGACTTGTACGAGGCACTCTGGATATTGACTTTAAAGCCGAGAGATTCCGATTGATGAAGTCTACGCTCCGTCCGAACCTACTCCAAACCGTTGTTGGGTCCGAAACATTCCAATTAAAATTGGAAAATCGATTCGCTGCCTTGGAAACCACAGATGACGTAGACCAGAAACTCGAAGAAGTGGTGAAAATCCTCAGGGATGAAGGGACGAAGTTTTGCGAGAGCAAGCGTACGGGCAAAAAGTCCAAACTCTCGGCAGAAACACTTCGGCTAATGGAAGAGAGACGAACAGACCCTTTGTCAGCTTTGTCAACTAACCTGGTGCGCAACAAATCCATAAAGAAGCTGGTGCGACGCGACCTCCGATCCTCTAACACGCTCTTGATTAAAGAATCAATTGAGCAGAATCGGGGGTCGAAAGTGTTCGTCCAGCCTATGGGTAGAAGCCACCTCACAAAGCTGACAACGTCAACGGGGAACGTCGTCGCATCAAAGCCGGAGATTCTGTCGGAAGTTGAAGACTTCTACGGCAAGCTCTACGCATCTTCAAGGCCCGAACCCGATACTGAGGATTCTAGAGCCACCTTAACCCGCCACTCCACAGAAGATCTGCCCGAAATTAGCCGAGACGAAATCATGATGGCCCTTAAACAACTCAAAAATGGAAAAGCCCCAGGAGAAGACGGAATCACAACGGAGCTTTTAAAAGCCGGAGAAGCTCCAGCAGTTCAACAGCTTCAGCAGCTATTTAATTCCGTTCTTTTTACTGGGAGAACTCCACAGGCATGGAACAGAAGCATGGTGGTTTTGTTTTTCAAAAAAGGAGACAAAACCCTATTGAAAAACTATCGCCCGATTTCGCTTCTGAGCCATGTCTACAAGCTGTTTTCAAGGGTCATCACGAACCGTCTTGCGCGAAGACTCGACGAGTTTCAACCTCCGGAACAGGCCGGGTTTCGAAGCGGTTACGGCACCATAGACCACATCCACACGGTGCGGCAGATTGTACAGAAGACCGAAGAGTATAATCGGCCCCTGTGCTTAGCATTTGTGGACTATGAGAAGGCCTTTGACTCAATCGAAACCTGGTCTGTTCTCGAGTCCTTGCAGCGTTGCCAAGTCGACTGGCAATATATCGAAGTGATGAGATGTCTATATAATGCCGCAACGATGACTGTACAAGTACAGAACCAGCGAACTAAACATGTCCACCTGCGTCGAGGCGTGAGACAGGGGGACGTCATGTCATATCCCCGAAACTGTTCACTAACGCCTTGGAGGATATGTTTAAGACGCTGGACTGGAAAGATCGTGGCATTAACATCAACGGCAGGTACATCTCTCACTTACGATTTGCAGATGACATCGTCATTATGGCAGAGACGCTGCAGGACCTACAAAGGATGTTGAATGGCCTAGCTGATTCTTCTCGTAGCATCGGTCTCCGGATGAATTTGGACAAATCCAAAGTCATGTACAACGAGCACGTTGTTCCGGAACCGATTGCCGTAGATGGAATCCCACTCGAAGTTGTCACTAAGTATGTTTACCTAGGGCAAACGCTCCAACTAGGCAAACATAACTTCGAGAAGGAAATCCAGAAAAGAATTCAGCTGGGCTGGGCAGCATTCGGAAAACTCCGTCGAGTCTTCTCGTCGCCTATACCACAGTGTCTAAAGACAAAAGTCTTTAACCAGTGCGTCCTACCTGTGATGACATACGGAGCCGAGACGTGGACACTCACAGTCCGACTGGTCCACCAGTTTAAAGTCGCTCAGCGAGCTATGGAGCGAGCTATGCTCGGTATTTCTCTGCGGGATCGAATCCGGAACGAAGTAATTCGCCAGAGAACTAAAGTTATCGACATAGCTCAACGGATTAGCAAGCTGAAGTGGCAGTGGGCTGGTCATATCTGCCGCAGGACTGATAACCGTTGGGGCAGACTTGTCCTAGAGTGGAGACCGCGAATCGGCAAACGTAGCGTAGGACGTCCTGTGACCAGGTGGAGCGACGACATACGCAAAGCGGTGGGCAGTGACTGGAAGAGAAGAGCCGAAGATCGGGCTCAGTGGCGCATCTTGGGAGAGGCCTATGTCCAGCAGTGGACTGATACAGGCTGATGATGATGATGATGATGATGAAATAGCCCTCCGTCATTACGTATGCATTTATCCAGTCCCTACATAGGTTGTCTGGAAGAGATTGCTTGATGCGATAAGACCGCCGATTGCTTTACCATTATGTTATTTTTTTTTTTAATGAAGCTATTGTACATTTTGTATTTTGTGTTTTGGTAATCAATAAAGAGTTTTGTATTGTATTGTATATTTAACAAAAAATCTTAATTATAAATTACAACTAGCTGATACCCGCCCCGCGACTTCGTTCACGTACACCAAGAAATTTATCTTAAGCCTCTGTCAATCATCATTTGTGTGATCTGTGTTATTAACCGACTTCAAAAAAAGGAGGAGGTTTCTCAATTCGACCGTATTTTTTTTTTTTTTTTTTTTATATTTGTTCGCGGATAACTTCGTCGTTTATGAACCGATTTTCATTATTCTTTTTTTTTCGAAAGGAGATATCCCAAGTGTGGTACCATGGTAATTTTATCGAGGTCTGATAAGTATCTCCAGAGATATTGAGATAAACATCTCAAAATTGGTACTGAAAATGAATAGCGCGGCATTGAAGTCGGTTTTTTTTTAGTTTTTAAACGATATTATTTCAGTTATGTGTAAATATCTTGATTTAATTGTAGAAATAAGTAGCCTACGTTCATCCTCATGATATAAAGTATCTCCTTGTTAAAGATCGGATTGTCCGTTTATATCTTCGAGCATCCTCGAAGGTTTATATGCGTGATTAGGTAACAAACAGACATTGTGACAGAGTCACAAACGTTTTTAACCCTCGACGCAAAAAGGAAGGATGTTATAAATTTGACGTGTGTATCTGTGTATGTGTGTGTCTGTCTGTAGCATCGTACAGACAAACTTTATGTCATTAAAGAACTGTCTATCGCGTCGCACGAACCGTGTCAATAGGGCACAGACACAAAGGGAGGTAAATAAGGAAAGACGTGACTCCTCCCGACAATCCGGGAGGGATCGGAGGATATCACCGTTCACTAAAGCCCTCCGGACAGTTTTTACTCCACGCTTGTAAAGTAAAATTGGTACCCGTTAGGAAATCTGAAGATTGAAAAGTTGCTTTGTTGTGTTGTAATCAGAAAACTTTGAACATCAATAGAATATTATTTACGGCAAAATCCAATTTCCGATTTATTTGAAAGGCCCTAGTATAGTGGTATGGTACCGGAAAATGTCGATATAGCCACATAATAAATAAAAAATGAATAAGGGGGTGCGTAGAATGCTACGCGTTAGCAGTTAAACTTCCAAGTTCATTCATTTTATTTCTCAACATCACAAATATTTTTTTTGTATAGCTCCATCTGTTGAACTGTAACGAAAACGTCTTCGTAGTTACGCCGTTCTACAATAGAGGGCGTTAATAAATATAATATATAGCATTATGCTAACGTCACATCCGCTCCCTTCGGACCGTGACGCTACGTCATTTCCGTCAAATTTTACTCCAGTGCGCTCAAAAAAATATCAAAATAATAGTACATGGCTAGCTACCACCCTCAAGTTGATTGAGTTGATTGCTCGATTCTCGACCACATCGTCACTTAATGGTCTCATAATGGTCTATCACTAGCGAATCTTTACATAGTTGGTCCCGTTGGCTGTACGCTTAGATCTTTAAGCTTGGCAATGGATTTTAATGCAGTTTTCAGCAATAGATAGAGTGATTCAAGAGGAAGCTGTATAACTAGGATTAATCGCGGGCAAAGCTGCGGTGCGCAGCTAGTATACTATAAAATAGTACTTCATCCCATAGACCAGCAATCCGACATCAATCAACTCAAACCAATAGTTATGATACAATACAATGTATCATCTTTTTATAGTTTTCCATATCTTTCCATCCACTATCCATAGTTCAGCAACAGTTGTAAAGGGCCTTTTGATGTTGGCTTCAACTCCTTCAATGTCTTCCATGACCGGGCGTAAAAGTCGCGTTAAATTTAACGTATTAATTAAAATTAAAAAATATTTTTTTCAAGACAATATTTGTGATTGACGAAACAAATTTATGAGCCGAGTGTAAATGGGCCTGCCGGTAGAGGCCGAGCTAGGCGAACGTATCACGACCAGATCGGAGACATTTTAAGGAAAGGCCAAATCAAAAGTACCAATAGCCGGCGAGCATGTATGAAGGCGCTCATGAAAGTAAAAGAAGCGAAAGAGGTATGTCAGGATCGTAGCATGGGGAAAGAAGTAGTATCTACCTACCCCAACGGAAAAAAGGCGTACGATTGTATATATGTATGCACAATCTTTTAATAAAAACATTATCATGTGTAATGAGTTGTAGGTACTACTGATATCAATTCACACTTGCCCAAATTCGACTGTCCCACCATTAGCTATTACGGAGTTCCAGCCCCTACAGCCCGGCTCCATCATCCGGTCAGCTCAATGGTACAGCCATATCGTTGTCACCGAAGATACTATAACAATTTTCGATTTTTTGCTTCGAATATAATCAAGCGAATTGTTAAATTTAAGATTCGATGCCTCAGAGAATAACGGGGCATAAGGTCTTCTTTCTACATAGATCCAAAAATTAGTTTATTAAGTTTCAATTCGTATTAGTTTTGACAAATATGTCGATTTAAGCACGATACCTTCTGATATACAGCTGCGGCTAACCTATTAACCTTGTATCCAGTTTATTTAATAATAGAAATACCTTTATAAAATACCTATTGAAAATGTAAAGCAGACGTTTCAGACGCTTACTATAACGAGCACCAGCGAAAGCCCTCGCAACCTTTTTTCTATATCCTTTTTGGAGAATTTTATGTCCGCCCTAAATAAGGGACGGGGAATGTTTGTTGAGAAGTCCCTCATAAGTGCTCGAGACATGCCTGCAAGCACCTATTTTGTAAGGGTCACTATAGCTTACGTCGACCATGAGCAGGTTATGGCATTGAAAAGGAAATGTTACGTCATAAAATGTTGATAAGTGAATCGAAATACCCATACACTATACCTTCGCGGAAACTATTCCTTCGAGGGCCCAGTGACGTAGTGGGATAGTAGTCGGGTTTGACGCCAGAGGCAGCGGGTTTAAATCCTCGCCGTGTATTAATGGATTTTTCTAGCGCGTATTTTACAGATGCCCTCCGGTGAAATAAAATCATCATTAAGAGCGAACGCCGAGTGCACTTTTCCATACAAATGTATTCCCCCGTTTCCTCCCTGGAAAATGCTTCTAGAAAAAAAATGTGTTTCTACAAAATATCAAGATCTGCTGTAGCTACGCCCCCATCATTAACGTTT
The DNA here is from genome assembly GCA_954871355.1 of Cabera pusaria. Classification (NCBI taxonomy): domain Eukaryota; kingdom Metazoa; phylum Arthropoda; class Insecta; order Lepidoptera; family Geometridae; genus Cabera; species Cabera pusaria. Next base: position 5,769,147 of record OX940887.1, read on the forward strand.
TTTGACCAACCAATTGCAAAAATAAATATAAGCATTCTAATCTACTCTTTAAGGTTTTTAAAGGGTCATATATCTATTTGCAAAAAAAAAATTAGAGGCGCGTAGCGACAGCAGTCCTTGATATTTTGTAAAAACACATTTTTTTTAGAAGCATTTTCCGGGTAGGAAACGGGGGAATTTGTATGGAAAAGTGCTCCCCGCATTCCCACTTAAGAAACGCCCGGCACGGTGGTAGGACACAGTCTAGTGTCCGCCTGGCCAGCTACCATCTTCAAGAAGTAAAATATGTCGGTTAAAATTATGCTGACCTGGCCTGACTTTTACTATACTTACTGGAAGTAATTCCTCAACACATTACTGAAACAATCGCGAAAGCGGCGCTACATAATATCTCTCTTTCCATACCTATTATTTAAGTTCTGCTACATTAAAGACTGCATCTAGCTAGACAGTATCTGGCTGTCGTCCAGACTTACCTGTTGCACCGGAAGAGTATACCGATTATGTCGCTTATTGGGTATCAGTTGTGTACCAACTTAGGTATTACAAAGGGGATTGGATGTAATGGAGCGAGGTGCGACGCGATGGAAGATTGAAATAAGATCGGTGTTACTGGATTATTTGTTGGGTAAATTGGTGTTGTGAGGAAACTGTAAACATCTCTAGTTCGGTGTTACGATGTTTTTGTAAAGGTTTATTGACTTCTTAATACGGTACAAATTATATGATTTTGATTTTATTATACAAACTCATGCTTATTTTAAACATATTGATTTTAAAACAGGAATTGAACGTCTTACGGCTATAGTAATACATACTTTGGTGAAAAATCCAAGTATATACCTATTACGGTTAAGGAGATACAGCCCTGTAAAAGGCGGACAAACGGACAAATTGACGAACAGCGAAGTCTCATTAATAGGATTCCGTTGGTACTCTTTGGGTTTGGAACCCTAAAAACGATTTTCCTTGCAACTCCTACGCAACGAATACATTTGTTTTCTGTCCCCAAACTTTTGGGTATTTCTATTTGCGTTACCCTAAGTCTACGTTCTATCAATTAGAAAGTCTAGCAAGAGGCAAATGATGGGCAATTCTTCAAGTAATGTTGACTTGGAATAAAATAAACATACTTAATCATTAAAATTCTGTAACGCAGCCCAACTTTGAGGCCTGACCGACTTTGCTTGACCCATGATAAAAAGGGTAAATTTGGTTGGTAGGTATATTATTTAAATTTCTTCTTATATCAAACAAATCTAGTTTCGAAAATCAACAGACGTTAATAAGATTTTCATCTGTAACTGGGAAGTTCGAATTTTGAAGACAAGTCAGCAGTATAGGTGTACCGTGAGGATTGGACTTAAATTGTCCAGTCTAGCACTTCAAGTCATTACAGATCCTTTTCTAGATATACGAGTATACGAAGTTTCATATTAGACATAATTAGGTAGATACATTAAGGCAGATCAAAGTTGAGTGTTTCAAAATCCACAAAAAAAAAACTAATCAGGCGACTAAGTATGCATCTCTGAAGGATTGAATTCGAAATGGAGTCCTACGACAGACAACCAAACTTATACCGACATAGCTCAAAGCATATTAAGCGAACTGAAGTGGCAGTGGGCTGATCACATCTGTCGTAGAACAGATAACCGTTGGAGTAAACGTTTTCTAGAGTGGAGATCACGGCTCCGTAAACGAGCGTAGGTAGGTTGCACTTCACTTAGGTGGAGCGATGATATACGCAAGGTGGCGGTTGAAAACAAAGAGTTGAAGTTCGAGCACAGTGGCGTTCAATAGAAGAAGCCAATGTCCAACCGTGGACGAATACTGGCTATTAATGATTAAGTTTGTATACAATTTAAGTCCATAAATTGTATCAAAGAATCAAGAATCAAAGCATTTAGTCAGTATGTAGGCAGTATTAATATACGCACATATACACGTCAAAATCATAAATCATAAAATAAATCATAACCAATTATCAAGTAAACATAGCAAAAGCAGAATTTTAACGCTTTGAATAAGAAAAAAAAAAGTTATGAACCATTCAGCTGACATCCAATTGTTTACGTCAGAATATTTAAAAAAAATTAAAGTAGGTAAAAACCAACCATACAACATGTAACTGTGTGTTTCAGGACTTCAGACAATTTTTTAAAAAAAAGTGAAAAAAGTGAAATAGTGAAACACAACTTAAAGAATCGTATATTAAGAGCACCCATATAGCATGCATTATTTTGGTAAGTTTGGTCTTCAAATCCAAAACATCACGAGCACAGCCGCGGAAACAGCTAGTAAATTCACAAGCTATTGATGCAGAGACAGACTCGTGAGATCTACAGCTCAAATAGTAATATAACTAAGATTAACAATCCATACACAGGTACTAACTACTCGTAAAATCATACGCGCAAAGTTCATAAAATAAGCTTTGTATTTGAAAGACAATAACAATTATTACGAGCTAAAATACAATACAATAACTTTTAATGGACACCAATTTACAGGGGACAAAAAATCTTTACTAAGTACTGACATGGTCAATGAGCGGTTTTATCGCTAGATGCGATCTCTTCCAGACACAAGCAATTAGGCTAGTTAACATGGAGTGACGCTGCAGTCCACCCTTCCTAAATGTATAGTTCCCCATTAACCTATAGAAGCAGATGGCGCTTGGCTCCAAGCCAGGGTCACCATGTCACCAGCTCAGAGTAATGTGGGCGTGGCGATTTGTAGGCGTTACTGTTTGTCAGCCAATCAATGGCTTAATGTCATGCGTGGGCGCAGAAATTCTTGTTTATGCGTGATTTACGTAATAGAGTATTATGACCTTTTCTATGGTAATAGGCTGAAGTGGTGGTGGACAAGCAAGGCGCACGTCAGATGGTAAGCGAAGGCCTATGTAACATACCTGTGTAACATACATTATGCAGGGGTTAAAAAGTAGAGTCTGCGCTTAGCAAATAAACAAGCGACTGCCTAGGCTACTTTAACTTGGTAAATTGGTTAGAACTGAATTAGCCTTCATAGCACCGAAAGTTGCTAATAAAACTTAAAATGTTTTTAAGTTAGTCGTGTGTATTTGTAGACAGGAAGATGGTAACAGAAAATACTAGGTCATTTGTACCAGTATGGCGGTTCTTCAGGGGTCTAATTAAGGAATGGCAAAAAAGAAAATGATGGTACCGGCGGCCCAATCGCGTGGGCATTAATCGAATGTGTCGGATAAATAATAGTGTCGACCGATTTGTTCCACAAAAATGCTTGTATTTTCCGATAGTCGATAAAAAAAGAAGTAGGCTGTAGCGTAATGCCATACTTCTCCGGTGTGACTTACAGCCCGCCAAACCGACGCGACTACATTAATTAAAATTAAGCAATTCAACCATTTGTTTCAGGCTACTTTTGCAGCTAATCATCGTCGAGTAGCCGTTCACGGAAATCACCTTGCCATACTTTTGCGATGGTTCCCAATGGCCGCCATACCATCGCAAAAAAGTATAATTTTTTTTTTTTTTGCTAAACAATTTGTACAAGGCTAAAACTTTTTTTTACAGTTCTGTGTATGATCATAAATAGAAGTCTGATCATGCTATACCTGTGGGAGGTGGCAAATGTTTACAATAATTTTTCAAAATTCTAAGATTTTATTCGTAATTTGCACGATTTGTACCAGTATGGCACACATTTTTCCTGCAGTATTTTTTTCCTAGAAGTATGGCAAATATAATAATGTTCACATTGTATCATACAATTTCCGAAAATCCAAATGCCATACTGGTACAAATTGTCATTTTTTTACGTCTTGGATTAAGTCCGACAATCGTCCGCCCCATGGTTACAATCTGGAATATTGTTTTTAGGTACAATTACATCCAAACGAACAGAATACAGTGTTTCCATGATAATATTCTGATTTCTGAAAACGTATTTATTCGAAACGTTTTGAAAATACGACTGTAAAATACGTAAAATCATTTTTTACATCATCTTGATTTATTGACCCTTATTATAACATGTACATTATATTAGGCACGTCGTTTACATAATTATTAACAGTTTGCATTAATTATCATCTTATTGTAACTTATTATGTAAAAGATAACAAAATAAATATCATACCATATCAATATTAATCATGTTGAAGGAAGGATTTTCAAGTATGGTAGCACTTTTTCCCCCTATAAGACGTGTGGGAAATGTAATATCGGTCACATTTAATCAAATACTTTCCAAAAATCCAAATGCAATACTGATACAAATTGATGTAGTACTCGCGGTCTATTGTGTATGTATTTCCTGGAATCTGCAGAATACTCAACTCTTCACTAAATTACAGCAGATTTGTCGAGTTTGGGCTTATTGGAATGGTCTTAATGACCAAATTATACATAGATCAGTCCAAGGTGGTTTAAAATGTTGAATGTAAGTATAGTAAATTACTTACGGAGCCGAGACGTGAGCACTGACGGTGCAACTGATTCACCAATTCCAAGACACTCAGTGGTGCAACTGATTCACCAATTCCAAGACACTCAGTGAACTATGGAGAGGCTATGTTTGGGTCTCTCTGAAGAATCAAACTAGAAATGAAAGTTATCTGTTAGAGAACCAAAATAATCAACATAGCTCAAAAGATTACCAAGTTGAAGTGGCAGTGGGCAGACCTGTCGTAGAACGGATAACTGTTAAGGTAGACGTGTTTTAGAGTGGAGACTACGGCTCTGTAAGCGTAGTGTTGGACGTCCTTTCAGCTAGATGCAGCAATCATATACGGATCCTGATTGACAGCGGTTGGAAACAAAGAGCTAAAGATCAAGCTCAGTGGCGTGCCATAGGACACGCTTATATCCAGCAGTGAACAGAGATAGGGTGATGATGATAATGTGTGTAACTACAACCGATGCCTACAGTCAATTTTACACCTCCATCACCACCCAGGAATCACGAGTAGATCTAGAGCCACGGCCGCAGTAACAATGACGAACTATTGAATGTATATAATATTTTTTGGCAAAATATAAATAAAAACAATTTACTTAAATGTAAAAGTACTGTTCATTCGATTGTCTCAACGAATTGAATGCAATTTGTCTAGACTCTAAGGATGTAGGCGGAGGACGCGGGCACGTAGCAAAGACTCCCGAGGTTGTCAATGACCCCTAGACTTCTCGAACACATTAGTAAAACAAACACGAAATAGGTACCTATTTGTGCTCCTCTCTACCCCCAATCACGATACATATCCGTATGCATAAACATACACAATCAAAACAAAATAGGTTCCATTCTAACCGAGATGGAGCGCTCGTGTACCGTGACGTCATATGTCACATACTAGGATTGTTTACATACAAGATTAGGAACAGACACGTCTAATGAGATGAGGCAGGCGTATGTTTTTATAGTCTGTGGTTTATTTTTCTTGGCGTGCATGATACGCCACGGAGTAGAAATTACTTTCCTTAATGTCTAAGGGTGACTTGTGTGAATAGAATTGTAATTGAGTAAATAACTGAGATGCCTGACTTACGTAGAAGATGTTTTTTTTTAAAGAGGCTAGTATAATTGAATTTTATTTGCACAAGAGCATTTTAGTACCACGCCACTGAACCCGCTTCAGCTCTTCTTGGGAGAGGCCTATGTCCAGCAGTGGACTGATACCGGCTGATTATGATGATGATGATGATGATTGAGGGTGGTAGCTGGCCAGGCGGAAACTAGATAGACCACCATGCGGGGGTTGAAGGTTTCTTAACGATATTTTTCCTTCAGCGCAGGCGGGCACTGTGAAAAGCACACATAATTTTTCCGATGGAAAAATCCATTGGTGCACGGCGGGTATTAAAGTCGGTACCTCTGGCATCAAAGCCGACCATTCATCCACTACACCACTGGGGCCTCAATATTCTTTTATCTGTTCAGACAACATCAATAGATTCGGTATGGGACCTTTTACACCAAATTCACACATTTGATAACAAGCACGTCGAAAATAAGAAAAAAATAAAACTGGCCAAGTGCGAGTCAGACTTTGTCCCGCACACGGAGGGTTCCGAACGCCATCTATCGAGTTTCTAACGAACTTCTAACACCAACTAAGTAAACGTTAACACAAAGGTAGAATAGTATTATATAGTAGTAATAGTAATAGTAGTAATAGTAATTGTAGTAAACCCGCAGGGGCGGCTTTGTGGCGAGCCGACGGTGAGTGGCGACACCGCGGACCCCTATCCCGTGAGGGCTAAATGAGACCCTCTGACCCCCGGCTTGCCTTGACCGGCCGGCTGGTGGTGGGAATCGCAAGAGCTAAGACCAAAGCTCCAGGGTGGAAGTGTTAAAGGCATAAAGCCGCTAGTAGCGTTTAGTGAAAGTGCAGCACACCTCTCAACACCCTTAGCTATCCACGCCAATGTTGCCCCTCGGCGCCGACATAACGGTCCGCCTTTATGGGTGGTCCATTCAGTGTATAGCTAGTCACCACTCGCCTTAATATTTTGAAATGAGGCATAATTGGCGGGTGCCGTACCTCATCCCATAGACCAGAAAACAGTCATCAAGCAGCACACATTCATAGCCATAATAAATTATAGTACCATCTTTTTATAGTTTTTCATGTCTCCATCCACAAATCATATTTTTATTTAATTTAATATTGTAAAGGGCCTCTTGACGTTGGCTTCGGCTCCGTCAATGCCTTCCAAAGGACCGGGCGATTTGCAGCCCGTGATGTGAATTGTAGTAATTAATATTATTAAATATCTGGTTGACCGAGCTTTGCTCGGTATTTTTTGCCACTTAAACGGACAAATATGACTCTTCCCGATATTTATTGACGAATAATAATACTATTTTTTTTAATTGAGAGCAACTAACTGCTTTACTGATACAGTACTTCTACTCGCCAATAGATGTCGGGAAGAGTCATATTTTAAGTTGATTATCAATAAAGTTGATTATTGAAAACACGAATAAAACAACATTTTCTGAAAATGACTCCTAGCTAGATCGATTTATCGCCCCCGAAATCCCCTGTAGGTATACTAAATTTTATTTAATCGTTGGAGCCGCTTCTGAGATTCAGATTAAGGTAAAGACGATAGCGCCATCTTAGCAACTAGATAGGTGGCGCTGCGCTATCGTAAAAAACTTTTTTTAAACTTTTCTTTAATTTTTTACTTTGTTCTGTTCTTAGTATTTGTTGTTATAGCGGCAACAGAAATACATCATCTGTGAAAATTTCAACCGTCTAACTATCACGGTTCATGAGATACAGCCTGGTGACAGACGGACAGACAGACAGACAGACAGACAAACAGACAGACAGACAGACAGACAGACAGACAGACAGACAGACAGACAGACAGACAGACAGACGGACAGCGGAGTCTCAGTAATAGGGTTCCGTTGGTACCCTTTGGGTTCGGAACCCTAAAAATAAGATCACGACTTTTTGTCTTCAACAGGGCGCCATATTCAATTTAATGTGGTATCACATAGCCATTGCTATCGAACAATCAATGAGTTAAGAAGTTATGAGGGACAGATAATCATACCTACATTCATACTACCATACATACATTCTGATCAAAATCATTAAATTGCATTGTGGTAGGACACTATCTAGTGTCATCTATCACATTCAAGTTAAAAAATCTGTCGCCAAACATCTAATGTGTTCCGACAGCTATCCTGAAAAGCCAGTTCCCATTCTAGGCCTAGCGTGCTACCATCCTCGACCGCAGCACCATTTACCAACAGGTGAGATATTAAACGCTAGCCTACAAGATAGGTATATGTATAAAAAAATATAACCATCCTGTAGTGGGGCAAAAATGCCAGTAAATTTTAATTCACCCACATTTCGCAACATCCAGTGCATAAATCACAACGATATGAAATTTCTCCTCAGTAAAAGCATTTTTTCAACATTTCACGCAACATTACAATACAACAGAGCTGCAATAGACCAGGATCCAGGACACAAGATATATTGCCTCATAATGTTGAGACGTTATGAGCCGACACAGTTTATACCTTAAGACATTGACCTTTGTGACTTTGAGGCGAATTTTTCGAGACGACGTAAGTCCATTATAAACTTCGTAAAGTTTTTTCAGTTTTTCTGAGTAACAAGTCTATTCTATCAAGTCTGAGAGTCTGACTTGTGTATTAAGTTTATTACATCCTTTTTAAATTGGTTACAGTTTTCGTAAGTTTTTAGAACCTTATTTCTTTTTTTCTTGTATAAAGAAAGTTTTCTGAAATTGGAACATGAAAAAGTACAGACTGTTTTTGACCCCAGACGCAAAATGAAGGTGTGTTATAAGTTTGACGTGTGTATCTGTGTATGTGGGTGTCTGTCTGTGGCATCGTAGCGCCAAAACGGATAAACTGATTATGATGACATTTTTTTGTTTGATATGTGTCTTCATCGAGAGTCAAATACACAGATTACATACATACGTCAAACTTATAACAACCCTTCTTTTGCGTCGAGGATTAAAAATGAAGTGATAAATGTAGTATATAATAAATGTAACACGTCCGCCCTCTGAGAATTCTTCCGCCAAACGCCAAGCGAACTTCAGCAAGCGAAGTTTTGAACAGTGCATCCTACCTGTAATGCCATACAGAGCCGAGACGAGCATAGCGATATAGATTAGCGAGCTATAGAATGAGTAAATGCTTGGAGTATCTCTGAAGGATCGAAGTCAAAATAAAGTCATACGACAGAGACATTTTTTTTTTTGAACATAGCTCAAAATATTAGCTAGCTAAACTGGCAGTGGGCTGGTCACATCTGTTATGTTAAGTAAATAATTTTACCGCCTTTGGTATGTAAAGAAGTAATCTTTGTCTTTTACACTAAGTAATCTGGTAAATAGTTTAACAGTAATGGTGACAATAGTAGAATTACTGTAGAACGTGTTTGAGTGAATTGCGTGGCGCGCGGTATATGTGACCAGAACACGGGCAGATGCGTGAGGGCAGTCGTCATAATATTATAGCCAGGAGAGTAGAATACGATATAGAATACTCATACAAAGCCGCGGGACACATCAAGTAATTAAATCATCATCATCATCATCATCATCATCTTCCTACCCTCATCCCACTTAAGTGGGGTCGGTGCAACATGTCATTAAACATATCTTCCATTGGGGTTTATGTCTGTATCCACTCCTTTTACATTCATATCTGCCATCACACAGTCCAATCCAGAATATCTTCGGTCTTCCTTTTCCTCTATAGCCGTCCATTTTCATGGCCATTGCCTTTTTATTCACGTGAACTTCACTTCTTATAATCATCTAGTAATTTAATATAAACAAATATAACCGGCCAAGTGCGTTTCGGGCCACGCGCAGTGTAGGTTTCCGTAGTAGCCTGTTATTCAATGCAAGTCGTCTTTGTCACTTTAAAGGATTTATTCTAAGGATTTTGTATTTGGTACAAAATTATCCAACACCCAAGTTACAATGACTATTACTGCTAAACTAATAAAGTTAGTTAGTTTGTTAGTTGGTTTTTAGAGGAAGAAGGGGGGGGGGGGGGGGCGCCCTACTGGAACAAAAATTTGCACTTTAAAGTTTAATATTTCGTAAATGGAGCATTCAATCGAAAAAATTGTATTAGCAACCCTTAAGTCATTTTAAAAGACCTATTCAACGATAACCGACACGATGGAGTGGACGATGAAAAAAAAATCATCTCCACTTCTCATATAGGGGAGCTACCCTACAAAAATATATTTTTAAAATTTTTATTTCAGCACTTTGTCGGCGTAATTTATATACATACCCCCAAAAAATTACAGCTTTTTAGAATTAACGTTCTCTTAGCAAAACCTCGGACAGACAGACAGACTTTTGGGGGGCCATATCACCCACGTCCGTAGGAGAGTACCCTGAAACGAGAATCCCTACACGTGGTCCCTGGGTAGTGCAAATTAGGTGACACGGTGGGAGGCTTATGCCGCGGCTTGTGACCACCCACCGGCCAAAGCCATACCGCCAAGCGATTCAGTTTTACGGTATGATGGCCGGTGTAGCCATATTGGAAGACGGGTCAGAACAGTTGCGCTCCTGCTAAAAACTGTATTGACGCCTACTGACGATGCCACATCGGGAGACCAGTCGCGGAGGGTAGCGGGATCCGAGGCACGGTGCACCGCTGGCCGACCGCAGTTAGTAGGGGGCCCAAGTAGCGTGCCAGCCACACGCGAAAGGCTGCCCCGCCAGGCTGGCCACCCATCAAATGTGGTATCCCAGTATTCGTTTCTGGGCTGGTAGCAGAGCGTCTCGTTCTACTGCCGTCTTCCTACCATCAATCGCAATAAAAATGAAACGCAGGAACAAGAGAATATATGTTACACAGCGGCTGCACTCCCTCTCACTCAAAGTGCACCTCACTAACATCCGAGGTTTGCACTGCAATATCCATGCAGTCCACTACCACCTTGAGACTGAGAAACCGGCTCTCTTGTTCCTTACGGAGACGCAGATACGATGTCCGTCTGATGTGGCGTACCTTACTTACCCCGGCTACACCCTGGAGCACAATTTTAAGGCTCGGTCAGGTGTGTGCGTGAACGCCCGGGACGACATTTGCTGTCGGCGTCTCCGTAACTTCGAAGACCCTCGTTTTTCCGTGCTTTGGATACTGGTGGACACAGGATTAGAGAAACTTCTCTATGCCTGTGTATACCGGTCGCACAGCGGAGACCAGGAGACAACCAGGCTCACAGAGTACTTGAGAGAGGTGGCGGACGCCGCTCAACACAAATACCCTTCTGCCCAATTAGCGGTACTGAGGGACTTTAATGCCCACCACCAGGAGTGGCTTTACCCACACCAGTGCACCGACCACGCTGTCAAATCTCACCCAGCTGGTCCAAGAGGCAACGCGGGTTCCTGATATTGACGGCCATACAGCCAATTGCTTGGACCTTCTGCTGACAACTGATCCAGACCGTTACTCAGTGTCGGTATCATCACCGTTAGGTCGCTCCAACCACTGTCTGGTGAAATCTGTATCTGTGTATTCACCGCCCGATCCCAGCCCTAGAGGCACCCGGCGGGTATGGCGATACAAGTCGGCAGATTGGGATGAGATGCGGTCTTTCTTTGCATCTTATCCTTGGCGACCTGTTTGCTTTTCTTCTGAAAATCCTTCGGTATGTGCGGATGCTGTGACGGATGTGCTACGTCAAGGAATGGAATACTATATTCCTTTCTCTGATGTAGCGATGTCAGGCAAAGCTCAACCTTGGTTCGGGGCTGAATGTAGACGTGCTGAAGCACTGAAACACGAAGCATACCAGGCCTGGGTTGATGCTCGTAACCGCAAAACCAAGGATATGTCAGCTAAGAAGAAAGCCTTCAACAAAGCTGCCAAGTCTTGCAAGAAGGCTTTACGGAAGGCTCGGTTTGACCATATAGGCCGGATAGGGAACAAATTAGCTTCGTACCCTGCAGGCAGTAAAGCGTTCTGGTCCCTGGCTAAGTCGGTTGAATCAAACTTCTGTCGCCCCTTACTTCCTCCGTTGCTGAAACCCGATGGCGCGCTGGCTCACACCGCTAAAGAGAAAGCAAATTTGTTTGCTTCTCTGTTTGCGGAATCCTCACGTCTGGACACTGCCGGTGAGATACCTCCGAGTCTACCTAGATGCGTGACACAAATGTCGGATATACGCATCCGTCAGACTGAGGTTCGTAAAACACTGCAAAATCTAGACGTGAATAAAGCCAGTGGACCAGATGGTATTCCAGCTATAGTCCTGAGGACCTGTGCGCCTGAACTTGCTCCTGTTTTGACACGCCTCTTTCGTTTCTCCATGACATCTGCTCAAGTGCCGAAATCATGGAAGCTTGCTAACGTGCAACCTGTTTTGAGAAAGGCAATAAAAGGCAGTCGTGCTGACCTTAGGCCAACTATAGGCCAATTTCAGTCACTTCCATACTCTGTAAGACTATGGAACGTGTACTGAATAACCGGCTCCTAGCATACCTAGAAGCGAACGATCTCCTCAGTGATCGACAATACGGGTTTCGCCGAAATCGGTCCACTGGGGATCTTCTAGCGTATGCCACGCACATTTGGAGTAAGGCTATAGATGATCATGGGGAAGCGCTTGCGGTTTCCCTCGATATCTCAAAAGCCTTTGACAGGGTTTGGCACGATAGCCTTATAAGCAAGCTTCCATCCTACGGACTGCCTACTGGTTTGTGTGTCTGGGTTTCGGATTTTCTGAGGGACTGGTCAATAAGGGTAGTCATTGATGGCTGCTCTTCTGACCAATTGGCAATTAATGCCAGGGTCCCTCAGGGATCGGTGCTCACTGCAACCCTTTTCCTGCTGCATATCAACGATCTGCTTAAGCCCGGTATCTTTGGGTATGCAGACGACAGCACCGTTGTAGAGAGCTACACATCAAGTGCACGGACCAGTGCGGCTGAAATACAGTGTTTCAGAGAGGCGATGGTCGAGCGCATGAACTTGTCCTAACAGGGTGTCTCCGAATGGGGTGATGCCAACCTGGTCAAATTTAATGCTGCTAAGACCCAGGCGTGTCTGTTCTCCGCCAAACGGAGTCCATTCCATCTGACTCCTACTTTTCGAGATGTATCCGTGCCGATAACTAACCACCTTGAGCTTCTTGGCATTTCTTTAACACCCACACTCAACTTTGGGTCCTATATTGAGTCCAAGGCCCAGTTGGCTTCGAAAAAGCTCGGTATTCTAGCCAAGGTGAGACAGTATTTCACACCGGGACAGCTGCTCAATTTGTATCAAGCACAAGTCCGATCGTGCATGGAGTACTGTTCTCACCTCTGGGATGGCTCAGCCAAATACCAACTGGAGGCGCTGGAAATAATTGAGAGGAAAGCCAAGAAACTCATCAATGAAGACAAACTTGTTGGTAAAAGGCTCCAGAGCCTAGAGCATCGCCGCAAAGTCGCAAGTTTATCGGTTTTTTATCGGATACATTTCGGAGAGTGTGCCATCCAATTGCACGAATTAGGCCCACCATCCCCCTTTTTCTATCGGACAACCAGACGTACTGATGTGCGCCATCGATTTATGGTGGACATTCCATCTACCCGCACAAAACGTTTCGATTCATCATTTATCATACGTGCTGCCAAGGAATGGAATTCCTTGCCGGTGTCTGTGTTTCCCAGTAACTATAACCCGGGGGTCTTCAAATCGCGAGTGAACAGGTATCTTCTAGGTAAGCGTGCTACATCGTCGATCGCATCGTCACTTAACATCAGGTGAGGTAGTGGTCAAACGCTTACTTATCCAGTATAAAAAAAAAAGACAGACGGACGGACATGACTAAACTATAAGGGTTCCTTGTCAGGACTACGGAACCCTAAAAAACTGAGTATTTGAAGCAAGTCTTAGTAACGTCCACAGAAAAAGAATAAATACCTTATTATTCATATTTATGTGGTTACGTCATATCTAAGTGGTCCCTATAATTTGTGTTTCAGTTAGGGTGCCGTGTCAAATTAGCGAGTCAGTCCCTATATAAATCTTTATTATGATCATACACAGGCAGAGGCACCACCCGTTTAGAAAAAGTTAATTTGGGTTCTAAATTAGGTTGATGGAATAGAAGCTGCCTGAAAATATTCATGTGCACATCACATCGATTACAAACCTCAGAAACTGTGAGTTGACATGTGTCAACTTTAATCAATTATTAACCCCCGACTACGTAGTATTATTATCTTTTCTATGCCCCGACGCAAAATGTAGGGATGTGATAAGTTTGACGTGAGTATCTGTGTTTGTCACCTCCTGGTTTTAGGATATTTGTTTTGTTCGGAAGGGATATTTGAAAGGTGGGCTGACATTTTAATTACGATCTGGTAGTTTTCGTCCACTTACACTAATAAGACGTTTAGAATCCAATTTAACCATAATTTCTGTGTATAACTTTAAATACCTTTTGTTGCCTCGGTATAAGAATAAAATTAAACATTGAGTCTTCTAAATTATAGATACTTTGGCATACCACAACGTACGTTATTAAAATATTTTTTTACCTTTGATATTCGAATCCCTGAAAACAAGCTTGTGAGGAAAAACATATCCGAACACACTCTAACTGCTTTCCAATAGATTTGCAGTACCGAATAAACGAAGGCGAGCACCACAATTTCACATCGAATACTCTGCTACCCTTTCGAGTCTCTTCAATTTTTCTCGCATAACAAAACCGACGGGACATCCAAAATTAAAATACCAAAACGCAACCAAAAGTAAACTTTTATGCACAAGAGACAGAGTAGAATTTTGAGTGTTGAATTTTTTAGTGCTTCGAGTTTGAAGGTAGATAATCAACGTAATGAGACGGCTGTCATTACGTTTTGATCTAGAGTGGCGGTGGGGTGTGATTCGAAAAGGATAATGGTTTTGTGCGTACTTTGTGCGATGACTGAGGGCAAATTGTAGAGATGATAATTATTTACATATCATACAATTTTTTTAACAAACAAAAAAAATTTTTGTCGGAAATGCACTGACATGAAGCAGCCAAGTGCGTTTCAGCCCACGCAATAAATATACTTAACAAACATACTTTTGTCAAGTAAGTCAGGATAATTAACGTTTTTTTGAGAGCCGTGGCGGAATCAGGATAACGGTCGGCTTTGATGCCAGAGACACCGAGTTCAACCTCCGCCATGCACCAATGGATTTTTCCATCGAAATATTTATGTGCACTTTTCACAGTGACCCACCGGTGAAGGAAAAACATCGTTAAGAAACCAACAACCCCCGCATGGTGGTAGGACACTATCTAGTGTCCGCCTGGCTAGCTACCACCCTCAAGTTAGAAAATCTGTTGCCATAACATCTGATGTGTTCCGGCAGCTATCCTTGAGAGCCAGTTCCCATTCTAAGCCTAGCGTACTTGCTTACTATCTTCGACCGCATCATCACTTACCAACAGGTAAGATAGTGGTCAAACGCAAGCCTATGAGATATAAAAAAAAGTTAGGAAAATGAAATGGGTTGTTAAACACATATTTCAACGGTTAGTTAAATCGAATATAATTGAAATGATCAAAATGTTATCCCAAAAGTAACCTCAAACTGTTTCGTACATACACCAATATTCTCATAAAATTATTTTAGGTTCTGTTACCTCTAAATTTATTTCCATCTCGTTGTATTTATTAAGTAATTTCTGCAAACGCTTAACATAAATTTAGACTTAATCCTTTTAAATCACGCTTCATCTTTCATTAACCAAATATCTACAAAAATAAACTGGCCAAATGCAAGTCGGACTCGAACTAGTAGGTTCCGTACCACACTATAACATTATTTTAAAATATCGAGAAAAAAATACCACTATCATTTTTCGCCAGAAAAAAATAATTATTAATAAACATTTTATTTCTTATAAAGCCATCTAACGTCTAACAAAGGACTTAGGGATCGACATTTCAATGTAACGCCATCTATGTAACGTTTACTTAACTAAGCACTCATAGATGGCGTTAAATGCCGAAAAAAACACGTTTCTTGTATGGGGACCCTCTATTATTTTTAATTTTATTCTGTTTTTAGTATTTGTTGTTATAACGGCAACAGAAATACATCATCTGTGAAAATTTTCACTGTCTAACTATCATGGTTCATGAGATACAGCCTGGTGACAGACGGACAGACAGACAGACAGACGGACAGCAGAGTCTTAGTAATAGGGTCCCGTTTTAGTACGGAACCGGACGGTACGTTCCCCTCTGGGTACGGAACCCTAAAAAAATACGTCCAACGCACAAAAAATTTAATCAAGGCTTGCATCACTTCCACATCTCAAAGTGGCAGTTTAGGGATGGTACAAAATTTACGCAAATTCCCGCACGCGTTGAATTCTGTATGTAAACATAAGACGCGTGTACCTAATTACGTGTCTAATGTCAGCTGAATTTCAGGCTTTCAGGTTTATATACGTAAGTTCTATATTTACTTAGGTTATACGTATATTTTAAGGCTGCGTGAGAATTTGTCTCAGTACTTACAGCTGCTAATGAGTATTTGTTGAATTTGAATGTTCTGCAAAGTTAAGGCTTGGCATCAAATTGCTTTTCACCCGACATACAACAAGAAGGAGGTTCTCAATTCCACTGTATGTTTTTGTTATATGGTTTATTTTTTCGTGGGTAGAGTACATTTTTGCGGTGGTATATATATTTAATTGAAGTATCTCAAGAGATTTAGCTTACTTCTAATTTTTAATATTGTCTCTTTATAGTTTTGTATACAGTATTACATATTATTATTAATCTTCATCTGCAGAAGTCACCTCTTTGGCGTAGGCGTAGAATAAAGGGCTTTTTATTTATAAATTTATTATCTCCAGATATATGGAGGGAGATAAACACCTTTTTACTTGTCACTAAAATGAACTGCTTTTAATTATTCTTCACTAGGTCACAGAATACTTAATAGTACTACTAGGTGTGGTCCTTTGATACATTTTATCAAGATCTGATGACTATCTCCAGAGATATGATGATAAAAATCTCAAACTCGCTTCTGAAACTAACTCGCGCGGCATGTGAAGTCGGTTTTTAGTTTTTAACCGACTTCCAAAAAAATAAGAAACTTCTTAATTTAACAATTTTTTTTTTAAATTTTGTTACTTCAGAACTAAGTCATATATTAACCAATTTGGAAAATTCGACCACATAATCGCTTACCACCTGGCAAGATAGTGTTCGAACGCTAGCATATTATATATTAAAAAAAAGTTCTGATATGATTTTTTTAAGCTATTTAAGTTGATAGTTCGAATACTTATGCCATGTTAAATAAAACTAAAGTGGTTTTAGGCCTTAGAGTTCACTGCTCTATCTTGTCTTGTGATATTAGTTATAGTCAAATGCTTGAATGGTACATTAAAACACTGATTTACTAAATTATCAGGAGAGTTACGAATATTAAAGTTTTTTTTTACGTGATAATAGCCGTTACAAACTTTAATAAAACTGATATACAAGTTAATTTTTTTACAGCTGAAAGAAACTGTAGACTTGAGTATATCTTCTAATACTATAAGAATCTTTGTCCTGAAATACTGACTGACTGACTGACTGACTGACTGACAGACAACGCACAGCCTAAACCGCTGGTCGTAGACTTGAAATTTGGAGGGTATATTTGTCTTAGTACGTAAGGGTGTACTAAGAAAGGATTTTCCAAAATTCACCCCTTTAAGGGATGAATTGAGGGTTCAAAGGAGAAACAATATTAGATAGTTTTTTCTATTCGAAACTTCACACAAGTGCTTCAGTAAAAAATAAGTAAATACCTGTTTCAGGCTTTTTCAAAATTCCACCCCTAAAAGGGTAAAATGGGGTAACAAAGTCTAAAAATCAATATTTTTTCGAATTGCGCTGAAATTTGGTATGCAAATAGTTATTACGACGTTAGTTTTCTCTGAGTAATGATTTTCTAAAATTCACCCCTTAAGGGGATGAAACGGGGGTTCAAAGTGTGTATGGAGAAAGAAGATTAGATAGTATTTTCTATTCGAAACTTCACACAAGTACTTCTGTAAAAAATAAGTAAATACTCGTTTCGGGCTTTTTCGAAATTCCACTCCTAAAGGTGAAGTGGGGTAACAGTCTGAAATCAATATTGTTTCGGATTGCGCTGAAATTTAGAATGCAGATAGTTATTACGACGTAGGTATCCGCTCAGATATGATTTCCTTAAAATTCCTCCCGGAAGTTTTAAGTTAATAAAAGGAGTTTCTAATGCGGGCGAAGCCGCGGGGCACTTCTAGTTTGATTCAACTTGATACCTCTATGCGTTCCTGAGAAAAGGGTCTTGATTGAATAGATAGAACAGATGGACAGACAGACAGATGGCTAAAAAAGTGATCCTACAGGGGTTCCTTTTTTCCGTTTAAGGTACGGATCCCTAATAATGAAAGCCCTAAAACACGTATAGGTTTAACCTTTCGCAAGCAAGTTGCGTTTACTGCCTGAAACAACGGCGATAACCGTCTTCATTTCACTTTTATGTTACACTCATATAAAGTGCCTACACTGCCAACTAATTTAACCTTTGTATGACATCTTAATGACATTTGAAATTCAAGCCTATTTTGCCCTTTAACTGACTTTCATACATAATTTACTGCAATAGCGTAATAACTGGTTTACCGAGCTTTGTTCGGTATTGTATGTATATTTTTTTTGTTTAATCTAGTATTTTGGTTTTTTTTTTGGTTTTGGCTCCCATGAATAATTTTACTGACCAAGAAGGAAAAAAAATTGAAAACAAAAAAGGGAAAAATAGTCATCTCATCAGGTCTCGAACCAAGGACCTTCCGAACGCCATCCAATCTATGTTCCACCGAGCTATCATAACGTTGTCAAATGAGTCGAAATTACCCTTTGTATTCTAATGATATTGTAGCAGTTTTTCAATGCCTAAAAACACGAATAAAACAACATTTTTGAAAATTAATCCTAGCTAGATCGATTTATCGCCCCCGAAATCCCCTGTATACTAAATTTTATGAAAATCGTTGGAGCCGTTTCCGAGATTCATATTATAAAGATTTATATATATATTTATATATTGCTCGTTTAAAGGAATTAGATTACGGCATTGGCCGTAGGTCATAATGTCTGCGCGTAATTTTAGTTCAAAGGGCTTATGTTTAAGTATATTAGGCTGGATTTTACTTAAGGGGGTACGATTTCCATACAAAAGTGTAATGCACAAATTAGTGAATGAAGCAAAAACTTGCATTGACATCACATCTATTGGTCTTATATAAGTCTTTTGTACATCGGAATATATAAATTTACACTAGTTGATACCCCGCGACTTCGTTCACGCACACCAAAAATTTAGTAGCCTATGATCATCCTCATGCCATAAAGTCATCATCTGCATGTTAAATTTCAGTAAGATCGTCTATTTAGGCGTGATTAGGTAACAAACATTGTAAAAGAGTTACAAACGTTTTTTTTATAACATTAGTCTGGATACCTACATAATTTGATTAATAACGAAGTCTCAGAAATAGCGTTCTGTTGATACCCTTTGCAAACCGACCCTAAATAATTAAGATAGTTTAAAAACTAAAACAATGAAGCAATGAAGTCAACCGACTTCATTGCCCGCGAGTCAATTTCAGTAGCAAGTTTGAGACGTTTATCGTCATATCACTGAATATACTTAACAGATCTCTATGGAATTACAATGAGACCACCTCGGAAACGTACCCTACCGATTACAAAAATAATGATTCAAATCGGCTCACAATTGACGGAGTAATCGCGTAACACACATACACATAAATAAAGAAAAAAAAACATACAGACGTATAGATTTAAAACGGGAATTTAATGTGTCGATATAGCGATCGACATATGTTTCGGCCTCATCCGGAGGCTTCTTCAGGATCTTGAGTGCGGGGTGCTCGACGACGCGTTCAGCCTCGCACTGCGGGCCGCTTCTCGTGCAGCGGGCGGAGGCAGCAGCGGTGGTGTTGGTGGGGGCTGATGATGCGGTGTACATAGTGGAGGCGCGGGATTAAGTTGGAGGGCTTCGTCTTCATCACTGCTATTTTCTTCAGACGAAACCACATCTAACCGGCAGACGGAACTCAAGGTGTCCTCCTCACTGTTGCCACTGGTGACGACGGCCATGGCAACAAGTCACGTTAAATTCCCGTTTTTAAATCTATAAGTTTAAAATTAACGTGAGTTTTTATAATAAAACATACAAACGAATTGAGAACCTCCTTCTTTTTGGAAATCGGTTGAAAAAGATAAAAATAGTCTCCTAATTATATAATCTAAGCCTTAAGTTGAATACATTTGTTTTAGCCACGCAATATTGTACTGAGCAACAAATCCACAGCTATGAAAAACGTATCACCAAACTTTAAATACAATTTTTTTTATTTATTTTTTTATTTTCATGCCAATAAAAAAGTTAACTTTATCAATTCGATATCAGAAGCAAAACTCCATTCGTAAATTGAAATCACGTTTTTAATCCAATCACGATTAAACTTTGGCTCGCAATCGGCACCAATAAACCAATGATCCACTTTGAACTTTCCAATGAAAATATTATGTGGATGAAAATGAAAAATCGAATATTCTCAGAATAGATATTTATGACAAACAACCTCCGGTGTGTAGGAATTTCTAGTGATGCGCCAGCTTATCGATAACATATACAATCGATTTCTTAAATGAAACATCGACACTCACAGATAATATATTGTATAAGAGAGGCCTATGTCCAGCAGTGGATGGCAATTGGTTAATAATGAATTAATTAATCTATACGCTCACTGCTCACCTTTCAAGTGGCTAAGCTTAAAAATTTCAGTTGTAAAAAACATTTTCTCTGCTGAAATTATGACCTTATTAATCTGTAAACCGTTGTTGGTGGAAACCAAGCTCTAAACTGGGATACAGATACATCATTATTAATTATATAAATAACTATCTAGAAAGATTGTTAAAATGTATAGTTCTAAAGTGGAAAATGCGTTTCGCATCCATACATCGTAATACGTGTTTCATCCCTAAGAATAAAGTACGGCATTGAAATAGGTTGATAAATATTTGAAGTAATTCGTCTTGGAACGTTTGTTTATGTATTTTTCAAAATATTATTTGTAATTAGAAAACATCATTTAAATAATCATGGTCTGATTCTGCAATATTTTATTGATTAAGCGTTAGTTCAACACACACACACACACACACGCGCACACTCACACACACACACGCACACACGCACACGCACACGCCCACGCACACGCACACGCACACGCACACGCACACGCACACGCCCACACACACACGCACGCACGTATTTTAATTTATATGAGCAGATTTCTCGTCTATGTAACTAAACCAAAAATAACGAGTAAGTACCCAAATTTCTCCGTAACTTAACAAAAAATAAAAAACTTCCATTGTCCAAACATTCCGGAGCTACCGAAATAGCATCCTCGATTCCCGAAATGTCAAAGTTGACTTGTCAATCCTGATTGCGTTGGTGCCAAAAGATTTGGATTTCTGGCACTCACGTGGCGGGTTGAAACGGGACAGTGATTTGTTTTGCAGGGAAACTGGGTTTTTTTGTTATAGGGATTTTTTTGGAAGCTCTAGTTGATTTGAAAGCGAGTGTTGCTTGGAGGATAGTTTTGGTTTTGACCTACTTCATAACGTATATACGGTATATGCTCCATTCGTGTCATTTAAGATACAATACTTTGACACGCTTGACATTCGCGGGACGAATTGGATTTTATTTTTTTTTATTGGGAAAAGGAGAATACGGCGCGCCATTATGGTACACCGCTTCGCTAATTTCATAGTGTACAGCAAGCCACTAAAATAAAATAGTACTAGCTGTTTACCGCGGCTTCGGCCGCGTTAAAATGTATCCTATAAATTGTTAAACACAATCCAAAATTTCATCGTACCGACGGGACTCGAACCCGCACCCCCCGGATTACACGTCCAGGTGCTCTGCCAATTAAGCCACGGTTCGATCCATCGATACGACGAAATTAGTGGGTTGCATTTGTTAACCCAATTACTACTTATTACGTAAGTTATGTATCCTATAGCCTAATCCATTGTGTACTGGCAATCACTGTGCAAAATTTCTGTAAATCGGTCCAGCCATATGACCGGGAAGAAGTCTCAAACAAACAAATAAACAAACTGACTTTTGTATATATAATATTCGTGTGCTGATGATATCTAAATGTGAACGTGTTTAAAATAAATGAATGTTAAGTTATATTGCTGTGCTTTCTATGATAAGCTGTAGACTTTCATATTATAGCGGTAAGTTGGAAAGTGCATTTCAGCGTAGAATGAAATACGCTCTCCAAGCTGGAAGACGCAACATGACTTAATAGGTGATACAAAACACTCAAACAAGTCAAATCACAATTTAGTTACTTGCGTTGAAAGTTCCACCACGTAACCTATTACATCACTGGTTTATAATTATAAAATTAAACACCTAATTAAAACACAACTAAATGAACTAATGAAACTAATATAAACTAAATGAACTTTTAAAAAAAAACCATAATATTAACAACTTAGTTAACGCTAAACTAATTTCTTTAACTAATTTTAATTAATGGAGGCTGAAAACGAGCGCCTAATTAATTTATACACTTTGTTACACACCTGGTCCATAATAAGGGCAATTAAAACTAATTCCTTGACCGTTACACTTTCCTTAATGCTTGGAACAATTTATTTTGGTGTGAAGTTTGACAGCTCCTTGCTCGGTTGGTAATTGTTTGTAAGCAACCTGCCAACCTGCCATAGTCGCCATGCCTGCCATTGCCGGAGCAATCCTTTGTGTAAAGAACATGGCCTCAATAATTGATATGTCAATTAATATGAGGTTGTAAATAAATGTGTACGAGTCGGTAAGATAAAAGAGGTAAAAGAAACTCACCTATTCCGAGTCCCTTTACAGCATGTTTGAATTTTCATAAAACACCAAACACAAAATAATACCTGAAACAAAGAAAATCAATCAATACCAATATTATAAATGCGAAAGTCAGTTTGTTTCATCCGACTTCCCAAAAAGAAGAAGGTTTTCAATTCGTCTGTATGTTTTTTTTTGTATGTATGTTACGCGATTACTCCGTCAATTGTGAACCGATTTGAATGATTCTTTTTTCTCGGTAGGGTACGTTTTCGAGGTGGTCCCATTGTAATTTCATTGAGATCTGATATGTATCTCCAGATATATGACATAAACGTCTCAAACTTGCTACTGAAATCGACTCGCAGGGCATGGTAGTCGGTTGTTAATTATTTGGGACTTCTTCGCGGTCAAACGACTGGACAGATTTAGCTGAAACTTTGTATAGCGATAGCCAGCACAATGGATTAAGCTATAGGATACTTTTTAACGCGGGCAAAACCGCGGGGAACAGCTAGTAATTATATATAACTAGCTGATGCCCGCGACTTCGTTCACCTACACCAAGAATTTTATCTTTGTAAAGCTCTGTCAATCAACATTTGTGTTATCTGAGTTAAGTATGTGTAAAATATGATATTATTTTATTATCATAATAATTAAGATAAAACAACCGACTTCAATGCCCCTTAGAGTCAATTTCAGTAGCAAGTTTGAGACGTTTATCGTTATATCTCTGGAGATACTCATCAAATCTCGATGAAATTACAATGGAACCACCTCGGAAACGTACCTTACCGATTACATAAAGAATCATTCAAATCGGTTCACAATTGACGGAGTAATCGCGTAACATACACAATTTAAAAAAAACATACAGACGAATTGAGTACCTCCTCCTTTTTTGTGAAGTCGGTTAAAAAGTAGCCTATGTACATCCTCATGCTAAAACATCCCTTCTTTTTGCGTCGAGGGTTAAAAAATCTTTTGATTCATCAATTATAACCACAACTTCCTATGTCTTACACTACAAGCCAACTTGAAGAGTTAAACCTCCCGGCGTCCAGGATTTGTGTTAGAAAAACTTCATCCATTAAGACTCCGGACATCAGTAGGTTTGTTTCTGTTGTTTGACTAACACGCGTTAGGACGGATTGAATGATGCTTGAACTTGTACATGTTAGATATTTGGGTAATGGGCTTAGGACCAGTTTCACCGGTTCCTGATAGCGCTAAAATAAAGAAATCTGACAGATTCTTGACAGCTTTTATATGGCGTCATGTGTCAGATAACTATCTAACGCATTATCAGGAGCCGGTGAAACTGAGAAGAGAGGTCGAAGATTCCAACCCAGGCACGAGTGTTCTGTCACAGGTGGTAGGAGCATATTATATCGATGTTCCGCCTGACTTGCAACTAAAAAGTAGCCTACCACCATCAAGGGGAAAATCTGCCGCCATCACCTTACAGTATTCCGGCAGCACACAGCTCGACCATTCTAGGACCAGCGTGTTCACCATCTTCGACCATATGTATCATCAAAAGTCAAAAGTCAAAGCATTTTTTACAAGGCGGCAATAGCCCAATGGATAGGGTGTCGGACTGACGATCGAGAGGTCGTGAGTTCGATCCCGACCCCACTCATTGCACTATTGACGTGAACCCACTCCAGACACAAGCATATTTAGCTTAGTTGGAGGGGTTAACAAGAATACTAGTAATGTGCAACCCACATCGCGAGTAATCTTTAAAAAAAAATATATTATTCTGTATATGGGCAAATTAAAAATTTGCACTTTCACACGTCAAATAAAATTAAATAGATCATATTTAACAAAAAATATTATAGATATAACAGAAACATTACTAATTGCTTTGAATTTACAAAAAAAAAAACAAAGGTATTGAGCCATTCAGCTTTTGTTTTAGATTGACTGTTGAATTTACTGGTGTTTCGGAAGTCGCTTACCACCAGGCGAAAAAGTGTCAACGCTAGCCTACCAGATGCAAAAAGGTAGTATACTTATGAGGCTATTGTAAGCTTTAATTAATTCTAGAACTCTCCAAACTCTATGGCTCACGTAGCAAATGCATATAGTAGGGTAAGGAAGGATAATATCCTAAGTTTTAAGGTACAATTTCTACTAAAGTTGTACAGAAATTAGCCGCGTTCCCTTTCTTAATTGTGATTATTCCTTTGATAGGATGAAAAGCTCTTTATATAATCTTTCTAAATATAGGAGAATTCTACTTAAAAGTATAGCCCATCGCGTCCCTAAAGCTGAGATTACGTTAAAGTTTATTTATTGACTCACTTTATTTCTATACTCACAGTAGCCACTAGGCTACTGAGCTCAGAAATACATTTTTAAGAAATACTGAGAGCTCAATGGCGCAGTAAGAGAATGGTCGGCATTGACACCAGAGGTAGCGAGTTCAAACCCCGCCTTAAGCCAATGGATTTTCCTAAGGAAAAATGTATGTGCGCAATTCTCCAGTGGCCTTCCGGTGAAAGAAACACATCGGAAACCTCCGACTACGCATGGTACCACAATCTAATCCGGCCAAATATCAACTGTATTCCGACAACTGTCCTAGAGAGCCAGTTCCCGTTCTAGCCCTGGCGTGCTACCTTTCTCGACTGCATCATCACTTTGGTGAGATAGTGGTCAAATGCTAGTCTATACGATATAGGAAATGAAAAAAAAAGATTATTTAATCATAATATACCCACTTGGGCAATTAGGGTACATTATTTTGTACTAAAAGTATGCAGGTGTCAACGCTTACCATAAGGCAAGTATCGTATTCCTTACATAATTATGAAATTGGAGGAAGCGAATGCGGTATGTCAGGATCGTAGCATGTAGAAAGTAGTATCTGTCTACCTCAAAAAGGGAAAAAGGCGTGATTGTATGTATGTATTAAAGGTAACATTTATGTTAATAATAATTATAGAGTACCGTTTGCTCGGTATAAAAATAGGGGATACAGGAGAAAGCCAAAGGCTATTTTATTTATGTCTGCCACCGATCGGTCTGATGCATGAGGACATATAGTTCTTTAGTCTTAAAGACGGTAAACTAAAGGCGTTAAAGCGTAAACGCTTTCCATAACAGTAGTAGTAAACAGAAGGCCATAATGAGCCGTTACATTTACGTTAAAGAGCCCAGTGTAACCATAGCTTAAGTTCTCGTAAAGCTCGCTAAGTCTCAAATCAGACTTGGGACTGCAATGGTTAAAATTGTCCCAAAATTTACTGAAAATGTATTTATTCCTCACCCTATTTGGACCCTTTGGGACTAAAATTGCCGTATTAGGAATGATTCACGAGATTATTAAATTAGCGATAAGATGGCACTCTTAATAGGAATTGTATGATTTTTGATTACATTCTCGTATATACCTTCATTTACAATTTGAGGAGTTGTGGGTAGTTTTACTAATGGATGCTAAAAGTTTACGCCGCAACTTATCACATCAAATTAGGCTTACTTTGATCTAATTCAATCTATCTAACAAAGCCTAGACAAAGTCCACATGACAAATTCAATTTGTTTTCACCTATTCGATGTAACATTTTCAATCGATTATCTCTTAGTGCCTCTCTTATGTTAGGGTTTATTATTCTGAGATTTAGGCATTTAGAGTTGACAAACAAAACAACACTGCATCGCCCGCATTCAGCGATTGGAAACAAACGTCAATGTGCAAACAAATACTGTAACAGAGTGGCACAAATTCGCTGTAACAAAGCGAGAATTTGCAAAGTTATATTGCCACCTATTTAGTTGGTAGGCTTTATATTCCATAGTTCGGTTTCCATAGTTCGGTTAGTAAGTAACTTTATTTTATGATCATAATATAATGGATTGAACAAAACTCTTAAGGTACAGCTACACAGCGGCGTCCTGCGATCTGCGGGCGCGATCTCAGTACTCTTAAATTGTTTTCTGATCGGTTTGGTGTGAATCAGTCGGTACAGATACTACTGCGCTATCTGATCGTCGCCTAAAAGAGACTAGGCTCAACCGTACAGAATCAGTTCAATTTACCCACTTAGGTTGGTTGGTCTTGTACTTACAAGAAATATACAGAGGCGTACCAGAAGGTCTTCAGCATTCTTAAATGAAACATTAAATATGTTTAGAATGTTAATCGCCATATCTCTGGAGATACTCACCAGATCGATAAAAATTATATTGGACGACCTTGGAATGCGCCCTATTAATTTGAAAAATAATCAAATTCAAATCGGTTCACAATTGGCGGGGTAATCCCATAAGAAACAAAAAAAAACATACAGAATAAATGAGAATCTCTTCTTTTTAATACGCTTTTATTAGCTTCAGACGTATGTATGTTTGTATGTTAGTATGTAACGGAATCTTTAAACATGATTTTAACCCCCTTCAAAACGTCGGATTAACTCGAAATTTGGCATACTTATTAAGGACCGATGACAATTCAATATTTTAAACATTTTGACCCGTTATCCTTACTAGGATAATCAGGATTACGCTTTTAAAAAAATTCGACTAAAAAATGAAAAATAAAATAATAGTTTAAAAAACTAAAAAAATACGCTTTTATAGAAAATCCAACTGAAAAATAGAAAATAAATTTTAATAAATTTGAATTAAAAATAGTGTAAGAAAAAATGATTTTATTGTAAAAAAAGCGTGGGGTGCTTTTCAGGATATTATCAAAATAACCCTTCTAGTCATATCTGTTCATAAAATATTTGGAACTATTGATACCATGCACCCCACGCTTTTTTTACAATAAAATCATTTTTTCTTACACTATTTTTAATTCAAATTTATTTTCTATTTTTTAGTTGGATTTTCTATAAAAGCGTATTTTTTTAGTTTTTTAAACTATTATTTATTTAGAAGAGGATTTGATTTTTATAGTTGTACTACTATGACAGGTAACAGATAATTTAATCGTCTCAATGCCCTCTTCCCAGTAATTCAAAACCTGTTTAAGATCTCGAAGTAGCCTAGTAGAGCTGGGGAGCTCTACTTAACAAACAAATGCGTACAAGTTACAACCTCGTTACAAAGCAAAAGCAATTAGTACAGAGTGGGAATGTAATACATTCTAATCCTTGCGAATGTTTCAAATAGTTCGGAAGGGAAACTTCGTAGTTATTTTAGCTGAACAATAGGTCTGAATATATGAGGACGGGATAATCAACTTGGTATTTCGCTTTATTTTAATGGAATACAGAGGGATGGATATGGTGGAGAAATGGAACGAATGCCCTACGTGTATTATGCATATCTGTGCATGCGTGTAAAATCTCTATGAGATTTGAAATTATTTGTATTGGTTTTCGCTTTGAAGATCAAAGTCTTCTTACAGTACTATTACATGGCATACGAGACGTGCAGTGACGTACAAATTTCTGGTAATCCAGAGTTTTGTTTGACACAATGTCTGATATAGATAGACGTACTAATTTTTTCCATCTATATGTTGGACGTTCCACCTACGCACGTAGCGTTTTACTTCCACATTCACACGTATCGCGAGTTAACAGGTATCTTCTAGGCCAGCATGCTTCATTGCAGATATAGATATATGGACATAGTCCACGATTTTCGCAAAATTTTACTACTACAATATACGTTACATTAATTCCTGCAAAAAATTGCAATACTTAGAAATGTACACGTGCATTTACAGTAACTAAAAGTTTCGATTTAAAATTCAGGTGTTAATAAATATACCAGTGGCAAAATTTGTTCCTTTTACGTTAGGATTAGGAAGGACGACAACTTTTTATGCATTATAGTCGACTTTGTGACCACTATGTCATCTGATGTTAAGCCATGTGGTCTGCAATGAAGCATGCTTGTCTAGAAGATACCTGTTAACTCGCGATACGTGTGAATGTGGAAGTAAAACGCTACGTGCGTAGGTGGAACGTCCAACAAACAGATGGAGTAAATTGTACGTCTATCTATATCAGATATCGTGTCAAACAAAACTCTGGATTACCAGAAATTTGTACGTCACTATACGTCTCGTATGCCATGTCATAGTACTGTAAGAAGACTTTAATCTTCAAAGCAAAAACCAATACAAATAAGTTCCTTTTTTGCTAGGATTAGGAAGGACGAGGACTTTTTGTATGCATGATATACAATAATAATAACCGGGTATAAAAATGCCCATGCCAGGGTGCAAACACTGGAATAGCGAGATAAATAGAGCCAAGTTTACCAGCAGACAGCAAGTTAACTAATTAAGACCCCGATTCACAAACACGGCTTGCAAAAACAACCTCAGCATAGTAAGTAGTTGGCATCAGCGGAAACTTCGACCGGGATAGCCTGCTTAAGGATACTACACACAAAACCGTTTACAAGGGACCTTATGAACGCATCAGTATACCAAACTGTAACGTAGCAAAAACTTGACTCTGAGTTGACTAGAGTTTAACATTGAGAGATGAGCTAAGAAGCATACATAAGCTTGGGTATAAGACTGAAAATGACCCAAATGCGATTTCGAAAGAATTGGTTCCTAGTAATTTCAAAGTCATTATCATATATCACTATTTCACCTGATGTTATCGAGTGTTTAATTTTCTACTACCTATATCTTTATTAAAATTTAGCCATCAAATATCCCATTAATTTCCATCAAACTCAAATTGCGTCAATATAAACAAAATTGTCACAAGCGTTCGTTCAACAAACATTGTTTAGAAGTTTGCTTTACAGCGTCGCGTTCAGAACACGGCAACTTTCGCCGGCACCTAATTGTATTATGAGGTGACGTGTTTCCATACATAAACAGTTCTGCCTTCAGTTCGGCATAATCAGATGGAAATTGCACACGTGTTTGTTTACAGACTTTGTATTTGCAACAATGTATATGCCCTAAAATTTAATCAGAAACAAAAATATAACATAAAAAAATAAAATATATAAAACATTTTTTACTTAATGTTATTACCATTTGAGATTTTCTTTTTTAATACGGGTTGAGCTACGTTTGACCACTATCTCACCTGATGTTAAGTTACGATATGAGGTTATCGAGGGTTTAACTTTGTTTATGATTTAAAATTTTGTCTCTGACAATAACACTTAAATGAGAGGTACAAAATCGATTTATAAAAACCTTGCGAGTACTTTTTTCAACTACTTATGCAAAACTAAAAGTAACTGTCTAGTTGGGCGTAATCTACGCTACAAAAATCAAAAAAGCTTTTTTAAATTTTATATCATAAAGGCTAGTGTGTGACCACTAAATCACCTGATGATAACTGATGATGCGGTCGAGGTGCTATCATGCATACTGGGCCTAGTATGGGAACTGGCTCTCAAGGACAACTGCCGGAACATATTAGACGTTTGGCGACAGATTTTCCAACTTGACTTGAGGGCGGTAGCTGGCCAGGCGGACAAGATAGTATCCTACAACCATGCCAGGTGTCAGAGGTTCTTTAACGATGTTTTACCTTCACCGGATGGCCATTGTATCCAATACATTTTTCGATACAAAAATCACAAAAATCCATCGGTGCACGGTAGGGATTTAAACCCGTTACCTCTGGTGTCAAAGCCGACAATTCCCACGCTGATTTACTGGGCCCTCCAGCTACAAGGATGTTCAGTTAAATACTTTC
This sequence comes from Cabera pusaria, assembly GCA_954871355.1. NCBI lineage: Eukaryota > Metazoa > Arthropoda > Insecta > Lepidoptera > Geometridae > Cabera > Cabera pusaria. The sequence goes on from OX940887.1 coordinate 5,799,278, forward strand.
TTGTGTAGTTAACCTTACGAGTGTTTTCTCATGTCTAATATTAGCTGTGCTTTAATTTATTCGATAGGTGGATAACTTTAGATTTGAAGAAATTTGCATATGGAAGGGTGCTGAAGTACAAATTGGCGTGATTGGTTCCTGCTTATGGTTAATTTGTGAGCCTTGGGGAACTCTTGAATTCTAATGCAGAAGTTGGGAGTTGAATGGCCGTGCAACTTAGAATAGCAACATAGAATAAATTTAGAAAGCTGTTAGAATAAGGAAAATGTCGTATGAAAAGCTAGTATGTCCTATGGCTTGCTGTGAAGCCTTTATAGTAAGAGTGAGTATTTTTCTTTTAAGGACTAGATATACTCGTAGCTGAGTCTGCTATGAGAAGCTTAATTCTTGCTAATTCAGGAAAGAATGAACGTGTTAAATGGGAAGTCTTCACATCTTTTCGATTTTGATTTTATTTTATTAAGGAGTTATTACAGAGGGTCGAATGTGGACAAGAAGAGAACAAGACTTAGAGCAATCGTATCATTTGAGAGAGTCATATACTCAGTGTGAACAAACTAGCTGCGGATGATGAAGGTTTTAGAATCCGAAGCAATTTTGATCTATCAACATCTACAAGAAGCTACGCTATTTCTGAGCAACAATGACATTATTTTGTGTCGGTACTTACGGTCTTACGAGATTGAGGTCTACGCGGGTGAAATTATCATGTCTACCACGTGATTCAAACGAGGGAGATTAAACTGCTGTCACAAAAGACTTTCATAAATCCGCTGATTTTTTTAAAATTTTGAATATATGAACATAACTCGGGGAAAACACTGCTTTTTAGCAACACAGTTTTCTTAAACTAAAGCTAAAAGCCAGGGCTTTGAACTAAAATTTGTACAAGCAAACTTATAATAAAGCATATTTGTATTTGTAAATATGATCACGCCGAATAGCCTTTAAAAATGGAAACGACAAAAATGGCAACACATTATGACTTAGCTATCTCTTTCCAATGAAAACAACACATCATTCTATTAACCCGCTCAACGATACCCGTACTACCTTTTTTACACTTCGTGCACCACCTTGCACGAAACTTTCAACACGGCACAAATCATCCGCTCGAGATTTGCATAACACAAACATGACATATTCCCTTCCGTGCGATATTTTATCACTGGCAACAGCTAACAAATTGTCGCGTGACTCAAGAATATACCCCCCAAGTTTCGAAGTATAAATCCGTTCCCAGGCGTTTTAATTGTTGTTCCGAAGAAATTATTTTACTTCGAAGTTTCGCTTTAATGTTTATTGTATTGTCAGAGTTTTTGGTCGGTTATTCATGAAAATGTTAAGGACATCGTATGAAAAGTTTGGAACGCTGCAGTGGCGTGTTTTAACGGATTACGTTTTATGGTACGTATTACGTTTATTAGTGGTATTTTTGAACAAGCACTTTTCTACTCTTGCATTTCGTTATATATGATGACGCTTTGCAGGTGCAGCTTTAGCGAGAGCGTGGTTATTTTAAAGAAATTTACTAAAGCTCAAACAAAAGTAAAATCGATTTTTCCTCTATGTTCCTTACAATTATTTTTATCATTAGTACGTAAAACTAAGAAGCAGGTCAGATCAAAGATACGAAAGATCAAGACGCGTCGCAGTGAGGATAGAGACGGGGCAAGGACGCGACTTTTCAAATGATATAGAAGAGACAAGGCGCAGGCACGCTTATGCTTTTGACACGACATATGAAGGTCTGGTGGTGTAGAAGTCTGCCTTAACGCCAAAAGGTAATAAAGGTACCGAGTTCAATTCCCGCTGAGCACCAATGGATTTTTCTATCGAAAAATGTATGTGCGCTTTTTACAGTGGCCCTCCGGTGAAGGAAAAACATCGTTAAGAATCCCCTAACCTTCATAATAATAAATCAACTTCTTCTTCATAGATCAACCTAATGCAAAGTAACTTCAAAGCGTCATCATCGAGGAAAAAACACATAGTTATAAATCAGTTGAACCGAATTTCATGAATCAAAGCTAAGAACACTAGATTAAGACATTATAATACAAAATAAAACTAAATCAAAATAGGTTGATCGGTTTCCTCAGATCAGTTGGGCGCTACGATGCCAAAGGCAGACACACACATACACAGATACACACGTCAAACTTATAACATCCCTTCGTTTTACATCAAGGGTTAAAAAGTTTAACCGTCGGGCACGCTTAGCAGTCAGCAATAGAGCCTGACAACGCCCTATAAAAACCAGGGAATTGTTAAATGTAGACACTTAACCAAGCACAGTTCCAGTTCCTTCCCCAATCTTGAGACAGCTCCTTCCAGAGACATATCTATAAAAAGGATTACTAGCTCACATAAACTCTTTACGACTCATATGTTAGAGGATCTCACATGACATGGCCCACAGTTGCCTTTTTAAGGTATTTTTCTCATGAGTACTAAACGTTGAGATAAGTAAACAAAATTAAAGAAAAGCTGTAGTTTTTTTTCCGAGACTGGCAAAGTTGAATTGAAGACCAAGAGGCTGTGGTTTTAAAGTCCATTTTAGTTTATGTCTGATATTAAATAAAAGGAGAGTCATCATCATTTCTTTCATCCTCGTACTTCCTTATTCCATGGTACTTCAGTTCATGGTGATAATTTTGTAGTAAGTTTTTTTTACATCATATAAGTTAGCGTAGGTAAGTGACATGATGATATTAAGGATAGACTTAATGGAATTTTGGAATTAGTATTTTTTGACTTAGCGTTCAGTATTCGATGTATTTATTTGTTTTATGTATGGGTATGCATTCACTCGACTGAAGTTAAGTGGTTACTGGCGTCTATGAACATCTGCAACTATATAACTATTTCTTCGCTATTGATTTGTTGCCGAATTTAATAAAAGGTTTGTTGATACCCTTTTATATGAGAATTCTTCCTTAAGATGGAGAAAATCTTTCCACATGTAACAACAGGTGCGAGGTAGGAATCCACGGTTGAAGTGGGCCAGACGGGAATTTCTGTAACATGTAAGTGTGAGCTTCTCGATATCAAAATAAAATGAGAGATTAGCAAGCTCTGTATATCTCAAATAGCGAAGCGGCAATAGCCCAATGGCTAAGGCGTCGGCCTGGCGATGGAGAAGTCGTGAGTTCGATCCCCACCCAATGCACTATTTACGTGAACCCACTCCAGACACAAGCTATTTATCTCACTTGGAGGGGTTAACAACACTACTAGTAATGTGCGACCCACATTGCAAGTAAGCTTTTTTTTAAATCAAATACCATAATCTATTATGTTTGAAAACGGGAATTTAACGTGACTTAGGCGATGTCGGTATTGTTATCGTAAATTCCAGTTATCAAATAAAATAATTTTAAAATGAACGTGAGTTTTAATAACAATTATCTAAATTGTTAAACACAATCTAAAATTTCATCGTACCGACGGGACTTGAACCCGATAACGATACTTCGCACCGTGGCTTAATTGGCAAAGCATCGGAACATGTTATTCTGCAGGTTGCGGGTTCAAGTCCCGTCGGTACGATGAAATTTTGGATTGTGTTTAACAATTTACAAAAATATAATGTGTGTAACACTTCAAAGAAACATAATATTTAACAATTATCTAATCTAAACCTCGCAAGCTCGGCATTCAAAATTTACCTTTACCTTTAAGTGATAAGACCTAATTTAGCAAACACAGACTAAGTGCAAAAAATACCGATCAAGCCTTTGAAATTCTTGAGTTGTTTTAGGCCCCAAAACTTGGGTCTTGCAAAAAGTAAATGGGTTTTCTTTGTCCCGACTCTTGTCAGTGTTATTGGTTGTGATGGCTATTAGGACCGTTTGGTTATAAATAAATTAGTATCTCAGGGTTTGGAGTTTCTTCGGACTGATGAAATAGATTTCGAAGCATTTGAATTTACAAAGGACTATTGACAAAGGTCTACCTATTTTTTGACAGAGACTATTCCATTTAAGCATTTAAGTAATTTGAAAGTAGGACACTTAATTGTAAATGCCAAAGATAGGTTTTCGCCTTTTTGCGCTTTTGCTCAATCTATTTTCTGAAAGGCTCGTAGAATAGCTATGTATTTGTACCTATACTAAACTTATTTTTTTGGTATAGATACAAGTCTTTTCCCGTTGGGGTAGACAAAGACTACTTCTTTCCACCCTGACACACGTCTTTCGCTTCTTCCACTTTCGTGAGCGCCTTCATACATGCTCGCCGGTTATAGGTACCTAGTACTTTTGACTTGACCTTTCTTTAAAACGTCTCCGATCTGGTCGTGATACGTTCGCCTAGGTCGGGCTCTACCGGCTCGCCCATGTGTACACTCGTCTTATAAATCTGTCTCGTCAGTCTTTCTTCATTCATCTCTAGATGTCCAAACTATCTAAGTATTCTCCTTCCCTTTCTCTAGAAGGTACAAAAGTCTATGCATAATTTAAATTATTTTAAATTATTTAAGTTAAGTTTTATTAAGTTTAAGTTTAAGTTAAATTATTTTATGCATAATTATGCATGAAGTCGCTCATCTAGGATAAGTAACAACGTTTGCCTTAACTTATCAAGATACAACTCTGTCTAGCCAATTTAACAAGAGCGTTTAAGAAATAACTGTGCTTTGGTCCAAAACAGAGTTTCCCCTACACAGAAAAATCTTTTTTCGTGTCACTTTATGTCTCAACCAATTTCCATAAAACACACTCTTCGACTTAACTCTATTATCGTCAAAGCACGTCCCTATACTTCCCGGACCACAGAATAGCTAGTAGCAACATTATCAACTTATTTCTTAAATCCCTACTTGATATTCCGGCACACGACGTCGCGGTTGCAACGTCTTGAATGTTATTGCAATATAACTATTGCCGTCTGTTGGTATATCACCGATATAGATTGAGAAAGATGTCGCATTGTTCTTTTGTGCGTGTTAATTTACTAGTTGGGGTTATGGGCTTATTAACAGCGATACTTCAACTCTGGTAAAAATGTTTAAAATTGTAGTTATACTGTAGTTCCAGGTAGTGCGATAAGCAGTTTTGCAGTAGCACAACAGCGTGCATCAGTCTATAAGCCTCATTAAACGCCAATGAGTTCGATCTTTCTTTTTCCATTGCTGTCAACCGCTTTGCTCGCTAACACGAAAGCGCGGCGTTTATGGCAAAAACCTCACTAAAATACATACGAAGTCATGCAGTAGCAGGGGGCTGATCACGAAACCCATTGAAATGAAAGAATGAACGAAATGACGGGGACGCAGCTATGTAGGCTGTATAGCTCCGTCCCCGTCATTTAGTTCATTCCTTCATTTAAATGGGTTTCGTGATCAGCCCCCTGCTACTGCATGACTTCGTATGTATTTTATTATTTCGTGATATGGGTGCAGGTCAGTTCATACCTAAAATACCGAATCACACCATAAGCATTTCAATTGGATACATTTTCAGTCTTTTATCTTCAGATAATTAAACACCACAGATTGTTTTCGAAACAATTAAATAGGTGGTGCTAAAAAATGTAGCTTGCTTGGTTGTGATACAAATTGATAAGGTTGCGGTGTCTATCTTGTCTAGGTTTGTGGTATGCATCGTTGGGCAAGTTGCCATTTTGTCAACTGCATCTGGGCAACTGTTGCCTTTATCTGTCTTTGACCAGTACGCCGGTACGTCTACAGAAATGTGCACAGTAAAAGCGAAAACGATTGGCTTTGAGTGTCAGCAGTTGAAGCAAAGTTTGATGGAATTTACAAAGCTAGTAAGAAGAAAAGCAGTTTAAACGTTATATCTTCAATGTGGTCTATGTTAGAACCGAGCTTGTCTTGGAGATGTAACACAGTAAGACGACAACCGCAACTACGAGGTCGTCTAGTTATGATAGCGCTTCACTGTAAAGTAACTTTAAGATTTCATTGCAACTGGATTTGGGTCGACTGAGACCTGCAAAATAAAACTAAGCCCCACTAACTGCTAACGTCTGTAATGACCTTAAAGGTTTACTTACAGTTAATTATACCCACTCGGCGACCGCGATGTATAACCTCACCTCTTGTAGTTAGTATTCTAGAATTAGTCGGGTGCCGGGTGGGTATAATCAGCTGTAACCTTAAAAGTAGTTTATTTGTTTGGGAATAGTTGCTAGATACAACCTTCTTACAATAAAATTATATCCTTTCCAACAATTCAAACAGTACTCTCCATCCAACACCCCCAGCGGGACGTCAGTGCAGGTCTTATCGCCCCCAACACCAATTAGAATTAGAATTAGTACTCTCCACTTTAAAGTCTATTCTAACTAAATCACTCACACAATTTAATCATAATACAATACAATACAATACAAAAACTCTTTATTGATTACCAATTAAACAAATTGTACAAAAAACAAAACAATAAAATAAAATATATCTGAATGGCAACACAATCGGCGGTCTTATCGCTTGAAGCAATTTCTTCCAGACAACCTAGTATGGAAAAAAAATAAAACAAAAACAAAACATGGCGGTAGCGTACAATTTATAACTGAAATAGATAAAAATAGAATAAGTAAATAATAGACATACACAAAATATTATATACAATACAATAATAATAATATAATATACTTATACATACACATACATACAACCTATATATTAGATCAAATAATATTATTATATTACAGCAGTGTGGTACTTTTAGCTTTGTTCGGACAAATAATGAGATTTTACCATTGTTTTAAATATTGCTAGTGATTTCGCACGCCTTATTTCTACGGGGAGCGCGTTCCACAAATGAACCGCTTGCACTGTAAAATATTTTTCATAGACGTGCGAAGAATGGACAGGAATTTGCAATTGTAGGGTTTCTGTGGACCGAAGAGAACAAGGATGAGAGAGATGTAGAAAAGTAAAACGTTCCTTAAGATAGGGAGGAGTGGAAGGGATAAATAGAACAGAATAAAGGAGAGAAAGGGTATGACTATTTCGGCGAAGGCGAATTGGTAACCATTTCAGCTTTTTCCGAAATTCTGATATGTGGTCATACTTGCGCAAACCAAATATGAACCGGATACAAAAGTTTTGCAGTTTTTCGAGCTTGCTAAGCTGTTCTTCGGTTAAATCCAAATAGCAGGTGTCGGCATAATCAAGTATCGGTAGCAGAAGTGATTGTGCAAGCGCAGTTATGGTGGTTATGGGGAGAAGATTACGTAAACGACGTAGTGAACTCGCAGATGCGAAAATCTTTCGACTTACCTCAGCTATTTGTGGTATCCAAGAGAGAGTGCGATCAAAAATTACTCCTAGGTTTTTTACACTATTACTGATTGGAATATGTGTTCTGTCAAATATTACCTGTGGTAAGCGGAACCAGTCAATCTTAGATATCATCCTGGAACCGCCGATAACTATCACCTGAGTCTTAAGGGGATTAACACTGATACCGTAAGATTTGCTCCAGCCGTGAATGGATTGTAAGTCAGAGTTGGTCTGAGTGATTGCATCTGATAATTGAGCGAGAGGGACCTGCCTGTAAATTTGAAGATCATCTGCATAGAGGTGGTAGGAAGTAGAAAGCTGTTGAGAGATAGAATTTATGAAAGTTGCAAAGAGAAGAGGAGATAAAACGCCGCCCTGAGGTACGCCTGCAGTCGTATCACACCATGATGAATATGAATCATCAACGCGAACACGCTGCCGGCACCCATACAGGTAACTATGAAACCATGCAATTACTGTAGGAGATATGTTAAGAGAGCCAAGTATTGCTAGTAAGAGATCAAAATCGACATTATTAAAAGCATTACTGAAATCTAGTAACGACAGTACAGTCACCTGACCATTATCCATTCCAAGCCTAATATCATCTGTGATTTTAATTAGCGCAGATACAGTGCTATGGCCTGAACGAAATCCGGATTGAAACGGGTTTAGGAGGGAATTTCTATTGAGGAAAATGGATAATTGCTGGTGGATAAGACGTTCAAGGACCTTGGAAAGGAAAGGTAGTATGGAGATTGGACGGAAGTCTGAAAAAGTTAAAGGATTCGATTTTTTTGGAAGAGGTATAAGTTGTGCTTCTTTCCATAAGGAAGGAAAACTACCAGAAGTGATGGAATCGTTGAGGATGTGAAGGATTATTGGAAGAATTTCGTCCAGGATAGGGATGATCATATTTCGACTTATACTGTCGTTACCGACGGCATTTGAAGTGATAGAAGAAATGCTACTCTTAACATCACTATCAGTAAATTGACGAAAAACAAAAGGAGGATAATCTGGAGTTGGAATACAGGAGAGATATTGTAACGTAGATGCTTTCGTAGATGCATCGAAATTGCTGGAAGATGAAAAATGCTGATTAAGAGAGTCAAGGTTGAGATTTTTAGGAAAAGTGTCCGGACGCGGTTTTCCAACTTCTAATGTCCGAAGAAATTTCCACACTTTAGAGGGATCTTCATTTTCTACGGAACTTTGGATGTGCTGGCGTTGTGCATTCCTACACACCCTATTGCAGTGATTTCGTCTCTCTACATACTTCGTCTTGTTACGGTCAGTCGGATTCAACTTCAGTCTAGTCTTGGCTACAAGCTTTTTATGTATGATTGTCTTTAATTCGTTCGTAAGCCAAGGAGCAGGAAGATGCTTGATTTTAATAGGCCTCAGCGGAGCATGGACGTCATATAGATCAATGAGAATACTGTTGAAAAAAGCTATTTTGACATCAACGCTATTAGCATTTAAAACGGGGGACCAGTCAGTGTCTAATGCATCTTTGCGCAAAGAGTCTAAATCTATACCACCAAAACAACGTTGCAGACGAATAGTGGGCTTGGCTTTAGGAGGTCGGATTTTAAAAGAAAGATAAATTAGATCGTGGTAAGAGAAGGCATCCGCGGCACATTGGCCATGTTTACCAACCCGTTCCACGGAAGAGACGAGAATCAAATCTAGACGAGATGGAGTTGAGTGAGGAAAGAAGTGAGTAGCGTTAGAAGGAAGTATAGAAAGGTTGCTTGCAGTAGCGACGGATTCAAATTTTAGCGAGCGGTGATCTTTCTTAAGCATACAAGTATTAAAATCACCCATGATAATGGTATGTTCGTAAGAAGTAGAGAAGTCTTCAAGTAGTTTTTCGAAGGAGGAAAAGAAATTTACACGGAGAGAAGGGCAATAGTATACACCAAGCAATAGTTTAGAATGAGATAGAGAAACTTCTACGAAAAGATGTTCACCAGCATCAGTGGGAGGTGGTTGCACTGACATATTTACTATAGTGAATGGAATATGACTGCGAAGATAAATAGCAACACCGCCACCCCCACAACCGGTGCGGTCATTTCGTAGAAGACGAAAGCCAGGTAAAGAATAGAGGGTAGAAGGAAGACAAGGTTTTAACCATGACTCCGAAACAAGGATGGCATGAATATTTTTATGCTCAAATGACACCTGCATATCAGTAAAATGAGCCGGAATACTCTGGGCGTTTATATGTATCACGTTAAAATTTTTGGGCACGTCGCAAAATAGCGACCCCAAGGTGCTGGAAAGAGAAGGTATACTGCAAAAACTATCCACACTAGTGTTCGAGCCTGTAAACACAGATAAATATTCATCATCACTGCTACTATTAGACATAACATTAAAAGATGAAAAATCTGAATATCTAAGTTGATCTAAATAAAATATATATATATATATATGAATTCACTTAAATACCTAACTAAAAATAATTCCAATCTAACTACCAATTTATATAATGATCCACCTGCCAAACGTGTAACTTTCTAAAGAAGGCACAAGTATCAATTTAGAAAATAAGCAAGAATAAACTTAAAAGTATAGTTTTAAATAACATAGAGCAGGTACTAGTTCAATAATTTACAATCTCTAAATACAAACTAAAATAAACCTTACTCTACGTATATGGTATGCATGCTGATTCATACTACATAGTAAACAGGTATAATTACTATTAAACTATTAATAATACACGTCACTGCCAAATTACACACCTTCTCATTTAGATTTTATACACATTAGGATTTTATACGAAATGAAAATTAAACAACAGACAAAATATTATTATGGCACAATACACAGAAAGTGCGGAGCCAAAGAATAAGAAAAAAAAAACAATTTAAAAATACACCATAAAACAGGCCAAATGGAACGTAAAATCTATCTGTCTTGCAGCTTGCCCGAGACTACACTACTCACCGTAGAAATCGTGATAGAAATATTTCTATGCTACACATTTCTGAATCTGTGGCACAAGTGTTGTTAAAACATATTGTAATCTTATCTGGCATAGTCTGTGGCATTGATTTAAATATGTCTGTGGTGAAAATAAAACCATAACAATTATTTTCTCTTTTCTACCGACAAAAATGTATCAATTAACAATTCATATCAATATTTTTATCGACAAAAAGGAAGGTAACGAGTGTAAATGCTAAATGAAGTGGGTATCCAATTACCAGTAGCGCGAGTTTATCAAAACAAAGATGTGATAATGCCTAGAAGTGTGTGTAACTGCAATAACACGAACAATCACTTTTTCGAAGCTGCGGTTCTGCGCGTTTTTGGAGGAACGGGCTTCTTCACCACTACCGCAGGCTTGGGAGCCTTCTTCTGCTGAGGCTTATCTAAGGCGTCGATGTCTCCAAGGCAGCCAATACGGTGCCGGGCTCCGTTTGTACCGAGTACAAAGACCGAGCCCTCCCTCGTCCAACACTTTGAGATGCCAAAGCGTTGGCGAGCCGCCATGAAAACGTCATGACGCGGCTTTGTAAGAAACTCGGATACTGATATACCCGAGCCCTTGAGGCCGCCCTTAGCAGCCCAGATCTTGTCGCGCATATTGACATCTCGGAACTTACATAGAATCGGGCGCGGTTTGTCAGTGTTCCGCACACGGCCCATCCTATGACACCGGCTGATGTCACCCACTGCAAAGGACGCCTGCTTGAACAGTTGGACCACAGTCCGGGCCACAATACCAGCTGTATCCTCCGAGGACTCCTCTGTCACACCATGCAACAGCAAGATTTTGCGCCGAGAGCGCATCTCCAGCTGGTCCAAGCTGTTGGCCAGGCATTCCATCTGAGCCTGTATAGCTCGCAGGGACTTCAATATAAAATTCTTGAATGAAGAAAATTCCTCTGCCAACTCATCCCTGTTAGGAGAAGGATTAGGAGTATGTGCCAGCTTGTCTTCAAAGCTGTCCATTCGCTGTGTGAACATGGACAATAGATCACTCATTGACTGCTTCATCGTGGCTTCCATTTTGAAATGTAAAATTTAATCCGTGCAGTGCTTGGATACAGTGAAGTGGCTAAAAACTTGTGCTGAGATGAGAACTTTTGTAAGGAAAACACTGAATGACAGGTTAGTTGTCTGATCTTTACATTATATCATTGGAAAGTAGATTAAATACATTTTTAAACAATAAATAAAAATAGAGGAATAAACCGTGATGTGACTTTTTTGACGCCTACCCACCACAAAAAAAAAAAAAAATATATATATTATATACATAATCATTACTGTTCGGCATTAGGCTTCTCTATTATCACGCAACTGAGCACAATCTTCACCCACCTAGTCGAAGTCGGCACCCTAAGCTACGTTTGCTACCATTTTTTTTCTAAAGTTTATTAGTAATGTGTGATGCACATTATTAGTAGTCTTGTTAACCCCTCCAACTAAGCTATGCTTAAATATGCTTGTGTCTGGAGTGAGTACACGACAATAGCGCAGTCGGGATTGAACTCTCGACCTCTCGATCGCCAGGCCATACCGCCAGGTCTTAGCTATTGGGCTATAGTCGCTTCAGAAATTCACCGTCTCATTTCTACATTTCATCTACCCTAACGTTTATCGGTGTACATTTAATAATAAAAATAATATGTTGCTTTTGTGATAAAACAGCGATTTCATAATCTTCGCAAAGAGGTTCCTATCCCGAGTGAACCGTAACTCAGCGCGCATTCGATTGAGGTTGTTCGTGCGCTTCGCACGGTTTTCCTCGTTGTTCCCGTGGGATGATTGAAGGGGGTTGTCTGAACAGATGTATTGTGTGTGTTTTTGTTTCGGAACAGGGTTATATTTTAATGCTCTACTACCCGTAGTTCATTATTTAATCATTGAGTCTATGGATTTTAGTAAAAGACAAATTAAGATGGGTAGAAACAAATTACTAGAAGCACTAATTGTTGCGCCTTCCCTACTAAAATACAGTAGGTATGTATAGATTACTCAATTGATAGATATATAAATAATGATTGAATGTCATAATAATATAATTAAGATAGTTTAAAAACTAGAACATCCGACTTCCTTGTTTTGCGAGTCAGTTTCAGTAGCAAGTTTGAGACGTTTATCGTCACATCTCTAGAGATAATTATCAGATCTCGATTAAATTACAATAGGACCACCTTGGAAATGTACCCTATCAATAGAAAAACGAATCATCAAAATCGGTTCATAAACAACGAAGTTATCCGTGAACACACATAAAAAAATATACGGTCGAATTGAGACACCTCCTTTTTTTGAAGTCGGTTAAAAAAGTTACTGTCTTGCACAGGACCGTCAAACCGCACCTGTGCTGATGCTATCGATACTAAATTACAAGAAAGGGCCATTAGAAAGTAGAGGTAATTACACTGCCAATTGTCCGGCCATTTTGTGGAACTTGGCATTTCAACCGTCTTTTGCCCTTTTTGCACTCCTAATGAGTGGATGCACCTGCTAAGAAAGTTGCTTAAAAGGTTACGAAGAGTTGGTAATATGGTCAAGTCAAGTCGAGTTAAGATAACTTAAAAGGCGCAGGCCAGACAGAGAGCAGGGCGTGGACGTGTCCATCTTATCCGTGTAATAAAACGCACATCATCTTCTTTCCACATTTTTTTTTCATGTTAGAGAATCCAGGCGCAAAAGGCGCCTGGATTCTCAAACATGCGTCAATCTGGCTACTGCAATACAGTAAAAATTAAGAGCCGTGAAAATATCCCCCGTTTACAACTTCATATTTTTTTTACATTACAACTTCATAATGGCAAACTTAACAAAAAGTATGCAAACACACATTTATAATATTAGTGACAGAAATTCGTATTTATGCTCCCAACTGTACATAAATCAACATCAATTCTGTTTTCTCTAAGGAGTACCTACGTCGCCTGTGACCTCAAACATCTACATAATATTCATCTTTGGCATTCAATTGCTAGGGCAGCTCGCATCTTGTCGTATGGCTTCGGCGGAGAATCTCTGACTAACAATGACTGTATTGAGTAGAAATGTACTTACGGTCGGATACAATAGGATATAATAGTTATGCTATTTGATGAATAGTTAGTTACAACTGGCTACAACTGATAGTCAGTAAATTCTTATTATATGAGTAGTAGGTACCTTATGACATGTCTTTGTTTAATGGATCGTTCTAAATGGCTACAGCCTATCATCAGCAGTGTTCACCCGATTAGCACAACCCATACATAATGTACACGACGACTAGGCGAGTAGACGAGATTGCTTCAATAAATTCTTATGAAACGTGTAGTAGGTACCGTATCCAATATATTCCACTTTCATACTTAACCTAGCGTGCCTAGGCAAACAAATCTAAAACACTAGCCCCTAGACATCATAAATGGTATACATCCTATTACCATTAATTCTAGACATGTATAAAGGCAGACGCTATCTCACCTAGACAGGCAATAAAATAAAATGTCTACCTCAGGCCGCTTCGGACCAAGGCCGGACGAATCTACTACAGATATTCAGGAATTCTATGTCTGTTTCATGACTTTTTACCTGTTGTAATGGACTAATTAAACTTCAGGCCTCTTAGGCTTACAAGGAGTAATAGGAATCGCCGAATTTAGGTCTGTATATTTGAAAATTTGAGGTTTGGCTTTCTCGTTATTGTAAATACCTATTGATAAAAAAAAAATGACTATGAAATTCTTTTTAACCGATTTCGAAAAAAGGAGGAGCTTTTTTTAATTCGACCGTATATATGTTTATATTTTAGTATATTTCTTTTAAGTGTTGATAATGATAAAGTGAAGATGCGGCTTATTAGAACGGTCCCTAAGATACTCGTAGTATCGTAATTATCTGTCAGCCAAGGAATGAGACAGCAGACTTCTAGAACAAAGTTGTGCAACTATCCCAAATTGTCTGCCGAATAATAAACAGCATGATTCAATCGTTTACGTTTCTACGCTATAATTACTACTATACTTATTACAAACATTCTCCTTAACAGTCCTTAAATTCAGCCTTAATCCACAGGTGTCAGATTTGCTACAAAAAAGCTTACCACCATCAAGGAGAAAATCTGCCGCCATAAATATACGGTATTCCGGCAGCACACAGCTCCTGAGAGTCAGAGCAGTCTAGACTAGACTAGACCTAGACTGTTCACCATCACGATCTTCGACAATATCAACGCTAATCAGTTTACTTAAATTATATTATTATTAGCGCGACAAGAAAATATTATATGAGTTTAGATAGCAAAAATTTGAATTTCAAAGTAAAATTGTAACTCTTCAATAAATATTCATAAATAATTAATTAACATCGGCGTGCGAAGCGTTTATAATTCAAAGATAAATAATAATGGTAATAAACAAAAAGCTTCCGTGCAACGTGGCTTACCCGATGCGTGTAATAGACAGCTTTTACCCTCAAGTTTTAAACCTACCGAGTTCATTGAACTCTTAAAGCACCCAATTCAGAGCGAATTCTGAGAGTCTTGCAACAGCTGATGTGGTTGCACATTGAAACAAGTATCCACTTTTCTGAAAAACTTATACCTGATAACGGGAAAACTAAAAAACGTAAGGGTGCACTTTAAGAGTGCTAAAATCTTTAATTTACTTTTGCCGTATTCTTTACGAAGGTCATCTGAGAAAGTGTATCATGCGATGCGATCATAGATTTTTCCACCATTTAATATCAATATTTAAAGTTTGTAGCACATACATATAAACATAGGAGAGACTTATGTCCAGCAGTGGACGGAAATTGGCTGATAATGATGTAGAAGGTACATCAATGATTTAAAGTTAAAGGGTAAATTTTAAGTATGTTTGATACGGTTTATGATTTGTACTTGTATGGTTTTAGAGTGGAGACCGCGAATCATCAAACGTAGCGTAGGACGTCCTGTGACCAGGTGGAGCGACGACATACGCAAAGCAGTGGGAGATCCGCATCTTGGGAGAGGCCTACGTCCAGCAGTGGACTGACACCGGCTGATGATGATGATGATGATAATGATGGGTCATGTTATCGTAGAAGATCTCTAATTGAATAGCAAACTAGACAAGACCTAGAACTAAGTCTAAGGGTTTTTTCACGATGTTACAGTAAGGAGTTAAATTAATGTATTTACCGGCGAGTAAGACTTTCGAGTATATAAGTTTTATTCTGGGTAAGTGTAGTTCAGCTATTGATAAAACCGCAGATATAGTTACTCAGTACATTATGTTTTGATATGCATGCCTCAAACTTAATTCAAATATCGTGAAGGGGGCCTTTAGGCTAAGACTGTAATGCCCGTTTGCACTAAACTTATCGCCTAAGATTTCAAAATATCTCAAATAAATCGTGAAGGAGGATCGCGGAATCGCAACATCGGGGATCAAAATCTCAAAATATATTTCGCAGACAGGGTAATGATCCTATAATTATCTATTTTGAGATGTTGGTAGCCGGATTCGTTTATTTTGTGATATTTTGACAAGCTAAGGCGATTCTTAAGTTTAGTGCAAACGGGCGTAAGTATCCAGAATCTCATAGGTCCAGCATAAAAACAGCCAAATAAAATTGCTGCACAAGCTTTTTGCACAGGCTACTTATTTGAACTCTTTTCTGTATTAACTACAAACAATCTAGACCTTACCCTTTTCTTTTTCTTGACCTTACCTTTTTCTTACCCTTCGTTTTTAATATATAGAACTGGGCAGCACTTGACCACTATCTCACCTGATGTTAAGTGATGATGCGGTCGATGATGGAGCGCATTTACCCAAAAGATACCTATTCACTCGCGATTTGAAGACCCCCATATTATGTTTAGCCGGAAACACAGACTCAGGCAGAGCATTCCATTCGATTTTCTCTATATCAGCTACATTTATGATGCTTTTAGTACAACCTTAGCTTAAAACGTCTTCAATTAATTTCTCAGATCTGCCTGTGAACATTTCCAACTAAGTTTAACTTCGATATTGATTGTTCCCTTCAAGAAGGTCAGAGGTACTCAGACGATTCGTAGAGAGTATTTTATACATACTTTACTGTTAAACTGACTGCCAGAATGTAGGATGTTCGAAGTGTATTTTTGTTTTTACAGGCATGCTTTATGTAATAAGTTTTTGTTTTTCAATGATTAAAATGGATCTATAAGGTTCTTAAGACGGGTCAGCCAAAATCTAATTTCTGTTTCCAGTCACGCTTACGCAATTTGTATGGGAATGACATTTATTTTTCCGCAACAATGTTGTCATTCCCATACATTTTGATGTTGCGTTAGCGTGAATGAAAACAGAAATTGGATTTTGTCTAGGGGACCAAGGGCCTAGTCTAGCGCATTATCGTGCTGCCGTCATGCTTCCAGTCAAGTACGATTGCATTTAGGTCCGTATTGTGACACAACATCAGGTGTGAAACATTCCCTAAGGTCTCGTCTCTTGCCAATAAAATATCTAAGTGAAATACCGCTAAAGTTACAGCAAATTTTATGTAAATTACGAGAGCGAGACTAATTTATCATAAACCGATATACACCAAATCTATTGGTAATTAGTTTTCAAAGCCACAAATAAATAACTCGTACCAAATTAACTAAAGAATGTGCAAATGAAGTTCTAGATTCTAAGTAAATGGTTAAGTTCGGTCTATAACTTTGAAATCTGAAATTTCTCTCGAATTCTGAGAAATCTCTACCAAGGACCTAGACAGAGAGAGAGAGAAGACTTGTCCTATGTATGCTGAGACCTAGTGTTTATCTTGAAAGGGTCCTGTCTGAGTAGCCTAATGTAGAACTATTTACCTAGAAGAATTAGAGAAACTGGGTCTAAATTGAATCCAGCCGCCTGGGCAATTTCGAAGGTAAGTCTTACTTAAATTTGGTTTGTTATTGGTGTAAAACGGAATCATTTGCGGTTTTTTTGTTTCCGATTTCAACAGGTAATAGTTATGTAGATGAATGAGCAAAGTTTAGTAGGAGACAATTCGAGTAGAACGGAATATTGAAGAGTGCAAAAATGATTTCACTAAAGTTTGTACAGAGACATATTTGTGTGGCCGGGACACTAAGAAATAAAACTGGCCAAGTGCGAGTCAGACTTTTACCCGCACACGGAGGGTTCCGAACGCCATCTATCGAATTTCTAACGAACTTCTAACGAACTTCTAACACCAACTATGTAAACGTTAACACAAAGGTAGAATAGTATTATATAGTAGTAATAGTAGTAATAGTAATTGTAGTAATTAATATTATTAAATATCTGGTTGACCGAGCTTTGCTCGGTATTTTTTGCCACTTAAACAGACAAATATGACTCTTCCCGACATCTATTGTCGAATAATAATACTATTTTTTTTTTATTGAGAGCAACTAACTGCTTTACTGATACAGTACTTCTACTCGCCAATAGATGTCGGGAAGAGTCATATTTTAAGTTGATTATCAATAAAGTTGATGATTGAAACACGAATAAAACAAAATTTTCTGAAAATGACTCCTAGCTAGATCGATTTATCGCCCCCGAAATCCCCTGTAGGTATACTAAATTTTATTTAATCGTTGGAGCCGCTTCCGAGATTCAGATTAAGGTAAAGATGATAGCGCCATCTTAGCAACTACATAGGTGGCGCTGCGCTATCGTAAAAATCTTATTTTTAACTTTTCTTTAATTTTTAACTTTGTTCTGTTTTTAGTATTTGTTGTTATAGCGGCAACAGAAATACATCATCTGTGAAAATTTCAACCGTCTAACTATCACGGTTCATGAGACACAGCCTGGTGACAGACGGACAGACAGACAGACAGACAGACAGACAGACAGACAGACAGACAGACAGACGGACAGCGGAGTCTCAGTAATAGGGTTCCGTTGGTACCCTTTGGGTTCGGAACCCTAAAAACATTTTACTTATAGTACTTAGTACTTAATATACTTAATATTCTTACTATAATGGAGGTAAACACTGAATATACCTATGCAATACACACTTTTAGTCATATACTCGTATGTAACTTCAGTAATCATAATAATGTATTACGTCTAAAATATTTATGTAAAGGTAGGTATCTAACTAATCTAATTTTAACCCCCGCAAAAATAAGGGGTGTTATAATTTTGACGTGTGTATGTGTGTATCTGTGTATCTGTGTATCTGTGTGTCTGTGTATCTGTGTGGCTGTGTATCTGTGTGTCTGTGTATCTGTGTGTTTGTGTATCTATGTATCTGTGTGTCTGTCTGTGGCATCGTAGCGCCCAAAATGATGAACCGATTTTGATTTAGTTTTTTTTTGTTTCAATGGTGTCTTCATCGAGAGTGTTCTTAGCTATGTTTCATGAAAATCCGTTCAGCCGTTTAAATATTATTAGGTCTTTTTTGGTTAATGAGACTACGATACCAACTTTCGTAGCCCTTGACTGCGGACGTCAAAAAATCAAAATGGCGCTTCTGCGCACTACATACCCGTCACTCTGCTGCCCTCTGTTTAGCGTAGTTTACATTAGTCAAATCAAATGTATTTGAAATTCAGTATCCTGTTACTTGAACGATATTACCACATACCTATATCTTTAGTAGTTAGGTACTATAGTTAGATAGAGGTGGGCTTGCCTAGAAATAAAGCGATAAAATTTAGCCGCAATAAAATATGTTCACCGTCGCTACAGATGTTTATGTGGTTGTAAACCGCACGAAGCTTTTGAAACGTATGAAACCTTATATACTATAGGTATTCTTGATAGAATTTAGTGGCAGGACTTACTTTATTCAACTTGAGGTGGTTTATCTCTTTGTCGGTTGGTGGTTTATCTATTTCACAATTTTTAGGATAAAATTGTCTGAAGTACTGAAACATGCACTGGGTTGCGGGTGCACGTAATATTACGGTTGGCAACCCTACATTAATCAGGGGAATTAAACATGTGTTTTAAGTGTGACGTTCGACGTCTAGATGAAAGCTGAATGGCTCAATACCTTTGTTTTTTAATTGTAAATTCAAAGCAATAAGTTATGTTTCTGTTATATCTATAATATTTTTTATTGAATATGATCTGCTTAATGTAATTTGACGTGTGTAAGTGCAAATTTTTAATTTGCCCATATACTGAATAAATGCTTTGACTTTTGTCTGTTATTCATCCGTGAAATGGACATGTTTTTCAGTTTGATAAAGTGGCCAATGAAATTATATAAGGTATTTATGATTAGGGGAAGTTTCAACGGTTTCAGTAGGGTTATTCTCAATCATTCGAAAGCGAATTCGGATTCGGAAACTTTAGAGGGCCCGGTAGCGTAATCGGGAGAACGGTTGGCTTTGATGCCAGAGGTACCGAGTTCGAACCGCCGTGCACCAATGGATTTTTCTATCGAAACATTTACGAGGGTCATTCAACAAGTACGTAGCCTCATCGCCCGATGGCACTGCGATTACAAAAAATTTTTACCATAGTACAGTGCAATGTTTTTGAAGCCTATTGTCAAAGTTTTAAACAATGACCTCTATTAGTTTTGTTTTAATAGCCTTTGAAAGCGAACGTGTCGGTCAGTTTAACAAAAATGGAAAAAGAGCAGTATCGTTCGGTGATTCGATTTTTATTTTTGGAAGGGAAAACGCGCAGTGAAATGATGATGCTGTGTACAGTGACTCTTCTCCTTCGATGGCAACCGTCAAAAATTGGTTTAACGAGTTTGCTCGTGGCCGCAAGTCGGTTTTTGATGAGCCACGCCCAGGTGCCCCGAAAACGGCTACTACGGAGGAAAACATTAACTAGATCGTGGATTTTCCACGATCTCGTGTTGGCAGACCGCCGATTGAAGGTTCGCGAGATAGCTGACACTGTGGGCATTGCAGAAAGAACGGTACATCATATTCTCCACGAAGAACTGGGCATGAAAAAGCTGTCAGCGCGATGGGTGCCGCGTTTCCTCACACTGGACAACAACCACGACAACGCGCCGGCTCACACCTCTGCCGTCGCCATGGCCAAATTATTCGAATTGCGCTACGAATTGCTGCCCCATCCACCTTACTCTCCAGACTTGGCCCCCTGTGACTTCTTTTTGTTTCCAAACCTGAAAAAGTCACTCGCCGGAAAAAGATTTGGGTCGAATGAGGAGGTCATCGCCGCCACGGAGGCCTGTTTTTCATATTTCAGGAAAACGTATTTTTTAGACGGGTTAAAAAAGTTGGAGCTTCGCTGGGCCAAGTGTATTGAGTTAAAAGGAGATTATGTAGAAAATAAATCGTCACTTTTCGAAAATTTTCGTTTTTCTTTTGTAGGCTAAGTATTTATTGAACGAGCCTCGTATGTGCGCTTTTCACAGTGGCCCTCCGGTGAAGGAAAACATCGTTGAGAAACCAACAACCCCCGCATGGTGGTAGGACACTATCTGGTGTCCGCCTGGCCAGCTACCACTCTCATGTTAGAAAATCTGTCGCCAAACATCTGTGTTCCGGCAGCTATCCTTGAGAGCCAGTTCCCATTCTAGGCCTAGCGTGCTTACCATCTTCGACTACATCATCACTTACCAACAGGTGAGATAGTGGTCAAACGCTAGCCTATTAGATATATAAAAAAAAAACTGCCGCCTTCGACTCTGATCTTTGCAATTCACAATGCTCCGATCGGTTACTTCTGACATTTCAATTCGAAAAAATCAGTGATTCTACTTGGAAAGGTTTCTGCGACATAATAGCTCATGGATTTATCAATATTCAATATTCAAAATGAAGCCGAGAATTCCGAATCCGAATAGGTTTTCGAATGATAAAAAAATCAGGGAGCAGACAGAGTTACCGAGGCTTCTTCTTTTTTCTTTCTTTCTTCATAGGCTTTTCATTCTCATGAATCTAATCTGTCAGAACATTAATTGCACATTTTATATGATGTAATTTTGCATTTATTGTCAATACATTTCTCAGGTGCATTTTTCAGATAATAATTTCACCACAAGTAAGGTGATGCGCGAAAATCTGACTAAAAAAAACAACGGGTTGCACTCCGGGAGTGCCGGCAGAAATGAAAACTTTAACACGTCATTTTTGAATATTTTGGAATTACACCTCGCGCACGCGCACGTGACCTGACGCGAGTTTAAAATTTTTTACCCATCACAAGAAAAGCGCACAACGCCGTTAAAGAAAATTTACTTCAAAAAATGTTTCTATAAAAATTTTATAGACAGCTACTTAATTTGAAATATTGACAATTTAGTTGTAACGTCGTTTTTTTTGTGCAACTCCATCTGTTATACTGTTAACGTCATACGTCACTTCCGTTGCATTTGGAATGAGTTATCCGTGACGCTAAGGTAAATTTTATCCCAGAGTTAGAGAAAGAGCTAAAGAAGTTTTATTTTTTTTTAAATGTTCGAATCGGAAACCGCAAACAAGTATACAAAATATACATACAGACAAATTGAAACTTCCTGTTTTCAAGAAAGTCAGTTGAAAATGAACATTGACGCTTTGGAACAAATATCAAATTATGTGTTGGACTGTTGGACTTTCATTTAGTTGGTGCAGTGGCAAAAGTAAAATACAATGATCAATGTAAACACAGTTGAAAGTTGCCTGAATTAAATAAGTTATATAGGGTTCGACTTATTTTTATCACAAAATAGAAATATCCTTATAACATATGCTTGTCTCTATACCAACTTATGAGAAGTTAAGAAAGTTATTTCAAATTGGTTTTTTGGTAAATCCCAAATGTGTTTGCTTGTCTATAATTAAATATAGGTATTTTATTCTAGGCAACAAGTTTTCTAGTTCTAGTTACAAGGGAATTTATTTCTTTGCTCTATCGGCTTGCATATAATATTGGAAATCAAGCAATGGATGCTCAGTCTTGGATAAGTTAGCAACAAGATCTGGATGTCATTTATGAAAAGATGCTTACATCTGATGATGCTTGCAAAGATGCTTACAGTGGGTATACTAAAGTTGATAAACAATGAGCACTTAAGAATGATCGATAAGTTAGTTTTTATATGATATAATGTAACAAGACAAGCACGAATCTCGCCTGATGGTTAATTATGACGTCTACCTATTAAAGATACAGCGACATGCAAAATTCTGGATAGTTAGAATTTTGCATGTCATTGAACTGCGCCTGTTACCTTGAGACATATCGATATTAAGTCTCACATGCCCTGTAATTTCACTGGGCACTTAGCCTTTCAAATCTAGAACATTTCACGGCCGAAATGATGGGCAATGTAGTGGTACGGCCCCAGGCGAACTAGCAGAAGTCCTGCAACTACAATGAAATAAGTAGGTACGCATTTCCTTAAAAACACGCCATATCTTCACATTTAATGAGTCTAGTTCTAGAAAGACATTTTTCCAAAAAGAAAAAAACTGACATCATCCAGGACAAAGTTGTGATATCATATATATCCAGCCCGATGTTTTTCAGATTCAGTTGATTCAGAGTCCCCCACCCAACATAACAAAGAGCCAATACAATGTTGTTCACCTTTCAAATATATATCTCGCATCAAACAAAATAAACACACCCATTGCCATTTGAGACATTTATGCAACAACCACAGACACAAAGAAAGAAACAATGGTATAAGATTATCACAATATATCTAACGTGATACGTTAGAGTTACAATTATAAGATATTTTATCATAATTATTTCTAATATGAGTAGTATTGTAGATAAAGGCAAGTAGTCAGCAGGATCACTGAAATTGGCAAAGGCTTCTACATTTTTTTTAAACGAGAAATTTCTTTTTATTAATAATTGAGGGTTCAGTGGTGTAGAAGGATAATGGTCGGCTTTGAAGCCAGAGGCACCGAGTTTAATCCTCGGAAAAACATCGATAAGAAACCCCCAACTCCCGCATGGTGGTGGGACACTATCTAGTGTCCGCCAGCTACCACCCTCAAGTTAGAAAATCTATCGCCAAAACATGTAATGTTTTCCAGCAGCTATCCTTAAGAGCCAGTTCCCGTTCTAGTGCTAGCGTGCTACCATCCTCGACCGCATCATCACTTACCAACAGGTGAGATAGTGGTCATACGCTAGCCTATATAAAAAAAAATACAGATAAATAAATCATTAAATTGCTGACAGTATGTTTAATACTTTAGCTGGCAGCACAGGTTTTGGATAATGGGTCGTTATTCGTTTGTAACGATAAGAACGCGCATTGTACCTAGGTACCTTAGTTTAGTTCGGTCGTTAATTCAAGTTATATAAATATTATATTACTTTAAATAGTAGTTGTATTGTATAGATTTATTGTGATCCACATATAGAGCAAAATAGTGGTTTGCTGACAAGCCAACTGTTTATTTGCCTAACGTGATTGGAATCAGAACACAAACACTATAATTTCACAAATATTAACACGGAAAACAAGACAAGTATAACCTGCTAATAATAATAACATAATACTAGATTAATTCTCTTAGATATTGAATCCAAAAACCATATTTAAAGAGATCGTATTTCAATAAACAACGCGTAAGTTCGCCCACCGGCGAACCTAGAGTTCAACCGTTCACTGTTTTTGTAAAACAAAAGCCTTTCGTACTTTTTAATGATAATTATACTAAATAGTTACAATGCTTACCGTTTATTTGTTTGTAAAATCACAATAATAGACACACTAACACACGAGTCGCGTTGGGCGGGCGGGCGTACGTGCGGTCGGCTCGGCGACGCAAGCGGCACTGTAAGGGCGGGCGGACCGAGGGCGGCAAGCGACCGGATTCGATTGGCAAGACTAAGCCTTCGAACGCATGGGGTCGTTGCGTTGAAAAGTTCAGGACGCTACGGGGAACTTGTGGAAACAAAACCCTTGGGGACGGCGAGTTTTGTGTCATTATTTTTAAAGGCACGTGGCTGGAGCATTTTTTTTACTTTTTTCTTGGAAAATAACAGAAAATTGCGTAAGTATGCAATGTCATGACTTTGTTAGTAACAACAACAAATCCTTAGAGTACTTAACTCAACTGATAGCAAGTGTAAATTTAGACTGAATATTTTAATGCATGACAGGCATTCAGTGAACTAACTCAGTGGAGTTCACTCTCTCCTACTTATCAACACCATATCACCTGATGAGGCATGCCTGGAAATGTATTTATTCGCGACTGGAAGACCAAGTGGTAACTATTTAAAAACACAAACTAAGTCAAGATAGACTTATTATTCCAAAAATACTTCAACTAAACTCGCAAGTCGTTTAAAGCCGTAGCCAAAAAATTGTACACAACATCTTTAAGGTTATTATCGTTTGTCTTAAAGCATAAGCCGCACAACTTAACATAAAATAACCCAACTTAAACCCTTTATGCGTACATATTTCTCCCAGAATGATGAGTAATAAAAGAAGACACAGGCTGTATGTATAACAAGTAAAGCACTCATAAAATATATGTCGCTCAATCACAGGTACCTTCAGGCAAGTTATGTTTGTACTTTTATAGTAAACCTTACGTATAGGTAATTTAGTGCTTAAATTATAATACACTGTTATAAATACAGTTATTTAATCAAAAGTTTTTAATAAATGCTTTAATTACAACAACATATTCCTTGACAAACAATTAAATTATTTTTGTTATATACCGGCCGAATTCACGCACCTTTAGTTGAATTTGCTTCGCGATGGAAATCGCGATCTCACCGCGTGACCTCACTCCCGAGGAAGAGCGAATGACTCGCTCGAAACCTAGATCGAGAAAATTCGACTAAAGGTACGTGAATTGAGCCGGTATATAACAATCGTAATGTTACAAATTCACGATAATTTTAAAATCAAACAATACAAGGTTATTTATTAGCACTTTTATGTGGAAATCGGCAGCGCTTGATCACTATCTCACTTGGTGTGAAGTGATGATGCGGTCAATAATATTGCGCGATTACCGAAATGATAATTACTTACTTACTCGCGACTTAAAGACCAATAAATTGTATCTGATCGGAAACACAGACTTAAAATGAACTGTACCATTGACAATTTTTTTTTTTTTTTTGTGTATGTTACGCGATTTCTCTAATTGTGAACGGATTCAAATGATTATTTTTTTAATAGGTAGGATACGTTTCCGAGGTGGTCCCATTTTAATTTTATCGAGTTCTGATTAGTATCACCAGAGATATGGAGATAAATACCTCAAACATAGGAGAATGTACTAGTTTTAGTAGAAGAGTCCCAAGAAGATTGCACACAATGGAGGTTGCTATTGCATATAAGATATTCTTACGGTAACTGTGAGCGAGATAGAAATAAAGGTGGGGATAATTTTTTTTTATATCTTATAGGCAAGCGTTTGACCACTATCTCACCTGTTGCTAAGTGATGATGCGGTCGAAGATAGAGAAGTGAACTAGAATGGGAACTGGCTCTCAAGGATAGCTGCCGGAACACATTAGATGTTTGGCGACAGATTTTTTTACTTGAGGGTGGTAGCTGGCCAGGCGGACACTAGATATGTTCTACCACCATGCGGGGGTTATTGGTTTCTTAACGATGTTTTCCTTCACCAGAGGGCCACTGTGAGAAGCGTACATATATTTTTCGATCGAAAAATTCATTGGTGCACGGCGGTTTGAACTCGGTACCACGGCATCAAAGCCGACCGTTCTCCCAATTACGCCACCGGGCCCTCAATAAATAATTATATATTAATAATTATAATAAATAATTATATATAAATATAAATAATTTGTCTTCACAGGAATGTTCTACCGGGCAAAGTCTTGTTAGGGTGCAAACTTTTTTAAACATACCTAATATTTTTTGCCATGACATGACATTTGGCGAAAATGGCGGCCATTTCAGTCCCGCGACACTGCATACATTATTAAATAACTCAGAATTATGAACGTACTTTGTACCAATCAACACAGCAAAAAAAAATATAAGCATAAAACCACATATTATATAATAGTTACTACGTAAATAATACTTTCCGTTGTTAGGTTGGCTACACAGTGCTTTGCCTCTTATAACGTAGTAGAGTGATTCAGTACTCTGTTGGCCATATGGCGGCAATTAATGTTAATAATCGCAATTAATACTTTTTAATATTCATTTTGGAATACAACTAGTCCGTGTTATAAAAGTATTTGGAATCATTGTAATAAAATAGACAATTAATTATCGTGTATGTCAGATGCTTTAATTGCACAGGGCCATTTTGGACATTTCGTCCGTCCGTCCGTCCGTGTGTCAGATCTGTATCTTCTTAACCGTTATAGGTACATACTTGAAATTTTCAAAAAGTATATATCCGTCAGTGTATAACGGCCCAGACACGAAATTTAATAGATGCATGTAATTTTTTTGCACTAAAAAGGGTAAAATAAGTTATTTTTCAAAAAAAATAAAACCGACTTCATAACCACAAAAAGGCACTCAAAAGCAAAAAAATAATTTACTTAAAATTATTATAAGCGTTACCCAATTCTCTATTTGAAGTCGGTGCCAGCCAAGTCTTTTGGATATTAGATAGATACTATGTATGTATTAGTAGTAAGTAGGTACATGTAGGTTAGTAAGTAGGTAGATACATGTAGGTATTATCTATCTACTACCTATTAGACTTGGCTGGCACCGACTTCAAATAGAGAATTGGGTAACGCTTATAATAATTTTAAGTAAATTATTTTTCGCTTTTGAGTGCCTTTTTGTGGTTATGAAGTCGGTTTTATTTTTTTTGAAAAATAACTTATATTTAAAAGCTTTTATTGTTATTATAGTTATAAACTGATAACTGATAAGTGATAACCGAGTGCCTAGTGCGAGTTTTTTAAATTGGTTTACTCAATCGATTACGTTTAAGTAAACGCAGATTTATATGGAAATAAAAAGCGCCATCTAGTGTGCATAATAAGCAACATTGTAATTTTCACACAAATCTGAGTTTACGCAAACGTGATCGAGCAAGTAAATAAATCTAAAGAAACTCGCACTATGCCCTCACGTTGGAGTGACGAGTTCTAGAGTGGAAACTACGGCTCGGTAAACGTAGTGTAGGACGCCCTAGCTACAGCTAGGTGGAGCTAGTGGTGATATACGCAAGCTGACTGGCAGCGATTGGAAACAAATTGCTGAAGATCGATCTCAGTGAAGTGCCATACGAGAGGCCTATGTCCAGCAGTGGACGGAAATTGGCTGATAATGATAGTTATAAACTGACCATTACGTGGTTTTA
The DNA here is from genome assembly GCA_954871355.1 of Cabera pusaria. Classification (NCBI taxonomy): domain Eukaryota; kingdom Metazoa; phylum Arthropoda; class Insecta; order Lepidoptera; family Geometridae; genus Cabera; species Cabera pusaria. The sequence goes on from OX940887.1 coordinate 5,826,739, forward strand.
TCGGTGAAAGCATCTACTATAAACACCAAAGAATAAAATGAACTCATTTACCCGAATACCTTTCCCAAAGTAATTTGCCACTTTAGAGCCTGTAAAGTTTAAATACTAATTTAGGTCTTCAACTACCCTTCTAAATCTAGTCCTCAATAACGAGTGTCTATACCCTAGGTGCCCTAGGTACTCTAGGAAACTATCCGAACAAGCCTTAACTGAGGTAATCTAGATTTCTACCTCACGGCTCCCTCGAGACGAGTGCCGGCTAGATGATGTATAATTTGTTACCTAGAATATAATGGTAGTAGGAATACTAAAAAGAAAAAAATATGTCTGAATTTTTATATGCATAGGGTGATGGGACCTAGATTCTGTAATTTATTTATAGTAAAGGTATTATATATTGTGGTTTATTAATCGACTTCACAAAAAAGGAGGAGGTTCTTAATTCGTCGGAATCCACCGATTACTTGGAGATGCCTGAACCGATTTGAAAAATATTTTTTTGTTTCAAAGGGTACCCTTCCCAGGTGGTTCCATTTAAATTTTAACGAAATGGCCCGAGCCGTCTTTAATATGTCAACATATGTATTACGACGCATTCACTTATCTCGACGACATACTACTGGCACAGATTATACAATAGTTACTACGTCTACTGGATACTTTGACTAGCGCGACGTTTGAAGTCGGTTCTTTTAGTTTTCGAAACGATCTTAAATTATATGTATATATGTATTATACTTGTAATTTTGTCATTAGGTAATTATTTTTAAGTTTTTTTACATAAATTATATGGACATGCTTAGTTCATCTTTTTGACTTACTTCACTAAAGGAGGAGTCATTGTGTTAATGTTAGTTTATGTTTTGGGTGTTACTTGAAAACTTGGGCATGCAAGGACCGATATGTTTTTTTTTTGTTTGTTAATTTATAGAGTTAATGATGTTCCTATGAAGTTTTTTAAAAAATGTTATTTGGCAAACAAGCAGACGGCCCGCCTGATCGTAAGCGGTTACCGTCGCCTATTGACAACTGCAACACCATGAGTGCTGTTGATGCGTTGCCGACCTTTGAGGAGTTTGTGGATACCCTTTTTAATAAGACTCCATCTTATAGCTAGATGGAAAGATCGCAGCGGGTAGATCATACCACATCTTACAGGTACGCGGTAAAAATACTCGGTTAAAACGGGTAGTTCGGGATGTTCAGGTCTGTAAGATGTGAGGGTGAGCTTTTTGACGGTGCCGAGCAGTACGATGAAAGAATGGCTATGGTGGAATCAAGTCAAAAAGCTTATCAGAGCATTCCCCATTATAGAGACGGTAAAAGATGGATAGCGCTCCGACGTCTCTACGGAGGCTAAGTGGCTCCAGTTTTTCACAGAGCTCGGGATCGTCGACAGTTCCAGTGGCTCTTCGCTCTAAGGAGTCAAGAGGCTGAAGCTGGTAGCTCGGAGCGCCATGCTAGAGGTGCGAGCAATATTCCATGTGTGGTCGAACTTGTGCTTTGTAAAGCACAAGCCGTTGACGTGGTGTAAAATATCGCTTCGCTCTGTTAAGCACACCTAGCTTCCTGGATGCAAGTTTGCTTTGGCTTCCAGGTGACTCTTAAATTGGACCTCACTAGAAATGTCGATGCCTAGGATCCCAAAACTGTTGGATATTGTAAGAGGAACGCCCTGAAATCGGAGAGCTACAGAAAAAGGAGTTTGGGAGTGGACTTTTTAGCAGTAAAAGTGCAAACTTGTGTCTTAGTGGGGTTAAATCGAACCAAATTACATTCACCCCATTTGGAGACCTTCTCAAGAGAGTTTTCTATTTGAGACACAAGTTTGTCTCTGCATTCCTGCACCTCGGCAGGAGAGGCGTTAACACGACCAGCATAGTGTGCGTCACCCGTGCTATCGTCTGCATAGCAATGTATGTCGGCAATTTGCAACATATCATTGATATGCAGAATAAATAGACAGCACAGAACCCTGGGGGACACCGGCGTTGATAGGAATTTGGTTGGACTTGAAACCATCAACAACTACCGATATACTACGGTGATCAAAGAAGCTGGCGACCATTGTGCAAAGCCCATCTGGTAGGCCGTAAGATGGAAGCTAGGAAAGAAGCGCCTTGTGCCAGACCCGGTCAAAGGCTTGCGCAATGTCTAAGCTTACAGCAAGAGCCTCCCTTCTACTCTCTACAGCTTCAGACCATCGGTGTGTGAGATACACCAGAAGATCACCAGCTGAGCATTCATGACGAAAACCGTATTGACGATCACTTATCAGCTGGTGCTCTTCGAGGTATCGCAGAAGCTGCGTGTTGACAACACGCTCTATAACTTTTCAGAGTAGAAAAGTAATTGCTATAGGCCTATAAATAAAAGGGTCAGTGTGATCACCTTATTTGGGTATTGGGTGGACTATGGCAACTTTCCAAGAACGGGGCACGTATCCTGAGGTATAGGAGAGCAGAAACAAGCGCGTTAACACTGGAGTCAACTCGGGAGCACATCTCTTTAAGACGATCGCCGGAATGCAGTCTGCCCCACTCGATTTTCGCACATCAAGGGAAAAGAGTTCCTTCCGTACTCTGGGAGATTCGTACTTCTGGCATGGAACTCTTACATCTCGGGATAATCAGCGGTGATAAATCCCCATCGTCGAGGGTCAAGTTAGATGCAAAAATACTACCAAGAAGATCGGCTTTTTCTTTAGCAGTATGGGCCAGGCTATCATCCAAATTTCGTAGGGCTGGTAGGGAGGATTGGCAGAAGTTACCCTCGGCTGCTTTGGCAAGTGACCAAAACTCTCTGCTTCCCGACGGATAACTGGCGAGTCGGTCACCAACCCTTGTAATATGCTGATCTCTGGCCTTGACAGCCACCAAGAAGATGGCTGTCAAGGCCAGCTCGACCTGGAGGCAGCGTTTAATTTATTTTTTAGGAGAGCGGTGTTTGGATCGTTTGATGCCCGCGCTGTGGTCCAAGCCTTAAATGCATCAAGTTTGGACTTTGATGCAACCGCACAGGACTTATTGAACCATGGGTGACGCCACCCTCCGACACGAACCACTGAGTTTTTTTATATCTTATAGGCTGGCGTTCGACCACTATCTCACCTGTTGGTAAGTGATGATGCGGTCGAAGATGGTCAGCACGCTAGGCCTAGAATGGGAACTGGCTCTCAAGGATAGCTGCCGGAACACATTACATGTTTTGGCGACAGATTTTCTAACTTGAGGGTGGTAGCTGGCCAGGCGGACACTAGATAGTGTCCTACCACCTTGCGGAGGTTGTTGGTTTCTCAACGATGTTTTCCTTCACCGGAGGGCCACTGAGAACAGCGCACATACATTTTTCGACAGAAAAATCTATTGGTGTACGGCGTTTTGAACTCGGTACCACGGCATCAAAGCCGACCATTCTCCCAATTTCGCCACCGGGCCCTCCGATTCCTAGTAACACGGAGAGAAACACCTCAGCAAAACCACTAAAATGTATGTAGATGTGTGGTTTTTTCTTTGTGGATCCGAACGAAGGCGAACGAATGGCGAGCTAAAGAAGATATCTATACAGATGTATAGCACCATCTTCCTCTATTCAGTGTGCGTTCTGGTTCGTTCACGTTCTCTGGTTTAAAAAAAACATAAAGACGAATTGAGAAACTCCTCCTTTTTTGTGAAGTCAGTAAAAAATGTAGTCTTTAACATATGATAAAGACATTTAGTGATAAGGTTTTTTAAGAATAAGATAAATGAATGGCTGCTGGACAAAAGTTTTTATAGCATAAAATAATATGTAGACAATAAATAAAAATAAAAATTATAATGTTAATACCTATATACCTAAGCATAGAGAATAAATATAAATATTTGTACGTATGCGTGCAGGCCGAACACATTGACAAAATATTTCATAAGATCCGGAATTAATTATTAATGTAATATGTGTTTGACAAATACATGATTTCTTATGATTACGTATGTTACAATCATTTCTGACTATTTCTTTTTACTACTATATTGCAGTATTCCCAAATATTTCGAAGGCTCAGTATGAAATTATAATCCGCACACGGTCTTTAAATAAAATCACATTGGTACGATGCAGTCTCTGCAACACTAATTCACAAAAATATACCACTTTCGTGCGTGGGATGGCAGCCAAACCGCTTCCTTTTTCATGAAAACTTAACACGGTGGCGCAAACAGCTAAAATAATGGCACATATTTTACGCCAAGAATTGTATATTTATGTTCATTTTTGGAGGATTAGTTTGCAGTACCTGGACGATACAGTGTGCTTCGTTTAAATGTGAAATACGTTATTTTGGATATAACCTACCTACAAAAAAAAAAACAAAATATATAAATATCAATAATAATAAAGAGCACTTTTTAAATGAGATTTTTACAAGCCTTTATATCACATGATGACAGGCGATGACGTCTGTCTATAACAGATACTGTGTCAAGCAAAACTCTTTTATTTGCAAATGGTACCACTAGGACGATTGTTAATCCATCGTCCTAGTGGCACCACGTGTAGTAAAAATAAGAACTACATCTTTCGTCTCATTTACTCTTTAGTATTAAAGTGAGACAAGCGTATTAAGCAAAATTGCGCTTCCTATGCTAGCTGAATGTTAGAACCTCTAACATTCAGCTTATTTATTCTCGCAATGTGAAACTCTTTTGTGGAATTTACAAAAAAAACCATAAAGGATACGCATGGCGTCATACAACGGAACTTGCGGTAAGTAGTTACTTAGGTGGGAGTACCTATGTTACCGCACGCTCCGTTGTATGGTGCGTAATTTTTAACTTTCGAACAATATATGCAGGCTTCGTAAATGCATTTTTTGAGTGTTAAAAATAAAATAAAGTGTTTCAAAAATCTAAATAATTGTTCCGGACAACGACGTACACCGACGATATAAACGCACTATTGTGTTTAGTTATAAGTTGTAAATAATAAAGATAAGTTAAGCTAGTACTCTAGGTTAGGTAGGGTACTTTGCAATGTATAACGTTCGTATTCGTATAGATAGATAGACATATAGTTTGTACTTGTATCGCATTAATAGTAAAGAATAGTTTCTTATTAGATTCTTATTAGAACATAGTAATATAACTCGTATAAGATTTATAACAGTAAGATAGGTCTTATAGGACATTCGTACAACCTAGGTAGCCTAGGTAGATAGGTAGAAAATATCCGGCTCTACACAGTAGAACCAAAGCATGTCCGGCTTTGAAATAGACAGAATGTAACAGATAGTCAAAAGAATAAATTAGCGTTTCAAGGCTTGAAGACGTGTTTGAATCCCAGCTCCAAAGCTTCACAGTACAAGTGTGGTCTAAAGGAACCCGGAGTCTGCGGCATCGAAGAAATTTTATCGAATACAGTCCACTGCTCCACCGCCGGGCTTTGGGTTCCCCACAATAATGTTAAATATCCTTGAGGTTTCATTCCTTCAAATCTCTTACACAATAAATAAAATCACACCATTATTTAAAGATAAAAATACGCCAAAGGAATAAACAACAATTAAAGTATCAATAAAAACATAAAAGACCAAATCGATTGCCCCAAAAGGTTCCTAAGTAGCTCTTGAAATATTCGCAGAAGGAAAAAGGTAAACAGTCGAGTTCGGAAAGTTCCTCTGGAAGTTCTAGGCCTTCCAATTGAAATTAAATTTCTTCACGATTTTGCGACTGAATAAAATATGTTGAATATAAAATTAGGCAAGATTTCTTTGCGTTGTACAAATATTTTGAATGTAACAATGAAAGCGTAATATTGCTATTGCCCACTTGCCCATTGCTTATCCCACTGCCATCGGACGAAGACATGCCCAATCGGTTCGCTGAGTTTCAGCATACGGTGCCAGCTACTATCAAAGACGGATCAGTTGAATTAAAGTCAGTAGTCAGGCGCCTCGTCTCAGTTTCATCTTTCAATTTGGGAATTCAACCTTGCCCATACTTTCACTTAACATCAGGTGATGTAGCAGTCAAGTCTTAGTCTGTGAGAAATAAATAAGGTAACGTTCATGAGCTAAGCAATGTCGTAGCACTTCTACGACGTAGCATAAGTACTTGCTACGCAAACGTTGACCGTCTTATACAACAAAATGTGATTCCAGATAATTTTGGACCTGAATTCACATTTTTTTGCTCAAAAGAACCAATGTTAAACGTATCAAAGCTTTAAAGTCATGCTGAAAATGCCATAACTTATGTATTTAGTTCTACAACAGGTATATAGCGTGCCATTAAAATTCATAACGAAAACAAAGGCGAGAGATAAAGTTATCTTTTATTCAAATAGATGCAAATAAAACCTGGAAGTGTCACAATAAGCTATTGTGAGGCAAGTCAAAGCATAATGAAAGATTTTCGCAAAATACTCCTTTACAAATATTTTGTTATCGTTACGGAATGAGACTTTAATTTGAGGACTGAAACGGTTAAGTACTTTTTGTTGTGCGAAAAGCGGTATTGTCGTCCAAACTCATTCTTGTCATTTTGTTTGAAATTTTGGTTTTTATTCTCATCAGAATAAATAGATATGGATTGTATTGAGACTTATTCTTGCTTTTAAACTAGTCTTAATTCCTAGTCGTACACTAAACATTAGCCCGTCAAATGTTATTAAATTATACTACTCTTTTTGAAGTGAAAGCTGTTTGGGCGCACTAGGGGTAAAATTTGAAAGATGTGACGTAGTGTCACGGTCCGAATCAACGGAAGTGACATAAGCATCATGTTATATTTTATATTTATAAACGCCTTCCATTGTAGAAAGGCGTAGCTATGAAGATGTATTCGCTATCATTCGAGCATTCCTTCCGCTTTGTTAAACAGACAGAGTTGTAAAAAAAATTAGTGATGTTGAGAAATAATTGAACGAATTGAAGAAATTGAAATTAATTGAATTGAAAACTTAGAAGTTTCACTTCTAACGTGTTGATTTATACGCATCCTCTTTTATAATTCTACGTGTTATTTACTCACGTACATACCAGTATTAATAACCGGTATGTCAACACCTATATAAAAAATACGACAGTCAGTTTATTATTCGCTTGTTCGTTATTTCTTCACTGGCAATCGCCTAGACAGATTTGGCTGGTTTTTTGCGCAGGGATAGCTAATATGGTAGAATAAGGACTTCGTATAGTATTTGACACGGGCGATGGTGAAAGATTCAACTAGAATAATATGATTTTAAGATACCGGTATCTTGATATATTAATGCTGTAAAAAATACCGATACTCTGACTCTTCATCATCGTTTAAATTGAAAATAACCGTTTCTGTGAAAATGTGATTATTTATGAAACGGCAGTCACTTTCTAAAAGATAATGATCTTCGCTTTATTGGGGCTAAGGACGAATTAAGAGGCCTACGTTAAAAGACTTCAACACAGAAACGTTTTATTAAAATTACTTCAAATTAGAGCGTATTTTCTGCATACCTACTGTGATGTTATTCGGACTAAGACATCTAGATGAAAATTGTGTAGAAATCTCGTAGCTCTCGTCGTAAATCTCGTAGCTCTCGTGTCTCTACACTTTTTTAACCGATTTCACAAAAAAGGAGGAGGTTTTAAGTTCGCCTGTTTGTTCCGAACTTCAAAGAGAAGAAAGGAACCCTTACAGCAAGGATAACTTTAATGTTCGTCTGTTGTCCGTCTAGCTGTCAATATCCTTTTTCTCAGTGAGTAGCGCGTAGAGGTATCAAGTTGAAACTTATATCAAATACTCTACTACGCGATCAAACGATATGACAGTTTATGTCACATGTTTTCGCATATTTTCCGATTTCACAGGGGAATCAAGACCTATAGTTTACTGCCAGTCGAACTAGAACTAGGCAAGAAGCAAGGTCTTACAGCATTTATGAAGAAAACATCTGAAAATCAAACTATGTAGGTTATTAAAAAAGCTCATTAACTTTTACAAACTTATTATATGCGTATAATTATTTAAAACGGCTTTACACTCACGGGTTAAGATGTCGAAATTATTCCGACACGTTTCGGACATTTTTGATGTCCTTTTTAGGGTTCCGTAGCCGAATGGCAAAAAACGGAACCCTTATGGATTCGTCATGTCTGTCTGTCTGTCTGTCTGTCCGTCCGTATGTCACAGCCATTTTATTCCGAAACTGTAAGAACTACAGAATTGAAACTTTGTAAGTAAATGTATTCTGTGAACCGCTTTCCGATTTTTATACAAAAATAAAAAATATAAAAGTTTAAGGGAACCATACATGGAACTGAAACAAAAAAAAAATTCTTCTAACCTATACGTGTCTATGGATAGGTCTTCAAAAATGACATTGAGGTTTCTAAAATCATTTTTTCTCAAAATCAATCATTTGAAAGATAGGCGCGTCTAAAGTGGTAAACTGTGCCCCCCCCCCCCCTCTAACTTTTAAAGTATAGGAGTGAAAAATCTAAAAAAATATATGCTGTAGATCTCAATAAAAACTAACAACGAAAATTGGTTTGAACGAGATACAGTCAGCAGTTTTAGAGATATGGCGACCGCAAAGATAACTTTGTTTTTCATACAAACACTATGAAAAACAAAGTTAATTTGGTAGTTGCGAAAAATCATAGTTATGGAATAATTAACGGTGTTCCGGAACCCTACGAGTACGAGTACGACTTGCACTTGGCCAGTTTATTTTTTTTATATGCGGTTGGTGCTTTAACCGCGTCTAGGCATCGGTCTAGGGATCGAACTATTAGTCAAGTTTGTCCTTTAACCTTCTTTGACAAGTTTGTAGGGAACCCTCCGTGCAACTCGCGTTTGGCCAGTTTTTTAATAATTATCAGGGCGATTTGTTTTAAGCGTTGTATTAAGTAGGTTATTGCTTCCACTTATCAATAACCTTCATGAAAGGTGAAGCGTGAATGCCTCTCTTCATACATCATAAAAGCCTTTGACTTAATCATCTCCTTTGTTGATAAAGAGCCTTTCACAGAATAACTTATTAAAGTCTGGCTTCAAGTACTGGAAAATATACTTAAAGCCTAAATGAAATAACATTACTTATATATAAAACCTTTATAACCCGTTTAAGAAGATATTACGCGTCGCGGTTTAACTTAAAAATTAGGTATAATGTGGCTATGCAAGATAATGAGAAATATACCTACTAAACCTAACTAAACTTAACCTACTCAAAGATTCTATAATAATAATAATAAAATGTTCTTTATTCAGGTTTACAGTGGATATGGTACTGTTCTATAACTATTCTAGCAATTAGCATTACATCACTGTCCTTGTATAGCACCATCAATGTATCCTTGCACCCACACTAGGTCTCTTATGAGCCTGTATTGTGGGTTACAATGACCTTCTCCGACCTATCCCACAATTGTAAGCAGGTTGGCTATACCTTAGTTTCAACTGTGACCTGAAACAACCTTGAAAAAACATATGATAATTTATTTGTATATAGTATTACCAAATAACAACAATCACTTTCGAAAGAAGTGGAGCCCGTTGTTCTGTACCTCATCTCACGCATTTCGTATTCTCTTCATTTTCAACCGACTTTCAAAAAGGAGGTTCTAAATTAGTGACAATCAGAAAAATTAAAAAACCTTCTCCTGATAAATCGGATAAATACCTTTTTTTTTTTTTTATTCGTTATAGTCAAGCGTTTGACCACTATCTCACCTGGTGTTAAGTGACGATGTGGTCGACGATGTAGCACGCTTGGCTAGAAGATACCTATACACTCGCGACTTGAAGACCCCTAGATGGTACCTTTCTGGAAACACAGACTCAGGCAAGGAGTTCCAATCCCTGGCGGTACGTATGATAAATGTGGACGCAAATCGCTTCGTTCGGATTGATGGAATATCCACCATGTAGCGGCGGCGTGTATCAGTACGTCTGGTTGTCCGATTGAAAAAAGGTGATGGGGGAATAAGTTCGTGCAGTTGGGACGCACACTCTCCGAAATGTATCCGATAAAAAACCGATAAACAAGCAACTCTGCGGCGATGCTCTAAGCTCTGGAGTCTTCTGCTAATGAGCTCGTCATTGTTGATTAGCCTCTTAGCTCTTCGCTCAATTGCCTCCAACGCTTCTAGTTGGTATTTAGCCGAACCGTCCCAGAGGTGAGAACAGTACTCCATACATGATCGGACTTGTGCTTGATAAAGATTGAGCATCTGTCCAGGTGTGAAGTACTGCCTCACTTTCGCTAGAACACCAAGCTTTTTGGAGGCTACTTGTGCTTTTGATTCGATATACGAACCAAAATTCAACATTGGAGTAAAGGAAATGCCAAGGAGCTCAAGGTGGTTAGTTAACGGCACGGATACATTTCGGAAAGTAGGAGTCAGATGGAACTGACTCCGTTTTGCGGTGAAAACACACGCCTGGGATGCGACTAAGAAGTCGCATTGAAACTGACCAGGTTGGCTTCGCCCCATTCGGAGACTGCTTTCAGAGACAGATTCAAGCGCTCGACCATCGCCTCTCGAAGATACTGGATATCTGCACCACTGGTGCGTGCTCCAGATATGTAGCTCTCTACAACAGTGCTATCGTCTGCGTACCCAAATATACCGGGCTTCAGGAGATCGTTAATATGTAGCAGAAAAAGTGTTGCAGAGAGTACCGATCCTTGAGGAACCCCGGCATTGATTGCCAAAAGGTCGGACGAGCAGCCTTCAACGACTACTCGAATTGACCGGTTCCTCAAAAAATGCGATATCCATGCACAGAGACCAGTGGGCAGTCCATACGATGGAAGCTTGCTTAGTAAGCTGTCGTGCCAAACCCTATCAAAGGCTTTCGAGATATCGAGAGAGACAGCAATGGCTTCTCCGTGCTTCTCGATGGCCTCACTCCAGATGTGCGTGGCATACGCTAGAAGATCCCCAGTGGACCGATTTCGGCGAAATCCGTATTGTCGGTCGCTGAGGAGGTCGTTCGCTTCTAGGTATGCCAGGATCTCCACAGCTACAGCGATAAAAATCTCAAACATGCTACTGAAACTGACTCGCGCGGGATTTAAAGTCTGTATATTATATAGTAACTACTGTAAAGAAATTGGCACTAGCAGGCAGGTACTTTAAATGTTTTTTGTAAATTGGAGGCTTATACGCTAGCCACCACTATATTACCACGTGGTAAGCGATAAATGTGGTCGAAGATGGTGAACACGCTAGGCCTAGAATACTCTGACTCTCAAGGGTAAGGTTAGTGCAGCAGATTTCGTCTTTGATAGTTGTAAGCTACTTACTTGGTAGAAAATTTGATAGAATATCGAAATAATATGCTTCTACCACCTGTGGAAAGTAGATAAAAAATATCTTCTTGCATTACACTAGATCAGAACTCGTTTCAAATATACACACCTGTCTCGTCTCACATAAATAAATAGCGTCTTTTTGTTTTTACCTGTCATATATTCGTAATTTTCCTGCCAATTTCCTGCCAGACTATCCTCAATTTTGTAAAGGAAAAGCAATAAATTGTTTGCAAAATCTTACAACGGATTACAAGAGAAATTTGAACGAGACTATTTGAACTTTTTTTTAATGGTAAAATGTAACAGGACTAGCACGACGCTCGATTGATGGTAAGCGATGACGTCTACCTATAACAAATACAGCAGCGTGCAACATTCTGAACTGCCAGAATTTTGCATGTCACTGCACTGCGTCTGTTACATTGAGACATAAAGATGTTGAATCTCACATGCCCTGTAATTTCACTGGAATGACATGTTATATAAATGCACATTCTCAGGGTAACCCTCTGGCGAACAAAATCATCGTGAGGAAACTCTAGCTTAGTAAGCTGACTGGACACAAATTTTGGGCAATCTTGATTTATTATTATTTCTTGATATAGATGGCAAATAACTAATCGGCTCACCTGATGGGAAATGGTCACCATCTCCTATGAAGACTTTTTATAACTGATACGCTAGCGTTTGACCATTATCTCCTCTAGGTGTTATCGATTATGTAGTCGAAGATGAGGAACACGCTAGGCTTAGAATCGTCTGACTCTCAAGGATTGTGTGCTGCCGGAATATTTATATATATGTTTATATATACCTTACAGTTCTGTGTTTTTTGATAAATCCTTCACAGTACAGGCTATTCGCCTGTGGAACTCTCTATTTGAGGACATTAGAGCATCTCAATCGATTAAAATATTTAAGGATCATTTAAAACAATTTTATCTGTCATTGTAACTGGAGTCCCCTGTTATATTTATTTATTTATTATTTTTCAAGGTTATTATTTAGTATTATACTGTTCTAGCTGCATAAGATTAATTTACGCTTAACATTTGAGTCACTAGGTATTTATATAAGATAGTTAGTTTATTTATAGGTATATATGTAAGTGATTAGTATTTAGAGTTGTTAGATACACGCGTCATTAGTCACATGTTCTATCCTCTCCATCCTAACGTTGTCTGGAAGATATCGCTATTAGCGATAAGACCGCCCATTGTAACACATTATTCTTAAGTTTACTATGTAAGTTAGTTTTAAGAAGGTGTAACAATAAAGAGTTATCTATCTATCTATCTATATAATAACGCACTTCATAGTGCAGGGCCCTGTCTGTCTAATGAAGTGGTTCCCAACCTTTTTGTGACCAGGGACCAGTTTAAGTTTAATATAAGTAACAGGAATCACAAAGTAAAAAAAATAACTGTATCAGTCAGATTTTTAGTTTTTTTTAAAGGAGGCCTTTGCACTGCATTGGAATTGAACAGGCTGAAAAAATTTTTTTTTTAACAATTTTTTTTTATTCTATGAGATAACAGGTCAGCCAAGACGCTTGCCTGCATTAGTGGACCACTGATAAAGGATGAGCAAGATACACGTACAGTTTGAAATCTTTTGTTTTGCGTACCATATTTTAGTTCTTGTCGACCACCGGTGGTCCGTGGACCACTGGTTGGGAACCACTTGTCTAATGTCAGCCTCCCCTCTCTCACTCAATCTCTCTCTCTCTCTTCTTCCCTCGAGTTGGAAAATCTAACGCCAAATGACTGTGTTCTGATAGCCGTCCTTGAAAGCCAGCCACCATTAAAGGCCTAGCGCGTTATCATTCTCAAACACAACATCACTGCGCAATAGGTCAAATGAAAGCCATATATAGGATATCCTATACATATAGACTTTTATATACATAAAAATACGATTCTAAAAAAGCTCTTTTATTTGCAAATAAACTGGCAAGGCGGACTCGCACTCGTAGGGTTCCGTAATGTATATTTGTATTTTATAACTATCATTTTTCGCCACCTAAAAATTAGCTTTGTTTTTCATGGTGTTTGTGTGAAAAACAAAGTTATATTTGCGGTCGCTATATCTCAAAAACTGCTGACTGTAACTAGCTCAAACCAATTTTCGTTGTTAGTTTTTATTGAGATCTGCAGCATATATATTTTTTAGAGTTTTTACTCTCCTACTTTAAAAGTTAGAGGCCTCCCCCTCTACGACACACTTTTTACCACTTTAGACGTGCCTATCTTTCAAATGATTGACTTTGAAAAAAAATGGTTTTAGCAACATCAATGTTGTAAAAAAACCTATTTATAAACGCCCCGCACGTATAGGATTGATGAAAAAAATATTTTTTTAGTTTCAGTTCTAAGTATGGGGGATGGGAGGGACTGTGTAGTATTAATAGTTTCGGAATAAAGTGACTGTGACATACGGACGGATAGACAGACATGAAGAATCTATAAGGGTTTCGTTTTTTGCCATTCGGCTACGGAACCCTAAAAGGTGCGTGAAAAACCTCTGCTTCCAAAGCTTTACGCAGAAACAAAACAACAAAGATTTAATTTCTGCAGTATCGCTTTCAAACTCATTTCCACGGTATAATCTCAATTAGAAACTTTCCATAGCAAAAGATAATTTTGAAATTAATCTGATATTTTCAGTTGTAAACTCCTGACGGTATCTTTTGAGTTGGGTACTCTTGTTACAGTTTTTACTTGCCATTTACAGAAATACGCGTTACGTGAAATTTACTATGGAAAAGTTTAGGTTTCACTACTAAGCAAATACTAGGTCTGTGGTATATCGCGAGTGACACTGACTGATGGAAAGTGATGATGTGATCGAGGGTGTAGCATACTTGCCTAAAAGATAACTGTTGGAGTATGTGCAAAAAGAGGACCGTCGTAGAAATTGAGGTCACGTCGGTCGTTTTAATTTGAAATTTGCTTACGGAGTTTACACTCATCGCCATATATAGCCAAGTAGCAGCAACTTTACAAAATTTGGTAATTTGAACAGTGATACCAATATTTTATAACAATAAATAAATATTTCGTACTCTCCATAGCTAACCATTGTTCGTACAACAATAAGAACTACATTTGAGTGAGATATTCATCATTTCGCTAGCAGTGGTTGAGTTATGTCTATAAACTTTAAGCAAAAATATATAGCCTCATATACATATTAATTTTTGAGCCATTTTATGAAAAATACATTATCTAAAGCAAGGAATTTTCTCATTCATCATACGTAACGCCAGCTAACGTAATTCATGCTTGAGTCTATATTTCCCGATAAATAGATGAATTTCACCTTGCGAAAATGAAATGGTGCATGCATGGTAGGTATTTGCTTTGCGGTGGTGCATGTCGTTAGCACATCTTACGTAAACTATATGTCACTAACGAGTAGTGTTATCATCATCATCATCAGCCGATGTCAGTCCACTGCTGGACGTAGGCCTCTCTCAAGATGCGCCACTGAGCCCGATTTTCGGCTCTTCTTTTCCAGTCACTGCCCACCGCTTTGCGTATGTTGTCACTCCACCTGGTCATAAGACGTCCTACGCTACCTTTGCGAATCGCGGTCTCCACTCCAAGACAAGGCTACTCCAACGATTATCAGACCTGCGGAAGATATGACCAGCCCACTGTCACTTCAGTTTGCTAATCCGTTGAGCTATTTCGATCACTTTAGTTCTCTGGCGAATGACTTCGTTCCGGATTCGACCCCGCCGAGAAAAATCGAGTAGTATAAGGTGAGATATTTTTCTATTTATCCTATTCGATTTATTTTTTACATCTCGCTTAGCGTTAGCTTAGCTTACCTTGCGGCCATACTTATTGGTCATTTGGCCTAGTGAATCTAGCCGCCTGATGATAAGCGATGATGTGGTCGAAGATGACCCTAGATGGCCTAGAATACTTTGACTCTCATGGGCTGTATGCCGCCGGAACACCGTAAGCTTATGGCAGCATTATTATTATATATCTTGTAAGTTTTGTGCTATTTTTATACTTTAGCAAATGTAATTCAATCTGTTCAAGTTAAAAAGTGCTAATAAGCTTAAGAAAATTGTCTCCGAAAATATTTCCAGAAATTGTTGGGCCCAATGTAATATTCTTGGGAATACGATAGATATTTTTGGAAGAAAATAATCCAGGGGTTGACTCGAAAATTATCTTGAGACTAAATTGAAACGTAGGTTTCGTTAGATACATTTTTAGCCCCCGATGCAAAAAGAAGAGGTGTTATAAGTTTGACGTATGTATCAATGTGTGTCTCTGTTTGTGGCATCGTAGCGCCTAAACAGATGAACCGATTTTGATTTAGGTTTTTTTGTTTGTTATGTGTGTTCATTGAAAAGTGTTCTTAGTTTTGATTCATGAAAATCCGTTCAGCCGTTTAAAGACTGAGATGAGCTTTTTTGGATGATGACGCAATGAAGTCTAATCAATTCGAAATTCGGTATTCTCTTACTTCAACGATAATGTAAAAACATGGTAGCATTGACCTAATATTGGGACATCTCCTGGAATCTGCATAGTACTCACTGATCACCAACATACAGCAGAGATGTTGTGTTTGTGCTTATTGGAATGGTCGATGAATAGCTTGTTGATAGATCTGTAGGGGGTGGTTTTAAATTTTGAATTTAAGTAGATATTATAGATACAACAGATTTTATGAGAATAGAATGATATTTGTTTTAGGACAGAGTAATGAATTGTATATACTTGGATCTCAGGTAGTTCTGATAAACATTTTTGATAATTTATTTAACTTATATTTCTTATACTAATAGTCACTAAGCTAAGCCACGGACAGATAGACGGACGTAAGGACGGACACGGCAAAACTATAAGATTTCCTTGTTGACAACTGAACCCTAAAATGTAGTGGGCTTCTTTTATTATAATTTAAGATCGTTTAAAAAACTAAAAGAACCGACTCCAAACGTCGCGCTAGTTAAAGTAGCCAGTAGACGTAGTAACTATTACATAATCTGTGCCAGTAGTTAGTAGTAAGTCGTCGAGATAAGTAAATGCGTCGTAATACAAGTGTTGATATATTAAAAACGGCTCGGCCGATTTCGTTAAAATTTAAATGGGAAGGGTATCCTTTGTAACAAAAAAAGAATTTTCCAAATCGGTTCAGGCATCTTCGAGTAATCGGTGAACATACATAAAAAAGGTTCCGAAGAATTACGAACCTCCTTCTTTTTGTGGAGTCGGTTAAAAAGCCAACATGTTTCAAGCGCCATATAGCAATTACCTATTTAAGTAGGTACTAGGTAAGAAAAAACTATCAAGTTTTCTTTGCTTGAAAAAAGACTCCGACATAGGACCGTGGCTAATTAAAGTTATATAATGCCGAAGCGAGGCTAGGGCCCAGTTTCATCAGTTCCAGCTAAAGCTCAGATAACTATCTGACACATAACGACACAAAAGTTGTACAAATTCTATCAGATAAGTTCATAATAGGGCTATCAAGAATCGGTGAAACCAGCCCAAAGCGTAGTTATATATACTGTGACAGGTGACTCCGTAAAATAACGGCAATCAGGGCATAGTAATTGACAAAGATATATGAGTACATTATTAGGTCACATAGTCTTACCAATACTCTAATTGTGCCCTACAGTACTCAGAATCGCGTTTCGGTATATATGCTTACTAGCAGCCCGCCCCGGCTTCGCACGGGTAGAACATATATGCCTACAAAATTTGCATCAGTTTGTTGCATCGAATATAAAATATGAACATATTTAACAATAATCGTCATATTTCATCCAATTTACACAAAACCTTAACGAGTTATGCACCTAAACCTCCATCATAAACACTCTGGCTATTGGTGAAAACGGCATGATAATCCGTTCAGTAGGTATTGAGATTATTGCGAACAGACAGACAGACGCAGTGATGGAATTTGTTTTATAATACTTACGTAGTAGTATTGGACGGCCCTTTAGCGTAAAGGATAGTTACCCTGATTCTGACCCGACGGTCGTTGGTTCTAATCCTAGCTATATGTTGATGATCATGAGTTTTCGTACAGTGGTAGTGGGATCATTAAATCTACCAAAAAGTAGCTTACTACCAAGGAGCCCGGGCCCGGTGGCGTAATCGGGAGAACGGTCGGCTTTGATGCCGTGGTACCGAGTTCAAACCTTACCGTGCACCAATGGATTTTTCCATCGAAAAATGTATGTGCGCTTCTCACAGTGGCCCTCCAGTGAATGAAAACATCGTTAAGAAACCAACAACCCCCGCATGGTGGTAGGACACTATCTAGTGTCCGCCTGGCCAGCTACCACCCTCAAGTTAGAAAATCTGTCGCCAAAAACATCTAATGTGTTCCGGCAGCTATCCTTGAGGGTCCGTTCCCCAGTCTAGGCCTAGCGTGCTTACCATCTTCGACCGCATCATCACTTACCAACAGGTGAGATAGTGGTCAAACGCTAGCCTATTAGATATAAAAAAAAGGTGAACATCTGCCGCCGTAACCTTACGCGTTCCCCGACGCAAAATGTAGGGGTAATATACGTTTAACGTGTGTATCTGTGTGTCTGTCTGTAGCATCTTAGCACCTAACCGGATGAACCCATTTTGTTTTTATTATTGATAGTTTTTTTTTGTTTGATAGATGTCTTCATCGAGAGTTTTCTTAGCTTTGATTCATGAAAATTCGTTCATTCGTTATAAAACTATGAGTTTTTTTCCAGTTAATTGCGATATGAAATCAACTTTCATAGGTCTGATCAATTCTAAAATCTCCTTTTTCAACGATATTGTAAGAACATTGAAGCATTGACCTGATGCTGGGACATCTAGACTCTACAGAATACTCAAATCTTCACCAACTTACAGCTCAGATTTTAATTGTCGTGTTTAGAGTCATTGGAATGCTTTTAATGAAAAGATTATACATAGATCAGTCGGGGTGGTTTAAAATATTATAGTATTATATATATACATGAATATTATTTTTACAATAGATCATAGTATTATACTATATTGACTTCAAATTGATTGTGATCGGTGGGGATCTACAGCATAGATACAGCATAGATCTAAGCCTATAATAATATTTTCGTAGTAACTATGACCTAATCTGTGGTTTCACTGCAAATATTTTATTAATTTTGCGATACGTGTATGTGAAATTCGTGATATCTTCTAGAGTTTTCATTTGAATTATATACTGTAAAGGACAATTTTAATCTATAATATGTGGCCAAGCTAATTAACGTAATTATTTGGATAAGGATTAATACTATACTTGAAAATAGTATATAGGATATACTTATATAGGATATACTTGAAAATAGCCTTGGAATTTATGTAATATTTTTTAACAAAAATTTTAAGATTAAAATGGTTACTGTGAGTCAACCTTAAGAGATAGACATATGCTGTCGCGGACTTTTTTGTAGGTCTAATTAAGTTGTACAACTCTTCCATAGAAAATATTCTTCTATCTATTATCAATTGAGCAGCGTTCGTAAGAAACGTGTTTTTTCGACCGTTTTTTTGCCGACTTGGTTGCAAATTAGGTCTCCACGAATGTACCTTTGATTTAAACGGGATAATATATAGCCTATTTTCATTCCGAAAGTCCATTCTACGTATCAGTGAAAGAATTTTTTAAATCGGTTCAGTAGTTTTTGAGCAAAATCTTTACAAAAATACAAAAATACAAATGTTCTCTCTTTATAATATTAGTATAGATAAAGCTTTCACTAGATATTTGAACGGCATATTTACCATGTTTTTCATTATTTGTGAGCTTCCGATGCTTATAAAGCTCCACGGAAACAATGAGTCAGTAATTTTATAAGAAACAGAAACTTTTTTTAACCGACTTCACAATAAAGGAGGAAGTTCTCAATATGTCGATTTTTTTTTAATGTATGTTCACCGATTACTCGAAGATTCCTGAGCCGATTTGGAGAACTATTTTTTTCCTTCCCTTCCCAGGTGGTCCCATATAAATTTTAACGAAATCAGCTGAGCCGTTTTTAATCAACATTTGTATTGCATGATTTTCTACACATTAATGGCTTAACGAATGGGGATTAATGTGTCCCGACTGTTAAAGTCTCTATATTCCATATAACAATGTATAATTTATTTTATGAGTGTATCGACCGAGAAAGAATTTAAATGGTATAGTTTTTTGATATCCCTAAACAGAAGTCTAAACACTTACTTGTTTTTTTCTTTTCAGTTCGTTTTTTAACACTTCTCGTTTTTTGATTTTTTTATTTAATGTTTTAGTTTACACTTTTTAGTTAAGTAAAGGACGGCAAATTCCGTAATCTTCTCATTTAATTTAGAGAGTTGATGTCATGTGGATTATTGAGTAGTTTCCGGGGATCTAAACTACTTATTACTAGTCCATCTAAAGATCTAACCCGGCTCAATGCTACATAGGCTTGACCTTTCGCAAAAATGCGTGAACTTAAGTCGACAACAGCTTTGTCCAAGGTAGTACCTTGTAATTTATGGACAGTTACACCCCAACATAATATCAACGGTAACATTTTCCCTTTTTAAGCTTACTTACTTTACAGTTGTACTATTAAACGACTATACCAAAAGAGGAAGAGGTTGTTTGTTACCTCAGAACTCCATCAATTTTTAACCGATTTGGACTACCGCGTTTGCCAAACTTGATATTGGTATAGAGAATAGCTTTGATGCGAATAACGTGGAGATATTGTAACGCGGCACGTTAAGACTTTAAAATGGTCATGCTGAATCAGGCCCCTGGTTACTTAGACTAGCGCGACGTTTCAAGTCGGTTCTTTTAGTTTTTTTAATGATCTTAAATTATAAACCAGACCTTCCTATTTCACCTCATCTTCTCAACAGACAATCCTACTTCCTACTAATATTATAAAGGCGATTGTTTGTGAGCGTGTAAGAACGTTTGTTACTTCTTCAAGCTAAAACTATTCAACCGATTGAGCTGAAATTTGGTATGTAGATAGCCTAGGTTCTGAGATAACATACAGATAACTTTTTATCTACGGATGATGAGGATGATGAGGGCCCGGTGGCGTAATCGGGAGAACGGTCGGCTTTGATGCCAGAGGTAGCGAGTTCAATCCCCGCCGTTCACCAATAGATTTTTCAATCGAAAAATGTATGTGCGCTTTTCACAGTGACCCTGCGGTGAAGGAAAAACATCGTTAAGAAACCACTAACCCCCGCATGGTGGTAGGAAACTATCTAGTGTCCGACTGGCCAGCTACAGCCCTCAGGTTAGAAAAATCTGTCGCCAAAACATCTAATGTGCTCCGGCAGCTATCCTTGAGAGCCAGTTCCCATTCTAGGCCTAGCGTGCTTATCATCTTCGACCGCATCATCACGTCTTACCAACAGGTGAGATAGTGGTCAAACGCTAGCTTATAAGATATAAAAAATCTAGATATTCTCACGAGAACGATGTCTACGCGGGGCACAGCTAGTTTTTAAATAATATGCGCATTCTGGCGTCTGATAAGCTCTAGGGCTGAAGGCTAAACGGTTTCCCTGCGAATGCAGCGGACGTTTATTAGAGTTATGACGCCGTATCGTCGAATTGATCTAAAATGGACGCTTTTGGGATAGAATTTAATGGTCCGACGGCATCGAATGGGACCAGTTAATATAGGCATTTTTTCGGTGTACTCGAGTATCTTTTATTAAATTTCGCTTTGATATTAACTGCGGATATTAGTATAACATTTATTGCATATGAGCATTGCCTCGCAGTCTCGCTCGACTTAAAAAATAAAATAGTAAAATTGTCCTATCATGTTAGTCAGCTTAGTTCGCTGCTTTAAAAACAATTTATTTTGTTTTACATATTTTTATATTAGGTTACAGGACAATGCTAGGACAGTAAGCGATGACGTCAACTAAATCAGAAGCTTTGCTAGTGGTAGGACACTGTTTAGTGTCTGTAAGGCAAGCTACCACTCTCAAGTAGGAAAATCTGTAGCCAAACATCTAATGTGTTTCGGCAGCTGTCCTTGAAAGCAAGATACCATTTTAGGCCTAGCGTGCTACTACCCGTATCATCACATACCAACAGGTGATATGATAGTCAAACGCTAGTCTATACAAAAAGCCGTGAGACTGCCAGCAGTTTTTGTCTTTGAGACCGCTATCTTTAGAACCTTTGATGTTTAGTCTTACAAAACTTGTTACAAACCCACTTTAAAAAACATAAATATATCAAATTTAAATGTTTAAATAACTAAGCACCCAACCCAAGGGTGGGAGTCTCTACATTGATATTAATGCATCCTGTTATCCCGGAAACGTCTACTAGAAGGAGATACAACTAGACATTTGTATATTTGCAGCTCTTTTTTTAGCGACTTCAATCGCTCGAAATTCATAGCTATTCATATAGAGACTTTGTCTATTCATCGCCAGTGTAAAAATTCTCTATGTTAAAAATCTCTCCTTATTTTTTTTTCCTAGTCTTGCTTCTCACTGTGTTCTACATCAACAATGCGTCCCACGACGTTCCCTATATTTTAATTCCACCTTATAAACACGAAATAAGATCTCCTACCGATTCCCCTCACGCCAGCTTTGTATTATTCATCACAATAACCGAGGTGCCTCGGAGAGCAACCCTTCCTTCAATGTATCGGTAAGCTTCTTTGTTACAACAAGTTTCCATTACTTCAAGTAAATCTAATTTCTTCGGTTTAGTAGGTGGTTTTTTTAAATATCTCATAGGCTAGCATTTGACCACTATCTCACCTGTTGGTAAGTGATGATGCGGTCGAAGATGGTAAGCACGCTAGGCCTAGAATGGGAACTGGCTCTCAAGGATAGCTGCCGGAACACATTAGATGTTTTGGCGACAGATGTTCTAACTTGAGGGTGGTAGCTGGCCAGGCGGACACTAGATAGTGTCCTACCACCATACGGGGGTTGTTGGTTTCTTAACAATGTTTTCCTTCACCGGAGGGCCACTGTGAGAAGCGCACATACATTTTTCGGTAGAAAAATTCATTGGTGCACGGCGGTTTGAACTCGGTGGTCTTTTTGAGCGATCGATGAGAGATCGATGCGAGCGATGAAATACGAAGGAATAGGAGGAAGCGCTAAATATACGACTACTGTAAGGCTAGCTCGTTTTTTTGCATGATAGAAAGTAGCAGGACAAGCAAAACGCACGTTTAACGGTAAGCAATTTTATTATACAATAATTATTAAAAAATAACAGATGCTGTGGCACGCTAATCTCCGGATTGTCAGCATTTTGTGCATAGTGATTGAAGATGACTTGATTTGGGCCCAGAGGCGCAGTGGGAGAGTGGTCGGTTTCAACACTAGAGAGAGCGGGTCCAAATCCCCGCACTAATGCATTTTTGATCGATAAAAGTATGTACGTATTTCACAGTGGACCCTTCACAGTGGTGAAGGCAAAACGTCTTTAAGAAACCCCCGGCATGGTACTAGCACACTGTCAAGTGACCGCCTGGCAACTTGGTAGCTGGCCAGGTGGTCACTCTTAAGTTAGACAATCTGTTGCCAAAACATCTAATGTGATCCAGCCGACAGCTGTCCTTGAGAGCCAGTTTCCATTCTAGGCCTAGCGTGTTATCATCCTCGACTGCATCACCCTGGTAATACAGTGGTTAAACGCTAGCCTAAACGAAATTTAAAAAAATAACTTTCTATTTCACGGATGAACATCAGACACACGTAAAACCGCCATAGTGTAGGTTAGTCTGTGATAGTTACACAGACTAAAGACGTATAGTACTGTACTATGACTTCCGTGATCTATTTCTGCTAGCGTCTTCACATTGGCACCCGCTTTACGTCTGCCCGGTAATTTATTGTGGACACGAATTAATTGTTGAATACCGCGATGCAAGGCGATTAAATTATGTAATTTATGACCTCGCTCGATAAGGTTTAATTTCGCTTGTGTTTTACTACTTTGTTTTGAATTCTGATCAAAGGAATGATCGATGTATTCTCTGTATGTTTCAACTGAAAGGACAACTAATAAGATCGTTTAAAAAATTAAAAACAACCGACTTCAATGCCGCGCTAATAATATTCAGTACCAATTTTGAGGTGTTTATCTGCATATCTCTGGAGATACTCATTAGACCTCGATAAAATTACTATGGTACCACACTTGGGATATCTTCTTTGTAACAAAAAAATAATAATCAAAATTGGTTCATAAACGACGAAATTATCAGCGAACAAACATTTAAAAAAAAACATATATACGGTCGAATTGAGAAACCTCCTCCATTTTTTGAAGTCGGTTAAAAAGAGAACTTATTCCCATTTTACGAGGTGAATAATTCGAATTCGTAGTATGAGTTACATAGACTTCTGATGGAAGGGTTATTTTTGTTACCTTAGAAACAAAATACATATATTAAATCGGTCAAAATATATAAAAACAATAACGCCTCTCGAATCAATGAAAGTCTTCACTGTTTCAGGGTCTCAATTAACACATATTTAAATTACCATATAAATATATGTGAAAGCAACTAACTTCGTACAGAAGGAATCCATGATATAGAAGAGACATAGTGGTTCAGTGCTCCACAATACCAATTCTATGAATCTAATAAGTTTATCATCAACATGCTTCTGTCGACAGCTGGACATACGGGCTTTTCCATCATCTCATTAAGAGAAAATAACCGGCCAAGTCGAGTTGTACTCGCCCACCGAGGCTTTCGTACCAACGTTGGTTAGTACCAATTAAGATTGACCTCTAAATTGTATGAGCGCTCATATAACGCGGAGGATATCTTAATTGTCGTAAACTATGTATGCACGGGGACACCCTATAATTTTCAACTTTTTTATTTTTTGGATTTTTTCCTTTATTTGTGCTGTAAAAAATTCCAAAAAATAAAAAAATTTGAAAATTAAGGTAAATTTTAGTACTTACAAGTTTTCGCGAAAATCAAAATTTGCCCATATCTTTTGATCGTGTTGACTCAGGACCTTGTTTTTATACACTTAATAGGGACAATAGACCTCAGTATTTGACATAAATTTCAACTTGCTAGGTCCACCCCTTTCCTGAGAAAATCGGTGGTGACACACGGACAGACAGACAGACGGACAGACGGACAAGAAAGTGATCTTATAAGGGTTACTTTTATTACCTTTTGAGGTACGGAACCCTAAAAAAGGAACCCTTATAGGATCACTTTGTTGTCCGTCTGTCAAGATTCTTTATCTGCGTAGAGGTGTCAAGTTTAAACTTATAACAAACACTTGGGCCTACGGTATCTTTCGGCTGTGAAAAATCAAACCTGTAAGTCAACGCGTTCAAAAGATATGACAGTTTATGTCGTATGTTGTCGCATATTTTGCGATTTTACTAGGGAATCAAAAAAACCTATAGGGTATTATATCCCGTTGACCTAGAACCATGAAATTTGGCAAGCAAGCAAGGTCTTGAACCACTTATATAGGTACTTATTAATCTGAAAACCGTAAACATGTAGTTTAATAAAAAAAAGTGAATTTACTACTACAAACTTATTTTTGGCGTTTGGGCAATACAATCAAACTGCAAAGTTAAGTTTGTCCTTTCACTTAGTCGGAGAAATTGGTACGGAGCCCCGGTGGGCGAGTCCAACTCGACTTTTATATTAACAAGAGGAGATGACATAAGGTTGACTTGCTCAATTGGTAAGGTGTTCATGAGATAGCCATCAGATGTCGATGGAATATAAATAGGACCACATAGGAATATACCTTAAAGAAGTATACCTTTTAAAGCAAAAGGGAATTTTCGTTATTGGTAGAGGCGTTAATCGGAAAACATACATAAAAAAAAAACGACAAATTGAGAACTTTCTTCTTTTTTGAAGTCGGTTACTAAAAGTTATCATATGTTTAGACTACGCCACTGTACTTAACATTTCAAAGACAGATTTACAATCTCCTATTAATTATAATGAGTTATCAATATGAGGAGAACTTTATCATTACTAATTTTATGACTAGTATAAACGGTTCAGATATTAATCGGACAATATACGATCATTACAGCGGAGTCGATATAACTCATCGATAGGCCGTTCCCAACAACAAAGGGTTAGTATAATTAGAACTTGGCAGAGTGTACTGGACTGATTCGATTTATTAACGAATCGTACATGCTCAAGATATTCGACGTCGAATCTCGGATGTGCTAGCATTAAAGTAAGTGCATACGGCCACAGATTAAATCACTAGTTGCTTAGTTGAGAAACTGCAGGTAGATTGAACGTGAGTCAAGTCTTTTAGTAGATAGTTTAAAAAGTTATAAAATAGAGTTGCCAAGAACAATAAGTGTGTGGTGTTTTCAGGTTCCGTAAGTTCTTAGCGCTCGAATGTTTAAAGCAAATGGCTGTTGGGTGGTGATACAATCTGAATCGATAAGCATTACTTGTGAACTGAATAGGTGAAATTATGGAACTGCGGTTGAAGATCCATAAACAGTAAACAGATGCACATAAAAATTGCCTGTCCTGAAAAATTGCTTACTGAAAGGTTTCGAATTAAAAATAACGGATTTTCTAAGCTAAGTCCCCGATAAAGTGGCGCCATTAGGCCCAGCGTGTGATAAGAATGAACGCATGGCGAACAGCGTGCTGATATGCTTTTACCAACACTATTTACCTACTACGAAACTCTTAAATTCGTAATATTGAGTTTCCTCAGATAACGATAAAAAAATATACGCACGAGAAGCTAAACGAGGCACAACCATATTTTTAACCGACTTCACAAAATAGGAGGAGGTTCTCAATTCGACTGTATTTTTTTATGATCGTAGAAAACTAAAAAACCGACTTCACATGCCGCGATAGTCAAAGTACTGGCTAGTTATAATTATGTCATTTAAGTATAAACATTTGCTTATATTATTTATCTTCATATCTCCAGAGATAATTGTCATATCTCGATAAAATTTGAATGGGACCAAACGGGAGGCATAATCTCTCAAACAAAAAAAAATTTTTCAAATCGGTTAAGATTTGACGTTCTGAGGTAACAAACATAAAAAAATATATTTTATGTTTTAGTTTCAAAACATATGTGCTTTAGAGATTCAAATCATAAGTAATATTTATAATGCCGCATCGAACGGAGGAACAGCTACGCGAGTGATTCTAGCAGATAATGTCCGAATATTTAGTGCTATTTAGAACGCGCGGTTTACGACACTCGGCAACACACATTTAGCATAGGTAAAATGATTTATTGTCTAGCCAATAGTATTGTATATTATTTTATTTTTGTTTAAGCTGTTGGAAATGTGAGCAGATGAAATAATACAGGTTACATCGGGTTAATCTCTAAGGTTTATATATCTTAAGTCTAATCTGTTTTTTACGGTTTTTGTACTGAAAGCGCTGACATATGAGTGTCGCATACTTAATTATATACGTATATCGCATAAAAGTATATCGCATACTTAACTTAATCACGTTTGCGGAACTTTTGCTAAGCCGAGTACATCAAAATTTCAACGGATATTTAACGCTGCATGGAATACGAGTTTCAACCCGTTTAAACTAGATAGAGTAAGAGATTCAGTGGTTCTTCTATAAGCAAGTTTCTTAACCTGGATAAAACTAATTGTAGTAGTATTAGAGTATTCCTTTAGCATGCCCCAAGGAAGTTTTAGCTGGTAATATTTTAGAACATACCCCTGTGGTTAGTTAGTAGAAGAAGAAGAAGAAGAAAGAAGAAGAAAGAAAGTAATATAAGTTATACCAATACATAATAACCTTGATGCTCGATCAAAACAAATTATATTTGTATGTAATTTGTTTTAACTAACCCCAACGATAATGACGCCACAATCACAAAACACACATACCTACATTTCGCTGCACTGTATTCGGAGTTTGGAACAAAATAATGTATCAAGAACAACAAGCAAGTACCTACTTTCCTAGTTTCCTAGAAATATGCTTGAGCCGTCACCATCTGTTAACCGCCACGAGTAGCCGTTCAGAAGAAATGCAGTGGAAGTCAAGGACAGTACGTAAGCTTAAATAAACAACAAAATTATAGGTTTCGTCGCTTCAGTGGGAGTCGTCCATTGGTAAGTTCGTTTAAAGTTCTTGGACGTATTACCCAGAAGGCACGGGTTCGAGTCCCGCTCAGGGTAAAACTTTTACAAACTTTTTATGTCATATTTATTTATTTCTCTTTTCGCATTAAAAAGTAGTATAAGTCCTTTCTCAGGCTCTAGACTATCTGTGTACCAAATTTTATTTAAATCCGCGTGTGTGTCGTGCGTGTGACGTTTATCTGTGTGTGTGTGTGTGTGTGTGTGTGTGTGTGTGTGTGTGTGTGTGTGTGTGTATGTGTGTGTGTGTGTGTGTGTGTGTGTGTGTGTGTAACAGGCGCAGTGCAGTGACATGCAAAATTCTGGCAGTTTGCATGCCGCCGTATCTGTTATAGGTAGACGTCATCGCTTACCATCAGGCGAGCGTCGTACTGGTAGTTTTCTTTACCATTAATGTGCAATGTGCTTATTCCAAGTGCAAAAGTCTAAATCCAAATTGATGACATTGGTTCGGGAAATAACATATAGTCAATATTAGGCACTGGGAAAGCAGTCATCATTATTTCATATTATAAACATCACATAATATCGCCTGAGAATCGATACTCTTAGTTAAGGTAAATCACGAGTTCACGGGGGACGTAAGCCCCTATATAACACAAGATTGGAAAAAGTACTCTGTCTTGCATACACTTCTTGCTAACCATCTGGCAGGGAAACGGCTCTACCTTGCATCAGAGCAAAATAAAAACAGAACCCCACCTCCAACCTTACGTACTGATACACAACATGCAAACCTACCTAAGGCCAGCCATTCACGGCACGACCGCATATTAATATCCTCAATAGCGTCCGCTTTGTACCAAAAGGTCGGATTTATCGCCGTTGTTGTTCGAGTGGCGTGTACCGAGACTTGTATGGGAGCATAAAAATGAGGGTACTTTTATTATAAGCGACAACCTGCGTCGTAAATCTTGTAATTGAACCGTCTGTCATGTGCACTGGCCGGAATTGGAAAGTGTTGGACGGAGTCAGGGGATGGGTAATGACCTGTTACTCGGCTATTACGGCTTAAGTACGGTAAATAAACCAGAGATAGCATCGGTAAAGGCGAATACCAATTTAATTCTAAGCAGTATTGATCCTGAGATTTAAAGATCGTTATATTGCTTTTCCTTATCTTTTTTTATGCAAAGATATGAGATGCAAAGATATGAGAACTTCTACGGTCTGATTAAGTGGCTGTGGTCGGATAACCGTTAAAAGACTGGTTCTAGAGTAAAGACTGATAATTAAATAAACTGGCCAAGTGCAAGTCGGACTCGCACTCGTAGGGTTCCGTACCACAATACAGTATTTTATAAGATCGAGCAAAAAATACCACTACGCGTACATAGATGGCGTGATATGCCGAAAAAAACACGTTTCTTGTATGAGGACCCTCTATTATTTTTAACTTTATTCTGTTTTAAGTATTTGTTGTTATAGCGGCAACAGAAATACATTATCTGTGAAAATTTTGACTGTCTAACTATCACGGTTCATGAGATACAGCCTGGTGACAGACGGACAGACAGACAGACAGACAGACAGACAGACGGACAGCGGAGTCTTAGTAATAGGGTCCCGTTTTACCCTTTGGGTACGGAACCCTAAAAACGTAGGATAGATCGCCCTACCAGGCGGACGTGACTCAGGGGGAATGATAACATTCGCAAAGCAGTGACTGGAAAGCAAGAGCCGATGATCGGGCTCAGTGGCATGTTTTCGGAGAGGCCTATGTCCAGGAGTGGACTAATATCGGCTGATTATGAGCATAATGATCCACGGTCTATCTAACATAATTTTTAGGTTATTCTGAAGAAAAATACGAACCTTTACGTTTTTAGCTCATCGATAACCTCGACTAAATGCATTATCTATCATGTTCCCTAGATTAGGGAAAAGCCTGGCGGCGATCCTTTTTGCCCAGACTACGGCGAGGGCTACTAAATTGTGAGAAAATGTGGGTTTGATTATTGACATAGTATCATTAATAGCTCGGTCACCACATCTTGACACATACGAGTTCTTTCATTAGTGTATGACAATTTAAGGATACAAAGAATGTTTTCCTACAATCAAGAACTTAGCTTAGTGTGCATACAACTCCAAGGCTAAATGAAGCTCTATATACCTATACCTACTACTATTAAGTATTCTGTGGTAACTGTCACAATCTTACAATCTTTCATCAAGGACTCCATTCTCCAAAAGTACCTGCAACAAATGAATACTCATAAGTCTTGACAAATATACTGTTTAAGCTCCAACGCAAAAATAAGGGGTGTTACTGTGTCGCTACATTAGTTTGACGTGTGTATCTGTATATGTTGATCAATTAAAAAATCTGTATCCCCTTAAGTCAATTATATTGTAAGAACATGGAAGCATTGACTTGGCACTTTGACATCTCCTGTAATCTGTAGAATACTCTACTCCTAACCAACTTAAAGACGTCGTGTTTGGGCTCATTGAAATGTTGAGAACATTGACAATGAGCCCAAACACGACGTCTGCCATGCTGCCGGAACATCGTAAGGGTATAGCGACAGATTTTTTCCTTAGGTCCTCCTTTTATCGACGAAGATTTTGAAAACATTCTTATAAGTTTCAATAAGTACAAATTACTTTAATTACTAGTACATTGATTCTTTAAAAAAGTCTTCTTATCATATTAAAATCAAAACCGCGTTCAGTAACTAAATACTCGTATAATATCTAAACTCATCGATGTTACATCTAATATACTTTAATTTTGACGTTACCGCTGATCTCAACAAAATATCACATACATTTGACACGCTAAAAACAACTCTATAAGTCAAAACATAAGAGTTAAGTTGGATTATATAGATTTGGTAGCACCCCCTACTGAAAATTAATTAAGTCTAATGAAACACGCGCCCTAGAGACGAGACATCAACTCTGTGTTAATTACTCAATATATGTATATACAGTTATTATTACAAGGATAGTTCAGGCGTAGATGGGAACAGAAATTAAAATAATGTTCAATTTTACCTCCAGAGAATATAAACACAATTTGAATACTTTGCCTGAGTGTGTGTTTCTTCACACCTGGGGGCTTCAAGTCGCGAGTGAGTAGATATCTTATAGGAAAGTGTGCTAATACTCGCACCTCATCGTCACTTAACATCAGGTGAGACATTGGTCAATAGCTTGCCTGTTGAACTATTAAAAAAAATGTATTTCAGATTCAAAATAAACAATTTTGTATAATAATTTAAATGGCAGTCTTGTGTATTAATATTTTTACATATCGCGATACGTCAGTACTAAGAAGCTTGGCACCTTTCCTTTTTGCCTAGGGTGCAAAGTTTTTGGTCAGTACCTTTATGAGTTTCGCTTTCTTTTTAAACGACTTCACAAAAAAGGAGGAGATTCTCAATTCGTCGGAACGTTTTTTTTTTTAATGTATTTTCACCGATTACTAGAAGATGCCTGGACCAATTTGTAAAATTATTTTGGAATTTATACTTCTTTTGGCGCGATAGAGAAAAATGATGAGAGTGAATTTTTACGATACGCGCGCACACCGACACCTAAATTTAAAATCGTGAAGTTAGTTCTAGGTGGTACGATGCGCGCGCACACCGACACCTAAATTCTACACCGTGAAGTTAGTTCTAGGTGGCATGACTATGTTCAAGTTGTATATGTCATTTCGTAAGAACGTCATATTTAACGTCATATTGTTACGTTAATAAAACCTGTTTTATTTAAATATCACCTTTTGATTAATTTTAATATTTATCGTTAATCACTACTGCATTTTAGTTTTTTTTTCCATACGCCACAGAAGTATAACTTCTAACGCGTGTACATAAGTACACACACACTCTTTTTTTATTTTGTTTCAAAGGGTACCCTTTCCAGGTCCAGTCCTATTTAAATTTTAACGAAATCGGCCGAGCCGTTTTTAATATATCAACATTTATATTACGACGCATTCACTCATCTCGACGACTTACTACTAACTACTGGCACAGATTATGTAATAGTTACAATGTCAACTGACTACTTTTACCAGCGCGACGTTTGGAGTCGGTTCTTTTAGTTTTTTAAACGATCTTAAATTATGGTATACCGAATCCACATACTTGCCAAATCTCAACAAACCGTCAGATATCGAAACGAGTAAACGGCATGTTCGACCAGATTTCTAGATAAACAAGTAAATAATTAAGAAAGCAAAACACCCAACTGTGTAAATAAATTAATATTTTATTGTCGATAGCATTTCTCATTCCAAATTATATTTCAACATAAAAGTTGTATTCATTTCTGTAAACCATTAATAAAACCCCCACTTGGTAGGTATTGTGTGAAAAATATTTCATGACGATCAGCCAATTACATTTTAATAATTTTGATATATCCTAGTACCATTTTCACAGATAAGACAAATATAACGACACCTCGCAGGCTAAAATCAATCAAGCCGTTAGACTACAGAGCGTGCCAAAGAAATACACATACATACTTCTTCTGGCGCAGTCAGGATAAAAGAAGCCAAACGTTTGTAGAAGTTTAAAGTTTATAGCAAGTGTCAAGTGTATAGAGCCGGCTTTATCCTAGATGTTAGAAACGAGTGCAAACGACTCATATTCATTACAAACATTTGCTCTTCCTTTTTGCTCTCAATTTTTTCCTTATATTTTCCCTGTCTTAAATATTCTGAACGGGCAAGGAAGGTAGGAAAGAGTATTTTGTCGAGACCTTCCTGTGAGGATAATGTGGGATATTTTAATTAAATTTCGGCGCTTAATTAGCAGTGTGCTGTGCAAGATAGCTTAACACTATGCAGTTTATAATGCTATTCATAGTGTTGAGTTTACTAAAAAGTCGGCGTCTTATTTAAAACTAAATGCTGGCAAACTATGCTTCCGTATGCAATGACAACTAGAAAAAAATGTTTTTCAACATTATCTGTTACTTTTGACATTTTATTTATTTATTATTGTTGTTAGCAATTCAGGCGGAACATCGATATAGTATGGTGGTGGTAGGAGCATATGATATCGATGTTTCGCCTGACTTGCTACTGAAAAGTAGCATAACACCATTCCACCAAGGGGAAAATCTGCCGCCATTACCCAGCACACAGCTTTTGAGAGTCAGAGCATTCTAGGCCTAGCGTGTTCACCATCTATGACCACATAAAAGTACAGTCTGTTTTAAAATATGATTTTATTTTTCAGACTAACACGTGCAGTTTGTTACATGCAATTTTCGAATTAATAAGCAGTTATTTTAACTAATTTTAATTAATATGAACAGATGTTGTAGCTGCCTTTATTAAAGACGGTGACAGGTTACCATCAGAAGCAGAAGGGCCATGTGGTACCAAAATGTGATATTATGCTTCAAAATGTTGCCAGTGTTTATATTAAAATTCAACGATACAAATTAAGTAAACGGGTTAAATATACACTTTAATAACATTATTTACATGTAACAAAATTAAAATTTTGATTAAACACCCAAGACAATGTCCTTTAGAAAAATTAACGTCAAAATATCTAAATACCACCACTGATTAATTACCGTTTAAAGAAAAAATCGAACTAGTTTTGGAGAAAAATGGCAACATGGATTTGCACCAACAAATGATTACTGCAGCGCCCCCTGGTGAGTTGTCACCGTAACACCTATCTAAAAAAATTGCAACGATTACACCCGAACCCATAACTGAAAACTGCATCAAAATCGGACTAGTAGTTTTGGAGAAAAATGGAAGCATGGATTTGCACACAAACAAACAAACATCCTCTCACCCCAAACGCATATACAGTCTCCGTTCCGTCGTGGGTAATAAAAGCTTGTTATACGAAATCATTTTACAGTCAACCAATTTTGTAGTGGTAGGACTTCTGCTAGTCCGCCTTACCGTGTTAGTATATGTATGTACGTACTATATAGCATACATGCTCGCGTGGGTAAAGTATTGGAAGCTAAATGAGAACCACTTTCTGACTGAATTTGTCATCATCATAATCAACCAGTCGTCTCGTGACCACGATCAATGCAACTTGGTCGAAACGTCGAGTAAATAAGATTTATTTTTTAGGCGCGATAAGTCCCGTATTTTAATATTTATAAATATAATCAGCCGGGTTTTCAGTCCACAGCTGGACATAGGCCTCTCCCAAGACACGCCACTGAGCACGATCTTCAGCTCTTTTTTTACAGTCACTGCCCACCGCTTTGCGTATGTCGTCGCTTCACCTAGTTACGTCCTACGCTACGTTTGCCGATTCGCAGACTCCATTCTAGAAATAGAATACTAAATTATACCGCAAAAGTAAAATAAGGATTTAATTAAAGAAGAACTACAGGTACTTGTACAAATCTGTCTCAAGTACTTTACAAGTTGTATGCGCTGGTAGTTAGTTCCAGTTAATATTTTTTGATTTGTAAGATGATTATTGGCATCAACAGAATAGAGGTAAGGATAGATAGATAGGTGAACTTACACGTGTACAGCTTCCGTCGAACGTAATGGATCACACCATTGTTCACAAAGTCCATGCAGTGGTTTATTTGAAATGTTTCGATTATGCACTTCACTGGCACTGAAGTCTACAGGTAAGGGACGTACGTACGAGAAATTAAGATTACGAGTAAGTGATTTTATTAATTGTTTTTAGGTATTTGCGCGTGCGACCTTCCGGGTTCGCATTTGACATCACACTCAATATGTCTTCCTTCCCAATTCACTTCAGGGCTTTTCGAGCCGCCGGACGTGCGAAAGGGATGCGGAGAGGTGACAAGTGGGGAGGAGAAAGGGATGGGAATATGTTGCGACGCCAATTACATAATATATGCGAATAGAAAAAACACTCCGATTTTTAACAATTAATGGCGTTAACATCCCCCCCGGCTTGACAGGACGAAAGGCCTTCAAAGTTACAAGGCGCATGCAAATAAAGGTCACTTCAGCGCGCATAAACAACAATGCGCTAAGCAGAAGTACCAGTACAAATAGGTAATCTAATTAAGACAGCCTGATAAATATTTTAATTTATAATGTGTTACAATTTACAATTATAAATAAGTTAACATTAAATAAGTTATATGTATTCCTAAACAATATGATTATGCTAATTCTAATAGCTAAGTTAGAGTTGTGGACTGTATAATTTATTGGGTTGGTAATGGATAAACCTTTACCGCAGGACGGCGATAAACACCTGTCCTAGTACGAACATCTAAGACTCTTACAACCGAATCTTTGCCTTCAAACGTGCGCTCGACCACACCAATAGGCCAATCGAGGGGAGCGCTGTTTGCTGACTCAAGCAGCACGACAGTTCCCTTTTCTATGGAAGCAGTAGGCTTTGTCCATTTTTGTCTCATTTGAAGATATTCGATCTTCCATCTTTTCCAAAAAGACTGGACTAGGTGATCAACAACACGTTTTCTTTGCAAAAGATTGACGTTTTGGTCGGTTAAATCTTCCGCGGGCAACGACTTGAGCGGGGTCAAGACCAAGAAATGCGCGGGAGTCAGCGCTAAAGGCTCCGCAGGATCACTGCTCAATACTGACAGTGGGGCGTTAGTCAAACGACCACCAACGCGTAACACTCCATCTTCATCAACAAACGCATTGAGTTTGCGAAAAGCTGGCTGCAACAGTTTACCTGCCTTAAGTTTCGCAATCTCATCCGCAAAATACATGAACTGGAGATTTTTGATTATAGCAAGTTCTGCAATTTCCAAATGGGAAATTTCAAAGGTGTTCGGCAATTTTTTGGTAAACCGAAGGACGTAAATCACGATCCTTAGCAATTTATTCCATGTAGAAACTCGATTCGCGAGTTCGACCAATGGAGGTAGCGGTGGGGGGGACGAGTTCGTCGTCACCAGCACACTCACTTTTGCTTCAGGAATTTTTTCTTTCGAAATTGATTCTTTATTTACTGGCCATTCCGAGCGAGGCTGATAAGCAAACCTAGGCCCATTGAACCATAATGGATGTACAATCAACTGAGCGGGTGTTAATCCACGACTCAAACAATCGGGGTTATCTTTACCAGCGATGTGGTAAAAGTGACAGGGGTCAAGGTTCCCTTGAATCTGTGAGACTCTATTTGCAACAAATGTTTGCCAGCGACTGGGCTCAGAGTCGATCCATGCGAGCGCAACTTTACTATCGGTAAACGCGTATACCGAACACGAAGGTAATGCGTAGGTATCTATAACCACTCGCATGAGTTTGCTCAAAATAAGACTTGCACAAAGTTCCATCCTAGCGATTGTCACGACAGATTTTGATGGTGCAACCCTTGATTTGGCGCATATGAGGTTAACCACGGTATAGTCCATTTTCGGGAAATACACGTGCACATATAAAACGCCTCCCATCGCAAGCTCAGAGGCATCTGCAAACCCCAAGAGGGAAATGACACAATCATCGGTGACGCCTATGTGACGCGGCAATTTAATGTTTTGAAGCAACGGCAATTCAGATTCAAAATTCTGCCATAATTTGACTATGTGTGGGGGAGGGCTCTCGTCCCAATCTACGCCAACATCCCACAGCGACTTCACCACCAATTTCGCCATAAGAGTGACAGGAGCAATAAACCCCATCAAATCCCAAAGACGCGCGATTCGAGATAATATGTACCTCTTCGTACACGGGCGCGGCTCGAGGTTGACACTAAACGTAAATACGTCATCAGCCGGCAACCAATGCAATCCCAATATTTTTAATTGGTCATCAGGAGTAAACTCCACGGCTTCTAAAACACGGTGGTCGGCAGGAATTTTTGCCATTACCTCAGGAGAGTTACTCGAGAACTTGACCAGCTCAAATCCTCCAGCAGCGAACATTTTTATCAACTGATCGGAAAGATCGATACCGTCATCGATAGACAAGCAACTAGTAGCCAAATCGTCCATAAAAATCTCACGTTGAGCGACGCGACTGGGCTTCGGATAACGATTGGACTCGTCTTTCGCCAATTGACGAACCGATCGTACGGCTAAGAACGGACTGCAACATAAGCCGAATGGAACCCGCGTCATCTCAAAAACATGAATCGGTTCATTAGGATCGAATCGATATAACAATCGTTGAAAGCACCAGTCGTCTTCATTCATCAATATTCGCAAGTACATCTGACGTGTGTCTGCACTTATCGCGATAGGCAGTAATCGAAACCTCAATAATATTTGGAATAAATCATTTTGAAGATTAGGTCCAATATGTAAGATGTCATTTAAAGACATTCCGCTCGTCGTGCTACAACTGGCGTCTAATACCACTCGGAGACGGGAAGTACTTTTATCACTCCGCAATACAGCGTGGTGAGGAATTACGTAATGCGGCTTATTAAAGTCCGCGACGCTACTATCAATCGCTCGTAAATAGCCTTTGTCCAAATATTCCTTGAATACATTGTCGTATTCCATTTTAATTGAAGGATCCGCCAACAGTTTTCGCTCGAGTGACAAGAACCTACGAGTCGCGGCAGTCATCGAATCACCTAAACAAGTTTTATTATTTTCTTTAAACGGCAGTGAAACAACAAAACGGCCTGAGTCATCGCGTCGTGTCGTATTCAAATAAAACTCCTCACAGATCCGTTCAGCAGGTGACAACAAATTATCGGTGTTGCTAGGTACTTCTTCTAATTCAAAAAACCGACTTACGCTGTCATTGAGCGACTCGTTTATGGTGCAATACGAACGAACGATATTGCAAACGGGATTAGCAACCGGTGCTTGGCCTACGACAAGGTAACCTAATAAAGTTTCAATCGCGACAGGCTCACCGGGGTCCCGTGAGACGGTGCGCGGGCGCAAAATGCGCGCGAAAAGGTCCGAACCTAAAATGAGGTCAACACCTGACGGCGAGCTAAAGCGACAATCCGCCAACGGTAAATCATGCAAGTAATCCAGTTTAGCGGTATCAATAGTTGAAACCGGAAGTGCATCCGTAATCCTATTAACCACTAACGGTTGAATAGTAAATTTCACGTCATCGTTATGACGAGATCGAATTGTCAGGCAAGTAATACCTTCGATAGGGTTGGTGACGTCACCAACGCCTGAGACATATTTATTAGCGGTCGGGTAGACCGACAGGTTTAAACGGCGACAACACTCAGTAGTGATAAAATCGCGCTGCGACGCGCTATCAATGATGGAACGAACTATAAACACATTACCCATTTCGTCAACTACGTGACATTGCGCGGTGCCTAATAAGACAGAAGTCGCGGGTTTAATGTCAGTCGAACCGACAGCGGCGCATTTCACACCCACAGCACACAACGTAACAGGACGGTCGGCACTACATTGTCCGTTAAGACTATCCCCGTGTGAACTTTCAGAACGCGCGTTTTTTATACGCTCGTCTGCAGGCACTGTTTGTTTATCTGCGTTAGAGATAACAGCGGGACTCCGACTTACTGGGGAGGTACCCTTATTATTCGACGCGGTTGCATTCCTATAGGAGGTAGCATCTACGTTATCGAAATGGAGGAGATTGTGATGTCTGCGCGAACATTTAGAACATCGGGACGTATTTTTGCAATCAGGTAACGCGTGTTTATTAAAACAATTCACGCATAAATTGTTACGTTTGATTATCGCAAACCGACTATGAGAAGACGATGACAGGAATGCGGGGCAGTGAACCAACTTAGTGTGGTCCGACTGGCCACAGCAAACACAATTAGAGTGTTCCTGCACGTTTACAAATGTCTTAACGTTACTAGATCTTAACCCGGAAGATTTATTCGACGATTGAGTTGTATTTGAGGCGACGTTTTTGCGAGGTTGAATTGATTTTACGTTTGTAGTTGTTGCATTATGTGCCCGTTGTAATAAATGGGCTTGTTTACGTACAAATTCGACAAACTCGGAACAAGTAGGCATTTTGTTAGACACGTCATTAGTAAGCGACATTTCAAAGGCCTTTACTGTTTCGAGGTTAATCTTTTTGTAACCGATGTGAATAAATAATAGATCTTCCAAGCTTGTTATTTTTAATTGATGCAGAGCAGAAATTATCGAGGAGAAATTATCGATAAAATCTCCTAAACCAGTAGGCGTGTTATCAGCATCTGGAAGATTCATTAATTTATCCAAGTAAGTCGCAGCTAACAAACGTTTATCATTGTACCTATTTAGTAAGGTATTCCAAATGACCTTGTAATTTTCAGCTGATGGCAAAATTCCCTGACAGACTATTTGTGCCTTCCCTGTCAGTTTACCAATTAGGTATTGTACCTTTTCGCCGTCAGATAACTCAGGATTCTCATGAATAGCAGTACGAAAAGTTTCATAGAAAATGGGCCAGCTTTCTGGTTCCCCCGAAAAAGAACACAACTCTAACTTAGGTAGTCGAATGTTCATTAATTTATTCTGTCTCTTTCCTACCGAATTTTCTGAGCTTTCCTTATTCGTTGTTAATTGTTTAATTTTAAATTTAATCTGCGAGTAAATTTGCTCAAACGCCATCAACGTCTGATATGA
The DNA here is from genome assembly GCA_954871355.1 of Cabera pusaria. Classification (NCBI taxonomy): domain Eukaryota; kingdom Metazoa; phylum Arthropoda; class Insecta; order Lepidoptera; family Geometridae; genus Cabera; species Cabera pusaria. The sequence continues at coordinate 5,865,658 of OX940887.1, forward strand.
GTTCGTAGGTTTTTTAGAAGAATCGTCTAATGAAACTTCATAATTGCATTTAAGATCGAGCGTTTCTACGTATTTATCGCGAATACTGTCAATAGTAAAGCTAGATGCGAGAAATGACTCAATCTCTGCAGCAGACTTTGTGCAATCTAACGATAACATAGAATCGTATATAGATTGAATGTGCTCGAAATAAGCTGATAGTTTATTCTGAAGCCTATCAATTTCTTTGTCTATTTTAGGACCCATATTGAACAAGATAATTAATTACAAACTGCAATACTAACTTATTCAAAGCTATATGTACTGACAGTAAATTAAATTACCTATTTGTACAAAATGGCGCACACTGCTTGCGACTAACCGATACAAATATTACAATATAACTGGGTTGTTAATCCAGGCCGAAGTGACCAAAATATATGTATGCGCTGGTAGTTAGTTCCAGTTAATATTTTTTGATTTGTAAGATGATTATTGGCATCAACAGAATAGAGGTAAGGATAGATAGATAGGTGAACTTACACGTGTACAGCTTCCGTCGAACGTAATGGATCACACCATTGTTCACAAAGTCCATGCAGTGGTTTATTTGAAATGTTTCGATTATGCACTTCACTGGCACTGAAGTCTACAGGTAAGGGACGTACGTACGAGAAATTAAGATTACGAGTAAGTGATTTTATTAATTGTTTTTAGGTATTTGCGCGTGCGACCTTCCGGGTTCGCATTTGACATCACACTCAATATGTCTTCCTTCCCAATTCACTTCAGGGCTTTTCGAGCCGCCGGACGTGCGAAAGGGATGCGGAGAGGTGACAAGTGGGGAGGAGAAAGGGATGGGAATATGTTGCGACGCCAATTACATAATATATGCGAATAGAAAAAACACTCCGATTTTTAACAATTAATGGCGTTAACACAAGTAGTGTACAAATTTGCAATGTAGAGTATTTTTGTCGTTTAATCTGTAATCCTTCACAGCTCGCTGACATAACAGAGATGTGTTTAATGTGATGTATTAATACCCATTCTGAGGAAGAATAATCTCGGCGTAGAAACGAGAAATCGTGTAAAATATGGGCTTATACTTATACTAGACTCGGTCGCAAGCGAAACGCTGCAGCGGAAATATAGCTTCCAAAGTATTTCTTATTTTCTCTTCTTGACGTCTTTCCACTCACGTATAAAAGTTTAAAAATACAATGTGACCGAGTAAATGTTTTTTTTTTATTTGCAGGACCAGATACTTTAACAATATTTTACCAGAAATCAAGACCAAACAACAACGATATTTAGGCAATTTCAAATCACAAATGAAGTATTTTAATGCGACCAAGAGTGGGTAACTTCATCACAGACCTCTAAAATCTTCGCAATTATTTCACGTGTTTTTATAAATTATTTTTGTTAATAAAAAAAAATATCAAGAACTTGTTGGTTGAAAACATATCAAATATTTTTTGAATGTTTGTCATTGGTGTGGATTTCGCTAAATAATGAATAATAAAGAACATTATTGACATTGTGACTGTACGCTTAGTACGAGTTTTTATCGTAAACGCTTTTGACAGATCTCACATAGTTTTCGACTTATTCTGGCTCCCTTATTGGTCTAAATTTAGTGAAGTGTAGTAACCACTAGAGGCGCTGTACTGTTTTTCATACAAAATTTGTTCGAAATACGATATCGAGTTTGGTATGAAAACTCGTACTAAGGGTACTGGTAACGGTGACAACACAAACAAAGTTACGGAGCTCTACAATATACCTAATTATTAAAAAGCTATTATTATCTCTTGACATGCGACACCTACGCAAGATGTTTTACGCAGTAATCCAGTCGAGCATTCCAGCAGAAATTATAACCATTTTAAATTCCCGTCGCTGGAACGTTTTGAATGCTCTGAAATTATCACGATTGTTGCTAAATTTAAATATGCGACAAACAACGAAATGGTGGTAAAACATGTGCAGTAGGTACTTAAAATAATTAAGTGATGTTTTTAATATGCGTGTACAAGATTTTTTGAAGTGTGCTTATGCTAAAAATAGTCGGAGCACAGCAGATACCTGTAGAGTAAGTTAAATAATTATAACAATATTTTGCACCTACATAAGTTTAGGCCTGCAGCTTATTATGCGTAAAAAAGTATCCAATATCCTATTTTACTATAGTAGCTATTTAAAACTATCACTTATATTATATTTACTACCAGTGCACCCAGCACCAGCACCCAGTCACCCTTTTAGAATAACTCAGGGACCACGTGTCGGATTAAGGCTAAGTTTAAGGTAGTAAAGTGAAAGTGTAAAAGTTTATTAATAACACCTTATTATAAAATGATACAAAATAATAGTAGAAAACAAACTTATAATTTATGTACATAAATCTTTCGACAAAGGTGTCACTAATCTGCCCTACCACAGCATAACTGTCAGTCTAATGACCAACGCTGGTCTTCCGGTGATGCCGTTCGGCGACGTCACGTTACAGGCACACGTAAGTGAGAATAATAATAAGAATAATAATAATAAGTGAGTGGCGACACCGCGTACCCCTATCCCGTGAGGGATAAATGAGACCCTCTGACCCCCTTGCCTTGACCGGCCGGCCGGTGGTGGAAATCGCAAGAGCTAAGACCTAAGCTCCAGGGTGGAAGTGTTAAAGGCATAAAGCCGCTAGTAGCGTTTAGTGAAAGTGCAGCACACCTCTCAATACCCTTAGCTATCCACGCCAATGTTGCCCCTCGGCGCCAATATAACGGTCCGCCTTTATGGGGGTCCATTCAGTGGGTGGCAAGTCACCGACCGACTAAATATTTTGTTATGAGGCATAATTGGCGGGTGCCGTACCTCATCCCATAGACCAGCAATCCGATATTAATCAGCTCACCCAATAGTCTCATTAAATAATGTACCATCTTTTTAGGGTTCCGTAGTCCTGACAAGGAACCCTTATAGTTTCGTCATGTCCGTCTGTCTGTCTGTCCGAGGTTTTGCTAAAAGTCCGTTAATACTAGAAAGCTGTATTTTTGTGGGGTATAATATTTTATTTTATTTTTATTTGGGGGGTAATATATATTACGCCGACAAAGTGCTGAAATAAAATTTAGAAAAATATTTTTTTTTAGGGTAGCTCCCTTATATGAGAAGTGGGGATGATTTTTTTTCATCGTCTACCCCATCGTGTGGGGTATCGTTGAATAGGTCTTTTAAAATTATTTAAAGGTTGCTAATACCATTTTTCGATAAAATGCTCCATTTACGAAATATTAAACTTTAAAGTGCAAATTTTTGTTCCAGTAGGGCGTCCCCCTCCCCTCTAAAAGCTAAACTGCTGGCTTGAAAAATCTGGAAAAATTCGTGATAATAGCGCATTTCATGAACTTTACAGGAAAATTATAGCGGTTGAGATAACTTTATTAGTTTAGCAGTAATAGTCGTTGAACTTGGGTGTTGGATAATTTTGTACCAAATACAAAATCCTCAGAATAAATCCTTTAAAGTGACAAAGACGGAGTACCTAGATGCTTGTTTATAACGGGTAAAGACTTGCATTGAATAACAGGCTACTACGGAACCCTACACTGCGCTAGGCCCGACACGCACTTGGCCGGTTATTATAATATAGTCCTATATATTATAATATAGTATATAATATATAATATAGTACTATAGTCCTAATATATCCCATATCTATTCCTCATCATTAATAATACCTAAGTAAAAATTGTAAAGGCAAGTCAAAAGTACCTATAACCGGCGAGCATGTTTGAAGGCGCTCATGAAAGTGGAAGAAGCGAAGGAGGTATGTCAGGATCGTAGCATGTGGAAAGAAGTAGTCTCTGCCTACCCAAGGAGAAAAAGGCGTGATTGTATGTATGTATGTAAGTGAGAATAACAATTATACGCCCTTGGGTAACCATGGGCCCCAAAGCGCTTTATTGCATTCTAATGTTAGTGTAGACGATGTAGATCTATTACTGACGTATGACCGCTCTTCAATCCGATTGCTCAGCCGCAAGGATTAGTATGAGAACGCGCACGATGCTAATCCTGGGAGCACTCTCGTATCCTACAGTATACACAGTATACATACTGTTATTCAGTACTTTAGATTGTGTGCCAGGACTATTCTTATAAACGCATTTTCAACAGAAAGTGTACCATACATATTTTATTAACATACATGGTAAATATTCCTTCATTTCTTTTTTGTGGCATAAGCATAGGTACTCTCATTTCAATCTGATATATTCGAATTTGAAAGCGTCATGCGGGAAGATTGGCACGATTTGTCATTAATTACAAATCGTGCCAACCTTCCCGAAAAATAAAGGAAAGGAACCCTTATAAAATCACTTTCTAGTCCGTCTGTATGTCTGTCTGTCCGTGTGTCACCACCGATTTTCTCAGAAACGGGTGGGCCTAGCAAGTTGATATTTATACTGATGATACTGAGGTTTATAGTCCCTATTAGGTGTATAAAAATCAAGGTCCTGAGTCAACACGATAAAAAGATATGGGCAAATTTAGATTTTTGCGAAAACTTGTAAGTACCATAATTTTGCTTAGTTTTCAAGTTTTATTATTTTGTGGATTTTTTTCTTGCTAGTGCTGTAAAAACTTGTTTTTAACCAAAATTGACAATTCTAGGTCAACCGGAAGTACCCTATAGGTTTTGGGTCGAAAACCTATAGAGTACTTCCCGTTGACCTAGAATCATGAAATTTGGTAAGAAGCAAGATCATACAACACAAATAAAGGAAACATTCCAAAAAGTAAAAAAGTTGAAAATTAAAGGGTGTCCCCATACAAAACAATACAATACAAAATTCTTTATTGTACACCAATTAAAACTAACTTAAGAAACAGTAAACACTTAAAACTACAGTACAATGGGCGGACTTATCGCTAAAAGCGATTTCTTCCAGTCAACCTTTGGATGGAGAAAGGGAGATGCGTGCTGAGCAAGGTCGGTGGTGTGATTATAAGTGAGACAAAAACAATTATTATTATTAATCAAAATAAGAACCATAACATAAACTACAAACTTTACTAATAAAACAATAATACATGAAAATATACATACACCTAATAATAAGGCTTACATATCTACACATGTTTACACACATAAATACATCTATATACATACATATATGTATTATATATAAATAAATACATGTAAATACCTACATATATAGATAAATACAATATATAACCAATGAATATGATATTAGACTTACATTCAGCAGTTGGCAGAGTCAGTCAGATAAAAGTTTTTGACCATTGTCTTGAATGAAGTGATAGACTGTGCCTGCCTAATATTAGCTGGGAGACTATTCCACAGACGCACAGCTTCTACGGATAATGACTTATCATAAAAGCTGGGTTTGTGCTGAGGAAAACTTAATAGTAGGTTTTCAGAAGATCTTAAATAGTGATTATCAGAGCAATATAGAGGGAGAAAACGTTCCTTCAAGTAAACAGGAGTAGAAGGTTTGAAAAGAACATTGTACAGAAAAGTAAGAATGTGAGTGTTCCGACGAAGGCGAATTGGCAACCACTTGAGCTGTTTACGAAAATGGGAGACATGGTCGTATTTTCGAAGACCGAAAATGAACCTTATACAGTAATTTTGAAGACGCTCAAGTTTACTCAACTGGTCTTCTGTGAGGTCAAGATAGCAGACATCGGCATAGTCCAGGATTGGGAGAAGAAGGGATTGTGCAAGCGTAACTTTAGTAGCAGTAGGAATAAAATTGCGTAACCTTCTTAGTGAGGCACCCGAAGCGAAAATCCTTCTACTTACAGACGCCATCTGGGGGCCCCATGAGAGAGTACTATCGAGTATAAGACCTAGATTTTTTACTTCGTTGCTAAATGGTATAATGGAACCGCAGAATACTATATCCGGAAGCGTGGTAAAGTCAAGCTTAGCAACCATTCTCGAGCTACCTACAATTATGACTTGCGTCTTACAGGGGTTGACCCTCAACCCGAAGCGCTTACTCCAATCACTATACGACACAAGTCACAATTAGTTTTACCAATAGCTTCTGCCAAGTTCTCGATGGGAGCCTGAGTGTAGATTTGGAGATCGTCTGCGTAAAGGTGGTAGAAAGAAGAAAGAGAATGAGAAATTGAATTAATAAATATGGAAAAGAGAAGTGGAGATAGCACACCGCCTTGAGGAACGCCAGCACTTAAGTTGCACCAGGCAGAGAACGTATCATCTACCCGAACTCGTTGCCGACGCCCATGCAAATAGCTGCGAAACCAATCAACCACCGAAGGAGATATGTTAATAGAGCTGAGCGTCCCTAAAAGGATATCAAAATCTACCGTGTTGAATGCATTGCTAAAATCCAGTAGCGTTAGAATAGTAAGCTGCCCGGTTTCCATGCCTAGTCTAATGTCATCAGTAATCTTGACAAGAGTAGTGACAGTGCTGTGACCAGGACGAAAACCGGATTGCATAGGATTCAACAGATTATAGCGGGTAAGGAATGAATTTAGTTGATCATGGACTAGACGCTCAAGGACTTTGGATAGGAAAGGTAAGATAGAGATTGGGCGGTACTCGGAGAAGGACGTAGGATTGGATTTCTTAGGCAAAGGGATGATCTGAGCTTCTTTCCATGACGCAGTTTCCAAATCCTAATTTGTTTCCAGATGATTGTAAATAGCCCTGAAGGACAAGCACGATACTCACATGATTGTAGGTAATTAAGCGATATCCGCCTGTAACAAAAATATGATCTAACACTAGCCTGTGTTCTAAACTAATAATTTAAGATCGTTTAAAAACTAAAAGAACCGACTTCAAACGTCGCGCTAGTCAAAGCAGCAGCCAGTAGACGCAGTACGCATTACATAATCTGTGCCAGTAGTTAGTAGTAAGTCGTCGAGATAAGTGAATGGGTCGTAATACTAATGTTGATATAATAACAATTAAGATTATAATTTAAAAACGAAAACAACCGAATTCCATGCCCCTCGAGTCAGTTTCAGTAGCAAGTTTGAGACGTTTATTGTCTCTGGAGATACTTATCAGATCTCGATGAAATTACAATCAATTCGGTTCACAATTGACGGAGTAATCGCGTAACATACACAAAAAAAACAAATAGGCGAATTGGGAACCTCCTTCTTTTTGGAAGTCGGTTGAAGTGTTGAAATTAGCTTGTGCGTTGTTATTATCACTATGAGTAATGATGATATGAGCTACTGTGTAGTTCATATACTGCGTTCTAACACAATTTTAATTGAATAAATTCCGGCAGACTGAGTGAAACGAAACAATTCGTTCAACAGATGATGGATAACTGAATTTTAATGTTCGTTGTGTTATTAAATTTTGCGAACAATCGTATTTGGGGAAGCAAAGGGCAATGTTTTTCGCACCAACATTAAACGTATATATTGAAATATGTCTAGATAAGTACATATTTAGAAATAAAATTTGTCCGTAGCGTGTATAAATAAATGTATACACACGCTGTATGTATATGTATGGTAAACTATACAATCGATCTCAGGTCAAATTCGGAAGGTCAGTACAGGTCAATTTCGAAGCGTGGTTTTGTACATTGTTACACACGTAGTGTTTTATCCATTTAGCACCACCCAAGTACTTTACCTATAGGATAAAAGTATGTGGTTACGAACACTGAAAACAATGGAATCTTGTGAATATAATAAGAATATGAACTTCCAACTAATATTATATATGCGAAATTTATGTAAAGAGTTCAAGATTTTAAATGTTTAATGACGAAGCAACTCCATCGATATTTTCCGCAATGTAAGAAACATTGCTGAAAATATCAATTGCGCGATGCAGGGTCACATAGATTAAGGCAATATTTACAAAGAGAACTGTGCAAACTACTCCAGCGCCATCTAGATGCTTTTATATTAAGTTAAGTTGGTAAGTTGAAATGGATGAACGTTTGTTACTCTTTCACGTCAAAAGGCTGAACGGATTTGGATGAAGACATACAGATACTTTAAAACCTGGATTAACACATGGGATAATTTTAAAAGCGGGCGAAACAGCTAGGTATGACAAGCGTGCATGCATGGAATGTCATATCTAGCTACCAATTATTCTATACATATATCTATTTATTGGACTTATTAACTTAACAGAGCTAAGTCGTTTCAACCGACTTTCAAAAAAAGGAGATTCTCAATTCGTCTGTATGTTTGTTTTTTAGGGTTCCGTACCCGCCGGTCAAACGGGACCCTATTACTAAGACTCCGCTGTCCATCTGTCTGTCTGTATGTCTGTATGTCTGTCTGTCTGTCTGTATGTTTGTCTGTCTGTCTGTCTGTCTGTCTGTCTGTCCGTCTGTCACCAGGCTATAGCTGATAGTAGTAACCGTGATAGTTAGACAGTTGAAATGTTCACAGATGGTGTATTTCTGTTGCCGCTATAACAACAAATACTAAAAACAAAATAAAGTTAAAAATTAAAGGGGGTCCCCATACAAAAAACGTGTTTTTAAACGCCATCTATCTAATTAGTTTAATTAAATATATGAGTAATTAATCAAATATATGAGGTTGTATTGTACGGGACCCTCCCTAAGTGTGCTATAAGAGACGAGATGCTCACTCGCACTTGGCCAGTTTTATTTTTTCTTTTTTTTGTGTGTATTTTACGGGATTACTCCGTCAATTGTGAACCGATTTGAACGATTTTTTTTTTCAATCGGTAGGGCACGTTTCTTAAGTTGGTCCCATTGTAATTTCATCAACATCTGCTAAGTTTATCCAGAGATATGACGATAAACGTCTCAAACTTGCCACTGAAATTGACTCGCGGGGCATGGAAGTCGGTTGTTTTAGTTTTTAAGCTATCATAACTATTTAAGTACATGGTTTCATCATCGTTAAGATTGAATTAAATGGCCTGCAAGCCTCGAAGAACTTAAAAAGAATGAAGACCCCATAATTTCACGAGTAAAGCCTCAAGACACAAAATGTGTTTAAGATTCGAGTCGCCACCCTTTAATGGCATAACACGCAAAGCCAATCTTGTCAGACGGTTGGGTGCCTTGCTACATGTACCGTGTCTAAACCTGACGGGCAACGACCTGTAGGATAGTGAAGTTTCATATCTAAACTCAAAAATAATGTACCTTCAAAGTTCTAAAGATCACAACAAATATCAAAGGGTCTACTTACATTCTGAAATGGAACATAAGGGTAGAATTTTAGTAACGCAGCAAATCGTGAGTGAACAGGTATCTTGTAGGCAAGCGTGCTTCATCGTCGATCACATCTTCACTTAACATCAGGTGAGTAGTGGTCAAACGCTAGCTTATCTAATACTATAAAAATCTTTGTCCTGACATACTGACTGACTGTACTGATAGACAACTGGTCGTAGAGACTGAAATATGAAGGGTTATATTTATCTTAGTCCGTAAAGGTGAACTAAGAAAGGATTTTACAAGATTCACCCCTTTTGGGGATGAAATAGGGGTTAAAAGTTTGTATGGAGAAACAAGATAATATAGTCTTTTCTTCATGAAACTTCACACAAGTACTTAAGTAAATAAATAAGTGAATTCCTGTTTCAGGCTTTTTCGAAATTCCACCCCTAAAAGGGTAAAGTGGGGTAACAAAGTCTGAAATCTATATTGTTTCGGATTAAAATTTATCATGCAGATAGTTATTTTGACGTAAGTATCCGCTAAGAAAGGATTATTCGAAATTTACTCTTAAGGGGATGAAGCAGGGGTTCAAAGTTTGGATAGTCATTTTATTCGAAATATCACACAAGTACTTCTGTAAATAAATAAGTAGATACGAGTTTCAGGCTTTTTCAAAATGCCACTCCTAAGAGGGTGAAGTGGGGTAACAAAGTCTGAAAATCAATATTATTTCGTATTGCGCTGAAATTTAGAATGCAGATAGTTATTGTGACGTAGGTATCCACTAAAATAGGATTTTCTAAAAATTCCCCCCGGATACGGAACGGAAATTCAAAGTTTGTATGGCAGTGGGCTGGTCATATCTGCCGCAGGACTGATAACCGTTGGAGCAGACTTGTCCTAGAGTGGAGACCGCGAATCGGCAAACGTAGCGTAGGACGTCCTGTGACCAGGTGGAGCGACGACATACGCAAAGCGGTGGGCAGTGACTGGAAGAGAAGAGCCGAAGATCGGGCTCAGTGGCGCATCTTGGGAGAGGCCTATGTCCAGCAGTGGACTGATACAGGCTGATGATGATGATGGCGAAACAAGATGGGATAGTCTGTTTTATTCGAATTTTTATATAAGTACTTCTGTAAATAAATAAGTAAGTATGTGTTGCAGGATTTTCGAAATGGGGTAGGTAACAAAGTCTGAAAGTTTGGATTTTTCGGAATTTAAAATCTGAATACCGATTTGCCTTATTCACGCGATAACATTGCAACGGGTGAATCGATTTGGCTAATTCTTATTAGATGTGTCTTTTGTGATAGAAAGGTTTTTACAAAGGAAACGTTTTAAGTAAATACAAGGAGTTTTTAACGCGGGCGAAGCCGCGGGGCACTTCTAGTCTACCATAAAATAAAAGCTTAGCTTTGGTGGAGTCCGGCCTTAACTCTTCTTACAGAGCTTGTCGAGTTAACGTCTCCTGAGTATGCTTCGTGCAGAGGCAAAACACGTGTCGAAACCTTATTGAATTTCCTATTTTTCCAGCAAAGCTACTACGCTTTATCGTTGCAGTTTTAACCTTATTTACAAAAACGTACTGGGAATACAGATAGTACTCATAAATTACAAAATACTTTTACTTGATGTATTGTGCTCTACGCCTTCGAAATTTCGGAGTCACTTTGCCTTTAGAACTAAAATGTAAATCTTCAAGCGGAATATCACTTACCAACAGGTGACATAGTGGTCAAACGCTAGCCTATAAAGTATATAAAAAACAAACAAAGTTAACTAACCATTCTCAGAATCACTTTATCCAAATTCACGACCAGATCGTTCTACCCTCAAAAGTCACTGACACGTGGGCTCTACCCTTAATTTCATTTTCAAAAGCCGGATGTCGAGACGCAGCCATATGCAGCCGCGCTAAGGATGCATTCGCTTAATTAAGACAGATGTACGTACAAACGGATTGCTTTACAAACGTAGATATACATACGTTTGCATGGGGGCGTAGGGTAATTGCATTTGCAGTCGAGAGCATATGAGCATTATGAGATTGTTTCCAGCCTTTTATTGGGTTTAAGGATTCCAAGTTTTATTTTCAGTTTGTAACGGACTTTGCAATTGTTAGCGGAAATAAGATTAGCTTATGGCTTCTGGTAAACAGACGTTACTCGTTTCTGTGCTCGTTTCAGCACATTTTAACCCCTAACGCAAAAAGAAGGGTAGTTATAAGATTGACGTGTGTATCTCTATGTATGTGTGTGTCTGTCTGTGGCATTGTAGCGCCCAAACGGATGAACCGATTGTGATTTCGTTTTTTTGTTTGATAGGTGTCTTAACCAAGAGTGTTCTCCGTTCAGCGGTTTTAAAACTATGAGATTTTTTTTTGTTAATGTCGCTATTCGTTTCTAAATTCAGTATCATCTTATTCAGGAATATTGTAAGAAGTAGCATTGACCTGATGCTGGGACATCTCCTGGAATCTGCAGAATACTGAACTCCTCACCAACTTACAGCAGAGATGTCGAATTCGGGCTCATTGGAATGGTCTCAATTATAAATTATACATCTTTCTTTCAGGGTATAAAACAAAGTCGCTCGCGTTGTATGTACGCTTCGATTTTATCTCACCTGTTGGTAAGTGATGATACGGTCGAGGATGGTAGCACGCTAGGCCTAGAATGGGTACTGGCTCTCAAGGATAGCTGCCGGAACACATTAGATGTTTGGCGACAGATTTTCTAACTTGATGTATTGGTTACCACCACAGACCTAGAATTCACTACGTTACAAATTAGTAAACGTAGTGAAATCTTGGTCTGTGGTTACCACACTCATATACTATACAAAAAGCACTATACATTTTATACAGGTAAAAAGATTTCCTGGAATCCACAGTGCTAATGGATGAACCAGGATTAATCCGGTATTACAAACACCTTTTGACGCAATATTTACATGTGGAATTCCCCGTATTCAAATCCGATACCCACAAAAAGTTGCACGAACGCATGGTTTTATTTACAGATATACAACACTCGTATTTACAAGCGAACAAAATAGCTTCCGTACCATTTTAATTCCGAGTAATTGGTGACATGTTGTATTAAAATATTGCCTACAACTTTAACCTTTATAAAAAATATTTTTGCAAGATGCCGTGTTGTTGCTTTTGATGTTTGTTAAGTTATAACATCATCAATGATCAAAGACTAGCTATATAGTTGAACATTTCATTTTTAACTGACTTCAGAAAGGAGGAGGTTCTCAATTCAACTGTCTTTTAAATCAAACAGACAAACAGAGAAACAGAAGGAAGACAGCCATTCGGCTGCTTTAAAAAAAATTGTTTATTAGTTCAGAACTCCGTCGTTTAATAAGCAATTTGTTTTTATGTTTTGTTTGAGACTGTATACTGGTCCCATTGAAAAATACTCGTACATCGATATCTGATGAGTATCTCTAGAGATATGGAGATTAACTAGCTACTAAAAATAACTAGCGTAGCATTTGAAGTCAGTTATGCTAGTATTTTGTTTTCAGACCAAATAAGACGAAGAAATAAGAGAGGTAAATTGTTAAACACCATCCAAAATGTCATATTCCCGTCGGTACGATGAAAAATATTGCATTGTGTTTAACACTTTACAAAAATTTAAAGTGTGTAACACTTCTAAGAAACATAATAAGAGAGGTTTAATAAGAGAGGTATTTTTTATACAATCTTAATTATTTTTGCCAAAGTGGTGGATATAGTCGAAAAGAAGCGACATATCTTGGCCTATAGATATCAAGCAGTAGACTGATAATGGCATTGATTAGGATAATTTTAGTTTTAGCGACACAGCTACATTAGCTGTATTTAATTGACAGCTACTATTTACCAGTAATGTAAACAAAAATTGGAATTCAGAGAACATCTACCAACTCCATTGACAATTCCAACACAAATGCAAACGGGAGAATTTTAAAAGAGCTGCGGAAAAACTAGTTTCCAACTTTACCAGGCTCGAAAATGTTGATAAAAGCCGTCGAAAATGTGTGATTGTTCCTTACAGAGCTGAATTTCAGCAAAACACATTTATAAATTGCTTTTATCGACTCTTGATACTTGTGAGAGTAAATAAAATTAGTATACCTATTTTAAAAAGAACTTGGGTATTTTGGTTAAATCAAGTTCTAAACATCTCACAGTTATATATCTCAGTAAGTACTTACAGTGAGTGACTAACTAGAATTAATTCAGATAGTTTAAAAACTAAAACAACCGACTTCAATGCCCCGCGAGTCAATTTCAGTAGCAAGTTTGAGACGTTTATCGTCATATCTCTGAAGATACTTATCAGATCTAAATGAAAATAAAATGGGACCACTTCGGAAACGTACTCTACCGATTACAAAAATAATCATTCGAATCGGTTCAAAATTGACGGAGTAAACGAGTAACATACACACAAAAAAAAAGGAAAAAAAAACATACAGACGAATTGAGAACCTCCTTCTTTTTGGAAGTCGGTTGAAAAAGATTTATGGTTTAACCTTAACCGTTGTCTATTCAAAGATATGTGTTGTATGCACGCTGTATTGTTGTATCTATAGTTCATAAAGTCCCTAACTTCGTAGAAAAATAACGTTTTTTTTAATATCTTATAGGCTAGCGTTTGACCACTATCTCACCTGCTGGTAAGTGATGATGCGTTCGAAGATGGTAAGCATGCTAGGCTTAGAATGGGTCACTTAACCCAAAAATCTCCACTTTTACTACCGATTGCGCAATACATGCCGAATACTACATTCAAATAGTACGAAGACAACGCGCAATGTTCACTGGCATACCACAACCGTCGCCGGTTGGCTGAGCATTAATTAATCAAACATGGCAGTCAAATTGCAGCTTTGATGCGCATCTGTGGCACAGTCACAGCGCAGTAGAGACATTGTGAACCACGATTCTGTAAAACTTTACTTTTTAAGATAGAACTTGATTCTTTTACCGGGATAAAGGTTGTTTTAGTTGTATGGTATATACTCGTATAATTCCATCGGCCAAATAATATAGGTACTACAAACATTTCACTCTTGCATTTGCATCTCATAAAAGGCACCTGAATAATATGACCACTTATCTTTCTAATGATCGTCATTAAAGTTGCGGAATTTACTAATTTTAATTTTCGTAGCGCTACGCCAAGTGTCTAAGTAGATATCAATAAGCCTACGAGTAATAGAATCTACAATCCTATGATGATGATGATGAAGTTAAGGACTTTACATAAAGAAAATAAACGTTTATAGTGCTACGCCAGATATCTGCGTAGACACTTTATTCTGTGAAGCTACGCGACAAATCAATTCTTCGATTGAAGCTTCAATATGATTTATTAACGGATTGGTTAAATGTAGTATCTAAGTTACGTAGTTTACCTTCTGAATGGTATTTTCAAAGTGCTGCGCCAGGTGTCTGCGTAGACACCTAATCTGTAAAGCTACGTAACAATCTGTGATAGAAACCGAAGCTACGATTCTGATTGATTAATTTAATTGTTTTTGAGCAATTTTGTTCGATTATTGGTTTTCGTAGATCTGGTTTGCATGCTAGTTTGATGGAGTTTACGGCAAACGCTGCTTTTGCTAAAGCTTTAACTTTGGCTTTGTTTGGGTTGATGACGTTATTAATTGGTTGTTAACATATTCGAAATTAACAATAATTTTAGAAGGTAAAAACCAATGCAGCATCAGGTATTACTTGAACTTGACTTATGCGATGTCGATAAAGCGACCGACTATTGTTTTGGCTTCATTCGGAGGCCTTCTTCAAGATCTCAAGTGTGGGGGCTCGCCAACGCACCCAGCCAGCACTTCTTCTAATAAAGTTAATAAATCGCATATTTGGCGTAAAATTCTTATCATTGCTCGAAGTCCATAAGTCACTGTACCACAACTTAATAACGTATACTTTATTACTTACAGTGACTTAGATTTCCCAGCATTGTGGATACACTTTGTAGTAGTTAGTATTCATTGGTCCACATTGCAGTCATGTTCTTCTTCAAGTTCTAAATAACTTTTTTTTAAATTTTGCCCCTTGAAATAGTATCTGACCTCTTTTACAGATAACTTTTCTTTTAGATCTTATAGAGACGAATTGAGAATCTCCTTCTTTTTTGTGAAGTCGGTTAAAAGTAGCTTACCACAATCAAGGAGAAAATCTGCCGCCATATACGTACTGTGCTTCCGGCAGCACACAAAGCTTTTGAGAGTTAGACCATTTTAGGCCTAGCGCATTCCCTATCTTCGACCGCATCATCGCTTACTACGAGTACCAGGTGAAATAGTGGTCAAACACTAGCCTATCTGATATTAAATAAACCTTATCCACAAAGCACTATCCCAACCAATTTTCCGCAATCTGAGGGCCCAGTTGTGTAGTAGGGGTATGGTCAGCTTTGACGCCAGACGTAGCGACGATTCCATCCACGCCGTGCACCATCGGATTAAAAAAAAATCATATAAACTGAACAACTGTATGATGTTTCCAGTGGAAGCATTGCCTCCTTTGTCAGTATTGCAGACATAAATCTTGCTTACCTCGTCCTGGACGTCACAGGATGTAAATATACTGCCGACTGCTTCTTAGTACAAACTTTAGGCAGTTTTGTGTAGTATACTCCCTTGAAACTTGTGTGTGTATATATAGCTATTGTCTCTTACAATAGCTTACTTTGTAGGTGATATCTTCAAGCAGCAGTTTTAACCTAGTTCATAAAAAACTGGCCAAGTGCAAGTCGGACTCGCACTCGTAGGGTTCCGTAACACAGTAGAGTATTCTATAACTTCGATTTTTCGCAACTACAAAATTAACTTTGTTTTTCATAGTGTTTGTATGAAAAACAAAGTTATCTTTGCGGTCGCCATATCTCAAAAACTGCTGACTGTATCTCGTTCAAACCAATTTTCGTTGATAGTTTTTATTGAGATCTACAGCATATATTTTTTTTAGATTTTCCACTCCCATACTTTAAAAGTTAGAGGGGGGGGGGGGACACACATTTTACCACTTTAGGCGCGCATCTTTCAAAAGATTGACTTTAAGAAAAAATGATTTTAGGAACCTCAACATCATTTTTAAAGACCTATCCATAGACAACCCACACGTATAGGTTTGAAGAAAATTTTTTTTTTTTGTTTCAGTTCTATGTATGGGATGCCCCCCCTTAAACTTTTATATTTTTTATTTTTGTATAAAAATCGGAAAGCGGTTCACAGAATACATCTACCTACCAAGTTTCAATTCTGTAGTCCTAACAGTTTCGGAATAAAATGGCTGTGACATACGGACGGACAGACAGACAGACAGACAGACAGACAGACAGACAGACAGACATGACGAATCTATAAGGGTTCCGTTTTTTGCCATTCGGCTACGGAACCCTAAAAAAGGAGTTACTTAATCCATGTGAATGTTTCTTAATTATTAATGTTATAAACCGGCTGTAATTCACGTACCTTTAGTTCAATTTTCTCGACGTAGTTTTCCCGTTGGCACCCTTTTGAGTACGGAACACTAATAGGGTCAAATGTAACCTGGTAAAGTAGTCAACAACGTAGACTATTTTAACACAAATTCTTTATTTCCTTATTCATAAGTTGAGAGACAATCTTGTCCACACTGATTCCGTCGTGACTACACTTGAGTGAATCGAGGTTGAACGTGATTGACGCCCACTTGATCGATGTTGGGAATCAATCATTTTGTACTGGTTAGCGGTCACATTAGTAACATGACCGTTGGTTAAATTTTAGAGATTTGTTTTATATAATAGTGGGCAAACTAGCAGACGTCTCGCCTAATGGTAAGCGGTAACTGTGGTCTATGACCATCTGCAACGCCATGAGTTCTGATGACGCATTGAAGGCAGCTGATAATTTTTTGGATATCCATTTGTATTAATAAAGTGAATTTTGGGTGCTGCCAAGGTGTACGAGTCGAGAAAGCCTTTTGAAGGCCCGCTGGCGTAATCGAGAGAACGGTCGGCTTTGATGCAAGAGGTACCGATTTCAAAACCCCGCCGTTCACCAATGGATTTTTCTATCGAAAAATTTATGTGCGCTTTTCACAGTGGCCCTGAAGGTAAAACATCGTTAAGAAACTAACAACCCCCGCATGGTGGTAGGACACTATCTAGTGTCCGCCTGGCCAGTTACCACCCTCAAGTTAGAAAATCTGTCGCCAAAACATCTAATGTGTTTCGGCAGCTATCCTTTAGAGCCAGTTCCCATTCAAGGCCCATTCTCGGTTGTCTGGAAGAAATCGCTTTAAGCGATAAGACCGCCCTTTGCATTACTTAGAATAAGTATTTTCCTCTGGTATTTTTCTGTAATTATTGGTGTGCAAATAAAGTGTTTATCTATCTATCTATCTAAGGCCTAGCATGCTTACCACCTTCGACCGCATCATCACTTACCAACAGGTGAGATAGTGGTCAAACGCTAGCCTATAAGATATAAAAAAATAAAAAATCCTTTGAGCTCTTCGCCTATGCTATGCGTAAACAGGACTACAAAGAATATGTTGTCCTCAGAACCACCACGAAAATCTGCAACAATTTATACACATTTTTGTAAACACCGCAATGACCTTGACCTCCCGTGTTGGATTAACGCCTGCCACTCCGAAACGATTTTGTAATTTGCTGGAATGGGTAGGTAGATTCCTTTAGCGGCAGTTAGTTTAAACGGCTGCCGGTTTACTGTAATGACGTCAAAGCAATCAGAGATGGCTTGCCTGTTTAAAAGGATTTCTTCGCGATATTTTCATTTAGAGCTTATTGTTCATCTGCCGCAGATATGACATTGACTGCCTTGGCGTAACTCATCTGCAATCGACGGCTACAACTCGATATTCTATGCAATTGTTCTACTTTTTACAAAGCTGATGTGTCGGCGTTCAAGAAACAAGATCCTGTGGTTTAAATACTTTAAAACTTCAAACTTTCGACTTGTTTACGCCACGTGTTTAATTTCTGCGTGTTTGAGTCACAGCCAAATCTTTACCGCGAGTTGTCACCAATATAGCACCACTCAGAATGGTAGTAGTAGGTATTAGCGCACTACTACCAATAGCTTAGCTACTACCATCAAGAAAATCTTGTTGAGGGCCCGGTGGCGTAATCGGGAGAACGTTCGGCTTTGATGCCGTGGTACCGAGTTCAAACCGCCGTGCACCAATGGATTTTTCTATCGAAAAATTTATGTGCGCTTATCACAGTGGCCCTCCGGTGAAGGAAAAACATAGTTAAGAAACCAACAAAACCCCCGCATGGTGGTAGGACACTATCTAGTGTCCGCCTGGCCAGCTACCACCCTCAAGTTAGAAAATCTGTCACCAAACATCTAATGTGTTCCGGCAGCTATCCTTGAGAGCCAGTTCCCATTCTAGGCCTAGCGTGCTTACCATCTTCGACCGCATCATCACTTACCAACAGGTGAGATAGTGGTCAAACGCTAGCCTATAACGTATAAAAAAAAAAAATCTACCTATCGCAAACATATCCATAGATCGCTTCTTATCCAGCTCGAAGGACCAAAATGTAAGAACCCTAGGCTGATTTTAGGGACGTTATTTGAAGATAGTTTAAACGCTTAGAATTTAATGCAAAAAAATGAAATACATGTTATTAGGAAATAAGTGGTTTTAAGTAAAGTGCTATGAGAATGCGATATGGCAGGGTTTAGCTTTAGTGTGAACTAAAGAAAATATATAAAATATTGTACAAGTGCAGTTTGACGACTAATGCCCGTTTGCACTAAACTTAAGAATCGCCTTAGCTCGTCAAAATATCATTATAATATATATTAAACAAATCCGGCTATCAAAATCTCAAAATATAAATAAATATTGGATCATTAGCCTATCTTCAAGATATATTTTGAGATTCTGATTCCCAATGTTGCTTTAATTGAGATATTTTGAAATCATAGGCGATTATTTAGTTTAGTGCAAACGGCCAACCTCACCTGCCCGTGGTGCATCCTGCTGACCAACAGACGGGGCTCCGGCGACCGACAAATGGCGGTATAACCATTTCATATCTATGGCGTAGCCAAATTCTACAGGCCGGTGACGGGCAGCAGCGTCACCGGTGCGAGAAGCTACGTCCTGCGATCGCCAACACGCCTGCCCAGCATGGCGATTAGGGCATATCCCTCCCAAGGGATGCATGCATGAAATGGAAAGTCATAATAAACCGCGGCCCCCAGTTCCCGGCCGCCCTGCTATTCCTGACCACGGCGGCGGTCACGGTAACGGCAGGGCAGGGGGTGCTAAGAATCCCCGGGTTACGGTAGGCCGCCAGAACAAACTGACCCTCGCAACGTACAATGGACGCACGATTCGGCTGGACGATCATCTGGCGCAGCTAGAGGAGGAGCTGAAACACATAAGATGGCACATTCTGGGGTTATGTGAAGTCCGAAGACAGGGAGAGGACACCATAACCTTAGAATCGGGCCATCGTATGTACTACAGAGAAGGAGATCAGCCATCCCAAGGCGGCGTCGGGTTTCTGGTCAACAAGGTTCTCAGTGACAACGTTGTAGAAATCTCCAGTGTGTCGACCAGGGTAGCGTACCTCATAATTAAGTTAACCAAGAGGTACAGCCTCAAGGTTATCCAGGTCTACGCACCGACCTCGACACACTTGGATGACGAGGTGGAGAGCATGTATGAAGATATCTCCAGAGCTTTACACACCACCTCCAAGGCTCACTACAACGTTGTCATGGGAGACTTTAACGCCAAAGTAGGAGTACAAACTTGCGGCGAATCGTCTATAGGACCCCACGGGTTTGGGAGTAGGAATCACAGGGGACAAATGCTCGTCAATTTCCTCGAGAGAGAGGGGCTTTTCTTGATGAACTCGTTCTTCAAGAAACAGCCCCAAAGGAAATGGACGTGGCAAAGCCCCGACTTTGTGACTAAAAACGAGATTGACTTCATCATTACGGACAAACGGCGCATATTCAGAGACGTCTCAGTGATCACTAGGTTTAATACTGGAAGTGATCACCGACTGGTACGAGGCACTCTGGATATCGACTTTAAAGCCGAGAGATTCCGATTGATGAAGTCTACGCTCCGTCCGAACCTACTCCAAACCGTTGTTGGGTCCGAAACATTCCAATTAAAATTGGAAAATCGATTCGCTACCTTGGAAACCACAGATGACGTAGACCAGAAACTCGAAGAAGTGGTGGAAATCCTCAGGGATGAAGGGACGAAGTTTTGCGAGAGCAAGCGTACGGGCAAAAAGTCCAAACTCTCGGCAGAAACACTTCGGCTAATGGAAGAGAGACGAACAGACCCTTTGTCAGCTTTGTCAACTAACCTGGCGCGCAACAAATCCATAAAGAAGCTGGTACGACGCGACCTCCGATCCTCTAACACGCTCTTGATTAAAGAATCAATTGAGCAAAATCGGGGGTCGAAAGTGTTCGTCCAGCCTCTGGGTAGAAGCCACCTCACAAAGCTGACAACGTCAATCGGGAACGTCGTCGCATCCAAGCCGGAGATTCTGTCGGAAGTTGAAGACTTCTACGGCAAGCTCTACGCATCGCATGCTTCAAGGCCCGAACCCGATACTGAGGATTCTAGAGCCACCTTAACCCGCCACTTCACAGAAGATCTGCCCGAAATTAGCCGAGACGAAATCGTGATGGCCCTTAAACAACTCAAAAATGGAAAAGCCCCAGGAGAAGACGGAATCACAACGGAGCTTTTAAAAGCCGGAGGAGCTCCAGCAGTTCAACAGCTTCAGCAGCTATTTAATTCCGTTCTTTTTACTGGGAGAACTCCACAGGCATGGAAAAGAAGCATGGTGGTTTTGTTTTTCAAAAAAGGAGACAAAACCCTATTGAAAAACTATCGCCCGATTTCGCTTCTGAGCCATGTCTACAAGCTGTTTTCAAGGGTCATCACGAACCGTCTTGCGCGAAGACTCGACGAATTTCAACCTCCGGAACAGGCCGGGTTTCGAAGCGGTTACGGCACCATAGACCACATCCACACGGTGCGGCAGATTGTACAGAAGACCGAAGAGTATAATCGGCCCCTGTGCTTAGCATTTGTGAACTATGAGAAGGCCTTTGACTCAATCGAAACCTGGTCTGTTCTCGAGTCCTTGCAGCGTTGCCAAGTCGACTGGCGATATATCGAAGTGATGAGATGTCTATATAATGCCGCAACGATGACTGTACAAGTACAGAACCAGCGAACTAAACATGTCCACCTGCGTCGAGGAGTGAGACAGGGGGACGTCATATCCCCGAAACTGTTCACTAACGCCTTGGAGGATATGTTTAAGACGCTGGACTGGAAAGATCGTGGCATTAACATCAACGGCAGGTACATCTCTCACTTACGATTCGCAGATGACATCGTCATTATGGCAGAGACGCTGCAGGACCTACAAAGGATGTTGAATGGCCTAGCTGATTCTTCTCGTAGCATCGGTCTCCGGATGAATTTGGACAAAACCAAAGTCATGTACAACGAGCACGCTGTTCCGGAACCGATTGCCGTAGATGGAATCCCACTCGAAGTTGTCACTAAGTATGTTTACCTAGGGCAAACGCTCCAACTAGGCAAACATAACTTCGAGAAGGAAATCCAGAGAAGAATTCAGCTGGGCTGGGCAGCATTCGGAAAACTCCGTCGAGTCTTCTCGTCGCCTATACCACAGTGTCTAAAGACAAAAGTCTTTGACCAGTGCGTCCTACCTGTGATGACATACGGAGCCGAGACGTGGACACTCACAGTCCGACTGGTCCACCAGTTTAAAGTCGCTCAGCGAGCTATGGAGAGAGCTATGCTCGGTATTTCTCTGCGGGATCGAATCCGGAACAAAGTAATTCGCCAGAGAACTAAAGTTATCGACATAGCTCAACGGATTAGCAAGCTGAAGTGGCAGTGGGCTGGTCATATCTGCCGCAGGACTGATAACCGTTGGGGCAGACTTGTCCTAGAGTGGAGACCGCGAATCGGCAAACGTAGCGTAGGACGTCCTGTGACCAGGTGGAGCGACGACATACGCAAAGCGGTGGGCCGTGACTGGAAGAGAAGAGCCGAAGATCGGGCTCAGTGGCGCATCTTGGGAGAGGCCTATGTCCAGCAGTGGACTGATACAGGCTGATGATGATGATGAAACGGGCAATAGTCTTGATTTACATTAATACAAAGCAAAGGTGAATGTGCGATGGGTAGCTCGTACAGCGAGTTCTGACAGCTGTACTTGAGAGCCAGTTCCACCCAGTTCTTAATATACCTAGACCTAGCGAGCGACCTCAAACACTGTGATATAGTGGTTAAATCACAGATATATAAACTCTTGCCAATAAAATACAAAATTAAGATTAAATACTAAAACAACCGACTTCAATGCCCGCGAGTCAGCAGCAAGTTTGAGACGTTTATCGTCATATCTCTGGAGATACTTATAAAATCTCTACTTATAAAAATTACAATGGGACCACTTCGGAAACGTACCCTACCGATTACAAAAATAATAATTATTCTTTTTGTAACCGATTCTAATAAGAATCGGTTTACGATTGACGGATTAATCGCGTAACATACACACAAAAAAACATACAGAAGAATTGAGAACCTCGTTCTTTTTAGAAGTCGGTTGGAAATACAAAAATATGTCTTGCCTGCCACAATATTGACATTCCTCCTTTATTGTAAAAGGATAATATGCCAATAATTTAGGTAACATTGGTAAGGTTTCAATCCCTTTGCGGTTTCAGATATTTCAAAAAGGTCAGAGTTTGAATCTTCAGTATTATTTACAAAATTTTACTAGAAGTTTATTTTTTTACTTGGAATGAAATTTTATAAGGGTATTGTGTAAAGGAAGCTTTCGTTTATTTCACCATGAATAATAACAATATAAGTATTGTTTAATTGCTATTGCACAAGCAACTGGCAGTGGACGGAAATTGACTGATAATGATGATGATGATGATGAACTGGCTACAAGAGGGAGAGAGACAGATAAAGTTTCGGTTTTGTTTCACTATAGGCCTTAATGTTGGTAAGCTATTATTTGGTAGCAAGTCAGGCGGAACATCGATAAATTATGCTCTTACCACCTGTGATATATAGATATATATTATATAGATAGATAGATATTTTAGTGCTCAAACATTTAACTAAGCACACAAAAATTATCATTTTCCAATAGGTTACATCATAGTGCTTATTAGAAACAAAATAATAATAAAAAGTCCAATCAAGAGAAAGAGTGCAACGGTAAACCGAAATACACATTACATTAAATGGTCAATACATAACTGCTCTCAATAACTGTGGCTAATGAAAGCCCTTAGAGGCCCTTACGAAAACATACTGTAAAGCTTTAATGACGTCACAGATTGGTGAAGAAGGAAAATCTATTATAATTAGTGATAGTGTAGCTTTTAGGATGATTTACGTTTAAGAAATTTGGTAGATGACAATATTTTTATTAAATAAAGTCAGTGAATTGTTGTATGTAGTTGTTTTCATATTTGCGTGAATTAATGTATTTTTCTCTTTTTAACCGTGTACTGCACAATGATATGTATCTTATCAGATCGAGATGTGCGAGAATGAACTATTAAGATTTAAAAACTAAAAAAATCAACTTCTATGTCACGGAAGTCAGTATCGTTAGCATGTTTGAGACGTTTATTATATCTTTCGAGATACTAATCACATTAATAAAATTTAAATGGTACTATCTTGAAGATGAACCCAACGTATGAAAAAAAAATTCAAATCAGTTAAGAATTGGCAGTGTAATCGGAGACAAACATTTAAAAAATATATAGACAAATTGACAACCTCCTCCTTTTTGAAAGTCGGTTGAAAATACCGAAAAGTGAATATAGTTGCACAGTAACAAAACAGAATATACGTTTATGCGATAATGACGGTCAGGAGTTTGTTGTATTTTCACACCAATCTGTCATCTCCGTGGAGGGAATATTAAATGGAGAAGAATTTGGCGTATACGATGAAATAGCTATAGAGATATAACCCGTCTAAAATGATGAACACGTATGCCAGCTATGAGATATAATTAACAACGTAATTTGGTCGGGTTATATATGACACCGGGTGAAAGCCAATAGGCGCCGCTAGAGCTGGGGGCAAACAATAAAATCGCATATGCGAGAAGGATAAAAAGAAATGTTGTCCGTCTCGCACACTCATACTAGTGATTGTATAGTTTTATCCTTCTCATATTATTATTATTATTTTAATGTCAGATCTTTTGAATTATCCATCTACGGTCATCTCTTAACATACTTACAGCAAAAAACGTCATTACGACAAAGCACACATTCATATTCTTGATTCAATACAAAAGGAACCGTTTCATTTCCCGAGCAAACGTAGGCTTGAAAATCGTGTTAAATTCCCCCCTAATTTACTTTTATTATTAGGCGTATTTTGTACATAAGCTGTTGAAATATGGCGCGTAATTCGTTCCGGCCCATTATTGTGTTTCTGAACGAATAAAAAGTTATGTTTGTGAACGAAGAATTGGGGCGAACTGAAAGGGTAGGCTACCTGCCAAATTATATTACGCACTAACATCTTATGCTTTACTTTAGAGGATAGGTTTCAGCTGTCTTAAGTTTTTCAAAAGATGACTTAGGCAAGTTGTGCTTTCTGGTCTAACATTAGACAGTCAATCGTCAAAAACAAAGACAAAAGTCAAAGCATTTATTATTTACACCGGCATTATAAATTAACACTTAAATTCAAAATTTAAAACTACCCCCGACTGATCTATATATAATCTGTTCATTGAGACCATTAAATCGAGCCCAAACTCGACATCTCGGCAGGTGTAAGTCGGAAAGGAATATTCTGTTTCCAATTCAGATCCAGATTGGATCAGATCCAATGCAGATTCCAAGAGATGTCCCAGCATCAGGTTAATGCTACCACGATCGATCTTACAATATCGTTGAAGTAAGAGGATACCGAATTTCGTATTGACCTATGACAGTTGATATCATCGCGTCATCAAATCTGTCTGGCAAGAATATTGTGCTCAGTGGCGTGCAGCTGGACTAGGTTAAGCAGATGATGATTGAAGTCTCTAATAATTAGGTTCTCGATAAAATTCTCTATGCTAAATATGCAGAGAAAGAATTTGTGACCAATTTATGTGCTAATTGAAAATCATAACGTAATAAACTGGCCGAGTGCAAGTCGGACTTGCACTCGTAGGGTTCCGATTCCGTAACACACTACAATATTTTATAAAATAGAGCAAAAAATGCTGAAAGCAATAACGTAATAAATTGATAAATCGATCTAGCTTGGTTTTCATTTTCAGGAAATGTTGTTTTATCCCTGTTTTCAGGTAATTAAAAACTCTAACAATATAATTAGAACATGAAGGTAAATTTCGCCATAGTTACATTGTTATGATAGCTCAGTGGAAGGTCGAACGGATGGTGATCAGAAGGATCCGGATCGAGTCCAGACGAGATGATTAATTTTTCCAAGTTTGTTCTTTTGTGAGATAATTATTGGGCGCCAAAACTTTACATAAAACACGATTTACCAAAAAAAAAAAATTGCGAGCAAAGCTCGGTCATCCAGATATTATTATATTATATTTAATTATATTAACGTGTCAATTCCAAACATTTATTAAAACAGGAGCCGCGTGATTATTTAGAACCATCCCACCACGCCATCTTACGAACATCTAACGCCAACTAAGTGAAAGTTAACACACAGGTAATTAATATAAGTAATACAGTCAAACTTTTATATAATTAATACAGTCAAACGTTCATAGATGGCGTTATAGTAAAGACCCGAAAAAAAACGTTTCTTGTATGGGGACCCCCTTTAATTTTTAACTTTATTCTGTTTTTATTATTTGTTGTTATAGCGGCAACAGAAACACATCATCAGTGAAAATTTCAACTCTCTAACTATCACGGTTGAGATACAGCCTGGTGACAGACGGACAGACAGACAGACAGACAGACAGACAGACAGACAGACAGACAGACAGACAGACAGACAGACAGACAGACAGACAGACGGACAGCGGAGTCTCAGTAATAGGGTTCCGTTGGTACCCTTTGGGTTCGGAACCCTAAAAATAAGCTAATATTTTCACAAGTAATAAGTAAATGTAAGTTTAGTTGTAATCGCCTCCTGTAAAAGCATGTCGTAATTCTTCGAAATTGCTCATTGCAATCACATACAGAGTAAATTGAAAGAAATTCCAGCAAGACTGTAAAGCAAATTAAATAATTACACCCTTTGGTTGTGAAACTTACGCATTCGCAGTACCGAGGCGGAATATTAAAGAGCTATTTTTATAATGGAGCTGAAGTAAGAGGATTTTGTTGGAGGATTCGTTTGAAACAAAGTTGTATTGGCACTACATATAGGAAAAGTTGATACGTAAAAGAAAATACTTAGATTAGCTTTCAACAACGAGTAGGTAAGTTTTTTCCATAATGCACCCAGCATTTCACCCACGGGAGGGTCATTATCATCGTAGGCCTAGATTTCAATCTTACACGAGATCCTTGGCTCGAACTTCGCACCGAAATGAAATTGTACACATAAAAATAGGTTTGAAAACTAAAACCCGACTACTGAAAATCACGCTCTAAAAAGTATGAAACCAGAATATATTCTCATCTGAAATTGTTATGTAGAAACTATTTGATATATTGTCATCATAATCGGCCAATTTCTGTCCACAGCTGGACATAGGCCTCTCCTATGTCACGCCACTGAGCTTGATCTTCAGCAATTTGTTGCGATATATTACATCGCGTATTACATGAAGAACTTACATGTAATAAATATTTTATTATATTTCATACATATTTATAGTGGTGTTCATCGTGGTATGAAGACATTTGAAATAACAGACTGACTATATCACTTACGAAATGAAATATGTATATATTTAAAGAAGATTACGAAATAATTCTTTATCAATAACCAACATTCCAGTCACGGAACGAATAAAACTTGTAAGTGTTATTTTATCTCCAATCTACATCACAATAACTTCACAATCAGCCTTACCCTACACAAATAAACCCCCACGTCACTTACACATTTTTACGGACAAATAATTCGTTACAACCTTTTTATTAGTGGGCCTGCCTTGATAAAATCACCATTTTGTTTAGTTACGACATTTTTCATGTCGATTTTATAACACCGTAAAGCTCGGCGATATTAATTTGGACCGAATTAAATGTTACTGTTATTCATAATTACGATTACAGTTGTGCGAGAAATGGGTATTAATTATCGTTACGGAATATTTTTGGGTAATATTTCAGTTTTGTGATGAGAGTTGTGTGGCGTACTTGGGAAATGAAAACAAGCAACTTAGGTACTTAGATTACATTTTTACAAACGTAATTTTGCAAAATTTATTGACTAATAAAGACACGTTTAAGAGTAGATTTTAGTTGCTTACTGCTGTTTTACAAAATCATGATTTTTGTATCGAGTTATTTAAACGTATCGTTTTGTTTTGCATATTGGCATGCATTTTGATAACTATATCACCGAATGGAAAGTGACGATGTGATCGAGGGTGTAGCATGCTTGCCTAAAAGATACCTGTTCACTCTCGACTTGAAGATAGCTAAGGGTCGGCTCACACCGCGACGCGACGCGACGCAGCGCGCACTTATTAAGGGAGTATTACAAAAATGAACTTTATTTACTATACAAAAAGAAACAAATTTCATTGAGTTAGTTCGGCAGCTTCAGGCTGCGCCGCGCGGCTTCTGGCTGCGCCGCGCGACGTCTTGCTGCACGGTGCGGCGCAGCGGGAAGAAACAATTGAACCGCGTGATAAACAATTGAACTTTATTAACTACACAATAAGATACAAATTGCATTGAGATAATTTGATGGCGTCGCTCGTTTTGCTGCGCCGCGCGGCGTCGGGCTGTGCGGAGCGACTTCTGGCTGCGCTGCGCTGCGCCGCGCGACTCCAAATGCATCATCGCGTCGCGGTGTGAACTGACCCTAAGGGTCAACTAAGACCGCGACGCGATGCGACGCGACGCGGCGCGCACTTATTAAGAGTGATAAACAATTGAACTTTATTAACTACACAATAAGATACACATTGCATTAAGATAATTTGGTGGTATCACGCGTTTTGCTGCGCCGCGCGGCGTCGGGCTGCGTAGCGCTGCGCCGCGAGAAACCAAAAGTATCGTTACGTCGCGTCGCGTCGCGTTGCGTTGTTAATGGACCGTAAGTTATAGCTACTCAGATATACATAAATCAGCCGGCAATGTGTCATATTCTTTTAAGTTTCGGGCTATGAAACTTAAATTAAAACGTTTAGTGCAGAGCGCTGAAATATCCACCATGTATGGATGCCGTTTGTCAGGTGCCTTGTTGCCATGTAAAGGGAGAACAAGGAATAAAGTAATTTTTTAAATCTTGGTCGTTTCTCTCTTCTTTTTTACTGTGGAAAGAAAGTGGTTAAACTCTTGTAACCGGTTTGACACCTAATGATAATGCGGTCCAAAATGGAATGCCACGCACTATTCCATAAGTTTAGTCTGAAGGTCAAAAACGGTCGTGAGACGAGGCGCAGAGCTTTTTTAACCCATCTTCCAAAATGGTACTTTATATTTAAGATTGAGAAGAGAAACTAAAACAACCGACTTCCATGTCGCGCGAGTTAGTTTCAGTAGCAAGTTAGAGACGTTTGTCGTCATATCTCTGGAGATATTTACAGATATCGATGAAATTACTATAGGAACACATCGGATGTACGAGTACCTTAGCGATTAAAAAAATAATCATTCGAATCGGTTCACAATTGACGGTGTATTCGCGTAACATAGGGTAAAAGCCGGATAGTTGTTTCGGACGGATACATGCCTCAGTTTCAAATGCTCTATGTTAGACGTATTGACACTGTTTCTTTTTGATCATAATTAAAAGCGTCCCCCACGCAGGCCTCAGTGCCGCATAAGCCGTTGAAGTAGGCGCACGTGTTTTGTCCGTGTGAGAAAACATCTTCCACGGCGATACTTTGACGAGCGCCAGAATTATATTGATAAGTAATCTTTGTTTCAAGTCAAAAATATATTTCTTTGAGTGCATTAGAGTTTAAATTGCACTGTTTATTAGGTTTTATTGTTAAATATGTTTTATTTATTTCGTAAATAAAAAGGGCAAGTATCCGTATCAAATTGGATAGTTGTCCTACCTTTTGCGGATAGTTGCCGTAGGGTGTTGCCCTGCGGCAACTATCCGTAACTATACATTTTTAACAAGCAAAGACAGATTTTTTGTCTTAGTTATTTTTAGGGTTCCGTACCCAAAGGGTAAAACGGGACCCTATTACTAAGACTCCGCTGTCCGTCTGTCTGGCTGTCTGTCTGTCTGTCTGTCTGTCTGTCACCAGGCTGTAACTCATGAACCGTGATAGTTAGACAGTTGAAATGTTCACAGATGATGTATTTCTGTTGCCGCTATAACAACAAATACTAAAAACAGAATAAAGTTAAAAATAATAGAGGGTCCCCATACAAGAAACGTGTAACAGGCAAGTATCCCCCCAACCATTTTTTTACGTTAAGGCACGTTAGGCTAGTATCCGCTATAGTTGGCAACTATCCTCTTTTTTAGAGGTCATATTAAACTGGATTTACTTAAAATTTATAATATTTTTAATTTTTTTTATAGATAGGGTATGTTAGAAGACTAATGAACTATGTTTGAGAATACACTTTGAATAAAAAATGTATTAATACATTTTCGGTTGAAAATAGCTGTCAAAGACAAGACAAGACTCTTATTGAAAATGTCATTCACCATGAATCTTCTTTCAAAAACCGCAACAAAATGTAAACAGCCTTATCTAAAGCTACGGCAGATAGGCATCGAATTCGACCTGCGCGACCCGCCGCACTATTTGGTTATTTTATCGACGTTGGGGACATTAAGGTCGGCGCCATGGAGTTAACATTTAATGGATATGACTTTAATGCAATTTTATCGAATTGGCGATTTTTATTGAAGTGCTTTTTTGACATAGTGTATAATAATAGCGATTAACAACTGTGTCACTGGTATGTAGGTAGGTGACAATGTGGTAGAGGTTAATCGCACGCTGGGCCTAGAATGAACACTGGCTCTAAAGGACAGCTGCCGGAACACAGACTGTTCGGTGATAGATTTTCCAACTTAAGGGTGGTAGCTGGCCAGGCAGACACTAGAAACTGCCCTGCCTACAACAATGCTATAGATAAATGGAATACTAGCAACGTCCCGTGGTGTTACCCGCTGTGTTTTGGGACAAATTTTCTTTGTTTGCAATTCCGAATGGAAATAGCTTCCATTCGGAATTGCAAACAAAATCTGTCGCAACGTTTCAGTGTTTCACAAACATAGTAACTTGCAACACTTACAAACTCTCGGTTACACAAAAATGTTCCTAAAAACTTTGTTTTGAAAAAGTTTTGAAACTGGGAATTCAACGTGACTATCGACGCTATGTCGATAAAGTGATGAACAATTGTTTCAGTTTCGTCCAGAAGATATCTTCAGGATCTTGGGTGCGGAGTGTGTGATACATTTGAAGACTTAACCATTAAAACTTTAAGGTAAGCTCATTCCATCTGATCTCAGAACGTCAGTTTATATCGTATGAAATGTACCCAAGAATACCTTGTATCTTGTACCCAAGAGTTTCACAATAACAGGAATCTCAG
The DNA here is from genome assembly GCA_954871355.1 of Cabera pusaria. Lineage (NCBI taxonomy): Eukaryota > Metazoa > Arthropoda > Insecta > Lepidoptera > Geometridae > Cabera > Cabera pusaria. The sequence goes on from OX940887.1 coordinate 5,896,617, forward strand.
CGACCCTCGTTCAGCTGTTGCCAGCCACCTTACGAAGATCAAAGTTATTACTATATTAAACAGAACGAGATGGTGCTTGCAGTGCTTACAGTCGTGTTGCAACACCTTGCTCACTTTTACGTTTTACGACTGAAATAAGAATATTTCAAGCTTGCAGCAAGGACCCAGATATGCTAATGCGTCTTATTACTGTACCTAAGACAGTTTCATGATGTTGCCTTCTCCAAACATAAAAGCTAGCACTCTCGGTTCTCTTCCAGGGATAAAACCTCATTGGTCGATGCAGTCGACACATAGGCGGTTTTACACCAGTTTTACTGCTAACCGAAACGGCGTTGAAGCTTACTACTAGACGTGTAATCGAATTGTAGAGTATTTGGTGAGGGAATTCTAAATTATGTTGTGGTTTCTTGAGTCTAGTTGCATTTTGTTCTTTACATTTTGCAGTTGTGGTAACAGAGAAGCTTAGATGTTACGCTTTTGATGATAAATAAGATGTCTTGAGTTTATAAATATCGCATAAGATTTTAGAAAAATCAACAAACTTATTTGACTAGTCTTGTGTAAAAGAAAATTGCAAATGCAACCACGCACGGTCTGTATCATGTTTAAATAAAAGGGCATATTGTGAATATTTTTAATGATTTTTTTTATGTTGTAAGTTAACAGGACAAGCATGACGCTCGCCTGATGGTAAACGATAACGTCTACCTCTTACAGATACAGCGGCATGCAACATTTTGGACTGAATTTTGCATGTCACTGCACTGCGCCTGTTACCTTGCGACACAAAGATGTTGAGTCCAATGCCCTGTAATTTCACTGGACACCTTGCAATTTCAACCGAAAAACATTCCTGTTTCACGGCTGAAAATTAATTGGCATAGTGGTGGTACCGCCCCAGGCGGACTAGCAGAAGTCCTACCACTACAGCAGAAGTCCTACCACTACAGCAGAAGTCCTACCACTACAGCAGCAGTCCTACCACTACAGCTATCAATCTAGATCTTTCGGTTTCTTTACGCCTGATCACGATCTTGGGCTTCTCATATTATACTTTCACTAGTCACCTTCAAGATTATCGCTTAACCCAGTGTGAGGGCGTGCTGTGTTACACGTGTATATATTTTCAATTATTTCAGTGGAAAACACGTATCTCAGTATTTATTGGTCCATCGGCTAATATGGCATACTAACATTTTTTTTTGTTTGCTAATCTTGTGATATTTTCCTTAATTTTTAACCAGTAGGTTTCCTATAGCACATATACATGCTAAGAAGAAAGGGTGAATGGGAAAAGAAGAAAAAAAGTTTATAGAGATAATTACGCGGCTGAAATAGCGGCGTGCAACTAGAAATCTCATAAAGTTTATTATTTCAACGCTAAGAGATGAAAGCAGTCCATAAGCATGTACAGTAAACACAAAATATTCTAGACAGTGCAAGGTAAAGTTTAAAATATTATTCATACCGACGCCAAGGCAGATGCCGGCTTCAACTTGCAAGAACTTATCTCTTGGAGAAATTTCCCCAGTTTTCAGTCAACTTGGGTTCTATTTCTTGGCTAATTTAATGCTCGCGCTTCGACTGATATGAATTATCGAACGATGAACTTCACAATTCGAAGTTAGTTCAGTTTCACTTTAGAGACCTTATGCTCTTTGAAATGGGTAAAAGTTTATTTGTCACAGTCGAAGAAAACGTATCGATGTTTATATTGAAATTTAAGTATTTTATAATAGGTGCCGGTGGAATAAGCAAGATATGATGATAAATACTGACTATTTGCACATGCAAATAGCTAATATTTAGGTCATCATATCTTCATAGTTAAGTAATGGTTATGCATATTTTCATAATTAAAAAAATTTATGCCATTGACTATACAGCCTGTTCGTAAAGTGTAGTGCGTTTTTCTGGTTGTTACATTGTGAAAATGTATTATTGTATTGTATATATTTTGTATTAGATATGACAAATAAGACTCTCACCTGATAGTAAGCGCAAATTGTGTCTACCTATTAAATATAAATACTCTATGGAGCGCTCAACTTTGTTCAATTGTCAAAATGCCAAGTAAATATAAATCCCGTGGTATACGAAGCTAACTCTACTAAAGTTAAAGACTTTTTAACTTTAGTAGAGTTAGCGTTACAGTTATGTTAGTTATGTTAAGTTAGCTGATTTGTTTGTTTTGATACTAGTTATATCACGAAAAGCAAAACATATTTCTAGAAAAAGCAAATCTCTAAACTTGACATACGTCAACAAAGTGAGTAGATATGAATGAACGAGAGCGACGAAATCGGGCGTGTGTCTGTGGATCATCTTTGAAATCCGAACCGAAAGTATTAGAGATTCCGCGCACGGAGCGGCTAGCCATGTTGTGGTGGGGTCATAGACCTTGTATAGGGCTGCAGTTTTCTGTCTAGATTGCGTTGTGAATACTTGAAACTGCACTAATTTCCACATCCTCAATTTTCAATCGGATGTCAATACTTGAGCCACAACTGCAAGTGGAAATTCCATCAAGCCGCACAAAGCGAGTTGCTTCTACCCTTGGCTGTTCCTATTCAGAACTTCAGCCTAATCAGTCAAACCATTTGACCGTGAAGCGATCACAACTTTTGCATTTATAAGAATGAGTATGTGCTTTAGGAAATATATCATCCATAAATCGTAATCTTTACATCTAAATGATGCCTATTTAAGGCATCATTTCAGCGACTTGATAACCCACGGTGACGGGGTGAAGATGGGGTATAAAGTTGCTGATCATTTAGAACGCTACATAGTAGACGCCATCGTAACTTAACGACAGATAGTAAACATTTGGCGCGATAGATTTGGCTGCACGATAGATTTTACACATGAGTATAGTAGAACGGTAGTAGAAAGGTTCATAAAGACATAGAATATTATATAAATAGTCATATATTTTACCATCGTATCACTCATCATAGACAACACGCTCATCCACATAACATCGAGACTTGTACTTCGAACACATCTCGATTCAAGCGGAATTTCACCTACACCTGTGAAATGTGGTGATATCGAATTTCAAATGTATCAGACCTATGAAAGTTCTCATAGCGTCATCATCTAGAAAAAGCTCCTTGAAACGGCTGAACGGATTTTCATAAATTAAAGCTAAGTACACTCTCGATTAAGACACTTTCACAAAAAACTAAATTACAATCCCCTTTTTTGCGTCGGGGGTAAAAAAAGACATGAAAGAAACCTCAATTATTTTTTATCATTTAAAAGCGGTAACCCTGCACAACTGACCACAAAGCGCGGGGTAGGTTACATGCTCTCAGAAGTTACTGTGCCTAATGAATAAAATAAGAAAACTTCCAGCTTGTGCTCCGAACATTTCAGGGGCCTGCCTTGGCCTGAATCGTTGTCTGAATGAAGTTTACAGGCATGTTTACAGTGCAGGCGAAATTGTGTAAGACGTTCGAAAACATGTTTGTTTGTGCAGAAATGTTTCAGACGATGTTATTGTTAGTTAATTAATATTTTGCTATATTATGGTGATAGTAGTTTACCCACCGCTTTAATTACCTTATTAGGGGCCAGTTTCACAGGTTCATGATAAAGTGACAGATAGTTATCTGACAGATGACTTCATACAAAAGCTGTCTAAAATGTGTCAGATTAAATGTTCCTGATAACCTGTGAAACTGACCCTAAGAATATCATAATCAATGTGTGACTATGTTAGTGAAAGTAAGTATAATGCTAGAAAACGTTACCACTTCGTCACGTCACTAACTTATTATAAACGGCCAAGCAAAGTCATAATATATATAAATACTTCAAGCACTCAAATTCAAATTTTAAAACCACCCGACTGATTTAAGCATAATCTGTTCATTGAGACCATTCCAGTTACTTCAAACACAGCATTTTTGCTGGAAGTTGGTAAGGAGTAGAGTATTCTGCAAATTCCAGGAGATGCCTCAGCATCAGGTCAATGCCATGTTGTTACAATTACTTCATTGAATTAAGAGGTTAACGAATTTTGAATTGATTAGACCTATGAAAGTTGATCTCATAGCGTCATGAACAGTGTAGTATAGAATAAGCGCGTTCCTACTAAATAATTCTTATAGGCATAAGCCAGTGCGTAAGCTGACACAGCAAAAAACAAGGCTATCAATTTAAAAATGTTGTGTAAATTTCACATGCAACTTCAATTAAAAACAATAGTAAATATAGTGCCCAAACCAGCTGACACTAAAACATTGCCTGACAAAGGACTTTTACTCTAACCAGACGATCCAAGTCCATAAACGTTTATCAATTGCTTGTCCAATTTGTCACCCATCAGAAAATGTGTTTTTCGTTTTGAGTGTTATTGCCATTTAGTTTTAGTGGTTCAGGATTAAATGTATATGTATTATGTAGGTCAATTGTAATAATCAAGATGAGCCCACGTCTGTCCAATTACTGGACGCATTGTGCCTGTCATACCATGTCAGACATTTATTCGTAGTGTCGGACTGATCTCTTATCGATTTATCGCTACCACCTATAAATCGCTCTATACCTTGTCATTTTATACTTAGTGTGTATTAGACTGTTGGGGTGGACGTGATCTAGAGTGAAGACCACGGCTCGGCAAATGTAGTGTAGGGCGCCCTTCAACTAGATGGAGCGGTGATATACGCAGGCTGGCTGGCAGCGGTTGGAAACAAAGAGCTGAAGATCGAGCTCTGTGGCGTGCCATAGGTGAGGCCTATGTCCAGCAGTGGACAGAGATAGGCTGATGATGATGATGGTGATGTGTATTAGGCTCAGCGCAACAATAATAGATGATTGATAATCGAACGGAAAGTGCGCGGAAGCCAAGTATCATTGTATTACGGTATTGTTTCAGGTGCGGCTTATTTAGCTAACAGACAAATCCAAACTATATCACCGCGCGCGATTCTTCGTTACATTACACATCAGATTCCTATCATTCATTGTATTTATTCGTGTCAGAAGCTTTAAATTTTTTATTTTATGATTTTTTAAATGTCCTATACCTCAGAAATCCGTATTTTAGCTATTGCATAGCTTCTATCGCGGGCCTTGAGCGTGGAGACCGAATCCAGAAATTCCGTAACGAAAATAATCTAACACCCTAAATAATTATGCCTTCTCTATAGTTACCATTATCCAGCAACATTTCACTACTATTTATGAAACCAAAGACGACCTTATCTCTACTACGCTAAGGCTTAAAAAATGAGGTTCGTTAGATCGAACCGTAATGGACAGTTGGTTTTTGCAGTTGCACAGATATTGTCTTCTCGTTCCTTTTTCAAATATAAATTCCGAATTCTATTTTCAAATTATGTCAAGGGTGAACAAGTCCTCGAAACTATACATATTGCCTCCTTGTTAAACACTCACTGCCTTCATACATGTAGCCGTGACACAGATAGGTGTATAGGGTTTTTATCATAAATGTACAACAGTTAATATCTGTACTCTGTCTCTATCTGTTAATATGAATAAACAAAGTGCATTTATTAATGAAGAAAGTCACGAAAAAAATAGTGAAAGAAAATGAGTGAGTACTCTATATACATACATTTTATTATTAATAATTTGAAAATAAAGGTCATCAGCAGTAAAGCAGTCCTATATCGTCCGCAAACCTCAAGTGTGAGAGGTGCTCGCCGTTTATATTTATGCCCCGTCCTTTCCAATTCAGCGTCTTGAACATATCCTCCAGAGCGTTAGTGAACAATTTGGGGGAAATAACGTCCCCTTGTCTCACTCCTCTATGTAAGGGGATATGTTCAGTCTGCTGATTTTGTACCTGGACGGTCATAGTCGCGGCGTCATACAGGCCTCTCAGTACTTGGACGTATTGCCAATCAACTTGGCACCGTTGCAGAGACTCCAGAACAGACCAGGTTTCTACAGAGTCCAAAGCTTTCTCATAGTCCACAAACGTAAGGCACAGGGACTCGTTATACTCTTCGGTCTTCTGTATAACCTGTCACACTGTATGTATGTGGTCGATGGTGCCATATCCTCCTCGAAACCCAGCCTGTTCAGGGGGCTGAAATTCTCGATTTTTGATGATAGTTCTTTAAGAGGGTCTTGTCTCCTTTTTTAAAGAACAAAATGACTACACTCTTGCTCCAGGCCTTTGGAGTTCTCCCCGAAAAGAGGACGGAATTAAATATACGCTGCAGCTGTACAAGCGTTGGAGTTCCACCAGCATTCAAGAGCTCCGTTGTAATTCCATCCTCTCCGGGGGCTTTTCCATTTTTAAGTTGTTTGAGAGCCATCACAATTTCGTCCAGGCTGAACTCTGGCAGATCCTCGGTATAATGGCGGGTAAGAGTGGCTCTAGGATCTTCAGACTGGGATTGGGGACGGGACGTTTGCTAGGTATATAGTTAGCCGTAAAAGTCTTGAACTTCCCTAAGAATCTCCGGCTTAGAAGCGACAACACTCCCGTTAGATGTGGTTAACTTCGTCAGATGGCTTCGACCCAGCTGTTGAACAAAAACTTTTGACCCCCGGTTTCGCTCGATCGCTTCGTTAATAGAGCGTGTGTTGGAGCTCCGTACAAGCAATACGTTTATGGAATTCTCTGCCTTTACATATCAGACGTGCAAAATCTTTGCCTATATTTAAAAATATGGTGAAGAATTATTATCTATCCACTATCAAATGAAAGCTATCGATTTGTCTTATTTTCCGTTAAGTAATATTATACCTATATATATTAGTGGGAGGTGAGGGGTATATTAGTAGGAGAGTGGGCGCTACTGTGTCTTAGTAAACATCAGCTCCGTACAAAAAATAAGATTAAAATTATAAAATAGTGTTTAAAGTTTCTTGAAATAGCTGAAAATTAAAGATAATTCAGTGACTTAAGTGATATAATGAATACATAGACTACAGACATTAACAAAACTAAATAAAGATCAAAAATATCTTAAGTGCAAAACATCCGACAGTGATTATTGTGTTAATCACTTACAGTGTTTACGTCAAGCTACTCAACTCAAACGGTACTTGATTCTAAATTTTAAAGTGTGAATAATTGGACAGAGCAGTTTTTTATTCTTTTTGGAAAATACCACGATACATAACCTACAAATTATGTGAATTGCAACATCTTCACGGCCAACAGCGCGCACACAGCGCCATCTATTACAAAACAAGCATATCAACTCCAAAGAAGTTTAGCTAGATTGATATTACTAGAAGCTGACTAATTAAAGTGTTATCTGCGTGCAACGAGAGGTCGCCACACGTACCAAAACAAAGCTTGAGTAAGACATTAAAAAAAAAAAAAAATGGAACAAATATTATACTTTCTTAAAAAGATTTTGCCTTTTGTTCATCCAATTCATTTTGTAGAATTGGATGAAAAAAAAGCAACAATTCGTGAAAGTGGACAAAAGGTAACGGATCAAGTTACACAGAATGTAAACAAAATGTTGGAAGAAAAGTTTTCAGTTATGGAAGAAAAGTATGACAAACTACAAGATATTGTGAACAAGCAAGAGAAAAGAATCAACTTTTTGGATAATCAGGCAAGACAACGGAACATTGTATTTTTTGGAATCGAGGAGAAAGAGTTATCCTATGAAAACTTGGAAAGTAGTATGATCAAATGGATAGAAGATTACTTCTCAATCAAATTAACCTACAGTGATATACAAGAAATTAAAAGAATAGGAAAGAAAGAGGAAAGACCACGGCCAATAGTAGTAACACTAGTAACTCTGGGCTTAAAAATAAAAATATTGAAACAGAAAGATGCATTGAAAGATACACTTTTCTATGTTAAAGAAGACTATCCACGGTATGTATTGGAAAAAAGGAAAGAATTGCAAGAGCACTTAAAACTGGAGAGAGAGAAGGGAAATACAGCCAAAATCAAATACGACAAATTGTTTATTATTAAAAATAACAATAAAACAACACTTTTTATATCACCTGATAACAACATTCAACCACAAACTGATAAAAACACCCAAGTTAATAAAAAGAATAAGACTCAACAAGGTCGCTCAACAATTAAAAGGTCAAGTAGCATATCAGAAGGAATTTTGAAACCAGGCATGCTGAACTTCTTAGTAAATAAAAATACGACAGGCACAATGAATAAACAAGAAAACAATGATAATAACAACCCCTCCCATGCTTATACAACACAAACATTTATCAAACAACATATAAACATCTACCATTCCGGCTGGTCACCGTGGGAGATTAAGACCAAAACCCTTCAAAAAAGAACTTTACTAAATAAAAGCAACAATACCAAACGAACCCAAAAAGAAAACCGATAAATAAGCAACAATCATAAATATTATAAGAGCATGAGGATTTGTACAAATATCTTTACTGAAATTGAAGATAATGATACTTTATAAACAAGAAACAATGGACAAACAAATTTAATCCTTTGGAGGAGGCCTGCACCCTTAGCGGGGTTCTTGCAGACGAATACCTAACTATATCTGAATTTACTACATTATAAGCACGTTAATAAAATAACAGTAAAACTAATGTTATATAAATCATAAGGTGCACAAGCACAATACATACCATACTATACTTTAGATAAGAAACTTGTTAAACCTGCAAGAAATAAAAGGCTTTTTATATATTTTTTTTTTTTAAATTTTTTTTTTATATATTAGTATATTTTTATTATACTTATATATGTATTAGAATCCGAATTAGATTGTAAGTAGGCATTTAGTAAAATATGTAGTATATGTATACTTATTTTTTTATTGTGCACCGCCGTCCATACTTTATTTTTATTCCAGTCCATCCTAAGGTTGTCTGGAATAGATCGCTCTTAGCGATAAGACCACCGATTGTATTACCATTGTATTTATTGTATTACTTTAAGCTTTGTTATTTTGGTGATCAATAAAGAGTTATTGTATTGTATTGTATTGTATTGTATTGTATATAAATGTACATCGCGCGAAATTCGATCATCAAACTCTTAGTATCGTTATTTTTGTTCAAATTTTTTGAAATAATTGTTTTGGTGTGTAATTACACTATTAATACCTAATTATTTATACTTATTATTTATACCTAGATATTTTCTTTTTATAGAGAAGAAAAGCATTAACTATTATTAAAGAGCTATTAACTTGTCATTTATTTAATAAAAGAAAAAAAAATGTTTTCTTATCGGTCACCACGCTAAAAAAGTGTAACTTGAATTATTATCAAAGAAAAAAAATACTGCATAAATAAAAAAATGCTATGCAATAAATAGCTTTACCGCGGCAGTCCCCGAGTGCTACACGTCTTTTTAGGGTTCCGTAGCCGAATGGCAAAAAAGGAACCCTTATAGATTCGTCATGTCTGTCTGTCCGTCCGTATGTCACAGCCATTTTATTCCGAAACTGTTGGGACTACAGAATTGAAACTTGGTAGGTAGATGTATTCTGTGAACCGCTTTCCGATTTTTATACAAAAATAAAAAATATAAAAGTTTAAGGGGGGGCATCCCATACATGGAACTGAAACAAAAAAAAATACTTCAAACCTATACGTGTGGGGTGTCTATGAATAGGTCTTTAAAAATGACATTGAGGTTCCTAAAACCATTTTTTCTCAAAGTCAATCATTTGAAAGATAAGCGCGTCTAATGTGGTAAAATGTCCCCCCCCCCCCCCCCCATCTAACTTTTAAAGTATGGGAGTGAAAAATCTTAAAAAAATATATGCTGTAGATCTCAATAAAAACTAACAACGAAAATTGGTTTGAACGAGATACAGTCAGCAGTTTTAGAGATATGGCGACCGCAAAGATAACTTTGTTCTTCATACTATACTTCATACTTCAAACACTATGAAAAACAAAGTTAATTTTGTAGTTGCGAAAAATCATAGTAATGGAAACATATTTTTTTTAGGGTAGCTCCCCTATATAAGAATTGGGGATGAATTTTTTTTTCATCTTCTACCCCATCGTGTGGGGCATCGTTGAATAGGTCTTTTAAAATGACTTAAGGGTTGCTAATACCATTTTTCGATGGAATGCTCCATTTACGAAATATTTATCTTTAAAGTGCAAATGTTTGTACCAGTAGGGTGTTCCCCCCCCCCCTCTAAAAGCTAAACTATTGCTTGAAAAATCTGGAAAAATTCGTGATAATAGCGCATTTCATGAACTTCAAAGGAAAATTATAGCGGTTCAGATAACTTTATTAGTTTAGCAGTAATAGTCGTTGAACTTGGGTGTTGGATAATTTTGTACCAAATACAAAATCCTTAGAATAAAAAGCTAAAGTGACAAAGACGGAGTACCTAGTTGCTTGTTTATAACGGGTAAAGTCTTGCATTGAATAACAGGCTACTACGGAACCCTACACTGCGCGTGGCCCGACACGCACTTGGCCGGTTATTTCCTTTTATAGAGATCTGAATTGTATCTCCAGATATATTGAGATAAACGTCTTTAACTTAGTACTGAACACCTTAAACTTGATACCATCGCGTCATTTGAATTCGACTTACGATCTTAAATTATATAAACATACATTTCAAAAACAAAACAATTCTATGACAAGGGTTGAACAACATAAATAATGAGGCAAAAATATGGAATAGAAGAATTGGAAAAACAGTTTTTACTGCATTTTGTTATCCGAGACTGAGATTTTCTTTTATGAAATGTTTAATATTTTACGACCAGCAAGCAGACTAACAGTGTCTTCGACCGATGCCGGATTATGACTGAAATGTTTGAACCATTTCTAGATAGTTCTTTTATAGCTACTTAAAATGTTATAACTACTGCTTTGTAAGCTATTGACGTTTTTAAGTGTTTTATGCTAATACTAGCGTATACCCGGCGTGTGCTACTTCGCTTAAAAAAAGAAACATAAATTGTTTACTTAATGCATTATTTTAGTGGTCTTAAACAATCTTCGCATTTTGGCCTTTCATAATGAAAGCCGTTTGGGGCACATCGGTTGTATGGTTTCAACGTCTATAACAGACATAGGTAAAAACATTTTTGTGTTTTATAGGTTTGGATTGTGTCGGTTCTATTTAAATACCTAAATTAAGTTTCAATTTGGATTTGGAAAAAAATAATTTTCCAAATCGGTTAAGGCATATTCAAGTATCAAAAAGATTCCGACGAATTGAGAACCTCTTTTTAGTGACGTCGGTTGATTTTTAACCGACCTCATCATTGGTGCACAGCGAGGATTTATACCTGCTGCCTCTAGTAACGAGGACTGTAAAAATGTTTCTATCTCTGGCGTCAAAGCCGATAGACTATTCTACCACTGCGCCACGGCCCTCGTATTGCATCTGAAAAGTGAGTACTCAATGTATGCATCCCTGGTAGATTTGTAAAAGGCTTTCGCTATATCTCGAACCATCCACTGTATATTGAAAAATTTAAGATCGTTTAAAAAACTAAAAGAACCGTCTTTAAACGTCGCGCTAGTCAAAGTAGCCAGTCGACGTAGTAACTATTACATAATCTGTGCCAGTAGTTAGTAGTAACTAGTAAGTCGTCGAGATAAGTAAATGCGTCGGAATACAAATGTTGATATATTAAAAACGGCTCCGCCGGTTTCGTAAAAATTTTACTGGGACCACCTGTGAAGGTTACCCTTTGAAACAAAAAAAGAATTTTCCAAATCGGTTCAGGCATCTTCGAGTAATCGGTGAACATACATTAAAAAAAAATTAAAAAAAGGTCCCGACGAATAGAGAACCTCCTACTTTTTTGTGAAGTCGGTTAACAAAGACATTCCGTCAATCGGTACCGGTATGAGGTCGGCCAGCCAGTTCTGAACTGAAAAACAGTTACAGTTTCATCATCATCAGCCTATATTAGTCCCACAGCTGGACGTAGGTCTCTCCTAAAAAACGCCACTGGGCTCTTTAGCTTTCCGCATCCAGTCGCTTCTAGTCGCCATTCGCAGGTCGTCGCCCCAGTCAAAAACAGTTTACACGATAACATTTTCAAGTCGCCCAGTAAAGTAAGTTTACTGAACGTCAAACCAATGCGAATAGCAATCTGGAAAAATCTAAAAGTCAAATGTCCATGTTTGGAAAACGGTTTCATGTTTTTGTCCCTTAAATATTCGGAGTGGACGAAAAAACCTGAGAAGACCACTTTTGGACATTTGCAATTCGGCCTCATAGCAAAATCACGTTGTCAAAAGGGTTTATTAAAATGCAACAGGAAAACAGGATCCTCTTTAAAAGAGCTCTAAAAGAAAATTGTTTGAAAAGGGAAATCGAAGGGTTTCGATAGTCCAGGTAGGATGCCAAAATTTGTGTAGATTAAAAATATCAATGATTAATTGCACTCACCTATAATCATTGACTAGCAGTTCTGTGAGAACAGTGACCTTGCGTGCCCTTATAAAAATTGTAATTCGTCCATATATAACGCTATAGCAAACATCTGGACAAAAGCATTTTTGGCCTAGTCGAAACTAAGTCGCTACGCTCGCTCGGTCAATAATTGTGAAGTTGTTGTGTAAGTTACGAAATTTACCAAATCAAAATATAGATCTCCTTGTAATAAAATTATAATTTAGCTTAGAATTTGGCGGAGGATTATTACACAAATAATTTAAGATTGTTATTATGATTAAATGATAAGGTGACGTTCCAAAATCTATAAAGTGCCCTTGGAACTAAATTCCTAGCCCCAGATATCTAGGATTTAGATGTGGTACCCGTATCCTCTCTCCACCTGCAATGGATCTATCTGTAAAAGGTGGTAGAAGCCAACAGCATAAACTTTACTCAAATAATTAAAATAGTTTAATAATAAAAACTAAAACAACCGACTTCCATGCCCCGCGAGTCAGTTTCAGTAGCAAGTTGGAGACGTTTATCGTCATATCTCTGGAGATACTTATCAGATCTCGATAAAATTACAATGGGACTACCTCGGAAACAAACCCTACCGATTAAAAAAAAAATTAAAAAAAAAAAGTGTCACTTTGTTTTTTTTAACCAAATGATCTCCATAATCGCAATTAACATTACTCAGACAAGCGCACAATGCGTCTGTACAGTACAGTACTCAATACATTAACTGGTGTTAAGCCTACTCGAAACTTTACTGGTAGACGATGAAAGGGAGCCTTAAGTGTGCTTAAGTGCTCTCAGCTTCATTTAGTCCGAAAACAACCTTGAAAGCGTTTTCACACATGTCGCTAATAAATTCTAAATTAAAATTCTTCTTTGAGTTTTCGTCACGATGTCAGCTTTAATTAAAAGAGTGATAGAACTTTTGCAAAAGAGTTCACTGATGGAAACGAGTTCAACGTGTTAAGGAAAGTGCAGATTTCTATAAAGTGTGTTAATGGAAATTAGTGATTTGGAATGGATTCAAATTTGTGTCAATAATCCGAACTACAACAAAACTTTTCAAACACATTTATTTTGTAAAAACGTTATCAAATGTAAAGAAAGGTTACTAATGACAACAAACGTGCAAGCATACTAGCCTCAATTCGATAGTTCTACTATTTGCTATTCCAGAGTTCCAGTCCCTACAGCCCGGCTACATCATCAGGACAGCTCGATGGTACCATAGTATTGCATTATCACCGAAGATACGCAACTGCTCAATATGTAGCGAACAAAACATAGTCTGAAGTTAGGGTAGAAGGTGACATTAGGGAAAAAATCTTCGGCAAATTCGGTAGTCTCATAGGACGAGTTATCATTATTCTTTCAGTCCAATTTGGTCGTACTATTAATCCGAAACTAATTTATTAAATGGATCCCTAGAGATTGCTTCGTATTTCACAGTATTAGTACAGTATAGTGCAGAGATACAGACTAAATAAGGTATCGTATCTAATAAAGAAACTAAACCGAAGACTACGGCGCGATATAGTGCGAGATGGAACGTTCGCGCAGATTAACGCTTGTATCCGTCGCGGATGAATTTGTTGTTAAGTTTTGCAACAACAACTTGCATTATTATATTAAATACTATACTTATACCTTCACGCTATTCACAACTAAACACACAACATATACATATTACATACAATCCACCCGTCACACCTAAATTTCACATTATCACAAGAAAGTACATATATAAAACACTCATTCTGTCCATCAAACACACATACATCCACTTTCAGAAATCAACATGTCCTTTGAAAAACAAACTTAACCACATCCCTAAACATCACACAATTTTGAAAACCAATTTAAAAGTATATGTCAATACAAGATTACATTTTTATGTAAATAAAAACACACATAACTATGAACTGAATGACAAGTTACACAAAATCGTACATAAACCAGACTACAGAATGGTATGTGTACTGAGTTTATACTATAATAGTGCATATTTAATTAATTCTTTACAATGGTTGATATAATCAACAACAACCTTCTTCAAGATATTGACGACTCTGACTCAATTAATTGCGAATACTTAAACGATCCGGCTTATTGCACAAAATCCTTAGAATACAGTAATGACAATATAAACCTATCAATTCTATCTCTTAACATAAGGAGTATATATAAAAATATGGATTTGTTTCTGGCTTTTCTTAGCAGTTTCGATATTCCAATAGATGTTATAGTATTAACCGAATGCTGGACTACTAAATATGATCCACCAGCAATCTTAAATTACAACTTGTTTTATACTAAAAACCATATAAATCAAAATGATGGAGTAGTTGCTTACGTTCGAGACAAAAACTCTGTGAAAGCTAAAGAACCCATAATCTCTGAGGGTAACTGCCTCACGCTCGAGATAGATGGCATCTACAATATTGTCTGCTCTTACCGTCCACCCTCGTTTACTAACCCAACAAACTACTTTAACTCGATTAATGCTATACTAAATACTTTAAAACATTATAAAAACGTAATTCTTACGGGTGACATTAATATTAACATAATGCCAGATAGCCAATTATCCAATTTTGCATCCGATTACCTAAACCTTATGGCATCTCATGGACTTGCACAAGGAATAAACCTGCCCACGAGGGTCAGAAACTGCCTCGATCACTTTATGATTAAAACACAGAGTCAGTGGCAAACTCTAGTATTTGAAGAACTGACAGACCACTCCCGCATTCTTCTTCACATGAAAACCAACAAAGTTACCAAACAGAATGAGCAGGAATATAAACAAAAAAAACCATACTCAAATATTAATGCCATAAGAGAAACACTTGCACAACACTCTTGGATGGAATACCTCCTACTTGATGATGTTGATAGAGCTGCTGGTAACCTTGTTACAACTATTTGTGATAAAATAGCGCAAAATACATCACTGAGGAAAATACCTAACAAATTTAAGCCAATTAAACCCTGGATCTGCAGCAATGTTATTAAGTGTATTCGTCAACGAAACCGACTTCAAAAACAATACAAGGAGTCTCCTGATAATAATGCACTTCACAAAAAATATACTAACTATCGTAATCCTTGTAATAACTTAATAAAAAATCTTAAAAATAATTACTATAAAAATAAACTACATGATTCACGTGGAAATATGAAAGACACTTGGAGTATTATTAAGGAATTATGTAATTATAGCAAGCCGAAAACAACAAATCACAAATTATTCAATAATAAAAATACACCAAAAGAGTCACTAAACTTTGTTAATCACTTTTTTACTAATATTGGACTTGAATTAGCCTGCATTACACTTAAAAAGTTTAAAAAATCAGAAGTGGAGCTTGCACTAGCAGCAATGTCGCTAAACAAAGAACCTGCTAATTCTCTATCGCTGTTTTATACTGATTCTAATGAAGTTGCTGATATCATATCCAAACTTAAAATTAATAGTGCCCCTGGCAGGGACAATATTACGTCAGCCTTCCTTATTAAAATCATGTATTCTAACTCTCTCAGAACCTATTAGTAATTTATGTAACTTGAGTTTCTGTAAAGGAGTTTTTCCAACAATTTTCAAACAAGCCACAGTCTGTCCCATTTATAAGGCAGGGGAAGAACTAATGCCTTTTAATTATAGGCCAATTTCTCTATTACCGTCGCTCTCTAAGATCTTAGAAAAAATTGCAAATAAAAGACTCATTTCATTTTTGGAGAAAAATGGAATGCTCGTTAATAATCAGTATGGTTTTCGGGCTCAAAAATCTACTGATGATGCAGTGCTCCAACTGACGACCTTTATCACGCAGTATTTGGATAGGGGAGAGAGGTGTGTCGGAGTCTTTTTGGACCTCCAAAAAGCCTTCGATACAGTTTCTATTCCAATCTTGCTCGCACGACTAGAGGGTATCGGCGTCAGAGGAAGCACCCTAGAGTGGTTCCGAAGTTATCTCACTGATCGCAGCCAACAGGTAAGGATTGGCAATTATGAAAGTGATAGTGCAGTCTGCAGTTTTGGAGTGCCCCAAGGCAGTACACTTGGCCCAACACTATTTCTCGTCTACATCAATGAACTCTGCAGGGCAAAATTGTTAAACGCAGAGCTTATAATGTTTGCAGATGACACAGTGCTGCTATTTCATAGTTCCAACTGGTCTGATGTCCAAAACTTGGCAGAAGATGGCTTATCGTATGTCATATCTTGGTTAGAGGACAACCTGCTTTCGCTTAATACGAGTAAGACTAAGTATATGTGTTTTACAAAAACAGAAAGTAATAAAATCCCCAATGACTACAAAATCCAAGCACATACATATCCATGCAACCGAATTCGTAATGGAAATTACAATTGCAATTGCAGTAATCTGGAACGAGTGGACGCTCTCAAATATCTTGGTGTAATTATTGACCACAAATTAATGTGGAGACCACATATACAAAGTGTGTCCAAGCGCATCAGACGTTTGATACATGTATTTAAGATGCGCTCCGTAGCAGATCATAAATTATTAATACAAACCTACAAAGCTCTTGGCGAATGTGTTATTGGATACTGCATATGCTGTTGGGGTGGAGCTGCAAAATCGCACCTGATCATAGTCGAACGTGCCCAACGTGCTCTCCTCAAAGTAATGATGTCTCTCCCCTTCCAACATCCTACTATCGACCTCTATGACAAATGTCAAGTCCTGTCTGTTAGAAAGCTTTTCGTATCCCAATGTATAAAAAAATATCATAAAGAGGTAGTTCCACTTTTACCGGTATCCAGTAAGCGGGTAGATAAATGCCCGATACCAAGGACAATAAGCGCCGTTGCTTGGCGTTACTACAATCACCTTTCCCCAATATTTTATAACAAGCTTAATTCAATTAACAAAATAAAACAATTGAACTCGTATAAATTAAAAAAATATATCAGTAGCTGGCTAAAAAATCTAGATTACGACAGTGTAGAAAATCTTTTAGTAAACTTACAAATGTAGGTAATTAAAATACATAAATACAGATAAAATATAATAACACCGCTACACACGCACATACACACTCTCACACAAACACACACACATACACATACACACTCACACACACACACATACACACACACACACACACACACACACACACACAAACACTTATTTGCATCATTTGTATCATTTTTTTTTCTATAATTACAATAGTAACATTTAGATTAAACATACAATTATGTAAGGTAACCAGATAAGTTAAACTACAATAGTTGCTTTACTAAGCTTTTCATATAAGTTTATATTTGTTCTAAATTTAGGGAAGGCACTGCTTTTTTTGCAACACAGTTCTTAACTAAAGAAAAAGCAGGGTTCGCATTTCATGTCTGTAAACTTTTGTTTGTTCAAATAAAGCAATTTTGTATTTTGTATTTGTATAAGTTCCATTCTGACGTGATTGAGAGTGTTTGGTACATTCACGGTCATGGATAAACAACTGAATTTGATGGTCCGACCACACTACTGTCCGTCGAGCGCTAAACAACTACATTAGAGCCAATAGGCGTTCGCGCATAGGTATTCTCAGCGCGGAGGAGCGTCACGGAAAGATTTCCATCCGAATGTGGAGTCTGCGATACACTGAACTACAACTGAACACTCTGTATATGCCTAATAAATTGTACCGTCCGTTGCGGACATCCGCGTGGGTCATCCGCGTGGCACTGAATCGGCACTACATCAAGGTGCTACGCAGTTAGGTAATGGCATTCGATTTCGTAGTACGCCTCACCGGTAGCACACGTAGGGATCGTCTGTCGTAACTTGTAGTTGCATGGCTATAGGATAATCTAGAATAACCAAAACTCGCGAAACACAAACTATCTGACTATCTGACTCTTATGTGACGTGCACATAAGAGACACATTAATACTATAATCGTACTTTACATCTCTCATATTCGGTAAGTAGGTCCTTATTACCCCCAAATGGGGCTTGTAGGTAACCAGGCGCTCTAGGGTAATAATGTAGCTAGAAAAGCCCTAGGGCGGTAAATAATTTAAAAAAAAAACTTTACTCTTTCAAAAAGTTCGCGTACATCTAACCATCATACTGGCAATAGACATCATGCATTCAGCCCAATGACAAAAGAGGTCGCTTCGCTATACAGCCTTGTCTTCGTATGAGTATAATAGTCATAAATTTTAAATATCGAACGGCGAAGCTCAATTTCGTTCTTAAAAAAAAAAAAAAAAAAAAAGATGAAAAAAGGCGGGAAGAGAAAACTTTTACTTTAAATATTGTTTGTTTTTGTTTTATAATTACGTGCTAATTAGGAAAAAACATGAGGTCTGCAAGTGATGAAGAAATAAGCTGCACTCCCGATTCAATGAAAATGGAAGCTGAAACAGCAATTAACAATATTTTGCCTGAAAGTTCTAACGAGAGATATTTGAAACGACGAACTTACGACGAGTTCATGAAGTGGCGAAAAGAAAAACGAGTAAAGTCTTTATCTGAGACTGCATTCTTAACATACTTTAGTGAGCTATCAAAAAAACTGCAGCCATCTAGTTTGTGGTGCATTTATTCAATGTTAAAAGCAACTATTTCACTATACATTTTAACTAATAAAATGTTTTATTCTTGTAATGCCGGTTTTTTTCTACTTACCTCACAATCGAGATGTAAAGCAGAGTAGTTAGCTCGGGTGTAAGCATCAATTGCACCCTCGAACTATATATACTATATATAAATATCTCGGGCTGCAATTGATGCCTTACAGCCCTTGGCTACTAATCTACTATTATTATATTGCGATTATCGTATATCACGTATATCAAGAAAATTTAAGCGTAATCTCACTTACTGGTTTCTTCTCCACCTTAATTTTTAATTATACTTCGGCGAAAACAGGACAAGCAAAGAATATCGGTAGAATAAGTCAGATGTCCAGTGAATGGGAAATTGTTTGTGGCGCGCATTAATTTCCCCCGTATCTGATTGGTATGGGAAAGTTTCACACGGTGTTTACCTGTAGGATTCTTGGGAAAGTTTGTGCTGGTAGATTGAGTTCGTTTATGGAGTAAATAGACGGTCTTTGGTATTGACTATCTTAGCGTCAAGTTGGATCTGGGGGCCCCGCTTTACATGAATGTAAGTTTCTGTTTTGGGCCGTTTTGGACAAAAAATAGATAAAAGACCTAGATAACAAAAAAACGTTGTTTTTATCTTTAACTACTAGTTATTTTTTCCATAGTACCTTTTCCTACAGATTTCGTAAAAAACAACATTTTACATCGATACTCCTAGAAGTAAACAAATTAAATACAATATTACACGCATTAGCAATTACAACAGATTTTGCATAGAATATAGTGTAAAATCAACCAAAGTGTAGATATCATAATTAAAACGAAATCATCACGTTTATCAGTATCGGTTCAGCCGGTGGCTTTGATGTGTTGAGATTGAGGTAACCATCCGTTAGAATTTTGCTGGATAAACTATCGGATTATACGGCAGATAGATTGGCATAGTTTTGCTTTGTGGACTGGACTAGTCAGGTATCCAATCCAGCGCTTAGTATCATAGTCGTGTTTCACTTTCAGATAAATATGAATGCGTCGTCGCCTTACATGAGGTGAGATAGACAAACACTTGTCTATCACCAATAAAATCCGGGTACATGTCAAAGTTTTGACCCGATATTTGGCTGGGTTTTAATATTAAGTGGATTTAATGGATGAATATTTAAAACTGGCATTAATTGACCGAGTGAGTGTAGCGAGCGAAGCGTCTCCGTTTCGACTAGGCCAAAAATGCTTTTGTCCGGATGTTTGTCTGTCTATCTGTCTGTTCTCGCCTACAGGTCGTCTTTTTCAACCGAATATTGGCGAAAATTGACAGACGAGTTCCTTGAATGATTCAAGATTTTTTGTTGATCACATTTTTTTATTGGGGGGAAAATAGCGGAGGAATTGAGAGAAGTTTGCGATAGTGTTATTGATCAACGGATTTAAGTCAAATTGGAAAAGGTTACACTCCATTCTACACAATTTTTTTTTTTTAAATGTCCAGTTTTTAGGATCAGCTTGGTAAAATGTAAAAGGACTGCACATATCTTGAAATGGTTACCCTATTTGTGATTGGATAGTCACGGGCCGGTGATCTGTGTACTTTACCCTAAACCAATTTACTAATATAAATTGCCCTCGTTTCAAATTATAATAGATTAGGTGGTAATTAAACAGGGAGAGAGATATAGAGGGAGATAGAGATAGATGATATCATAATTGGTGATTAGGTGGTTTGTATTCAGATAATCGATGTTGTTATGTCATAATTAGATGAACGGTCTTGCCGGTTATAAAAGAAGGATTAGGATCTAGCAAGGTTTTCTTAAGTATAGATAATACTTAGGGTACAACTTCAAAAGGGATCTTTTGGGATCTTTAGGAGTTGAGGGCCCGAAGGCGTAATCGGGAGAACGGTCGGTTTTGATGCCAGAGATACAGGGATATAGAGTTCAATCCCCGCCGTGCACCAATGGATTTTCTATAGAAAAATGAATGTACGCTTTTGACAGTGGCCCTCCGGAGAAGGAAAAACATCGTTAAGAAACCAAAAACCACCGCATGGTGGTAGGGCACTATCTAGTGTCCGCCTGGCCAGCTACCACCCTCAAGTTCGAAAATCTGTCGCCAAACATCTAATGTGCTCCGGCAGCTACCGTCTAGGGAACTGGCTCTCAAGCCAGTTCCCATTCTAGGCCTAGCGTGCATACCATCTTCGACCGCATCATCACTTACAAAAAGGTGAGATAGTGGTCAAACGCTAGCTTATAAGATATAAAAAAGGTACCCTACAATTTTAACTTCATACTTGCAATTATAGAACGACGATATATATACAAAAAAACAATACTAAAAGCCATAATCATTCATTTATAACTTTTTATATTTATTTTATTACAATTAAATGAACCGACGCCCACGGAAGACGGATGGACGATTTGAAATTTACAAAAATATTCTAATCATGTTTAATTGGGCATTTTAAATTATTCTGGTGTATATCAAGTAAACTCGTACTAGTCCAAAAAGTTAATAATTTACATGACATTGAGAATTTGGGCTACAATATATTTATTATACATATATATATGTATATATTAACTTGCTCTAAATCTATATTTTTTTATATCTGATAGGCTAGAGTTTGATCACTCTCGGATGGTAGTCGACAATGGTGAACACGCTAGGCTTAGAATGCTCTGACTCTCAAGGGCTGTGCTGCTAAAACGCCACAAGGTTATGGCGGCAGATTTTCTCCTTGATGGTGGTAAGCTACTTTTTAACATCGATATAATGCTCCTACCTACCACCTGTAGAATTAGTCCACAGTTGGACATAGGCCTCTCAATTGCACGTCACTAAATACAATCCTCAGTTAATCTCATCCCGTCTAGTTTGCGACCTTGCAAATATCGTAATTTTATTATACACTACCACAGAATAGACGCGTCAGTACTTGAAAACTTTGAAACAGCGTTAAGCAATTTAGCGATAAATAAATCATACATTCAGGTGTCAATCAATATGTATAGAGGGCGCGCAGAGCTCGACGTCATAATAAATTCATACACCAATTACTGGATTTATCTACTGTGACATAGACTGGAATCAATAAATCAGTAAGACAACTTCACCATTTTCCAAATATTGCGTCCCTACCTGAATAATTTAGGGTAACACCAATACTAATAACTATTTACAAACGTTACTAGTATGATTTTTTTTACACCACGGATTATCATAATCCTACTTAATGTTCTGTGAAGTGGTACGAATAAACCCCTGACAAAAGATGTTGCTAATGGTTTATGGCTTAATTACTAGAACTACTTTAGTCCGGCAATCTCGTGCGCGACTGTCCCGCGGGGTGTCAGACGGTGGCGGGGACGAGGTACCCAAGATGTCAGCGGGTAGCGGGTGGTGTAGCGGGGAAGGGAAGCATGTTTAGCCGTGTCACAGATTATGTAATAGTTACTAAGTAGCCGTGTGCTAGAATGACCGCTACCTCATCTCCGCCACCGTCTGTCACCCCGCGGGACGGTCGCGCACGAGGTTGCCGGTCTATAATGGCCGGTTTCTGAGGTACATTTATTGAGAGTTTATCTACTCAATCACAGCGTTATTGCGTAGATAAACTCTCAGTACTCAGAAACCGGCCATTAGACATTTCCAATGGGATATCGCGCGTGAATTTGCCACTAGAGGCACGAAATATTAAATATCATATCAGTTTCACTAGCAAGTTTGAGACGTTAATCGTCATGTCTCTAGGAATATGAAAATATTTAAATGGGATTATTAGATCTAGATAACATTAAAATGGGACCTCCAGAAGATTAACCCTACCTATGACATTCAAATCGGTTCACAGTAGCCAGAGTAATAGCGTTACAAACATATAAAAAAAACATGCAGACGAATTGAGAACCTCCTCTTATTTGGAAGTCGGTTAAAAAGGACCGACAACACATGGGGTTAAAGAGTTCTTGAGTGAAGACCACAAATTAGCAAACGCAAGGTAGAGCCGATAAGAGAACAATGAGAGTACTGTGAATCGTGGTCATAGTCGTAAAATATATGGGAGGCCAGTATCCAGCAGTATAGAAGCTGATGATGATGAAGAATTTGTTCGGCTAGATTGTACGAAGATATTATACTGTAAATTAACTGTGGCTTGTTTATTCAGACATTGTAACGTAGCAATATTGTAAGGCCAATTCGGATAATTGGACACTTGATTTTGAGATCAATCCAATCCAAACATGACAATGTCATATGTGATATTCGTGTTACTTCCTAATTATTTAGAACCATGAACCAATAGTCCTGATTAATCAAACGGAAGCATGCGCTAGTATGGAAGCTGGTGATGATAATGATGATAATGAATACGTTTGTTTAGATTGTACGAAGATATTATACTGTAAATTAACTGTGGCTTGTTTATTCAGACATTGTAACGTAGCAATATTGTAAGGCCAATTCGGTTAATTGGACACTTGATTTTGAGATCAATCCAATCCAAACATGACAATGTCATATGTGATATTCGTGTTACTTCCTAATTATTTAGAACCATGAACCAATAGTCCTGATTAATCAAACGGAAGCATGCGCTAGTATGGAAGCTGGTGATGATAATGATGATAATGAATACGTTTGTTTAGATTGTACGAAGATATTATAGTGTAAATGTACTGTGGCTTGTTTATTTGGACATTGTAACATAGCAATATTGTGAGTAGACGTAGAGCCAATTGGGATAATTGGACATTTTATTTTGAGATCAATCCAATCCATAGTACAGCATGACAATGTCATATGTGAAAATTGTGTTACCAAAATATATAGAACCATTTCTACGTAGTAAATATTTAAAGATGATTTGTAAATATAACATGTTTCGATAAAACACTACAAAACAAATCTTACACCCAATACGATTTCTTCTGAAAAATCTAGAGTTTCACACGGAGATTTGAAAGTTTTGTCTTTTCAACTTAATTGAGAAGCACCTCCTTTTTTTGTTGAAGGTTAAAAACCACCCGTTTGTCATATTCAGACCATTTCAATGAGCCTTAACACGATATCTCTGCTGTCAGTTGGTGAAGTATTAAATATTCTGCAGATTCCAGGAGATGCCCCAGCATCAGGTCTAGGTTACCATGTTCTTGCAATATCATTGAAGTAACAGGATGCTATTTTGAATTGATTAGACCTATGAAAGTTGCTCTGATAGCCTTCATCTAAACAAACGACTATTTTTGAAACAAAGATAAGGATAATCGTGATTATACTATCGAACAAACAAAAACTGAATCAATATTGGGTCATCGTTTGGGATGCCACAGACAGACACAAACATACAATGATACACACGCCAAACTTACAACACCCCTCATTTTGTATCGGGGATTAATAAATAGCTACAATAGTTTGGTTCATGAATATAGCCTTTATAAATGAACCAACATAATTTTATCTGATCAAAACTTCGCCGTTGCAAGTCTAATATCCTTTTTACTTTCACCCCCCCAAAAGATAAAAGCGTGAAATAATCTATACATTAAACCTGCAAAGCGAAATAGAAATGGATATACATTTGGTGACTCACCATCGAGTTTTAATTCACCTTTGCGAATCGTACAAGTAACTTGATAAGACTCAGATTGCCATGCTCAAAAAGGGCGTAAGGACCAAACACATCCAAGCTGATTTCAACCTCGTGTATATATTCATGGAATAGGTATTCATGTAGTAGGTTATCTGGAGTTACAGTGACATAAGCTAATGTTTGATCGTGGCGTGTTACACGCAAGCGATGTTGCATAGACGAATGGCCGCATCGCAGTTTGATGTCGGCCAATATAAGGTAGATTCTGTTATGGCGATATACGCAATTATAAAACTTTATTCTTTTCATTCGGTCTTTAATCGATCTTAATGGCGGTGGGTGGTCTAAATACCGCGGATTTTCTGCTGGGCTTTATATGATAGAATCTGCGAGGATTTTTGCTCTATTTTTAGAGCTAATGATACGCAGTTAAAGTGTTCAGCCAAATGCGATCGTAAGATATTAAGTAGAAACAATTATCCAGACACTGTCGTTAGAGATAAAATAGATAGAAAGTTTTATCGTCTTATACCAAAGAGAGGAGACTGGAAGAGGCTGACATCGAAGAGTTAATAGGCATCATGAGCTTGCAACAGCTGGAAATAGGACTATCTGATCGTTCAGTACTATTAACGATTCTGCGATGTTCGTCGTAATCTTACTTCAATGAGTATAGAACGAGATGCAGCTATAAAGTTGTCGAGCAGCATCGTACTTCACTAAATTTCTTTACACAGAACACACAGAACTATGTATAGCCAGAATTTGCGCATCACTGCGCTGTACAATACTTACGCTTTTATACTTATTCAGATCGATATGAACTCAACAAGCTCAGTTATATTGCCCTGGGTAGGTCATGTTCTGTTCGCCATGTATCTCAACAATAGTCCACACAGCAGCACCGAACAGTTGGCTTCCGTGGTTCCTTTTGATACTCTGCTACTAAGTGTTGGAACAATATCCCGCCTCCAATTAGGAACTTGAAAACATTAGGTTCTTTTAAATACAAGCTAAAGCAATTCTTAGTGGCAGAGCAAAGGAAGCATGGCAATATAAAGATTGATGTGTCCATAATCTAATTTTTAGAAACTAAACTAACATATATTGAACACACACACACACCCACATACACACCACTCTACTGGCAGCCTTTGATTGTGACGTTGGCAGCCAAATGAAGCTGCGTAAATGAAGTTTTATTAGATTTTATACTTACTTATTTATGTCTTGCGATAAGTGTAATTTTGATCTGTATATGATTATGTAAATTGTACGTTAAAAGTTGATTTTTGTTCAGTTATATTATTGTTTACCACTGAATTTTGTTTCAAATATTTATTTAGGTATCTATTAATTCTTTCGCGTTAGTCAACACCCGCTACAGGTCCACCTGAAAATCAGCGTTGAGGTGGTAGTACCTTAACATTTGTGCTGAGATGGACCTGCTTCAGCAATCCACACATAAATTATTTTTTTTTGTTTCAATTAATGTCATTTTATTTTTACGTGTTAATTTATTTTTGTTTTATATTGTTGTTTGTATTTTTTGTGTGCATTAGACTGAATAAATTAATTTTCTTTCTTTCTTCTTTCTTTCTAACTATATATATAAAACTACTACTACTATATATAAAACTGGCCAAGTGCGAGTCAGACTTTTGTCCCGCACACGGAGGGTTCCGAACGCCATCTATCGAATTTCTAACGAACTTCTAACACCAACTAAGTAAACGTTAACACAAAGGTAGAATAGTATTATATAGTAGTAATAGTAATAGTAGTAATAAAGATAAGATAAAGATATTTTATGTGCGTAAAACATGCGTATAACAAAAAGTTGTGACAAAATATTCAAACGATCGTCAGTGCAAACTTTGCAGATGGGGCGCTGCTTTACTCACTACATATAATCCAAATTTAAATACATATTACACTGGTCATTCTTATAAACTAAATTGAATTATAAAACTAAAAGGATACAGCACAATGTCATGAAAATAATAATAATGATTATAATTTGTCACTTAAAAATTCGTCAATACCATAATAACATTTCTGAATTAAAAATTGTTTTAGCCTATTTTTAAACATAATATTGTCCATGTCCTTTAAAGATTTAGGAATTCTATTGAAGACTGTTGGCGCCATACCAATTACACTTTTAAATAGTAATTGTAGTAATCTACTCGCGAATAGATGTCGGGAAGAGTCATATTTTAAGTTGATTATCAATAAAGTTGATTATTGAAAACAAGAATAAAACAACATTTTCTGAAAATGACTCCTAGCTAGATCGATTTATCGCCCCCGAAATCCCCTGTAGGTATACTAAATTTTATTTAATCGTTGGAGCCGCTTCCGAGATTCAGATTAAGGTAAAGACGATAGCGCCATCTTTGATGCTAGATAGGTGGCGCTGCACTATCGTTAAAAACTTTTTTTAAACTTTTCTTTAATTTTTAACTTTGTTCTGTTCTTAGTATTTGTTGTTATAGCGGCAACAGAAATACATCATCTGTGAAAATTTCAACCGTCTAACTATCACGGTTCATGAGATACAGCCTGGTGACAGACGGACAGACAGACAGACAGACAGACAGACAGACAGACAGACAGACGGACAGCGGAGTCTCAGTTGGTACCCTTTGGGTTCGGAACCCTAATAAGCAGCTACGATTTTTTTTCCGCGACTTATTAAAGGTAGAAACCTAAATCAAAGAGCCAATAAGACAGGACCGCATGCATTTCATAGCCACTGGTGGCAAACCCTCTCAATTAACAAGTCTTCGTCCCCTTTCTTCATCGGGCTGATTTCTAGAATTAGCATACAGATTGCAAAGTTAGCGATCAAGCGCTCGAACGCTGGAACTATAACCTTATTAAAGCGAGCTCCTGATTGGTAATTGAAAATCTTCTATGACAGAGGATCTTTTGGATTATTCAAATAAACTTGACTTTTGGGTTCATTGACATTCCGCTGAGTTTCGCCCAAAATTAAAACTACCTACTTTTCAACCGATTTCCAAAAAGGAGTAAGTTTTCAGTTGTCTGTACTTTTTATATGTTTATTACCCGATTACTCTGCCAATTGGGAACCGATTTGAATGATATTTTTTGTTATAGGTAGAGTAAATCTCCGAGGTGGTCCCATTTCAATTTTGTCAATATCTGATGAGTATATCCAGTGATACGGCAATAAACATCCCAATCTTGCTATTGAAAGCTGAGACTGACTCGCGCGGTATGTAATGTAAAGTTGGTATTTTTAACCGACTTAAAAAAAGAAGGAGGTTTCTCAATTCGACCGCATATATGTTTTTTTAATGTTTGTTCGCGGATAACTTCGTCGTTTATGAACCGATTTTGATTATTCTTTTTTTGTTGGAAAGGAGATATCCCAAGTGTGGTACCATGGTAATTTTATCGAGGTCTGATATCTCCAGAGATATAGAGATAAACACCTCAAAATTGGTACTAAAAATTAATAGCGCGGCATTGAAGTCGGTTCTTTTTAGTTTTTTAAATGATCTTATAGTTTTTAAACTATCTTCGTTGTGTAGTGTTGTATTTCCGTTGTGTCCACTGTGTTCTGAACTTCTGAGTGGGTTTTTGTTAAGACTAAACAGTAGGTACTTCTAATAAATTGAGGTATGTTTTGATTGATTTTTGTCGTCACCGTAAGAAGATATTGTTTGGGGTCTCTTGCTTGATCCGTACCTAGACCTTAATTCTAAGCGACTCACCAAACAAAGGACAGTTAGTTTGCCGATTTACGATATCATGATCGGTGCTTGTAAGACATGTTTGGGTAATAATCGTGCAATTAAAATTGGTAATATGATTATTAAAGGTAGCAGGCACAGTGCAATCACACGCAAAATTTTTACAACCCAGAGTTTTGCATGCCACAGTTTTTGTCATAGTTAAACGTCATTGCTTCTCAGGCATCAGTCCAAAATCAGCCAAATTTGTTTGTTCTATAACATTATGTTACAAAATTAAACTGAAGTTCTAAGTACTAAAATGAGTACCTAAATGAAAATCTGAAACAGCCTTAAATATACTTCTAACATAAATAACGAATCACTAAAACCAAATTCATTAAATTTTCCTTGTCGCTAAGTAATGACTAAATAGTTCATTGTGGGCCTCAAAATATTTTCCTAAAATATCTGTTCAAAGCGTCAGGGGCGTCCTTTAAAATATTTTATGAGCGTCCCTTGAGGTCTGGCTCTATTGAGAGCGGACTCGGCGGACTTTGAATTTCCAATTGATTATTACGAATGCTCCAGCTAGATGAAACAGCAATATGCTAGCCCAAAATTAAGGATCAGAGCCAAAAATTGGGGTCGATGGCCCGCATTGGGAGAGGCTTGTGTTCAGCATAGGACTATAGACTTAAATAGTTCAAGTTATTCGCTTGTTATGACAAATGCTTATTTATTTTTCAAGAAACGAAAACCTTTCTGCGTCAGAAATTTAAAACAAAATGTTATACTCAATATATATAACTAGGAATTGTTTTAATTAAGTTGTTAAGTCCGCGCGCACCGCGGTGGGAAGTGACTGGAAAAGAAGACTCGAAGACCGGGCTCAGTGGCGCATCTTGGGAGAGACCTACGTCCAGCAGTGGACTGACAGCGGCTGATAATGATGATGATGAAGTTGTTAAGTTTTTCCTCTTCAATTATCAGTCTTTTGCACACCCTGTCTGTGCCAGTAGTACTCTTTCGAGAGTAGAATAAGAGGAACTATTTGCTAAGATAAGTACCTTGTATTACCTTGTTCCGAAGCAAATAAATTATTTTATTTGGTTTAGTATGTATGTGTGTTTGTGTTGTGTCGGTCAAATCTTGGAATCTAAATTAGAACCAGTTCCTGACGTTAGAATTTGGTATACTTGCGTATCTTTGGTGACAATGCAGTAGTATGCTGTGCTGCATAATATGCTGTATATAAAACAGATGTGTGTATTTGTGAAGGAAAATAAAATGTATTTCAACACACATGCAGACATATTTGAAAAACACACACGTCATAAAAATAGACTTCATTTTCCAAAATGTACATTAAATATTTATTCTCAAAATGCTTATTTCATGGCAATAAAAATTTATAATAAACTTCCTACAATGCTAAAAAATTTACAACTGAGACAATTTAAAATTAAGTTGCATGAATGGCTTCTTGAACGCAACTTTTATAGTGTAGAGGAATTTTTGACATTAAAGCGATAATGTTTGACATTAATTTCATCGTATCAAAGGACCAATGTCCAAAATGGCCTTGCACAGGGCCATTTTGGACATTGGTTGGACTTAAGGCATCTGAATCACTCTACTACGTTATAAAAGGCACTTCCCTATATTGTTGATACCCGAATTATGAAAGCACTGTGTGGCCAACCTAACAACGGAAAGTATTATTTACGTAGTAACTATTATATAATCTGTGGTATTATGCTTATAATTTTTTTTTTGCAGTGTTGATTGGTACAAAGTACGTACAAAATTCTGAGTTATTTAATAATGTATGCAGTGTCGCGGGAATGAAATGGCCGCCATCTTCGCCAAATGTCAAAAAATCTTAGATATGTTTAAAAAAGTTTGCACCCTTACAAGACTTTGCCCGGTAGAACATTCCTGTGAAGACAAATTATTTATATTTATATATAATTATTTATTATAATTATTAATATATAATTATTTATTGAGGGCCCGGTGGCGTAATTGGGAGAACAGTCGGCTTTGATGCCGTGGTACCGAGTTCAAACCACCGTGCATGTGCGCTTCTCACAGTTGCCCTCCGGTGAAGGAAAACATCGTTAAGAAACCAACAACCCCCGCATGTTGGTAGGACATATCTAGTGTCCGCCTGGCCTGCTACCCTTCTTAAGTTAGGAAAATCTGTCGCCAAACATAAACGCTAGCCTATAAGATATAAAAAAAATAAAAAATATTTTTTATCCCCACCTTTATTTCTATCTCGCTCACAGTTACCGTAAGAATATCTGTCAAAAACCAAAATCAACGAGAAGAAAGATGTAAAAACATTATTCAAGGTCATATTTTTTAGTCTTCAAAAGTATATGCAATAGCAACCTCCATTGTGTATAATCTTCTTGGGACTCTTCTACTAAAACCAGTACATTCTCCTATGTTTGAGGTATTTATCTCCATATCTCTGGAGATACTTATCAGATCTCGATAAAATTAAAATGGGACCACCTCGGAAACATATCCTACCTATTAAAGAATCATTTGAATCCGTTCACAATTGACGGAGAAATCGCGTAACATACACACACAAAAAAAAAAAAACATACAGTCGAATTGAGAACCTCCTCCTTTTTTGTGAAGTCGGTTAATAACTACAAAAGAAGAGAAAGATTTGCACACCCGAAAGGGTAGAATAAGTGAAACTATGTAATTAGATAAGTACCTTGTATTACCTTGTTCTAAAGCAAATAAATTATTTGATTGATTGATTGATTGATAGTATAGTACCATCGAGCTGACCTGATGATGAAGCCAGGCTGTAGAGACTGGAACTCCGTAATAGCAAATGGTAGGATAGTCGAATTTGGGCAGGTTAGTATGTATTGCTATTATTGGTACTTTGCATTACCACACACACATAATAATTTATTCACAAAAAGGATTCGTTTAAACATTTTTTGACCGTTTATTATTTAACTAGCTGCGCCCCGCGGCTTTACCCGCGTTTAATCCTGGTTATAAACCTTTCTATTGAATCACTCTATCTATTGATGAAATCGCATTAAAATCCGTTAAGTACTTTAAAAGATCTAAGCGTACAGACAGCGGAAAACGACTTTGTTTTATACTATGTAAAGATAAGGTATGGTTAAATAAATATTTTGTACCACGGCACTCGCTGTCAAGCCCACCGCTCAGTTTCTATCAGGGTCTCCAAGACCAATATCTATTCATTACTAAAACAATGCTGGCCGAGCCCTTCTAAGGGAGAAATTTGTAGCTTCACTCTACAGTGAAACAATTAGCGACCTCGTCCCGACGCCCTTCAGAATCTTTGATGCGTCATTTCGTAGTCCTAAGGTCCTCTTAAGACCCGTAATGGACTGAAATCTTCGTTTCTAAGAATTTGGTTTAACTTAAATTATGACTTAATTTATTTTTGGGTGTCAATGTCATTCACGACTGGGTAATTGCTAACTAGATAGCATCTAGATAGGCTGCCTTTGTCAAATAGACACCGAACGCTTTTCGCCACGCTATCGATACGCGAGTTCGGTTCGCTACAACTAGTTTGATGTTTCCGCTTCGCCTTCGACGTGACAACGTCTTATAAATCGATGAACGTCGGCTCGAAAGCCGGATGCATGCACGAAAAATGTCCCGTTACGCTCATTGTCCCGTTGCGCTCATTGTACGCATACGCCGATTTCATCAATGTTTTGTTATGACGTTGTCACGTTAAACTATCGTCCGTAAACCAACTTTACAGACAACCAATTTTTTTGTGGCAGATAGGCGTTTGACTACCTACCTATCTCACCTGATGTTCAATGACGATACAGTCAACGATTTGGCACACTTATCTAGTATATACCTGATTACTTATTATTACCTTCACTTTTATATTTGCAAAGGGCTCGTTATCTAACCACGATGGGCGACGTGCCACTTGCACGGCATGGGAAATTGATCCTCTGAAAGTGATATTATTATTACCGAAGTACATATATTCTTTTTTTACACCTGATAGGCGTTTGACCACTATCTTACCTGGTGGTAAGCGACAATATGAAAGGTCGAAGACGATCAACACGCTAGGCCTAGAACAATCTGACTCTCAAGGGATGTGTGTTGTTGGAATATCGTAAGATTATGGCGGTAGATTTTCTCCGTGATGGTGGTAAGCTACTTTTTGGTAGCAAGTTTGGCGGAACGTCGATATAATGCTCCTACCACCAGTGGACGAACACCATGAATGCACATAGAAAAGTCCATTGATGCAAGGCTAGAATTCGAACCGGCGACCTCCCGGTTCGAAAGCAAGCTATCTATCCTTTATGCTTACGGGCCGTCTTGATGCCATTATAACTACTTACCTAACTGTGTAAAAATGCCTTTATATTTTCAGCTTACCAAACACAAAAAACGTATTAACGGCATTATAACGTGATAATATATGGTAAATTCAATCACCCAACTGTTGGATACGCGCGTGTAATTGACAATAACGTATCGTTTGAGCCTCGAAATACCCTAACATCGCTATGTGATAGCGTAGTAGAGTTAAGAAACAGTAACGGATCTTTAGCGTTAATATTTTATTTATTACAACATAAAAAATAAAAACTTTGCCATGAATTTAGATGATATTCGTTGAATCAATGTTTAGTCATACAAAATACACGATTTTTTGATTTTTTCTAAATTAAATGGTAAACGTGATCAAGCCAGTTTTGCAAAGACAATTACGATCAAAACTACCTATATTTTAAGCACCTATTTTAGCTAGACAAGCATTGCTAAATGCATAACTAAAGACCCCGTGTATTTAATTTATTTCAATATATTAACAAGGTTTTTAAATTACCAATTCAAGAATTCTTACTATTCTACTCTACTTCTTTTTTGTAGACTGGTGTTTTGGTGGTGTACCTGCAAATAACAAAAAAATAAATTAAAAAGTGAAAAATGTATGTAAACACATGAACACAAATTTAATTGAATAGATTTGATAGATCGTTTTATGAAATAGACTGTACATGATGCCACGGCACCTCAAACTTTATTTTGCAATAAAAAGTTGCTCTACTGTTAAAACTGTGTATCTGGTTGGTATTCCGAAGTAAAATAAAACGCAATGGGCCGAAAAATTCCATTTTAAAAACCCATATCATTCGATGCGGTCGCGGTTTTCGTTGAGGTGAATAAAATCCTAGGATACTTATTTTAGGCTTATGTGGTATTTGCGTTTTTAATTACGGTGTAAATGAAGTTGATGGGGATGTAAGGGAGTACAGGGATGTAAGGGAACACAAATACGACCTCGGTGCTCCCAGCCAACGTCACCTGCCCGTGGTGCATCCTGCTGACCAACAGACGGGGTTCTGGCGACCGACAAATGTCGGTATAACCATTTCATATCTATGGCGTAGCCAAATTCTACAGGCCGGTGACAGGCAGCAGCGTCACCGGTGCGAGAAGCTACGTCCTGCGATCGCCAACACGCC
Source organism: Cabera pusaria (assembly GCA_954871355.1). Taxonomy (NCBI): domain Eukaryota; kingdom Metazoa; phylum Arthropoda; class Insecta; order Lepidoptera; family Geometridae; genus Cabera; species Cabera pusaria. The sequence continues at coordinate 5,930,372 of OX940887.1, forward strand.
TGCCCAGCATGGCGATTAGGGCATATCCCTCCCAAGGGATGCATGCATGAAATGGAAAGTCACAATAAGCCGCGGCCCCCAGTTCCCGGCCGCCCTGCTATTCCTGACCACGGCGGCGGTCACGGTAACGGCAGGGCAGGGGGTGCTAAGAATCCCCGGGTTACGGAGGCCGCCAGAACAATCTGACCGTCGCAACGTACATTGGACGCACGATTCGGCTGGACGATCATCTAGCGCAGCTGGAGGAGGAGCTGAAACACATAAGATGGCACATTCTGGGGTTATGTGAAGTTCGAAGACAGGGAGAGGACACCATAAACTTAGAATCGGGCCATCTTATGTACTACAGAGAAGGAGTTCAGCCATCCCAAGGCGGCGTCGGGTTTTTGGTCAACAAGGATCTCAGTGACAATATTGTAGAAATCTCCAGTGTGTCGACCAGGGTAGCGTACCTCATAATTAAGTTAACCAAGACGTACAGCCTCAAGATTATCCAGGTCTACGCACCGACCTCGACACACTTGGATGATGAGGTGGAGAGCATGTATGTAAGATATCTCCAGAGCTTTACACACCACCTCCAAGGCTCACTACAACGTTGTCATGGGAGACTTTAACGCCAAAGTGGGAGTACAACTTGCGGCGAATCATCTATAGGACCACACAGATTTGGAAGTAGGAATCACAGGGGGCAAATGCTCGTCAATTTCCTCGAGAGAGAGGGGCTTTTCTAGATGAACTCGTTCTTCAAGAAACAGCCCCAAAGGAAATGGACTATGTGACTAAAAACGAGATTGACTTCATCATTACGGACAAACGGCGCATATTCAGAAACGTCTCAGTGATCACTAGGTTTAATACTGGAAGTGATCACCGACTTGTACGAGGCTCTCTGGATATCGACGTTAAAGCCGAGAGATTCCGATTGATGAAGTCTACACTCCGTCCGAACCTACTCCAAACCGTTGTTGGGTCCGAAACATTCCAATTAAAATTGGAAAATCGATTCGCTACCTTGGAAACCATAGATGACGTAGACCAGAAACTCGAAGAAGTGGTGGGAATCCTCAGGGATGAAGGGACGAAGTTTTGCGAGAGCAAGCGTATGGGCAAAAAGTCCAAACTTTCGGCAGAAACACTTCGGCTAATGGAAGAGAGACGAACAGACCCTTTGTCAGCTTTGTCAACTAACCTGGTGCGCAACAAATCCATAAAGAAGCTGGTACGACGCGACCTCCGATCTTCTAACACGCTCTTGATTAAAGAATCAATTGAGCAGAATCGGGGGTCGAAAGTGTTCGTCCAGCCTCTGGGTAGAAGCCACCTCACAAAGCAGACAACGTCAACGGGGAACGTCGTCGCATCCAAGCCGGAGATTCTGTCGGAAGTTGAAGACTTCTACGGCAAGCTCTACGCATCGCATGCTTCAAGGCCCGAACCCGATACTGAGGATTCTAGAGCCACCTTAACCCGCCACTTCACAGAAGATCTGCCCGAAATTAGCCGAGACGAAATCGTGATGGCCCTTAAACAACTCAAAAATGGAAAAGCCTCAGGAGAAGACGGAATCACAACGGAGCTTTCAAAAGCCGGAGGAGCTCCAGCAGTTCAACAGCTTCAGCAGCTCTTTAATTCCGTTCTTTTCACTGGGAGAACTCCACAGGCATGGAACAGAAGCATGGTGGTTTTGTTTTTCAAAAAAGGAAACAAAACCCTATTGAAAAACTAACGCCCGATTTCGCTTCCATGCCATGTCTACAAGCTGTTTTCAAGGGTCATCACGAACCGTCTTGCGCGAATACTCGACGAGTTTCAACCTCCGGAACAGGCCGGGTTTCGAAGCGGTTACGGCACCATAGACCACACCCACACGGTGCGGCAGATTGTACAGAAGACCGAAGAGTACAATCGGCCCCTGTGCTTAGCATTTGTGGACTATGAGAAGGCCTTTGACTCAATCGAAACCTGGTCTGTTCTCGAGTCCTTGCAGCGTTGTCAAGTCGACTGGCGATATATCGAAGTGATGAGATGTCTATATAATGCCGCAACGATGACTGTACAAGTACAGAACCAGCAAACTAAACATGTCCACCTGCATCGAGGAGTGAGACAGGGGGACGTCATTTCCCCGAAACTGTTCACTAACGCCTTGGAGGATATATTTAAGACGCTGGACTGGAAAGATCGTGGCATTAACATCAACGGCAGGTACATCTCTCGCTTACGATTTGCAGATGACATCGCCATTATGGCAGAGACGCTGCAGGACCTACAAAGGATGTTGAATGGCCTAGCTGATTCTTCTCGTCGCATCGGTCTCCGGATGAATTTGGATAAAACCAAAGTCATGTACAACGAGCACGTTGTTCCGGAACCGATTGCCGTAGATGGAATCCCACTCAAAGTTGTCACTAAGTATGTTTACCTAGGGCAGACGCTCCAACTAGGCAAACATAACTTCGAGAAAGAAAATCCAGAGAAGAATCCAGCTGGGCTGGGCAGCATTCGGAAAATTCCGTCGAGTCTTCTCGTCGCCTATACCACAGTGTCTAAAGACAAAAGTCTTTAACCAGTGCGTCCTACCTGTGATGACATACGGAGCCGAGACGTGGACACTCACAGTCCGACTGGTCTACCAGTTTAAAGTCGCTCAGCAAGCTATGGAGAGAGCTATGCTCGGTATTTCTCTGCGGGATCGAATCCGGAACGAAGTAATTCGCCAGAGAACTAAAGTTATCGACATAGCTCAACGGATTAGCAAGCTGAAGTGGCAGTGGGCTGGTCATATCTGCCGCAGGACTGATAACCGTTGGGGTAGACTTGTCCTAGAGTAGAGACCGCGAATCGTGAAACGTAGCGTAGGACGTCCTGTGACCAGGTGGAGCGACGACATACGCAAAGCGGTGGGCAGTGACTGGAAGAGAAGAGCCGAAGATCGGGCTCAGTGGCGCATCTTGGGAGAGGCTTACGTCCAGCAGTGGACTGATACAGGCTGATGATGTAAATGAAATTAGCGATGCGTGGATAGGGCTGAAGTACTTGGGTGGTCCTACATAGACCAGGCAGCTTGCTGATGCAAATAGGTGACATGTACTTCGTACATGCAATGCATCTATACAAAATTCAAGTATGTACCGTACCTTCTTTCCAATCTTCCATTCCCTAATTCTTAATATCCCCATCTCTTAGAACAAAAGAAAGACACAACATCCGGTTTTCCAGTACAGCAACAAATATTGAAACGTCATTTCCGTGTAGAATCTCGGCTTAAATCCCGGGATCTCGGGGAGAGCGTCACGTCCGGGATTGTCGCGTGCAGAGCCGGTTTTATGTACGTGCATTTTATTGGTGCACTCATGTTGTTTCGGATTCAATTTTCTATGAGGCATTGTATGCTTACCGACATGAAATAGCGACAGCAACTGTGTTCTGGAAAAGGCCTATCCGTTATTGTAATGATCTATTTGTTGTCAATAATATTTTTTTATTCCGTCTAATACAACCGACTGATTTCTTTATTTTTTATTTTTTTTATTTTTTTTCTATACGTAATCCGAGTTTATAATCAAAGCATATGTATAATTTTGTTTGAGACCATTCCAAGGAGATGTCTCAGAATTTTAGGAGATGTCTCAGAATTAAATTAGATCAAGCTTACCATATTTTAGCAGACGTAGTAACAAGATACTGAATTTTCAAATAATACATTTGATTTGATTACCGTTATTCATATTTCTGTGGATTTTACTACAGAACACGGATATGATTTGACTAATAACTACGCTAAATAGACGGCAGCAGTGTGACAGGTAAGTATTGCGCAGAGGCGCCATTTTGATTTTTTTGACGTCCGCGGTCAAATGACTACGAGTTTACAAAAGTTGCTACCGTAGTTTTTTAAACCAAAAAAGAGCTGATGATATTTAATCGGCTGAACAGATTTTCATGAAACAAAGCTAAGAACACTCTCAACGAAGACATCTATCAAACAAAACAAACTAAATGAAAATTGGTTCATCCGTTTGGGCGCTACGATGCCGACAGACAGACCCACAGACACACTATTCCTATACTAATGCCTAGACATGGTTAATGCACTAACCGCATATTAAGTTTGTAAGTATTTAATTCGCTTTTTTTGTTATACAACTACATATTTACAGTTTTCAGTTTTTTTTTCTTTGTGTGTGCCGTAAGACCTTGCTCCTCGCTAAATTTCATGATTCTAGATGTAAATTGTTTATTAGTTACAGTACAGCTCCCAAACATATCACCAAGAAACAAAAGCTGAGAACTTGGCAAAAAGTTCAACCAACGCTGACGAAATAATGTACACAGTGATATACAGCCTTAACTGCACATTCTGCGAAATTGCCTAATACACCGTTTATTGGAGCACGTAAACTGTTGCAACTCGCCGCATATTGCCGTTCCCCGTCACCGGCGACTTATTGCCGCGTGATCCCGATTTATAGCGCCGCGTTTGCTATTACTGGGCTACATACTTTACAATTTCATATTGTCGTTAAATTGGAAGGTTTCTTGATTGAAAATATGTTTTCTTTCTCGATGTTAAGAAACTTTTTTATTCGTATATACATGAATCATGCGGGTGACTAAGTCACGCGTATAAACTGAACCATTGTATTGTAGTTACTTTATTACGCACGATATTTAATATAAAGTTGTCAAATCCTTAATTAACTACCTAATATTAATTAGTGTTCGACTATCAAGTTCGTTTGAAGCAAATATGAAAGATTATTTAATACGTTATTGAAATGTAATATGTTAATGTATAATTTAATTTTACTGTTGTATAGATCGTCTTCATTGTTTTTGGTGTTTATTTCGTATTTGACATTTATTTTCAACTACATTCAAATTATAATGATGAAATAATAATAATAATAAGATAATTATTTATTATATAATACATAAAACAAAAATGCAATGAATTGTATCACAATTTGTACGCCTTAATGGCTAAAAACATGAATGTTGCCATGAAAACTGTTACCATCTTGCATGCGTTTTTATAATGTGTGCATACCATGTTTTTGACAAATAAATACTCTTTATCTTTATCTTTATCTTTATCACATGCGTTAAAAATTAAGTAGTTATATAATGTATTAATGTGTTTAGAATTTTAATAAGTGTAACATTACGTATTAACCTAAAATATGATCGAATAAGTACTAACACCAGCCCTAAGTTACGCTAAGTTACTGCGTTCAATGTGTAGAGGACATTGGTACGTAGACAAACCTCTGTAAGGTTTACTGGTACTTTATGATAGAAACAATGTAAATTATTTATACTATGAATAAATAAAAAATAAAAATATAGCTATGAAAGACCAATGAAAGTTACTCTCATAGCCTCATCTATTTGAAATGAGCTTATTGTCTTCAAACGGCTGAACAGATTTTCTTGAAACAAAGCTAAGAACACAGCACTCCCGAATAATTCACTTATCAACCAAAAAAAACTAAATCAAAATCGCCTACCACCCCATCTTTTTGTGGTGAGAGTTAAAGAGGTAAAGTCATTGTTTTTTTACAACAAAAAAAACATTGGTACTTCAATATCCTATTGCAATTTGCATTGTTAAATCCAATCCAAGTTCAGTAACAAGACAAACTGTTCAGCTGATAGAAAACAAGCCGACTTCCTGAAAGCTATCACTCGGCAGTTAATTTAAAAATTACCATATAGACGGGTATAATTAATTACTTACGCAAAGGCTACGCGGTTCATTTCGTCACACTTTTTATAGTTGAGAAAACAGAGAATATCAAGTTTGATAACTTAGGTACCAATTTCCAGAAGCATCAACTGTAATTTAAGATCGTTCAAATAAATACCTATGAGGACAGCCTTCTAATGCCGCGCTAGTCATTTTTAGTACCAATTTTGAGGTGTTTATCTCCATATCTCTGGAGACATTAAACACATCTATGAAATTTATTTGGGACCACTTGAGAAGTATATCTTCCAAACAAATAATTAAGATAGTTTTAAAAACTGAATCAACCGACTTCCATGCCCCGCGAGTCAGTTTCAGTGGCAAGTTCATCGTTCATGAAATTACAATGGGACCAACTCGGAAATGTACCCTTCCGATTAAAAAAAGAATCGATTCATAATTGACGGAGTAATTGCGTAAAATACATACAAAAAAAAACAGACGAAATGAGAACTTTCTTCTTTTTGGGAGTCGATTGAAAAATATTTTCTAAATCGGTCTTAAAATGAATATAAAGATTCCAATAAATTGAGAAAATCCCTATTTTTTTACCGTCTAAAACAATATCATCGCTTACCACCAGGCGAGATATTGGTCAAACGATAGCCTATAGGCTATCGTTTGACCTTATCGTTTGAGATGTAAAAAAACAATTAATGAGAATGACATAAGGGAAATGAGAAATAGAGTTGACCTTCTACTTGTTCACTGTGACACGAGCGTGCACTGTAGAGATAGCCGGCACGCGTCCTCGACTTAGTTTAAACTAGGCAAAGAACTTAAAAAGAACTGGCCTTTTATTTTGACAAAATGAGAATTAAAAAGACGTTGTTTTTACACTAATATCACCACCATATCATTTTGTTTTTTGTGTATTGTCCGACAAAAACTCGAATGCAACAAATACTGGTATATTTCTGTCACGTGCGAAGCATTAACCACCCTAGTCCAAAGGCATTAATCTTACACATTATCCGTCAATGTTGCTAATTCAACCACGTCTGACCACAGACCATGGTCACACACCAGGGTCACAGCCTACTGTCATTTAGCGGTAGGCTTCACTGTGGCTCAAAGCACCCACAAAACCAAGACGTTATGCCAAACTGCGGTAATGTTACCTGTACATTACCGTGGCCAAACAGTTTTTTTTAATATCTTATAATAGGCTAGCGTTTGACCACTATCTCACCTGTTGGTAGATGATGATGCGGTCGAAGATGGTAAGCACGCTAGGCCTAGAATGCGAACTGGCTCTCAAGGATAGCTGCCGGAACACATTAGATGTTTGGCGACAGATTTTCTAACTTGAGGGTGGTAGCTGGCCAGACGGACACTAGATAGTGACCTACCACCATGCGGGGGTTGTTGGTTTCTTAACGATGTTTTACTTCACCAGAGGGCCACTGTGAAAAACGCACATAAACAAAACTTTGCAAAACTTCAATGCAATGCAGTCAGTTCAGCACACAGGTCCGACCTTTCCACCGTGTATGATACCGAAGCAGTTACGGTAGAAGTAAAATTAATCTTCATATCAAACTACCACAGACAAGAATTAGAGTCGTTTAAAATACTAAAAACCCGACTTTAAATGCCGCGCGAGTCAATTTTAACCAACTTCACAAAAAAGGAGGAGGTTCTCAATTCGTCGAAATATACGTAATGTATGTTCACCGATTACTCAAAGATGCCTGAACAGATTTGGAAAATTCTTTTTTTGTTTCAAAGGGTACCCTTCCCGGGTGGTCCCATTTAAATTTTAACGAAATCGGCCGAGCCGTTTTTAATATATCAACATTTTTATTACGACGCATTTACTTATCTCGACGACTTACTACTTACTACTGGCACAGATTATGTAATAGTAACATCTACTGGCTACTTTAACTAGTGCGATGTTTGAATTCAGTTCGTAAGTTTTTTAAAAGATTTTAAATTATCAGTAAGTTCACTTCTTCAAGTTTGAGATTTTTATCTCTACATCGATCTATTTGTTGTTATCAAACTACATATTTACAGTCCACCGCCCATTCAATAACATAAGCGAATAGCATTTGTATTCCACCCCTACAAAAATACTTATTTTAAAGAGCACACCTACTCCTTCCGCCAAGTAAACACAAGAATTTTTTACAAAGTTGACTTTCTGTTGTCAGCTGTAGGCGTGTGGAGCAGAGATACCCAGCACGCATCGCTTGCTCGGGTTAAACTCGGATGTAGAAAATTTAGAAAAGCTTTTTAAAGCGATAAGGAGGTAAATTAACCACGAAGTTTTTAGTGGATACCGCGTATTCATCGTGACTTAAGACGCCCTCAGACTAGGTGCAGCGATGGCCTTCGCAAGGTGGCTGGTAAAGTGGTAAGAGGTTAATAAAAGTAGCATAGGATCCTGCTCAGTGGTGTGTAGTTGGAGAGGCTTAAGTCCAGTGGTGGACTAGAATAGGCTTATGATAATAATAACGATGAAGCAATGATGTTCTACAAGTATCGATTTAAAAATCATAGTATACTTTAACGAAACTAAACGGTGAAGCTGTCTAAACAAACACCTAAAGTCCTTGAAAGTTACTAACGATCTTAAAATATTAAGATTTGCTTAATAATTTAAGTTCGTTGACAAAATGAAATAATTAAGATAGTTCAAAAACTAAAACAACCGCCTTCAATACCCCGCGAGTCAATTTCAGTAGCAAGTTTGAGACGTTTATCATCATATTTCTGGAGATACTTATCAGATCTCGATGAAATTGCAATGGGACCGCCTCGGAAACGTACCCTACCGATTACAAAAAGAATCATTCGAATCGGTTCAGAATTTACGGAGTAATTGCGTAACATACACACAAAAAAAAACATACAGACGAATTGAGAACCTCCTCCTTTTTGTGAAGTTAGTTGAAAATATCTACGTTAAGCTCTCCTATTTAAAACAGGTCCCAGGGGCACTCGTTTATTCCATTCTAATTTCTAATTAAGTCAAGTAGTAATACTTCAGCCTATACAGAGCCTCATTAATTTATTTCCAGGATTCTTTTGGTTACTTAATATATTATTTTACTAAGTACAGTAATTTTATTTGGGATTTAAAATTCCATTTGAGAAAATACAATAACTTTTTATTACCTTACTAGTGTAGCAGGAATTAGTTGGAATAAAAAATCTTAGTGTTAACCATGATAATAAACTATTTGTGTGCAAAATGTTATTTAAATCAGTTTAGCCGTCCGTGCATGATTAGTAGTAGTAATAAACATACAGACTTCCACCACTAGAAATATCACCAGCGCAGTGCCATAGGATAAATAATATGGCGGTGTTTAGAACACCTACCCAAATATACCACTTAAGGGTTTGAGAGGCCAGGAACTAATGCCAACGAGAATTTAAATGGAAAGGCCGAAAAACGGGTTGATATAGTTAAATTGCGATTTGCATCTTCGTTCATCATGAGAACCGATGCCCTGCCTGAGTCTGTGTTTCCGGTTAAATACAATATGGGGGTCTTCAAATCGCGAGTGAATAGGTATCTTTTGGGTAAGCACGCTCCATCATCCAACGCATCATCACTTAACATCAGGTGAGATAGTGGTCAAGTGCTACCCAGTTCAGTGTAAAAAAACCTACACAAATATACCACTAAAGGGTTTGAAAAGCCAGGAACTAAATGCCAACGAGAATTTTTAATGCAAAGACCGGGAACGGGTTGAGATAGATGAACTGCGTGCACTGGAATAACAGCCTGTGGCTCAGCATATTATTTCAGTACCGTTTTAGGTGACGAGAGAAGCATGAATCTTTTATTAACTTTTATATTATAATGTTTAAGTATGTTTATAGCAGTGTGACCTAATCCCGCACTTTACGCACGCTTATCCGTGACTTAAATAGTCGATTATAATCGACTATTTGACGGAAAAGCGTAGCGTAAGCGTAAAGTGTGGGTTTATGTCACACTATATATCTAATATATAAAATTCTCGTGTCACAGTTTTCGTTGCCATACTCCTCCGAAACGGCTTGACCGATTTTGATGAAATTTTTTGTGCTTATCCGGTATCTATGAGAATCGGCCAACATCTATTTTTCATCCCCCTAAATGTTAGGGGTAGTCCACCCCTAAATTTTTATTTTTATTTTTTAGACAAAATTTTTTTTTATGATACAACATACAAATATACATACAATCCTCAATTTTCACCCTTCTACGATCAACCCTTATTTTTTAATAGCCATTTTAGTAATTTAATCATTTTTCCTCCATACATACTTACAATAAGTAAGCTATTTTTTGTCTACACTAGAAATTACTACGAAATTATTTATATGGCAAAACAACGTTTGCCGGGTCAGCTAGTTATCTATAAAATAATATACGATACTCGTGACTTAAGTTGTCTATTATTGCACGGCGTAGCACCCCCGATGCGCTCGGGTGCTACGCCGTGCAATAATAACTTCACGCCGTGCAATAATCGACTACTTAAGTCACACGTATCGTAATATACAATTTATTCAAGACTACCCTGCTGCAGATTTCGAACTTGATTATTGGCTTCCTTTTCAAATTTGGTTATTATGGGCATGGGCTTTTTTTAAATCTGTATAATTAATTGGTTTTGAAAATTTTTGAATCCCATCAGTATCCTCTTGCAGATAAATAATAATACCCTTTTCGAACTTCATTATGAGAACTTTTCTGAATTTACTCAAAAGACTTATTTTAATTTGTTTTATAAGTATCAGATTGGCACATCTAGCTAAGCTATCTCGATGTCTGCACACTAGCCGCCTCGTTTACACAGTCCGGCTTGGTCAGTAATTAAAACGGTTGTGTTTCAAATGACGTGTTAGATTGTTGTTTCAGTCGGCTGCCCGAATTACGGGAGTTGGACGAATATTTGAAACAGTAGAGATTGTATTATTAAAAATTTAAGATCGTTTAAAAAACTAAAGGAATAAACTTCAAACGTCGCGCTAGTCAAAGTAGCTAGTAGACGTAGTAATTATAATCTGTGCCAGTAGTTAGTAGTATGTCGTCGAGATAAGTAAATGTATCGTAATACAAATGTTGATATATTACAAACGGCTCAGCCGATTTCGTTAAAATTTAAATGGGACCACCCGGGAAGGGTACCCTTTGAAACAAAAAAGGAATTTTCCAAATCGGTGCAGGCATCTTCGAGTAATCGGTGAACATACATAAAAAAGTAAAAAAAAAGCTTCCGAGGAATTGAGAACCTCCTCCTTTTTTGTGAAGTCGGTTAAAAAGGACAACGAAATATAAAAATTGCTTCCGATACGGTGTGATTGATTTTTATGATATGAGGGATAAACAAGACGATAGTCTGATTATGTAAGGTAAGTTTAAATTTAAAATACTTTAAATTTAAAACCATCCCCTAATTACCAACAAATAATCTGTGCATTGGGACCATAGCCTTAATATAAAAAGATGGTGCACTGCAGATATTTTGACAAATTAAATTTAATCCGTATGCTCTAAGCATAAGGTTGTAATTGCTAATGTAGGTACATCAAAACGGCCCAAACGAAAGGCACCTAGGTGGGAGTGTGTTCTTGTCTAACAACCTGCCAGTGCAGAATACATGTACTATAACTATGTATAGTATATATATGTGGCCCATACAACAGACAGGGACAAACTCCGTTCAAGGTCGGTCTCCTGTGAGCCGGTTTTGCGGTTCAGATCGCAGTTAATTTTAACATAGTAGAAAGTATTTGATTGGGAATCATCTATTTAGCCCTAACACGACATCTCTGCTATAATTTGGTAAGGAGTTGAGTATTCTGTAGATTCCAGGAGAAGGAGAGCTGATCATCAGGTCAAGGTTACCATGTTCTTTCAAATTATCGAAGTAGGAGGATATGTATTTAAAATTGATCAGACGACCTATCATATCTATAAAGGCGGCAATAGCCATTGGGCTATCCATTGGGATAGGGTGTAGGACTGGCGATCGAGAGGTCGTAAGTTCGATCCCCACCCCACCCATTGCACTATTGACGTGAACCCACTCTAGACACAAGCATATTTAGCTTAGTTGAAGGGGTTAACAAGAATACTAGTAATGTGCAACCCACATTGCGAGTAAATTTGCACATAAACAATAATAATAATAAAAATATCAAAATTGCTCTCATAGTTTCATGAACTAGAAAAGAGCTCATAGTAATAAACGTCAAAAGATACCGTATCGTAAAATTAAAAAAATAATCTGCAGATAATAAACAAATTGCCAGAATTTTTAACCGACTAAAAAAGGTGGTTTCTTAATTCAGTAGTATATATTCTTTTTTTAAGTTTGTTCGCGGATACCTTCGTCGTTTATGAACCGATTTTGATTATTCTTTTTTTGTTGGAAAAGAGATATCCTGAGTGTAGTACCATGGTAGTTTCATCGAGGTCTGACAAGTATCTCCAGAGATATGGAGATAAGCACCTCAAACTTAGTACTGAAAATTAATAGCGCGGCATTTGAAGTCGGTTTCTTTTAGTTTTTTTAACGATATTATTTTAACTCTATATAGCTTAGCGTTTGCCACTGCCTCACTTAACGTTAAGTGACGATGCGATCAAAATTTAAATTATAATCGATTTAAATCTTCGTAAATGTGGTTTTTAAGACAGTGTATGTAACATTGTATACAAAAGAATTCGTGAGAATCTGAATGAAACAACCAAGATATCGACGCGACCTCTGCTGAATCGAATAAATAAACCAGTCAAATATCGATTCTCATACGTCCAATTTCAGACAGACAACACTAGATATTTCATACTCGATCGAATCCTCAATCCATCTTTCAATCAACAAATCCCCGACCTTTAAAAATGCACCATAACCGCCATCTCCTGAATAGATAAAGGGTTTGACGGAAGTCGGATTGGTGGAATGCTGTATTGAGGTGCAATTTTACAAATGGTTTGTTTTCCGGTTTGGATTCTTTTGGGGAACAGCTAACAGCTAACCCATTACCACTAAAATTGCCCTCGCTCAATCTCTCTTACATCCCATTCTTGATTATGCTGACGTCTGCTATCTAGACCTTAGAGTGGATCAGCTAAATAAGCTTGAGCGTCTCCAAAACTTTTGTATTAGATTCATTTTTGGCCTACGTAAATACGACCACGTATCTCAGTTTCGCTCTCAGCTCAAGTGGCTTCCTATTCGTCTTCGCCGGAATACTCACATCCTCTCCCTTCTTTACAATATTCTTTTTAATCCATATACTCCACGTTATCTTAAAGACCGTTTCAACTTCCTTCATAGCGCAAATACTCTTTCTCTTAGGTCATCAGAAAACTATACCCTCAGTTTTCCACCTCACAGTTCTGTGTTTTTTGATAAATCCTTCACAGTACAGGCTATTCGCCTATGGAACTCTTTACCTGAGGACATTAGAGCATCTCAATCCATTACTATATTTAAGGATCATTTAAAGCAATATTATCTGTCGTTGTAACTGGAGTCCCCTGTTTATATTTATTTATTTATTCTTTTTCAAGGTCATTTAGTATTATACTGTTCTAGCTGCATAAGATTAATTTACGCTTAATATTTGAGCCACTAGGTATTTATATAAGTTAGTTAAGTTTATTTATAGGTATATATGTATGTGATTAGTGTTTAGAGATGTTAGATACACCCGTCATTAGTCACATGTTCTATCCTCTCCATCCTAAGGTTGTCTGGAAGAGATCGCTATTAGCGATAAGACCGCCCATTGTAACACATTATTCTTAAGTTTACTATGTAAGTTAGTTCTAAGAAGGTGTAACAATAAAGAGTTATCTATCTATCTATCTATCTATCTAACAGAGAGATCAAATGGATCTCTCTGATATTCGCACGTACAAGTAGTAAGTAAGTAACTCATTATCCGTATGTTGTGCTAAATAAGGCTAAGCGAGCACTACAATTTTATTCGATGCGATTTTATGCGTTGCGAATCAAAATTTATATACCAGGCCTACGTCATTTCAACCAAGCTATATATTTACGAAAACATAACAAAGGTCTTTCCGGACTTTACTCACGGTTAAAATACCTACAGGCATGAATTCATCTAGCTTGCTTTATGTATTAAGATAAATAAACGGTGCAATTGTCGGATCTTTACGTAGCTACAGCATTATTTGTTTAATACCACTAAAGCCATTCACTCGTCTAATACCCACTTAACTATAAAGCTAACTTTGCTCCTCGCAATAAATGAAGACAACTGCACTTCGACGGAGTATTGGTTTCGAACCGCTTGATTTACATCGAATGCCGAATTATACTCATTGTCAACTACGGTTACAAGTCTCACAGTAGTAATTTGAGGATATTGGGTTTATTGTGGCCTGACTTAAGTTTGATCATTCAATGCAATAAATATTGCGCTCTGATTAAGAATTAATCTTATTGAGTTTCAGTGTGCATCGCTCTATCTACCCCTAGATTATTTTTTATATCTGGGCCTATCGTTATTTTCTCTTTAATGGCTATCCAGAGTTTAGCATGCTGCTGTATCTATAATAGGTAGACGTCATCGTATTATCAACATGCGCGCGTTGTGCTAGTTCTGTTACTGTAGATCATAAAAAAATTACAATACTCAGTCATATTCAATCGAAGTGAAGCAGAGCTACCAAAAAACATAAACCTACGATACAAAGAAATACGCTATATGCATATTCTTTAACTAAAGAAGATTCAAAGCTTTCAATTGCATAAAAATACCGAATTTGTTGATAGAAACAAATAGTAAAGGCCTTATACAAAAGTTAAAAGCAAAGGTGGCTTACTTCTTTTATTGTGTCAGCTGTTGTCGGGATTTATGTAAATTGTATTGTATCGTTGAGGTACGGAACTGGAAAACGAGTTGGTGCATTTGTAAATTTCGTATTTGAAACTGAATTAAATCATTAAGTGAAAAAGTTTAAATGAACAAATATATATATTTTTTTGTTTTGTTTAAAAAAGATTACTCACAATGTGGGTTGCATATTACTAGTATTCTAGTTAACCCCTCCAACTAAGCTAAATATGCTTGTGTCTGGAGTAGGTTCACGTCAATAGTGCAATGGGTGGGGTGGGGATCGAACTCACGACCTCTCGATCGCCAGTCCGACACCTTATCCATTGGGCTATTGCCGCCTATATATACTAGAAGTGCCCCGCGGCTTCGCCCGCGTTAAAGACTTCTTTTATTTACTTAAAACTTTTATTGTGTAAAAACTTTTCTATCATAAAAGACAATCAAAGAAGTAAAAGCCAAAT
This sequence comes from Cabera pusaria, assembly GCA_954871355.1. Taxonomy (NCBI): domain Eukaryota; kingdom Metazoa; phylum Arthropoda; class Insecta; order Lepidoptera; family Geometridae; genus Cabera; species Cabera pusaria. The sequence goes on from OX940887.1 coordinate 5,945,414, forward strand.
CGGTATAGACCATATTGATTTTCAGACTTTTTACCAACTCCTTGCAAAAATCCTGCAACACGTATTTACTTATTTATTTTTCGGAAGTACTTAAGTAAATCTATAAGTTTATAAATAATAAGTTATACCTGGGGGGAATTTTTATAAAATAGTTTCTAAGCGGATACCTACGTCATAACAACTATCTGCATTCTAAATTTCAGCGCAATCCGAAACAATATTGATTTTCAGACTTTGTTACCCACTTCACCCTCTTAGGGTGGTATTTTGAAAAAGCCTGAAAATCGTATTTACTTATTTATTTACAGAAGTATTTGTGTGAAATGTCGAATAAAATATTCCCCTTAAAGAGTGAATTTTGAAAAATCCTTTCTTAGAGGATACCTACGTCAAAATAACTATCTGCATGCTAAATTTCAGCGCAATCCGAACCAATATTGATTTCAGACTTTGTTACCCCACTTCACCCTTTTAACGTGGCATTTCGAAAAAGCCTTAAACAAGTATTTACTTATTATGTTTATTTGAAGTGTTTCAGACTTTATATTTTTGTATTTAACAAATGCAATCCACTAATTTCGTCGTAACGATACTTCGCACCGTGGCTTAATTGGCAAAGCACCGGAACATGTTATTCCGGAGGTTGCGGGTTCAAGTCCCGTCGGTACGATGTAATTTTGGATTGTGTTTAACAATTTACAAGTATTTACTTATTTATTAGTGCGAAGTTACGAATAGAAAAGACTATTTTATCTTGTTTCTCCATACAAACTTTTAACCCCCGTTTCATCCCCTTCATGGATGAATTTTGGAAAATCCTTTCTCTGAGAGAACTAATGTCGTAATAACTATCTGCATGCCAAATTTCAGCGCAATCCGAAACAATATTGATTTTCACACTTTGTTACCCCATTTCACCCTCTCAGGGGTTGAATTTCGAAAAAGCCTGCAACACGTATTTACTAAAGCATTTGTGTAAAGTTTCGAATACGTGTTTCAGGCTCTTTCGAAATTCCACCCCTAAAAGAGTGAAGTGGGGGTAACAAAGTCCAAAAATCAATATTGTTTCGGATTGTGCTGAAATTTAGAATGTAGATAGTTATTATGACGTAGGTATCCGCTCAGAAGGGATTTTCTAAAATTTCCTTCCGGATACTGAACGGGGATTCAAAGTTGGCAAAAATGGCGAAATAAGATGAGATAAAGTACGTGTTGTAGGATTTTTTGAAATGGGGTAGGTAACAAAATCTAAAATTTGCGTATTTCGGTTTTTATAAATATGAATCCCGAATTGCCTTAGTCACGCGATAACATAAAAAGGGTGAACCGATCTGGCTAATTCTTATTTTATGTAATTAATGATAGAATCGTTTTTACAAAAGAAAAGTTTTAAGTAAATAAAATAAGTTTTTAACGCGGGCGAAGCCGCGGGGCACTTCTATTTGTATAATACACGAGAGTACAAGTTTCATACATACTGTATAGTCCTTTGTACTATCGACACGAACACAAGAAAATCATGCTAGATCACGGCGAACTAATTGGCGTTCCTCAAAATTAGTTTCAATTCAATGAAACACTCTATTTGATGTGAAACTTACAAAGCCATTTTTCAAAACGACACGTTTCAAAGCAGGCCCAATACTGATAGTCTCTATAAATCCGCTTTGATGTTGGCAACAGATGTTATCGAAATACAGCCGAAGCAAATGATTGTCGACCGAATTAGCACAGTGGAGACGTCTTTTCAGTAGACTATGTGCGGTGATATTGCTGAGAAAACTTAGACTAGTATTACAGTACCTTACTATCAGGCGAGATAGTGGTCAAACGCTACAAATGTCCACTAAAAAATGATATTAATTATAATATCATTTTTACATTGATAATGATACTAATATCATTGCCATTTTTAGATTTCGTAGAACGCTGATTTTAAATTGGAATACACCATTACTTAGTAGGTATTAGGTGAAATCCTGGTCCAATTCTAGTTTATTCCCTATTTAATTATGTTGTTAAAAGATTGTTTGTGTGGATTTAGTTCACTGGCATAGCTGTAGAATTAGGTAGTTTATTAGGACAAGCCGTCGATTGGACAGAGTTACGAGTATTGGCATGCGTCAGCTCTAAGGTCTTCTATTGAGGTACGGCGATAGAAAATGTATGTCATCCATTTTACTGAGGAAGTGTTGTAAATTTTTCAGTCTTCTCGTGACCACGGTAACTTGACCGAAACGTCCACGTAAAAAAAAATATGTTTATAGCGCGAAAAGTCACGTATTACAATATTGAAATTGAATTTATTATTATTTATTGAAATATAGTTATGAGGAACTGTTGAAAGAATTTATTGATCAACAACACAGGAGGTACTCAATTCATATGCATCTTGTTTTTTAACCAACTTCCAAAAAGGAGGATGTTCTCAATTCGTCTGTACTTTTTGTTATGTATGTATGTTGCGCGATTACTCCGTCAATTGTGAACCGATTCCAATGATTATTTTTTAAATCGTAGATTACTTTTCCAAGGTAAGTCACATTGTAATTTCATCGAGTTCTGATAAGTATCTCTAGAGATATGACGACAAACGTCTCTAACCTACAACTGAAACTGACTCGCGCGGCATGGATGTCGGTTGTTTTAGTTTTTTAAACTATCTCAATCATTATTGACCAACTTTACTTATGACGGAGATAGTGCAATTTGTTACCGTATACGTAAACGTATATTACGTTAAAAATGTTATTAAATTCTGATGGAGTGATGGTTATCTACAGAGATATAGAGCTAAGCAAATTTCATCCATAACTGCATTGTGCTGCATATTATATACTTATCTCAATTCAGTTACTTTTAAAATGTTAAAACCATATCAGTATTTCTTGTTCGTAAAACCAAACCTAAGATTAGATTGCCTGCTGGGCTAACGTCGCAGCGTCGGTAGCCTAAGAGCTTTGGGTCGTTATATGGTTCCATTGTACTACAATATGGATTCTTTTAAAGGGTTTTATAAATTTCCAATAGTAGGAAATGCATCATCAGCGCTTCAAGTGTTGCAGACGTTTATAGGTAAACAAAGTTGACTGCTAAACATCAAGCCAGTTACATGCTTGTGTTAGAATATTTCCAACTACCCTCACGATGCGACTGCGCTCCATAGTATAAAAGCGGACAGCGAGCGGGTATCAGTCTTCGGTCTTCGTGTGGCCGTCGTACGGTTCGGACGTAATGGTTATGTTGTTAGCTTAGACACATTATGTAATTGTTATTATGTTCAGGTTCTGTGGCATTATACAGTGTGGAAATTAATCTCAGGCCCTGGAGGGAAACTACTTTAAATCCTTAAGCTAGCTCATTTTACTTAAATGAGACATTCCTTTATATTTGAAAAGAAACAAATCTGCATTAAAAGATTTTTTTAAACTCGCTTGCTTTGCCCGGGACTCGAACCAACTAAAATTAAAAAAAATAAACACTCTTTATTTTAATATACTAATCGGTAGTATTAATATTCAGGATAAAGTTTCTCTAACAAACATTAGGTCTTAAAAATAAAAATAATCGTTAAATCTAACATCAACTTTATTTTACTATCAATTTTGTAACACTTAAATTATTTAACTGATAAATTGTTCGAAATGAGCCCCGTCGTTCCGGCTACACAACATTAGTCGCCGTTGAAATTCATTTCTTGTAGCCTTCAGCAAAGTGTTGTGGTGTATGCCCCTAATAACATTTTCTATCGCAATCCTTAGCTCTTGAACGGTTTCATAGCAAGTTTCATAAACAACATTTTTTACATGACCCCATAAAAAGAAGTCCATGGGCGTCAGGTCTGGACTTCTTGCAGGCCATCTAATCGTCCCGTTTGTACCTATTCAGGCATTGAAATTTTCATTAAGGTATGCCCTGGCAATTCTGCTGTTGTGGGCAGGTGCACCATCTTGTTGAAAAATGATATTATTTCGTTCCTCTTCTGGCAGAAAGTTTAATTGATTTTGTAAAAGCTCCAATATTTCAATGTATTTTGCTGCATTCAGATGTCCTTCGTAAATGTGCATCAAAACAACCATGTTACTTTTGATTCCACACCAAACATTAAACGAAAATCTGACCTGATTGTTCGTTTCACGGACACGGAATGGATTTTGACGAGACCAACAATGATTGTTATGTCTGTTATACATTCCATTATTACTAAAATTTGTTTCGTCAGACCACACAATACAGTCCAAGAAATTTGGGTTGCGGGCTATTTCTGTTTGAATATTTTCACAAAACTGTAATCTCCTGTCACTATCTCCGGGATGTAGTTTCTGCACCAATCGCCCATCACGATAACATTTGTATTTGTATTTTTTCAGAACTTTAAGCTTCCATGCTTGAAGCCTTCGGGTAACACTCGAAGTATGTCAAAATGTTTAACTCATTATCGCTATAGTCCAAATTTTGTTGCTGTGGGCGTCGAGTCTTCTTTTTAAAACTTCCAACGGTCAGTAAATTATTCACAATTCGAGACAAAACTTTTCTAGATGGTAGTTCTCTGTCTGGATACTTCTCGCGATACCACTGCAGAGCTAAATCGTAGCTCTTGTTGCAAACAAAGTAAGCTTCTAATAACTCGAATTGTTCTTGATACGCCATTATGAGATAATTTAATTACGTAAGGAAAGCAACACTACTTAAATAAAATCTGTTGATAAAAATCGTTCGAATTTTAAAATTATTGTCCCGCATTGCAAACAAAGTCAAACGTTCCATTTTTAAACTTCTCCACTGAACGCCTCGGATCATGTAAGAAGGAAATGTGCATAGAGGTATTACCACCATTGAACAATTTTCTTATCGAAGATTTCAACAAGGTACTTAACGATAAATTAGCAAGCGTGTACTTCATACGAAGTCTTTGAGTGTTGGAGAGATAACAGAACTGTTACGTGTCTTTTACTTGTTAAAAGTGAACAGTAACCAAACATTTTTTAGAAAAAACTTTATCCTGAATATTAATACTACCGATTAGTATAATAAAATAAAGAGTGTTTATTTTTTTTAATTTTAGTTGGTTCGAGTCCCGGGCGAAGCAAGCCAGTTTTAAAAAATCTTTTAATGCAGATTTGTTTCTTTTCAAATATAAAGGAATGTCTCCTTTAAGTAAAATGAGCTAGCTTAAGGATTTAAAGTAGTTTCCCTCCAGGGCCTGAGTTTAATTTCCACACTGTATAGCTGTGGGTATTGTGATAGTGTTTATTGTTATTATGTTGGTGTTCTGTGGTATTATATAGCTGTGGGTATTGTGATCGTGTTTATTTTTTTAGCCTTTTTCACTTCTGGTCTCTAAGACTTGTTTAATTAGTGAAGTGAAAACTTTTTTACGTGTGCACTTTTTGCTCTTTTGGGTAAACAAAAAGCGTGAAACTCGCGTCATTGTCACCGCATGCTTCCCATTAGCTATATGTATACTGTGTATCTCGACGATACACTTCACAATTTACTTAGTTTTCACTTCTATCAGCAGGCCCCAAAGACTGCCTCGCAAGTTTTTTTAAATTATAGGTAGGTAATAACAATTTTACCACTATCTCATCCGATGGAAATTGAAATCTTTGATTCACCACAAAAAATCTTAACTGTGTAGGACAGTCAGACAGACAGACAGACTAGACAGTCTCTTAGATTTTACTATAATCATAAAATTACAGGTTGATCTGAATCATGTAAAAAAAAATCCTGAACACCCCACTGACAGTTAGTTCCGCGTAGCAAATTCATTCCTATTCTAAAAATACCGCTATTAACCGCTGTACAGAAAAAGTCATTCAATTAAGCGGTATCCATAAACAGATAGCTACTACTGCCGCTCATGCTCGTTTCACTTACGAACGAATGCCTTCACCCATCCCACGCTTCCATATGACGTCACTCTTTGATCGCGTAATTTTATGATCTTGATACAAAGGCACCCAGCCTCATTTCGGGTAATTTTACTTTGACGCAGAACTTCTCGTTATAGGAGGTTTATTCATCTTGTATAGTTAGTTACCTCTCGTGAAATGTAAAAGGACTGACGCCAGATTATATCCTCCGGTATAATATAACGATCACAGTGTATGTTTTGACTCAAGTGAACTGAAAAGTTGCTAAGTATGTACGTAGTAGTGCAATAGGTCGGAGAGAAAAGTTTTCATAAAATCTTGGACTCATATCAGATGAATTCAATTCAATGCGCTTCTATTTTAATTAAATTAACCGGAATGATTTATACATATAGATAAGATATAAAATGTTGCGATGTTCTATAAGTACAAAACATTATGACGGCCTCACCCAATACCAAAATACCGGTATATTCAGTTTAAACCATACTCGAAACGAAACGCTCAAATCAACCACGTGATTTTATTAACATGCCCGCCTGATCGTCGGTTTTTCATTCGATTTTGTTCGTAAGCGCCAATTGATCAGCTTCAAAGCAAAGGCATCTATGGTACTCGAGGGAGTTTTCGGAGTATTTTTATTGAGTTTCCCCGTGAAAGGCAGAATTGATGTGAATATCTGGTGTATTTGAATGGAGATGCGTGTAAGTGTTGTGGAAAATTCTGTGCATTTACATACAGTTAGCCATATGCATTATTGGTCTACCTTGCTTTTTGAGCAGCTACCGGAATTAAATCGGTTTTAATACTAATGCCAAAATAAACATTATCTATACTAATATTATAAAGAGAGAACATTTTTATTTTTGTATGTTTGTAATGATTTGGCTCAAAAACTACTGAACCGATTTAAAAAATTATTTCACTAATACATAGAATGGACTTTCGGAATGAAAATAGGCTATATATTATCCCGTTTAAATCAAAGGTACATTCGTGAAGACCTAATTTACAACCTAAGTCGGCAAAAAAACCGGTCGAAAAAACACGTTTCTTACGAACGCTGCTCAATTGAAAATAGATAGAAGAATATTTTCTATGCAAGAGTTGTACAACTTAATAAGACCTACAAAAAAGTCCGCGACAGCATATGTCTATCTCTTAAGGTTGACTCACAGTAACCATTTTAATCTTAAAATTTTATTTAAAAAATATTACATAACTTCTAAGGCTATTTTCAAGTATATAGTATTAATCCTTATCCGAATAATTACGTTAATTAGCTTGGCCACATATTATAGATTAAAATTGTGCCTTACAGTATATAATTCAAATGAAAACTCTAGAAGATATCACGAATTTCACATACACGCATCGCAAAATTAATAAAATATTTGCAGTGAAACCACAGATTAGGTCATAGTTACTACGAAAACATTATTATAAGCTAGCTATGCTGTAGATCCCCATCGATCACAATCAATTTGAAGTCAATATAGTATAATAATATGATCTATTGTATAAAATAATATTCAACTATATATATAATAATATAATATTTTAAACCACCCCGACTGATCTATGTATAATCTTTTCATTAAAAGCATTCCAATGACTCTAAACACGACATTTAAAATCTGAGCTGTAAGTTGGTGAGGATTTGAGTATTATGCAGAGTCCAGGAGATGTCCCAGCATCAGGTCAATGTTCCATGTTCTTACAATATCGTTGAAGAAGAAGATTTTCGAATTGATCAGACCTATGAAAGTTGATTTCATAGCGCAATTAACTAGAAAAAAGCTCATAGTTATATAATTGATTGAACGAATTTTCATGAATCAAAGCTAAGAACACTCGATGCAGACATCTATCAAACAACAAAAAAAAACTATCAATAATAAAAACAAAATCGGTTCATCCGGTTAGGTGCTAAGATGCTACAGCCAGACACACAGATACACATGTTAAGCGTATATTACCTCTTCTTTTTGCGTCGGGGAACGCCGTAAGGTTAAGGCGGCAGATGTTCTCCTTGGTGGTAAGCTACTTTTTGGTAGATTTAATGATCCCACTACCACTGTACGAAACCTCATGATTCATGAATGCACATAAAACTTTCATTGGTAGGTATATAGCTAGGATTAAAACCAACGACCGTCGGGTCAGAATCAGGGTAACTATCCTTTACGCCAAAGGGCCGTCCAATATCACTACGTAATTATTATAAAACAAAGTCCATCACTGCGTCTGTCTGTCTGTTCGCAATAATCTCAATAGCTACTGAACGGATTATGCTGCGGTTTTCACCAATAGCCAGAGTGTTTATGAGGAAGGTTAAGGTGCATAATTCGTTAAGGTTTTGTGTAAATTGGTTGAAATATGACGATGATTGTTAAATATGTTCATATTTTATGTTCGATGCAACAAACTGATGCAAATTTTATAGGCATATTTGTTCTACCCGTGCGAAGCCGGGGCGGGCTGCTAGTACGTTATATAATTATACTCGTCATTATGGTTCTAGTTTTTAGGGTTCCATACCCAAAGGGTAAATCGGGACCCTATTACTAAGACTCCGCTGTCCGTCTGTCTGTCTCCAGGCTGTATCTCATTAACCGTGATAGTTAGACAGTTAAAATTTTCACAGATGGTGTATTTCTTTTGCCGCTAGAACAACAAATACTAAAAACAAAATAAAGTTAAAATTAAAGGGTCCCCATTAAAAAAAAAACGTGTGTTTTGGTATAACGCCATTTATGTTTGCTAAGCTAACAACCTTTCTAATTAGTTTCGGCAAAATGACATAGATGGCGCTAGTAAACGAGCCCCGTTTTTCTAGATCGCGGTGTCGAGATTCTCCGTGAACTATGATACCAAATATGAGGTTGAAATAAAACTCTGTTATAATTCGTATTGTACTGACTGAAGAACGGAACCCTCCCTAAGTGTGCGATGCGAGACGCAACTCTGACTTTCACTTGGCCAGTTTTCATTTTATATGGCTTGAGTACAATCTCACCCGTTGGTAAAGTGATGATGTGGTTGAGCACGGTAGCACGCTAGGCCCAGTATGGGAATGGCTCTCAAAGATAGCTGCCGGAACACATTTGAAGTTTGGCGACAGATTTTATAACTTGAGGGTGGTAGCTGGCCAGGTGGACACTATATAGTGTCCTTCCAATGTTAAGACAGGGTACTTTTCTAGCACTGGTCTTTGCAACTATGCGGACGTGTATACAGCGACTTAACTAGGCTATTATACTCGTAGGTACATTTACTACAGAGTCGGGGTTTCAAAAAATAAAAAATGTTGTACCATTTTTATTTAACAAACTTTAAGTCGAAAGCAGTTACTGGAAACAAAAAGCCGAAGATCGGGCTCAGTAGCGTGTCTTAGGGGAGGCTGTAGGCCAAGCAGTGGACGGATACCGACTGATAATGATGATGAAGTCGAAAGCAATTGTTGAGCTATGTACCAAATTAACACGATGAACCGTATACTAAAAATAATTTAAAAAGTTTAGATTATGTTCACGCGTTACACCTAATAGACAGCATCGTGTAGGCTTCAGACATGTTTATAATTACTTTCATTAGCACTGCTATAGCCTCTCCTGGGTCTAGAATTAATTCCACGAACCCGACGTCACTTGTTGTAAGCATTCATTATTTTAAGCAGCTTTAATCAACCGACTTCCAAAAAGGAGCAGGTTCGCAACTCGTCTGTATGATTTTTTCAACCCACCTCCAAAAAGAAGAATCTTCTCAGTTCGTCTGTGTTTTTTTTTTTCTTTTTTTTTTGTGTGTATGTTACGCGATTACTTCGTAAATTCTGAACTGATTCGAATGATTATTTTTGTAATCGGTAGAGTACGTTTCCAAGGTGGTCCCATTGTAATTTCATCGAGATTTGATAAGTATCTCCCGAGATATGTCGATAAACGACTCAAACTTGCTACTGAAATTGACTAGCGGGGCATTGAAGTCGGTTGTTTTAGTTTTTAAACTATTTTAATTATAAACACAAAATATAATAAATACAAAAAATATGGTTCTTACTGTAAAGCTGTTCTGATGAGGAAGCCAGGATGTAGGGACTTAAAATCTTTTATCGAATTTGTGCTATTAATGTATTGATACCATGGGTACTTTTCGTTTGATATGATCACGAATTATTTTACACAAAGCTTGTGTTATGTTTCTATAAGTGTTACACACTTTATATTTTTGTACATTGTTACAAACAATCCAATTTACTTTTTCTTTTACTTTTAATTACACCAATGCATAATTGGTATAAATGCAATTCATTAATTACGTCGTATCGATAGGATCGTACCGTGGCCTAATTGATCAGAGCACCTGGGCATGTATCACAGGAGAGTGCGGGTTCGAATCCCGTCGGTATATTGAAATTTTGGATTGTGTGTGACAATGCACAAAGCTTCATCATCATCATCAAAATGAGCCGGTATCAGTCCAAACGGGTGTCAAAAAGCCGGTGTGCAAAGCTTGTGTGTGTATAATGTAAAACATATTTACTTTTACTTTAATAATGTCAGAGACAATGTCGTGACCTATCGCGACTGAGAACTGTCGAGATAAGACTGGGGAATTTTTAGAATATATTTTCATCCCCCTTTGTAGAGAATTGTGAGGACGTCAAGATGTACTTACTACGAAGCAGTCGTATCTGATATTTGAAGGTTCGTAACTTTCATATTTTATTATTGGTTTGAGATTTTTTTATTTTTTGTACACTTTTTACTATACTTCTCTATGGGTACCTCTACACCCATAGATAATTCTTCAAAGGTCAGCATGGTGGTACAGTTGTTCATAGGCGACGGTAACTGCTAACCATCAGGCGAGCTGTCTGCTTGTTTGCCCACCATAACATAAAACACGCTTTTTCTATCAGACGAGGCGTGTGTTTGATTGCCTACTTTAAAAAAGCTACCTAACATAAAAATAATAAAAAAAAAAAAAATGTTAAACCACGACTGATTTATGTATAATCTGTTCAATTATCGCGTGAAGTAGTGTGGTTACACTAGAGTTTTGCCTAGACATGACAGAGAACTAGGCGGAAAAATGTATGAACAAACTGCAGCGCAAGTGCATTTGATGCAAACATTGTCGTGGTAATAGTCTCTGAAGATTAGATAAAATTGAAATTTGGTAACCTCTTTTCAATGATATTGTAAGAGCTGGGGCATTTCCTGGAATCTGCAGAATACTCTACACCTCACCAACTTGGTTTGGGCTAATTGGAGTGGTCTCAGTAGGGGGTGGTTTTTAATGCTGAATTTAAGTATTATAAGAATAAGGTATATTGAAAACCACAGCTAACTCAGAGTGCTGTATAAATTTATAGTATATGGTTTTTATTTTTATCTCTCCCGATAGTTAATCCCGAGTAATTATTTAAGATAGTCATATAATGGCAGAGTGCAGATATGATACAATGCAAATAGCATTACTATTTTTTAAGGCCCAGAACATTTTCACTTTATTATTTACTTAACTTGGCTGTATTTTCAGTGAACATATAATGTACACTAAAGTGGCACTATCTCCGCGACACAGTTGACACTAACACTGCCGAAAAGGCACGCAATACTCTGTTAATTGTTGATAATTAAAGCTACCCTTATTGTCTTCTCGAGACATTACTGACATCGTTACAGTATGAGTTTTCTTTCTAATATAAGCCTATCAAGAGATTTTCGGTTTACTGACTGAAGTGTAGACGGCAGTGTCAACGCAAAGCATATTGGTAAAGTTATTTACAAACATACTATTTAGTTGCTCAATACAAATTTGCAAAAGTACAGTGGGTAATGTGCACATAGCACAATCTGGACATAGTGCAATATGTGTGAAGAACAATATTTATAATATGTATACATTCACTCTTTGCATGTTACTTTCATAGCTCAATATTTTCAATGTTCATTGAACATTAACGAGTGGGCCAATCTTCACATAGCGTTATTGATCAAATACCGTAATTTGAATATAACTAACTGCACATAGCGTAATGTGCTTGTAGCTCAATTCGTAATGTACTTGCTATACAATATGCACACAGCAAAATATCAATGTAACTTAACAAGCACAAGCGTAATAGCTGACATAACACAAAGTGCATCACAAAATGGGATGGGATATGAAATTTGCTATTTTAAATCTTTACACAGTATAAATCAAAGTCACTCCCGCTATATGAACGCTTAGATAGTTTTGAACAACGCAAGAGGATTTTAATGCAGTTTTAAGCAATAACTAGAGTGATTCAAAAGAAAGGTTTACGACCAGGATCGGACCGGGGAAAGCTGCGGGGCGCTGCGAGTTATTGTATAAAATTTAGTCCATACCGTCGTTATATAGTTAAATGGTGAAGCAAGTACAAGACCTTTTCGGTCTCTCGAAATCGCATCGTAATGGTATCCCTGAAAGCTGCCCTTAGTAAGAAAACGCCCAAATTGTTATTATTTATCATTAGGAAGCCTTTCAGAGCACTCTCAGACGGAATGAGGTTACGTAACCAACTGTTGCGCTTTGAAGCCAAGTGGAGGCTTCATTGTTTGCAAGATTTTTTTCTTCAAGCAGTATCCGTATAGCCCCTAGAATAGGCGGTAGCTGTGTCTTTGTTATGGGGATTTAAGGGTAAAGATTTATTAGCTTTTTACCGAAAATCACGCATAAAAATCATAATTCTAAACGACAATCTCAGTCAACAAACATGGTTGCATACTATTAAGCAGATACGATTTATCAGTACCACAGAATAATTCAGTACGTAAGTAAGACTTCAAATCGACGATCCGTTCAGTTCGGATCATGATATCACAGATTCAGATTGTAAAACTGTGATGATATATGTACTGTGATCAGTATGCGTTTGTTTAAATTGTGTTTCATTACTTTACATTTTTTTTATTAAAAATGTAAAGTAATGAAACACAACAAAATAATCCTGAAATACTGAAACATAAAGTGCGTGTAATAGTATGGCTGGCAACCCGACTTCAATAATTTCCTTATAGTCTGACGTCGACAATTGGATGACAGCTGAATGGCTCATTATCATGCTCATTATCTTTGTTTTCAACCGACTTCCCAAAAAGAAGGAGATTCTCAATTCATCTGTATGTTTTTTTATTTTTTTGTGTGTATGTTACGCAATTACTCCGCCAATTGTGAACCGATTTGAATGATTCTTTTTGTAATCGGTACGGTTCATTTTACGCGATTAATACGTCAATTGTGAACCGATTTAAATGATCCTTTTTTTTAATGGGTAGGGTGCGTTTCCGAGGAGTTCCCATTGTAATTTCATCAAGACCTGATGATTATCTCCAGAGATATGACAATAAACGTCTTAAACTTGCTACTGAAACTGACTCGCGCGGCATGGAAGTCGGTTGTTTCAGTTTTTAAACTATCTTCATTATTTAAAATTCAAAGAGATATATTATGCTTTTGCCGTGTTTACATGATAATTAATTATGATTTATTTTATGATTTTAGACGTGTATACGTGCGTATAGTAAATACTGTCTACATATTGCATAAATGCTTAGAACTTTGAATACAACTGTCTCTTCTCTCAAAGAACCTCGCAGTAAATAAATCAATATTCCCATAACTCATATCTTTTATCACTTATATTGCACACTCTAAAGTTTCGAACGCATTCTTATCTACATGTTCTCAACTTTATTGAATATCATCATTCGTCGAAATGGCACCTGTGACCTCGATCTCAAACGGTACATGAGACAGTAACGGATCTTTTGACAGAAGAAGAAACATTAAGAGAACGGTAAAATATTAATACCCTTAAAATGTACATTAAATAAGAAGCAGGAGTGGTCCACAACCATAGAATGATCTTTTTACCCACGACGGAACGGAGACTGTATATGCGTTTAGGGTGAGAGGATGTTTGTTTGTTTGTTTGTGTGTGCAAATCCATGTTGCCAATTTTCTCCAAAACTACTAGTCCGATTTTGATGCAGTTTTCAGTTATGGCTTTGGGTGTAAATGGTTCATGTTTTTAGAAAGGTGTTACGGTGTCAACTCACCAGGGGGCGCTGCAATAATCATTTGTTGGTGCAAATCGATATTGCTATTTTTCTTCTAGACGACTAGTTCGATTATGATGCAGTTTCCAGTTATAGGTTTGTGTTTGATTGGTGCATGTTTTTAAATAGGTGTCACGGTGTCATCTCACCAGGGGGCGCTGCAGTAAAAACTTGTTTGTGCAAATCCATGTTGCCATTTCGCTCCAAAACTAGTTTGATCTTGTCTTTAAACGGTTCGTAACTAATCAGTGGTGGTTCTTAGATAGATAGATGATAGATGTTATGACTTTAATTTTATAGAGGACATTGTCGTGGGTGTTTATTTAAAATTTTAATTTTGTTACTTGTTTCTCATACAATTATCGAAGGTAGATAGGTAGTGTGAAGAAGCTAGGCTCTTCAGAGAGAGACTTGAATTAACATTGGGATAAAGGAGCTTGAATTATAAACCGTGTAAGCACCCTTACGAACCAACGCCGTTGAAACCGTAGACAAGTGAGTACTCGATGGTTAAGCAGCGTTGGGGTTATTTTCGATTAGAGTTCGATGTAGCTGACAATACAAAGCAACGTAACAAGAAAAAAATAGTGACTAGAAAGAATAGTGAATAGTGCATAGTGCCTATAGCCTAATAGCCTAGTTGATAAGAAGATTTGTAAAGAAGAATAAATAGTGTTTCAAGCTTTGAATAATTCGTGTTTAAATCCCAGCTGCAAGCTTCACATATAAGTGTGGTCAAAAGAAATCCGGAGTCTGCTGCTTGGAAGAAATATCGTCATACAGACTTACAGTCCACTGCTCCACCGCCGGGCTTCGGGTTCACCACAATTATTGAATAAGAATTTGTTTTATCTCGTATCGTAACATCCCTAGGAACGTAGGAAGGTGAACAACTAAATTATCTTTACATCTCACGTTTGAAATGTATTCATTTGTCGCTAGATGGAGCCACAGGAAAAAATAGAACTCGCATGCTTTTCATTTCAACTTTCAAGGTGGTTAAGCAATTAAGTAAATGCTGGACGCGACGCGCTGGTAGATTATCTGGCTGAAATATTCATATCGTATTTTTGAGGCGCTTATATCCACAAATTTAAGTACATACATACATACAATCACGCCTTTTTCCCGTTGGGGTAGGCAGAGACTACTTCTTTCTACATGCTACGATCCTGACATACCTCTTTCGCTTCTTCCACTTTCATGAGCGCCTTCATACATGCTCGCCGGTTATAAGTAGTTTTGACTTGGCCTTTCTTAAAAACGTCTCCGATCTGATCGTGATACGTTCGCCTAGGTCGGCCTTTACCGGCTGCCCCATTCACACTCGTCTCATAAATCTGTTTCGTCAGTCTTTCTTCATCCATCCTCTCTAGATGTCCAAACCATCTAAGCATCCCTTTCTCAATCTTTGTCACCACATCTTCTACCACACAACAACATTCCCTTATCATGCTGTTCTCCACCTTATCCATCAGAGTCACTCCAATCATACTTCTCAAACTTCTCATTTCTACAGCATTAATTTTACTTTCATGCTTCTTCTGCCATACCCAGCATTCACTACCATACATGAGTGTGGGAACCAACACTCCCTTATGTATATAATATATTATAAGTACCAAGCGCTAAATAATAAATCGTAAATCTATGTCATTTAAAATTCAAAGCATGCAAAATACTAACGTTATTGTACTAACAGTGCTGAGCTGAGCGCCACTGCAGCTTCGCCAGCCATTAAAGAACTAATTATACATTAACAGTATTAGAAGCACGAGCACTTTACTTATTGAACGGTTTTAACCTAAAATGTACTGTATCTTATAGAAAATATATACCTACCTTTACATCTATATATGTTTTAAGGATATTATGTATGATTTTAATTACTTATTATTACAGTTTCTTTTTATTATGTTTTGTTTCAAAATGGCGTAAACCACCTAATTCAACAATTTATTAATTTACCCATCAGTAGATTGAAATACAACGACATGCTTAAAATAAGTGGTTTGCACCGTTTGTAATTCCTTCGACATAGTAAATATGTCGAAAATGTAGACTGTTTTTAATACGCTTTTATTAGCTTCAGACGTATGTATGTTTGTATGTTAGTATGTAACGGAATCTTTGAACATGATTTTAACCCCCTTCAAAACGTCGGATTAACTCGAAATTTGGCATACTTATTAAGGACCGATGACAATAAATAAATAAAAAAAAAAAAAAATTTTAATTAAAAAAAAATTCGTCTAAAAAATGAAAAATAAATAATAGTTTAAAAAAACTAAAAAAATACGCTTTTATAGAAAATCCAACTAAAAAATAGAAAATAAATTTGAATTAAAAATAGTGTAAGAAAAAATGATTTTTTTGTAAAAAAAAGCGTGGGGTGCTTTTCAGGATATTATCAAAATAACCCTTCTAGTCATATCTGTTCATAAAATATTTGGAACTATTGATACCATGCACCCCACGCTTTTTTTTTACAATAAAATCATTTTTTCTTACACTATTTTTAATTCAAATTTATTAAAATTTATTTTCTATTTTTTAGTTGGATTTTTTATAAAAGCGTATTTTTTTAAACTATTATTTATTTTGACTAGTAATATAAATTCACGATAGACTGTTTCGTTTCACCGACGGTGAAAACGTCGACGACCCACCTCTGCAGTATACCTGTGTGCTTATTCAGGTTATATTATTAGTAAACTAACTACCCGCCCCGGCTACGCACGGGTTGAGCATATATCTGCAGCCTTCATTTTTGCATCAGCTTGTTGCATCTTGAGGGTCCGGTGGCGTAATCGGGACGGCTGGCTTTGATGCCAGAGGTACCGAGTTCAAACCACCGTGCACCAATGGATTTTTCTATCGAAAAATGTATGTGCGCTTTTTACAGTGGCCCTCCGGTGAAGGAAAAACATCGTTAAGAAACCAACAACCCCCGCATGGTGGTAGGACACTATGTAGTATCCGCCTGGCTAGCTACCACACTCAAGTTAGAAAATCTGTCGTCAAACATCCAATGTGTTCCGGCAGCTATCCTTGAGAGCCAGTTCCCATTCTAGGCCCAGCGTGCTTACCATCTTCGACCGCATCATCACTTACCAACAGGTAAGATAGTGGTCAAATGCTAGCCTATAAAACATAAAATAAAAATAAATTTAGTACGAATTAAAGTCATCAACGATATTTAAGTAAAAGTCGATTTACCGTATAGATAAATAGCTGAGTAATTTATTAACTATTTAAAGACGTGCGAATGTTGCCTAGTAGGTCAAAGGACTACCTGTTAATTTATATCATCAAATGAAACCACTCATATTATATCGATCAAACTTCACTTCCAGAAGTTCGTTTGATCATATATAATACTTAAATTCAAAATTTAAAACCACTTCCAACTGATTTGTGTACTCGTATGTAGGAATAATTTGTTAATTGAGACCATTATAATAAGCTTAAATACGCAAATAATAATATCTCAGAAAAGTATTCAGCAGATTCAAGGAGATGTCTTGTCTCAGCATTAGATCAAGTTTACCATATTATATTCTTGCAATAACATTGAAGTAATAGGATACTGAATTTCCATTTAATACATTTGATTTGACTAATGTAAACTACGCTAAACAGACGGCAGCAGTGTGACAGGTAAGTAGTGCGAAGAAGCGCCATTTTGATTTTTTTGACGTCCGCGGTCAAAGGACTACGAGTTTACGAAAGTTGCTATTGTAGTCCTAAACCAAATAAACTGGCCAAGTGCAAGTCGGACTCGCACTCGTAGGGTTCCGTAACACCGTTAAGTATTCCATAACTATGATTTTTCGCAACTACAAAATTAACTTTGTTTTTCATAGTGTTTGTATGAAAAACAAAGTTATCTTTGCGGTCGCCATATCTCTAAAACTGCTGTATCTGTATCTCGTTCAAATCAATTTTCGTTGTTAGTTTTCATTGAGATCTACAGCATATATTTTTTTTAGATTTTTCACTCCCATACTTTAAAAGTTAGAGGGGGAGGGGGGGGGGGGGGGGGGGGTGAGACACACATTTTACCACTTTAGACGCGCCTATCTTTCAAATGATTGACTCTGAGAAAAAATGATTTTTTCAGACTTTTATATTTTTTATTTTTGTATAAATATCGGAAAGCGGTTCACAGAATACATCTACCTACTAAGTTTCAGTTCTGTAGTCCTAACAGTTTCGGAATAAAATGGCTGTGACATACGGACGGACAGACAGACAGACCGACAGACATGACGAATTTATAAGGGTTCCGTTTTTGCCATTCGGCTACGGAACCCTAAAAAGTGCTGATAATATTTAAACAGCTGAACGGATTTTCATGAAACAAAGCTAAGAACACTCTCGATGAAAACACCTATTAAACAAAAAAAACTAAATGAAAATCGGTCCATCAGTTTGGGCGCTATGATGCCACAGACAGGCACATAGATACACAGATACAGATACACACGTCAAACTTATAACACCCCTTCTTTTTGCGTCGGGGGTTAAAAAAAGTTTGATATACGTGCGGATGATCCCTTGTTCAAAACTTCCCCTGTGGCTAAATTAAAAATTGAAATACGAGTACGCTACGCATTTTAATCAAAAGTGCACGATTTTAAGTACTTCTATCACCGCAAACGTACCAATATTGAATCCCGACCGTGCTAGTTACGCAATTTATTGCTAAAGGAAGAAAAGTTGATTTTAAAATGAAATTCTGGAACTCTTTTACGTGGGCAACTGATTTGAATAAAAATCAGCATAAACTGTTTCAACGTTGGAATTTCTTAGAAAATGATAAGATAACAGCAAGACTAAATTCTTCACACCAAATTCTTGTATCGTCGTTACATTAAATCTAAATAGAACTATGGTAATAATGATTTAGCTAGAATCAATGTTGAGTCAAAAGTAGGTTTTACTATTTTATACTAAAGTATCTTAATACGATTCTAAGAAAGTCTCAGCGATTTATAAAATTAACGACAGACGTTATTTTGTGTATATAAGTTTCATAGATATTTCATTATGTCACAGAGTAAGTATAAAGGAATAAATGCAAGTTTACGACGCGCATTAAAAACGCGTAAAAAACGTTGCTTTGTCTCTTGTCACAATTACGAAATCTTCTGATAAATCAAATGAATAATCGTATCCATAAATCTACCCTTAGTGACATTTATAGAGATAGGCCCTTAGTTTTACTGCAACAAAAATATTCTAATAATTTATTGTTTATTATTTTGAATGCAACTGCTACATTAATAATTTAGGATTGTTTAAAAAACTAAAAGAACCGACTTCAATCATCGCGCTAGTCAAAGTAGCCGAAGTAGACGTAGTAACTTTTATATAATCTGTAAAAATATATATAATATATATAATCTGTAGTAAATGCATCGTAATACAAATGTTGATATATTAAAAACGGCTCGGCCGATTTTGTTAAAACTACGATGGGACCACCTCGGGAACGTACCATACCCATTAAAAAAAGAATCATTCGAATCCGTTCACAATTGACGGAGTAATCGCGTAACATACAAAAAAAAAACCTACAGACGAATTGAGAACCTCCTCGTTTTTGTGAAGTCGGTTAGAAAAAAACGAGCACATAAACTTTTATTGGTCATATATAAATTAATTAATTAATTATCTTTGGGGAGGAATATGTAAAATGATGACATACGGAGCCGAGAGTGGACACTGGCTAGTTGTCGCTGTCGCAAGTTATGAAAGCGCTATGTTCGGAGTTTCTCTGAAGGATCGATTTCGTAACGAGGTGATCCGATAGAGAACCAAAGTCACCGATTTAGCACACCAAATTAGCAAGCTGAAGTGGCAATGGGCCGGCCACAATAGCCGAAGAACAACGACTGATGAAGTAAACGAGTTTTTAAAAGGATAGTGCGAATTGGCAAACGTAGCGTAGTACGTCCACAGAGTAGGTGGAGCGATGTTATCCGCAAGGTGGCTGGCAAGACCAGGATGAGAGTAGCCGAGGATCATGCTCAGTGGTGTACAATTGGAGATGCCTATCTCCAGCAGTACAAATATGGTGATGATGACGAATGTAAAATGGTTAGTTTGATCTTCAAGTGTATGTTTGGTCTTTAGCAGAAGGCTAATCAAAATTGGACTGATGTTCAAATTATCTTCGCGCTACCTTCTTGTCTAAGAAATAACTTCTACAACAAACTAAAGAGTAATTTGGAAGACATAGACCAACGACCAACAAATACAATAAGTAACAAACCTTAGAAAACCCACTAGGGTTTTCTAAGGTTTGTTACTTATATGTTTTATATTTATAGTTATCGTGAGTTTGAATCATGATTATAAATTACCGACTATTAAACCCACTAATAATTTTTGTCGACTGTCTCGACCTAGGTTTCATGCATGTCCGATGCACATCCTCGGGAGTTTACGAAGCGAGATCGCGACGACCACTGATTATATGGGCTGAACTAAAGTCGATTTTCTGGCACCTAGTTTCATTCTATTTCTTTTCTAGGTAAGTAAAATTCCATAACTCGGTACCTTACCTCACTCTCTCATTTTAACTAGTTTTACGTAAGTCGAATCTTTAAATGTAACGCCTTATTCAAACATTTATATATCATACTTCGCCTCAATATTCAGTTCTGAAAAAGATGGCGAAGCGAAATGAAGTATTTATACCATTAATATAAAACCAACTTAATGACTGAATTCTCTCAGAAAAACACTATTCATAGAAATAAACGACTAAAGAGAAAACCGTAATGACCATACATTTACTATATTAAGTGCAGACTCTATACCCCTTACTTTAGCAAGTCTTGGACGGAACAAGCAACCAGGAAAAAAGAACCATGATATTGAACAATATTGATGAAAGTAGAGGTCTTTCATAAGTGGTTGCCGTAAGTCTCCCGTTGAGCTTTTAATGGTGCTTTCGATTTCTTTTCGTTATGATGTATGATTTAGTTGGGAATATGTTTTAGTTTGTGTAGTTATTTAATAATAAAACGTAGTGTTTTTGTAAAACTTTTGTTGGCAGAAAGAGTTTCGGCGACATCTGTCGTAACTCGTGAGAATGGCGTAACTTTATTGTTTAGTGTTTTAATACCGAAATGTGTTACTTAATACGTCGATGCTTAATGCATTAACGTGTCTTGTGTTTGAACATCAATGGAATTTATTGACCATTTTGAGAAAGACGACAAATAAATATATTAATGCTTAAAAAAATCTAAGTGTACAAAGAAGCATAATTTTAAATTATTTACAAATGCTTAACAATTAAAAATTACATTGAAATATGTATGTATACAAAATATGTATCAAAATAGATCTCATCTATTATACCACTATGGGCACTGCGCCCAAAATACCTACTGGCGGAATTGCCACATTGGATGACAAAGGTTTTAGTATCTGCACCCAATATAGGCCAGCATTTTGATCAAAAATTAGATTTATACGTTTTTGTATGTCTTATAGGCAAGCGTTTTGCTATTATCTCGCCTGATGGTAAGCGATGATGTGGTCGAAGATAGTGAACACGCTAGGCCCAGAATAGTCTGACTCTCAAGGACTGTGTGCTGCCGGAATCTGCCTGAATCACTCTATCTATTGATGAAAGCCGCATTAAAATCTGTTGCGTATTTTAAAAGAGGAGGAGGGAGGGACAGACGGCGAGAAACGACTTTGTTTTATACTGGGTAAATATGCTAATATATGACCATCCTGCAAGAAAGTATAAAAAAATTAAAGAAAATATATTTTATCTAAGTTGGTCAAACAATGTCAGTAATATAAACCATGAGATGTAAATAACACGTGGAATATTCACTCACACGCATAGAGTTTTTATTTTTTAACCAACTTCACAAAAGAGGTGGAGGTTCTCAATTCGACTGTTTTTTTTTAAGTTTGTTACCTCCGAACTCCGTCAAATCGTAACAAATTTGATCACAAATCATTTTTTGTTTGAGAGTTTATGTCTTCCGTTTGGTCCCATTCATATGTTATCGAGATTTGATAATCATCTCCGAAGATGTGAAGATAAAGAAATATATAAAAAATTGTCCACCTTGATGACACGATTATGACTACTGGATACTTTCACTATCGCGGCATGTGAAGTCGGTTTTTTCCTTTGTACGATCATTAATTATTCAAAAAAGATAATAAAAGAGCCATGGACTCGGGACTTATCATTACCCGATCGAATGCCATTTTACTGTACCGTACAAAACAAAGTAGATACCTGTAAAGCTCTTTTACCCTGTTGTATAGGTATATTTCTTTTCGCATAAACACACCATTGTATTTCACGCATAAAGACACTTGTAACAGCTTCTTTTAAATTCCCCGGTTTATGTCAATGTAAATTTTTCTATTTACATACTTTTCCCGTGTTTTGGCAGGCGTCCAAAGTTTCAAAGCCTTGACGGGTGGGTGTACGTCGTTAACACTTACTTTATTTATTTTCAGTCTTTTTGCGATGGTATAAGTGTAGTTTTTGAATGGGTTTATCAATTACCTCTAATGGTTTTATTGTTGAATACTTTTCAAGGTGTATGCGGCTTTAAGTTGAGCGTCGTATATCGTCAAAATATGAACCCAGCTAACTTATTTATCGGTTGCTCGCGTAATATATTTGTTTCGCAGAACTAGAAGGCATAATAAAATACTTATAAAACACCGTATATAAGCTTAACGAGCTTAAGTGGCAGTGGGTAGGTCATATTCGTCGCTGAACGGATAACCGCTGGGGTAAACTACGACTACGGCTCGATAAAAGCAGCGTAAGACGCCTACTAGCTGGATGGAGTCTTTAATGTATTTTATTAAGTTCTATGTACTTAGATGTGTTCAGTAACAGTGACTGTTACCCCTTGGTACTTACAATTTAGTGGTGTATAAAAACTCCTCAAAGCCACGTTTAAAAATACAATTTTTGATAAAAAATTAAACGCTAAACTGAAAATATTTTCTATATTATTTATTTCATATGGAGATATATTATATGACATGGCACAAAATGAACTGTTCCATCAGAGAAACTCCCATTCGATAACTAATTCGACGTAGCTTAGATTAAATTAAGTTATTTAAATAATTCATATATTTAATCCACCGATAACATCAGATTGTCTAGACAGAATAATGATCTATTTATCTTGATTTCTATAGATTCTAGCAGTTATTTACGTCAGCAGTATTTAATTGGCATCATAAATTTACTAACACTCATATTCACAAATAGTACTATAAATAAGGTCTCATAGTGCTCGTGAACGTATGGGGTCACTCAAACCAATACAATAAATTGAGTGAAGTCAATAACTACGCGTATGAAAAAAAAATCTTGAATATACGGGTGAAGTATATTTAAGAGTTTACGATAAATAAGTACGTGCCAATTTAACATGATTTTAATAAAGATTGGGCCACCATCATCATAATCAGCCGGTGTCAGTCCACTGCTGGACGTAGGCCTCTCCCAAGACACGTCACTGAGGCCGATCCTCGGCCCTCCTTTTCAGTCACTGCCCACCGCTATGCATATATCTTCGCTCCACCTGGTCACAGGGTTCCTACGCTATGTATGCCGATTCGCGGTCTCCACTCAACTAAAGATTCGGTCAAATAATTAATTAGCCTAATTTTTTATTTATTTTTTATGCTGTATAGGCAAGCGTTTGACCACTATCTCACCTGACGTTAAGTGACGATGCGGTCGACGATGTAGCACGCTTACCTAGTAAATACCTGTTCACTCGCGATTTGAAGACCCCCGGGTTGTATCTATCGCGAAACACAGACACCGGCAAGGAATTCCATTCTTTGGCGGATCGTATGATATAGAACGAAGCAAAACGCTTCGTGCGTGTAGGTGGAACGTCCACCATGAAGCGGTGGCACATATCGGTACGTCTGGTTGTCCGATAGAAGAAAGGGGATGGCGGTATTAACTCGTGCAATTGGATGGCACACTCTCCGAAATGTATCCGATAGAAAACCGGTAAACTAGCAACTATGCGGCGATGCTCTAGGCTCTGGAGCCGTTTCCCTACAAGTTCGTCGTCATTTATAAGTCTCTTAGCTCTCCTCTCAATTACTTCCAGTGCAGCTGATATTTGGCTGACCCATCCCAGAAAAAAAAAATCTCAGAAATCAGTAAGGCTATAAGTTGGGCTAGGAAGAGGCAATGGTATGCATGCTTGTATGATTAATTTGCATTAAAGTCACAACTTGTCTTGTGTGAGCCTGCCTACCTACCACAAGATCGGAAAAATTAGGATTTTTAAACTTACTATGGAGATATTTTTAAATTCTGGACACACAAGATACTTGACTATTATCTCTTGATGTTGAGTGTCGATGCATTCTAAAGTGGAATCGTTGTTTTTTGGAAATTAAATAGAAATAGCAGTGAGAAGCGACGCTGGACAACTTATTTTTAATAAATTCACCTATAAACCACTTCTCGCATTTTACAGATTAAAATAAAAATTATTCAAACAGTGGACTACCCGAATCGGCTTATAAATGGAAAAACATCTAATTTTAACATAATCACAATCATAGCTGTCAATCATAGTTTTGGTTCGGGAAAAATATCGTGAGAATTAAATCCAAAATTCAATATGAGTAATGTAATTTTCCTGGAAATTAAGGTTTCTCTGGATACATTATTATTAGCTTTCTATTTCAATTTTCGCTTAATAATAGAATATTTCAACAAAACCGTGTATTTATCGATTTGGCCATATTAGTAATTCAATTTGTTAAACGTCTTGTCTATCGGTGCAAACAATTTATCATCGGGTGGAGGGTAGACTGAAATCTTTGATGCGTGCAATTGTATAGACGTTGACAGTACATAAGATTTCACATGCGCGAGAGAAAATTGGCCAATATAAGTGGAGACTTCTGCTTCAAGAGAAAGAAAGAATTTAGTGACCTATTTTTTTTCGATAATATTAGAAAAAACCTCATCTCATAGACAGACAATCCGTCATCACGCAGCTCAAACCATTTCTTTTTTTTTTAAGATTACTCGCAATGTGTGTTGCACATTACCAGTATTCTTGTTAACCCCTTCAATTAAGCTAAATATGCTTGTGTCTGGAGTGGGTTCACGTCAATAATGCAATGGATGGGGTGGGGATCGAACTCACGACTTCTTGATCGCCAGCCCGACACCCTATCCATTGGGCTATTGCCGCCTTACCAATAGCCAAACCAATAGCCATAATATAATGTACCATTAGTCTATCATATCTCTTAGCCCACAATCCATAAATGAGCAACAGTTGTAAAGCGCCTCTTGATATTTGGTGGGAATCCATCATCCCAATGACCGGGCGTATACGACTCGAGAAATGTAATAAATAAAATAATTAATAAACCTGTTTTGTGAGAAAGTAGGTAAATAGTATAAACAGAGTATTGACTAAGATTAAGCCATAAACAACATTCGCATTGTTTCTAGATACGCGAAAGAACTACAATGTGACGTGGCGAATTCAACTTATCATAATCATCATCACTATCAGCCGGTATCAGTCCACTGCTGGGAATAGGCCCTTCCTAAGAAACGCCACTGAGCGAAGCAATCTTTGGCTCTTCTTTTCCAGTCACTGCCCACAACTTTGCGTACATCGTCGCTCCACCTGGTCACATGACGTCCTACGCTACGTTTGGCGATTAGCGTTATCCACTCTAGAACCAGTCTACCCCAATGGTTATCGGTCCTGCGGCAGATATGACCAGCCCACTGCCATTTCAGTTAGTAATACGCCTGACAGAGCACTTCATACTATCTTTTATTTTTGAGTAATTTTGATTACTTTGCATACGTTAGATGCAACTTCCAATTCACTTCAAATCGGATGCTGTAGTGCCCGGACCCGGTGCCCGGACATGATTACTTAAAGGGAAACTTCGTTCTGTCAGATAACTGTGTACATATATATATGTGTGGTATGGTATATATTTATATTTATAATGCATGGGTATATTATATGTATGTGTATTGTTGTGTATTTATATTGTATGTATCGGAGATTTTTTGTATTATTGTTATTATACTTTGTGGATATTTAATGTTTTACTATTTTATTTTCTTTTTAGATTAATAAAATTAAAGTTAAGGTGTTATTCTTGAACTCTATCTGTATACTTTTAACATAGTTCGTAATATTAAGCGGTTGTCTGGATGAGATCGCTATTTAGCGATAAGACCGCCATTTGTACTGTCTTTTGTATTATTCTTTGTATATTGTTTCTTTTGTGTGCAATAAAGTGTTATCATTCATTCATTCATTCATTCCTCCGTTTCGTATTTCGTTTTTTAAGAAGAAACCAACCTCGTTGCATCTTTTAAGATATGTGCAGCTTTAAGTTTATTCACCAGCTGTCTTTTTATCAATACTACATACTACACTTCCGACATTTCGACTGCGTATGTAAATGCTTGTAGTGGTAGGACTTCTGCTAATCCGCCTGGAGCGGTGCCACCACTTTGTCAATTCATTCAGCCTTGAAATAGGAATGTTTTTCGGTTTGAATGCAAAGTGTCCAGTGAAATTCGTTTAGTCGTATATAATTTAAAAAAAGCGTGTGTTTTAACTCCGATGCACAACTGGAGTTTACTCCTTAAGAGCGAACGCGGGGTGCACTTTTCAATACAAATGTATTCCCCCGTTTCCTCCCTGGAAAATGCTTCTAGAGCTAAATTTGTTTCTACAAAAAATCAAGGTCTGCTGTAGCTACGGTTCTATCATTTTTTTTGTTGATTAACCAATTATATTACGATTTTTTGTAGAAACAAATTTTGCTCTAGAAGCATTTTTCAGAGAAGAAACGGGGGAATACACTTGTATGGAAAAGTGTACCCCGCGTTCCACCTTAATAATCATTATTGTTGTGGTCAAGGTCATGGTTAAGGGGGCTACATATGAAAATCGTTTCTTAAGAAGTTAACTCCAGTATATACACACATACATAATCTCGAAGTGAAAGGTGCGCAAAGAACGTTACGCAAAGGATAGTTACGATTCACTTATAGATAACGCTCGATTTTCATCATCATCATAAATATCAGCTAATTTCCGTCCACTGCTGGACATAGGCCTCTCCTATGGTACGCCACTGAGCTCGATCTTCAGCTATTCCTTTCTAACCGCTGCCAGCGAGCTTGCCTCGATTTTACTCCTCATAAAATTTTCATACCGCGGACTAATTATGAAAATAGTTTCTAAAGAGTAGTTAACTCCAAAAATAAGTCGGACGAATTAATTGAACACGTTGACATTTTACCATTTAATTCTACTGAAAACTTTAACAAAGCCGCTACAATCAAGTCACTGTCCCAAATTCCACTGTGCTCGAGAGCACTGTTATCGAATTGAATGCAAAGTCAGAATACCGAAAATGTTATGGTCGTCTTGAGTACTTACTCCACACGATAAATCTTCTTCATTCATATCACCGTTCCGCTATATCAGACATGTTGATTTTATTACCCAAGTTACGCTTTGTTTGGCTTTATGTTGGAAATTTTCGTTTTGTAAATTGCTTAGGATTTATTCTTGTTTGTTATGATTGTAGAAAGTTTATATGCGCTATGTAATATTGTAAAGTATGATGGTAATCCAGAAACTTTCTTGTGGAGTTAAGTAAAAAATATAGGTAGCATAAGTACTAAAAAGTAAATTGTATTGTTTAGGCATGTATGTGTTATTACAGGTGTAGTAAATTATAGTTTAAGTGGCAATAGCCCAACGGCTAAGACGTTGGCCTGGCGATCGAGAGGTCGTGAGTTCGTTTCCCATTGCATTATTGACGTGAACCCACTCCAGACACAAGCATATATCTTAGTTGGAGGGGTTAACAAGACTACTAGGTAAAGTGCATCTCACATTGCTGGTAAACTTCATAAAAAAAGAACTTAAAGGCGATATGAGAACCTCCTCTGTTTTTGTGAAGTCGGTCAAAAAATGCAGCGTCGATATATTGTTGTAGTGGCAGTTCATAATAAAACGCATTAAACACTGATAGCTTACCTAACTTGATCTACACTAAATGTGTGATACGTTTAAAAGCACCCTTAAACGGATAAAGTTTGCGTCACAGCAGACAATTCGATTGTTTCTCCATCCAATTCACTTTCACGTCTCCACATCACCTGAATGCGAACACAACTGCGCTTTGTTATTTTTAACCGACTGTACAAAGGAGAGGGCTGTTTTATTCGTAAGAATTTGTTTTAATTTTATCAATATGTGGTAATCGCTGACCGTTTGACCGTTTGTTGGCGAATTATGATTGTTTTTTCTGTTTTGCTTGTGTTCACACTCGGGTTTGAGATTGGTCCCGGAACATACATTTTATCAAGATATATGTATCTTCAGATATAGGAAGAGATATCATAAAGTGAAAAGTGAAGTCGGTTTTTAATAAAGTTTTAGCCATTTTGTAACGACCTTTTCTGGGAGGTGTCACAAAAGTAATATCCTAAGGATTCTAGGGTAACTAGTGTGATATGGTGGTAAAGTACACAATCATACAAAAGAAAACAACCAGGTATCTGTTCAATTTACTATTTCTTAATTCCTAATTGTATACAATGCAACAAAATAACCTCCACCTAAAAGTTTTAAACTTTTCATGCTATAGACCACCTCCTATAATGTGGTATAGTATAACAGGGTTATTAGTCCTAGTTTAGCCAGCACATTCTACCGTTGCCGGTATATAAAAGTATACTGCAATCAAAATTTAATAGTACTTAACTATTACTTATTGTCAAACACAAAAATACTGATAAAATCGTAAAAAAAACACTAATTTAACTCTTAAATTTCCATTGACAGTTCCTAAGGATCTCCATGAAAATTTCACAAAAATACTAGTTACAGGGCTGTCAATACAATATTCAATCATTACAGAATGTCAATTGTCAATGTCATGAATGTACGAAATCACAAAAATGCCAAAATTGACAAAAGCTTCAAACACACTAGAGGTGGCGGTCAGCCTGCGATCATGCCGCGGCCGCTTGTGATGTGTGGGGGACTTTGTTTTCCATACGTCGCGACTGACCGCGGCGTGACCGCAGAGCGCAGCGGTCTGTAGGAGCTTGAAACTTTTATGCCTTATTGTATGATTTAATGTTATTCTTTGTTCTGTTGTCCGTCTGTTAGCCTGTAACGTGACGTCGCCGACCGGCATCACCGGAAGACCAGCGTTGGTCATTCGACCGACAATTTATGCTGAGGTGGGGGCGTTTGATGACACTTATTCATAGTACTTATGTCTAAGATTTATTTTTAAGTCATAAGTTTTTTTCTATTTTAGTTTTTTTTTTAAATATTTTTATGCTGTCACCAATAAAATTTTTCACTTTCACTTTCTTAGACAAAATCCAACTTCAAAATGTATGGGAATGCCAACTTTGTTTAAGAAAAATAAATGTCATTCCTCAAGCAAGTTTGCTTGCAAATACAATAATAAATAAATTTCCAAGGAAACAGTCATAAACCAGCACACTATTCGGTACCAAATGAAATTGGCGAAACGTACGCTAACTCCCCTGTTGGGATTTATGTCGAATTTCACGTTAATGTGACATACTACGGCTTTAAATGATTACGCAAGCGTATAATATGACAGCACGAGTTGAAACGATTGTGCAGTTATGATCTAATTGAATTATGCTTCGTAGAGACTGACTGTAACTTTTGTGTGGGTAATTTAATTGACATGGTGTGGTGGTACGTTTTGGGAATTTGTGAGCTTTTGTTACTCAACTGCTACAAGGAGGGTAATGTGTTTCGCGTGTATGTATGTTTGTGGGTATTTTTCTTTGTTGCCACCTAGGCGCTAAACTGCTGGATTTCAATGAATGAGGTCTTGAATGAAAGATATTGATCTCCTGAGTGTTATAGGTGCAAAGGAAAAACAAAATGGCGGATATTCTGTAATACACTTTTTTTTTTTTTGACAAACCATATCGTGTTTAGTGTCCAAGTAAAGAGCTTCAAAAGCCAATTTTGAATAAATATAACATTCACAGTATAAAATATCATATAATAAAAATAATTTTAACGAAGTTGAGTTTTTTGTTCTTTTCAATAATTCACTTGTTGTATCTTTTGTTGTCAAACTGAAATACACTATTTCAGTTTGTGTATGCTTGTATTTTACGGCAGTGTTGGTTTGTTTACAATGAATTGTGTACAATGTAAGGTGCTATTACTGAGCGTGTACTACACTAAATGAATAGTATAGTTTTTTTTAATCTTAGAAGGTCTCATGTCACTTGAGTGATATTTCCAGTTATTGTTCCGAGATGTTTCGTGTAATGTATCTGAAAAATTCTATTCATAAAATCTATAAGGGACAACGCTAAGGGTGTAACTATATAACCCTAGTTTACCTATAGCAACTATGGCACAAAAAATCTCTATATGCCTGAGGTGTCACCTATGAGGTAAAATAATTTATAAAAAAAATACAACACGCACAAATTGAGAATCTCGTTGTATTGCAAAGTTGGCTCGATACTAAATTAAAATAAATTTGCAGAAACTACCAAAAATGTTTGCGTAGCCCGTTTTGCAAAATATAGCCTAAAAACAACCTAAAACCAAGTACCAACACATCACGTATCCATCACATAAAAAGTCTACATATTATAACAAACATTCATGAATCCAACGTAAAATAAGAGAATGCTCCGGCACGTATTTTACATTAAGAGAAAATACAAAATTTGTTCAGAACGAAGCACAGGGATCGTAAAAATATTGAAATTTTACCCAACTGTGTACTAACAGTATGAGACTGGTCTAGCGACAACTAAGGGTCCTTTAGTTAATTCTTTTTAATTTAAGCACTAGAGTAAGTAAACTTAATTACAATTGTACTAGAGTTACGCTTTACGTAATGTTATCAAAGACGAAGGTAAAACAAATTTGATGTGAAGTCATACTTATAGGCTAGTGTTTGACTACTATCTCACCTGGTGGTAATCGATGATCTGGTCGAAGACGTTGAACACGCTAGACATAGAATACTCTGTAATAATACATCGCGTATAAGCTTAGCTATCGTGTACCACCGATGTAGAGCTATAAAACTGTGGTTTTTGAATCTCTTCGTCTACCTTAAAACACATTTTCTATAAGGTGTGGCCCTAGCATTAGGATAGTGGAGTTAACGTGTTTCATATCGAGAATCTAGTTTGTTTTTTACATAGAACTGGGTAGCATTTGACCACTATCTCACCTGATGTTAAGTGATGATGCGGTCGATGATGGAGCGCGCTTACCCAAAAGATTCACTCGCGATTTGAAGACCCCCGAAGGGAAGAGAAGAGAAAGAAGAGAAGATATTGTATTTAGCCGGAAACATAGACCCAGGTAGGGCATTCCATTCCCTGGCGGTTCGCATGATGAACGAAGATGCAAATCGCTTCGTTCGGGTATATCCACCATAAATCGGTCGCGCCTTTAAGTGTCTCTGGGACATCCAGAGATAATAAATTTGTCAATCTTGGATAATAAATAATAAGTCTCTTGCATGCCGCAAAGCCACAATATCTGTTTCATGCAGAAATCATTGCTTACGCTTTCTTGTGCGCCTTTTTGTTATTCAATATTAATTAAATAAAATCGTTGAATTGGTAACATTGGAAGTTGGTTACTATAACTCATACCTACACTTATTCACAAACACTTTTGATGGACTACGTTGCTCACAGGCGAAGCTTATTTCAGCTTATCGCGTTCTTAAGCTGCTTTTCTTAACGTATATACGTCTGTCGTATAGCTTTACAGTATACCGGTGGATTATAATAAAATACAGGATTAAAGTGTTATGTATGTAGGCTTATAAACATAAGTTTATGTAACCTAATACTTAATATATCAATACCAATGTTATAAATGCGAAAGTAAGTAAGTATATTTGTTTTTTTTTGGGACTTCTTTACGGTCAAACGGCTGGACCGTTGAAATTTTGCACAGAGATACTTAGCCAGTATTGTGGATTATTGTGGCTATAATAGGTTACTTTGCGAAGCCGCGGGGCACAGTTAGTTTTAATATAAAAAACAAACAGTTCTACTGATGCTTTAAAGTTAATTTTAATATACAGAAAGGTTCATGAAGATGAACAAGCAAAGAAAACTTTTATAGTGAAGAAAATATATATGAAGATGGCCAAGGAAAGAAAACTTTTATAGTAAAGAAATAATCTGTTGAACTGAGCGGGTCGAATGATCGAATGATAGCGAATACCTCTTCGTAGTTACGCCGTTATACAATAGAGGGCGTTTATAAATATAAAATACTAGCAGCCCGCCCCGGCTTCGCACGGGTAGAACATATATGCCTACAAAATGTGCATCAGTTTGTTGCATCGAATATAAAATATGAACATATTTAACAACCATCGTCATATTTCATCCAATTTACACAAAACCTTAACGAATTATGCACCTAAACCTTCCTCATAAACACTCTGGCTATTGGTGAAAACCGCAGGATAATCCGTTCAGTAGCTATTGAGATTATTGCGAACAGACAGACAGACGCAGTGATGAACTTTGTTTTATAATACTTACGTATTGACATTGGACGGCCCTTTGGCGTAAAGGATAGTTAACCTGATTCTGGCCCGACGGTCGTTGGTTCTAATCCTAGCTATATACCTACCAATGAAAGTTTTATGTGCATTCATGAATCATGAGTTTTCGTACAGTGGTAGTGGAATCATTAAATCTACCAAAAAGTAGCTTACCACCAAGGAGTACATCTGCCGCCGTAACCTTACGGCGTTCCCCGACGCAAAATGTAGGGGTAATATACGTGTAACGTGTGTATCTGTGCGTCTGTCTGTAGCATCTTAGCACCCAACCGGATGAACCGATTTTTGTTTTTATTATTGATCGTTTTTTTTTGTTTGATAGATGTCTTCATCGAGAGTTTTCTTAGCTTTGATTCATGAAAATTCGTTCAATCGTTATAAAATTATGAGCTTTTTTCTAGTTAATTGCGCTATGAAATCAACTTTCATAGGTCTGATCAATTCGAAAATCTTCTTCTTCAACGATATTGTAAGAACATGGAAGCCTCCTGGACTCTACAGAATACTCAAATCCTCACCAACTTACAGCTCAGATTTTAAATGTCGTGTTTAGAGTCATTGGAAAAAGCTATTATACATAGATCAGTCGGGGTGGTTTAAAATATTATATTATATAATTATATATATAGATGAATATTATTATATACAATAGATCATATTATTATACTATATTGACTTCAAATTGATTGTAATCGGTGGGGATCTACAGCATAGCTAAGCTTATCATAATATTTTCGTAGTAACTATGACCTAATCTGTGGTTTCACTGCAAATATTTTATTAATTTTGCGATGCGTGTTTGTGAAATTCGTGATATCTTGTAGAGTTTTCATTTGAATTATATACTGTAAACGACAATTTTAATCTATAATATGTGGCCAAGCTAATTCACGTAATTATTTGGATAAGGATTAATACTATATACTTGAAAATAGCCTTGGAAGTTATGTAATATTTTTTAACAAAAATTTTAAGATTAAAATGGTTACTGTGAGTCAACCTTAAGAGATAGACATATGCTGTCGCGGACTTTTTTGTAGGTTTTATTAAGTTGTACAACTCTTGCATAGAAAATATTCTTCTATCTATTTTCAATTAAGCAGCGTTCGTAAGAAACGTCTTTTTTCGACCGTTTATTTGCTGACTTAGGTTGCAAATTAGGTCTCCACGAATGTACCTTTGATTTAAACGGGATAATATATAGCCTATTTTCATTCCGAAAGTCCATTCTATGTATTAGTGAAAGAATTTTTTAAGTCGATTCAGTAGTTTTTGAGCTTACTCATTACAAACATACAAAAATACAAAAATACAAATGTTCTCTCTTTATAATATTAGTATAGATAACATGACGGTTACGATACTTCCGTTGATTCAGACCGTGACGCTACGTCACATTCATTAAATTTCACCTCGGTGCGCATAAAGAATTTTCACTTCAAAAACTCATATTTCAAGTATTTTGAATAATACTATTCTTATTAACCGACTTCACAAAAAAGGAGGAGGTTATCAATTCGTCTGTATGTTTTTTAGGGTTCCGTACCTCAAAAGGTAAAAAAATAACCCTTATAAGATCACTTTCTTGTCCGTCTGTCTGTCTGTCTGTCTGTCCGTCTGTCTGTCTGTCTGTCCGTCTGTCTGTCCGTCTGTCACCATTGATTTTCTCAGGAACGGGTGGACCTAGCAAGTTGAAATTTATACCTGATACTGAGGTCTATAGTCCCTATTAGGTGTACAAAAATCAAGATCTTGAGTCAACACAATAAAAAGATATGGGCAAATTTAGATTTTCGCAAAAACTTGAAAAGTACCAAAATGTACCTTAATTTTCAACTTTTTTTATTTTTCGGAATTTTTCCTTTACTGGTGCTCTAAGACCTTGCTTATAACCAAAATTGACAATTCTAAAACCTGTAGGGTATTTCCCGTTGACCTAGAATCACGAAATTTGGTAAGAAGCAAGGTCTTATAGCACAAATTAAGGAAAAATTCCAAAAATAAAAAAAGTTGAAAATTAAAGGGTGTCCCCATACATACATAGTTTGCGAACCGATTCTAATGATTCTTTTTGTAATCGGTAGGGTACGTTTCCGAGGTGGTCCCATTGTAATTTTATCAAGATCTGATAAGTATCTCTAGAGATATGACGATAAACGTCTTAAACTTGCTACTGAAATTGACTCGCAGGGCATTGAAGTCGATTGTTTTAGTTTTTTAACTATCTTAATTATTTGTCACCCCAATTTTGTCCGACGTGTAGAGAAGAACAGACAGACATATACGAAATAATTTTAAGCCAAGCTGAAGCAGCTGACCTTCACTTCGCTCGGTCAATAAAATTGATAAGCTTTTCGTATTTTCAATCGACTTCCAAAAAGGAGGAGGTTCTCAATTCGTCTGTAAGTTGTTTTTTTTGTATATATGTTACGCGATTAGTCTGTCAATTGTGAACCGATTCGAATGATTATTTTTTAATTGGTAGGGTACATTTCCGAGGTGGTCCCATTGTAATTTCATCAAGATCTGATAAGTATTTCCAGAGAAAAGACGATAAACGTCTCAAAGTTGCCACTGAAACTGACTCGCAGGGCATGGAAGTCAGTTTTTTTAGTTTTGAAGGTTTAAATATTACAAATCGACATGTTTTTGATTCAACAGCAAACAATCAAATATTATTTGTTTTGATCAGAATAAAATACATGATGTAGTCCAAGAAACATTCTTAATTATTTAATGATTCAAGACACGATATTTATGACTTCACTCGATCACAAAAAAAATACGAAAACAAAGAAATGTAAATCGATTTTTAGGTATTGCTTACATTTAAATTAAAGTCTGACTCACAAAAAATATGTCAAAAAATAGTAAAAGAAGTTTAGAAGGAAATTTAATGGATCGATAGTTTATTTTATAGTAAAAGCGGCCAGCGCGCCTCGCTTCAGTAGCCCGCGAGGCGTCTTCGAGAAAGGACCTGTGTCACTTTTGCTAGATGGCTGACAGTTCCCCCCTACGCGATCGGAATATCCGTCACGAGGACGGAGATATTCCTAAATACCTACTGCGCTGTAATATAGTGGCCTTAAGCTATCGTAATGCTTCTATAATCTTTATCCAGTTTTATTACCTTTGTTTCGGTTCAATATGATACCACCGTGTTGCCACTATAATACCGATCGCGTGAACAGAGATCTAATCGCGAAAACACGAATAACGATACAAAGTTCTTTTATTTATTTTTTGTTATGAAGCAACTGAATTAAGTCCAACTAGGTTTTATAATACAAAGTCACGAACACTTCAGACGCATTGGTGCCTAGATTTCTTTAAGAGATAATATAATTTAGTATTGTTCTGAGGTTAAGTTGGTAAGTTAGGTCGCTTATCCCCTCACTAGCCACTTAATTGAAAATAAAAGTCACCCAGTGCATCTAACCCGTAATTACTTACAGAGCTAAAATGTCGACATTTTCAGTGAGACAAGTTCACGAATGGGAAATCGTTCACCGCGCCATGGATCGAGCATGCCTGTATTTTACAAAATAATTGTATTCAATGAAAAGTGATCTGACAAAGAAATAAAGATATAGCTAGTAGAGTGAGCAAGTTTCAACGATAACAGAGTTAAACGAGTTCTGGTGTGGAGACCACATTAGGGCAAATATACTTATGGGACGGGACTCCTTCCAGCTAGATGGAGCATCCAGCAATCTGCAAAACATAGCTAGCAGTAAATTAATGAGAAGAACCAAAGACCGGGCTCAGTAGCGCGCATTGGGAGAGGCCTATGTTCAGTAGTTGACTAATACCGTTGATAATGCTACTTAAATTTTGTTTTCCTTTATTTTAAATACGACTTCCGGCACTAGCAAACTGTGTCACGGGGCACTTTACAAACGTTCTAATCACGGAGTCAATTACACCCAGACTCGGAACAATTGTTTGTGGAGCACACAAAGAATTGTCCCGTGTGGGAATGGAACCCACGACCCTCAGTTTCGTGGACAGGCTCAATCACTAGACTAATTGGGCAGTCAAGTTCGAATATGTTATCGTATCAAAAATAAAACCAGCCAAGTCAAGTGGACTCGCCCACCGAGGCTTCCGTACCAACTAAACTAAACTATACTATGTATGTATGGGGACACCCTTTAATGTTCAACTTTTTTTATATTTGCCCATATCTTTTTATCGTGTTGACTCAGGACCTCGATTTTTATACACCATATAATATTGACAATAGACCTCGGTATCTGGTATAAATTTCAACTTGCTAGGACCACCCGTTCCTGAGAAAATCGGTGGTGACACACGCACAGATAGACAGACAGACGGACAAGAAAGTGATCTGATAAGGGTTCCTTTTTTTGCCTTTTGAGGTACGGAACTCTTAAAATCCACAAATTAATTAAATAGCTTATCCTGTGGATGTGGGAATCAAATCGATTTGAAAAATAACGTACTGTATCCGCATTCCCATTCCACAACCGTTTGCCGATCATTTTTCAACTGCCACGATCTACTAAAACTTTTCATTCCGTGCTACGATCGAATGCAGTTATTTCTAGGGTGAAATTGCTTTATCTACGGCCAAAGTTTGATTGGTTGTTGGGCGATTATAATTTTGGTTTTCGATAGCGGCTCGTTATATTTTGTGTTTTTGGTGTGACTAATTATTTGATATGTATTGTATTGTATTGTTCTAAACATTCTGTACTATCCTAATTCCAAGCTTTTAACCCCTGACGCTAAAAGAACGGGTGTTATAAGTTTGACGTGTGTATCTGTGTGTCTGTGTATCTGTGTATTTGTGTATCTGTGTATCTGTGTATCTGTGTGTCTGTGTATCTGTGTATCTGTGTGTCTGTCTGTGGCATCGTAGCGCCCAAACGGATGAACCGATTTTAATTCAGTTTGTTTTGTTTGATAGATGTCTTCGTCGAGTGTTCTTAGCTTTGTTTAATGAAAATCCGTTCAGCCATTTAAATATTATCAGCTCTTTTTTGGTAAATAAAACTGGCCAAGTGCGAGTCAGCATCGCGTCTCTTATCGCACACTTAGGGAGGGTTCCGTAGAATACGAAACATAACAGAGTTTCAACCTCATATATTTGATTGCTTAATTGATATTACCAAGAATATTTGGTTTGGTCGCGATCTAGAAAGACGGGGCTCGTTTACTAGCGCCATCTATGTCATTTTGCCGAAACTAATTAGATAGATGGCGTTTAAAAACACGTTGTTTGAATGGGGACCCCCTTTCATTTTTAACTTTATTTTGTTTTTAGTATTTGTTGTTCTAGCGGCAACAGAAATACACCATCTGTGAAAATTTCAACTGTCTAACTATCACGGTTAATGAGCTATAGCCTGGTGACAGACGGACAGACAGACAGACAGACAGACAGACGGACAGCGGAGTCTTAGTAATAGGGTCCCGTTTTACCCTTTGGGTACGGAACCCTAAAAAAACTACGATAGCAACTTTCGTAAACTCGTAGTCGTAGTAGTACTCGTAGTAGTTATATAATGAGTTGTTTTTCTTTAAATACATTTATATGTCGTTGCACTTATATCGCCAAGCAAAATAAAATAAAAATGCTTTATAATTAGTATCTTTTACCTTATACGCGTTTAGATTTTACTCGTATTATAAAAATTATGTTTGGAATACGAGTGTATACGAGTTAAAATATAAATTTCAAAGATGTGAGGCTCAATGTTTACACGTATTCCTAATAACTGTAAAATTAGGTTTAATTTTACCGGCTCACGATAAACTTTAAGATAATCTGACATATATCGCCATGTAAAATCTATTAAAAATAAATATGTTCTAATAATAAAAAATATAACTATTAAATATATTTACAGTCCGAAACGATAAATATAATCGATGCAATGTTATTTGAATGTAAAGGCATA
The DNA here is from genome assembly GCA_954871355.1 of Cabera pusaria. Classification (NCBI taxonomy): domain Eukaryota; kingdom Metazoa; phylum Arthropoda; class Insecta; order Lepidoptera; family Geometridae; genus Cabera; species Cabera pusaria. The sequence goes on from OX940887.1 coordinate 5,983,991, forward strand.
CAATATGTGCTACGCAGAATGCTACGAAGCTACATCGTAGCTACATTGACATAGTTTATCTACGTGCTGTAAAACCTACTACGACAACACGACTTAAAGACCATGAAATATTTATCGTTTTAAAACTACATAGTATTAATTACAGTTTTAATTTAATACTTGGTATATTGTAACATTTAAAAACCTATCTAGCAATACGGATAAAAAGATTAAGACTTTTCCGCAGCCAAACAACTTTTTGCCGTAATAAAAATTGCGTTACAAGCATTTTTTACTCAAAGTATCTGAAGGGTTTTCAACAGCAGATCAAAGATTGTTCAGAATGAAGCAAAGTCAGCGATACCTCAGAGGTAACATTTCTTAATCAGTCATCGGTTTTGGAGGTTAATTATGAAGATAATTACGTTATTTTAGAATTTTTACTTGTAAACTTTGTATAAAAAAATTATTATAGATTCATAAGCAATTTTCAAACCACTTTAGAAGAGGGTTCAAAGTGGTAAATATCTTATACATATATTATAGTATTATTGTATCTTGAGAGTTCCTTAATAATTATAATACATATCCTTAATATAATTTGTAGTTTATATATAAAAATAGTGAATTTGCACTCTAATAAAGTTTATAAGTTATTCTTACCAATACATGGAGCAAATTTGATTTAATGACGTCATCACAGCATCAGTATTTCAATCATCGTACCTGGAACAAGGCCAAATAAAATTATGATACATTGTAATGTAATTGGGTATTATATAATTGGGAAAAAAAATGACACTACCTACGCCCCGCAGTTTAACCGCGTAGACATAGTTCCCGAGTAAATATCGGGACAAAAAGTACCTATGTGTTATTCCAGGGCTTAGGCTATCTACATAACAAATTTCAGCTCATCGGTAGAGTAGTTTTAGCGTGAATAATTAACAAATATACATACACCGTCACAAACTTTCGCCCTTACATTATTAGTAGGACCAATGGATTTTTCTATCGAAAAAAAATTATGTGCGCTTCTCACAGTGGCTCTCCGGTGAAGGAATACATCGTTAAGAAACCAACAACTCCCGCATGGTGGTAGGACATTATCTAATGTCCGCCTAGCCAGCTACCACCCTCAAGTTAGAAAATCTGTCGCCAAACATCTAATGTGTTCCGGCAGCAATCCTTGAGAGCCAGTTCCCATTCTAGGCCTGGCGTGCTTACCATCTTCGACCGCATCATCACTTACCAACAGGTGAGATAGTGGTCAAACGTTAGCCCATAAGATATTAAAAAAAAAAAAAAAAAAACTATATCTGTGTGCAAGTCGTTTGACCGTAAAGAGTTCCCAAGCAAACAAATATACCAACTGACTTTAGCATTTATAATAGCGCGTTGATACTTGGGGCAAATATGGTGGCCCAAATGACTGTATGTCCTCGGAACAAATTACCTGCAAAAAGCCACCCAGCCTGCGTTTGGACGCCTGAAAGAGCTGATTATCTCACAATGTAAACTTGTAATTCCAGCTCGAGCCACCACAAAATATAGCCCGGGCTTGCAGCCACAAAGCGGCATACGATTTATAATTTCCAGCATTTTAACAGCCCATTAAAATATCTATTTTAACAGTGAGTGCTCTTAATTACTGGAGTACAGAGGACTCCTTTTTGTTACTCGTTATGGATTTCATGTGAATTTGTAACGTAGTGGGATTTGTTTGAGTTTTAATTCATAATATATAATACAAAAATGCTATTTAGTTTTAGGTCAAAGGGGACTAGTAGGTTAAAAGGGATATAGCTATGTGTCAATTAGATTTGCTATACAAACGATTTCTCTACGCCTCATCTACTCGTTATTACATAAGATCGTTAAAATAACTAAAAGAACCAACTTCAAATGTCTCGCTATTAATTTTCAGAGCCAAGTTTAAGGTGAGGTTCTCCATATCTCTGGAGATAGGAGATATTCATCAGATCTCGATGAAATATATGGTACCTATAAATTACTATGGCTTGGGATATCTCCTTTTCAACAAAAAAGAATCGTCAAAATCGGTTCATAAACGTCGAAATTATCCTCCTTTTTTTGAAGTCGGTTAAAAATAAAAACAATCACGCAAAATTTACATCAATCTAGAAATTCCGAAGATGCAAAAATGAAACATAAAACATTCGAATATCAGTTCAGAGCCACGAAAATATTTCAGATATTAAAGTCAACCAAACTCCGAAATTGGGGCACCGAATATCAGGATACTCAATAAAACCTTTAATTCTTCCAGATTAAGCCCGTCAGCTTTGAAAGGTCCACAAAACCTAAGCTTTCCTTTCCTAACGAACCATAACCACGTTTACACCCGGCGATGATTAACTTCTTGACATAAAACAGGGCGATCTGAAAGGGTTATCGTAAATCGAAAGCAAAATAGGAAAAGTTACAGTTTATAGCACGGCTCATTTGGTTTGGTACTACATTCTTTTTGTAACCGATTTCCAAAAAGGAGAAGTTCTCAATTCATCTGTATGTTTTTTTTATTTATAATTTTTTTATTTTTGTATGTATGTTACGCGATTACTCCGTCAATTGTGAACCGATACAAATTATTCTTTCTTTAATCGGTAGGGTTCATTTCTGAGGTGGTCTCCTATTGTAATTTAATCGAGATCAGATACGTATCTCCAGAGATATGACGATAAGCGTCTCAAACTTGCTACTGAATGTAACTGACTAGCGGGGCATGGAACTCGTTTGTTTTAGTTTTTAAACTCTTATATCTTAATGTAAAGTGTCAATGAAAAGCGATAACGCAATGATGGGTGTATTAACATGTGTAAGAATCAAAATAATCGTTAAAGACTTCGTGTTTCAAGGTTCAAAAACATTCGTTTTATGACTTCAGCAGTTTTTAGATAAATATTATTTGAAGTTATTTATTGGAGAAAGACGAGTAGGTATTTGATGAAAATGTCACATTGTATGAAAAATAAATGTACAGAAGTTGACTTACCACGGTTAGTGTTTTGCGAATTAGAAAAGATGAGCTCGGATTGTAGACTTTGCGAATCGACCAAATGAGTATATTTGTGGTAACTCAGACGCGTACTTAGCGCGAACTATTCATCTTCTTCATGTGTTATACAAAGATGGAACATCGATTTGTGATCAACAGCTAAAGTTGTATCTGAAAAATGACTATGGAACTCTCAGAGCTAAAATTGGCATACACGCTCACAAATTTTGTCACTTCTTAATCTCTCTAATCTTAGTTTCACTTCTGTTGTAATATAGAGACAAGAGCTAAAGTGCTGTCAAATTTAGAACCAAGTATGTTGGCACTTAGTGCAATAATAAAATCGGTACAATAATCCAAACCGACTGTGATCGTAGCCATCTTACCGCGTGACCTTACTCCTGAAGAAGAGCGACGGACTTACGCGAAATCTAGGCCAAGAAAATTCAACGTGGAATACAACGGATATGTAACGTTAATAATATCTAAACTTCTATAACCAGACCAATACCAAATCAATATTTCAATAAAAGTTATATACTAGCGTACACCTATTTATTTCACTACACTTTCCGCCGTAAAAATTTACCTAAGCTAACTTTACCTGTAAAAACGACTTGAGCACATAACCTGAAGGCATAAAAATATTTTTACGCCATCCAAGCGTGTTTACATTTAAGTTAACTTTTTACAGCACCCCGGGAATGAACTACCCTCGCTGGGAGAATTTTAATTATGTTTACATTATTTTTGAGCAAAAACAACGCACCGAAAGGTTAACACCCACATGGATAGATAGGAGACGACGACGAGACACCGATAAATTTTAGATTTATTTATTGATTAACATAGTGTTTACGTTCAGGTCACGCCCGAGACAGTAACAAATATAGTGAGAATTTTTTACCCGAAAGCAAAAAGAAGGGGTGTTATAAGTTTGACGTGTGTATCTGTATATCTGTGTATGTGTGTGTCTGTCTGTGGCATCGTAGTGCCCAAAAGGATGAATAGATTTTGATTTCGTTTTATTTTTGTTAGATAGGTGCATCAAGAGTGTTCGTAGCTTTGATTCATGATGAAAAGAGGTATTCATACACCCGTACCTCTCAACTATCCATAACGGCAGCAGATCATACACATGTGCAGTAACGTAATCGCTTCATGACCATTCATTATCATTCATCATCCCCTTTCATTGAACTGGTTACTGCATAAACTTAGACAGATGGCCTTAATATTCGCGATACACGAGGATGTTTTAAGCTAGTGTTGCATAGCATAGATAGCAATAGATAGGTGCTTTTTTGAGTTTTTTTAGCGGGCTGCCATCAGCGATCGCATCATTACTTTACAACAGGCGAGATCACTATATCTCTAATACATAACATAGCTTTATATGTATATATAAATTTAATGATTCCGTGAATTTAGACCCTAATACAATTTTTCACAACGCCCGCATGCAACTTGCGCTAGTCCGTTTAATTTAATGGAGTAGGTACATTTTTGAGTGCATCGGTGTTTTTAATTATGAAACTTAGCATTTTGCGCTCGTAAGTGAGTTGTGGCTGTCTTCATTTTGCATTCATTTGTTTGCACAAGATATGACTCGGGAAGTTTATTAAACGTCAAGACTGGCGCAAGACTATAAATAAATGAACATCTTGTATTTTTTATTTGACACTAAACTTTGCAATGAGCAGGAAGACAATTCCGATCTATGTGATAGTCATACTTGTTTGAAAGGGAAAGAATAATTGGCCTTGGAACTCTGACCAAGTCGAGTTCACAGCGTGTTTGTTACATTGACGTGACGTCAATGTTACTTATGGATATTACTATGCCATCTTTTCAAGTTTTTTTTATTATTATCCAGTGACATGCGTTTTTCAGTTGTACGAGATGATGGTACCATAATTAAGATAACATAATTAAGTTTAAAAACTAAAACAACCGACTTCAATGCCCCGCGAGTCAATTTCAGTAGCAAGTTTGAGACGTTTATCGTCATATATCTGGAGATACTTATCAGATCTCGATTAAATTACAATGGGACCACCTCGGAAACGTAGGGTACGTTACCGATTACAAAAAGAATCATTCGAATCGGTTCAGAATTGACGGAGTAATCGCGTAAAATACACACAAAAAACATACAGATGAATTGAGAACCTCCTTCTTTTTGGAAGTAGGTTGAAAATCTGTCAACGTTTGGTTTTTGGCTGGTTTTTGTACCATTACTTAAAATTTAAAAAAAAACGCGATTTCGATATAGTGATAGACAATTGTACTAAAGATTGCTTGCTGGATGCAGCGGAATCAATCGGGAATATGCATGTGTTATAAATTTACTTGAAATCATTTGTTTTCGAATCATTATTGTTTTAGTGTTGTATGTTCAACATTTTTTTTAAAATAAAATACTCTTAAATGTGTTAAAATATTATATGAAAAATGCAAAAAAAGCGTGGGAAATTTTAATTTGGATAACACATCACCACTTGTCAATTAGAAAGTGACGCCAAAGGGCACCACACGGTCTCCACAGATTAAATCTTTTTCATATAAATAGTATACACTGTTGTACGAATACGTACTACTTCTATTAATAAATAATAGTTTAAAAAAAATACGCTTTTATAGAAAATCCAACTAAAAAATAGAAAATAAATTTTAATAAATTTGAATTAAAAATAGTGTAAGAAAAAATGATTTTATTGTAAATAATATCGTTTAAAAACTAAAAAACAACCGACTTCAATGCCGCGCTATTCATTTTCAGTACCAATTTTGAGATGTTTATCTCAATATCTCTGGAGATACTTATCATACCTCGATAAAATTACCATGGTACCACACTTGGGATATCTCCTTTCGAACAAAAAAAGAATAATCGAAATCGGTTCATAAACGACGAAGTTATCCGCGAACAAACATAAAGAAAAAAAAAAATATATATATATATATACGGTCGAATTGAGAAACCTCCTCCTTTTTTTGAAGTCGGTTAAAAAAGCGTGGGGTGGATGGTATCAATAGTTCCAAATATTTTATGAACAGATATGACTAGAAGGGTTATTTTGATAATATCCTGAAAAGCACCCCACGCTTTTTTTACAATAAAATCATTTTTTCTTACACTATTTTTAATTCAAATTTATTAAAATTTATTTTCTATTTTTTAGTTGGATTTTCTATAAAAACGTAGGTATTTTTTTAGTTTTTTTAAACTATTATTTATTTTTCATTTTTGAGTCGATTTTTTTTAAAAGCGTAATCCTGATTATCCTAGTAAGGATAACGGGTCAAAATGTTTAAAATATTGAATTGTCATCGGTCCTTAATAAGTATGCCAAATTTCGAGTTAATCCGACGTTTTGAAGGGGGTTAAAATCATGTTCAAAGATTCCGTTACATACTAACATACAAACATACATACGTCTGAAGCTAATAAAAGCGTATTAAAAAGATTTAATCTGTGGAGACCGGTGGTGCCCTGTGACGTCACAAAGGCGCGCGAAAATTTGGCGGCGTTTTAGATAGTAAAATTATACCTCATATTTTTTCAATACTTAAACTTTTTTTTGTAGCTTAATTTGACCACTTTCAGTATTATTTAATTTTTTTACTGTAAAAAAATATTTTAAAAAATTATAGATATTCCCTATCGTTAACAGAGTAACATTAAAATGATATGTCCGTTTTAAACTTAACCTACGAGTTATTTAAACGAAAACCTACAGTATCTCCTAAAATCAGTACTGCACACAAACTGCGAAGACTATGAATAGCAACAAAAAGTTTTAGCGCCCATATATATACTTATCTATAAGTACGAAGCGCTCCATCATTCGAAGGGTACCTCAATTTACATAATACTTTCAGGGCTGCACAAAAATTGGACGAAACTATTTCAGGCGCGCAAAGGTGGATAATAAATTGCGCTTATACATTTTTTATGTATTTTTGGTAAAAATATGGGTGATATATTAGTCATGACTGTTTTAAAAATATGCCAAGCTTTTTATTGCTTACCGACATTTTTATATCCTTTATTGTAGCGTTAGCGTAGCATTCTACCAGCAAAATATTTATGTTAATAACACATCAAAAGTTTTTCTGGTTGACTAAAGGTTTAGGTTAGGTTTATTTGACTTCTTTTCTATTTAGGGTTAATTTCACCGGTTGCCTATTAAGTATAAAGTTATTTGACGGATTTTCGACAACTTCTATAAAGCGTCATCATCATCATCATCATCATGGCCTGTGTCAGCCCTCTGCTGGACGTAGGCCTCTTCCAAGATGCGCCACTGAGCCCGATCTTCGGCTCTTCTTTTCCAGTCACTGCCCACCGCTTTGCGTATGTCGTCGCTCCACTTGGTCACAAGACGTCCTACGCTACGTTTGCTGATTTCAAAGTAAAGCGTCTTATGTCAGAACTATTTGAAACTTTATCAAGATAATTATGTGACATTTATCGTCGATTCAGTTATTGCAAAAATGGTAGAGATATGGGAGTTGAAAATGCAAAATAAATATTTCAGTCATTCCGAAAAACGATCAAAAATATCACAGTGCTTTTGTTATCCTTACTTTTTTGGCCGAACAATTTTTTATCCGATAAACTTATAGGGGTGTTATTCAGTGTTAAGCTATGCAAAGACAGACTCGCGAGGTCTAGAGCTCACAGAACTACTAGATAGAAATTAGTTTTTTTTTTTAAGATTACTCGCAATGTGGGTTGCACATTACTAGTATTCTTGTTAACCCCTCCAACTAAGCTAAATATGCTTGTGTCTGGAGTGGGTTCACGTCTATAGTGCAATGAGTGTGGTGGGGACCGAACTCACGACCTCTCGATCGCCAATCAGACACCCTATCTATTGGGCTATTGCCGCCTTAAACCCTTCTAGATTTTCTCGTTTTGTTATCTCTTAAAATTACCTTATATTTCCACTAGACTGACTATCTGTTTCCTAGAAAAATCGGCACTTATTGTGAAGATCTAGACTAAACTGCTAGTCGAATGTAAATCTAAACAGAGCACCTCTTCAGCTTTTGAGGGCCCGGTGGCGTAATCGGGAGAACGTTCGGCTTTGATGCCGTGGTACCGAGTTCAAACCGCCGCGCACCAATGGATTTTTCTATCGAAAAATTTATGTGCGCTTCTCACAGTGGCCTTCCGGTGAAGGAAAAACATCGTTAAGAAACCAACAAAACCCCCGCATGGTGGTAGGACACTATCTAGTGTCCGCCTGGCCAGCTACCACCCTCAAGTTAGAAAATCTGTCACCAAACATCTAATGTGTTCCGGCAGCTATCCTTGAGAGCCAGTTCCCATTCTAGGCCTAGCGTGCTTACCATCTTCGACCGCATCATCACTTACCAACAGGTGAGATAGTGGTTAAACGCTAGCCTATAACGTATAAAAAAAAAAAAGAAAACATATACGAACTATTCCCATGCACTTGCAAAGAGCTTAAAATCGTTACCAGAGTTTATATTTACGCAATCCATCAGGTTAGAACTGGACTACTACCATTTGTTCTCGGGAGAGATAAATGAAAGAGGTTTTTGTACTGAGGTCTTGGCGTAAATGGATCGTCTTAGCGGTAAAAGTGGGACTGTTAACTTTCCTTGACTTTAGAGTACAGAATTTGAAAGCTTCAGTTTAATAAACGTGCACTCGCTGGGGTAATTTTTCTTGAATTATCTGTACTAAGCCTGTTTCTCAAGGGCTGTGTGCTGCCGGAACAATGTAAGGTCGGCGACAGATTTTTAACCGACTTCAAAAAAAGGAGGAGGTTTCTCAATTTGACCGGTTTTTTTTTCTGTTTGTTCGCGGATAACTTTATCGTTTATGAACCGATTTTGATTATTCTTTTTTTGTTCGAAAGGAGATATCCCAAGTGTGGTACCATGGTAACTTTATCGAGGTCTGATAAGTACCTCCAGAGATATTGAGATAAACATCTCAAAATTGGTACTGATAATGAATAAATAGCGCGGCATTGAAGTCGGTTCTTTTTTAGTTTTTAAACGATATTATCCACTCCTTGATTGTGGTAAGATACTTTTTAGCAAATCAGGCGGAACATCGGTATATGCTCCAACATATATAAGTAAATTACACCAACATAGTGAGCTAAGTCGGGCCCAAACATTGTCTTCCTTAAACTGCGATGAGATACGTAATTAATGGTCACAGTTCAAGATAATTGCGTTATCGCATGACTGTACCAGGCTAATTGGACAGAATTTTTAACTATGTGTACATTATAATTGGTGGAATTGTGTTTGTAACTTACAAATGTAAGTTAACAAAGTGAGGAGTCCCGTAGTTTCTGGGAATTTACTCTCTAATAGGAACATGAAGTCATGTGCGATATATTTGCGTTTCGAATTGATCGAACTTATGAAAGTTGATTTTGTAGCGTTATCAACTCCAAATAAGTTCATAGTCTTAAACATTTGTGGCTAATAAATTACTTTGAGTACATCATAAAGTATGTTTACGGTGACATTTGTCACAATGGTACCAAAATAGTACCTGCAGAACATAGATTAATTACTGTTCATGGTTTTTTATTGCAGGACAGTTTAGCTGTTACGGGTTGTGGTGCAGTCGACTGTTAGATGATCATTTGTATGGCTCATTTGTTTAGTAACAATGCATGTAAATATTTTAGGTGTAATGACTCGGCTAGTTACATAGATGCAATGGCATAGGCTAGGCTAAGTCACCAGCTTATAATGTTTTTTTTTAACCTCATAGGCAAGTGTTTAACCACTATCTCGCCTGGTGGTAAGCGATGATGTGGTCGAAGATTGTGAACACGCTAGACTTTTAATGTCTGTCTGCTCCCGGAACACCGTCCGTAAGGTTATGGTGGCAGATTTCTCCTTAATGGTAGTATGCTGTGTTTAGGTGAAAGTCAGGCGGAACATCGATATAATACGCTCCTACCTAAAATGGCTATCTTTGTCAAAAAATATTATATCTTAAAGTCCCTGGAAGTACTTTACGCCTTTTAGACTGTCAAGCTAAATATTTATGTCAGACAAAACGTTTCTAATAAAATTTTAATTAACGACATCATTAAACATGGTATCAGCTTTATATACCGAATATCAAACTGTCATAATGATGGACAACAACAAATAAATGACAAATTGATACTTGAAACATAAAGGGAAACTCAAAGCATCAATAATAATAACAGTCCTAGTTCGTGATGAAAACACACGAGTCTTTATAACGAGCGATATGCGACAGGGAAAATAAACGCAACTTTAAGTTTTTACACCTTGCGAAACTAAAATTGCGTTTTATTTAATGATCCAGAAAAATAAGACGAGATACTCGTAGATCTCTTTATTAAGTTAATTAAATTAGGTAACGGGTTAATCAAGATGCTTCCTCTAGGCACGCAAAACTATATTTAGGCGAGTCTAAGCACAGCGCTCTTAACACTAGTCACTTAAATCTTAGACGTTTTTTAGCTCACTGCTCCGAAACATGCTTCTGCTGCACGGTTTGAAAAAACAATAAAACTAAGAAAGAGTTAGGTCCAAGCGCACTATCATAAGTCCTACGACTTATGCAATAAAATTACATTCTGCAACAGACTCATAATAATTATTCGGTGCTGATTCGAGTGGAGTTCACTGAAGTCCTACTAAAATAATATCGTCTTGATTACTATAAGGCAAGATCGCTTACAAATAGATGAATGTATGTCTGTGTAAATTCTATTTTCTACGCAACTAGCACAGCCAAGACACAAAGATTGGTAATGAAACCTCGAACTTCTGCTCTGTATTTATGGTACACTTGTTTTGAGTGCAGATTGCGATACGACAACTTGTTATTGATGGATAATAATAATAAGATAGATGATATAAAGAAACAACCGATGATCGAGCTCAGGAGCGAGCGATACGGGCTGAAATAATAAACTATGAATAGAGTGCTTCTTCAACTCCGCGTCATCGGAATAAAAGAACGCAGCGATTCCGTACAAAATCAAATCCCGCAACTGATGTCCTAAATATTTCTCAATTTAGAAAATCGAGACGCGCATCGTGTCGGTGTCACTAACAAAGAAACCCGTCAATCTGGCCGTCCGTCCGTTCCGTTGCCAAGGAGCCGGGTATATATAGAAGATTCAATTAGCTTTTAGCATTCTAGTTTTGGATTACATCTATGGAAAACATTTGGGGTATAGTGACTTGGTGTTGAGTTTTAATTAGGTGTGATGCGTATACAATAAACGCTGTTATAAAGTATGTGTGGCAAAATAGTAGATTGTATCACGTGGGCATAACATAGAATTTTTCTTTGAAGCCGCTATTTTGAACCCAGAGCGGAGTGAAGGAGCAGATTAGAATCCTGAGCATAGCGAAGGATTCGAAATACGTCGGTCGAGATAAAATACTATTGCGGCCGTGTGATGCAGAGATACATTTTGATCTTTATCCCCCTCTATGAGAAAAGGGAATACTCGTATATGCATATTCCCTTCTCTTAAAAGGCTTCATAAAATTTGAAGTAAGATATTACCGAATATTGAGTTGATCAAACCTATGAAAGCTGATTTCATAGCCTCATCAACTATAAAAGCTCATATCAAACGTCTTAAAACGGCTTAACGGGTTTCCATGAATCAAAGGTAAGAATACCTTCGAATAAAACAACTATTAAACAAAAATAAAACTAAATCAAAATTGGTTCATCCTTTTGGGCGCTACCATGCCACAAACACACACATAAACAGACACACACACACGTCAAACTTATAACACTCCTTCTTTTTGCGTCAGAGGTTAAATACTAGTTTGCCTTGTCCTTAAATCTACCCATCGTATTAATTATATCATAATAGAGATTTATTGCTTTTAATTTTGGCATCCATTTTGGTTAATGCCTATTATATAAATGCTTATATTATAAGAATTCATTGTATTGTTTGCGAACTTTTAAATTTTCTATTAGCTCTCATCTTGTATATCGCTTCGCTAAATAAGATAAAATTTTACCCTAAAATTGCTGTTTAAAAGCAATTTGAGATGAGTATTCACGCTTTCAAACTACAAGTGGTTTCAATTTCGAATTCTTTGTGGCTTTATCTTAGTTTTAATGGAGTTTTTATCTCAAAGTAGTGTTCAATGAAGACTAGTCTACAGAATATCAAGGCTATGAAAGTTTCGCCGATTTTCAATCTCAATTACTTACCTATAGGTTTTTATTTTTAATTTAATTAATTTTACTAACATTTTAAAAGTTACTTATAAAAAGTTTAAGTTCTTACTTAATCTTTAAAAAAAATACTTTATGTCACGAAAAAGTTTTTCTAATTCCAACAAATTATTACTATAATTGATTACTGTAGAATGTGGATAAGGTTGATAGCTTAGTCTATTTCGTGATCTGCAATACTTCAAGTAAGACCTATAAAGACATCAAATCTGTTCAAATACAAAAATATCTATAAACCCGCGGCGAGGAAATGAAAGTCGTTGAAAACAGGGCAGGATCAAGTGAAAATCTGAGGGCAGCGGTTATATTAAAATATTGTGTCTTTAGCCTTTACCGAGAACTGAACATAAAATATTTGTGGTTTGATATATTTTGGTAAATTAAAATTATCTTTCGCCCTTGAAATTAAACTTTTGCCTTGTTATACAATTAGTTCCTTACGTATTCAATCCAAATTTTAGAGAAATTTTGGGAGACCTGAGAACGCAGACGCAGAACGCATGTATAATTTGAGATCTTTACGGTTAAGACAGAGACGAATCAATAAAGCCCCTGTTTTAGGTGTCAAAAGCGTCCTGGCATATTATAGATAATTTTACTTGTTTATTTTTTTTTTTTTTTCGTAGTAGACTTCGATGCTAGAGTTAAGGCATCCTAGAAAACTAAAACGGTAAGGCCCAAAAGCAATTACCCTCAGTACAGCCCTGACATCACCCGTATTCCGTGACTGTCTGCCATCAAATGTGGAATACGACAGTAAACCCCAGTTTAGGTGTGCCTTCGATGGTCCGCGACGTACATTTGCATTATTCTATCGGGTATAGTGAATAAATTGTGAAGGGTTTCCGGACTATTGTCATCTTCATTTTATGGGAGATCTACCGATCTTGGAACAGTTTTAGGGATTTTTGTTGCAATTTCGTAGGCAATGTTAGTGGTGTTTGTTTAGCTATATTGAGGTTTCAATTGGTTTCGAATTGTTAAATATTAGAGTGTGTATCTACATTTATGACAATGCTATGGCATAGAAAAGATAATAATACTACGTATAGAACGGACACTCTGTTCCCCCCACCAATGCCGGGCTTCCTCACCCCGCCACCGACTCTGGAGCTGTCGAGGAGCTGCGCTGAGCAAGGACGCCACACGCGTACGACTATAGAACAATTTACTACTCACGGAGAGAAGAACATCAACTTCATACATTTATGTTGGGACCAGTAGACACTGGAGGTTCAAATTTACGTAGGTTCTTATTACATAGGTATATAATAAACACTTAATTATATTAGTATACCTACCTACATATTCGTATTTTAGAATTCATTTTCATAAATGAAACAACGATATATATACTCGTGCGTAAATAACGCTTAGTTTGTAAAATATTTAAAAAAACTTTCACGTTTAAACATTTTTATAACACAGCAATTGGGAACTTAATGTAGGTACGTAGTATTTATATTATCTTTACTTGATGTCGCTCTAACGTGCGAGCAAGACACACGACATTGTTTCGTACAGCTCTGGCTGGCCGCCCAACACAGAATAAAAAATAGTTACTGTGGTGCAGTTTGTTCTATGCAAGTCGACTGGACCTGGAGATGATGGTTTACGAAATAGCGACTAATATTTTTAGTGTTAAAAGCTTTTTGGGTAAGTGTACAAAAAATGTTCATACGGTCAGTACGTAGTACGTATGTACGAAGTAACTATTATATAATCTGTGATACGGTGATTACGGGCGACAACCTTAGACATCACGCACACAAATGCACGTATAGAAAAACGACCCGTGTGTAGTGTCTGGGTCGGTGTCACAGTGTCGGTCGTTAAAACGCTAGTTTGTATGGAGATTTACCGAGTGTCCGGGGTGTGGCTATGGGTAGGTATTATTTTGCTCATGAAATATTTGTGTATTGTTGTAATTTGGAATGTAAGATTTAGTTTCTAATAGAATTCGGTTTTACTAACTATCAAATTAGTATTTCCTTTTTATGATAATGGTATCAAAAAAGCCCACCTGATGGGAAGCGGTCACCATTAAGGTGTCATTTATTGCCGCTTTTATGGGACTCCAAGTTATAGCTCAGCGGGGAAACAGCAGACTGGAGCTCGTTCTACATTCAAGAAGTGTAAGGGAGAAATATGATCACTTGAATGGAGATGTGTGCAAAGTTTAAGTCTCGATAGAATGTCGATGCGCGTGTTGTCTATGGCGAGAGGTGCGATGATGAACTCCACATGCATGGAACAGAAGCATTATGGAAGGAAGAAAAAGCCTAAATAACTACCGCCCTAATTTATTTCTGAATCATGTCAACAAACTGTGTTAAGGGTGTTGTGCGAACTGTTTTGCGCAAAGAATCGACCTTTATCAACCTCCGGAACAGGCCGGGTTTCGAAGTGATTACGGTACCATAGACTACATCCACACAGGAAGCCAAATTGTAAAGAAGACCGAAGGGTACAATCAGCATTTGTGGACTATGAGAAGGCCTTCGACTCAATCAAAACCTGGTCCGTTCTGGAGTCCTTGCAGTGTTGCCAAGTCGACTGACGATATATCGAAGTAATGTGATATCTTTATAAAGTCGCATAGATGACCGTACAAGTACAGAACCAGAGAACATATATGTATATCCATCTGCGTTGAGGAGTGAGACAGGAGAACGTCAATAACGTCATATCCCCGAACTATATCTGTGTTCTGTGTCCCCGAAACAGTTCACTAACGCCTAAAGCGTCTTCTACATAGAGGATATGGTGAAAACGCTGGACTGGAAAGATTGCGGCATGAACATAAACGGACAATACATCTCTCACTTACGATTTGCAAGACATACTTGAACAAAAATGTTGAACGACCTAGTTGATTCTTCTCGTCGCATCGGTCTCCAGATGAATTTGGATAAAACTAAAGATATGTACAATAAGCACGTTGTTTCAGGACCGATTGCCGTAAATGGAATTCCACTCGTAGTTGTTTCACAGTATGATTACCTGGAGCAGATGCTACTATCAAACACAACTTCGAAAAGATAATCCAGAGAAGAATACAGCTGGGCTGGATATATATTCTAAGATTGTAGATACGCATAGTCACTCTAGTGTTAGTTTATTTAATTTACCCAATGACACAATGTCACTAATTGGTTAAATGAATTTTCTGCAGTGTTCTTTGTTTTTCATTCTCTACATTTCCTTACACATTCTCCAAGAGAATTTTTTTAAAATGTAAAATTTTCCGGTGTGTTGGTTTTCTTAAGGGGTCAACAGACCGTGGCAAGACAAGGTCTTTTACTTTTTAATTTTGTCATAATAACGTCCAGAAAAATGTTTGCAATGTGTAATAAGTTTGGCGATAGTACAACATGTTAAATAATATTCTGTCTCTATATATTGTTTGTGACATGGGAACTTCAGACTTATAAGTTCTGACACTTTTTTTTGTAAATCATATTGTTCCGAACTATGACTATGTTTGGCTAAATTGAGGTAATGAAGCTGAAGAAAAATATATAACTTTATTTAAACAACTTAAAAATAATTACCAAATGACAATATCAAAATTATATAAACTAAATAATCATATCTATACTATAAATAAAAGACAGAACCTAGATCGCTACCTGCCGGTAATGTTCCCAAAAAGCTAGCGACGTTACCTCGTTTTATAGCTAGGCTAATTACGTTGAATAGCTAAAAATGTTTGTTTACTGAAAGAATGTTTCGAAGATTAAAAGAAAAATTAAAATTTTTGAATGATTCATAACTTTATAACAAGTTATATCAACAAATAATTATAAAGTATTCTATTTTTCTTTGAATGCCATATGGATGAACATCTATTATTATGTTTCTTTGAAGTGTCACACACTTTATATTTTTGTAAATTGTTAAGCCCACCTTGGCTTAATTGGCAGAGCACCTGGACGTGTAATCCGGGGGGTGCGGGTTCGAGTCCCGTCGGTACGATGAAATTTTGGATTGTGTTTAACAATTTAAAAAATAATATAAAGCGTGTGACACTTCAAAGAAACATAATATTTGATTTACGCAGTGCAACATCTCTCGTCGGATTTGAAAACTGTAATGATTTCTTTCGAATGATTAACTTACGTAATAAGTAGTCATAGATGGCGCCACCAATGCATAATTGGGTTAACAAATGCAATCCACTAATTTCGTCGTATCGATGGATTGAACCGTGGCTTAATTGGCAGAGCACCTAGACGTGTAATCCGGGGGGTGCGGGTTCGAGTCCCGTCGGTACGATGAAATTTTGGATTGTGTTTAACAATTAACAGAAATTTTGGATGAACATCTGTTCACCCTATGGCATGAAAGCATGTATTTTCTAAACTACAAAGCCATTTTTTTAAATACTGAATATACTGCTAAATACTACTTAATGTACACAAAACAATATTCAAGCGCCAAGGAAAAGACGTTTCAAAGTCAGTTGCCACACTAAATTCAGTAACTTTCTTTAGACCAAAGCTGTGTTGCGTAAAATCCTTACCTGACGCCAGTGCTAAAATCTTATAAAGTTCCAGAAACCTCTCGAAGAGAAAAAAACAACAAACCGGTTAACTTATGTTTCTTTGCAACTTGGGCTAAGTTTCACGGCTTGACAAGTTGCGTTCAGTTGCCTTGCAGGGAGCTAAGTTATGCATTATACGGCTTCAGCCAAGTTCGCATATGATAAATATAATTTCATTTAAACACTTACACCTACCACCTTACCTTATCACCTACTTTTGAGCTACCACCCTTAAGTTGGAAAATGTGCCGCCAAACATCTAATGTGTTCCGGCAGTTGTCCTTGAGAGCCAGTTCCCATTCTAGGTCTAGGCAGGCCTAGGTTCTGCCATCCTAGACCGCATAGTCACATAACTACAGCGAAATACGAGGTGATTACGGGAGTCTTCAAATCGCGAGCGAACAGGTATCTTCTAGGGAAGCGTGCTATATCGTCGATCGCATCATCACTTAACATCAAGTGAGGTAGTGGTCAAACGCTTGCTTATCTAGTATTTAAAAGAAAGATAGTGGTCAAACGCTAGCCAAATGGTATAAGAAAAATCCTATTAAGAATATTATCTAATATGTTATGTACAATGTCTGAAAATCAATATGGTTTTTCGAGTTTTACGATAATTTGAAAACAGGTGGACCGATTTCATTTACTTAAAACTTTTCTTTCGTAAAAACCATTCTAAGTAAATGAAAGAAGTGTTTTAAGGGGCGAAGCCGCGGGGCACTTCTAGTATATAACTAAATGTACGGTTTGTCTAATTTTATTTTAATTATTCTATTATATATTCAAATTTTATTCTAATTCTATTAAAATGAAATAAATATTTTCCGAGATTGGAGTGAAACTAATTAAAAGAGCTCCAATCGGTTTTTAACCGACATCACAAAAAAGGAGGAGTTCAACTCAATTCGTCGGAATCTTTTTTTATTTTCACCGATTACTCGAAGATGCCCGAACCGATTTGGAAAATTCTTTTTTTGTTTCAAAGGGTACCTTTCCCAGGTAGTTCCATTTAAATTTTAACGAAATCGGCCGAGTCGTTTTTAATATATCAACATTTGTATTACGATGCATTTGTATACCTTGACGACATACTACTAACTACTGGCACAGAGTTTTTTTAGTTTTTAAACGATCTTAAATTATTCATAAAGTTTTCATGAAAAAATAACTTGCCATTGCGGGTTTAGTTCACGTGAAGTTAAAAGTTGAAACCGTTTAAAACTGTAGAGTTCACATTGTCAAAGTTTCAAACGAAATATTATTATTTTTACTTCCATTAAGAACATAGTTTTAATTAGAAATACTATTGCAGCCAAGGCTAATAAGAAATTAACACCAAAGGAACTGGCGACAGTGTGAAATTGTCGTGCGCCGAATGGTAAACCTTTTTCCTGTTTGGCACATTGCCAAACACCATTTAAAAACATTAATACTGATATTTAATGATATTACACGCGTCGCCACGTAATAACTCTTTGGTAATACTAATTTACTAAATTACCTTCGAGTTAACTAGCCACACTGTGTCATAATTAATTACGAGACATTTTATGATGGGAGCATTTCTGCTAATCCACCTTAGGTTCAGTTTTTTTTTTTTTTTACTGAAGATAAGCAAGCGTTTGACCACTATCTCACCTGATGTTAAGTGAAGATGTGATCGACGATGTAGCACGCTTGCCTAGAAGATACCTGTACACTCGCGATTTGAAGACCCCCGGATTGTACTTCACAGGAAACACACACTCTGGCAGGGAATTCCATTCCTTTGCTGTGCGTATGATAAATGTTGATGCAAAGCGTTTTGTGCGACAGAATGGAATATCAACCATGTATCGATGGCGTATATCTGTGCGTCTGGTAGTACGATGGTAAAAGGGGGACGGTGGAATTAATTCGTGCAGTTGGTTTCCACCAAGAGGGAAAATCCTCGCGCACTTATTGATGTCACTGAGTATAGGACTGAATCAGTATTTCCTTTAATTCAGGCGCTCGCGCATCCTTCAGCACGCGTAATAATAAGCTTAATGTCCGCGTCGAATTTAATACTTACAGTCAATACTGATACAGTAATTTATTCATTGACATAAATAAAGTGCACGGCATGATGATAAAGTGCAAGCATTTTTTCTGGGTACTGGCCCTACGGTAACATCGCTGCTTTGTCAGTTGTTCAGCCGTGAACTAATCTTTAGGATTGAAGAACAAAGTGTCCAATGAAATTTCAGGGTTTGTTCACGGTTTGTCCTTTACGTTTAAAAGTTTCCAGAGTAATTAGGCGTAGTGCAGTGACGCCCGCGTTACGTTAGCTGTGCCCAGCTACTTTGCTTACGATAAAAATATCTATGATATACCGGGATGGTATTCTATGTTAAAAGTTATTCAAAATTCATTTAGCCGTTTTTGCGTAATAAGATAACAATCATGCAAACCTTTACATTTATAATACCAGTAGGATCATTGCATTAGAATTTTCTTGGGAAGAGAAATGTTTAGGTAGGTATATATAGAAACACATCGGATATCACATCTTACGTTAAAATCCGTAAACTCAATATCCTTTGTGATAGACTTAACGTTCAACAATCAGATGTGTTTGAAGATTTACGCTAAGATTATCTCAGATTTTCAAGCATATATATTTCTTGTTTATCGTAATCAAAACTTCTGTACTGTATATTACAATGGATTATTTGTTTCAAGTAATCTAGAATAAATTAATTTATTACAACATCAAAAGGATAAAAAAAGGAAATCTTATACGACCAATTTCTTGTCCGTTTGTCCGTCTATCCAGACACATTTTCGCAGCCACGTGAAGTGGTTTCAAGTTGAAATGTACATCAAATACTGGAGTCTATGGTCTTTTCTTTTCGGGGTGTTTTCGTTTTTAGGGTTCCGAAGCCAAAGGGTACCAACGGAACCCTATTACTGAGACTCCGCTGTCCGTCTGTCTGTCCGTCTGTCTGTCTGTCTGTTTTCTTTTGTCTGTTTATTTTTTTTTTTGTTTCTTTATGACTCCACACGATTAGTGTATTTAGCCAGTGTCAAGTATTGAAATTTTTCAAGTTTTTATGAATGTTAGTCGTAGAGATGGGTCAAAGTCACATTTCAGGTCAGTTGTCAAGTAAAAGTCTAGTCTAAGTCATACCTTCAGTAAAGATGTGGTGTTTACTGAAGATTTTCAGTGGAATTTTGGTGAGAACGCAAATAGCATGTTTTTTAACATTGTGCTGTTTCCCTACACTCGCACACATTCACCGGCACTTAATGGTTAATAATCCACATTTATTACATATTAACACGCGGAAGAACACAAGTTTTAGGAAAGAATACAATGAGATCACACACACTTTTCCACGTTCCCGCCAAAACTCCCAGAACAAAGTTAAAAATTAAAGGGTTTAAAACAAAAAACGTGTTTTTAGGGTTCCGAACCCAAAGGGTACCAACGGAACCCTATTACTGAGACTCCGCTGTCCGTCTGTCTGTCTGTCTGTCTGTCTGTCTGTCTGTCTGTCACCAGGCTGTATCTCATGAACCGTGATAGTTAGACGGTTTAAATTTTCACAGATGATGTATTTCTGTTGCCGCTATAACAACAAATACGAAGAACAGAACAAAGTTAAAAATTAAAAGGTTTAAAACAAAAAACGTGTTGTTTACGATACGATACAATACCAAATTAACTCACCTCGACGCAGCTAGATGGCAGCACAGTAAAAATTAGCACGCGCAAGCGCTTCATTTGTTAAATTTGTGGGCCTCGGTCGATTTGTTTACTTAGTTAAGGTATATTTGCACATATGTAGTGGATAATACAATATTGAATAATATATCTTCAACTTTAGTACTTAAAGAGCTTCAATTAGCTAGAATCAGTAGAAAGTTAGTCGTACGAACACACGGATATTGAATTACCTTTATGTTAATATTTACTTTGTTGGTGTTAGAAGTACGTGGCGTTCGGACTTCGGAAATTCGGAATCGGAACCCTCCGTGTGCGGGACAAAAGTCTGACTCGCACTTGGCCAGTTTTATTTACGATACGATACGATACGAAATTAACTCACCTCGACGCAGCTAGATGGCAGCACAGGAAAATTTAGCACGCGCCAGCGTTTCATTTGTTAAATTTGTGGGCCTTGGTCGATTTGTTTACTTAGTCAAGTTTTTTTGCACATATGTAGTGTACAGTATTGAATAATATATCTTCGATTTTAGTACTTAAAGGGCTTCAATTAGCTAGAATCAGTAGAAAGTTAGTCGTACGAACACTCGGTCTTCCAGATATTTCATTATATTAATTACCTTGGTGTTAATATTTACTTAGTTGGTGTTAGAAGTTCGTGGCGTTCGGACTTCGGAAATTCGGAACCCTCCGTGTGCGGGACAAAAGTCTGACTCGCACTTGGCCAGTTTTTTTATTTTTTATTCGAGTTTGCAATGTATTTCTGCAACCTTAGACCTTTGAATTTTATTGTATGCCTGGATAACTACCCTATAATTAAGTAGGTTAATTATGCTAACATATCAGGAGTAAGTGAAGTCAGGTAAAATAACATGTCGTTAAGCCGAAGGAAAGCAACTAAATACCTATTGTTTGAACGGATTCACTGAGTAATCATGTCGGCTCGCAATGTAAATAGCAAAAGTATTACCACAGAAAATTAATAGAAGGTAACTCTGCCAAGATGTGAAATTCCTTTACTACTTGATTTTCCTTTTTAACCGACTTCAAAAACAAGAATCTCCTTTTTATGAAGTCGGTTAATCTCAATTCGACCGAATATATATTTTTTATGTTTGTTCGCGGATAACTTCGTCGTTATGAACCGATATTGATGATTAATTTTTTGTTAGAAAGGAGATATCCCATGCGTGTTACCACTGTAATTTCATCGAAATCTGATAAGTATCTCTAGAGATATTAAGATAAAAACGTCAAACTTGGTACTGAAAACTAATAGCGCGGCATTTGAAGTCGGTTCTTTTAGTTTTTTAACGATCTAATTTACTTGGCGTTCCTTCAAAATAACTTTACATGATCATAAGCTTTAGCTTTGCACTACGGGCCACTGAAAGTTCACGCTTCAGAGCAACTGAGAGAAAAATGAAAAATGATTAAATATGTATGGGCCAGCCGAAAGTCACCGACTGAGTAAACGGTGTAGATGCTACGATGAAACAAAACAAAATCAAAACATTTATGTATGTATGACAATAATAATGTTCTAGATTCTGCAGGGGCAGGTTTGTGGCGAGCCGACGATGAGTGGCGACACCACACCTCATATACTATACTATCCTGTGAGGGCTAAACGAGACCCTCTGATCCCCGCTTTGCCTTGACCGGCCCGGTCAGGGATGGGAATCGCAACGACCTATCAATATAAGACCATGAATGAAGAAGAATTAAAATTACAATGTATATTACTAACAGTACAAGAATGAAATACGTAAATACGTACGAGTAGTCGAGTACATAGATTGCTTAAAAAAATGCGGGGCAGTCTTTGGGGACTGCCGATAGGAGTGAAAACTAAGGAACTTGTGAATTGTATCGTCGAGATACATAGTAAACATATAGCTCATGGGAAGCGTGCAGTGAAGATGACGCAAATTTCACGCTTTTTGTGCACTAAAAAAGTACCTACACATATTATGTATACAGTATAAATGAAGCTCATGGAAAGCGTTCGGTAACGATGACGCGAGTTCCATGATTTTTGTTCACACAAAAAGTGCTCAACGCGCCTAAAAAAGTTTTCACTTCAAAAACTTCATTTTGGCTTTGGTATAGTCGGGTAAACAAAAAATAATACTCGTCGAACCTTACTGTAATTTCTCAGCTACATCATAACGACTCAAAGAACCCTTAATACTCCAGCTTGTCAGCGTATTGTAGATCACTCGGGGCATTCGTACGCACTGAATACCATGTTTACTAATTACTTAAGAAGCCCAGACATGAATTTGTTTAGGACGAGGCGAGGGACTGACCCAGCGGTATCGCGGATTCAGAAAGGTTAAGGTTTGTCATACTTTCTGTACGGATTTGAGCAATGAGATAAGTCAAATACGATACAATTTGTTACGTGTACAAAACAAAAGATGGTAACTAATTACAAGTTCCCAGAATTGCGGCATATCGTACAAACAACAAACAGATCAAATTCAACATTCTAATTTCAAAGTTACGGTTACACCAAACAATAGAAGTAGCAAAGTATTTCTTCAAACAAAATTGAATTCGATCCACTTTTCAACTTGGATGAATTCTCACATCCAAATACGTGAAATTTACAGTCAACCGAATTTCAAATTCCGAAAACCAGATCACCGCCCATCAATCAAATTTCTACATGACGACGCCCCTGCTGAACTAATTCAGTCAACCATGTAGCTGGCCACCTAAGCACTAAAGTGTCTAGCATACCTTTCCGGCTGCATCACCCAATTTTCAACTCTATTACAAACCAGAGAAAGAGTATAACAGCATTTGTTGTAGTGAGGGTAGATCGAACTTAGTTGTCATTTTCGGCATACAGTTTTGTGTTTTATGTGTTCAGAGACAGAGACTTATATGCCTTGGGGGAGATTGGGAGTATGTTTGCATGATGTACGAACTATGTGTTGAACTAATGCATCACAGTGCAGATTATTCACACGGGAGTTCTGTAAACGCAGAGTATTGACCTGTAGGGGTTTAACTGTGGCTTTTGTAGTCATTTATGAACGTCGCTAAATGTATCGGTAAGATCAACATTTGGGATGTATGGATTTTTATCTAAGACTATAGTGAGTTTATTTACTCATGAAGTGAAAAGAAAATAGTTCTTTGGTTAATCCTTACTAATATTATAAATGCAAAAGTAACTCTGTCTGTCTGTCTCACTTTTCACGCCAAAACCACTGAACCGATTCAAATGACATTTGGTACACAGATAGTCTAGAGCCTGAGAACGGACATAGGCTACTTTTTAATGCGAAAAGAGGGTTGTAAAGTGTTTAACCCTTTGACTAGCAGGGATGAAAAGTTGTATGGAAGTATCGTCATTTGAAGCTAGAAGCTTGAAGCTTTTTTAGGCTGTTGATTCGATATAAATAAATATGACATTCAAAGTGTGTAATGGGAAAGGGGAAAGGAGGGTGAGGGTAGGGAGAGTGGAAGGGGAGGGTAGGGGGAGTGAAGGGGAGGATAGGGGAGTGGAAGGGAGGGGAAGTGGTGGGGGAGGATAGGGAATGTGGATGTAAGGGGGAGGGAGGGGAGGGGGAGGGGAGGGTAAGTTAGGAGATGGGGATGGGAGGGGAAGGGGGAGAGGGGTAAGTGGGAGCAAGGGGAGGTGGAAGTGAGGGGAAGGTAATCGAGAGGAGGGGGGAAGGGGGGATTAGCGTGGCGTGGTAGGGTGCGGTGTAGCTGGGATACGTTTGTGTCTTATTAGTTACTGCTATCCAAAGACACTATTCCACGCGTACGAAGTCGCGGGCACAGCAAGTAGAATCTATAAACTTAAAACTAGTAGCACTTAACGGTCAATTACCAAGATCGTTTAAGATGGTTTTATAACTGGGGATAATATTAAGGCGTAGTACTGACAAGCTCTGGACCACTTTCTCAGTTGTTGTTAAATGATGATGCGATCTTAGCTGCAAGCGTTCTTGTCACGGCGCTGGTTCACCGATATTTTTCCAAATCACAAAGCGCTGCTATATTCTTATGTTTTTTTTTCCATCTAAGCATATAATAATAACCTATATCATCAAAGACGAGGTGAACTTATCGCTACCTTTTTAACGCAAAACTCTGCTGACTTGAAAAGAAAACTGTAATTCCGTACAATGTAATACTTTTCACGGTGTCAGGTATAAAGTCATAAAATACGAGGTAATGACGTCATAAAAAGATGAAGTGACGGAAAGGAAATGAATATGAATCTTTAAGAGGCCACGTAGATACCTAAACTGCTGTGTTACAAAATTAAAGATATTAATAACCAATAAATATTATTAAGGTAATGGTGACAGCCAAATTACAATTATGGGTGACATATTGGCGCTAGGTGGACCACCGTCACTTAGCATCAGGTGAGATATAGTAGTAAAGTACTAGTCTGATATAACAATAACAACAGAATAGGATACAATAACTATATATAACTATATACTGTCGCGGACTTTTTTGTAGGTCTTATTAAGTTGTACAACTCTTTCATAGAATATACTCTTCCATCTATTTTCAATTGAGCAGCGTTCGTAAGAAACGTGTTTTTCGACCGTTTTTTAGTCGACTTAGGTTGCAAATTAAGTTTCCACGAATGTACCTTTGATTTAAACGGGATAATATGTAACCTATTTTCATTCCGAAAGTCCATTCTATGTATTAGTGAAAGAATTTTTCAAATCGGTTCATTAGTTTTTGAGCCAAATCATTACAAACATACAAAAATACAAATGTTCTCTCTTTATAATATTAGTATAGAAAACTTGAAAAACTTTAATACTTTGATACTGCCTAAATAATCGTTCACTTCGAGCATTTACCAATGGAAATGTTAACGTTGTAATCCGCAAACATTTTTTTCTGCCGATACTTACGGGGGACGAGGTAAAAACGAATTGCACACACACAAATCACTCACTTTAACGGTCCCGCACACTAGCTTGAAACACGCACACAGTATTAAAAATACAGCGTAGTCACGCACGCTCATATGGCCAAAATGGCTATATGGCCAGCAGAGGGGTACGCTTTGCGTTAACATCTCCTTTGGTAAATGCTCTTTATTGTACCTACACCAAAATACAGCAAAAACGTAATGAAGTTTTACAATCGGCGGTCTTATCGCATAAAGCAATCTCTTTTAGACATCAATTTATTTGGAAAAATACTTAGCACAACAACAACAGAGTTTAAAAATAGCTCAGGTACCAAACAATGCACATGAGCTCTGAATTTTGCACTGGGATATTCCTGTGTTGTGAGAATTCAGTATGTTCCTACGATGAAGATGATTGTAATTATAGTAGGACTTCTGGAAGTCGTCCGCCTGCGGCGGTACCAGCACTTAGCCAATTAATTCAGTCGTGAAATAAATAATAAAACTGGCTAAATGCGAGTCAGACTTTTGTCCCGCACACGGAGGGTTCCGAATTTCCGAAGTCCGAACGCCACGAACTTCTAACACCAACTAAGTAAATATTAACACAAAGGTAATTAATATAATTAAATATCTGGAAGACCGAGTGTTCGACTGTTCGTACGACTATCTGTCTACTGATTCTAGCTAATTGAAGCTCTTTAAGTACAAATATTGAAGATATATTATTCATATTCAATACTGTACAGAGTACACTACATTTCTGTCAATTAACCGTAACTAAGTAAACAAATCAACCGAGGCCCACAAATTTAACAAATGAAACGATTGCGCGTGCTAATTTTTCCTGTGCTGCCATCTAGCTGCGTCGTGGTGAATTAATTTGGTATCGTATCGTATCGTAAAAAACACGTTTTTGTTTTAAACCCTTTAATTTTTAACTTTGTTCTGTTCTTAGTATTAGTTGTTATAGCGGTAACAGAAATACATCATCTGTGAAAATTTCAACCGTATAATTATCACGGTTCATGAGATACAGCCTGGTGACAGACGGACGAACAGACAGACAGACAGACAGACAGACAGACAGACAGACAGACGGACAGCGGAGTCTCAGTAATAGGGTTCCGTTGGTACCCTTTGGGTTCGGAACCCTAAAAAACAGAATATAATATGCATATGTATAACACTCCGAATACATTTCTGTATAATATGTTTCCCGATAGCTACAACTTCAAATCGCGAGTGAACAGGTATCTATCTACTAGGTAAGCGTGCTACATCATCGACCGCATCGTCACTTAAGATCAGGTTAGATAGTGATCAAACGCTTGCCTATCTAGGAAAAAAAAACTATCATAGGTACAACAGTACTTGGTACGTAAAAGTTAAAACCCCAGTCATACAAACTGCATACATTTTACAAACGCACTACAATACCGACTGTAACCAAGACATGAAAATATCACATTCAACTTCTTTCATTTAATCCTGTGGTCTAGCTGAGAATTTTCTAAATTGCCGCGTGGAGCAAAACGAATGAAAACTCGAATTATTTTTATGACGAGCTCTGCGGTTTTTTTATCCGTTTGTTGAACTGAGAAATGCGATGATGAAAAATTCCCTTTTGATTTGACGGCGGCGACACGCAATTAAAACGAAGGATCTAGCTTTGAGGGTCCATATAATGAAGTGTAGGCTTGCTTAGAGGAAAGTTGAGGGCCCGGTGGCGTAATCGAGAGAACGGTCGGCTTTGATGCCAGAGCTACCGAGTTCAAACCCCGCAGTGAATCAATGGATTTTTCTATCGAAAAATGTTTTGAGGGTCCATATAAGTGTAGGCCTGCTTAGAGGAAAGTTGAGGGCCCGGTGGCGTAATCGGGAGAACGGTCGGCTTTGATGCCAGAGCTACCGAGTTCAAACCCCGCAGTGAATCAATGGATTTTTCTATCGAAAAATGTTTTGAGGGTCCATATAAGTGTAGGCTTGCTTAGAGGAAAGTTGAGGGCCCGGTGGCGTAATCGGGAGAACGGTCGGCTTTGATGCCAGAGCTACTGAGTTCAAACCCTGCAGTGAATCAATGGATTTTTTTATCGAAAAATGTTTTGAGGGTCCATATAATGAAGTGTACACCCTCATGTTAGAAAATCTGTCGTCAAACATCTAATGTGTTACGGCAGCTATCCTTGAGAGCCAGTTCCCATTCTAGGCCTAGCGTGCTTACCACCTTCGACCGCATCATCACTAACAACAGGTGAGATATTGGGCAAACGCCAGCCTATAAATTTTGTTTTTAAAGTCTTGATACTAATTGTACTCTATACATATGTGCACTTTAATGCTAGTTAGACAAAATGGATGGACAATTCATGAGCGAAGCTGGAGCATGGACCTATTACATGGACGGACGTATTCTCTGCATCAGGGCTGATGAAATTACGTATCTATACGATACTTGTGCTATGCTCCTAATCTTTCAATTGAATTTAAAGAAGGCGAGATGGAATTGAATAAGGTTAACGAAACTATTTCGTACTTTATGTTGTGAGATAAAGGGCGACGACAATCGATCAAAGCTCATTGTTTCTCAAAGAGTTAACCATTTTGAAGCTATGGACGGTAGTCTAACAACTAACTTAATAATATAAAGATAGTTTAAAAAGTAAAACAACCGACTTCCGTGCCCCAAAAGTCAGTTTCAGTAGCCAGTTTGAGACGTTTATCGTCATATCTACTTATCAGAGATACTTATCAGATCTCGATGACATTACAATGGGACTACCTCGGAAATGTGCCCTACCGATGAAAAAAAGAATTATTCGAATCGGTTCACAATTGACGGAGTAATCGAGTAACATACATACAAAAAAAAAATTAAAAAACATTCAGACGAATTGAGAACCTCCTCCTTTTTGGAAATCGGTTAAAAACCTTACATACCCAATTAAGAAACTTAAGTAATAATTACCAATGATTATTATACTAGTAACTACGCCTATGATGAAAAGTGAACTCTATCACCTCTATCAGCACAAAGAAATAACTCACAAAGGGGCAAAGAACACAATCAATAAACGCCTTTAAGATTCATAGGATCGGTATATATCGATGAATCAAAATCCCCTGGTCGCATTACAGATGCGAAATACACCCACATGATAGATTCCATGCATTACTCCATAGATGTAAGGCTCTAACTCGTTTTGAACAAATTGTTAGCGCGTGGCTAACATACATAGATATACCTAGAGGTATATGGACACCTGACCCACAGACCTCGAGAGCTTAATCTTGGCATCATGGAAAACAGTTGCTAAGGTAAGATTTTTTTTATATCTTACTGGCGGTTGTGCCCGCGTTTAATTCTGGTTACAAACCTTCCTATTGAATCACTCTATCTATTGCTGAAAATTAAAATCTATTGCGTAGTTTAAAAGATCTAAGCGTACAGGCAGCGGGAGCGACCTGTTTTATACTATGTAAAGATAGGTTAGCGTTGGATTCGACCAGTATCTCGCCTGGTGATAAGCGATGATGAGGTCTAAGATGGTGAACACGCTAAGCCTAGAATATATTGATACGTAATAAAATTATTGAAAAAACAAATAATAATACTAAAATAATAAAACGTATTAAATTTAATTCAGAACTTATATAACTTTTTCTATAATAAATAACAACAGAAGAAATTAAAGAAACAAATATCATAAATAATAACGATATTCAATCTAATAAAATAGATATAACAACTCTAACTGAAACCAGAGTTAGAACTCTCAAAGGCTGTCTGTGGGTATGATATTAATAACATCATAGTCATAATACAACTAAGATAGTTTAAAAACTAAAACAACCGATATCCATGCCCCACGAGTCATTTTCAGTAGCAAGTTTGAGACGTTTATCATCATATCTCTGGAGATACTTATCAGATCATAATGAAATTGCAATGGAACCATCTCGGAAACGTACCCTACCGATTGAAAAAAAAATTATTCAAATCGGTTCAGAATTGACGGAGTAATCGCGTAACAAACACACAAAAAAGAAAAAGAAAAAAAAAACACAGTCGAGTTGAGAACTGCCTTCTTTTTGGAAGTCGGTTGAAAAATAATGCGAACGTTTGTGAATAAGTATTATATAGTTAGTTTTGAGAGATAGCATATACCGTAAATATTTTTAATTTTCTGGCCATTAGGGCTAGTAGAAGACCGGCAGTATAACGTTGTGGAAATAGAGACACAATCAGTGATGATTTGGTACACCTTGTAGGATGCATGCGGACATGAATCCTACCTAGCGGGATGCAGTTGAAAAATATTTCATTAAAGTTTATTATTGGAATCTTAACAACTGTTTCTGACAGTATTATACAGGGTTCAGAAAAGGTAGAGTAATGACCAGTGAAATTTAGAAGGGAATGACGTTTTCCGGAACCATTGTGGTCAGTCGGCTTCAATGCCGTGATATAATTTGAGGGTAGCAGGGGCAAGGGGTAAAGAGGGGGATATAATAAACGGAGGTAGGTGAAAGACTGATGTCAATTCTGAAAGTGATTTGTACAGCTATTAAAATCGATCGAGACCTTCATAAATAATAAAGTCATTTGGTAGTTTACAGTAGAAAAATAAAAACCATTTTTTAACCGACTTCAAAAAAAGGAGGAGGTTTCTCAATTCGACAGTTTTTTTTTTTTTTTTTTTTTTTTTTTTTTTTTTTATGTTTGTTCGCGGATAACTTCGTCGTTTATGAACCGATTTCGATTATTCTTTTTTTGTTCGAAAGGAGATATCCCAAGTGTGGTACCATGGTAATTTTATCGAGGTATGATAAGTATCTCCAGAGATATTGAGATAATCATCTCAAAATTGGTACTGAAAATGAATAGCGCGGCATTGAAGTCGGTTGTTTTTTAGTTTTTAAACGATATTATTCTAAATTTTATGATAATAGGATTTTTGTATTACACATAAAAACGTTGGGAAATATATAAATTATTTTATTTTAACCAGCCAGACCAGCGTTTAAATACTATCATACCAGATATTAAGTGACGATGTGGTGTCGATGATGTAGCACGCTTGCCTAGAAGATTAATTCGCGACTCAAAGAACTCTATGTCCTTATCTAAAACCTAATAAAATAATCTGATATAAGGGTGTATTAAAATGCTTCACTTTGCAGCTTCTTTGTTAGTTTTACAAAACAAATACAATTTTTGCCTTTGTCAATGGGTCAGTGTTTGATAAGAAGGAGTTCAGGAGGGATTCCATGCTGATTGAATGTCGAAGAAAGTTTTGAGGAGAAAAAGCATTATAAAAACGTAACTTTGTGTTAGCAGCTACAAGCATTTTTTTTTGTCAATTTAAACGTCTATTTAGTTTTTAGACAGAAGATTATAGTATTCGAGTGGGATAAAAACATACCTAGGTGAATGATCTTACCTTCAGAGCATTGTTCAATAGGAAACTCTACGTAGTGGGTATCTAATCTTCTTGGTCTTCGAACAATATATTCAGTTACAGCACACATTGTTTAAAAACAAAACTACTGTTACCAGTATGTACTATTTAATTTTCAAACTAGTAAAGTCATAACATAGATTCTGTATGCTGAGCTAGTAAGTAACTATATCCGGTGCGCAGAAATAACAACAACTTATAATGAACCAACTTTAATACAATTTAACTTAGCGACATTGCACTAGTTAGTATTCTCTCTGCATCTTTAAGGAGCAAAGGATAATTTTTACACGTTCTTTATTAATCACATGACAAGCATTTTTCGACTACCCTCAAGAATAAACAAATTTATCCATACTAATCCCTCAGACCATCAAGACGGAGCCGTGCGTAACACCCGTGTGAACGCAAGTTCAGTAATACTAAATGCTTGAGTAATACGCTTCCGCGCTCAGTTTGCTACAAAGCGGCAGCAGGGTCGGACGCTTTCGTGCAGTATTACTTCGCAGCGTTGCTTACGTAGTAATCATGCCGTATTGACTATGCCGGACTGAGCGCGGAAACTTATTACTCAAGCATTTAGTATTACTGCACTTGCGTTCACACGGGTGTTAGGCACGGCTCCGTCTGGATGATAGTCTGAGGCTAATCCATGCTAATATTATAAAAACGTTTGTAACTCTGTTACTCTGTCTGTTTGTTACCTAATCACGCCTAAACAGACGAGCCGATCTGATCTTACTGAAATTTAGCAAGGAGATACTTTATAGCATGGAGATGAACATCATCACAAAATTCTTGGTGGACGTGAACGAGTTCGCGGGTATCAGCAAGTTTGAAATAAATATTATATTTGAAAATCAATATTTGTCGACTACTAGCCAACTCGAATACAGTTTCACGTGCGTGGATGGCGGATCTCCTTCAAAGATATTGTTTACATTAAAGTTAAAAGGTTTTTCTAAAATTTCTGGCTACCCTCAAAAAAGGGTAAACTTATTCCAGGCAAATAAATACTTTCTTTGCGCCTCAATATTGCGGTAAGCTCTTTCTTAAAGAGCGCCCTCTCTCGTTTTCTTCTAAAATATACGACTATTTCTTTTTGGGGTAGCGTTACATATAGCCAGGTAATAACACCCAGGGATTGTAATGAATAAACTGCCCGCGTGTACAAGCAAAATGAAATATTACTGCTTTGTACGGAATATTAACAAAATATGTGAAAAAGCTCTTTTTTGGCGGAGAGAATAGATAAAAAGTAATTTGGATTATGTTAGGCATAGAGGCATTTTAGACAAAGTACCTGCGTAAGTTTTACTAACTACAATATTATTTTTACTAACTACAATATTATTTAACGATACTTCGCACCGTGGCTTAATTGGCAAAGCACCGGAACATGTCATTCCGGAGGTTACGGGTTCAAGTCCCGTCGGTACGATAAAATTTTGGATTGTGTTTAACAATTTACAAAAATAAAAAATGTGAAACACTTCAAAGAAACATAATATTTGATTTACGCAGTGCATACTTCGCACCGTGGCTTAATTGGCAAAGCACCGGAACATGTCATTCCGGAGGTTGCGGGTTCAAGTCCCGTCGGTACGATGAAATTTTGGATTGTGTTTAACAATTTACAAAAATAAAAAGTGTGAAACACTTCAAAGAAACATAATATTAAAGTTATTTATGTTCAAAGACGATGATGACCACTGCCAATCAGGTGGGCTGTTTGATTGTTTGTCATCTTTGACAAAAAGTCCGATTAAGTGCGAGTCAGACTCGCGCACGTACGGTTCTGTACTACAGTACAATATTTATTAAGAATAGGTATATAAAATTGCCAAAAAAATACGTTTCTTGTATGGGGCCCCCCTTAATTTTTAATTTTATTCTGTTTTAAGTCTTTTTTGTTATAGCAGCCATAGTCATTCATATTTTGTGAACATTTCAAATCTCTATCTACTACGGTTCATAAGATCGAGTCGAAAACACCTAAGAGAGAAAAACACGTTCTTGCATGGGGACATCCTTAATATTTTATTTTATTTTCTTTTTAGTATTTGTTGTTAAATCCCCCATAGTAATACATACTTTGTGAACATTTCAAGTATCTACCTATTAGGGTTAAGGAGCTACAGCCCTATGAAATGCGGACAGAGGAACGGACGGACGGATGGACATCGACTCTCAGTAATAGGTTTTCCTTTGGTGAGTATCAATCGGTGGGTGGTTGGGTACGGAACCCTAAAAACGACATAACACATTAGTAAGGAAACCCAATAACCAACAACGCCCTGCGGCTTCGCTTGCGTTTAAATGTATCTTAAGTGTTATCAAATGTCTTTTAATTTTAACTCTCTATCGCATTTATAATATTGGTAGGAGGACTTATGTAACGAGCTTATAAGCATGCCATACACCATGTTATTTTTATTATTCAACCGACCGTTCAAAATAGTGAAGGTTCTCAATTCGTCCGTATGTTGTATTTTTTTTGTATGTATGTTACGCCATTACTCAATTGTGAACCAATTCGAAAGTTTTTTTTTTTTAAATTGGTTGGGTAGGTATATTTACTAGGTGATACTACTGAAATTTAATCGACATCTGATAAGTATCTACAGAGATATGGCGATAAACGTCTTAAACTGCTACTGAAATTGACGTCACGTCGGTTGTATTAGTTTTTAAACTAGTTTAATTATTCTATAGTAATATACACACGCTCCACTACTGGCATACTACATACACACTGAAACTGATAGTTTTTTATAGCACAGTGTGTCCTAAACCAGCACTTTACGCACGCTTTTCAGTGACTTAAATAGTCGATTATTGTACGAAATTTAGCACCCGAGCGCAGCGAGGGTGCCAACTTCACGCCGTACAATAGTGGTCTATTTGACGGAAAAGCGTAGCAAGCGTAAAGTGTGGGTTTCTGTCACACTGAAAGCTATAAAATAATATACGATACTCGTGACTTAAGTTGTCTATTATTGCACGGCGTAGCACCCTATAATAGACTACTTAAGTCACACGTATCGTAATATACTATTTCAGGCGGCACGCTTTCATTTTGCACCATTCACAGATGGCTTAACTCCCCATCTATTGGCAAACAAGAATTTTAATGACACAAGCTTACAAACATGAGAAAGGCTTTGGATGCAGAATCAAAGATATGAGCCATGATAGTGGAGTAAATATATAATATCCAGTGGCGGCTTATTGGGATCGACTACTCAATATTTGCTATAGATTTGAAATACTAGGCGATTTTAGAACTTTTTTTTAAATATCATAAGTATAGGCTAGCGTTTGACCACTATCTGGGTAAGTGATGATACGGTCGACGATGATAGCACGCTAGGCCTAGAATGGGAAAATTGTTAACAAACCCCTAACCATTACCAGATATTTTTTTTAATAGTATAAAAGTTAACTGGACAAGCGCGATGTTCGCCTGGTAGCGATTACATCTACCTATTAAAGATACAGCGGCTTGCAAAAATATGGATGGCCAAAATTTCGCATGTCACTGCACTGCGTCAGTTACTTTGAGACATTATTTGAGACATAAAGTTGTTAGGTCTTGCATGCTCTGTAATTTCACTGGACACATTGCCATTCAAACCAAAAACAATTTCTTTTTCGCGGCTGAATAATTTGGCAAAAAAAATACTTCAATAATACATAAATTTTTTCTTCAGAGTTTTTAAAATATTAAAAACCATCACGCAAAAAATACCTAAGCATGACACTCACCTTCCATATCTCGCTAAGTGGTATAAAAAGACCGAAAAAAGAACCCATTTGTACAATAAAATGAAGCAATTCAATATTTTTCGCCACCCAAACAATGAAAGACCTTATAACGCAATTTCATTTTTTAAAAGACGCCTGTGTTTGACGTGGGAACCTGTGAGGAGCCGAGACCTTTATTAAGAGTTTTATTCTAACAGGGGAGAATTAAGGTCTGACCTTGGAGCTCATAATTATCGTCCAACGTTGTTGAAAAAGCTAGGCAAAGCTGTTCGGCGTGGCAAAATTAACAAATAATAATAAAACACCTCGCTCTTTTAAAAGGAGCAATTTTCATCAAATAGTATTTTTCAATTCTTTATGATCCTTTATGAGGTAAATAGAGATAAAAACCGTGTGTCGCAGAAAAACCGCTTCTTAAGACACCACGGCGTGGTGTCGTGACAGTTGATGATAACACTGTTTACTGTTGTATATTCTACTGGTTACAGCCCACGCCTAATCATCATCATCAGCCGGTGTCAGCCTACTGCTAGACGTAGGCCTCTCACAAGATGCGCCACTGAGCCCGATCTGTCAGCCCACGCCTGTTTAATAATAATTCTTTAGCTAGACTGTAAATTAAACATTGATAAGTATGTGATGATGGATGATATAAGCAATCCCAGTGAAAAACATCGACTAACTCACTCGAGCTGGCTTGAGTAAGCAAACAAAACTGCCTTTCGCATATTATATATTACTGCTGATAAGTCTTCATGTTACTTTTTAGGGTTCCGTACCTCAAAAGTTAAAATAAGGAATCCTTATAACATCACTTTCTTGTCTATCTATCTGTCTGTCTGTCTGTCTGTCTGTCTGCCCGTGTGTCACCACCGATTTTCTCAGGAACGAGTATATCTAGCAAGTTGAAATTTATACCAGATACTAAGGTCTAAGGTCTATAGTCCCTATTAGGTGTATAAAAATCAAGGTCCTGAGACAACACGATAAAAAGATATGGGCAAATTAAGATTTTCGCAAAAACTTGTAAGTACCAAAATTTACCTTAATTTTCATTTTTTTTTATTTTTCGGAACTTTTCCTTTACTTGTGCTGTAAGATCTTGCTTAGACCGGAAGTACCCTATAGGTTTTGGGTCGAAAACGGCCGTTGGCAAAAAGCAAGGTTAAAGCACAAAAAAAGGAAAAATTAAAAAAAAAATGAAGTTGAAAATTAAAGGGTGTCCCCATACATAAATAGTTCTGCCAATTAAGATAGGCCTCTGAGTTATATGAGCGCTCATACATTTTAGAGGTCTAGCTTAATTGATACCAACCAACGCTGGTACGGAAGCCTCCGTGGACGAGTCCAACTCGACTTGGCCGGTTTTTTTTATTATGCAAGCTGTACCCTTAGCCACCATAGTGCATGAACTGACACTCAAGAAGACTGTTTTCCTACCGCATAAGTTTAAATTTCGACAAATTATCAGATTAGATCTGATCAAAATTAATATAACCCAAGAAAATTATTAAATCTGCCCCTGATTTAAATCCTATCCCAGTCTCTGTACTCAGAAACGACCCAATGTACTTGGGTTTATGTTTTTGATTAAAAAGCTGCCATGCCGATATCTTTTAGAGTTTCTAAGGTTGTGGTCACTCGGTAGCGGATTTATCTTACGTTTTCTTTAAAAAAATATATATGTATTTTCTTTCGTTTCGCAAAATATTAGTTTTAGGAGAGCTTTACTGACTACATGAACTAAGCCTTTGAAATAACTTTTAAGCTAGATTTAAGCTATTTTTAGAGATGAAAGTGAAAGACGTTACTTTTTAGGGTTCCGTACCTCAAAAGAATAAGATCGTTTAAAAAACTAAAAACAACCGACTTCAATGCCGCGCTATTAATTTTCAGTACCAATTTGAGGTGTTTATCTCCATATCTCTAGAGATACTCATCAGACCTCGATAAAATTACCATGGTACCACACTTGGGATATCTCCTTTCTGACAAAAAAAGAATAATCAAAACCGGTTCATAAACGACGAAGTTATCCGCGAACAAACATTAAAAAAAAAAAGAGTGTGTGTACTTATGTACACGCGTTAAAAGTTATACTTCTGTGGCGTATGGAAAAAAAAACTAAAATGCAGTAGTGATTAAGGATAAATATTAAAATTAATCAAAAAGATTGTATTTAAATAAAAAAGGTTTTATTAACGTAAAAATACGACGTTAAATATGACATATACAACTTGAACATAGTCATGCCACCTAGAACTAATTTCACGGTGTAGAATTTAGGTGTCGGTGTGCGCGCGCATCGTAAAAATTCCCTCTCATCATTTTTCTCTATCGCGCCAAAAGCAGTATAACTTAAAAAAAAAAACATATATACGGTCGAATTGAGAAACCTCCTCCTTTTTTTGAAGTCGGTTAAAAAAAGGAACCCTTATAGCATTACTATGTTGACCGTCGGTATGTTTGTCCGTTTGTCAAGGCAATTTTTCTTATGATATACTTAACATAATTTTACGCGTAGAGATATTAAGTTGATTCCATCAAATATTCGGGTCAACGGTATCTTTCAGTTGTGAAAAATTTAAAATCGTGTTTAGGCATCGGTCTAAGGATCGAACTGCAGAGTTAAGTTTGTCTTTTAACCTAGTTTGACAAGATTGTACGGTACCCTCGGCGCGCGAGTTCAACTCGAACTTGGCCAGTTTTTATTTAATTTAAGAAAATGTATCTGTTCTATGCTATGCATTACTTGTTAAATTTCTGAAATGAGGTAGGTACCACAATTATACGGAAATAACTCAACTATATTTTTAACCGACTTAATCGACTTATGAAAAAAGAAGGAGGTGTATGTTACGCGATTAATACGTCAATTGTGAACCGATTTAAATGATTCTTTTTTTTTAATGGGTAGGGTGCATTTCCGAGGAGGTCCTATTGTAATTTCATCGAGATCTGATAAGTATCTCCAGAGATATGATGATAAACAACTCAAACAATTGCTACTGAAATTGACTCGCAGGCATGGAGTCGGTTGTTTTAGTTTCTAAACTATCATCATTATTTAATATACATTTTCA
The DNA here is from genome assembly GCA_954871355.1 of Cabera pusaria. Lineage (NCBI taxonomy): Eukaryota > Metazoa > Arthropoda > Insecta > Lepidoptera > Geometridae > Cabera > Cabera pusaria. The sequence goes on from OX940887.1 coordinate 6,021,707, forward strand.
AAGCTAAACCTACAACCATAGGTTTTTAATACAGGTTACTTAAGTTCAGAATCCTTTCTTTGTCCTTTGAAGTATCTTTGAGGGGTTACTACTCATTCCTATTTGTCACCATTACAATTGAAACTCGTTACTGATTCACATCATTTCTTTCCCACCCACACAAAAATTCGTCACCGAACAGTGCAAATAAAATCCAGATGTTTTGTTTATAATAGGGAAAACGAGTACAGAATTCCCGTTAATTTTCATTCCACACACAAAACACATTTTAATCTTGCGCCCGTAGCATGTAAATAATTACGTTTCGCAGACGGATAGCGTCGTACCGCGGACGTAATGACATCAACAGACTCGTATCATGGGGACAATATTGTATGCGTATCGCAGTAAAGATGCGTACTATAGGGATACATTTGTTCGTGTTTTGCAAGAAATATATCGTATCATAGAAACAATAATATATTCGTCTTATCACAATGACGATTTTTTCAGTATGAAATTTAATGATTTTAATGGCATATTTTAAGGAGACCACACGCACCGAGGCTTCCGTACAACTTGTAGACATTAATGCTATAGTTTAACCGAAACCGGCTGTAGCGCCAGGCCTCCCTCACGCGAGTGAGCCATAGCTACTGCGATTTATACCTAAACTTTCGTCAACTCCGGCGATACTATCTGCCAGTCGGTTGTCACTGCTCACGCGCGCGCAACGTATATTAACTATTCAAATAACGGGATAACTGCGCATTTGTATTCTATATTAAAAACGATTTAAGTTTTTCATAGTCATTTTGCGGGTTTGACAAAAAAACAAGCATAATATGCTTCATTTTTTATGCTACCGATGCTTAAATGACAAAACGGCGTAAAACTCACTTTTTCGACTACAAATTCGACTCTTAGTTAGGAATTTTGATGTTATATTTTGAGGTAAATTAAAAGAATTCGCACTTTTTTTTTATTTCATTGAGTCAACCCTTTACTGTATCAGGCGCGCGCCGCTACATCGCGCGCTGAACAAAGTAATAACAACGCTAGGTCGAGCGCCTTCGACACAATTTTGTATTGTCTGAAATAAACGTTGGTATTGTGTTTTTGTAGGAGAGCGAAGTATCTGTTACGTAGTAACTATTATATAATCTGTGGTAGCGCGCCTTAGATCATTTTAGAACTATGTTTTCTGTGACTTTAAAAAACTGATTATAAATGCCACGCTAGTCACTTTCAGTATTAAGATCGAGATGTTTATCTCTAAATCTCTGGAGTCACTCAACAGATCTCGATGAATGATGTTGATTGATGATGATGATTTACAATTGAACCACCTCAGAAGATTATTTTAAAAAAAACTTAAAATCAGTCCACAATTGACAGATAAGTCGGTAAAGAAACATACGAAAAATAACAAAAAAAGACATAAATACAGACGAACTGAAACCCTCCTCCTTTTTGAAGTCGGCAAAAATACATCAGAGCCGTAGTACTCACTTTAAATATTTGCGAAGAACGTTGCTAGTGTGCCCAAGCCTTACTTAAGAAGAAAATTGAATTGAATGTGGCACATAATGAACAGTTTAAATTTTCAGCTCAAAATTAATACCTCGCCTTAAGCTGTTTTTCGTACGCAATTTTCGTGACGTAGTATCGGAATTAAATTTTGGAACTGAATTAAGATTTGAGGGGGATGGTTTGAAGATTGAGAATCACTGTTTCAGTACAAATTGTTTGTCTGAAGAAATGTTGACGTGTTTTAAAAGCCTTTATTAGCTTCAACTGCTGTTTGTTTGTCAGCCTGTCTGTTCGGTCTGTAATCAAACCTTGCAAGCTAAATTAGACCCACTTCCCGATGTCCTATTGTACTCAAATTTGGTGTACTTATGTATCTTCGGTGACAATACAATGATATGGCACCATGAAGCTGGTTTGTTGATGAAGACGGAAGATGGCCATAGCCATAGGAAATTCTGCACTAAACAAGATTATCCCATCGAATTTAGCCTCAATCGATTCGTCTTGAGGTCACTTTGCGCCTAGGCGATATCATGGGTTTGATGTTGAAGCTGGAAAGTGACCAACGGCATCTTTGTAATAAAGTAACATTACTTTACCGAGTTCGGGCTCGACTTATGCGGTACTGTCATATTTTTAACCCCCAACGCAAAAAGAAGGGATGTTATAAGTTTGAGGTGTGTATCTGTGTGTCAGTCTGTACATCGTAGCGCCAAAACGGATGGACCGATTTTGATTTTTTTTTGTTTGATAACTAGGCAATGCAATTGCACCTGTTGGTAAGTGATGATGCGGTCGAAGATGGTAAGCACGCTAGGCTTAGAATGGGTACTGGCTCTCAAGGATAGCTGCCGGAGCACATTAGATGTTTGGCGACAGATTTTCTAACTTGAGGGCGGATAAGCCTGAAGAGAAGAGAAGAATAAAATATTAAGTGTAACCACATTAACGTTAAAGTTTTGTTAATTTGTTTGAGGGTCCAGTGGTGTCGTGGGATAATGGTCGGCTTTGACGCCAGTGGTACCGAGTTCAATCCCCGCTGTGCATTAATGGATTTTCGATCGAAAAATGTATATGCTTTTCACAGTGGCCTTCCAGTGAAGGAAAAACGTCGTCAAGAAACCCCAAACCCCCGCATGGTGGTAAGACACTATCTAGTGTCTGCCTGGCCAGCTACCACCCTCAAGTTCTAATGTGTTCCGGCAGCTATCCTTAAAAGCCAGTTCCCATTCTAGGCCTAGCGTGATACCATCCTCGACCGCATCATTACTTACCAACAAGTGAGATAGTGATCAAACACTAGTCTATCTGATGTAAAAAAAGAAAGTTTTAGCAGGAATTGCAAGCATCGAAGAACGAACTAGGCGGACGAAGTCGCGAGTACAGCTAGCCATCAATAAAAACATGTTTCATCGTCCTTCACGTATCTGTCATGTCTGTACCGGTTAAATACGTACAGTTTACCTACGTACTAAACTGAAAACTAAATAATAATTAAGATGGTTTAAAAACTAAAACAACCGACTTTAATGCCCCGCGAGTCAATTTCTGTAGCAAGTTTGAGACGTTAATCGTCATATCTCAGGAGATACTTATTAGATCTCGAGAAAATTACAATGGGACCACCTCGGAAACGTACTCTACCGATTACAAAAAGAATCATTCGAATCGGTTCACAATTGACGGAGTAAACGCGTAACATACACAAAAATAAAACAGGAATTGAGAACATCCTTGTAAAAACAAGGATGTTCTAAATTCCTGTTTTTTTTTTTGAAGTCGGTTGAAAAATGATCTTCTAGTATTTATAAACGTTATAAATACCTTCATGAATTTCATGATGCATATGCATTTATAAGTATATAGTACGCCTACATACTATAACTGTAACACTTACATATTGATCCTTTAATAGTAACCTCCAGAAGTTGACCTACATTGGAGCCCATATTCAACCTCTTCGGAAAACAATTACAGTAACAATCGTCGTTAATGGAACTCCATTGTATCGGGCGCCGTACCTTTGTATTGAATGATTGTCGCATCAGACTACCTACATGTGCTATAAATATGATAGGTACGGGTAGAGACAAGGAGAACAATCTCTGTACACGAGAAAGTGAGTCAAAGTTGATTACTTAGGTAGCGCTACTGTAGCCAGAGGGCATTGCTGTTATTGGTTGATTTATAGGGAAAGATGGGTTGAATCCTAAGGAAGGTCACCGGTTAGAATCCTAGTACGGGTGTTCATCTTTTTAAGTTTTTTTTTTAACCGTGATAAACAAGCATTTGACCCCTACCTAATCTGATGTTAAGTGACGATTTGATCGACGATGTAGCACGCTCGCCTAGAAGATATCTGTTCATTCACGATTTAAAGACCCCGGATTGTACTTAACAGGAAACACATACTCTGGCAGAGAATTCCATTCCTTCGCTGTGCGTATGATGAATGTGGATGCAAAACATCGTAAGGTGGGAAGAGCATAATTAAGATTTTCCGCCTGACTAAAAGTGGATACATTTCGGAGAGTGTGCCATCTAATTGCAAGAGTTAGTACCGCCATCCCCTTTCTTCTATCGGACAACCAGACGTACCGATGTGCGCTACCAAATCATGGTGGACGTTCCATCAATACGCACGAAACGTTTTGCTTCGTCCTATATCATACGATCCGCCAAAGAATGAAATTCCTTGGCGGTGTCTGCGTTTCCCGATAGCTACAACCCGGGGGTCTTTAAATCGCGAGTGAACAGGTATTTACTAGGTAAGCGTGGTCGACCGCATCGTCACTTAACATCAGGTGAGATAGTAGTCAAACGCTTGCCTATACAGCAAGTGGCTTAACACCATCATAGAGAAAATCCGCCAACATAATACGCCGCCTTATACGAGTAATATGGTCCACCTTGCTTCTACCCTTCATAATGATAGGAACTGTGATGAAATCTGAGGCACTGGATTACGATTAAGGAGAAATTCTAACATAGACTTTAGGTGGCACATATTAAAAGAAGAATCCATCTGTCTGTCCATCTGTCCGTCTGTCGGTCTGTCCGTCTGCTCGTCTGTCCGCCTGTCATCCTTTATTTTCGGAATGCGTGGAGGTATTGAGTTAAAACATATGTTAAATACTTGGGTTTACGGTATCTTTTGGCTGTGAAAAATCAAATATGTAAGTCAACGCGATCATAGGATATGACCATCGCTTACCATCAAGCGAGTGTAAGTATAGCTTATCATATAGGGCCCAGAGGCGCCTGGCTACCTTCTACCCTCAAGTTTAAAAATCTTTCGCCAAATATACATCTAAGTGCTCCGGCAGCTGATCTTGAGAGCCAGTTCCCTTGGAGCGGCCTAGCATGCTACCATCTTCGACTGAATCATCACTTACCAACAGGAAAGCGGTAAAACGCTAACCTCTACAATACAAAAAGAATATATTACTTCATACCTTTTATATAAACGTAAAAATAGAAGATCTATTAATTCTAGAACTCTATCTTTATGAAACGCAAAACAAACAAACCAAAAAACAATATCACTATAAAAATACAATACTTTTATTTGATGAGCCAACATGATCAAATGAATAAGGCACACGTCTTGCAAAAAGCTTTATAAAAGCGTCTGTCATTGTTCCAATCTCAGCGTTATTTACGCGTCTATCACGTATTAGGTACCTACTATTGTTATTCAGGGGACCTACCACGAAGACTATTTAGTCTTCGTGGTAGGTCGTGGTAGGTAGTCTTCATTCTTGCTTTAATATGATTATACAAGCCTTTCCTTTTTTTTTCTTTTGAGGTACCTACAGAACCCGAACAAAATTAAGATGATCATGATTTTGTCCTCTAGAGGACGGTATATCACATCTTAAATTGAATGTGACGTCACACAGCCTATAACCAGACCAGACAGACGATCAAGACGCTTCCAACGACACCTCATTGGTCAAATTGTGATATTATGTAGTAAAGAAGTTACGAGGGAACAGATGAACTTACATACGTACCAGTGAAAATCATAACCCTCCTTTTTGCTTTGCCATAGTCGGCTAAAAATAACAAAGTGTCTACTATCTAAGCATACAAAAGCAAGTACCTCCATACTTATACAGTTACTAAAATTACTTGTCAATTGTACACCTGAGCCCTTACCCTTTCGGTTGCAGGTAGGTGTAACCTTTAAGTGCTCGAAGGCGTATGTCTACTTAGTTGACACTTTGAAGGTAAGAGCATGTCGCAAGTTTGAAAGTTACCAGTTGGCTGGGTTTGTGTGATTGAACACTGCCATTAATGGCAGAATGATAATTCAGCGATATTTTGGGAAAATTGGGTGAAGGCTTATTCACTATGTCGATGGATAAGTTTTTTTTCAAGTGAAAACTGCTTTAGCGGCTTTGTGAACTTCTTTGGGATGGGTAAAAAAATTATTAACTGGCGTCAGGACACGTGACCTGATCGAAAATTCGTAAGACGGAGGGAGAGTAGAAACTTTTTTTTGGGATGGGTAAAATATGTTAAAACCGCGTCAGGACAAGTGACCTTATCAAAGATTCGTAAGACGGAGAGAGAGTAGACCAAATGCTCTAATGTTCCCTTCTTTCGGTACTCCCGGAGTGCAAACCGTCGTTTTTTAGGGTTCCGTACCCAAAGGGTAAAACGGGACCCTATTACTAAGACTCCGCTGTCCGTCTGTCCGTGTCTGTCTGTCTGTCTGTCTGTCTGTCTGATGTAAATGTTTTTTTCGGCATTTCACGCCATCTATGAACGCTTAGTTAGGTAAAAGTCCCATAGATGGCGTTATATTGAAATGTCGATCCCTAACTTCATTGTTAGACGTTAGATGGCGTTATAAGAAAAAAAATGCTTATCAATTATTATTTTTTGCTGGCGAAAAATGATATTGGTATTTTTTGCTCGTTCTTATAAAATACTGTAGTGTGGTACGGAACCCTACTAGTGCGAGTCCAACTTGCACTTGGCCAGTTTATTTTTAATTAATATATCTTACAATCAACGCGCCCCGGCTACGCACGGTTAGAACATAATTATAAGCCTACAATTTTCGCATTAGCTTGTTGCGTAGAGTATCAATTCACATTTTCAACAATCATCGTCATTTTTCCACCAATTGAAAATAGCGAGAAAATACGTTCAGTAGTTGTTGAGTTTTGGACTTTGTTTTATAATATGTAGTGACATAACGTTATAGACATCTAGATATAGATATAATATGTTTACAAGGCAGATTCTTTAACTACGCCAAGCTAATAAGTAAAATCAAATATTAACTTGTTTTAAAATTACTCTATTCATACATCTCAAATTGAGAAGAACGTTTTGCCAGTCCAATCCAACTTGGCCAATAGCCAATCGTCAAATTCAAACTCATTCACCCGTTAAACTTCAAAAAACTGCTCCGTAATGATTCAATAAGCAACGTTCATATTAGGCTCACAAACGGCTTATTTTAAGCCGTTATACACAATACGTAATTTTAAAAGAAACAGTACATCTTTGACTTAAAAAAATATAAGCATTGATTGACTGTAAACCAACGTGCGCTTTAAGCAGCTAGTGGCACAGACTTTATCAATGAAGTTATCTTTAAAGTGTCAGGATACTGAATTTCAAATTAATACATACAAATTTTAACTACGACTTGACAACCCCGAACCCGATTAAGGTAAAAAATAAGTTAAACATTGTTTTACTTGACATGGGTACAATTTGCAATTTTTGAACCACAGATACCTATGCTAGGATTTAAAAAAACTGTTAGGTATTTTAGTGAGATTTTAAGTACCTTATTTTTAAACAATTTGTTTAGTGCAAGCGCAATTAGGAGTTACTCTTACCTAAGTATTATAAGTCCAGTTATATAATTAATAGTATACAATAAAAAGTTTTTGTATCGTATTGTATTTGCACTCTCAACATTACAAAACTCGTATTTGACAGATTTTCTGCCCTTATATAAAACTCATTTTTTTCTTCTCCCTTCTTTATTCTGGCTTCAATCATCGAAAAACAATGAGTCAGCTACCATCACACTATGAACATATCCCTAACACTATTCCTCCAATATAAAGAGGAAAAAACGTGGAAATCGATCCATCACTGTCAACAATGGATGTCAACGTGGATTTGGGGAAAGGGAGGTCGCTAGGTCACACTTCATATGATGACAAATGTTAGCACCTTCGGTGAGGATTACTTTTGATCCTATAAGAACGATTCTATATAGATAGGGATGTTTGTTCAATGATTAGAATGAGTTGGGAGTATTGGATAGTTTTGGGTGTTCGTACAGATAATCGCGAAGCTGATTTAAAGGAAAGATTGTTGATGTGATAGGCCTATGTCATATAGTGTTGTCCCATTGCTTAACGTGTCCCAATAAAGCTGAATTGAAATATTTCTGCTACACATAGTGGTAGGAATTTTGCTAGACTGTTTAGAGCAGTACTCCGCCGCCGAATGGAGTTCTGCAAATGTCTGACACTCCGAAGTTACATTAGTTACGATCATTCTATTAGTGATTCAGACGACAGAAATTATATCTTCTATTCTTGAATTTTTAACCCTGTGTACGTCTTCTATTTTATTTTCTAAATATATCTGAAACAAGCCAGTAACTGTGATTAAGACACTTCGTCAAAGGATCTCATTCATTTGATCTCTGGTAGGAAGCAGAGTATCAAAGTACAGCCAACTAAGCACCCTTATTAGAATTTATAATCGTCTGTACAAATATTCAAAGATTTCGACGGAATCGCTCCAGCCGTTATGTTAATAAGAAATTATGCGAAAAAAAGCGAAATAGCGCCTTTCTTTGTTTAGGAGCATTTAGCGAACTTTTAATTAGAGTAAAATACTTTAAAGCTTCTACCTTTTTGTTTGAACTTGTTTGTACTTTCAAATTGGTTTTTTTCGTCAAATTTTATGGATGTTAAAAGTTTTTGCTTCGGCTTTTTGTCGGGATAGGATTATTTTGACGGTTGGACTTCAAAGTGTCGACTGCGTTCGGTTACTGTGGTTTGGTTTATGAACTTTAGAATTTGTCTGAGTGATAATACATTTTAATTTAAAAGGTTTAGTTCATTTTATATTTATTAATTTAAAAACAGGAATTTAAAGTGAATTAGGCGATTACTATGTTGAAGTTGTGAAGAAATCGATGTAGTCGCAAGCAGAGCCAGGCGCGAGAGGCAGAGATAGAAACAGCTCGTTTAGAGTCTCAACACAAATTTATCTTTATTCAATAAATAACAATTCTATTATGCTGTCACATAATTGACACAGTTTCGCACAAAGATATCTTGCTACCGGTACCATGTACCCCTTCAACAATTTAGGGATTGACATAATTATGTAACTATATTAATTACTAGCTGACCCGGCAAACGTTGTTTTGCCATATAAAAAAAATGGCTATTAAAAAATAAGGGTTGATCGTAGAAGGGTGAAAATTGAGGATTGTATGTATTTTTGTATGTTGTATCATAAAAAAATAGAAATTAAAAATTTTGTCTAAAAAATAAAATAAAAAATTTAGGGGTGGACTACCCCTAACATTTAGGGGGATGAAAAATAGATGTTGGCCGATTCTCATAGATACCGGATAAGCACAAAAAATTTCATCAAAATCGGTCAAGCCGTTTCGGAGGAGTATGGCAACGAAAACTGTGACACGAGAATTTTATATATTAGATGTTTGATAAAAAATACAGCATTGATAGAAGGCGTTGATTATAATTTATAGTACAGTGTGACCTAAACCCGCACTTTACGCACGCTTTTCCGTGAATTAAATAGTCGATTATTGCACAGCGTGAAGTTAGCACCCGAGCTTGTACTATTTATTATTCTGTGCCCGAGCGCAGCGATAATAGACGATTTGACGGAAAAGCGTACCAAGCGTAAAGTGCGGGTTTATGTCACACTACTTCTATAATAGTAGTTTATGCAACTGTCATATAATGAAGGGTATTAAAACACGAGTTTCATAATAGTAACGAGTGTTTTAATACCCGTGTTATATGCAGTTGCATACACTACTTTATCTTCACTAATGCAATTAATCAAACAACAAGAGTAAAAGCTGACAATAGTTTATTTATAATAATTGTTCAAATTTTGGATGGTACAATTTTGAAAGTTAATGTTAATTATTGATCCAGCAGCTGTAGCGGCCGCGGGGCAAGCAGTAGAGCTCGTAGACGGAGTCGGAATATTTATAATTACTTCATTCGTCTTGTTTTCTATACTGTTCAAGATCGTATTTGAGACTTGAATTTTATTCATTAAAGACTCATCAATGTAGCTTTCAGCCACGGTAGAAGACTTCCACCCCCCGTGTCGTTTCAGTGCGGTCAAATCACCACCGCTATCTATGAGAAGGGTCGCCGAGGTGCGTCGGAAGCAATGCCCCGTGTACAACGCTGGGTTAGGCAGATTCAAAAAACTTGCGATAGTTTTTCCCAGAGCACCAAATTTATTAATACCAGTTCTTTGATCGACGCACTTCCCCGATCTATAGCTCAAGAAAAAGGCAGGGTTTCGACAGGGGGTGGGTCGAAGTTCCATGTATTTTTTACATACGGCATAGCAGTTGCCCGTCACAACGAAAGAACGATCTATTTTCGTTTTTGTTTTCGAAACTTTCACCATGATTGTACTGTCGTCTATGTTAGAGACTTCATCGAACTGGATGTTGTATAGCTCTTGCCTTCGGCATGCCCCCATTATGCCGAAGATTAGTGCAACCTGTAACAATAAACGATATAATAAGCTTGAGGTACATAGCCAAGGCAAAAACTATGATTTATGAAGTAATAAAGTGTAGGTACCTACTACCAAATTTATACACAAAGCGCTTAAACGGAGTGTCTAGATAACTTGCGTGTGTAGTACGTAAGTACTAGGTAGATTAAATAACAGAACTAAAATACACTTACCTTTTCAAAAAGATACAAAATATCTGGTGAATCTTCCAGGAACATCTTTATTTGACCTGATGTAAACGTCAAGGACTTTTTTTCCTTGTGTCCTTCTGAACTGCGTTTCAGGAACGCTATGACTTTTGAATACTTCGTGATATCAATATTGTTGTAGATACTCAGTGTGGACTTGAGCATAGAATATTTAGCCCACATAGAAGATGGCTTGAATTTGTCGGAGAGGTCTTTGAGATACGCAAGAATGACATTTTCAGAAAATGATGTAGTTTTCTTTTCGATCTTCCATGCCAAAAAGTTATTATATTCTTTTTCATATAATTTTCTAGATTTTTCTGGCAAAAGATTGTGAGTTACTTTTGTTGCCAATTCTAGAATATCCGGAGGCGTACAAATATCATCGTCGCTATCCATTTTTAACTTTTAATTTGTATTTTAAAAACAAAACACATTGCGAAACATTAAATTCACGCGTACGTGTATTGTCAGTGAACTTGCCGCCATTAAAATCTAACCAATGAGAGCGCAGCTGCGCGCGCAGGGCCAATCAGGAGCGAGCGCGCGCTGTTCTTTTTTTATTTAATTGGCACAAGATCTTACCAAAGAGTTTTGTGTATGTAATTTTAGTAGTTTCGACGAAGTTTTCACGTATAACCCAACTGTTTTCAAAAGCCAGCCTAATATCAAAATTTTATACAACTTGTATGAGGATTTTGACATAAGGCTCGCCAGGTTAATTGGTCGCGTTTTATTGATGTTATAATGAGATTTTACGATATCGATGTGGATATTATACCATCATGTGAAATTGCTTAAATTGAGTGTTTTGTTATCTGCGCTATAACAGTAGTAATTATAAGTCAAGTATTGGAAACATAAGTAGAATGTTATAACATTAGTGTAGATAAAATAATATACGATACTCGTGACTTAAGTTGTCTCTTATTGCACGGCGTAGCACCCTATAATAGACTACTTAAGTCACACGTATCGTAATATACTATTTCAGGCGGTACACTTTCATTTTGCACCATTCACAGATGGCTTAACTCCCCATCTATTGGCAAACAAGAATTTTAATGACACAAGCTTACAAACATGGGAAAGGCTTTGGATGCAGAATCAAAGATATGAGCCATGATAGTGGAGTAAATATATAATATCCAGTGGCGGCTTATTGGGATCGACTACTCAATATTTGCTATAGATTTGAAATACTAGGCGATTTTAGTTTAACTTCACGTCGAGCAATAATAGACTACTTAAGTCACGCGTATCGTAATATACTATTAGACAGGACAACATCTGTCTGCTCAAGTACAAATATAAAACAAAACACAACAGACATTAACGCTAGAAAAAAGCCGCAGTTGGCCCATCATAGCCACTCATAGCTGAGCGAATATATTCATCGAAATGAAAATGGAACGAATCCCGAGGTAGGATAGGTTTGCCTAATGTATTTGGTCATTAGTGCCCGACTAGACGTAGGAGAGGTTGAGGTCGGTGGTTTTATGCTCTGTTGAAAAGATAATTTGATTAAGAGTTTGTTTGGATATTTTACCTACGTGTTATCTGTATGGGTCATAATAGAAGAATCATAAGGAATCCGCGTTAGTGGTTAATTGTAGTTTGTAACTTTGAGTGTTTTTTGAAGTGAAAACTTCTTTAGCGACATTGTGAACTTTTTGGGATGAGTAAAATATGTTAAACTCGCGTCAGGATCTCGCGTCAAGATACGTGACCTGATCGAAAATGGAGAGTAGAAACTTTTTTGGGATGGGTAAAAAAAATTAAACTCGCGTCGGGACACGTGACCTGATCGAAAATTCGTAAGACGGAGAGTAGGCCAAATGCACAACGTTAATGTTCAGTTTTCACTTCTGCCGGCACTCCAGGAGTGCAACCCGTTGTTTTTAGGGTTCCGTAGTCTTGACAAGGAACCCTTATAGTTTCGTCATGTCCGTCTGTCTGTCTGTCTGTCCGAGGTTTTGGTAAGAGACCGTTAATACTATAAAGCTGTAATTTTGTAGGGGTATGTAATAAAATAAAATAAATATTTTTTTTTTTAATATTTTTTTTTATGGTAGCTCCCCCACATAAGAAGTGAGGATGAATTTTTTTTTCGTCGTCTACCCAATCGTGTGGGGTATCATTGAATATGTCTTTTAAAATTACTTCAAGGTTGCTAATATCACTTTTCCATTGAATGCTCCATTTACGAAATATTAAACTTTAAACTGCAAATTTTCGTACAAGTAGAGCGTCCCCCCCCCCCCCCCCTCCCTCTAAAAGCTAAACTGCTGCCTTGAAAAATCTGGAAAAATGCGTGATAATAGTGCATTTCATGAACTTTAAAGGAAAACTATAGCGGTTAAGATAACTTTATTAGTTTAGCAGTAATAGTTATTGAACTTGGGTGTTGGATAATTTTGTACCAAATACGAAATCCTTACAATAAATCCTTTAAAGTGACATAGACGAAGTACCTAGTTGCTTGTTTATAACGGGTAAAGACTTGCATTGAATAACGGGCTACTACGGAACTCTACACTACGCGTGGCCCGACACGCTCTTGGCCGGTTTTTTTTATTATATCTCTCTCTACTACTTCTACTATATCTGTGTTCTGTGCGCGAGATTGAGATTGGATAATTTGATTAAGTTTTTATTTTATTTTGTGTGTTGTCTAATTGGGTCATAATAGAATCGCTAAGGATTCCGAGCTAAAGTCAGTGGTTAATTATAGTTTGTACCTTTGAGTTATTTTTTTTTTGTTTAAGTCTCTCTTGTATAATTAGCATACATTCTGAAACCCAGATTAGTTTACTTTTACAGGCTTTTCCCTATAACATTCCATCTCAACTTACCCTAAGCCATTGCACCTAGTTCATAAATCTACATGTACATCCATTCACAGTAAATTTTCACATCATAACCACAGTACATTAAATGTACTGCGTCATAACAGCGGGCGTGACACGAACCGCACCTTCATCTTCATATCGCGAGATTGGGGTCGCCAAACGTAAGGATTCATGTGCATTGTGTCCTGTCTTAATCAGGATTTGGTTGCTGTATTGTTTGTTTGTTTGAGATGCGATCGACGATGTAGCACGCTTGCCTAGGTAGATAGATCTGTTCACTCGCGATTTAAAGATCAGAATCAGAATAATTTTATTGGTAACTAATACATAAATAATATGCCAGGTCTTATTGCAATAAAGTAAAAATTAGTTCACCCTCACGGGCATTCAATAATAAGAAACTAAGTACCTAATTACAACGGATTACAATAATAGTTGCAACATTAACAATTTAAACATACTCTTTCAAAATATAGCATTAGGAATACAAACACAACAACGTATAGTAAGCAAGCAATACAATGTCAATATGATCAATTCAATTGATCAAATGATCTTAACAGGAACCACAGACTCTGGCAAGGAATTTTGTTCCTTCGTTTGTCGTGACTTAACTCTAAGTACCTATATATAATGAACATTCCATTAGCATCAAAATCAGTTCACATAGACATAGATCTCTCCTGAGATACGGCACTGAGCCCGTTATTCGACTTTTCTATACCAGTCACTGCCCACCGCTACGTGTAACTACGTCTTCGATCGATCTGATCGTAGGGCAGCCTACGTCTAACCAAACTGTTATCGGCCTTGAGGCAGATATGAACAGTAGGGCTATTCTGTAAGCTATCTCGACAGCGGAATCCGCGGCGAGATTTGAATTTTGTGTTACAAAATTCAACCGTATTGCGATCGTGATACGATAGAATTTCGTAGTACGAAATTCGAATCTCACCGCGGATTCCGCTGTCGAGATAGCTTACAGAATAGCCTAGCAGCCCACAGCCACTCAATTTTAGTAGACTTGTACTACAATTATTCTGTGGTAGAAGGTGTTCTTAAGAATTGTGCTAAACGGAACAAAAACATCTCACCAATTCCTCTGCCGTATCCCAGAATGATGTGCGTAATACAGAAAAAACTGGCCAAGTGCAAGTCGGACTCGCACTCGTAGGGTTCCGTAACACAGTTAAGTATTCCATAAATATGATTTTTCGCAACTACAAAATTAACTTTGTTTTTCATAGTGTTTGTATAAAAAACAAAGTTATCTTTGCGGTCGCCATATCTCTATAACTGCTGACTGTATCTCGTCCAAACTAATTTTCGTTGTAAGTTTTTATTGAGATCTACAGCATATATTTTTTTTAGATTTTTCACTCTCATATTTTAAAAGTTGGGGGGGGGGGGGGGGGGAGACACATTTTACCACTTTAGACGCGCCTATCTTTCAAATGATTGACTATGAGAAAAATGATTTTAGGAACCTCAATGTCATTTTTGAAGACCTATCCATAGACACGTATAGGTTTGAAGAACATTTTTTTTGTTTCGGTTCCATGTATAGGATGCCCCCCCCCTTAAACTTTTATATTTTTTATTTTTGTATAAAAATCGGAAAGCGGTTTATAGAATACATCTACCTACCAAGTTTCAATTCTGTAGTACTAACAGTTTCGGAATAAAATGGCTGTGACATACGGACGGACAGACAGACAGACAGACAGACATGACGAATCTATAAGGGTTCCGTTTTTTGCCATTCGGCTACGGAACCCTAAAAAGATTTCGTACTTTCCTTCGAAATTCTAGACAAGCAACTTACATCTTTGAACGCGCTAGTTTCCATGTAGTTAGATTATAGCCATATTCTTACCTGCAAAAATGAAAAGAAATAAATAAGTCCCCGTAACTGGCATTAAATTGAAATACTTAAATAGAAGTCTCGGAGGTCTTTTAAATTCGTCAAAGGACAAAAAGGGAATAGCTTACCAAATCTTTTCAATATCCGGACGTGGTAAGCTCACTAGCAATTTCATGTGCACTTCCCGGGCATTAATATCCCGCGTCCGCGTGAGCCGAATGTAATGTATGGAGCCCGAATTCCCGCGGTAAAACTGGTGTAAAAGCACCTCAAGTTTTAAGGCCTTTGATGTCGGTAATGCAGAGTGAAGTTTGAAGTCTGCATACGCGTAATTGTGCATGTCTACCATGTCTGTGCTTTTTAGGTGTGCTGTGAAATTTCTAGTTAACTAGCGGCGCTCCGCAACTTCGCCCGCGTTTAAAAATAATCCAATTTCGTAATCCACTATCATGGCTATTTCTGTGCAACATTTCAGCCAAATCGGTAGAGCTGTTTCACCGTTAAGAGGTCCCAATCAAACAAATATACAAACTGACTTTCGTATTTATAATATTGGTGTTGACTAGCTGTGCCACACAGCTTAACCCGAGTAAAAAAAAATTATTTGTAAAATGTACTCTTATGTATTATTCTTGTATAAACTATGTGTGTGCCAAATGTCATCCAAATTTATTGATTACTTTCTGCGTGAAAGAGTTCTTGCGACTTATACAGCGCAAGCCGAAATAGCTCTCAGACGGTAGAAATCATGATAATTATAGTTATACTTTGGCAAATTTACACAATATAATATAATAAATTTGCCTCTCTAACGTATTTGCAGCAAGCAACTGAACTCACGAACTAAAAACTATTGAAAAAATATATATACTACATTTTTCTATGGTATATTATACATAGTTAATGTTCTGAACACACGAGTATTATTTTATCAGAGGATTTTGAAGTAAAACTTCTTTAAGTGCACTGGGGTAAATTTTGACGGAAATGACGTAGCGTCACGGTCCGAAGACAGCGGAAGTGACGTAAGCGTCATGTTATCACGAAGACGTATTCGCTAAAGTTCAACAGATGGAGTTGTACAAAAAAAGACGTGTGGCACTCGGGGACTGCCGCGGTAAAGCTATTGCATAGCATTTTTTTATTTATGCAGTATTTTTTTTCTTTGATATTAACTCAAGTTACACTTTTTGAGCGTGGTGACCGATACTAAAACAATTTTTATTGTTTTATTAAATAAATGAGAAGTGAGCTACTTTTAATATCGCTCATTTTAATATCAAAAATATTGGTTATCTTTATAGCAGTATTATATATAAATTAACAAAACAAAAAATAATACTGTATTTGTGATAATAATAATAAAATGTATGTATATTGAGTACTCACTAATTTTCTTTCACTATTTTTTTCGTGACTTTCTTCATTAATAAATGCACTTTGTTTATTCATATTTAAAACACTTTGTTCACAAATTATACGAGTACAGATATTCACTGTTGTACATAGATGATAAATACCTATACCTACTCCTATCTGTGTCACGGCTACATGTATGAAGGCAGTGAGTGTTTAACAAGGAGGAATTATGTAAAGTTCCGAGGACTTGTTCACCCTTGACATAATTTGAAAATAAAATTCGGAATTTATATTTGAAAAAGGAACGAGAAGACAAAATCTGTGCAACTGCAAAAACCAACTTTCCATTACAGTTCGATCTAACGAACCTCATTTTTTTAAGCCTTAGCGTAGTAGAGATAAGGTCGTCTTTGGTTTCATCAATAGTAGTGAAATGTTGCTGGATAATGGTATTTAATTATTTGGGGTGTTAGATTATTTTCGTTACGGAATTTCTGGATTCGGTCCCTACGCACAAGGCCCGCGATAGAAGCTATGCAATAGCTTAAAAAATAGTGGTGTTGAGAAATAAATTGAATAAGCTTAAAAGTTTGACTTCTAACGCGTAGCTTTCTACCCACTCTCTTTTTTTTACATGCACTTTAATTTGTAGACCTATATTTTTTTGGTATTTTTACGAAGTTTTAAATTAGAATAAAATGTTTTATTGCACCAAATTAAATATACCTACTGTTTATCATAATAATATGATCTTCAGTGCAGTTGGCGAACTGATGGCCTCGGTTCTGCTTCATTGCATATTTATCGGCAGTCGGATCGCACTATATTGAATTGTGCAAATCCAATTTGAGGTTTACTGGTGATGAGGTATTTGAACTGCTCGTGTTGATTTGATAGTTGAGAACTTAATGTCAGATTCTATAACAATCTGATTATTGCGATAGTTGTCGGATATTGGATGTTGAGGTTGCATAGTATTTTGGTACTCAACTTTAAATACATTTTCTACATAAATTAAATGTGTTTTTTATTTATTTTTAATCCCTGACGAAAAAAGAAGGTGTTATAAGTTTAACGTAATCCACACAACAATTGTGGGGGATACCACAACATCAATAAATCAGCTTTCTCGGTTGACTTCTACAACAACATAGTAGCTAAGGACAAGATTTCAAAACACTGCAATTTTAGAATTACATTCTAATCTAACTCGAAACCCATAAGACTCAAATCAATAAAACAAAAGCTAGAACAAGATTGACAAAGCTACAACAAACAAATACTTCTACAACAAACGTTCGCGTTTCAATTTGAAACAATTGAAGTTAGCACCTAAGCAAACAACTTGCGAGCCACGCGAGCAGGTGCTACAAGCGACAAGATACGGAATTGATACTGAAATATATTAAAATGGAAATGCAACT
The DNA here is from genome assembly GCA_954871355.1 of Cabera pusaria. Taxonomy (NCBI): domain Eukaryota; kingdom Metazoa; phylum Arthropoda; class Insecta; order Lepidoptera; family Geometridae; genus Cabera; species Cabera pusaria. The sequence continues at coordinate 6,039,699 of OX940887.1, forward strand.
GGAATTACCGAAATACATGCAATTTTGAGCATACATTGCTGCAGGCTTACGTGAGTATCGTACGTAATGAACATGTAATAACGGAACAAATGCTGTATTGTATTTATAGGAATTTACAAAGTTTCATTTCTAAGTTACCTATTCTAAGTTCTATATGGGTACGCGGGTTACTAGGACATTTTGATTTTATTATTAGATAAAATTAAACTTGAAGAGCCCCGTTGGCTAACACGGGTGTTCCTGCACAGATGATAGGAGCATATTATATCGACGTTCCGCTTGACTGGCTTCCACAGAAGTATTAATTATTATTAATACTTCTTGGAACACACACACAATTATTATTAACACTTCTACACAGAAGTCTTAATAGTGCTTATTAGAACTATTAAGACTTCTGTGCTTGCTTCCAAAAAATCACACAAGCTCACCACCATGAAGGAGAAAATATACCTAAGGCGCGGTATGGTTTCAGTCAAACTATAATACTAATTCAATTGGTAATATGTAATGCAATGTATCTACATTGCATTTTTAGAAATACAACGAATAAACTCATAATAAAAGGAATTAGGTTCAGTATAAATTAACTTATTTTAGATACAATATAAATTCATCATTCAAGGGTCACCAAACAAAGTGAAATGAAAACAAGACTGTCCTTAGAATAGCAACCCCTTCGTGAATAATAGAGCCTTGTAAATAAATAATTACAAATCATCCCCTAAATAACACATTGCATTAAGAGGCATTCAAAACATTTTCGGCTCTTAGCAATTCAAACTTACCCATTGTAATGTAAAAGAGACATCAAAAACTTTAAGGAGGCGTAAAGCGTTTTCGTTGGCCATTGTGACGTCGACTGCATATAGGGATGTCAAAAGTGAAAATATTCAAACAAAACAAAAATGATGATTTGACCAACATGGGAAATTGTTTACGTGGTCCCATTATATGTTTAAGAAAGAAAACCAAAAGAAAATAATAAGAGTCGTTTAAAAACTAAAACCTAACTTCACATGACACGCCATATTCAGTAGCAAGTTTGAGGTGTTTATCTCCATATCCTGATAGATACTCATTAGATCTAGATGATTTGTATAATGGGATCAAATGGGAAGCATACCCTTCAAACAAAAAATGGAGAATTAATAAAGTTAGTTAATAAATGACGGTTCTATGATAAAACAAAAACCGGCCATGTTCGTGTCGGGCCACACGCACTGTAGGGTTCCGTAGTAGTATAATATTTACCATAATCATTTTTAAAATTATCCAACTCCCAAGTTCAACGACTATTGCTGCTAAACTAATAAAGTTACGGCTTAACGGCTATAATTTTCTTTTGAAGTTCATGAATCGCAATATCATCATGAATTTTTCCAGATTTTCAAGCAAGCAGTCACAGAAAAGATAATATGAAGCAGTTTAGCTTTTTGAAGAGGGGGAGGGGCCGCCCTACCGGAACACAAAATTTGCACTTTAAAGTTTAATATTTCGGAAATGGAGCATTAAATCTAAAAATAGTATTAGCAACCCTTAAGTCATTTTAAAAGAGCTATTCAACGATACCCCCCACGATGAATAAACGACTAAAAAAAATTCATCCCCACTTCACATGTAGGGGAGCTACCCTAAAAAAAATATTTTCCAAAATTTTATTTTATTACTTTGTCGGCTTAATTGATATACACACTCCTACAAAATTTCAACTATCTAGTACTAACGGTCTCTTTGCAGAACCTCGGACAGACAGACGGACATGACGAAACTATAAGGGTTCCTTGTCAGGACTACGGAAATCTAAAAAACATTGAATAAACAGTACTTTTAAGGAAACTTGGTACCTATCATGTAGGCGATCAACTGTCAAATATTTGGCAAAATCATGCAACATGAATGAAACGTAATGTAGAGCCTACTCTAGAACAGTTGTGACGTTAAAGCATCAGCAAAAATTCGTTTAATTAAATTCCTTAAAATTCCGACCACGTTGTAATTTAAGAGTCCCAGACAAAAGGTCAAAATAATTAGAGCAACCGCAATTACGTATGCTAAATGTTAAGTATTAAATCTTGTACTGTGTGTATATTTTGGGGTACAAGCGATTACATCGGTAGAATGGAATTTTCTATCAATGCTCGTTGATAAATTAAACGTTAAAATAATTTTTAAATCAAATCTTTTTGTAAAGACGTTATCATAATGACACCTTGACCTTTTGAAGTATATCATGTGAAAAAGTAGTTCGGACAAAAGAGTTGCGTTTTAAGGGTAGATATAGAAAACGTTTATTAATATTTTTGAACATTTAACAAAATAGCTGAAATATATATATTTTTTTAATTATCCTACGTTTTGCTCAACTTACAACACAATAAGTATCAATAGACCACGGTACGCATTATTACCTACTTTACTGTGTTCACCAACAGTTTCGCTCGTGTGGCAACCTTTGTTCATAAATTACAATTGATACAGCACTAAACGCGTTTACGCGTTATGAGAGTCCGGATGGACGCTGAATATTAATTTTATGTGTCGTATAAATGTGACCGTCCTTACGGAATTACCGTATTTGTGTAAGGATGTCAAGTGGGTAAGGGCTTTTGCCCCTTGTTAGCAAAACTACTAAGTTTTTATGGTATCGCCGGATTAGAATGATAGCATGCCTCGCCCGCGCCTAATTTGAGGTGATAAAGCTCTCAGATAGACAGACGGACGAACGGACAGCGAAGTCTCAGTAATAGGGTTCCGATGGTAACGTAACGGTACCGGTACGGTACGTTGGGTACCGGGGTGTAGTACCGGGTACTGGTTCGGAACCCTAAAGCCAACATTTATACGAATTTAGTACCTTTATGACATAAGTGAGAAATCAATAGGTTTTTTCTGTGTCATTAAATCTTCTCGCTCTGAAGTCAACTTGATAAAGAAATTTTCTTAGGCAGAAAAACACGACTAAAACAGAATTTATAACAAAACAAAGCTGCAATCAAGCTATTCACGTCATCGCTCGTACCCTTGACACCACGGCCACTTAAAACCCTTTGTTCCGAGACAAGGGGATGCAACAGGCCGTAGGGCACTTGTCCTGTACGTCTCTCGGGCAAGTCTTAAGGGCCTCTAAGAATGACGTTTTTTCAGGCATAAATGTTTCAGAAGGACTGACAGAGAACGAACATAGCTTAATAATTCGTAGGTTTTAAAATGTATCACTACATATTATAAAACAAAGTCCCTCGCCGCATCTGTCTGTCTGTTGCTACAAACTCAACAACTTCTGAACGGATTTTTATGCGGTTTTTTTATTTCACTAATAGAAAATAGTTCATGAGGAAGGTTAAGGTGTAATTTAATTGCAATTTGGTGTATAAATGGCGCTGATTGTTAAAGATATAAATTGTCAAGTTATAAAAAATTTCGTTAAATAAAATGTCAAAAATCGATTGTAATTCACGAGATTTTTTCTGAGTGCGGTCCATCTCTTGAACCAAATGCTTATTTTCGGAGTATTTTTGTTTCTTTTGTGTCGTTTTCATAGTATTAAATTGTTTGGAAAGACTTAATTTACGTTAATGGATTCGGTCATTATCTGCAGGGTAATTAGGGCGAGTAGGAGTCATAATGATCGATGATTTTAAATTATACTTACTTATTGAAATTTTTCATGAATGTATGATGTGCTTCAACAGAAATACAGTCATATTCTACGAACAAATAATAATTTATTCGAAGGTCATAATTTAATAACCTATTAAATTACCTACATTTAACTAACTTTTATTAGATACAGTTCATACATTTATTACCTATGAGATTAAGGAACTAAACTTAGTTTGTCAAAGCCAGAGCCTTGAAAAGTCAAGGCTGCCAAAGATTGTCAAGGAATTTCATAAATTTACTTTATTTTATCAAGTACACAATACTCACACAATATTATAGACATCGTTATCAACATCATCCTATATTAGACTGCTGGAAATTGGGCTCTCCCATAGCACGACACTGAGCTCAACATTAAACTGTTCTTTTCGAACCGCTACCAGCCACCCTGCGAATATCGTCATTATACGAGGGCGTCCTACTAATTATAGACATTTTTTATCTAAATCAAGGTACAAAACATGAAGAGGAATTTTATGAAGTAAAAAAGCGCACGAAGCGATTTGCAAAAGCAAAGCATTCCTCGCATGCAATCATACGCACTGCCATGGAATGGAATTCCTTACCTAAGTCTGTGTTTCCCAATAACTACCATCTGGGGGATCTTCAAGTTGCAAGTGAATATGCATCCTCTGGGCAAGCATACTACATCTTGGCATTAAGTGAGACAAAGGTCAATTGCCTTTGGAACTTAAAAAAAAATAATAAGTTATCAGAGAAAATAAATAACGTTTCGTTGCTATAAACTGACTGAGAAACTGTTGCGAGACTTTCTAAACTACAAATTAAGTTACGTCGCTAAAATTTCCTAAGAACCAATTGCCCTACTTTACAAAAATGGTGTAATGGTGTAAACTTAATTGCCGCTCGGCCCAAAATCCGATAATTGGCTGCGAACTTCCACTGTTGAAAGCATCTGCCACATCGGATATTATAGACACAGTTGAAAACTAGTAAGTAATCTTTTACTTCATAATATAGTACTTACTTTAAATCAGACTCCATCAAAGAAAAACAAATATTAACCAATGATCTTCCTCCGCTGGGTAAAAGTCACTCCCATATCATGTCACTAGTTATAATACGTGACATAAAGCGCTGAAAAATTAATGTGACATCATGTGACACACATCTTTAGTCAGTTTTCTCGTGATGTCGATAAATGCAACATGGCGGAAATCAAGGTAAATAATAATTTAGGTAAATAATGTTGATATTGTAAGCGCGATAAGTTTTCGTAATATTGAACTAACTGTAAGTTCAAATCGCAAAAGTTTTAAGTTTACAAGAGCCAGTTGTGTCTATAAAACCACAACAACACGCAAAAAATATATTATTTTATCGTCTTGAGACATATTTAAGATCACAAATACTGTCCTCAACCCAGAATTGCAAGCTAGGTACTTGGACACTAGACTAAAGAATCTTTTTGATTTTCGAATATTCAAAGTATAGTCTCGCTTCCTAGGCTTTGGATATCTCGTTATTTTCAAGTGTCAGAATCACGTATAAGTACCAGGGGGCAGAACAGGGGCTAATTTATATGCCGAACCAGAACACTATCGATTTCCTTTGAAGGCACTATAAAGTGACCGGATAAGCATCATCAAAGGGTCACATGGAAAAATGTGGGGCGAGAGGTTCAAGGGTTCGGAAGTCTTGCTTACTTTTTGAAGATTGGATTATTTTTTGGCTCGCTTTTTTGCTTATATATTGTTAAATCACATAACGCTACACAACTATTTATTTGTTTGTATAAGGTAATCTAACCTCTAAAATATGAGTAGATGATATTTAATATAGCTGGTTCGGCAGACAAGTCTGATCCTGTGAGACTGGACAGAAGTCAACGACGTCTTCCCTTTGACATTGCAACTCATGGATTGCATTATTTACAGCGAGTGAGATTGTATCTAACGGTATGGTCACAACTCATTACAATAAGATGACGTCATTGAGCTGGCGACAGCTAGCATAGTTACTAGAGATGTGCGAAGTACAGTAGCTAGGTATGGCTGTAATTGTAGAAACAATGTTTTCAGTAAAACTGCTATAGTAATACTAATAGTAATACTATCATGTAAGTGTATGATTACATTGTTATTATTACTGTGGCACCAATTTCTTTTTAATATTACCTATCTTTATAGAGCATACTTGCTGTTACACTTGTACTTACAATAAAATTAAGTAGGATAAGGTGTCAGACTGGCGATCGAGAGGTCATGAGTTCGATCCCCACCCCACCCATTGCACTATCGACGTGAACCCATTCCAGACACAAGCATATTTAGCTTAGTTGGAGGGGTTAACAAGAATATTAATCATGTGTAACCGACAAGGAGGCGCCGCGATCATCATGCCTCTATGAAAATATCTACAAAATAATAATAATAATACTTAAATCAAAAATGTAAAACCACCCCCGACTGATTTGTACTTATATGTATAATTTTGTTCATTGCGACCAGTCAGTTATTAATTTTTCTGTGGATTTGACCACAGAACACGGATATGATTTGACTAATAACTACGCTAAACAGACGGCAGCAGTGTGACAGGTAAGTAGTGCGCAGAAGCGCCATTTTGATTCTTTTGACGTCCGCGGTCAAAGGACTAAGAGTTTACGAAAGTTGCTATCGTTGTTATTTTTACCAAAAAAGAGCTGATAATATTTAAACGGCTGAACGGATTTTCATGAAACAAAGCTAAGAACACTCTCGACGAAGACATCTATCAAACAAAACAAACTAAATCAAAATCGGTTCATCCGTTTGGGCGCTACGATCCCACAGACAGACACACAGATACACAGATACAGAGACACACAGATACACAGACACACAGATAGATACACACGTCAAACTTATAACACCCCTTCTTTTTGCGTGGGGGTTATAATAGTGCATACCTAAAACTCATAATGTCACTTAAAATGGCTGCCATTGCTAGGGTTGAGGTTAGTTATTTCAGGTTAGGTGTCAATGAAGGTCATCAATGGACTATAGATTGGGATATGGACTGGAAATATCCAGACCATACCTATATATATAGGTCAATGGTAATTACCATTAAGTAAGACACTGTTTCGTCTTACATTTTACTGAATTTCTACACTGTGACAGTAGTAAGACCACTCACTGCTTTAATGCATTCTTTTATGTTGATTGATGGTGTTGCCGAGACTGTCCGGCGTAAATCGACTTTTCCGATTTACCATTTGTCTTTGTCGGATAATTCAGTGTGGGGTTAAAAACGGACGGAAGCCGTTAAAACTTGCCTTTTGTGTTTTCAGCGATGAAAGTTTTGGTTCTTCGGGCTATTTCTTTGAGACAACATGGCTACTGGGAATATAATTCAAGTGATCATTTAGAGTGGATCAGTGGGAAGTCGGGGGAAGTTAGTTGTACCCATAAGACATGTAGTTATATATACTGTCAGAGGAACCAAGTCGTACATTTTGTGTTATGAAAAATAAATTTAATCTTAAGTGGTAATTAACGCAATATAGCTTAAAAGTACTACATATTTTTATTTTTTACGATGTCTCATTATGTCACAAATTTTACGTGCATAAAGGTACGGACACGCCGCAGCGTCCTGCGTGCGCGATCTAGGCGGCGATCAGATAGCGCAGTAGTAGTACCGACTCGTTCACACCAAACGAGATCAGAAAACAATTGAAAAGTACTGAGATCGCCCCGCAGATCGCAGGACGCCGCGATGTAGCCGTACCTTACATACGTGCAAAATATATATATCTAATATATATTCTAAATCAAGACAAAATAATAGGTATCATAGATTACAGAACCGTTGAAATTGAGTTGGACTTGTATATCGAGTTTTACCTACCTACGCTTACGACATATATTGCAAAAGTAAAATTAAGAAACATATTACTAAATCTTTAGAAATTTTACGAAAGTTAGCCAATATCCAGCTGCGATATTTTTCGTAGCACCCGTAGCACGGCTACGCGACTACGAGCGCTACGAACAACATGTAATAATACTTCGCTAATCCTGAAAATCTGATCTCAAGAAATATTATAAAATGAGTTATAATTTTCCGATAAAAAGTAATTGGATACTTGATAACGAAGCATCTAAGGCGCTGATTTTACTCAGAAAATAGCTGAAAATGAGGATCCCTAAAGACTTCAAGTCCTGAGTTCCTCATCTGTAGTAATTTATGTTAATTTTTTGAAGGTTGCCGGTATGTCGAGAACCCAACTTTTTCCAAGGCCAATTTGCTTATTTTCCTTTACTTTGTGCCGAACTTTTCCGCTCGAAAAAGTTTTTCCTTCAGGAATTTTAATTATTGATGATACTGCGAATTAAAAGGTTAGCGGTGTCGTAATATTGGTCTAGAGGGCTTTGAGGTGACTTAATCTTTATAATTTGTGTTAATCGCATCTGTATTATTAACGGACTTCACAAAACAGGAGGATGTTCTCAATTCGTCAGAACCTTTTTTTTTATGTATGTTCACCGATTACTCGAAGATGCCAGAACCGATTTGGAAAATTCTTTTTTTGTTTCAAAGGGTACCCTTTCCAGGTGGTCCCATTTAAATTTTAACGATATCAGTCGAGCCGTTTTTAATATATCAACATTTGTATTATGAAACATTTACATACCTTGACGACATACTAACTACTACTACTGGCAGAGATTATATAATAGTCACAACATCTACTGGCTACTTTGCCTAGCGCGACGTTTGAAGTCGCTCCTTTTAGTTTTTTAAACGATCTTAAATTATTAATAGGAAGATCAATACGTTTGTTTCTTCCGGCAGAGTTCATTCGTTAATTTGTATGCATGAGATTTTTTTTATTATAGACTAGCGTGTGACAACTATATTACCTGTTGGTAAGTGATAATACGGTCGAGAATGGTAGCACGCTAATGGGGACTGGCTCTCGAGGACAGCTGCCGTAACACATGAAATGTTTGACGACAGTTTTTACAACATGAGGGGCAGGCGGACACTAAACAGTGTCACTATGCAAAGTGAGCAGTCGGATTTGGATAATATAGTCCCCCTTACCATGGCAAACCACCAGTTAACCAGTACATAATAGGACATAGTTATTTAGGAAGATGAGAATCTATATTTGCGAGAGCAATGTAACAGTTACGTTTTTATTTTTATTTTGTAGACAGTTGTTGACTGTAGAAAGCTATGTCAGGTAGATAGGCAGAGGCAGTTGTGATATCTGTCTTAGGTCACTGCCATCTTGCACTTTGAGATAAGCATTCCATCTTAAACAACATCGTCACTTTACACTAGCTATGATAGAGGAAAAGAGCTTACTGGGAGGCAATAAATTAAAATAATTCAGCTGTGAAATAAGAATGTTTTTCGGTTTAAATAGCAAAGTGTCCAGTGAAATTACAGGGCATGCAAGACTTAACATCTTTATATTTATGGTTAACATGCTCAGTGCAACAACCATGTGCTAAATTCTGACTGTCAAGGATTTTGCATGCCGCTGATATGTAATTTTATATGTAGACGTCATCGCTTACCATCAGACAAGAGACACACACACAAATAATACACAGATAAGTCAAACATATAACACACCTTATGTATTATTATTATTATTTATCATTATTCACACTATTTATTTTCTTTCTTAGTTTTAGGTTTTTTTACAATAAAGATATCCAAACAAAAATAGAAAAAAATCATTACAAATAAACAATATTATAAAAAAAACCTAAACCTAGAGTGCCGCCAGCAGCGGGGCAGGGCCCAAGCTACCGGTGGTTAGGGCTGCAGAGAGAGGAACCTCCTGACGATGCGTGCCGTGTCAAGAAGTACTGCCTTCTGTATCTGGCCCTTGATCCAGCCGTCTAGCGAGAGTCTCTTGAGATGTTGGTCGAGACTCTTCGCTATTAGGCCGTTCGCAGAAACGACTATTGGGACAATGCTAGTCGAATCAACATCCCACATGGCGGTAACCTCGAAAGACAAGTCAAGGTACTTGCTGATCTTGTCCTTTTCAGCCTTCACGAGGTTCTCGTCATGCGGGATGGTGATGTCAACTAACACTGCCCGCCGCTGGGACCGGTCGACTATCACGATATCAGGTTTATTGGCGACAATAGTCCTGTCCGTGATAACCGATCGGTCCCAATAGAGCAAAGCATGACCATTTTCAAGAACTGGCGCAGGTGCGTACTTATAGTACGGCACCTCAGACTCGACAAGGCCGTATTGAAGAGCAAGTTGCTGGTGGATGATCCTGGCTACGAGGTTATGTCTGTGCAAGTACTCGGAGTTAGCAAGATGAGAACAACCGGAAATGATATGTCTGAGTGACTCTCCGGGACGGCGGCATGCCCGACATATGTCGACCGTACCGTCCTTCATAATATATTTCCGGTAGTTGTTCGTCTTGATAACTTCGTCCGCAATTGCACAAACAAAACCTTCGGTTTCCCCAAAGAGGTCCCCGAATCGTAGCCAGTTCACCGACGCGAGCAGGTCCACATCGGGTCCCGTTAAGACTCGATAGAACCGGCCATGCAGCTCCTTGCTCTTCCATACGTCCTTGCGGTCCTCGGTGCTCAGCACCTGAGGCTTGCGCCAGTTCTCTTTGCCTAAGGACAGAGGGGTGAAAGTCTTGTCAACTGACACCACATCGCAATGCATCCCACACTCGTTGTTTAGGAAATATTCCCGGAGACTGCATACCTCACGGTTGTGGAGTGTCTTGGCATTTAAAAAGCCTCGACCACCCCATTTCCGTGGGATATACAGTCTCATAACAGACGAGCGTGGGTGAAGCATGCGATCTGATGTCAATTGCTTTCGAACTTTTCTATCCAGGGCGTCTAGTTCAGTCTGAGTCCACCTTAGTATGCCAAAGGTGTATATAAGTAGGGGCATAACCCAGCCGTTGAAGGCACGTACCTTGTTGCCTCCTGACAAAAGACTGTTAAGTACTTTTGTCAGGCGACCGAAGAAACGTTCCTTCACCGACTGTTTTATCCCCCCACTCTCGATACCCAATGACTCTGACATACCAAGGTATTTATAGGTGTCGGCTTCGGAGAGAGATCTGAAACTCATTGTATCAGAAAGTTGTAAATTCATTGAATTAACAACTTTCCCCCGCTGCACGTGCATGACCGCGCACTTATCTACACCGAACTCCATGTTGATGGCGTTGCTCAGTGACTTTCAATAACTCCATCAAATCATGGCGCTTCGGTGCAAAAAGTTTGAGGTCATCCATGTACAGCAAGTGTGAAATGACTTCACCCTCTCTCCTAAGCCGATAGCCTAGCCCTGAATCCTCTAATAATGTGCTTAGAGGATTTAGGGCTAGACAGAACCACAACGGACTCAGACTGTCACCCTGGAAGATGCCTCGCTCAATCCTTATAAAGTCCTGCGGACCAGAGAGACTGTCCCAACCACCCGGTTGACGAAGGACTGTGGTCCACTGCCTCATACAAGAACCTAGAAAAGACCTCAGAGTTGTATCAATTTTATACAACTCCAAGATCCTCTCCAGCCAGGTATGAGGCACTGAATCATGGCCTTCTTGTAGTCAATCCAGGCGGTGGAGAGAGCACCTTTGTTCCGCCGGACTTGTTGGCAAATGGCCGTGTCGATGAGGAGGAGCTCCTTAGTACCACGGGACCCAACCTTACATCCATTCTGAGAGGGGGCCAAAATATTGTGCGCAACAATGTGCGAATTAATTTTAAACCTCAGAATAGATGTAAGAAGCTTGTACAGCGTTGGCAAGCATGTAATGGGTCTATAGTTCTTCGGTTCCGTGGTACTACCGGACTTGTGGAGCAGGAAGGTGACACCGGTTGTCATGAATGTTGGCAAGGAACCAACCTCGAGGGCTTGTTGGAATTGCGCCGCTAAGCAGTCGTGTGAGCATCGAATCCACTTTATCTAAAAGTTGTGTAATCCGTCCGGTCCTGGACTTTTCCAGTTCTGGGCCGTACGGATCGCACAACTAACGTCTTCGGGGCTAATACTAATAGCCCCCATGGATTCGATAGGCTCACACGCGCGCTCAACGACGCTCATCCAATCGCCCTCCGTGTGTTCGACGGGCACCGACCAGATACTACGCCAGAAGTTATTCATGGTAGTAGTATCCGGACACTGCTCCTCACTCACACGTTGATTGGTTCCTTCCCAACCTCGGTATACCTTCCTTTGGTCACTTTGGAAGAGGCGATTTTGATAATAGCGATCTACACGCGCTCTATAGCGACGAATACGGTTTGCCAATGCATAAACTTTCTGCTTCAGAAAGTCAATGCGTTCCGTGACACAAGTCATGTAGTCCCGGGGTCTAATCCCGGTCCCAGCAAAGGCCTGATTCACGAAACGCATGACTCGGGGGCGATGATTACCCCCTCTGAAGCAGATCAACTTCGCAATAAGAGTCCTAAACATATTGATGCGACACTCGATTCGTTCTTGCCATGCAGGGATAGCGGGGCGTCGCGGTATTCGGTCAGTATCCGGAAACTTGACGCGAACAACGCGACACGCCGCTATAGCCGCGCAGTAAAGAATCGAGTGTGTATCAACTAATGTTTCACTAGTCTGCATATATGGGACTAGCAAAACGTTTAGGGCTCCCATTAACGCCAGGTTACGTTTATTCATTGGCAAACGTGGTAGTCGCGGCCTAGAGTCAGGAGTAGTGCGATACTCCAAAATCGCGTCTTCCAAAGCCCTCCTCAAATGCTCATTAGTCTGGGTACTTACGTTAGTATTCGTACAATCGTCTGCGTCTAGCGCGGCATCCGCCGGGGCAGACGTCGAAGCCGAGCCTGTCGGCCCCTGCGTCGACGACACACTGGGCGGGTCCCGCGCTAAAGCAGAAGTAGTAGGAATAATAGGTAACGCCTCCAGACGCAGCCGATCAAGCGCAGAGTCGTCCAACAGCTTGAGCCGCTGGATGGCCCGCACCTGATCCGATAGTCGTTGTGCGGTAACGGTGACGGCTGGTTCAAGGGCCTGAAACAGAGGCAGTATCCTATCGCGGTACGCGGTCAGGTTAGTTCCTCCCTCTGTAGCCCCGTAGTAGGCGCGCATGCAGTTCTCATTTAAACACTGGGTCCATCGCATGCGACGCGCTACACCACCAGTAGCGAGGGCCGGGCGCGGAGCAGAATGCCCCACAGGCCCCAAGCGTGCCGGTAGCGGTGGCCGTCCTCGTCGTCGCGTAGATGGTGGTGGCGGCGGCGGCGGCGTAGGCCCGTCGTCATCGACGACGAGCTGCCCTCCGGGGGAGTGACAAACTCGTCTCCCGACGATGTGCTCGGAGATGATGCGGCGGGCGGAGGTGGTGGGTGCGCGCTTCTTGTCTCCGCTAGACATCTTCGAGATCTCGTTATTATTTTTTATCACTTTTATCGTAGTTATTTTGCTTGCACATTATTTTGGGTTTGTTGATATATGACATGATACGTCAAATGAGAAAAACGATGTAGATTAAATTAAATGTATACTGAATTTTGAACACTATTTTCTTGATGTAAGATTATTTGTTTATTGTATTTACTGTTTTTATGGTATAATCAAGGTTGAAATAGCAAAATTCACAAATAAAAGTAATATAAAAGAAAAAAAAAAATTCTAAAAGACGTCTCGTCTGAGCGGTGTCAAATTTTTTTTTTTTTTTTTTATATTATTATTATTTATTTTTATTTTTTTTTATTTATTATTATGCTCGTATTTATTCTTTTTTCTTAAGTCTAGGTTTTTTTACAATATAGATATCAAAACAACAATACAAAAATCATTATAAAATAAACAATACTATAAAAAAACCTAAACCTAGGGTGCCGCCGGTAGCGGGGCAGGGCCCAAGCTACCGGGGGTTAGGGCTGCAGAGAGAGAAACCTCCTGACGATGCGTGCCGTGTCAAGAAGCACTGCCTTCTGTATCTGGCCCTTGATCCAGCCGTCTAGCGAGAGCCTCTTGAGATGTTGGTCGAGACTCTTCGCTATTAGGCCGTTCGCAGAGACGACTATCGGTACAATGATAGTCGAGTCAACATCCCACATGGCGGTAACCTCGTGGGCCAAGTCAAGGTACTTGCTAAGCTTGTCCTTCTCGGCCTTTACGAGGTTCTCGTCATGCGGTATGGTGATGTCGACTAACACTGCCCGCCGCTGGGACCGGTCGACTATCACGATATCAGGCTTATTGGCGACAATAGTCCTGTCCGTGATAACCGATCGGTCCCAATAGAGCAAAGCACGACCATTTTCAAGAACTGGTGCAGGTGCGTACTTATAGTACGGCACCTCAGACTCGACAAGGCCATATTGAAGAGCAAGTTGCTGATGGATGATCCTGGCGACGAGGTTATGTCTGTGCAAGTACTCGCCGTTAGCAAGATGAGAACAACCGGAAATAATATGCCGGAGTGACTCTCCGGGACGGCGGCATGCCCGACAAATGTCGACCGTACCGTCCTTCATGATATATTTCCGGTAGTTGTTCGTCTTGATAACTTCGTCCGCAATTGCACAAACAAAACCTTCGGTTTCCCCAAAGAGGTCTCCGAATCGTAGCCAGTTCACCGACGCGAGCAGGTCCACATCGGGTCCCGTTAAGACTCGATAGAACCTCCCGTGCAGCTCCTTGCTCTTCCAGACGTCCTTGCGATCTTCGGTGCTCAGCACTTGAGGTTTGCGCCAGTTCTCTTTGCCTAAGGAGAGAGGTGTTAAGGTCCTGTCAACCGCCACCACATCGCGATGCATCCCACACTCGTTATTTAGGAAATATTCCCGGAGACGGTATACCTCACGGTTAGAGTCTTGGCATTTAAAAAGCCTCGACCGCCCCATTTCCGTGGAATATACAGTCTCATAACAGACGAGCGTGGGTGAAGCATGCGATGTGACGTCAGTTGCTGTCGGACCTTTCTGTCCAGGGCGTCTAATTCGGTCTGAGTCCACCTTAGTATGCCAAAGGTGTATGTAAGTAGGGGCATAACCCAGCCGTTGAAGGCACGTACCTTGTTGCCTCCTGACAAAAGACTGTTAAGTACCTTCGTCAGACGACCAAAGAAACGCTCCTTCACCGACTGTTTTATCCCCCCACTCTCGATACCTAATGACTCTGACATACCAAGGTATTTATAGGTGTCGGCTTCGGAGAGAGATCTGATAGTCATTGTGTCTGAAAGTTGAAAATTCAATGAATTCACAACTTTCCCTCGCTGTACGTGCATGACCGCGCACTTATCTACACCGAACTCCATGTTGATGGCGTTGCTGAAAGTCTCAGTGACTTTCAGTAATTCCATCAAATCATGGCGCTTCGGTGCAAAAAGTTTGAGGTCATCCATGTACAGCAAGTGTGAAATGACTTCACCCTCTCTCCTAAGCCGATAGCCCAGCCCTGAATCTTCTAATAATGTGCTTAGAGGATTTAGGGCTAGACAGAACCACAACGGGCTCAGACTATCACCCTGGAAGATTCCTCGCTCAATCCTTATAAAGTCCTGCGGATCAGAGGGGCTGTCTCCATCACCCGGTTGACGAAGGACTGTGGTCCACTGCCTCATACAAGAACCTAGAAAAGATCTCAGAGTTGTATCAATTTTATACAACTCCAAGATCCTCTCCAGCCAGGTATGAGGCACTGAATCATAGGCCTTCTTGTAGTCAATCCAGGCGGTGGAGAGAACCCCTCTATTCCGCCGGACTTGTTGGCAAATGGTCGTGTCGATGAGGAGGAGCTCCTTAGTACCACGGGACCCAACCTTACATCCATTCTGAGAAGGGGCCAAAATATTATGCGCAACAATGTGCGAATTAATTTTAAACCTCAGAATAGATGTAAGAAGCTTGTACAGCGTTGGCAAGCATGTAATGGGTCTATAGTTCTTCGGTTCCGTGGTACTACCGGACTTGTGGAGCAGGAAGGTGACACCGGTTGTCATGAATGTTGGCAAGGAACCAACCTCGAGGGCTTGTTGGAATTGCGCCGCTAAGCAGTCGTGTGAGCATCGAATCCACTTTATCCAAAAGTTGTGTAATCCGTCCGGTCCTGGACTTTTCCAGTTCTGGGCCGTACGGATCGCACAACTAACGTCTTCGGGGCTAATACTAATAGCCTCCATGGATTCGATAGGCTCACACGCGCGCTCAACGACGCTCATCCAATCGCCCTCCGTGTGTTCGACGGGCACCGACCAGATACTACGCCAGAAGTTATTCATGGTAGTAGTATCCGGACACTGCTCCTCATTCACACGTTGATTGGTTCCTTCCCAACCTCTCTATACCTTCCTTTGGTCACTTTGGAAGAGGCGATTTTGATAATAGCGATCTACACGCGCTCTATAGCGACGAATACGGTTTGCCAATGCATAAACTTTCTGCTTCAGAAAGTCAATGCGTTCCGTGACACAAGTCATGTAGTCCCGGGGTCTAATCCCGGTCCCAGCAAAGGCCTGGTTCACGAAACGCATGACTCGGGGGCGATGATTACCCCCTCTGAAGCAGATCAACTTCGCAATAAGAGTCCTAAACATATTGATGCGACACTCGATTCGTTCTTGCCACGCAGGGATAGCGAGGCGTCGCGGTATTCGGTCAGTATCCGGAAACTTGACGCGAACAACGCGACACGCCGCTATAGCCGCGCAGTAAAGAATCGAGTGTGTATCAACTAATGTTTCGCTAGTCTGCATATATGGGACTAGCAAAACGTTTAGGGCTCCCATTAACGCCAGGTTACTTTTATTCATTGGCAAACGTGGTAGTCGCGGCCTAGAGTCAGGAGTAGTGCGATACTCCAAAATCGCGTCTTCCAAAGCCCTCCTCAAATGCTCATTAGTCTGGGTACTTACGTTAGTATTCGTACAATCGTCTGCGTCTAGCGCGGCATCCGCCGGGGCAGACGTCGAAGCCGAGCCTGTCGGCCCCTGCGTCGACGACACACTGGGCGGGTCCCGCGCTAAAGCAGAAGTAGTAGGAATAATAGGTAACGCCTCCAGACGCAGCCAATCAAGCGCAGAGTCGTCCAACAGCTTGAGCCGCTGGATGGCCCGCACCTGATCCGATAGTCGTTGTGCGGTAACGGTGACAGCTGGTTCAAGGGCCTGAAACAGAGGTAGTATCCTATCGCGGTACGCGGTCAGGTTAGTTCCTCCCTCTGTAGCCCCGTAGTAGGCGCGCATGCAGTTCTCATTTAAAGAGTGGGTCCATCGCATGCGACGCGCTACACCACCGGTAGCGAGGGCCGGGCGCGGAGCAGAATGCCCCACAGGCCCCAAGCGTGCCGGTAGCGGTGGCCGTCCTCGTCGTCGCGTAGATGGTGGTGGCGGCGGCGGCGGCGTAGGCCCGTCGTCATCACTCGACGAGCTGCCCTCTGGGGGAGTGACAAACTCGTCTCCCGACGATGTGCTCGGAGATGATGCGACGGGCGGAGGTGGTGGGTGCGCGCTATGTACCGCTTGTTCTCGACGTGCTTTCAAACGAGTTATCATTTCTTCTATTTACTTTCATCTCGTATTGTTTGTTGGTTTTTCACTATTTTCACTATTGACATGTTGTGTCATTACTATCACAGTTAAATAATAGCGATGTCCTTCGGATTTTCACAGAACAGGGGTAAAATAATCACTAATAGGTGCAGGGTTAATATTGTTGTGAATATGTTGATGCCAAATAATGTGGATTATGGAAATATGTTCAATAAAAGTAAATAAAAAATAAATTTGTAAAAAGACACGTCCGTCAGTTAAAGCGTTTTTTTTTTATTATTATTATTATTACTCTTAACATATAGACATCGGAGGTGAAAAAGTAAATTGTTTATTGCTATAAATAGGTCCAGTACAAGTTTCGCAATGCGCCCCAAACTAGGCTAAGCCTGTATCTTGAGAGCCCAGAACATTATAAGATTTATACTACAAAATTATATTACAAATTAGGTTTTCTGTACGTGAACCACTCGGATGTACATAGATTGGAGTACATTTAAGCTTACTACAAATTCATAAATTATACACTAAAATATAAATTATGCAGCAAACGTAAAGAAAAGGAATAATGAAGATTATTAATTTCAAATAGGACTACTTATTATTTATGCACATCCATTGTTACATTGAATTTATATCGATTCAATCAATGTTAGAACTAAACTTATCAATACTCATAAAAATAATATTATAAATTCAATTATGATTTCCTTTCAATGTACTTATTAGTGATCATAGGTTATTATAATTTGATTAAACAGTTATATTATCTAATTTAATTCAAAGCGGATCGGACCTTTCTTAACAGTAATAGGTATTTAGGTTACGTATATTAAATTACTCTGTGATATTAGTTTATAGCCTACTAGTATCAGCCCGGCTTTGACCCTCTTTTATCTAGATTAGGATTCTGTCAAACCCTAAGGTGACTTTAGTTTATTACAAATAGAATTTCAAGATCTTTTGTAAGTCTAAATAAGTCTAGTTCTAGAACTAAATAAATGATTAAGGAATTTGAAGTAAATAAAAACTACATTTGATCAAGAAATAGCTTTATCTTTTTTACATAGTGCACTAAAAATATGAACCTACTTACTAGTACAGAATAAAAACATGAATATACATCTTCATATACAGTCTGTCTATTTTTCTAGCTTATTACAACAGAGAGATGTAGATGCTTCAGCGTAGTAAAATTAAGTTGGTGGAATGATTATAATAACGAAAGACAGCCAAAATAACAAAAGAATGAGAGAGTAATACAATTATGTAATAGACTGACTTGAACTTGTTAAGTTCAGATTCAATTAGGAGCCGAGACCTCAAAACCTATTTTCGGTGTCTAGATCTAAGATTAGAAGCTGTCATATTCACGTAATGAAATAACGTGAAATCTATTAGGCTGGTAAGTTTTGTCGATCCCCAAAATTGAAATGTTCGTGTCAGAGAACGTGTTCTACCACTTTTTAACCGACTGCCAAAAAGAGGAGGTTACTTTTTCAGGTGTGCAGTTGTATGTTATACAATATCTCCGCCAATCTTGACCCTATATGAAGTAATATTTTACCCGACTGCAAGGAAAGGGTTGTCTTTAGCGCGTACCTTGTATAATTGTAATTTTATGACCTTATATCTTCCAAGCTCCTAGACGGATTTATATGATTAAGACAGCTGAAGTGTTCTTACATATGTCAAGTTTAATAATACTTTAATTCAAAATTTAAAACCACCCCTACTGACTATGTGTTACACACAGATAAACACGTCGAATTTATAACACCCGTTCTTTTTGCGTCAGGGGTTAAAAATACAAAACATCTATAATGTGTTCCGGCAGCTCCTTGAGAGCCAGTTCCCATTCTAGGTCTAGCGTGCTTACCTTCTTCGACCGCATCATCACTTACCGACAGGTGAGATAGTGGTCAAATGCTTGCCAATAAGATATGAAAGAAAAAATACAATGGGAAATATTCGGTATAATACGAAATACGCGAGCCGCCCCGCTAAATATGTGAATTTCAAAGTGAGAAATGTGTATTTCATTACTCTCCGACGCAAAAAGTTTTTACTTTAACCATTATATGTGTGTGTGTCGTTTGTGTCTGTCTTTGGTACCGTAGCTCTTAAACGGGTGAACAGTTTTTATTTATCAAAAATAGCGCATCCGTTACTTATTTATTGACAGAAGTACTGTGTGAAGTTTCGAATAAAAAATAACCGGCCAAGTGCCTGTCTGGCCACGCGCAGTGTAGGGTTCCGTAATAGCCTGTTATTCAATGCAAGTCTTTACCCGTTACAAACAAGCACTCCGCCTTTGTCCCTTTAAAGGATTTATTCTAAGGATTTTGTATTTGGTACAAAAATATATCCAACACCCAAGTTCAACGATTATTACTGCTAAACTTATAAAGTTATCTCAACTGCTATAAGTTTCCTTCAAAGTTCATGAAATGCGCTATTATCACGAATTTTTTCAGATTTTTCAAGCCAGTAGTTTAGCTTTTAGAGAGGGGGGGGGGCGCCCTACTGGATCAAAATTTTGCACTTTAAAGTTTAATATTTCGTAAGTGGAGTATTCAATCGAAAAATGGTATTAGCAACCCTTAAATCATTTTAAAAGATCTATTCAACGATACCCCACACGATGGGGTAGACAATGAAAAAAAAAATTCATCCCCACTTCTTATATAGGGGAGCTATCCTAAAAAAAATTTTCACAATTTTATTTCAGCACTTTGTCGGCGTAATATATATACATACTCCCACAAAATTACAGCTTTCTAGTATTAACGGTCTCTTAGCAAAACCTCGGACAGACACGGACATGACGAAACTATAAGGGTTCCTTGTCAGGACTACGGAACCCTAGAAACAACGGGTTGCACTCCGGGAGTGCCGGTAGAAGTGAAAACTTGAACATTAACGTTGTGCATTTAGTCTACTCTCTCTCCGTTTTACGAATTTTCGATCAGGTCACGTGTCCTAAAGCGAGTTTAACATTTTTTACCCATCCCAAAAAAAGTTTCTACTCTCCCTCCGTCTTATGAATTTTCGATCAGGGCACATATTCTGACGCGAGTTTAATATTTTTACCCATCCCAAAAAAGTTCACAATGCCGCTAAAGAAGATTTCGCTTCAAAATTTTTTTTTCTTTGAAACCTGTTTCATCCCCTTAAGAGTTGAATTTTAAAAATTTTTTTCGTATCTACGTCTTAATAACTATCTGCATTCTGCTGATTCTGTCTGCATACCAAATTTCAGAGCAATCCGTTAAGTGGTTTAGCTTTGTGTTGATTTGAAAGATCAGATCAGTGAGTCAGGAACATTTGCCTTTCATTTTATACAGTTTATTAATAAAGAGCTCCACAGGAAGCTCGAACAAAAATAATAACCTTGATTGACATGACTATTAAGTCAACGAGAAGGATCTGCGCTTTCAGGAACAAAATTTTACAAATGATGCATTAGTGTGTTTTAGTGTGTAACAACGCCATCTTATGATTAAAAGTTTCAACATAGTTTAACGCATGGTAAGGCCTCCACACACCCGCTGGCACCCGGCGGGCTAGGCCGCCGGCTGGCCGTCGGGCTTGTTTTGCAGCAACATTCTAGGGCTGTTAGTAAAACAAGACCCGTCGGGTTCTTCTTCCGGCGGCTTTACAATGCAATGAAGGGGTGTTATAAGTTTGACGTGTGTATTTGTGTAATGTGTATGTGTGTCTGTCTGTGGCATCGTAGCGCCCAAACAAATGATCCGACTTGATTTAGTTTTTGTTGTTTGATAGGTGTCTTCATCGAGAGTTAGCTTTGATTCATGAAAATCCGTTAAACCATTTGAAGACTGAGCATTTTCTAGAATTTCTAGATAATGATGATATGAAATAAACTTTTTTAGTGATGATCAATTCGAAATTCAGTATAATCTAACTTCAAAGATATTGTAAAGACTTGGTAGCATTGACCTGATGCTGGGACATCTCCTTGAATCTAACTCAACTCCTCACCAACTTACAGCAGCTTGGGCTTATCGGAATGGTCTCAATGATTCGTTAGGATGGTTTTCTATTTTGAATTTAAGTATTATATTATTGGACCTGTGTTGTGCGAAAGTGTCTTGCGGATGCATCTGCAGACGTCATCTTCGGATGCGTCCGCCGACGTATAGAGAGGGTAATTTGCGCGTCTGTTCCAGGTATTTAATCGAATCCGATTGTTGTCGGTTTTTGTGGCACGGATCAAAGGGTTTCGGCGCGAGCGTCCGGCGTCTGCCCACACGTCTGACGACGCATCAGTTTGATCGGAGTTGCGATTGAGAGTGCACGCGTGCTTCTTGCGGTTTTATTCTAATACCTACTTTATATTTACTTAAACATTTCTAAAAACGCTTGAAATGGCTAACAATATTAGTTTTAAGGTTTTTGAGCTATATAGAAAACTGTTTTTGGTACCCTAAAAATAAATACCACAATAATTAAGATAGTTTAAAAACTAAAATACCCGACTTCCATGCCCTGCGAGTCAATTTAAGTAGCAAGTTTAAGACGTTTATCGTAATATATCTGAATATACCTATAAGATCTCGATGAAATTACAACGGGACTACCTCGGAAACGTAACCTACCCATTAAATAAAGAATCATTCGAATATGTTCACAATTGACGGAGTAATCGCAAAACATACAAAAAAAATATGTAGACGAATTGTTGAGAACTTCCTTCTTTTTTGCGTCTGTCGAGAATTAACATAGACTGATCGACTTACAGACGTGTGGACAGCTCGTGGTGATCCATCTGCTGATGCATCTGTCAGCGTCCGCGGACGCATCTGATGACGTGTAGAGGAGGTTTAATCCACTTCGATTGAATCGTCATGTATTTGTCATTGTCTTGGCTATTTATCTAGACACGCATGTTAGACAAGCATTTAAAAAAATGTATTTAATTTAATTTAATTAGTTTTCAATCTTGGTTGTTTAATTTAATTTGGAAGATGTTATTTTAATTTATTTTAGATGCATCATTGTTATAAATGATTGCCAATAAATGTTTATCCTTAAAGCGATGTATTACAAGTTTCTTGTAAAGCTACAACAGGCATCAGTCTCAATTTTAAAAGCGAACGTAAAGGCGAACGAATTCGAAGCCTTGAGTTTACTCTTATCATGACTTACAACTCAGGACAACCACAACGCAAAAAGTCTTAGTAAATGGCGCAGAAAACTAATAGCTATAATAACCATCCAACATAAAGCCTACCAGCTAAATCCTAATAGATCTCCCATTATTTCCTGCCTCCACCTGAATGATAAACGATGCTGAATCAATCAGACAGAACAGAAGATCCGGGAACTAATACAGTTCCGGTATCTTCCCGGCTACATCCGAGACTATACAGTTATGTTAGTTACGCCGCCTCCGGTGAATGCCTAAATTATGTCACCCGGCAACTTGGAACATAAATATTAATGCTGTCGAATGTGCCGGACGTTTTGGTATTTACAGCCAGTATGGGCAGTACAAGTATGTGAAGTAGATTCTTGATCATTTCACTGTTAGAAGAGGCCTCCCGTTCCGCCTCACCCTTCCCCCTCCACGGCTCCTGAGGGACCCGCTTTACCCCGTATCCCGGGGTGATGCAGGTGAGCGTGGTGGTGCGCACCATTCCGGCGGAGACGGTGGCCCTGGGTCACCTTGATTCCAGTCGGGTTCACCAGCGCCCTTGGGGACGGAGTGGCTTTTGGTCACCTCACTCCCCTCGGACACGAGCCCGAAAACCGAAGGCGACGCCAAAGGCCCTATAGGGGCGGAGCAGCGCTGGGGCGCAAGCCCAGCACCTCGCCACAAAGTGTGACGCCAGCAGTGCTGACGTTACCATCTTCATCGTCATCGTGGTGACGATCACTCATAGTGGAAGACTTCAAACTTCACTCAGGAGTGATTAACTAAAAAGAGTTATATCTCCTTAAACCAAAGATTATATCCGTATATCTTACATTTCACCACCATCTCTTTAACTCTTTTATATCTTCAACGCAACAACTCATTTCGCGGAGTTAAAGTAAGCGGGATGTAACCATATAACACCCTGCGTTAAAAAGAGAGCGTCACGGAGTTAGAATAAGGGAGATGTAACTATATAACAATCTATGTGATAGAAAGGGAGCGTAGCATCACAGAGTTATTAGGTATATAGAGATATAAAAGATATATATATATATTTTGTTCATAATTATACGTATCTATCTTTTCTCCCTAAGGATATGGTTTGCACATGGCTACTTCAAATAAAAGTCTTCTGTTCAATAATCAAGTAACTTTATATTACAACATAAATATTCAAAGTTGCAGCAATGTCGGGAGCCCCTCACCGCTCATCGCTCGTCCGCCCATTTACTGTAGTTATAAGTGTTTACTGTTTCTTAAGTTAGTTTTAATTCGTGTACAACAAAGATTTTTGTATTGTAGTAAAAAATATCCCAAAAGCAAGAAACATCTTTGTAAATTTTTAGCTTATAAGTAAACTTAACAGAGCTAAAGTTATCTTGTTTGTTGAATCATACACTAGGACATTCCTGTGCTATGATTCAGTATAATAAACCTAGACTAAAATATATTGAACCACGAAAGATTGTACTGTTACTGTTAGCACAGTGCAGTTACTGTAAGCATCGTTAATGTCTCGAGGGAAGCATACGATAGAAAAACTCATAACCCTAAAATAAATTATTATTAATCACAAGATTATACTGTTGCTGTAAGTACAGTATCTTTATTGTAAGCATCATCAATAGTTCAAGGAAAGCATACAATTCTAGAATCAAGTACCTATCCTTTACTACAAAATATTGTACTGTTACTGTTAGCACAGTGCCGTTACTGTAAGCATCGTCAATGTCTCAAGGGAAGCATACGATAGAAAAACTTGGGATTCTCGTAACGGGGCCCATAATTTAAATGGGATCGTTAACCGTTTTCCGAAATTCTAATTGGGCTTCAGGGGAAACTAATGGTGGTCGGAAAGTAGGTTAAAAGTTTGACGGGGTATTCACTTCGGAGAATACAGAATTGATGGTTTAAACGCGGCCTTAATATTTTAGATTTATTTAACTCACAAATGGAAACGTTGCGGGGCGGGATTCTCATCTAAATGTATCTATTTTATATAATTCATGTAACGAGCTAATTAAATTATGATTTTATATTTTAATTATATTTTGACTTTGTTAATTAAGAAATGTTTAAAGAAACATTTTCTTTAAATACTCACACATTAACTTACATTGTATTTTATAATTTATTTACGAGTATATGAATGCATATACCAATATCACCCAAAAACACTACCTATAGAAAAAAATCCATGCATCCTAGCGTGCAACCATCCTCGGCCGCATCATCACTTACCAACAGGTGAGATGATCAAACGCTAGCCTATATGATATAAAAAACAATAAAAATCCAAGTTTTTTCGACACTAAGTTCAATATCCCGACCGGAATGGTACGGCAATATACGGCAATAGACAGCAATAGACAGCAATCTACGGCAGCTGGCAAGTCGGAGATTGCTGGCAGACAGCTATTGGCCGTATGATTGATAGCTAGATTGCCAACTGATCGGTCGATCGCATTCATGATGTGTTATGTGATACTCGTGCAGTTTAGGATAGAGTTGTTTGTCTGTACGTCAATTTTTTTTTTCAAAACTTAAGCTATTGCGCGAACGGAGAAGGGATGCGGAGTATTTTATTCATGAACTTTCATACAAAATTTATTCTTTTAGGAATAAAAATCTTACTAGGAATGTGCGTTGCACATTACTAGTATTCTTGTTAACCCCTCCAACTAAGCTAAATATGCTTGTGTCTGGAGTGGGTTCACGTCAATAGTGCAATGGGTGGGGATCCAACTCACGAACCTCTCGATCGCCAGACCGACACCTTATCCATTGGGCTATTGCCGCTTATAGCGAAAATAGGGGAAAATATAAAGGAATGTCACGATACGAAACATATCATAGAGAGGATGGAGTGAAGAGCTTTTTTGTCCTGCATCTTATGTCTCATGTGTTTGGCTTGCACCTTATAGCGTACTAGCGACCCACCCCGGCGTCGCACGGGTAGAATATGTTCTTAGACTTTTGGCATCAGTTTGTTGTGTTGAATATAAGAATAAACATCTTCAACAATCATCGTCATATTTCATCGAATTACACAAACCTTAAAATTATACACTTAAACTTTTCTGATGAATCACCCAGTCTATTGGTGAAAACCGCAAGAAAATCCGTTTAGTAGTTTTTAAGTTTATCGCGAACAGACAGACAGACAGACAGAAGCGGCAGGAGCTTTATTTCATATAGCTATTTTTTATTAGCTAACTATAATATGTATAGGCTAAATATGTAGATATTTAGCCTATACATATTACAGTTAGCTAGCGTTTCTAAATATTAAACAAACAACATTGTTCGAATCTTAACCACTAACATAACAGCAACGATTATAAACGTGTTAGTTTTTAACAGTCACGTGATTACATAGTACTTCAAGGAAATGACGCAGGCACTATTGTGTGAACTCTAAATAACATGAAGAAATTAAGTTAGTACCATATAACTAATTATTTAATTAATTGGGTAATGGTAAAGCCATGTAAATTGTGAAGCGTGGCCTTAATCTTTGAAACGAATCAACACTAGTAAAATCGAGTCCCTATTATATTTAAAAAATAATGTATTTTACTTTTAGAGTGAACAAATTAATATTACTTTAAAATCTGAAGACTATGAAATTGCTACCAAAGAGTAGCTTACGAGTATCTCTATCAAGGAGAAAATCTGCCGCCATAACCTTACGGTGTTCCCGCTGCATTTCGTCAACTTGACTTTAGTAGCTAGCCAGGCGATACTATCCTAGCACCATGGGTTTTTAGGGTATCCAAAGGGTAAAACGGGACCCTATTACTAAGACTCCGCTGTCCGTCTGTCTGTCTATCTGTCCGTCTGTCACCAGGCTGTATCTCATGAACCGTGATAGTTAGACAGTAAAATTTTCACAGATGATGTATTTCTGTTGCCGCTATAACAACAAATACTAAAAACAGAATAAAGTTAAAAATAATAGAGGGGCCCCATAGAAGAAACGTGATTTTTTCGGAATTTCACGCCATCTATGAACGCTTAGTTAGGTAAACGTCCCATAGATGGCGTTATATTGAAATTTCGATCCCTAACACCTTTGTTAGACGTTAGATGGCGTTATAAGAAATAAAATGTTTATTAATTTATTTTTTTTTCTGGCGAAAAATGATAGTGGTATTTTTTGCTCGAAGTTATAAAATACTGTAGTGTGGTACGGAACCCTACTAGTGCGAGTCCGACTTGCACTTGGCCAGTTTATTTTACGATGTTTTCCCTGTACCGAGGGTCAGTGTGAAATGCGCACATACATTTTTCGAAATACCTTGATTCGTGGAAATAGTCTGGTTCAATCTCCAATCTAATAAAACCTAAACATCAAATTTGAAACAGCTCTAAACATGACACAAGCGCATCCGCGTGACATCTAGTATACGATTTTCGCACGCTTCAGTGGCTCTGATATCGAAGCTACAAATCGACGACATTTGGAGCATCCGTCAGGTGCCTCTGATCTGAGATTGGTATTTTATTTCAGGTTTCCATTTCATATTTTTGGGCTAGGCGAGAAACAAATAAGTTTGTACTACGCTCAAATTTTTGTAGTCATCGTCTAACCTACTACGAGTGTTGAAGAGTCTTAGAACGTGAGTTGGTGAAAGTTAACTAGGTATTTATGAATTTAGGCTCCGTTACCAGTTAGGTAGTCAATTTATATTATTTCTTATTATAGGTAATACTAGGTCCTTAATTCTCTGATGATCAAGAAAGAAGGAATAATTGTTTATTTCGCAATACCCTTACAAAGACTAGTATATTTCCATTTTCAATATACTAATACACAATATAGTGAATAACTAATACTATAGAACTTTAAGAACTATAATTAAGATAGTTTAAAAACTAAAACAACCGACTTCCATGCCCCGCGAGTCAGTTTCAGTAGCAAGTTTGAGGCGTTTATTGTAATATCTCTGAAGACACTTATAAGTTCTCGATGAAATTACAATGGGACCACCTCGGAAATTAACCTACCGTATAAAAAAAGAATTATTCAAATAGGTTCACAATTGACGGAGCAATCGCGTAACATACACAAAAAAACATACAGGCGATTTGAGAACCTCCTTCTTTTTGGGAAGTCGGTGAAAAACTAATATTTGGATACTATAATTAAATGTTGTGTAAGCCTAGATGCCAAAAAGGCTTATCTCATAACATAGGTATCTCTGGGCTTAAAGCTAGACGTTGATTTTCAGCTAAGCCTGTAAGGTGATGGATTAGCGCGAAAAAGGTTGTGGTAATATTTATTTTGCTTTGCTTCATACTGAAATAATTCTGTCGATTTAGTCTATGCCCATAGCGCAATAGTAAACTAGTGTGTCTGTACACTGCAGATATTGCGAGTCTGAATTTGCATAGCTTAAAACTGAATATGATTATTTTTACGTTTTTATGTCTTATAAACCGACTTTAAAATAGTATCGTTTAAAAACTAAAAAAGAACCGACTTCAATGTTCATTTTCAGTACCAATTTGGAGATGTTTATCTAAATATCTCTGGAGATACATATCAGACCTCGATAAAATTACCATGGTACCACACTTGGGATAACTCCTTTCGAACAAAAAAAGAATAATCAAAATCGGTGCATAAATGACGAAGTTATCCCCGAACAAACATAAAAAAAAAAAATATATATATATACAGTCGAATTGAGAAACCTCCTCCTTTTTTTGAAGTCGGTTAAAAAGGAGGAGGTTTCTCAATTCAACCGCATCTATTTTTTAGTGTGTTCGCGGATAACTTCGTCGTTTAGAAACCGATTTTGATGATTTTTTTTGTTGGAAAGGAGTTTTTTTGTTGGAGATGTCCCAATGGTGATATGGTACCATAGTAATTTCATCGAGATCTGATAAGTCTCTCCAGAGATATGTCGATAACGTCTCAAACTTTCAACTGAAACTGACTCGCGCGGCATGGCAGTCGGTTGTTTTGTTTTTAAAATATTTTATAATTTATTTATCCAAACTAATATTATAAAGAGAAAACGTATTGTAACGTGTTAAACTTTTGAGATATTTTATGACGAAGCAAGTGCATCAGTTTCAATATCACGGAAAATATCGTTTGCGCGATGCAGGATCTCATACATTTAGGCAATATGTGAGTGGTGAGTGAGGGAAAGGGGAGGAAATGGTAGGGCAAGTGAAAGGAAGGGGAGGAGAGGGGGAGGGCAGGGAGGAGGGGGAGGGGAGGGGGGAAGGGGGGATTAGCGCGGCGTGGTATGGCGCGGTGTAGGTATATGTGTGTCTTTTTGTAAAATAATTATGCGTAATAATTAAAAATACTACCCAAAGACACTATTCTACGCGGACGAAGTCGCAGGCATAGCTAGTTTTATATAAAATCAAGTTACATTATAATGAGTACCAGAACATATTTACCTTAAATAGCTTAATTAAATGTTTAATAATTTGAATTAGTATTAAATATATATTCACACTATTTCTAAATTCGAAATCAGTAGACAGAGCTAAAGGCAATCACTAAGTAACTACACCGCAGTCTTTATATCTTCACGCTATTTGTATAATTGAATATAAATCTAAATATAGCCCTATCTCGAGCTTCCAAAATTTAATTTTCAAACCCAACCCCGAGACGAGAAACTTATCACATCTATTAATAGCAAAATTACTGCTTTTTAGGTCGCTGGGGGCTTCGAATTTCGTCGCTTAGGATATCAATTTATCTCGGCGTTACTTAGGCAAATTCTAGTCCTCATCGCAGAAATTTCTGACATGCGCGTTTTCATTAATAATTTTGAAGATTTGAATTTTGACAAAGTGTTATTAATGCAAAGAGTAACATAATATATACTGACTTATTAATGTCTAAGATTTCATTAGCCGGATCCACACCGGACGATCCAAAATGGATCGGCAATCCCGCGATCCGCGATCCAAGATCGTGATGCGTGGAGCGTGGATCGTTCGAGGTCGATCCAACAGCAATCTTTTGCGATCCTGACTGGCTGCTCCAACGCGCTCTTGCCGATCCATACTGAATCAGTTGAATTTTGTCTGGCTATGGAGTCACACGTGCAACGACGGCGATGAATAGCCGTAGCAGCAGCAAGCTACATTTTACTTGTATATTTACGGCAAAAATTACGAAAACGAAAAAGACAGTATTGGGTTAACAGGGGTTTGTTGGAATATTGTTCATTTGCACATTAATTTTCCGCCACGCATCTTCTCTTACACTTCTTTTTGTGTAATTGGTATAATTAGGATCCCATAAACAATTATTCTCCCTATATAGGGAAATTAAACGGATACATTGCGAATTATCCATAACGGCGGATCACGCGATTCTAAATCACAACCGTCCAGACCGTGCGCGCCAAGCGACTGAGGCCCCTTTGTGCGTGACGAAGAAACCGACAACAAATGGATCGCATGCGGCGCGCGCGCTCTCCGCCGCGCACATGGATCGCGCGCGGCACGTCTACACTTCACCGCGCACCTTCACACATGCCGCGCGCGATCGGAGCGCTTTGGATCGTCCGGTGTGGATCCAGCTATTGGCGTTTGGGGGAGAAAAGAAATAATGATTAAATTATTAAGATATTGCAAAATATAGAAAATAAAAATAATGTATTAAGGTAAATATTTAGAAATTATTTAGTAGGGAGATTATATTCGACAACATCCAAAGTAATCAAAATAGGAACCAAATTATAATGAGGACAGTTAATATTTTAAGCCGGAATATTATGAAGGCGAAGCCCAGCTTTCATCCTACTCAAATTTTACAGGAATTGCTTAAAGATTATAATTGTCAATGATTAAATAATAGTACATATTCTCCACATTTACACCCAATGGAAACCATCAATGATTTTCATATATATGATGTATGCAGGTAGATGTGTCATGACTCATGAACGAGTTCAAGCCATATAAGGAATATCTATCTCATCTAAAACTCACCGTACTAACGGTCAAACTAATACTATAGATATAGACTATAATACTGTAATAGAATGGGTATACCATTCTATTACCGTTAGCCATTGTAACTAAATGCGATATCTTTAACAGTCTGAGGAAGGAGGTACACTACATCTTGGGACTATGTTCATTTTCATTGAAGAGAGGGAGTGGTGATTTGAATGTAGAATTATGTTTCAATTTAGTTGTGCAATGTGTAAATTATGTTTTCTGACGGTTTAATATTAGATAGTAAAGGCATTTATTTAAGCTTTGGGGTTGTTTTGAGTTTTTCGTACCTAACATAAATTCTTTATAATATCACTCAGATGGAATATTTATTTTTAGGGTTCCGTACCTCAAAAGGTAAAAAAACGGAACCTTTATAAGATCACTTTCTTGTCCGTCTGTCTGTCTGTCTGTCCGTCTGTCCGTCTGTCTGTCCGTCTGTCTGTCCGTATGTCTGTCCGTCTGTCCGTCTGTCTGTCCGTCTGTCTGTCCGTGTGTCACCACTGATTTTCTCAGGAACGGGTGGACCTAGCAAGTTGAAATTTATACCTGATACTGAGGTCTATAGTCCCTATTGGGCGTATAAAAATCAAGGTCTTCAGTCAACACAATAAAAAGATATGGGCAAATTTAGATTTTCGCGAAAACTTGTTAGTACCAAAATGTACCTTAATTTTCTACTTTTTTTATTTTTCGGAATGTTTCCTTTACTTGTGCTCTAAGACCTTGCTTATAACCAAAATTGACGATTCTAGGTAAACCGGAAGTACCAGTTTTCGACCCAAAACCTATAGGGTAATTCCCGTTGACCTAGAATCACGAAATTTGGCAAGAAACAAGGTCTTACAGCACAAATTAAGAAAAAAATCCAAAAATAAAAAAGTTGAAAATAAAAGGGTGTCCCCATACATACATAGTTTGCGCCAATTAAGGTAGACCTCTGAGTTATATGAGCGATGATACAATTTAGAGGTCTAGCCAATTTGGTTTGTACGGAAGCCTCGGTGGGCGAGTTCATCTCGACTTAGCCGGTTTTATTTATATCTTGTCATCGGATACCGCCGGGTATCCGATGACAAGATATAAACTGGACTAAAAAAGAGTTAAAAATTGTATGGAAAACGTCGAAAATCGTCTTTATGAATGGACCGAATGTGCCTAATGCTTTAACTCAAAAGCCTAATGCATTGTTTTAGTGGTCTAAAACCATCACCGGATTACCTTTCTAATGAAACAGTTTGAGGCCCATCGGTTGAATGGTTACAAGTCTATAACGGACAAAGGTAAAAACAATTTTTGAGTTGTATATATATATAGATAGGCTAGCGTTACACAATTATCTCCTAGTTGTAAGCGATGATGTGGTTGATGATTTTGAACACGCTAAGCTTAGAATGGACTGAGTCTCAAGGGAAGTATGATGCCGGAACATCGTACGGTTATGGAGGTAAATTTTCTCCCCGATGGTAGTAAGTTTTTTGTTTCTCGAGCCACGGTTGAAGCTTACTAAGCCTAATATATGGGTTACACAGAGGATGTAAGCCTTCAGAAGCAGGTGGGTAACAAGCACTTTCCCGTTGATGACAATGACCCCAAAACAATATCAACGCATATTACTTAAAACCACAGAACAATGAATAGTAGTACGTACTAAAACACATAATTAATTTAGTTCAAACAGCAGCTTCATACGTTATGGTACAATACCTATTTTAAACCAACTGAATACTCGCATAGCCATGTCTATACAAATATATGTTAGTCCCGCCCAAATGATCGTTCCAAATACATCAAACCGAAACATGTAAGCTCCCTCCAGTGACTAAATCTGGGTCTGTCATGATTCGGGTATGATGTTAAATGTACCTTGAAAATCAGCATCCCAAGCCATGCGTAAAAATCTCATAACCCATGGACAAACGACAAAACAGGCTCGTACCTACTCGTAGTGGCTATAGGACACAATTTGATTTATAATTATTTATTTAGTGATAGTTTTGAAGACGAGATTGGACGAATTTCAAATTTATTTTTTTAATATTGTATTGGTTAGCATTTGACCATTATCTCGTCTGGTGGTAAGCGATGATGTGGTAGTAGATGGTGAACACGCTAGGCCTAGAATACTCTGACTCTCAAGGGATATGTCATATGTGCTGCCAGAAGTTAATGGCGGCAGATTTTCTCCTTGATATATATAACCTTGACGATAAGCTCTTTTACCATTTTAGAAGGCATTTACCACCACTTAACAACAGGTGAGATAGTGGTTAAGTGCTTGTCAGGATATGTAAATGGGGGACGAGTAGTACGTTATAGTAGTATACGTAAAAACAATAGCTAAGTTCAAGGTGTCTACAGATTGGCTTTGATTTTGAAAAATATAATAAAATATCTGATAACGGAATCAGGTACACGAGTTAATTTAGTTTATAATATTTCGGGCGATACCACAGATGGCTTAAGATCACAGGACAACAAAATCTAATAACACGAGTAGTGTTTTGTAAGTTCTAGAAATAGACAAGTTGAAGTATGCAAAAGTTTAAGGGCGATTCCTCTGTGCCAGCGTTTAGCGATGCGGCAATAGAATAATATCGTTTAAAAAACTAAAAAAGAACCGACTTCAATGCCGCGTTATTAGTTTTCAGTACCAATTTTGAGATGTTTATCTCCATATCTCTGGAGGTACTATTCAAACCTCGATAAAATTAACATGGTACCACACTTGGGATATTTCCTTTCCAACAAAAAAAGAATAATTAAAATCGGTTCATAAACGACGAAGTTATCCGCGAACAAACATTAAAAAAAAAATATATATACGGTCGAATTGAGAAACCTCCTCCTTTTTTTGAAGTCGGTTAAAAAGCCTAGTGTGTTCACCATCCTTTACCACATCATCACTTATCACCAGGCGAGATAGAGATCAAACACTAGATTATCATATAAGTAATTTAAGATCTTCTACAAAACGAATAGAATAGAAGAGGATGTCATATACACCGACTCCACTTATGTGGGATAAGTGTAGGAATATGATGAAACTTTTTTTAAAATTATATCTTATGGGCTAGCGTTTCATCAGTTTCTCGCCTGGTGGTAAGCGATGATGTAGTTGAAGATAGTGAACACGTTAGGCTTAGAATACTCTGACTCTCACAGGTTGTGTGTTGCTGGAACAGCGTAAGGTTACGGCAGATTTTCTCCTTGATGTTAATAAGCTACTTCTTGGTAGCAAGTCAGGCGGAACATCGATATGTAATGGTGCTACCGCATGTGGAATACAACATGTATTCCGCGATACGTAATCTGCAGTTAGATGTCCTAAAAATATCAAATCTCCTCTAAGTAAGCTAAGTATATCTAAGTGATAATAGCGATTCGAAACGCTGGACCAGCTACTTTTTTAGGGTTCCGAACCCAAAGGGTACCAACGGAACCCTATTACTGAGACTCCGCTGTCCGTCTGTCTGTCTGTCTGTCTGTCTGTCTGTCCGTCTGTCACCAGGCTGTATCTCATGAACCGTGATAGTTAGACGGTTGAAATTTTCACAGATGATGTATTTCTGTTGCCGCTATAACAACAAATACTAAAAACAGAACAAAGTTAAAAATTAAAGGGTTTAAAACAAAAAACGTGTTTTTTACGATACGATACGATAAGAAATTAATTCACCTCGACGCAGCTAGATGGCAGCACAGGAAAAATTAGCACGCGCAAGTGTTTCATTTGTTAAATTTGTGGGCCTCGGTCGATTTATTTACTTAGTAAAGTTTTTTTGCACATATGTAGTGTACAGTATTGAATAATATATCTTCGATTTTAGTACTTAACGAGCTTCAATTAGCTAGAATTAGTAGAAAGATAGTCGTATGAACACTCTGTCTTCCAGATATTTAATTATATTAATTACCTTGGTGTTAATATTTACTTAGTTGGTGTTAGAAGTTCGTGGCGTTCGGACTTCGGAAATTCGGAACCCTCCGTGTGCGGGACAAAGTCTGACTGGTATTTGGCCAGTTTTATTTATATATCATATAGGCTAGCTTTTGTTTGACAACTATCTCACCTGTTGGTAAGTGATGATGTAGTCGAGGATGGTAGCACGCTACGCCTAGAATGGGAACTGGCTCTCAAGGATAGCTGCCGGAACACATTAGATGTTTTGGCGACAGATCTTCTAACTCGAGGGTGGTAGCTGGCCAGGCAGACACTAGATAGTGGTGCCCTATCACCGTAATCTAATCCGTATAGCACAACTATCCAACCCGCTTTCCGGATTATCGCTCACAGAAGCACAAGCTCCCAAATCCGGTCCAACGTGTCCATAATAGATGCCTCGGAAGCGCACCGTTCCGTGAATGCTAAATTATGTGGATTAACTCCCCTCATATTTGGAGAAGCGATGACCATTCTCCGGTCGATTGGGGTGAAATTTAAAGGGGTATTTTGCGATATTATTACGCTGAAAGATGCAGGGTAGGACCTTTGGGCTATTTTACTAAGTGCGGTTTTGACCCCCATTTCACTGTAATAAGACATCCATACTTATCATATACAATGACTGTGTTTTTCTTATTTCTAGGGTTCCGTAGTTCTGACAAGGAACCCTTATACTATAAAGCTGTAATTTTGTATGGGAGTGTACATCAATTATGTAGACAAAGTGGTAAAATAAAATTTGGGAAAAAAATTTTTTGTAGGTGTGAAGTGGGGATGAATTTTTTTTTTCGTCGACTACTGTCGTGTGGTGTATCGTTGAATAGCTCTTTTAAAATGACTTAGGGGTTGCTATTTCTGTTGGTTTAATGCTCCATTTACGAAATAATAAACTTTGAAGTGCAAAGTTTTGTTCCAGTAGGGCGCCCCCCCCCCCCCCCTCGTAAAAGGTAAACTGCTAGCTTGAAAAATCTGGAAAAATTCATGATGATGAAATAACTGATGAACTTCATGTTCAATTTCATGACGATGAACTTCAAAGGAAAATTACGGCGGTTAAGATAACTTTGTTATTAGTTTAGCAGTAATAGTCGTTGAACTTGGGTGTTAAATAATTTTAAAAATAATTAGGTTAAATATTATACTACTACGGAACCCTACACTGCGCGTGGCCTGACACGCACTTGGCCGGTTTTTATTCATATCATCAGTTTGAAATGCAAAGTT
This sequence comes from Cabera pusaria, assembly GCA_954871355.1. Classification (NCBI taxonomy): domain Eukaryota; kingdom Metazoa; phylum Arthropoda; class Insecta; order Lepidoptera; family Geometridae; genus Cabera; species Cabera pusaria. The sequence continues at coordinate 6,075,186 of OX940887.1, forward strand.
TCCAGTGAAATTACCAAGCACATAAGACTCAATATTTAGGTAAATATCAAGGTAAACAGGTGTGCAGTAGTAGGTAAGTAGTAGTAGTACAGCGACGTGCAAAATTCACTGCGCCCCACTACTTAATATATGAGGAGACCAACGGAAAAACATTCCTGTTAATTTTTTTTTATAGCACAGTGTGACCTAAACCCGCACTTTACGCACGCTTTTTGGTGACTTAAATAAAGTCCCCGTCACGAGAAGCTATAAGTTATGTAAACAAACATCTTTTACTAAGTAAACATTTTATACTGCGAGATAATAATAAATTGACCATATTCAATCGACATGAAATATAGACGGGTTATATGAAAGTAACAACCTATTTAATTTAGTCGGATCATATTTTAACGACACAAAGCGCTATCGTTTGTGTTTCTTGGTACCGGACGCAGGGATTGTAAACTATCGGGACGCCATTTTGAAATAAACGAGTCATTCGAGTTTCGAATGCGTACGAGTGCGAAATTCATTTTTTTTGTTGGTCCAAATGTTGTGAACTCCTGAACACTTATTTACATAATTTATAGCTTCTCGTGACGGGGACTTTAGTCGATTATTGGAAGGCGTGAAGTTAAAACGCCGTGCAATAATAATGGACTATTTGACGGAAAAGCGTAGCAAGCGTAAAGTGCGGGTTTATGTCACACAGCTATCTATAAAATAATATACGATACTCTTGTCTTAAGTTGTCTATTATTGCACGCCGTGCAGTAATAGACTTAAGTCCCACGTATCGTAATATACTATTATATAATACTAGCTGACCCGGCAAACGTTATTTTGCCATATAAATAAATGGCTATTAAAAAATAAGGGTTGATCGTAGAAGGGTGAAAATTGAGGATATATATTGAAATATATAGAAATTAAAAATTTTGTCTAAAAAATAAAAAAAAGAATTTAGGGGTGGACTACCCCTAACATTTAGGGGGATGAAAAATAGATGTTGGCCGACTCTCATAGATACCGGATAAGCAAAAAAAATTTCATCAAAATCGGTCAAGCCGTTTCGGAGGAGTATGGCAACGAAAACTGTGACACGAGAATTTTATATATTAGATGTATGTGCTAGTGTTTGACCAATATCTTATTTTTTACAATGTATTGGGTAGCACTTGACCACTATCTCACCTGTTGTTAAGTGATGATGCGATCTATGATAGAGCGTGCTTCCTAAGAAGATACCTATTCACTCGCGATTTAAAGACCCGTGTATATTTAAACGGAAACATGGACTCAGGCAGGGTATTCCATTCCTTATCTCACTTGTTGCAAAGTAACGATACGATCGAGGATAGTAACTGTCTCTCAAATAATTAAGATAGTTTAAAAACTAAAACAACCGATTTCAATTCAGATTTGTTTATTTAGATTTCAGATTCAATGCCCCGCGAGTCAATTTCAGTAGCAAGTTTGAGACGTTTATCGTCATATCTCGGGAGATACTTATCAAATCTCGATGAAATTACAATGGGACCACCTCGAAAACATACCCTACCGATTACAAAACAAATCATTCGAATCGGTTCACATTTGACGGAGCAATCACGTAACATACCTTCGAGCATTTACCAATGGAGATGTTAACGTTGTAATTCGCAAACATTTTTTTCTGCCGATACTTACGGGGGACGAGATAAACACGCATTGCACACACACAAATCACTAACTTTAACGATCCCGCACACTAGCATGAAACACGCACACAGCATAAAAAATACAGCGTAGTTACGCACGCTTATATGGCCAATAATGGCTATATGGCCAGCAGAGGGGTACGCCTTGCGTTAACATCTCCATTGGTAAATGCTCGAAGTAACATACACACAAAAAAAAAAGAAAAAAAACATACAGACGAATTGATAACCTCCTTGGTTTTGGAAGTCGGTTGAAAAAGCTGGAATAAACTAGCTAAATGGTTAGTACCCACCGCTCCAAGTGGACTAAAAGAAGCATTACCATTGACGTTATAATTGAACAGATTTCTTAGTCAATCAAGAGTGCCTCATTATACCTACCTACAACATCCCCAATAAAGCATTTTACGAAGATTAAGATTTAAAAAAAATCCGTCCCCAATAACTTTTTCATCGCATTTTCATTATTCCCAGAAGGCAAATTACTGCGGGCATAAAAATGCAGACAAAGTTGCGGTGTTCAATCAATTTGCAGTATTATGTTGGGGTTTCAGAGCAATTTGGTCCAAATGATGATTGGTTAGAATTGCAATTTTGGCTCGATGACAAATTTTTATGTAAACTAGGTTAATCTATAAGTGGTAAGGTAATGGGTGAAGTTAACTGACTATTTTAAGTGCCTTGTGACATTTATCCACGTTTTAGACGTTTTTCAACCGACTTCCAAAAATAAGGAGGTTCTCAATTAGTCTGGATGTTTTTTTTTCTTTTTTTGTGTGTATGTTACGCGATTACTCCGTCAATTGTGAACCGATTCGAATGATTATTTTTGTAATCGGTAGGGTACGTTTACGATGTGGATCGAGATCTGATCTCCAGAGATATGACGATAAACGTCTCAAACTTGCTACTGAAATTGACTCGCGGGGCATTGAAGTCGGTTGTTTTAGTTTTTAAACTATTTTAATTATTTAAACCCCGACGCAAAAAGAAGGGGTGTTATAAGTGTATGCGTATATTAAGTGTGTATCTGTGTATGTGTGTGTCTGTCTGTGGCACCGTAGCGCTCAAACGGCTGGACAGATTTTGATTAAGTTTTTTTTTGTTTGATAGGTGTCTTAATCGAAAGAGTTCTGAACCTTGATTCATGAAAATCCGTTCAGTCGTTTTAAGACTACGAGCTTTTTTCTAATCGATCACGCTATGAAATCAACTTTCATAGGTTTGAACAATGCGAAATTCGGTATCCTATTACTTCAAAGATTTTGTCAGAACATGGTAGCATTAGCCTGATGCTGGGGCATCTAGTAGGAATCATAAGCATCGTGTAGGAAAACAAAGCCGCGGCAGACCAATACAGAGGTGGGTCGCCGACATCGAATAGTACGCAGATAGGACCTGGCCAAGAGTAGCATCTACTGGAATCTGCAGAATACTCAACTCCTTACCAACTTACAGCAGAGATGTCGTGTTTGGGCTCATTGGAACGGTCTCAATGAACAGAATATTATTATATTTCAGTCAGGGCCGTCGGGGGTAAGCGATAATGTGGTCGAAGAAAGTGAACACGCTAGGCCTAGAATGAGGGCCCGGTGGTGTAAGTAGGAGAACGGTCGGCTTTGTTGCCAGAGGTACCGAGTTCAATCCCCGCCGTGCACCGTCGGCAAACACCTAACGTGTTCCGACAGCTATCCTTGAAAGCCAGTTCCCATTCTAGGCCTAATGTGCCTACCATCTTCGACCACATCATCACTTACCAACAGGTGAGATAGTGGTCAATCGCTAAAAAAAAAGAATACTCTGACTTTCTAGAGCTGTGTGCTGCCGGGAACACCGTATGGTTAAGGCGGCAGATTTCTCCTTGATGGTGATAAGCTACTTCTTGGTAGCAATTCAAGCGGAACATGGATATAACATGCTCCTACCACCAGTGGAAGATGGATATACTAATCGGCATTCGCGTGCCGTGTACGAATTATTAAGCGAACGGGGGTTAATAAGACTACTAGTAATGTGCTTGTGCAACCCACATTTCTGGTAAGCTTTTTATTTTTTTTAAATGTCCATTAAGAAACCTATTCGAGATTCGCACGAGTAAAATTTGCCCGGACTTACGATGATCACGTATTCGTATGAGGACCACGCCTTATTCAGCGTATCGTCTCATCGCTCAATAATTTCATCCGAACTCAAAAGGGATGTAAGGGAGCACAATTTCACCTTAGTGCTCCCAGCCAACCTCACCTGCCCGCGGTGCATCCTGCCGATCAGCTGACGAGGCTCTGGCGACCGACCAATGGCGGTATAACCATTCCAAGCGGCGTAACTAAATACCACAGACCAGTGACGGGCAGCAGCGTCACCGGTGCGAGAAGCTACGTCCTGCGATCACCCAACCCGACTGCCCAGCGCGTGGTGATTATTTGGGCAAAACCTTCATGGCAGACACAACCACACAACGGCCCCCAGTTCCCGGTCGCCCTGCTATTCCTGGCCAAGGCGGCGGTCATGGTAACGGCGGGGCAGGGGGTGCTAAGAATCCCCGGGCTACGGTAGGCCGCCAACACCGACTGACACTGGCAACGTACAACGGACGCACGCTACGGCTTGATGAACATCTGGCACAACTCGAAGAGGAGCTGAAGAACATAAGATGGCACATTCTAGGGTTATGTGAAATCCGAAGAGAGGGGGAGGATACCGTGACCCTGGAATCCGGTCATCTTATGTACTTCAGAGAGGGAGACCAACCATCCCAAGGCGGTGTCGGGTTTTTGGTCCACAAGGTCCTCTCTGACAACGTTCTAGAAATCTCCAGTGTGTCGACAAGGGTAGCGTATCTTGTGATCAAACTCACCGAGAGGTATAGCCTTAAAGTTATCCAAGTATACGCACCGACTTCGGCACACTCGGATGATGAAGTGGAGGAAATGTACGAGGATATTTCCAAGGCCTTGCACACCACCCAAAAGGCTCACTTCAACGTTGTCATGGGGGATCTCAACGCTAAAGTGGGAGTACAATCAAGCAGCGAATCGGTAGTAGGTCCATACGGAATTGGAAGCAGGAATCATAGGGGGCAAAACTCGTCAACTTCCTGGAAAAAGAGGGGCTTTTTCTGATGAATTCTTTTTTTCAGAAAGATCCCCGGCGGAAGTGGACGTGGCAAAGCCCCGACTCTATGACCAATAACGAGATCGACTTCATTATGACGGACAAGAAGCGTATATTTAGAGATGTCTCAGTGATCACTAGGTTTAAAACCGGCAGTGATCACCGACTAGTCCGAGGCACTCTAGATATCGACTGCAAGCTTGAACGCGTCCGTCTAATGAAGTCCACGCTCCGACCTAACATGCTCCAGTCCGTAGTTGGGTCTGAAACATTCCAGCTGAAACTGGAGAACCGATTCGCTGCCCTGGAAACCACAGTCGACGTTGATATTGACCAAGATCTCGACCAAGTGGTGGAAATCCTCAGGGAAGAGGGAACGAAATTCTGTGAGACGCGAGGTACCGTTAGGAAGTCTAAGCTTTCAGGAGAATCTCTGCAGCTAATGCAGAAGCGGCGTGAAACTCCTGCAGTCACTTCGTCAGAACAGCGGTCTTTGAACAAAAAGATCACGAAGCTCGTAAGACGTGACCTCCGGAATTCCAACACAAGCTCTATTAAAGATGCGATCGAGCGAAACCGGGGGTCAAAAGTCTTTGTTCAAGAGCTGGGCCGAAGCCATCTGACGAAGTTGACCACATCTAACGGGAGTGTCGTCGCTTCTAAGCCGGAGATTCTCAGGGAAGTTAAAGACTTCTACGGCCACTTATACACCTCACAAGCGTCCCGTCCCCAACCCCATATTGAAGATCCTAGAGCCACTCTAACCCGCCACCATACCGAAGATCTGCCAGATATCAGCCTAGACGAAATTGTGTTGGCTCTCAGACAGCTTAAAAACGGAAAAGCCCCCGGAGAGGATGGAATCACAACGGAGCTCTTAAAAGCTAGTGGAACTCCTACGCTACAACAGCTTCAGCGTATTTTCAATTCTGTCCTCTTTTCGGGGAGAACTCCGAAGACGTGGAGCAAGAGTGTAGTCATTATGTTCTTTAAAAAAGGAGACAAAACCCTATTAAAGAACTATCGACCTATTTCACTCTTGAGTCACGTCTATAAGCTGTTTTCGAGAGTCATCACAAATCGTCTCGCGCGTAAACTCGACGAGTTCCAGCCCCCTGAACAGGCTGGGTTCCGAGGAGGATACGGCACCATAGACCACATACACACTGTGCGGCAGGTTATACAGAAGACAGAAGAGTATAACCAGCCCCTGTGTCTAGCATTTGTGGACTATGAGAAAGCCTTTGACTCTATTGAAACCTGGTCTGTTCTGGATTCCCTGCAACGGTGCCAAATTGATTGGCGATACGTGCAAGTGCTGAGAGGTTTGTATGAAGCCGCGACTATGTCCGTCCAAGTACAAAATCAGCAGACTGAACATATCCCTTTACATCGAGGTGTGAGACAAGGGGACGTTATTTCCCCCAAATTGTTCACAGACGCTCTAGAGGATATGTTCAAGACGCTGAACTGGAAAGGACGAGGCATAAACATCAACGGCGAAAACCTCTCACACCTGAGATTTGCGGACGATATCGTTATCATGGCTGAAACCGTACAGGACTTGGAATACATGCTGACCACCCTTGCTTATTCTTCTGCACGCATCGGTCTCCGGATGAACTTGGATAAGACCAAGATCATGTTCAACGAACATGTCATTCCGGAACCGATTGCCTTAAATGGAGTCCCTCTCGAGACTGTTCAAGAATATGTCTACCTTGGCCAAACCTTGCAATTGGGTAGAAACAATTTCGAAAAGGAAGTCCGCAGAAGAATACAGCTGGGATGGGCAGCATATAGAAAACTACGTCGAGTCTTTTCATCGCCGATACCACAGAGCCTAAAGACAAAAGTCTTTAATGAGTGCGTCCTACCTGTAATGACATACGGAGCCGAGACGTGGACACTGACGGTGCGACTGATCCACCAATTAAAAGTCGCTCAGCGAGCTATGGAAAGGGCTATGCTCGGAGTATCTCTGAAAGATCGAATTCGAAATGAAGTCATCCGACAGAGAACCAAGGTTATCGACATAGCTCAAAGGATTAGCAAGCTGAAGTGGCAGTGGACTGGTCACATCTGTCGTAGAACCGATAACCGTTGGGGTAGACGTGTTCTAGAGTGGAGACCACGACTCGGGAAACGAATCGTAGGACGCCCTCCAGCTAGATGGAGCGATGATATACGCAAGCTGGCTGGCAGCGGTTGGAAACAAATAGCTGAAGATCGAGCTCAGTGGCGTGCCATAGGAGAGGCCTATGTCCAGCAGTGGACGAGTACAGGCTGTTAATGATGATGATGAACTCAAAAGAAAAGCATCCAACAATTATTTCAGCTTCGCCTGTAAACTTTACAGCTACGTAATCCGCAATTAGAAGTTACATTCTAGAAAATATCAAATCTCCTCTCTATAACATTCGATCCGCACTCGTTAGCCAGTTGGTCCGTAAATCCCGTGGAACCCGGGAATCTTGTCGTGTCGTCGGATAGGTTTCCTTTGTAAGAAGACGTTTTATTTTCATTTTCTCAGGTATTCATTAGCGATTGAAAACAAGACTGGAAATGGACACGCGCTGAGACATAGAACGCCTTAAATTTTATTATACTCTACAACTCTACTTAAATCTGCGATGATTTTTACGCGAATTCGTAGCGGCTACATAGCTTCTAATTTATAAGTTTTTCTCGTGAAATAATAAATAAATAATATATGTGTGTGTGCGTGTGTGCGTGTGTGCGTGCGTGCGTGCGTGCGTGCGTGCGTGCGTGCGTGCGTGCGTGCGTGCGTGCGTGCGTGTGTGTGTGTGTGTTATGTATTAAGTGGTATTTATTTTATTTTATTATTTTAATCAACTTTTCTGTTTCGTTATAGTCCATCTGTATAAGATTACTAAACATTTTTTTTTGGCGTCATGCTTTGGTAATCGTTAAATACTATTAAAATGGAAAAAAATATGGCATACTATCGTTTTATTTTATATTTTTCTATACTGGATACATACCACATTCTTTGTAACAACGTTTACAACGTTAAGGGCCAGTTTCACCAAGTGTCTGATAAAGTGACAGTTTGTTGTCTGACATACGACGCATGTATATGGATACAAATTGCCAAAAACCGTCAGATTAATTCCTGATAAGGTTATCAGGAACCGGTGAAACTGGCCCTTAGTATCTAAAATCTGAATAAAACCACACATATTATAGACATACTATCTACACGTGGCACGGTGAAAGCGTGTCTGAAATTTCAAGAATTTCTCGTGTTAATGTAGGTAGAGTAACACGTGTAAATACTATGTTCGCCTGATAATATAATCGATGATACCTATACAGGGTCAGCAGGGTACACACAGGGCCGAACGAGCGCTGTATCATAGAAAACATAATAATACTACGTAGCTGTATAGAGGGAGATAGTGCTATACGTCTGTATAGATGCGTCTTCTTCCATTTGCCATTGGTTTGCCTTCTTTTTACTGACTTCAAAAAGAAGGAGGAGAAATCCGTCATGGAAAAATCATCATTAAAAAAATATATATTGTAATTTTTTTTATGTGTTTCTTATCAATAGCACGGTAATATTATAATATTACCGTGTAAATAGCACGGTATTTATTATATTATCGTGTCAATAGGTACATTACATATCGTGCCAATAAGCCGTTGGTTGTTGATTTCACTGGCTTCAGTGTATATGCTTCCCGTTAGGTTTCATTATAATTTTATCGAGATCTGATAAGACCTATCTCCAGAGATATGGAGATAAAAATCTCAATTATTTATAACAGCGCAACGCAAACCGCGTAGTATATTAATAAACCAAAACTAAGATTTCTCTGTTGGCAAAATTGTTTTACAGCCTTCTTACGACTTCTGAATTATCATCACGATGAAACTTTAAAATAAAGAAGCCACAAGTCGAAAGAATCTTAATTACCAGTTGGTGTAAAGAATTACCAAAAGTTTGCCGTCAGTCTACGGCAGAGACAAAAACCATTGTAGCGAAGTTGACATAACATGAAGACAATGTACTACTCCAAGTACAAAACTGGCTAATGGATAATTTCTTGCGACTAAGTTTGCGTTTGAAAAATATCGCAATCAACCTATTGACCGTATTCTTGCACAGAAGTAAAGGACGTAAGTCGCAAAACTAATTTAATTAATTATGAGAATATGAATTGGTTTTGAAGAAAATTGTCCTGGGAGATTCTTATAAACCATGTTTTACATTTGATAGTATTTATTTTGTATATGTAACTAAATCTGATTGAGAGACAAACAAGAAAAATGAAAAAAAAGGCATAACTTTCAAAAAAATAAACTATCGAGCAAATTATTTTCAATTATGTTTCTGTTCTGTGAAACGAAAGAAAAAACGCTGGACGCTCCCTGCAGAATGCTATACTTTGCCTAATGACAGTAAATCAACCAATAATATTAATGAAGTCAAACTTAAATATTAGATTTTTCAATGTTTTTTCTCTCGTTTCACAGAACAGAAACATAATTGAAAATAATTTGCTCGATAGTTTATTTTTTTGAAAGTTATGCCTTTTTTTTCATTTTTCTTGTTTGTCTCTCAAACAGATTTAGTTACATATACAAAATAAATACTATCAAATGTAAAACATGGTTTATAAGAATCTCCCAGGACAATTTTCTTCAAAACCAATTCATATTCTCATAATTAATTAAATTAGTTTTGCGACTTACGTCCTTTACTTCTGTGCAAGAATACGGTCAATAGGTTGATTGCGATATTGTACCATATTCCCGGCGCGTTACGTATAAAAATATACTTGCAAGTGAGCAGCACTCGAAACATATTGAATCTAGTGCCAGTCGGCCGCGAGCCTCTCCGAGGTGAGGACGCGCGCGCCGACTTCGCGTGTATCTGCGATCTTTCGAGATTTTTTAATAATAGTAAATAAGGCCTTACAAGGATAAGATTCAAGACAGACCTTCAAGATTCGAAAATGTACCTACTAATTTTTTTTGGAGCCAAACAAGCACCTGTCATTTACCTAAATATGTTTACCCATAGTAACTATGAAGTAAGCAAGGCATCGACCTCTGAGGTCACAGATTAGAACATAATTACATGACCGACCGTGTTGATGTTTCGCGCGATTATATGTGGGTATTGTTTTGGTTGTAGGAACCAAACGGCTGGACCGATTTCAATGAATGAGGTATTGAACTACTGAGTTTTATTCTGAGAAATATAATATAATACATATAATGCGAAACCGTAAGGCAGTTTCTTATTTGAATTTAATACAACATAAATATTGTTTTATAATTACAACTGGATTATAATTGTTCTCTCACAAACACTATAGGTATTTAGACGTTTTTAATTTTATTAGTATTTCGTTATTGTAGTATTATCATAAGTAAGATATAAACTAACAACGAAAATTAGTTTGAACGAGATACCTACAATCAGCAGGTTTTGGGATATGGCGACCGCAAAGATAACTTTGTTTTTCATACAAATACTATGAAAAACAAAGTTTATTTAAAGGGTTCCGTAGCCAAATGGCAAAAAACGGAACCCTTATAAATTCGCCATGTCTGTCCGTCTGTCCTTCCGTATGTCACAGCCATTTTATTCCAAAACTATTAAGACTACAGAATTGAAACTTGCTAGGTAGATGTATTCTATAAACCGCTTTCCGAATATTGTACAAAAATAAAAAATATAAAAGGTTTAAGGGGGGGCATCTGTCATGAAACACTAATTTACAAATTAAAATACTACGGTGTTGAAGGTAAGGCACTTGATCTGGTATCATCATACCTCTGTAACAGAACACAGATGGTTGAAGTCAATGGCGTCAGGTCATCTGGATCCCTCATAAAAATGGGAGTCCCGCAGGGATCGATCCTAGGACCTTTTTTATTTCTAGTTTATATCAATGATTTACCGTCATTCGTACAGAACATATGTGATATTGTTTTGTTCGCAGATGATACTTCCTTGATATTCAAAATAGATAGGACTACACCTAACTTTGACGATGTAAACAAATCAATAACACAGGTTCTGAATTGGTTTACAACCAATAACTTATTGTTAAACGCAAAAAAAACTAAATATATTAATTTCTCTCTACCAAATGTAAAAAAGGGTATCCTAAATAGAAGTATATTAATAAATGATGAACCATTAGAACTTGTTGAATCCACAACATTCTTGGGCATCACCCTGGATTCAAAGCTTCAATGGGGTTCTCAAATATCGGTTCTAGCAGGTAGGTTAAGCTCCGCTGCATACGCAGTACGTAAAATTAGATTTTTAACGGACGAAGCCACTGCAAGATTGGTCTATTTCAGCTACTTCCACAGTATAATGTCTTATGACATTTTATTGTGGGGGAAAGCCGCTGAAATCCAATCAATATTTGTTTTGCAGAAACGAGCTATTCGCTCTATATATAGTATGAGGTCGCGAGATTCACTTCGTGAAAAATTTAAGGAAATTAAAATTCTAACAGTGGCATGTCAATACATTTATGAAAATATTTTGTTCATACGCAAGAATATAAATGATTATAAGAAAAGGTCTGATGTACATAATTTTAATACAAGACATAAAAATAGATTAATTATACCTAATTTCAGACTGCAGAAAGTTAGTGGTTCATTCATGGGGAACTGTGTACGCTTTTACAATAAGCTACCTAAAGATATTGATCAATTGCCTATGAGCAAATTTAAAATCTATGTAAAATCCAATTTGATGAAAAAATCATACTATACAATAGGTGACTATATGGATGACAAAAATGCATGGCCTGAATGCCCCAAGTTCCAAGAACAAATATAAATTGTATTATAATTAATAATATATTGTTAAAATATTAAAGCTGACATGTACAATTAATTTAAAAAAAAAAAAGATAAAATGACAAGACAAGCCCCATAGAATTTCTTGGTGTTTCTTCTCTGATGGGAGTATTTCCGAAACACCGGTAGATTCAACAGCCATTCAGTTTTCCCCTTTTGTCCGCAGATTTTCTTTCTAGGCTTGCCATTTTTATTTTTATTTAAACAATATTATGCAGCTGACAGACGGATTATCAGTTCCATTTGGATCATGATATGTACTGTGATCGGTATGCGTTTCTCTATGTTGTGTTTCACTATTTCACTTTTTTATTTTTTTTATATAAAAATTGTCTGAAGTACTGAAACACACACTTACATGTATGGTTGGTTTTAACCTACTTTAATTTTTTTTAAATATTCTGACGTAAACGATTGGATGACAGCTGAATGGTTCATTACTTTTTTTTTCTAATTCAAAGCGTTAAATTCTGCTTTTGCTATGTTTACTTGATAATTGGTTATGATTTATTTTATGATTTATGATTTTGACGTGTATATGTGCGTATATTTATACTGCCTACATACTGAATAAATGCTTTGATTCTTTGATTCTTGATTCATACCTGGAAATGGAACAAAAAAAAATTTTTTTCTTCAAACCTATACGTGTGGATAGGTCTTTAAAATGACAGTGAGGTTCCTAAAATCATTTTTTCTCAAAGTCAACCATTTAAAAGATAGGCCCGTCTAAAGTGGTAAAATGTGTGTCCCCCCCCCCCCTTTAAATTCTAAAGTAAGGGAGTGAAAAATCTAGAAAAAATATATTCTGTAGATCTTAATAAAAACTTTCAACGAAAATTGGTTTGAACGAGATACAGTCAGCAGTTGTTGAGATATAGCGACCGCAAGTATAACTTTGTTTTTCATACAAACACTATGAAAAACAAAGTTATTTTTGTAGTTGCGAAAAATCAAAGGTATAGAACTATAGAACTACTGTGTTACGGAACCCTACGAGTACGAGTCCGACTTGCACTTCGTCAGTTTATTTAGTTTCGAAAAATCATGGTTATAGAATATATTACTGTGTTACGGAACCATTACTGTGTCGTATGTGATGTACCGGCGATTTGAGAACCTCCTCCATTTTTTCCTCCTCGTTTTTATGGTTCCGTAGCCGAATGGCAAGAAACGGAACTCTTATAGATTGGTCATGTCTGTCTGTCCGTATGTCACTTTTTTCATCTTTAAAATAACATGAAGGTTTTTAAAACCATTTTTCTCAAAGTCAATCTTTTGAAAGATAGGCACGTCTAAAATGGTAAAATGAATGTCCAACCCATCCCCCCCCTCCCCTCCTCTTACTTTTAAAGTATGGGCGTGAAAAATCTAAAAAATACATATGCTGTAGATCTCAATAAAAACTAACAACCAAAAATGAAATTGGTTTGAACAAGATACAGTGAGCAGTTTTGAGATATAGCGACCGCAAAGATAACTTTGTTTTATATAAGAAACAAAGTAAATTTTATGTGTGTTATAAAATATTCTACTGTTAGGGAACCCTACGAGTGTGAGTCCGACTTGCACATGGCCTATCTATCTAATACTATAAGAATCTTTGTCCTGACATACTGACTGACTGACTCACTGACAGACAACGCACAGCCTAAACCACTGGTCGTAGAGACTTGAAATTTGGAGGGTATATTTCTCTTAGTATGTAAGTTTGTACTAAGAAAGGATTTTCAAAAATTCACCCCATAAGGGGATGAAATGGAGGTTCAAAAATTGTATGGAGAAACAAGATTAGATAGTCTTTTCAATCCGAAACTTCACACAAGTGCTTCAGTAAAAAAATAAGTAAATACGTTTTTCAGGTTTTTTTGAAATTCCACCCCTAAGAGGGTGAAATGGGGTAATAAAGTGTGAAAATCAATATTGTTTCGGATTGCGCTGAAATTTGGCATGCAGATAGTTATTACGACGTTAGTTCCCACTGAGAAAGGATTTTCCAAAATTAACCCTCGAAGGGGATGAAACGGGGGTTCAAAGTTTGTATGGAGAAACAAGATTAGATAGTCTTTTCTATCCGAAACTTCACACAAGTGTTTCAGTAAAAAAATAAGTAAATACGTGTTTCAGGTTTTTTTGAAATTTCACCCCTAAGAGGGTGAAATGGGGTAATAAAGTGGGAAAATCAATATTGTTTTGGATCGCGCTGAAATTTGGCATGCAAGTAGTTATTACGACGTTAGTTCCCTCTGAGAAAGGATTTTCCAAAATTAACCCTCGGAGGGGATGAAACGGAGCTCAAAGTTTGTATGGGGAAACAAGATTAGATCGTCTTTTCTATCCGAAACTTCACACAAGTGCTTCAGTAAAAAAATAAGTAAATACGTGTTTCAGGTTTTTTTTAAATTCTACCCCTAAGAGAAATGGGATGGAATGTGATACACACAAAAAAAAACTTCAAAAAAAAATGGTTCCGTAACACAGTAATATATTCTATAACCATGATTTTTCGAAACTAAATAAACTGACGAAGTGCTAGTCGGACTAGCACTCGTAGGGTTCCGTAACACAGTAGAGTATTCTATAACTATGATTTTTTGCAACTACAAAAATAACTTTGTTTTTCATAGAGTTTGTATGAAAAACAAAGTTATACTTGCGGTCGCTATATCTCAACAACTACTGACTGTATCTGGTTCAAACCAATTTTCGTCGAAAGTTTTTGTTGAGATCTACAGATATATATAATATATTTTTTCTAGATTTTTCACTCCCTTACTTTAGAAGTTAGGGGGGGGGGGACATTTTACCACTTTAGACGCGCCTATCTTTTAAATGATTTACTTTGAGATAAACTGGCCAAGTGCAAGTCGGACTCGCACTCGTAGGGTTCCGTAACACAGTAGAGTATTCTATAACTTTTATTTTTCGCAACTACAAAAATAATTTTATTAGGGTTCCGTAGCCAAATGGCATAAAACGGAACCATTATAGATTCGCCATGTCTGTCTGTCTGCCCCCATTAAGCTTTTATATTTTTTATTTTTGTACAAAAATCGGAAAGCGTTTTATACATCTACCTACCAAGTTTCAATTCTGTAGTCCTAATAGTTTTGGAATAAAATGGCTGTGACATACGGACGGACAGACAGACATGGCGAATCTATAAGAGTTCCGTTTTTTGCTATTTGGCTACGGAACCCTAAAAATGATTTTTGGAACCTCAATGTCATTTTTAAAGACCTATCCATAGACACCACCCCACACATATAGGTTTTAAGAAAATTTTTTTTTGTTTCAGTTTCATGTATCGGATACCCCCCCCCTTAAACTTTTATATTTTTTATTATTGTATAAAAATCGGAAAGCGGTTCAAGAATACATTTACCTACCAAGTTTCAAGTCTGTAGTCGTAATAGTTTCGGAATAAAATGGCTGTGACATACGGACGGACAGACAGACAGACATGGCGAATCTATAAGGGTTCCGTTTTTTGCCATTCGGCTACGGAACCCTAAAAAAGACGATTTGAGAACCTCCTTTTTTTTGGAAGTCGGTTGCAAATAAATTCGTCCACAAAAGGAATAATACAGACTTCAAATGCCGCGCTAGTCATTTTCAGTACTAGGTTTATGGTGTTTATCTTCATATCTCTGCAGAACTAAACATATCTCGATGAAATTTAAATGGGATCATCTGTTATACTCATTGAAATAAAAAAAAGATTTTCCAAATCGGTTCAAGCGTTTTCGAGTAATCGGTCAACATACATAAAACAAACAAAAAATCCGACGAATTGAGAACCTTCTCCTTTTTTGTGAAGTTGGGTTCTCAAATAAATACAAGTTTACAAAAACAACGCAAGGAGTGTTGTACGAAAAATAAGACTATACTATTTTTAACCGACTTCACAAAAATGGAGGAGGTTCTCAATTAGTCAGAATATAAATATATATATATACTAGAAGTGCCCCGCGGCTTCGCCCGCGTTAAAAACTTCTTTTATTTACATAAAACTTTTCTTTTGTAAGAACGATTCTATCATTAAAGACATCAAATAAAAATTAGCCAAATCAGTTCACCCGTTTTCATGTTATCACGTGACTAAGGCAATTCGGGATTCATTATAAATGGGGCAATTTTTTAATTTTACCCGAAAAACCCAAATTTTCAGACTTTGTTACCTACCCCATTTTGAAAAATCCTACAACACGTACTTTATCTCATCTTGTTTCGCCATACAAAGTTTGAATCCCTGTTCCATATCCGGAAGGAATTTTGAGAAAATCCTTTCTGAGCGGATACCTACGCCATAATAACTATCTGCATTCTAAAGCTTCCTCAGCGCAATCCGAAACAATATTGATTTTTAGACTTTGTTACCCCAGTTTATCCACTTAGAAGGGCATTTTGAAAAAGTCTGAAACTCGTATTTACTTATTTATTTACAAAAGTACTTGTGTGAAATGACGAATAAAATTTACTATCCAAACTTTGAACCCTCGCTTCATCCCCTTGAAGAGTACATTTTGAAAAATTCTTTCATAGCGGATACCTAAGTCAAAATACCTATCTGCATGCCAAATTTCAGCGCAATCCGAAACAATATTGATTTCAGACTTTGTTACCCCACTTCACCCTTTTAGGGGTGGAATTCCGAAAGAGCCTGAAACACGTATTTACTTACTTAAGTACTTGTGTTAAGTTTCAAATAGAAAATACTATCTAATCTTGTTTCTCCATACAAACTTTGAACCCCCGTTTCATCCCCTTCAGGGGTGAATTTTGGAAAATCCCTTCTGAGAGGTAACTAACGTCATAATAACTATCTGCATGTCAACTTTCAGCGCAATCTGAAACAATATTGATTTTCATACTTTGTTACCCCATTGCACCCTTGTCGGGGTGGAATTTCAAAAAAACCTAAAACACATGTTTACTTATTTTTTTACTTGAGCACTTATGTGAAGTTTCGAATAGAAAATACTGTCTAATCTTATTTCTCCATACAAACTTTAAACCCCCATGTCATCCCCTTCAGGGGTGAATTTTGGAAAATCCTTTCTCAGAGGTAGCTAACGTCATAATAACTATATGCATGTCAAATTTCAGCGCAATCCGAAACAATATTGATTTTCAGACTTTGTTACCCCATTTCAACCTCTTAGGGGTGAAATTTCGAAAAAACCTGAAACACGTGATTACTTATTTATGTTCTGAAGCACTTGTGCGAAGTTTCGAATAGAAAAGACTATCTAATGTTGTTTCTCCATAGAAACTTTGAACCCCCGTTTCATCCCTTTAAGGGGTGAATTTTAGAAAATCCATTCTTAGCTGATACTAACGTCATAATAACCACCTATATGCCAAATTTCAGCTCAATTCAAAACAATATTGATTTTCAGCCTTTGTTACCCCATTTCACCGTCTTAGGGGTGGAATTTCGAAAAAAACTAAAACACGTGTTTACTTATTTATGTCCTGAAGCACTTGTGTGAAGTTTCGAATAGAAAAGACTATCTAATAATGTTTATCCATAGAAACTTTGAACCCCCGTTTCATCCCCTTCAGGGGTGAAATTTGAAAAATTCTTTTGGTAACTAACGTTGTAATAATTATCTGCATGCCAAGTTTTAGCACAATCCGAAAAATATTGATTTTCACACTTTGTTACCCCATTTCACCATCTTAGGGGTGGAATTTCAAAAAAACCTAAAACACGTATTTACTTATTTTTTTACTGGAGCACTTGTAAGAAGTTTCGAATAGAAAATAGTACTCGTATCTAATCTTGTTTTTCCATACAAACTTTGAACGCTCGATTCATCCCCTTCAGGGGTGAATTTTGGAAAATCCTTTCTCAGAGGGCGATAACGTTGTAATAACTATCTGCATACCAAATTTCAGCGCAATCCGAAACAATATTGATTTTCACACTTTGTTACCCCATTTCACCCTCTTAGGGTGGATTTAAAAAAAACTGAAACACGTATTTACTTATTTATTTACTCGAACACTTGTATGAAGTTTCGAATAGAAAAGACTATCTAATCTTGTTTCTCCATACAAACTTTGAACCCCCGTTTCATCCCCTTCAGGGGTGAATTTTGGAAAATCCTTTCTCAGAGGGCAATAACTACCTGCTTGCCAAATTTCAGCGCGATCCGAAACAATATTGATTTTCACACTTTAATACCCCATTTCACACTCTTAGGGGTGGAATTTCAAAAAATCCTGAAACACGTATTTACTTATTTTTTTTTACTGAAGCACTTGTGTGAAGTTTCGGATAGAAAAGACTATCTAATCTTGTTTCTCAATACAAACTTTGAACCCCCGTTTCATCCCCTTTGAGGGTTAATTTTGGAAAATCCTTTCTCAGTGGGAACTAACGTCGTAATAACTATCTGCATGCCAAATTTCAGCGCAATCCGAAACAATATTGATTTTCACACTTTATTATCCCATTTCACCCTCTTAGGGGTGGAATTTCAAAAAAACCTGAAACACGTATTTACTTTTTTTTTACTGAAGCACTTGTGTGAAGTTTCGGATAGAAAAGACTATCTAATCTTGTTTCTCCATACAAACTTTGAACCCCCATTTCATCCCCTTAAGGGGTGAATTTTGGAAAATCCTTTCTTAGTACACCCTTACGTACTAAGACAAATATACCCTCCAAATTTCAAGTCTCTACGACCAGCGGTTTAGGCTGTGCATTGTCTGTCAGTGAGTCAGTCAGTCAGTATGTCAGGACAAAGATTCTTATAGTATTAGATATATATATCTTTTCTATGTATGTTCGATTTGGAAAATCCTTTTTAAGCCGTAATACGTAATTTTAAACCTTAAATGTACGTATTTATGTATAGTATAGCTCTGTAGGTAGTAAGTAACTTCGGCTGCCGCGCCACGGGCCACGCGGTCATTACCGTCCCGCCCGGCTCGGCGTGTCCGCTAGCAAACGAGGTCGCAAGTCGATTGTGGAGCGCGCATGCGCGAAATTACAGCGCGTTCCCCCGCGCCTGTATCGTTACCGGGGGTGCCGCGGCGTGTGTAGGCGGAGCAAGCGTGGGAAAAAAAATCTCAAGCGGGCTCTTAAACCCCACGTTCCAAACAGAGGAGATGTTATGAATTTGACGTGTGTACCTGTGTAAGTGTGTGTCTGTCGGTGGCATTGTAGCGGCCAAATGGATGAATCGATATTGACTTAGCTTTTTTTAGGGTTCCGTAGTCCTGACAAGGAACCTTTATAGTTTCGTCATGTTCGTCTGTCTGCCTATCCGAGGTTTTGCTAAGATAGCGCATTTCATGAACTTTAAAGGAAAATTATAGCGGTTAAGATAACTTTATTAGTTTAGCAGTAATCGTCGTTGAACTTGGGTGTTGGATAATTTTGTACCAAATACAAAATCCTTTAAAGTGACAAAGACGGTACTCCGTCTTTTTTAGTTTGCTTGTTTATAACGGGTAAAGACTTGCATTGAATAACAGGCTACTACGGAACCCTACACTGCGCGTGACCCGACACGCACTTGGCCGGTTAAATGTTTTATAGGTAGGTTTATTAATCGAGAGTGTTCTTATTCTTAGCTTATGAAAATCCAGTCAACCGCTTTAAGACTATGAGTTATTTTCTAGTTGACGCTATGAGACCGGCTTTCATAGTCATTCAAAATTGGGTATTCTCTTAATTCAATGATTTGTAAGAACATGGTAGCATTAACCTGATGCTGGGGCATCTCCTGGAATCTGTAGAATACTCTACTCCTCACCAACTTACAGCAGAGATGTCGTGTTTGGGCTCATTGGCAAGGTCTCAATGAGCAGATTACACATAGATCAGTCGGAGTTTTTTTTTTTAATTAAGTGACGTCTCTGAAGGTTTGTAGCAAACCCACCTAGCGAGTTTAGTCTCACTAATATTTTTTTTTTTTTTTTTAATAAAAGTAAAAAAGTTTACTTGTATTGTGGATTACACATTACTAGTATTCTTGTTAACCCCTCCAACTAAGCTAAATATGCTTGTGTCTGTAGTGGGTTCACGACAATAGTGCAATGGGTGGGGTGGGGATCGAACTCACGATCGCCAGTCCGACACCTTATCCATTGGGCTATTGCCACCTATTATATTATTTTACTATACCGCCAATTATATCGGCTTATTACAAAATTCCAACGAACAGACAAGTCGAAACTTCATAGTAGCCTCCAAGCCTTAGTAAATGATAGCTCGTGAAGGAACACTCAAAAGCCTCGTAATGACAAGCTCGCAAAGTTTTTAAGAATTTACTAAGAACCTTCGCTGGAATCTCGACAATTTTGTGCGTCGTTTCGACGAAGTTAACCCGAGAATTCACCTTTGTCATGTCATAACATTTTCGTCGGATCGCACGTTTTAAATAACGTTTATTGTAGTAATCAAGCGAACTTTGTGTTTTATGACGTTGTACAACTTTTTTTAGGGGTTCCGTGTATAAATAAAGAAAAAAGAACCCTTATCACTTCGCTTCGTATATTATCTGACAAAACATTTTTGCTCAGGAACGCGTGGAAGCAGAAATCGAATGAAGGATCCTTTCCAAGTTAAAATTACAATTTTAAATACTTTACGACAGCAGTTCCAGCAGTAAAATTACAGCTTCAAGGTCAACGCAATTTAAACCACTTATATACAATAACAAACCAAAAAAAACCTAAAAACTACTTACCGTTTATTTAGATTAAAATGGCCTTAGGTGTATAAGCATAGTAAATCCCCCCAAAGATTTTTTTTTGGCAGATAGGCATACATTCATACAATAACCCCTTTTTCCCGTTGGGGTAGGCAGAAACTACTTCTTTTTACATGCTACGATATCGACATACCTCTTTTGCTTCTTCCAATTTCATAAGCGCCTTCATACATGCTCGCCGGTTATAGGTACTTTTGACTTGGCCTTTCTTTAAAACATCTCCGATCTGGTCGTGCTACGTTCGCCTAGGTCAGCCTCTGCCGGCTGGCCTAATCACTCGTCTCATAAATCTGTTTCGTAAATCTTTCTTCATCCATCCTCTCTAGATGTCCAAACCATCTAAGCATCCGTCTCTATCTTTGTCACTACATCTTCTACCACACCACAACATTCCCTTATCACGTTGTTCTCCACCTTATCAATCAGAGTCACTCCAATCATACTACTCAAACTTGTCATTTCTACAGCATTTATTTTACATTCATACTTCTTTGATATTTAGAGAATATTTATGTAGTACTTACTTATAAAATATTTATTTCCTGTAAGTTTTTTATTATATTACCGTGTTTTAGATCTTTAACCTAATTTGGAACCGATTGCTCTAAATTATATATCTATACTAATATTATAAAGAGAGAACATTTGTATTGACCTTGACTTTTGATTGATTTGTATTGTATTGTATTTTTGTATTTTTGTATTTTTGTATTTTTTTATTTTTGTATTTTTGTATTTTTGTATTTTTGTATTTTTGTATTTTTGTAATGATTTGGCTCAAAAACTACTAGACCGATTTGAAAAATTCTTTCACTAATATATAGAATGGACTTTCGAAATGAAAATAGGCTATATTTTATCCCGTTTAAATTAAAGATACATTCGTAGAGACCTAATTTGCAACCTAAGTCGACAAAAAAACGGTCGAAAAAACACGTTTCTTACGAACGCTGCTCAATTGAAAATAGATGGAAGAATATTTTCTATGTAAGAGTTGTACAACCTAATAAGACCAACAAAAAAGTCCGCGACAGCATATGTCTATCTCTTAAGGTTGACTCGCAGTAACCATTTTAATCTTTATTTTTTTGTTAAATAATATTACATAACTTCCAATGCTATTTTCAAGTATATAGTATAAGTCTTTATCCAAATAATTACGTTAATTAGCTTGGCCACATAATATAGATTAAAATTGTCCTTCACAGTATATAATTCAAATGAAAACTCTAGAAGATATCACGGATTTCACATACACGCATCGCAAAATTAATAAAATATTTGCAGTGAAATCAAAGAATAGGTCATAGTTACTACGAAAATATTATTAAAAGCTTAGCTATTCTGTAGATCCCCACCGATCACAATCAATTTGAAGTCAATATAGTATAATAATATGATCTATACATACATACATACATACATACAATCACGCCTTTTTCCCGTTGGGGTAGGCAGAGACTACTTCTTTCCACATGCTACGATCCTGACATACCTCCTTCGCTTCTACCACTTTCATGAGCGTCTTCATACATGCTCGCCGGTTATAGGTACTTTTGACTTGGCCTTTTTTTAAAACGTCTCCGATCTGGTCGTGATACGTTCGCCTAGGTCGGCCTCTACCAACTGGCCCATTCACACACGTCTCATATGATCTATTGTATAAAATAATAATAATATATAATTAAATAATATTTTAAACCACCCCGACTGATCTATATATAATCTTTTCATTAAAAGCATTCCAATGACTCCAACACGACATTTAAAAACTGAGCTGTAAGTTGGTGAGGATTTGAGTATTCTGTAGAGTCCAGGAGATGTCCCAGCATCAGGTCAATGCTTCCATGTTCTTACAATATCGTTGAAGAAGAAGATTTTCGAATTGATCAGACCTATGAAAGTTGATTTCATAGCGCAATTAACTAGAAATAAACTGGCCAAGTGCAAGTCGGACTTGCACTCGTAGGGTTTCGCAACACAGTTAAGTATTCCATAACTATGATTTTTCGCAACTACAAAATTAACTTTGTTTTTCATAGTGTTTGTATGAAAAACAAAGTTATCTTTGCGGTCGGTATATCTCAAAAACTGCTGACTGTATCTCGTTCAAACCAATTTTCGTTGTTAGTTTATATTGAGATCTACGGAATATATTTTTTCTAGATTTTTCACTCCCCTACTTTAAAAGTCAGAGGGGGGGGGGGACACACATTTTAGCACTTTAGACGCGCCTATCTTTTAAATGATTGACTTTGAGAAAAAATGATTCTAGGAACCTCAATGTCATTTTTGAAGACCTATCCATAGACACGTATAGGTTTGAAGAAAACATTTTTTTTTGTTTCAGTTCCATGTATAGGATGCCCCCCCCTTAAACTTTTATATTTCTTATTTTTGTATAAAAATCGGAAAGCGGTTCACAGAATCCATCTACCTACCAAGTTTCAATTCTGTAGTCTTAACAGTTTCGGAATAACATGGCTGTGACATACGGACGGACACACAGACAACAGACAGACAGACAGACAGACATGACGAATCTATAAGGGTTCCGTTTTTTGCCATTCGGCTACTGAACCCTAAAAAGCTCATAGTTTTATAACGATTGAACAAATTTTCATGAATCAAAGCTAAGAACACTCTCGATGAAGACATCTATCAAACAAAAAAAAAAACTATCAATAATAAAATCAAAATCGGTTCATCCGGTTGGGTGCTAAGATGTTACAGACAGAATGACAGATACACAGATACACACGTTAAACGTATAATACCCCTACTTTTTGCGTCGGGGAACGCTTTAAGGTTACGGCGGCAGATGTTCTCCTTGGTGGTAAGCTACTTTTTAGGGTTCCGTAGCCGAATGGCAAAATACGGAACCCTTATAGATTCGTCATGTCTGTCTGTCTGTCTGTCCATCCGTATGTCACAGCGATTTTATTCCGAAACTATAAAGATTACAGAATTGAAACTTGGTAGGTAGATGTATTTATTCTGTGAACCGCTTTCCGATTTTATACAAAAATAAAAAATATAAAAGTTTAAGGGGGGTCATCCCATAATAGATTTGAAACAAAATAAAAAAAAAACTTCAAACCTATACGTGCGGAGTGTTTATAGAAAGGTCTTTAAAAAAAACATCATTTTTCATCCTAAAATCATTTTTTCTTAAAGTCAATCATTAAAAAAAAAAAAAAAAAGATTTTGACGAATTGAGAACCTCCTCCATTTTTGTGAAGTCGGTTAAAAAGATAGGCGCCTCTAAAGTGCTAAAATGTGTGTCCTCCCCTCTAACTTTTAAAGTACTTAATGGAGTGAAAAATCTAGAAGAAATATATTCTGTAGATTTCAATAAAAACTTTCAACGAAAATTGGTTTGAACGAGATACATTCAGCAGTTTTTGAGATATAGCGACCGCAAAGATCACTTTGTTTTTCATACAAAAACGATGAAAAACAAAGTTAAATTTTTGGTGGCGAAAAATTAAAGTTATAAAATATTTTACTGTTTCGGAACCCTACGAGTGCGAGTCCGACTTGCACTTGGCCAGTTTTGGTATATTTAATGATCCCACTACCTCTGTACGAAAACCCATGATTCATGAATGCACATAAAACTTCATTGGTAGGTATATAGCTAGGATTAGAACCAACGACCGTCGGTCAGAATCAGGGTAAACTACGTAACACACTACACAGTAGACAGTAGTACAGAAGTACACTACGTAAGTATTATAAAACAAAGTCATCATATATATATATCATATCACTGCTTCTGTCTGTCTGTTCGCAATAATCTCAATAGCTGCTGAACGGATTATCATGCGGTTTTCACCAATAGCCAGTGTTTATGAGGAAGGTTTAGGTGCATAATTCGTTAAGGTTTTGTGTAAATTGGTTGAAATATGACGATGATTGTTATATATGTATTCGATGCAACAAACTGATGCAAATTTTGTAGGCATATATGTTGTACCCGTGCGAAGCCGGGGCGGGCTACTAGTCTGCTTTAAAAAAAATTAAGAGTCACATAAATTATAAAGATAGTTGAAATAGTACATTACGTGCCAAGGGAGGAAAGTAGGACATTTCAACCCGCGCGATATTGTCACCCGAGCCGAAGGCGAGGGTGACAAAAGCGTGGGCCGAAAAGTCCTGCTATCTTCCCGTGGCGCGTATACTATTTTTCATCATACCAGGACCGAAAGTTTAATGACATTGTATATAAGAAAAACGAATGTAGTTCAAATTATTCATTGAGGGGGTTCGGGCCCCCCGGACGAAAAAAAATAATTAATAGTTTTAATTATCTTAAACTTAATAGATATTATTAATAATATTCGACATAATTAAATATTCAATTTTTTTAGTGAGAAAAATAGTATTTATTATCGAACGCAAACAAAAAACATTGAATATTGAATAGGAAATAACAATATGTACATAAAATAAGTAATTAAAACAGTAAATAATACTGTATTATAAATGTGTCATTTAATAATTATATTTCAATTTTCATTATCATAATACATAATACGATGCAATTTCTTCCAAGCAATAAATTGATTGTAACAATTTTTATATCGCTGTACCGATTTGGAGGGTGCTAAATTTTGAGTTATTTCCGCAGCTTCCGCAGCAATGTTTCGTCGCACTTCTTCATCTTCAGAGTCGTCACTTGAATAATCCGATGAATTCATTGTCGGGTTTTTTTTTACACAGCTGTATTCACTTATTTGTTATACACAAGTTTTTTTCTATGTATATTTTTGATGTAATTTTTATCAGAATCAGAAAATTTGACTCTTAGATAAATATTATTTTATTTTATTATTATTAAATGATGTTATTGCCGCGCGTATAATAATATGGGCTTGAAATAACAACTGCACGGTTACCATGGTAATAAGTTATTTCAAATAGATAACGGGAAGAAAATTAAAACAAAAATAGACTAAATTTTAAACTGTCACTAATTGTGAGCAGTCTGAAATATGCATCTTTCTTCCCACAAACAAAAGAAGAAATTCAAACTTTCGGCCTCGGAATGATGAAAAATAAATTACCTGTAACTTAAACTTTTAAGTTTTAAGCGCGTAAAAATTTTGCAACGCTACAAACGTTTTTTTTATTTTTTGCATATTTTGCTTTAACATAATATCGTTTAAAAACTAAAAAACAACCGACTTCAATGCCGCGCTATTCATTTTCAGTACCAATTTTGAGATGTTTATCTCAATATCTCTGGAGATACTTATCATACCTCGATAAAATTACCATGGTACCACACTTGGGATATCTCCTTTCGAACAAAAAAAGAATAATCGAAATCGGTTCATAAACGACGATGTTATCCGCGAACAAACATAAAAATATATATATATATATATATATATATATACGGTCGAATTGAGAAACCTCCTCCTTTTTTTGAAGTCGGTTAAAAACAACAAATTGAGTCAGATTGCTAAAACTTTCAGGAAATCTATATTTTACTAGAACCTGCCTACATATCTTCTAAATATCAATTAAATATCTTACGGGGTCAGATTTTCTATACTTATATACCCCTAGAGCCCCTTACAAATTTAAAGGGTGATGAATGATGAAGATTATTCTAGTCACATTTATTTTTTGCGATTTCCAACATACATTATCAGTAGGATAGCTTACCGTAACGTACTCGTGTATTGATGATTGGTACTTGGTAGGAAATGTAAAGTAGGAGAGCTACATTTGTAATAGGATAGTTTTTTTCTGCGTTTCATTTATTTATTGTGTTTCGTTATTTCACAATTTATTGGCACTGGGTTGCGGGTGCACGTAATAGTACGGTTGGCAACCCTACATTAATCAGGGGAATTAAACATGTGTTTTAAGTGTGACGTTCGATGTCTAGATGAAAGCTGAATGGCTCAATACCTTTGTTTTTTTTTTGTAAATTCAAAGTAATAAGTTATGTTTCTGTTATATCTATAATAATTATTATTGAATATGATCTATTTAATGTTATTAGACGTGTGTAAGTGCAAATTTTTAATTTGCCCATATACTGAATAAATGCTTTGACTCTTGACTTCAAACAATGTCAACGGTACGGGCACAGATCAGATAATATAAAAAAAACATACAGACGAATTGAGAACCTCCTCCTTTTTTGTGAAGTCGGTTAAATACTACGTACGGGTCCCTCTCGGTGCGCGAGTCATACAAACACTTATCCTTTTCTATATTCTATCCGTCTTTAGGGTTCCGTAGCCGAATAGCAAAAAACGGAACCCTTGTAGAATGGTCATGTCTGTCTGTCCGTCTATATGTCACGGCCATTTTATTCCAAAACTATTAAGACCATAGAATTGAAACTTAGTATTTCTGACTTTTATACATACAAATAAATATATAAAAGTTTAAGGGATTAATCACATACATGGCACGGCAACGAAAAAAAACATTTCTTCAAACCTACACGTTTATGGATATGTCATTAAAAGTGACATTGAGGTTCCTAAAATCATTTTTTCTCAAAGTCAATCATTTAAAAGATAGGTGCGTCTAAAGTGGTAAAATGTGTCCCCCCCCTCCCCCCACCCCCTCTAACTTTTAAAGTAAGAGAGTGAAAAATCTAGAAAAAATATATTCTGTAGATTTCAATAAAAACTTTTAACGAAAATTGGTTTGAACGAGTATATACTGACTGTATAGTCAGCAGTTTTTGAGATATATCGACCGCAAATATAAAATTGTTTTTCATGCAAACACTATTAAAAACAATGTTAATTTTTTCGTTCCGAAATATCATCATCATTCATCCGAAAGATCATACATAAAAAACGACGAATTGAGAACCTCTGAATAAGATACACTTTAGGATCACACAAAAATTCCCGCGTCTATTATTATAGTGTCATCTAGCAAGTTTGAGAGTAACTTCTTAAAGTAGAACTTGCATCAGCTATTCAACTTTCCTTTTTAGCGTCATCTATACAAAGTATTACGTATTAAATTATTACGTATTTAATTCATAGCACATTAGCACGGAAGTACAAATTTGTTAGTAAGCGCCATCTACACATGTGACATAGAACTTTTTGGAGAACGTGCTCGTTGCGTATATTCGAGCCTTATTTAGATGTAAGCCTATTGGTTAATAGTTCAGCATATTGTCCAAAGATGGCGCTAAATAAATATATGATCAATATAGCCTCTTTTATAGATAATTAAAAAATTATCATTCATTAAGAATTTATGTAATGGTACAGTTCTTGACTGGTTTTTAAATACAAATATTGAAATAGTATACACTCCATACCTGTTCATCATCGCTGGCAAGCAGACTCGCCTCCCAGAAATCTTGTATGTTCTCCGGGAAATCACACTCTTGAGTAGGATCTGGACTGAGGCAGGCCTCTCTAGTCTTGAAAACCAAGATCAGCCCACCATCAACCTCCTCAGGCCTCCAAGCACCACACATAGTAGCTACAGTCCTTTTTTGCAAAGAACCACCTTCATCGTCACTTGCCAGCTTCATTTTTTTCACCGGCAAGTGTTCCAAAGTCAAATCACTTTTACTTTTACCACTTTCACTAGCCATAGCTAATCTATTTCTAAAATAAACACGATTTATTTTGATTTTATTTACAATGAAACTTCTCGGTAATTGTATGAAATTTTGAAGGAATTTTAACATTAAACTACACTTTTAAGTGTAAGTTACAAAACTTACACGTTTTAGAATCAATACACACACAAATTTACGCTTATAACTACTAAAAAACGCGGTAGAAACTACAAATAATACTAGCTAAATATAATGATGACATAAAATCCACGTGCTAGGTGGAACTACGGCACTAAATAACTAAAAGAGTATATTACTATATGAAATACTATAAGAACTAAGGTTAAAATATTTAAAACACTGTAAAAATCACTTGAAAATCCGCACAATAAATAAAAATTTGTTTAGAATGCCGACACACACAGGTTATGTTTTGGCTTCCGAAACAAACTGAGCGATCAGCTGATCAGCTGTTTGTATAACGTCAACTTCAACTTCAAATCATTATTGGTGGGACGTTTCGTTTTGCGCAGATCGATATAAAAACGTGCCAATGGACTATGAAAACAAAAGCATTTATTGAGGTGGCTTTTTCAGACAGTGAAGATTATTCATCCTTACCACATGAGTAAAGAAGGTTACTCATGTGTCCTGACTGAATACTTTATCAACCGACTTCCAAAAAGAAGGAGGTTCACAATTCGTCTGTATGTTTTTTTGTGTGTATGTTACGCGATTACTCCGTCAAATTGTGAACAGATTTGAATGATTCTTTTTGTAATCGGTTTCCGAGGTGGTTCCATTGCAATTTCATCGAGATCTGATAAGTATCTCCAGAGATATGACGATAAACGTCTCAAACTTGCTACTGAAACTGACTCGCGGGGCATGGAGTCGGTTGTTTTAGTTTTTAAACTCTCTCATCTTAATTATTGTATTACGCATTATTACTCCTTAACCATAATATTTATAATTAATTTTATGTCATTTTACCTGACTTCACCGTATTTTATTTTAGTATGTCACTTGTTGCCTCAGAACTTTATCATTTTTTAACCGATTTGGAAAATTCTAGTTTTGGTTACTTTACAGGGAGTGTGCTTCCCGTATGGCCCATTTTAATTTTTAATAATTTTTAATAAGTATCTCCAGTGATAATGGAGAAACACAAACACCTCAAACGTAGTACTGTAGTAGTATTAATTATTCTGTGACTGTGGTAACAATGCCAATACTGGACCATCAGGGCCCTAGATGAAATCCAATTGACTGTTTCCATTCACGCTAACGCAACTTCAAAATGTATAGGAATGACATCTTTGTTGCGAAAACATAAATATCATTCAATACATTTTGAACTTGCGTTAGCGTGAATGGAAACAGGAAATTGGATTTTGTCTAGGGGCCCAGTTCCACCAACAAAAACTAGATGGCACCGCTAGGAAAATTAGCGGTAGCACGCGGTATCGTTTAATTTGTGATATCTTATATTAGCGGTATCGGATGATTCTATTAATTAAGATTGAGAACATAAAGAAGCGTGTTACCGGTGCACAGAAATATGAATAATAAGGTAGTATTTCTGTGGTGCAGACAAACCGGTAGGTAAGGGTTAGTACCGATCCGTACAGGTACAATATTCCATTGTTTCTTAATTATCTCCAACCTTTCTATGAGTGTGTGCGCTCCATCATCTCGGGTCATGCGTATCCCTTCACGGGTGTCGCGCAATGGGCTTCGAGGTATAACCTCCTTACCCAGGTTGGGCTCTGGGGTTCACTGCCCCCAGGGATTTCTCGGGCTTGATATTAGCCCTTTGTGGCGGTTCCGATAGGGTCTTGTTGGCCTATCAGGGCGTGGTGGACATGTTGGCCATCTTGGCTTTGCGGTGGTCTAGTGCTGGTGTGGTATGCCGCTACTCTTCCTCTTCGCTGTCTTGGTCCTCGTTCACCGGGACTAAGTCGCGTGGGAGTGCACGCCTGGTCGATACGGCGTCATCAGGCGGCCGGGCGTGGTGCGGCGCAATGTTGTTCAGGTGGGGGTGTGGTCCGTTGTCAGCGCGATCGTATTGACCGCTCGCCATACGGACCACGAACTCCTTTACCGTCTCGATTTTCACGTCCCGGGCGATGACGTCATTGCGCACGTATCGACTGGCTCCCGTGCACATCCGTAGGGTAACGTTCTGGACTGTTTGGAGACGTTTGCGCTGGAACTCCGAGCACAGGGCATACCACGCAGGGGCAGCGTACGTCATTTTGGTGCGAATATACGTTTTATATATGCCGACTTTTGTGTGGAGAGGCAGCTTCGAGCGTAGGACTGGACGGAGGAGCGCCTTAGCGGCTTTCGCTTGGCGGATCGCGTGGTCCACGTGCGGTCTCATCCTCAACGTCCTGTCAATAAAGACGCCCAGGTACTTCATGCTTGTTTCCCACGCGACGTCTTGCCCTCGAAGCTGCAGCGGTGGTGGCAGGATGCGTTGGGCTCCGGTTAGCAGCGCAGCCGTATTCCCCACGTTGTCGGCCATGCGCCACTTGTCTAACCAAGTAGGTAGGAGGTCCAGCACCCGCTGCATCCTTCTGGCGGCGATATTGGCGTTGACCGACGATGTGATATAGGCGCTATCGTCGGCGAACAGGGCCAGGGTGGCACCTCGCTCACCTGGCACTAGGTCTTCTTCCCCCAGTGTCGGTATGTCGTCTGTATATATCGCGTAGAGAAATGGCGACAGACAACTTCCCTGGGGGACTCCCGCGGCTATTGGGCGTAGTCCGGAGTTGACGCCCTCGACGGACACGCAGAATTTCCGGGTGTGGAGGAAGGACGCTATTATGTGGATCAGCGCCGCGGGTGTGGGTGTCCTGGACATTTTGAAGAGTAGGCCTTCGTGCCATACCCTATCAAAGGCTTTCTCAATGTCCAGGAACACTGCGACGCTTCTTCTCTTCCGGTTGTACTCGGTGGCCAAATGGTGAAGTACCCTTGTAAGTTGGAGCGTCGTGGAGTGGCGCGTGCGAAAACCAAACTGCTCCTCACGAGGAGTGAAGTGAGGGCGCAGCCTCCGCAGCAGCAGACGCTCAAACAACTTCGCTAAGTGGGAGAGCAGCGTTATTGGCCGATAACTTGAAGGCTGCCTACGGTCTTTTCCTGGTTTAGGTAGCACGATGACTTTCCCTATTTTCCAGGTCGTAGGGAAGTGCTGGGTCCTCAGGATGCCGTTAAAGAGCCTTGCTATGCAAACAAGGCCCCTCGACGGCAGCTGTTTAAGGTCCAAGTTGGATATCTCATCCAATCCTGGGGCCTGTTTGGTTTGCAGTCCTCTGACAGTTCTGGCCACTTCCGCTGGGGAGACGAACTCGTCACCGTCTAGTGGGGGCACCGGTGATTGAATCATCTTGCTAACTTCCGAGCAAACGTGTTGATGATGGATTGCGATGATTGGGTCTGCATCTTGGGGGACTGGGTGCATTTGGAATTGCCCTTCCAAGTGATCCGCCAGGAACTCCGCTCTCGCAGGTGCTGGATAGCATCTGCGTCCTGCAGCGTCAGTGAGTGGGCACACTGGTACCTTAGCTCGTAGAAGTGCGCGGTTTAGTGAGTAAAGGTTGGTTTGATCCTCGGTAGCTTGTGCGATGCGCTCGTCCCAGGATTTACCTCTCCACCTCTTTACCTCGTTAGAGAGGCGTTCGGTTATGGCGTTCAACAGCGTCTTTGTGGTCGAACAGCGAGTGTGGGCCCAGAGTTCTCTTAGCTGCCTCTTCTTGGACTGCATGCGCCTTAAATGGGTTGGAAGTTCCTCTCTCCATGAGGTTTGAGGTTTCTCTCCATGAGGTTTGAGGTTGAATAGTAGTGGCGGTGACTTTGGCCTCGTTGATGGCGTCGGTTATGTCAGCCGCACATCTCTCCACTTCTTCTGCTGTGGTCAATTGCCCCACTGACAGCGTCTTCAACTTGGCCTGGTAGACTTCCCAGTCGGTCTTTTTGCGGATTCCTCGAGGGAGCGTTGCAGTTGCCGACGTGTTCACTGTAATGAGCAGAGGCAGATGTTGCTCATCAAGGTCATAGAGGACCTCGATGTGAACAGGGGCAGGCATATTGCGGTGTGCTACCACATCGAGTGTGTGCGCATATCACTTTATGTCCTCACCCTAAGAAGGGACTAAGGCACAGTTTTACAATCATATAACTAAAATCAAAAACAATTTATAATGAGCTCGTAGATTTTTTTTGACAACCCAATTTTATGCACATTTGCGGCTGATAGCGTAAGTACAACTTACTCGGGCGGCGGTGTCGTCCAACATCAAAGGCGATTCTCAACTGTATGATTGTAAAACTGTGACTAAGGGACCGTCGCTCTTCACTAAATATTGTTAAATTATTATTGTTATTTCACTGCGGCACGTGACACAAGTGTTTGTCAACTAGCCTCTGTATCACATTGCGATTTGAAGACGGTTTACAACCGACTTTCCAAAATAAGGAGGTTCTCAATTCGTCTGTATGTTTTCTTTTCGTTTTTGTTTGTATGTTACGCGATTACTCCGTCAATGTCAAAGTCAAAGTCAAAGTCAAAGCATTTATTCAGTATATGGGCAAATTAAAAATTAGCACTTACACACGTCAAATAACATTAAATAGATCATATTCAACAAAAAATATAGATATAACAGAAACATAACGCTTTGAATTCACAAAAAAAAAAAACAAAGGTATTGAGCCATTCAGCTTTCATCTAGACGTCGAACGTCACACTTAAAACACATGTTTAATTCCCCTTATTAATGTAGGGTTGCCAACCGTACCATTACGTGCACCCGCAACCCAGTGCATGTTTCAGTACTTCAGACAATTTTTATCCAAAAAATTGTGAAATAATGAAACATAATAGATAAATAAAACGCAGACTAATTGCAGTACAAATCATGTTCCGAATGGAACTGATTGTCCGACTATCAGCCGCATAATACCGTCGTAACAGGCAACCCTAGATCTGCAAACAAAAGATGAAAACTGATTGACTGTTGAATCTACTGGTGTTTCGGAAGATTGTGAATTGTGAATCGATTCAAATGATTCTTGTTTTAATCGGTAGGGTACGTTTCCGAGCTGGTCCCATTGTAATTTCATCGAGATCTTATTAGTATCTCCAGAGATATGGAGATAAATACCTCAAACATAGGAGAATGTAATGGTTTTAGAAGAAGATTCTCTTGAGACTTGGCTGGTACCGACTTCAAATAGATGAATGGGTAGCGCTTATAATAATTATATTTAGTAATTTATTTTTCGCGTTTAAATGCCTGTTTGTGGTTATGAAGTCGGTTTATTTTTTTTGAAAAATAATTTATTGAATTATATTAATTATTTCGTTTTTTTAACGATCCACTTCAATTATTCTTTAAACAGAAGACGTATATTTTCGCTTTGTAAATGATCTAAAATTATTCTCCATACAGAAACCTCATGCCATTCTGTTACCTACCGAGAAGATTTAAGGAAGGTGTAACCTTTTTGGCATATACATAAGAACAATACATGAGCCCTGTTCAAATAGTCCACTCTCAAGATTGGTCAGCGTCGCATCATCCCAAATGTCCAGTACATCTGTAAACCATCAAGTAAACGATCTGACGACGGTGACAAATGGTGCCACCTTAATAGTGAGCAGGTTGCTTTATGTGGGGCCATCAAGTTGGTGAGGCAGTGAAAGTTCAACATATATATATATTTTAAACCTATTATGACTTCACAAAAAAGGAGGAGAGTTCTCAATTCGACTGTATTTTTTTTTGTTTGTTCGTTACCTTAGAACTCCGCCAAATCTTAACCGATTTAAAAATTAATTTTTCGTTTCAGAGATTATGCATACAAACAAATTTGTAGTCGGTTTTTTCGTTTTGTGCGATCGTAAATTATTTTTATATCATAGTATTGCTGCTAGAGTTTGACAAATTTCACCTGTTGGTATGTTATGATACGACCGAGGATGGTAGCACGCTAAGCCTATTATGGGAACTGGATCTCAAGGACAGCTGCCGGCTCACATTAGATGTTTGGCGACAGATGATGGCGTGGTGTGGCCGTACTTTTATACTAAGTCACAGATTATAAAATAGTTACACTATGTAAAGATTGTGTATTAATTATTAACGTGTATAAGTACTTATAGGATTTTATTTCTCGGATGTAAAACAGGCGACTGGAATATTTGCCATTCATAGATAATCATTGTTATAATTTCAGTCTCTTAGTTTTTGGTTTCAAGATAATACCTATTTTAAACTGACTTTCAAAAAGGAGAATGTTCTCATATCGTGTGTATGTTGTTTTTTATTATTTTTTATTATACATATGTTACGCGATTACTCCTTCAATTGTGAACCGATTCAAATTATTATTTTTTTTAATCGGTAGGGTACCTAAAATTCCGATGTGGTTCAATTGTAATTTCATCTAGATCTGATTAGTACTTATCGCCAGAGATATGACGATAAACGTCTCAAACTTGTTACTGTAACTGACTCGTGGCACAGTTTTACTTACATTTATGATTGTAAAACTGTGCTCATGGGGCATGGAAGTCGGTTGTTTTAGTTTTTAAACTAAGTATCTTAGTCTTCATAAGTTTTGATTATCAAAATACCGACTATTCACTACGATTTGATGTCAAATGTCTCGACCTAGGTTTCGTGCATGTCCGATGCACTTCCTCGGGAGTTTACGCAGCGAGATGGCGACGACCACTGCTGCGTAAACTCCCGAGGAAGTGCATCGGACATGCACGAAACCTAGGTCGAGACATTCGACATCAAATCGCAGTGAGTATAATAGTCGGTATTTTGATAATCATGATTCAAACTCACTATAACTATAAATCTAAAATTTATTACTTTTGTTTTCTTTGTTTCAGACAAAAGTAGCTGATGCCAAAGAAGTAAAGGGATAGGGCGGAGCAGATGTTAAGTAGCTTAAATGCTTTACCAGCTACGAGACGGTTTTTAATGACAGCTACCGAAACGATAAACAAACGTATAACATGTGAACTGCGAAGGTAGTGTAGTGGAATAAAATCGCTACTCTAGTGGCCACACCGTCATTGTAACTAAAATTGCGGGAAAACTGTGAGAAACATCAGCGTTGGTTTCGTCCAAGTATTTGTCACAGTCAATCCTTCGCGGTGGTACAGTGTGCAGACTACTTTATACGTTATAGATAATAACGCCGAAAATATTAATTGGATACAATCATTTTACTACACGAACATTGTCAGATGTTTTTTTTTGCGTTTAGCAGGTACCATACGCAGAAAACTCTAGTTTTCCATAATTTTACACGTCACTGCACTGAGTTAAGTGTTGTTTTGTTATGGAATGTCATATATCCTATTATTATGTCTCTTATACACTATAATACAACGTATTCAAAAGTAGTACAATATAGATAGACTAGCTTTACCCGCGACTTCGTCCGCGTGGAATAGTGTCTTTGGGTAGCATTACCTAATAAGACACATACGTATCCCAACTACACCGCACCGCACCACGCCACGATAATCCCTCCTTCCCCCTCCCCTCACTTCCCCCTCCCCTCACTTCCCCCTCCCCTCACTTCCCCCTCCCCTCAGTTCCCCCTCCCCTCCCCTTACCCTTCCCATCCTCTCCCCTTCCCCTCACATACCCTACAGTTAATCCCCTCCCCCTTCCCCTCCACCCTCCCTACCCTCCCCCTCGACTCACCCTACCCTCCCCTCTACTCCCCCTACCCTCCGTCTCCACTCCCCCTCACAAACTATGAATGTCATATTTATTTATATCGAATCAACATCCTAAATAATAAGTTTCAAGCTTCTAGCTTTAAAAATGACGATACTTCCATACAACTTTTCAATCCACCTTTCAACCCCTTACAACCCTCTTTTCGCATCAAAAAGTAGCCTATGTCCGTTCTCAGGCTCTAGACTATCTGTGTACCAAATTTAGTTTTGGCGTGAAAGCGGGACAGACAGACAGACAGATTTACTTTCGCATTATATAGTAAGGACAAATAAAACCCAGAGATGGCGCTAGCGTAGATTTTAATAGCCTTGAAATATTGCCTAAATGTATGATATCCTGCATCGCGCAAACGATATTTTCCGCGATATTGAAACTGATGCACTTGCTTCAAAGTGGAACTCGTATAAAACGTTTTCTCTTTATAATATTAGTCTGGATAGGTAAAATCTTTCTTAAAATCCTTACAAAATGAAACTGAATAAATAAACATTTTACAATAATCAGTGTAACAACAGGCGGTCTCTTATCGCGTAAAAGCGCCCTTTTCCAGTCTACCCTAGGGTGGAATAAGAATAATTTAACATACCTACATACATAACGGTATATCGTATTGTAAATAACAATAAATTATAATAAGTATAATTTATTTGGTATTAAACATTATTTTGGTGTATAACTTATGTTGAATTTATCTTAATTAACAAAGTTCAAATACTATAAATAAGTTCATTATGATAAAAGTATATAATTCCATGAAATTAATTCTGCCTTACATTTTTTCATGTTGCCATGAAGTAACAAGAAATCCAACAGCTAAAAAGAAAAAACAAGAAACAAAACGTATCCACCGCCACAATAAACGAAACTGGCCATGCATCGAACAACCAAAAAAATGTCATAGACCACGGGAACAAACGTATGGAGCGAATTTTCCTTATGGTTTTAATTAAGGCCCGCTGCTTTCCGCCATTTTTGCACTCCCGCACCGCTCGTGCAGATTGATTAAAAGTCTATGGTCCATGCTTTATAGCTTGTTTCCATTGTGCTACGGTTTACTTGTGCGGACCGACAATATATTATAATGCAAGCTGCAGGGCTAGCATGGCCTTGTCCCCGGGGGAAAGACAAAATTATTTCCCTGTTTTTCGCCACTAACAGGAGATCAACACAACAATTTAAACGCTTGGTGAAGTTTAAACCCGAGTTTTGATTTTGTTTCGTATTAAAAAGTTTAAAAAAGAATTGATTAACAGTCAGCGGGCGTTTATAATTGTCGAAAAACTTTACATATAATTTTCCTTCTCCACCAAACAAAACACGGATAGGTGGAAAGACAAAATAGTCCCCTTGCCATGCTAGCCCTGCTGGGGTTTGAGCTTAGTCGGATGTCGTTGAAAATTCCAATATGAAGTAGTGGACTTGCTGAAGGCAACAAACAACTAAAATACCAAAGAATTTTCAGGATATTGGCTAGCATATGACGACATGAAAAGTGATAATGCGGTCTAAAATGGCACTTTTATTTTTTTGGATGTTTGGCTAGATTAGTAAATGCCGTTCCGTTGGCCTCCTTTTCTACGATACGACAAAACTAGTCTGTCGTTTTGTACCTTAAAGTTAAACTGTAATATGTTGTAACATTTTATCAGATGAGATAAGCAGGTAAGTAAAGTACATTTTGTCGAACATCCATCAACCTATTGTTTTTCCATTTACTATGCCAGTATATCTTACGATGGAGCGGAGAGTACAAAAATATAAAGGGCAAAGTGTTCACCCCTTACCAGGGCGAGCGAAGCGAGCCCTAACACTATCCCACAACCTGAGCACTTTGGTGGTACAGTTTACTGAAAAACTATCAAGCCTATATTAGCCTTGATTTGTGCTTTAACATAGTAATTTAAATTCACGTGTAGATGTGTTATCAGTAAAAAAACATTTAATTATCATTAAAAAAAATAAACATCAACAATTTTGTTTCTAGGATAGAATATTATTGTAGGTCCTACTAACGCCATACGTTAGAAGATCAAAGAATTGACTTCGCTGCGAACATAATGTTTTGTTACTAACGCCATCGGTTGGAAATCTAAAGAATTTACATCTGTCATCCAAATGACGTCTGGTATCAGTGAGTCATTTGTGGCAGATTTCTGCCATTTAGACAGATTTGGGACCTAAATTTTAACTCTGGCAGATTAAGCTGACGATTCCAAAAAGTGGCAGATTTCAAGGATCTTTATGAATTTTGAAATATAAATAGAATTTTGACAAATTTCTGTTTCTACTTAAGGTATAGGTACATTTTTATTATGCATGTATTTGGTTGGAAATTTGTAAAAGTTTGAATGAGAAGGTAAACTTTATTTTTGTATTTTATTATTTTATGCCATAATTTAATAATATGATGGCAAATTTTATGCATTTGTTGGAGTTGTTCGTGGTTTGGCAGAGGTTTTCGCCAGTGTTGGGCAGATTCGCCATTTTATTTAAAAAAAAACTGCCTTAAAAATTATTACCAGGCAGACAAACTACACGAGCCCTCACAAAGCTCGGCTTTTAGCTAGTTAAATAATAAAAAACTTGATCACCAGCTGTTGATAAGAGCCAGTCACGACACAGCACGATCTTAACCGACTCCGGCAAATCTGACCCCTTGACAGTGGAAACTCACTCAACCCGTGTAGTACCCAAGCACCGTCTAATTTACGGGCGAGGTGGGTCCGATAGTTACGGCCTGCGCTAATTCGCATAGACACTGGCTTGTTACCGGACCGGCCGGCTAAGGGTTAAGATATAAATTGGTACAGCCGTTTGGAGACGAGCTGTTAAGGTTTATGATCCTTTTGCTCCTGAACATTTTGATTTGCATGCTGAGGAAGGTTATTTGGAATGATTGTGGGTTGTGCCGTTATTTTCATTTCAATTGTTAAGCAATTTATTTATTTTATTCATGTTTTCGAGAAATGTGCTGAATAGCTACTCCTCAAGGAGTAGCTATTCTAATATATATTTCATCTATTCTCAAGTAGTGGTGAGTAATTAGCAGGTATAAACACTCGCATTTTACAAATATCGTAGTGAAAAAATGTCAAGGTATTTTTTTACTTGTAGGTAATCAATAATTGTCAATAAAATAGTGATGATACAATAGCTATTTTCACAGGAAATTGCTGTTCTGGGCTGTTTTTGAGATAAAATGTTATCAAAATCTTTCAACTAGGGGCATTTGCATTTTTATGTAACGACTTCTTTTTCTCTCAGAAATATATTTTTTAACACAGCGTAAAAAATATTATAATAATATAAGATCGTTCAAAAACTAATAGATCCGACTTCAAACGTCGCGCTAGTCAAAGTAGCCAGTAGACGTAGTAACTATTATATAATCTGTGCCAGTAGTAGTCGTAAGTAATAAATCGTCGAGATATATAAATGCATCATTGCACACAAATGTTGATATATAAAAAACGGCTTGGCCGATTTCGATAAAAATTACAATGGTACATCCTCGGAAACGTACTCTACCCACTAAAAAAAAATCATTCAATCGTTCACAATTGACGGAGTAATAGCGTAACATAGACACAAAAACAACACATACAGACGAATTGAGAACCTCCTCATTTTTTGTGAAGTCGGTTAAAAATGCAGAAAAATGTAACAGTGTTTCCATAATCGTTTGCACTGGCAGTGGCGGGGCTAACACCTTTGACTGTGTGATTAGAGAAATATAGTCTATCTCTTTCATAAAGCTGTTGGTCTCGACCGGCGCTCACAAGTTTTTTTAATAAGGTTCTTATCAATGTGGGTTGCATATTACTAGTAGTCTTGCCCCTAAATATTCTTGTTTCTGGAGTGAGTTCATGTCAATAGTGCAATAAGTGGGAATCGTACTCACGACCTCTAGATTGTCAGGCCGACGCCTTAGCCTTTGGGCTATTGCCGCTTTAAGTCAAACTTTAAATATAGTACGAGAATTTTTTCTCGTCCAGGAGGGCTACTCCATATCTCTATCGATGTAAAAACTACTTCAAGGATTCCATCAAATTTTGATATCATGAGAATGCTCAATTTTCATACATTTTCTGGAATCACTACGAGAGCTATATTTTGATCCAATTTTGTACCGATTTGAGGTGTGCTTTTTGTCGTTATTTTTCGTATAATTTTAAATCAAAAACTCATAGTTTTTAAGCATATTCAACATTTCAGACTTAAACCCCTTCATCTTGTCATTTTTTTTCACAGTTGGCATACGAGTATAAGTAGAACTTTTATCTTTGCACTGCTTCTTGCACTGTATACGGACAATTAGATTATTAAATCACATCATTTTTTTTAGGATTTCGAACCCAAAGGGTACTAAGGGAACCCTATTACTGAGACTCCGCTGTCCGTCTGTCTGTCTGTCTGTCCGTCTGTCACCAGGCTGTATCTCATGAACCGTGATAGTTAGACGGTTGAAATTTTTACAGATGATGTATTTCTATTGCCGAATATAACAAAAAACGTGTTTTTACTATAGCACCATCTATGTGAACGATTGTTTAACTTATTAATAAATAATATATATTACCTGCCTTTGTGTTTAAGTTCACTTATTTGGTGTTATAAGTTCGTTAAATATTCGTTAGATGGCGTTGTAGTTATGAAATGATATGATAATTTATTTATTGCCATAATAAAGTACAGTAATACATGCATTTGCTGTGGGTCCCAAACTCGGTCAGGCCGGTATCTTGGGCACCCGACGCGTGTACATTTCGAAATATCCATTTAAATATTCTGTACGTGGTCCACAGTTAATAAGCAGATTTGGTATTGACACGGTAATATAATATTATATTATACTTATATATTATTATACTGCGGTTCGGAACCCTCCGTGTGCGAGACAAATGTCTGACTCGCACTTAGCTAGTTTTTTTTTTCAAACATGTAGAATGATTTCTAACGAAGTATAGTTGGTTAAGTTAAATAGTAGTTCAGTTAGTAGTCTCAAAACAGCGATATATTAGGCCTCGTAGTCACTGTAAAGGTACGACAACACTACGGCGTCCTGCGTGTGCGATCTAGGTGGCGATCAAATTGCGTAGTAGTATTTGTACCGACTGGTTCACACCAAACGCGATCCACGGCGATCAGAAAACGAATGAAAATCAGATCGCGAACGGCGTCCTGCTGCGTCCGAGCAGGACGCCGCGGCGTGGTCGAAGATCTAAGAGGTAAATCTTCACACGAATTGATTGCCTCCTTTTAAAGTCTTGAAGTCAGTTAAAACGGCTAACCCTTACCCCTTTGGTATAATAAATAAATAAGTACCTTATACATATAAATAATACACACAGTCCCAGTTTAATCTCGCAACAAATCGCGCTGTTTAGCAACAGACAGTTTATGGTGATTTTATTCCTCTTCGGGAAGTAATCTGCCGCTAAGGTTTATATTGGAATAATGTATGAGGGAATACGTTTTTCGTACTCTTTTGATATTTTGGGGGTAGATGTTATTTTATAGTACCTACAGTTATGTTAATATCTTGGCCTTTTAATCCAGATGTCTTCAAGGTTTTATTTCCCGGAAGAGCCCTCTTTTCACTATCACGCATCATAACATATATCATATCATCATAGGTCAAACTGCTTCGGAATAAAATGGCTGTGACTTACGGACAGTCAGACATGACGAATCTATAAGGGTTCCGTTTTTAGGGTTCCGTAGTCCTGACAAGGAACCCTTATAGTTTCGTCATGTCCGTCTGTCTTTCTGTCTGTCTGTCCGCGGTTTTGCTAAGAGACCGTTTTAAAGGAAAATTATAGCGGTTAAGATAACTTTATTAGTTTAGCAGTAATAGTCGTTGAAATTGGGTGTCGGATAATTTTGTACCAAATACAAAATCCTTAGAATAAATCCTTTAATGTGACAAAGACGGAGTACATCGAATTATAACCTAGTACCTAGTTGCTTGTTTATAACGGGTAAAGACTTGCATTGAATAACAGGCTACTACGGAACCCTACACTGCGTGTGGCCCGACACGTACTTGGCCGGTTATTTGCCATTCGGCTACGGAACCCTAAAAGCTGGTACGTTCTCATTAAAAGTGAATAATTTTCGCGAAAACTTTCAAACTGAAATTATCAATTTATTTTATAGCAAATAAACTGATTTTATGTTAATTTTTAATTCAAGTCACAGATAGCGTAATAAAACACAGAACTGTTCTCATTCCTTTTTAAGATACTTAACTGGTAAGGTAATGGAGCAGTGACCATGTACTTCGGTCCAATTTAGTATGCCGCAGATATCGGGAAGATTCACCGCTAATACATAAAGATGATGTTTCAATGGGCAACAAAATTGAATATTGCGTATAAAGGAACGCGGTCTAGGATGGAGGGGCTAGCGATTTGAGCATTTACAATAAAATTACATTTACAAATAATGTGTACATCTGCAACAAAATGTTCCACCTAAATCATTAGCTATTTTAAGCAGACTCCATAAATTAAGGATTTTATACTTAGGCAGGTTACCTACACACATAAATTAGATGCGTGGGTCACACTGATTCTTTTAACTTTTTTCTTGGTCAGTTTGGCGGAACATAGATATAATGCTCATACCACCACAGAAAAGATAATAGTCCTACGGACAGAACATACACTCTCTGACAGCAACTCTGACAGCAAACATGTGAGATTAAACCAAGTTACAACGTCGATAACGGTCAAAACACAACTGTCGTCGGTTGTATCGTCCACGATACGCGGTAGGAAACAGCGAGTGAACGACACGGCCTGCTACCATTTTTGGCTACCCGAAACCATAGATAAGTATTGTAGGTACTAAGTCGCTGAATTTTTTTTATCTTATAGGCTAGCCTTCACCTGGTGGTAAGCGATGATAGTAATTCTTGTCTATCGTCTATGCTATGCTTTGAGTATGCTATGATACATTATACAGTAGCCCTTCTTCTTAAACTTGGACCAAACAAGAGAGCCTGAAGCGCTGCGAAACTTAAATTCGAAATCTTTGAGATTCAAATCGCCACAAATGATGTTAAAGCCCAGTCTGGAGAACGATTTCAAAGGAACATCTTTATGTGAATCATCTTCTGTATTACATTCTTCAGGAATAAAGTTTTAGCACAGAAGTCTAAATAAGTGCCTTATTATTTGGACTTCTGTGAGTTTTTGCTAGCTTACTTTTTTTAAATATGTATCGTTTCCTAATCGCCGTAGATCGTGTTTGGTGTGAACAAGTCGGTTCAAATACTACTGCGCTATCTGATCGCCGCCTAGATCGCGCACGCAGGACGCCTCGGTGTGGTCGTACCTTAAAAGATGGTGGGTGCAAGTGGCATTAAACGACAATGCCACTTTCAACACATGTCATGTGCTTTCATTGCCATCTTTAATTTTCAAAGGATGTTAGTTTATAAGTGACATTGTTTATATATTCCATCGAAAGAGATTGTGCATATCTAGATGACATAATAATTATGTGTCTGGAAGAATGCTGATATCCATGGAACAAAAGTGTATCCTACAATGAAAACGAAACAATCGTACCAGTGCACGACAAACCTTAAGAAAAGAAAAATAAAAGCATCAACATAAAACCCCTCCACAGAAACAGGATTCCGTATAAAATTTTCAGTAGTCGCCGTATCAAAGGCCGATTCATGTACAAACAAAGTAAAGCTGGGTCCACACGCGTCGTATGTAAGCAAGGTTAGTGCGTTGTAGTTGTGGCCTGGGCCATGAATTAAATATGGCCACCCGGCATGGAAAATGCCCGATTGCGTGTGCTCAAGATGTAGAAAATTTTGGAGAAGTTTTTCTTTAAGAATATATGTGCCTAGTTAAACCTTTTTTAAGATATTTTTAAAGACTTTATTTAAGATACATAACTCTAGTAATTTTTCGTTTTATCGATTGTACATATTACAGGATGTCATGAATGAAACAAACATTTTGGCATTTACTAGATAGGCAAGCATTTGACCACTATCTCACCTGGTGGACAGTGACGATGTGATCGAGGGTGTAGCATGCTTGCCTAGAAGATACCTGTTCACTCTTGATTTGAAGAGACCCAAGTTATAGCTACTCGGAAACAAGT
Source organism: Cabera pusaria (assembly GCA_954871355.1). Lineage (NCBI taxonomy): Eukaryota > Metazoa > Arthropoda > Insecta > Lepidoptera > Geometridae > Cabera > Cabera pusaria. The sequence goes on from OX940887.1 coordinate 6,119,047, forward strand.
CAGCCGGCAACGTGTTCCATTCCTTTTGTGTGATTGCTGGGATATTCACCATGTATGGATGCCGTTTTTTAGTTTGCCTTGTTGTCCGATTGTAAAAGGGGGAAGAAGGAATCAAATTGTGCAATTCCGTCGCACACTCACCGAAATGTATCCTGTAGAACACAGATAAACTAGCAACTTTACGCCGATGCTTGAGGCTCTGAAGCTTGTATTTTGTAGTTTCAGTTTCGCCAATAAGCATTCTTGCTCGTTTATCGATAGAATCCAAAGCTTCCAGCTGATATTTAGCCGAGCCGTCCCAGAGATGGCAGCAGTATTCCATGCAAGATCGGACTTGTGCTTGGTACGGGCTTCGAAGCTGTCCCTGCGTGAAATACCGCCTGATCTTAAGTGTCGATAAGATCGACGATGTAGCACCCTTACCTAAAAGATACCTGTTCAATCATGATTTGGAGACCCGGTTCTTAGTTATATAACTCCAATTCTTTCTTATTCATATGTCCGTGTTATACATGTATGTAAAAGGTCGAATAATTTATCAAAAGTTTGTATATAACTAATTATTCAAAAGCTTACCTAGCTAAGCTTAAAAACTAACAAAAGCTTAACGTAACATATCCGATGCAAAGCCAATCATATTCGAAAAAGTAGAAACGAAATCATCGAAACTCCCAAAGCCTCGCGAAATGCAATACCAATCAACACATAAAAAATACAATTTCAATCAACACCATGTCATGTCCAATCCATTTCGCGAATCCATCGTAGCAGTATTCAAAACAATCCACGGGCAAATAACCGATTCTCTGTCCCGCGGGTGTCGTTCGCCGTTCGCTTTACTTTTTCACGTTATACGCTGAGCGAAGCGAGCGCCGCCATTACCTAAGTGTTTACTTTTATGAAATGTGTGTGCGCTAAGCTTTACAATGCACGCGAGATTTTTGTAATCATTGTTTTGGATGTGTATTTCTTTGTGAGTGATTATGACAGACCTGCGAGTTATGTGTAATATAATTAGGAAAGTAGGTCAGGTGCTTTGGGTGTACTGAATTTTGGATGTTCTGTGCGATGTCTATGTATATATACTGTGAAATCTAGATATTTTGACTGGCTTTAAAAAGGGGAATGTCCGGTGAAGGAATAAATAATAATAAATAAAAAGTTTATTTTCTCTCACAAAAGGTTCTTTAATTGTATTACAGAACTTACTGACAAGCTTAAAAATATCCAACCTATCTTTGTGAGACACTGGTGCCTGAAATAGGCTTAAAAAACATGTAGTACAGGTCACCAGTGCCCTCCCGCGGATTGTTGTACATACTATACTATATTGTTCGTATTTTACTATAAGTTAGTTACCTTATATACGTTTTATGAGCACTGTAGCGAGAAATACAAATCCTTAAAGATTATTACATACAGATATTATTTACATATACACAACAAGTAAAGTGTCTACAGCAAAAAAAAACATCGTTATGAAACCAACCAAACCAAGCATGGTGGTAGGACACTATCTAGTGTCCGCCTGGCCAAATACCACCCTTCAAGTAAGAAAATCTGTCGCCAAACATCTAATGTGTTCCGGCAGCTATCCTTGAGAGCCAGTTCCCATTCTAGGCCTAGCGTGCTTACCGTCTTCGACCGCATCATCACTTACCAACAGGTGAGATGGTGGTCAAACGCTAGACTATAAGATATAAAAAAAATGTTACGCGAATTTTCTGAATATTTTTGATCTTGCTACTGGGCTAGTCCAATCATCATTACGCAACGAACTCGGCTTCTAAGCTTCCTGGAATCAAAAATCATCCCTAGAACTCGGTGAACCAAATTGACAATAGGTACGTATTTAATGGGTGGGTGGCACCTAAATCTTATACGTGTTCCCATACAGATAGGCTCACATGTAGGTTTATTATCTAGGCCTACGGACGTGGACGGGTAATAATGACCCAATGAACACATCAGTTCAAATCGCTTATTTTTGTTTAAACGAAAAGAACCTTGTAACTCACCAAAATGTACAGAACTACCCTTTATTTTATCAACAAAGAATTCAACTGGTCACCTCTGAATAATCCCGACTCTATCCTTACCAAAACAACCGAACTGAAGCATGCAAAAAACACAAAAGTGAACACGGCCAATCCACGGCCGAAGTATAATTGCCGGTTGTCCCCGCGTCCTGATTACCGTTTCCCGGGGATTTGTTATGATCTGTATAATTGTCAGCATCCCGAGGTTCCTTCCTCATTAAGGGTGCTCGATGACGGCAGTCCACTTGCTATGTACATATATACTACATCTATGTAGTTATAGTTAGTGTTGTACCTATGTGGTTTGTGGATGTGTTTATGATGTAAAAGCACAGAATACTTAACAGTACAACAGTAAAAGTATGTTGGTGTGAATGGAAATGCTGTCAATGTTTAGATGTCCAAAGCTTACGGTATGTCATATTGATAAAGACCAGACAATAATTTAAGATCGTTTAAAAAACTAAAAGAACCGACTTCAAACGTCGCGCTAGTCAAAGTAGCCGGTAGACTCAGTAACTGTTATATAATCTGTGCTTATAATCTGTGCAGACTCAGTAAAGGTACGGACACGCCGCGGCGTCCTGCGATCTGCGGGCGCGATCTCAGTACATTTCATTTGTTTTCTGATCGCGTTTGGTGTGAACCAGTCGATACAAATACTACTGCGCTATCTGATTGCCGCCTAGATTGCGCACGCTGGACGTCGCGGTGTGTCCGTACCTTAAGACAGTAACTGTTGCATAATCGGTTCAGGCATCTTCAAGTAATCGGTAGGATTTGGGAATTCCCGACAATTTCAAAGACCTGGGACACCAGACAGCCTACAGTCAAAGTCCCGGGAATTCCCGGGACTTCGAGACTTTTAAGATTTTTTTGTTATGAATATCTGTATCTGTAAAAATAATGATAATAATTAAAATATATTTTATATGTTTATTCGGTGAGTAAGTATCACTTTATTTTCTTTTTTTATAAGAAATCATAAAATAATACACGATAGTAGAGGGCTGATAATGAATTTTTACGGATAAAAAAACAAAAACGCAATTTGCGAGTTTTAACCCGACCAAATTAAAGGAATAAGGTGTTCTTTAAAAACATCCATTATAAACATTACCTATAAAACTTGCATTAAATTTATGGGCGTCGTCGATTATACAAAAGCGCCGTTGCAAAAGAAACACCACACCACACTCACATCATAAATGAAATTGACGACTGACTGACTCAACACACACAGAGACAGACACAATCCTAATCCAAACGTGACAGAACAACCAAAATGGCGGCATGATGGTGGCGCGGCAAACGCATTTATTGTGTTGTGTACTTAGTAGTTACGTTGTAGACCACGTAATTATTCATTAAACTAACAATAGACGTTAGGCTCCTGCAATTATTTGAAAATAAAAATAATTACATAAAAATTTCGACAGTCTCGTCTCGAGTCTCGACTCAAAAGTCCCGGGACTCGAGACAGCTAAACTTACGAAAATTCCCGTAACTTCGAGACACGAGACGTCCCGGGACCCAAAAACTAGTAATCGGTGAACATACATAAAAAAAAAAGATTCCGACGAATTGAGAACCTCCTCCTTTTTTGTGAAGTCGGTTAAAGATGCCCAACGATTTTATTTCGGTTATCTAGCACTTGAAAACAATTGCAACTCTGCTATAACTATATATGCTTTTGTTTCGTTGTTTAGTGTTTATATCTAGAGTAGCGTTTTATACAAAACCTGCAATTTCAACTTGGAAATTGCATGTTTCGTGCTTTTTCCGTCTTACGTACTGGGACCATTGAAAGGGATACAATTCTGACACTAAGTGACTCATTATCGCCGATGGGCAACATGACTTTATTCGGCTATTCTATTCGTATTCGACAATGGTAAGTATAGTCCTGAACCTCATTTCTATGCCGTTCTCCATTTCATTCATACATTTCATTATCATTCATCATCGGATGAGATAGGTACTTGTCTGTCCATAACAAAAAATAGAAAAAAAACAGGTTGCACTCCGGGAGTGCCGGCAGAAGTGAAAACTTGAACACGTCATTTTTGAATATTTTGGAATGACACCTCGCGCAAGCGCCCTGCGCTCCGTCTTGCGAATTTTCGATCAGGACACGTGACCTGAAGCGAGTTTAACATTTTTTACCCATCCCAAGACGTCATTTTGAATATTTTGGAATGACACCTCACGCAAGCGCCCTGCTAGGTTATTCTGTAAGCTATCTCGACAGCGGAATCTGCGGTGAGATTTGAATTTCGTATTACGAAATTCAACCGTATTACGAACGAGATACGATTGAATTTCGTAGTACGAAATTCGAATCTCACCGCGGATTCCGCTGTCGAGATAGCTTACAGAATAGCCTAGCTGCGCTCCGTCTTGCGAATTTTCGATCAGGACACGTGACCTGAAGCGAGTTTAACATTTCTTACCCATCCCAAAAAAAGTGCACAACGCCGCTGAAGAAGTTTTCACTTTAAAAAGAATTGTTCTTCTATACAGGATGTTTTGAAGGACCATATAATCAAGTCATTATGACGTGCGACCCTATTTCCGGGATACATAGGTTCATCCAATTACCTCAACCGTCCCAAATCAGCCACATGAGGCCGGCACTAAGAAATTGATCCATCCCGATCGCTCCAGCATCCATAGATTAGCGAAAATCACGAGGTAACGGGTCTCAGCCACCTGCCACCCAATTCTGTTAAAAATGTCAATTGCGTTAGGGTTGGCAGCGCCTTTAGGAACGAATTGGAATACAAATCTTCTAGCGTTGCAGTTATCTGTGAAATGGTTTGTTTTTTTCACTGTAGATGATGTTGTTAGTGGATTCATAACTTTAAGTTTTCATCAATTGAAAATAAAGTTTTCGTGTGTTACTTTTTAATTCCCAGACCCAATCTCTTAAATAAATCTTATACGTTGCCAGCAAATGAGACTATACTACACATTTTTTTTAGCTTACTAGTATTGTGGTTTGCACATTACTAGTATTCTAGTTAACACCTCCAACTAAGCTAAGTATGCTTGTGTCTGGAGCGGGTTCACGTCAATGGTGCAATCGGTGGAGATCGAACTCACGACCTTTCAATCGCCAGGCCGATGCCTTAGCCAAAAATTTTAGTGGCAATAACCATTGGGTTCCATCCATTTAAATCCATCCAAGTTCCTCGTCTAACCAGCAGCGGCACGTAGCGCACATGCTAGAACTTGTTTACGCGGCAAAACAATGTAATTGTAAACCGAATAATTCAGCCGAATATCTGTTTCGGTAAAGGTATACACCGAATAATATTCGGTATTCGGTAATTCGGTGAAACCACTATACGGCGCATCTCTAGTGTTGACGTTCACTTAGTTGGCGTTAGAAGTTCGTTAGACATTCGTTAGATGGCGTTGTCTATACTAATATTATATAGAGAGAACATTTGTATTTTTGTATGTTTGTAATGATTTGGCTCAAAAACTACTGAACCGATTTAAAAAAATCTTTCACTAATACATAGAATGGACTTTCGGAATAAAAATAGGCTATATATTATCCCGTTTATATCATAAGTCCATTCGTGGAGACCTAATTTGCAACATAAGTCGGCAAAAAAACGGTCGAAAAAACACGTTTCTTACGAACGCTGCTTAATTGAAAATAGATAGAAGAATATTTTCTATGCAAGAGTTGTACAACTTAATAAGACCTACAAAAAAGTCCGGGACAGCATATGTCTATCTCTTAAGGTTGACTCACAGTAACCATTTGAATCTTAAAAAATTTGTTAAAAAATATTACATAACTTCTAAGGCTATTTTCAAGTATATAGTATTAATCCGTATCCAAATAATTACGTTAATTAGCTTGGCCACATACTATAGATTAAAATTGTCGTTTACAGTATATAATTCGAATGAAAACTCTAGAAGATATCACGAATTTCACATACACGCATTGCAAAATTAATAAAATATTTGCAGTGAAACCACAGATTAGGTCATAGTTACTGCGAAATTATTATTATAAGCTTACCTATGCTGTAGATCCCCACCGATCACAATCAATTTGAAGTCAATATAGTATAATAATATGATCTATTGTATAAAATAATAATAATAATGATCTATATATATAATATAATAATTTAAATCACCCCGACTGATCTATGTATAATCTTTTTATTAAAAGCATCCCAATGACTCTAAACACGACATTTAAAATCTGAGCTGTAAGTTGGTGAGGATTTGAGTATTCTGTAGAGTCCAGGAGATGTCCCAGCATCAGGTCAATGTTTCCATGTTCTTACAATATCGTTGAAGAAGAAGATTTTCGAACTGATCAGACCTATGAAAGTTGATTTCATAGCGCAATTAACTAGAAAAAGCTCATAGTTTTATAACGATTGAACGAATTTTCATGAATCAAAGCTAAGAAAACTCTCGATGAAGACATCTATCAAACAAATAAATAATAGTTAAAAAACTAAAAAAATACGCTTTTATAGAAAATCGGACTAAAAAATAGAAAATAAATTTTAATAAATTTGATTTAAAAATAGTGTAAGAAAAAATGATTTTATTGCAAAAACAAGCGTGGGGTGCATGGTATCAATAGTCCATCACTGCGTCTGTCTGTCTGGGACCTTATTCAGTATGACCATTTTAAAGTCTTACCGTGCCGTGTTACGTTATCTCCGCGTTATGGTATTCTCTATGCCAATTAAAATGCGGTAGGGTAAGGTTATGAGCGCTTTTTGAGATGTCAAAATATCGTGACATATGAGGGCGTGTAACGCGCGCGTTTTGTATAATTTACGTATCGTGTGGCATACAGAATACAATTTTTCAATAACGTAACGTGGCGCGTTAAGGAACGCGTTATCTCATTGGTCATACTGAATAAGGCCCCTGATCGCAATAATCTCAATAGCTACTGAACGGATTATCATGCGGTTTTCACCAATAGCCAGAGTGTTTATGAGGAAGGTTTAGGTGCATAATTCGTTAAGGTTTTGTGTAAATTGGATGAAATATGACGATGATTGTTAAATATGTTCATATTTTATATTCGATGCAACAAACTGATGCAAATTTTTAGGCATATATGTTCTACCCGTGCGAAGCCGGAGCGGGCTGCTAGTAGTAAATAAGCATGTTTAGTATTATTGACACGGTATTTATTTTATCGATGTACTTTGTACTTTATTTTTCCGGCAAATTTTGTTTAATCGGAACCCTACTTGTGCGGGTCTGACTCGCACTTGGCCAGTTTATTAATTTATCAACATTTTTAATACGACGCATTTACTTATCTCGACGACTTAGGCTGAGCGCAGACTATAGACAAAACAGTCTTAAGTCTGTCTCAAGACTGTCTCAAGACAGTTTTGTCTATCACCCTGCGCACACTGCGAACAAAACTTTTTTGTCTGCGAGGATGCGACACAGAACAAAATATAGAATGGACACTTTGATCACTCCACCAATACATGTATTATGTACCTTCCTACAATTTGTCTTCTTCAGTTATACAGTAACTAGATATCTACTTTATCATTTTTAGGGTTCCGTTTCTCAAAAGGTAAAAAAAGGAACTGAGCGCTCATACAATTTAGAGGTCTAACTTAATTGGAACCAACCTTAAAATATGTTAATAAATAAAATAGTGCTATTGAGTGATTTATTTTCGTCGCGTCGTTCGCGTGTGGCGCGTCCTTGCTCAAGTTTGTTCCTCGACAGCTCAGAATCGGTAAGGAGGTGAGGAAGCCTCGATTGTTGGAGCGAACAGAGTGTATTCTATACGTAGTATCTGTTCTGTGTAGCATCGGTTTTCTTTGTCGGCACCGAGAACAAATAATAATACTACGTATAGAATAGACACCCTGTACCACCCACCAATCGGGGCTTTCTCACCTCCCTATCAATTCTGAGCTGTCGAGGAGCTAACTTGAGCAAGAACATGCAACACGCGGACGACACCACGAGACGGTTGTTTTTAAAACATAACCCTCCTTCTTCCGCAGTCGGGTGACTGCGAAAGGAGGGTTAATTTTGTTTCGAGTGTATGTATATATATATATATATATATATATATATATATATATATATATATATACATACACAATACACACTCAACATATATATATAATATGTATGTATATATATATATATACATACATATATATTCACTGTATATATATTATATATACATATGTATGAATGTATGTATATTTCTTTGGCACGCCCTAGAGCCTGAATGGTTTATCGTATTTTTATGTTAGTGGTGTCAACATCAAGTATTAGAAAGATAATTCTTGTTTTCAAAAAGCTTCGTCAATTGCAGACGAGAATACTATCAGATCTGTATATACAAAGTTTTGAATTCCCACCATATTTGCAGGGGTATATATACTCCATGTAAAGAAATCAGTAAAAAAATATATATTAAAAAATTTATATAATTAACTAGGTACTTGAAATCAAACCTTCTTAAATCGACTCGCTCTTGGCAAACTACACGCACTGTCATAGCGCCGCCACAGGCGCCGCATTGCCTTTCGGCAAAAATCAAAGGGGCCGCGTCCGTCGGCGGCGACCGGTAAAACATGTTTGTGTTATTATTTTCGTTTCGTCGCTTCATTTTTAACCGACTTCAAAGGTTTCTCAATTCGACCGTATATATGTTTTTTTTTTTTTATGTTTGTTTGCGGATAACTTCGTCGTTTATGAACCGATTTTGATTATTTTTTGTTGGATAGGAGATATCTCAAGTGTGGTACCATGGTAATTTTATCGAGGTCTGATTAGTATCTCCAGAGATATGGAGATAAACACCTCAAAATTTGTACTGAAAATTAATAGTACGACATCGAAGTCGGTTCTTTTTAACCGTCTTCAAAAAAAGGAGGAGGTTTCTCAATTCGACCGTATATATGTTTTTTTTTTATGTTTGTTCGCGGATAACTTCGTCGTTTATAGAACGATTTTCATTATTGTTTTTTTGTTGGAAAGGAAATATCCCAAGTGTAGTACCATGGTAATTTTATCGAGGTCTGATAATTATCTCCAGAGATATGGAGATAAACACCTCAAAATTGGTACTGAAAATTAATAGCGCGGCATTGAAGTCGGTTCTTTTTTAGTTTTGTAAACGATCTTATTTAGTTTTTAAACGATATTATAGCCTAGTGGTGAGTCGTAGTCACTTGTTATTGCCAAGACAAAGTTTGTAGAGAAGACAAAATAAAGGAATAACATCGTTTAAAAAACTAAAACATTCGACTTCAAATGCCGCGCTATATTTTCAGTACAAAGTTTGAGGTGTTTATCTCCATATCTCCGGAGATACATGGAGGGAAGGATAGCTGGAGGGGATTGGATGTGGAAGTGAGGGGAAGGGGGAGGGTAGGGGAGCAAAGGGGGAGGGTAGGTAAGCGAGGGGGAGGTTGGGGGGTATAGGTGGAAGTGAGGGGGGAGGGGGAGGGGAGAGCATGTGAGGGACGGAGGGAAAGGGGCAGTAGCGTAGCGTGGTACGTCGTGGTGTAGTTGGAATACGTATGTGTCTTATTTGTTAATGCTACCCAAAGACACTATTCCACGCGAACGAAGTCGCGGGCACAGCTAGTATTTATTATATATATATATATATATACATTTTTAAGGTTTGTTAGCGGATAACCGCGTCGTTTAGGAACCGATTTTGATTATTTTTTTGTGTTGGAAAGGAGATATATATAAAGAGGTCTGATAAGTATCTCTAGAGATATGAAGATAAACACCTAAAAATTGGGACTGAAAATTAATTGCGCGGCATTGAAGTCGGTTCTTTTTAACCGACTTCACAAAAAAGGAGAAGGTTCTCAATTCGTAAGAATCTTTTTTCTTTTTTATTTTAGTTCACCGATTACTCGAAGATGCCTGAACCGATTTGGAAAATAATTTTTTTGTTTCAAAACATACCCTTCCCAGGTGGTTCCATTTAAATTTTAACGAAATCGGCCGAACCGTTCTTAATATATCAACATTTGTATTATGACGCATTTACTTATCTCGACGACTTACTACTTGGCTGGCACTTTACCTACTGGCACAGATTATAATAATAGTTACTACGTCTACTGGCTACTTTGACTAGCGCGACGTTTGAAGTCGTTTCTTTTAGTTTTTTTAAACGATCTTAAATTATTTAGTTTTTAAACGATCTCATCTGAAGTCGATTAAAATAAAATAAATAGTTTTTCTTTTTCCATACAAGTTGTTCGTACCCGTCAAACAGGATGCGTTTATTTCATTTGTTAAGGTGCGTACAGACTATGTAACATATCGTATTGTATAACATGGTGAGATAACATGTTTCAGATGATGTGGACACTCATAAAACATGTTCAAATAACATCGCCAGTCGTCAAAGCGCCGCTTCGCTTTTCGGCAGAATTCAAAGCGGGCCGCTTCCATCGGCGAATCACGTGTACACGGTAAGGCGCGGTTTATACAGAAGAAACGTGGCGCGGACGGATGTCAGTGTGGACGTTCGTTCCCATTCTGGGTTCGTGTGAGGGTTTCGAGGCGAGCCTCCTTCCCTGGTTGGGCTCTGGGGCAACTACCCTCGGGGTACGCGTGGGCTTTAATCAGCCCTATAGTGGTCCGATATGGTCGTTGGCCAGATCTGGGCGTGGTGGTCATGTTGGCCATCTTGGCATGGTGGTCTTGTGCTGCTGTGGAACCGCTACTCCTCCTCTTTGCTGTCTTCATCCACCGGGACTAAGTCGCGTGGGAGTGCACGCCAGGTCGATACAGCGCCATCAGGCGGCCGGGCGTGGTGCGGTGCAATGTTCTGGAGGTGAGGGTGTGGTCCGTTGTCTGCACGGTCATATTGACAGCGCGCCAACCGGACCACGAACTCCCTCACCGTCTCGATTTTTACGTCCCGGGCGTTGGCGTCATTGCGTACGTATCGACCGGCTCCCGTGCATATCCGCAGGGTGACGTTCTGAATGATCTAAAGACGCTTGCGCTGGGTTTCCGAGCATAGGGCATACCACGCAGGAGCAGCATACGTCATCTTTGTGCGTATATACGTCTTGTATATGCCGACTTTGGTGTAGAGTGGCAGCTTCGATCGGAGGACCGGATGGAGGAGGGCCTTAGCGGCTTTCGCTTGGTGGACTGCGTGATCCACGTGCGGGCGCATCCTCAACGTCCGGTCGATGTAGAAGCCCAGGTACTTTGTACTCGTTTCCCACTTGACGTCTTGTTCTCGGAGCTGCAGTGGAGGTGGCAGGATGGATTTGGGCTCTGGTCAGCAGCGTGGCCGTCTTCCTCACGTTGACGGCCATGCGCCACTTGTCCAGCCAGACTGGCAGGATGTCCAGAACCTTCTGCATTCTGTTGGCGGCTATAGTAGCTTTGACAGAGGACGTTATATACGCACTGTCGTCGGCAAAAAGTGCTAGTGTTACTCCTCGTACTCCTGGTGCAAGGTGTTCGTCCGCCAGAACCGGTATGTCGTCTGTGTAAACCGCGTACATGTACGGTGAGAGACAACTCTCCTGGGAGACTCCCGCTGCGATCTGCCGGTTGCCGGAAGTGGCGCCCTCGACGGACACGCAGAACTGTCGGTTTCTCAGGAACGATGAGAGGATGTGGATTAGCGCCGCTGGAGTCGGTGTCCTGGATAACTTGTAGATTAGGCCTTCGTGCCACACTCTATCGAAGGCCTTCTCGATGTCCAGGAACACGGCGACGCTTCTACTATTTCGGTTCAGTTCACTGGTGAGCTGGTGGATCACCCTCGTCAGCTGGAGCGTTGTGGAGTGACGCGTGCGGAAACCAAACTGCTCCTCACGTGGGGTGAAGTGAGGGCGCAGTCTCCGCAGCAGTAATCGCTCGAACAGCTTGGCGAGGTGTGACAGCAGGGTAATAGGGCGGTAGCTGGAGGGTAGACGACGGACCTTGCCGGGTTTGGGTAGTACTATGACTTTCCCTGTCTTCCACGTTGCGGGAAAGTATCCTGTTCTTAAGATACCGTTGAAGAGTCTGTCTATACACACCAGACTTCTCCGCGGCATCTGCTTGAGTTCCGCGTTCGACACCTCATCTAGACCGGGTGCCTTTTTCGTCTGTAAATAGCGTACAGCTCGTGCCACTTCCATTGGGGAGATGAAATCATCCCCTCCCAGCGGGGTCGCCGAAGTCTGCAGCAGTTGGACTACTTCCGCGGATACTGCGTTGTAGTGGGGCACGACAATAGGGTCAGCATTGAGAGGAACGGGATGCAGCTGAAACTGTGATTCTAAATGATCAACCAACAGATCTATTTCCGCTGGGGCAAATTTCCGGCTTCCTGATGAGTCCGTTAGTGGGTAGACTGGTATCTTAGCCCTTAACAAACTCCTATTCAGGGCATGGAGGCATGGAGGCATGGTTTCGTCTTCAGTGGCTTGGGCGATACGAGAATCCCATGCGTCACCTCTCCACTTCTTGACTTCATTGGCGAGCGTTGCAGTTATAGCATTTAGTCGTGCTTTTGTTGTTGGGCAGCGGGTGCGGGCCCATAGTTCACGCATCGCACGTTTCTTTGCCCTTAAACGTGTTAAGCGGCCTGGGAGTTCTTCGCGCCAGCTTGTTCGAGGTTCAGTAGTAGATGCTGCTTCTTTTGCTTCTTTGATGGAGGCAGTTATTTCAGCCGTGCATCTCTCCACGTCCTCCGATGTGGTTAATCGGCCTACTATCATCGTCATCAGTCGTTGTTGGAACTGGTGCCAATTGGTCTTCGTGTAAGTACCCCGACAAAGAGTTGCTTCTGCCGAAGCTCCAACCGTGATGAGCAGTGGTAGGTGCTGCTCATCCAGATCGTAGAGGACCTCCAGATGAATTGGGGCTGGCAGGTTCTTGTGGGCTACTACATCGATGACGTCCGGGTTGTGGCGTGGATTGGATGGTATGTGGGTAGGAGAGTCTGGGCCGATTACTTCGTAACCATTCCTCTCCGTATCCTCTTGGAGTTTTCTTCCGATGGGATTAATGACTCTGGACCCCCACACCAAATGTGTGGCGTTGAGGTCCGCTGCCAGCAGGGTTGGAGTGGCGTCCATAAAGATACGCCTCATATCACCAGGGTCGAAGTTGGAGTTCGGTGGCCGATATCCGCCAAATATCTTCACATCGTGTCCTCCAAGTTGGACCACGACGGCAGTGGTTTTGGTGATTTGATTGGGTAGGTCACCAACTACGTCGTGCACTATGTCCCTCCGCACTAAGGCAGCCGTTCCACGATATGGTCGGCTCTGGGGTGAGACATCGTCGTGCCGGTACACGAAGTAGTTGGCGAATTTAAATTGTTCCGTCTTCTTCAGCTTGGTCTCACCCAGGAGGATGATATGAACATCCTGCGAGTGGGTGAGAATGCGTAAGTTGTCGGTCTTGGTCTTGATGCCGCCCGGGTACCAGTACAGTATGCGGAGGTCTTATCTATGCATACTGGAACCGGGATAGTGCGGACAGTCCTCGCATAGCTGCCGTCCGAAGATCGTCCGGCTGCTATGGCTGCAAGTAGGCCCACCAGGGCTCCCACCAATGCTGAGATGGGTTCCGGGAAGGTACTCTGTTGTTGACCTGCTTGGTAGCAGGGGTATCCGGCTTGAGTAAAGGCGGCTGTCATTTGTGGCTGGTATGGTGGGGCCCATGGGTATGGACCTGTTGGCATGGGTCTTGTAGGAAACCTTGCTGCAGAGCGTGGGCGTGGCTGGGCAAAAGTACTCGCACCTGCTTGCATATAGTATGGTGCTCCTGGTGGTCCCTCTGGCCAGTCTCGGTGTGGGTCTTGTCACTGCCGATGCTGTGGTGGTGGTACCCGTGACAACCTGAGTTACTGGCACGAAGTGGACTCGTGACTCTGGTCTCGGTCTGGTCTCTGTTAGTGCTTGTGCTGGTCTTGGTACTTCTGTTGTATTAGTGGTGGGCTGTTGAGGTTGGTGTTGCAGGGGTGCCCCTTCTGTCGCAGTGTCCGATTCTCCTGCTGGCGTACTAGCAGGTGCTTGCCGTCTTCTTGGGGCTCTCCACCTTGAGCGAGGTCTGGTTGTTGCTGGCTCGGGTAGTGGAGGATAGTGCGCCATGGAGGCTCTAGACGGCCCATAGGTTACTGTGGGTGCAAGTAGCCTTGGGTCTTGTGGTGGTTGCATCTTGGGCAGGAATGGTGTGAAGTTGGCCGGTCGCATTGAGGGGGGTACCGAGGTGGATGCTGCCGTGGGCGCGGCGCTTTCTGGTCTACCCTCCCTTCGCGTTCTCTTCCTTCTTCTCCCTCCTCTTCCTCCCCTACGGTGCACTGTGGGGGCACCTCGTGGTATTGGGTCGTTAGCTGGAGGGCGCGGACGGATGGCGGAGGTAGATAGTCAAAGTAACGCAATATAAACCTTATAGTGCGTAATATAGAGTAATTTTTGGCTTAAAGAGAATTGCGCCCGGTTCTTTAAAACGTTAGCCGATCGTGTCAGAGGCTAAAATAAGAAGCCAATACTGCCAAAATGGTAGGAACCTGCCACAAATGGTCACACTAGCCGTATCGCGCCACGTGTCTCCGCCACTTCAGTATAATTTACGAAACTACGTGACAAAAGTTGGCGCCACGCCACAAGCCCTCGCCACGTCTCTTCTGTATAAACCGCGCCTAATATTCGCAAAACAGTCGTCAAAGCGCCGCTTCGCCTTTTGCGGCAAAGTTCAAAGAGGCCGCGTCCATCGACGGAACACGTGTACACTATTAAATAGGCTTGGGCTAACTATATCCAACAGAGGAGTGAGTACATCGTATATCATTCCATGTAAGGATATATATCCGCTTAGTATGTCCGCTTAATATATTATCCGCTTAGTATAACTGCTTAGTATGTTCGGTATATCCATGTGAAATGTGTTTCAGACTTTGCAGATAAATAGATAAATAATATTTCAATGATTAGTATATCCCATATCCAAAATAAAGCATATCCGCATTTCATAACCGATATTATGTAACATTATAAGACCGTATCTGTTGTGTTTTTGCATTGTTTTTGTACCCGTTGTTAGTGATGATGTGATCCAAAATAATATGGCAAGGTTGCCTAGAAAATACCACTTACGGCTTTTGCTTTTTAACCGATTTCACATTTTTTTTTGTGTTTCATAAAGGTATACCGGATATATGGGATATACTAGTATTAAGGTTTCGGGAAGTGGAATGATGGGTATATATTCGTTTAGGGATATATATCCAAAGATATCGATGTGTCCGGAGTAACCCAAGCCTACTAACCGAGAACGACAAACGTTAATTGTTAAATAACATTGTTATTCTAATGTGTACAGTAATGTTTTGGGTTGCAATGTTGAATAACAAGGTTACATGGTGTGGACGTGTTATATAACACAAGTTAAATAACATGTTACATAGTCTGTACGCACCTTTATCAAATCAGACATTTTTTAGGGTCCCGAAACCAAAGGGTACTGAGACTTCGCTGTCCATCCGTCCGTCTGTCTATCCGCCTTTCTCAAAGCTGTATCTCCTTTACAGTAATAGGTAGATACTTGACATTTTCACTAAGTATGTATTATTATGGGGATTTAAGAACAAATACTAAAAACTAATATAAAGTTAAAAATAAAACTGGCTAAGTCGAGTTGAACTCGCCCACCGAGGCTTCCGTACGAACCAATTCAGCTAGATCTCTAAATTGTATCAGCGCTCATATAACTCAGAGGTCTACATTAATTGGCGTAAACAATATATGTATGTACACCTTTTGATTTTCAACTTTTTTATTGTTTGGAATTTTTTCCTAATTTGTGCTACACCTTGCTGCTTGCCAAATTTCATGATTCTAGGTCAACGGGAAGTACCCTATAGGTTTTCGACCCAAAACCTATAGGGTACTTCCGGTTTACCTAGCATTGTCAATTTTGGTTATAAGTAGTCTTAGAGCACAAGTATAGGAAAAATTCCGAAAAATAAAAAATGTTGAAAATTAAGGTACATTTTGGTACTAACAAGTTTACGCGAAAATCTAAATTTGCCCATATCTTTTTATTGTGTTGATTCAAGACCTTGATTTTTATACACCCAATAGGGACTATAGACTTCAGTATCAAATATAAATTTCAACTTGCTAGGTCCACCCGTTCCTGAGAAAATCAGTGGTGACACACGGACAGACGGACAGACAGACGGACAGACAGACACACAGACAGAGAGACAGACGGACAAGAATGTGATCTTATAAGGATTCCTTTTCTACCTTTTGAGACACGGAACCCTAAAAACGGTTAATTTAATTTTACAAACTTATGATTTGTAGTTGTTGCTATACATTTCCTATGGATCGAACTACAAAGTTAAGTTTGTCCCTTAAACTAGTCTGAGAAGTTGGTACGGAAGCCTCGGCGGGCGAGTTCAACTCGATTTAGCTGGTTTTTATATATAATATAGAACCTACGTAAATTTGAACCTCCTGTGTGTACTGGTCCCAACATATATGTATGAAGTTGACGTTAATCTTCACGTGAGTAGTATTATTGTTCTGTTTTCGTCCGCGTATGGTACCTTGCTTAAACTAGCTCCTCAGCAGCTCCAGAATCAGAGGCGAGGTGAGGAAGCCTCGATTGGTGGGTGGGACAGAGTGTCTATTCTATACGTAGTATTATTATTTGTTCGCGGTGCCGACAAAGAAAACCGATGCTACACAGAACAGATACTACGTATAGAATGGACACTCTGTTCGCCCCAACAATCGAGGCTTCCTCACCTCCCTACCGATTTTGAGCTGTCGAGGAACTAACTTGAGCAAGGACGCGCCACACGCGAACGACGCGACGAAAATAAATCACTCAATAGCACTATTTTATTTATTTACATTTTTTAAGGTTGGTTAGCTGGACATCTAAATTGTATGAGCGCTCATATAACTCAGAGGCCATCTTAATTAGCGTCAACTATGAATAAAATAAATTACACAGAGGCACAATTTTAGTTACATATTAACCTTATGTATTTGGCTCAATCAATTGGCACCAAACTTAAGTTTGGTGCCAATTGTGCTAGACACATAAATTGTATGAGCGCTCATATAACTCAGAGGCATATCTTAACTGGTGTTAATTATGTATGTATGGGACACCATTAACTTTAATAATTTTTTCGTTTTTGAAATTTCCCCTTTTTTTGTGCTGTAAGACCTTGCTCTTTGTCGAATTTCATGGTTCTAGGTCAACGGGAAGTACCCTACAGGTTTTCGACCCAAAACCTATATGGTACTTCCGGTTGACCTAGAATTGTCGACTATGGTCAAAATCAAGGTATTACAGCACAAGTAAAGGAAAAATTCCGAAAAATAAAAAAGTCGAAAATTAAGGTAAATTTAGGTACTTACAAATTTCGGCGAAAATCTAAATATGTCTGTATCTTATTATCGTGTTGACTCTGGATCTTGATTTTTATATATCTAATTAGGACCATAAACATCAGTATCTGGTATAAATTTTAACTTGCTAGGTCCACCCGTTCCTGAGAAAATCGGTGGTGACACACGGACATACAGACGGACAGACGGATAAGAAAGTGATCTTATAAGGATTCCTTTTTTACCTTTTGAGATACGGAACCCTAAAAACGATTAATTTACTTTTACAAACTTATGATTAATTGTTAAACAAATCATTGTTTAACAATTTACAAAAATATAAAGTGTGAAACACTTCAAAGAAACATAATATTTAACTTATGATTAATTGTAGTTGTTGCTATACATTTCCTATATGGATCGAACTACAAAGTTAAGTTTGTCCCTTAAACTAGTCTGAGAAGTTGGTACGGAAGCCTCGGCGGGCGAGTTCAACTCGATTTAGCTGGTTTTTATATATAATATAGAACCTACGTAAATTTGAACCTCCTGTGTGTACTGGTCCCAACATATATGTATGAAGTTGACGTTAATCTTCACGTGAGTAGTATTATTGTTCTGTTTTCGTCCGCGTATGGTACCTTGCTTAAACTAGCTCCTCAGCAGCTCCAGAATCAGAGGCGAGGTGAGGAAGCCTCGATTGGTGGGTGGGACAGAGTGTCTATTCTATACGTAGTATTATTATTTGTTCTCGGTGCCGACAAAGAAAACCGATGCAACACAGAACAGATACTACGTATAGAATGGACACTCTGTTCGCCCCAACAGTCGAGGCTTCCTCACCTCCCTACCGATTTTGAGCTGTCGAGGAACTAACTTGAGCAAGGACGCGCCACACGCGAACGACGCGACGTAAATAAATCACTCAATAGCACTATTTTATTTATTAACATATTTTAAGGTTGGTTCCTATTAAGTTAGACCTCTAAATTGTATGAGCGCTCAGTTCCTTTTTTTACCTTTTGAGAAACGGAACCCTAAAAATGATAAAGTAGATATCTAGTTACTGTATAATTGAAGAAGACAAATTGTAGGTAGGTACATAATACATGTATTGGTGGAGTGATCAAAGTGTCCATTCTATATTTTGTTCTGTGTCGCATCCTCGCAGACAAAAAAGTTTTGTTCGCAGTGTGCGCAGGGTGATAGACAAAACTGTCTTGAGACAGACCGTTAAGACTGTTTTGTCTATAGTCTGCGCTCAGCCTTACTAGTTACTATAGAAGAAGAGTCTCAAGAAGATTATACACAATGGAGGTTGCCATTGCATATACTTTTGAAGACTAAAAAATATGAACTTGAATAATGTTTTTACATCTTTCTTCACGTTGATTTTGGTTTTTAACCCTCGACGCAAAACGAAGGAGTGTTATAAGTTTGACGTGTGTATCTGTGTGTCTGTCATCGTGGCATCTTAGCGCCCAAACGGATGAACCGATTTTGATTTAGTTTGTTTTGTTTTATAAATGTCTTCGTCGAGAGTGTTCTTAGCTTTATTTCATGACAATCTGTTCAGCCGTTTAAATATTATCAGCTCTTTTTTGGTTAAAAAAACTACGATAGCAACTTTCGTAAGCTCGTAGTCCTTTGACCGCGGACGTCAAAAAATCAAAATGGCGCTGTCGCAGTATCTTGTTCTCTCTTCAATGATATTGCAAAAATATGGTAAGCTTGATCTAATTCTGAGACATCTCCTTGGAATGGTCTCAATGTACAAAGTTATACATATGCTTTGATTATAAACTCGGATTCAATATACAAATCAGTCGGGGGTGGTTTTAATTTTTTGATTTTAAGTATTATTGACAGATATTCTTACGGTAACTGTGAGCGAGATAGAAACAAAGGTGGGGAGAAATTAAATTGCATTTATCTCAAATTGAAGCCGTTGTGGATTGGAACATTTTCGCGTAACTACGTCCAAGTATGCTTGTGTCTGGAGCGGGTTCACGTCAATGGTGCAATTGGTGGAGATCGAACTCACGACCTTTCAATCGCCAGGCCGATGCCTTAGCCAAAAATTTAAGTGGCAATAACCATTGGGTTATAGCTACTTAAATTTTTTTATTGCATTGATTTAAATATTGAGAGATCGTGAATTCTATCCCCAACCATTGCTCTATTAACGGGAGATTAAACTCCAGACACAAGCATATTTAGCATAGTTGGAGGGGTTATACCTTTAAGTGGCCTACAAACAGAGGTTAGAGAGTACGAATTAACCTTGAAACCTGTACCTAGTATACTAAAAAAAACTTTTTCATTTTCAGCACAGCCCTGAGCATCAGAGGCTGCAAACCTTTCCCGTACGTTACGATTGTGTAAGCCAGAGCCTCGCTTTACGATTCGATGGCATCGGCTCTCTCAGTCCGGTGCGACAGCTGAGCTTGCTGAGTGATTAGAAAGGCTTTTCTTTTAGCGGAAGTGATAGGGAATTCTTTTTCGTTTGTTTTAGTTTTAAATTGTTTGCAGCCAGAGTTCATAAAGGGTAGGTTTTGTTGAGATAGGATGTTTCAAGTTTTATGGTTGTATGAAAGAGATAGAGTATGATGATGTTAACTCAGTCCTTTGCTATATAACGCGTTTTAGCCGTTGTCTTTTTTTCAACCTACTTCCAAAATATAAGAGGTTCTCAAATCGTCTGAATGTTTTTTAGGGTTCCATACCTCAAAAGAAAAAAGGAAACCTTTATAGGATTACTTTGTTGTCTGTCTGCCTGTCTGTTTATCTGTTCGTCTGTCCGTCTATCAAGGCCACGCGTTCTTTAGAAACATTCTAAGGAACGCGTGAAGGTATCAAGTTGAAATTCATATATCAAATACTCGGGTCGGTAGGTATATATACGGTATTTAAGCTGTGAAAAAATGAAACTTGTACCTAGATGGTGAACATGCTAGGCCTAAACTGACTCTCAAGGGCTATGTGCTGCCGGAACACCGTAAGGTTGTGACGGCAGATTTTCTCCTTGATGGTGATTAGCTATACTTTATGGTAGCAAGACAAGCGGATCATCGATATTATATGATCTTACTACCTGTGCATATGTTGCGTGCCAGACAATGGTTACCTAATCATAATATACACAAACTTTCTCGTTTCGTCATCAAAGAGGCGCCACCGCTTCATGGTAGATATACCATTTACGCGTAGAAAGCGATTCGCCTCTTCTTTCATCATACGTACTGCTAAGGAATGGAATTCTCTGCCTGAGTCTGTGTTTCCGATTAGATAGGTACAACTTAGAAGAATGAAGTGAGTGAATCTTAAAATCTTTTGGGTAAGTAAGCGCGCTACATCATTGACCGCATCGTCACTTAACATCAGGTAAGATAGTGGTCAAGTGTTACCCATTTTCGTATAAAAAAGTCATCAAACTTCCTAAGGTCTAGATCATAAAAACTAGGTTATCCATTGTACCATTAGGTGGTAATTGCCAAAAACTCGTCAAAACTCTAATTAAGTTTATACTTCGAAGCACAGTTAACTAGACTGGAAATGAGACAGAGCGCGTTACAACAAATAACCGTCCCAAATTGAATTACGTTCCGGGAGAAGGGTACATACGGGTAACTGATACGTTTTAACACGGCAGCGTAATAAAAATCTTTGAATATTTCTTTGTGAAATGATAAAACATAGAATTAACATAGAATGAAGTCAAAACAACCCCTCTTTGTGTCCCTTTCGCGTAAAGAATAGATAGCTTGACTTCCCGCATGGTGGTGGACACTATCTAGTGTCCGCCTGGCCAGCTACCACACTCAAGTTAGAAAATCTGTCGCCAATATAATATGCTCCGGCTGCTATCCTTGACAGCCTAGCGTGCTACCATCCTCGACCGCATCATGATTTACCAACAGGTGAGATAGTGGTCAAACGCAAACGCGTATAGGCTCACACCGCGACGCGACGTGACGCGACGCGACGCGGCGCGCACTTATTAAGAAAGTATTACAATAAAGAACTTTATTTACTTTGCAAAAAGATACACATTTCATTGAATTAGTTCGGCGGTGTCAGGCTGCGCCGCGCGGCGCCGCACTGCACCGCGCGGCGCAGCAGGAAGAAACAATTGAACCGCGTGATAAACAATTAATATAATATATAAATAATAAATCTTTATTAGGTTTAACAAACGTGTTGGTATTTTTTAAAATATCTAAAGTAAACAAGTATCTATTTCACAATAGATAGTAAGTACCCTTGTAGAGCTCTGTACCCAGCACTAGGACTATAAAGCCTGTATTGCGGGTTACAGTGACCCTCTCCGGTAAGTGCCATTCCTCTATGCATACAGAAATTTGTTTTGTTTCTTAAATGTGTAACACATATTGTATAAGTCATTGCTGACTACCGGGGGGGACGCACTGTTTCGTTTCGATTGATTCATCTTGAGGAGGAGGATTCTACACCTAGATGATATCCAGTGTCTGATGATGAAGCTGGAGGGTGGCCACGGCATCTCTGTGATAAAACAACATAACCCCACCGAGTTTGGGCTTGATTGATTTGCCTTGAAGATCACTTTACCTATAATCACATCATATAATATCCGTAGAATATTTTAAAACATCACGCCTACTCTAAAATACTTAGGTTATAGGCCTATAGGTACCTTGTGAAAAGTTAAAAATAAATTAAGAGTAAAAAATATTTGTGTATATTTAAAATAGTAGATTATACAACAAGTGAATAAAAAGGCTATTTAATTCGAGGGATTAAGTTGGATCCCGAGAGCAGCGAAGGATTCTAGATTAGAATCCTGAGCGGAGCGAGGGATACAAGGACCGAGATTAACTTTTTTAATCACGAGTCGTGTAATCTTCTTTTTAACATTGACTGCGAGAAAATAAATAGTAGTAACTACTTATAGTACCTATTTATATTTATCATATGTTATTATTAATGTGTAAAAAATGTGGATTATTAACCATATAGTGCCGGTGAATGTGTGTGTAGGGAAACTGCACAATCTTGAAAAACATGCTATTTGCGTTATTGCCGAAATTGCACTGAAAATCTTCAGTAAAGTTCACATCTTTACTAAAGGTATGACTTGGACTAGATTGTGACTTCAACTTGATCAGAAATGTAACTTTGACTCAACTTTATAACTGGAATTTACAAAATTTGAATATTTTTTTTAATGTATTCTGGCTGAATACAGAAATCGTGTGGAGCAAAATGAAAACTAAAAAAAAAACAATATTGGCGGGATTTTTATTTTTATTTTGTTATATTGCTTCTATGGTATAACTCCATTTAGCCAGCTAGTAGGCACTTTCAGCAAGTATTTTTTATTTTTTGAACATAATTCGCATTCCGTGCTTATTCGAAATTCAAAATGATTTTTTTCACCGAGTGAGTAAAAGAGCGTTTTATTCACTGCTATCGATGAATAAAATGCTTTTTTTTGAGTGACAATGGTAAAAAAATATATTTAAAGTTATAAATAAATTCTTGTAAGTATTTTGCGTGTAGGTAAGTATTTTGCGTATAGGTACTTACCTATATTCTTAAATGCTTGAGGCACAGAAGTATAGTAAGTACCTCTCTAAACTGTAAAAAGGGGAATTGTGCCTCAAGCTTTTAAAAATATAGGTAAGTACCTATATGCAAAATACTTAGTAGAATTTATTTGTTACGTTTTAGTTCATTTTCCCAGATAAAAGCTTGTGTTTAGGGTTCCGAACCCAAATGGTACCAACGGAACCCTATTACCGAGACTCCGCTGTCCGTCTGTCTGTCTGTCTATCGCCAGGCTGTATCTCACGAACCGTGATAGTTAGACGGTTGAAATGTTCACAGATGATGTATTTCTGTTGCCGCTATAACAACAAATACTAAGAACAGAACAAAGTTAAAAATTTAAGGGATTAAAAAAAAAACGTGTTTTTTACGATATCTTCTACGATACGAATCTTTATTGATGGCGGCTCCAAAGATGAAATAAAATGTAGTATACAGGTGTTTTCGGGGGTGATAAATCGATCTAGCTAGGATTCATTTTCACAAATTTTGTTTTATTCGTGTTTTCAATAATCAACTTTATCGAAAATCAACTTAAAATATGACTCTTCCCGACATCTATTGGTGAGTAGAAGTAGCTTTAGTGTTATTGTACAGTTAAAGCAGTTAGATGCTCTCAATTAAAATAAATAGTATTATTATTCGCCAATATATGTCGGGAAGAGTCATATTTTTAACCGACTTCACAAAAAAGGAGGAGGTTTTCAATTCGTCTGTATGTTTTTTTTTTTTTTGTTTTTGTGTGTATGTTACGCGATTTCTCCGTCAATAGTGAACGGATCCAAATGATTCTTTTTTTAATAGGTAGGATACGTTTCCGAGGTGGTCCCATTTTAATTTTATCAAGATCTGATAAGTATCTCCAGAGATATGGAGATAAATACCTCAAACATAGGAGAATGTACTGGTAGTAGAAGAGTCCCAAGAAGATTATACACAATGGAGGTTGCTATTGGATATACTTTTGAAGACTAAAAAATATGACCTTGAATAATGTTTTTACATCTTTCTTCTCGTTGATTTTGGTTTTTGACAGATATTCTTACGGTATCTGTGAGCGAGATAGAAATAAAGGTGGGGATAATAATTTTTTTTTTTTAATATCTAGGCGTTTGACCACTATCTCGCCTGTTGCTAAGTGATGATGCGGTCGAAGATAGAGAAGTGGACTAGAATGGGAACTGGCTCTCAAGGATAGCTGCCTGAACACATAAGATGTTTGGCGACAGATTTTCTAACTTGAGGGTGGTAGCTGGCCAGGCGGACACTAGATATGTCCTACCACCATGCGGGGGTTGTTGGTTTCTTAACGATATTTTCCTTCACCGGAGGGCAACTGTGAGAAGCGCACATATATTTTTGGATCGAAAAATTCATTAGTGCACGGCGGTTTGAACTCGGTACCACGGCATCAAAGCCGATTGTTCTCCCAATTACGCCACCGGGCCCTCAATAAATAATTATATATTAATAATTATAATAAATAATTATATATAAATATAAATAATTTGTCTTCACAGGAATGTTCTACCGGGCAAAGTCTTGTTAGGATGCAAACTTTTTTAAACATACCAAATTTTTTTGACATGACATGACGTTTGCCGAAGATGGCGGCCATTTCAGTCCCGCGACACTGCATACATTATTAAATAACTCAGAATTATGAACGTACTTTGTACCAACCAACAATGCAAAAAAAAAATTATAAGCATAATACCACAGATTATATAATAGTTACTACGTAAATAATACATTCCGTTGTTAGGTTGGCTACATAGTGCTTTCATAATTCGGGTTTCAACAATATAGGGAAGTGCCTCTTATAACGTAGTAGAGTGATTCAGTACTCTGTTGGCCATATGGTGGCAAGTAATGTTAACAATCGCAAATAATACTTTTTTATATTCATTTTGGAATACAACTAGTCCGTGTTATAAAAGTATTTGGAATTATTGTAATAAAATAGACAATTAATTATCGTGTGTGTCAGATGCTTTAATTGCACAGGGCCATTTTGGACATTGTTCTTTGATACCTTGATGATATCATTATTACTAGTGAATATTATCACTTTAGCAAGGCATTTAAAGTCAATTTTTTTAGGGTTCCGAATCCAAAGGGTACCAAATGAACACTTTCTGAGACTTTGTCGTCCGTCCGTCCGTCCGTCCGTCCGTCCGTGTGTCTATATATATGTGCGCACTTTACAGATCTGTATCTTCTTAACCGTTATAGGTACATACTTGAAATTTTCAAAAAGTATATATCCGTCAGTGTATAACGGCCCAGACACCAAATGTAATAGATGCATGTAATTTAATTAAAACTTGTTATGCACTAAAAAGGGTAAAATAAGTTATTTTTCAAAAAAAATAAAACCGACTTCATAATCACAAACAGGCACTCAAAATCGAAAAATAAATTACTTAAAATTATTATAAGCGCTACCCACTTATCTATTTGAAGTCGGTGCCAGCCAAGTCTATTGGATAGTAGATAGATACTATGTATGTAGTAGTAGTAAGTAGGTACATGTAGATTAGTAAGTAGGTAGATACATGTAGGTATTATCTATCTAC
This sequence comes from Cabera pusaria, assembly GCA_954871355.1. NCBI lineage: Eukaryota > Metazoa > Arthropoda > Insecta > Lepidoptera > Geometridae > Cabera > Cabera pusaria. Next base: position 6,144,640 of record OX940887.1, read on the forward strand.
TACCTATTAGACTTGGCTGGCACCGACTTCAAATAGATAAGTGGGTAGCGCTTATAATAATTTTAAGTAATTTATTTTTCGATTTTGAGTGCCTGTTTGTGATTATGAAGTCGGTTTTATTTTTTTTGAAAAATAACTTATTCTAGTGGCAAAAAATACCGAGCATAGCTGTGCGGTGTTCAATCTGCAATCAACTACAAATAACTTACCTGTGTAAGTGCCTTTGAACTTAATTCACCTCGACGCAACTAGATGGCAGCACAGGAAAAATTAGCACGCGCAAGCGTTTAATTTGTTAAATTTGTGGGCCTCGATCGATTTTTTTCTTTAGTTTTAATTGTAGTAGTGTACAGCAAAGAGTAATCTAATATATACTAGTGTACAGTCAATATTGATTATTATATTTTCTAATTTAGTACTTACAGAGTTTCATTTAGCTAGAATCAGTGGAAAGTTAGTCACGTACGTAGAATTTATTACTATTTATATTCTCTTTGAGTTAGTCGTAGTTCGTAGTACGATTTCGAACACTTGGTCTTCCAGATATTTAATAATATTAATTACCTTTGTGTTAACTTTACTTAGTAGGTGTTAGAAGCTCGTTAGATAATCGTTGATGGCGTTCGGAACCCTCCGTGTGCGGGACAAAAGTCTGACTCGCACTTGGCCAGTTTTATTAAAAATATTTTTTACTTTTAATTTATATCAGCGTCATCGCGCATAATAGCTTCCCCTACACCCTCCAACCTCGAGCTACGCGGAACAAAAACACAGTGTGGCCAGTTTTTAAATTAAGTTCAATTTAGTGGAAACTGCGGCGTGCAAGATGAGCAACGGGTTTTTTGGTTGCACTCATTTTGGGAATTATCCTGCACAAATAGAAGGACGAATGTACCGTGAGATACGGCACGTCTTTGTTTTGTTGCAACATTGTTTAACTTAAGTTATGGCACAGAATAAGTAATAGTACCATAGGGGTAGAGTAATGTTTAAGTGTTAAGATCATTACTTACTAATACTGCATGAGATAGAGATGTGTAGGTATAAAAATGTAGTATCCATGGTCTGTGGTATCTACAAGTTACCTTCTTATGTATGCCGATTTGGTAGGCGAAGAAAATATTAATAATTATCCGTCATTTTTGTCAATTATAGCTTCTCCTTCCCACTTAAGTCCTAAAGTTCAGGTTACGATTGCAGCCAACGCAAAATCTTCGATTTATAACTGCAGGTGTTAGGTCAAAGATGAAGTTTTTATTGTAATACCTAACCCATTAGAAACATTCGTAGTATTTTCTTGTGAAACTTTTTCTTCAGTATATTTTTAAATATATTATTAGGATGTACAATTCAAGCAGGTATTATGTAGCCTAATCATATTACAATCTAGCCGATAGGCTAATAAGTAATTTAAATCTATCATAAACTTATACATTGACATAAATAAAGAATGTGCCCATCAGCACTTTTCTTATAGTCTCTATTATTTAAAGTGAAGACAGTTTAAGTGATCCAGTTATCGTGTTCTTTATTCATAGTACTTACACTATATTTCACTAAGGTTTACTTTCATTAAACACTGTCACTAAACTTCAAAATATGGTTTAGTTCTTTTGAGTCTTCTTTCTATATCTGTGAGGTCGAGGATTTGTATTGCCTCGACGTTCACGTGATGGTGACGCCTTCGTTGGTGACGTCGACAACCTCTATGTGAAGGTCCCATTGGAGGTCATAATTGCGTATATACCAAGGTGCACTAACGATTCCCCTCAGTACTTTGTTTTGGAATCTAAATCGAAATTTCTACAGATCAGAGCACATTATATCGATGCTCCGCCTGACTTGCAACCAAAAAGTACTATACATATTTATCACTACCAAAAAGTAGCTTACCACCATCACCACCAGCCGAGATAGTCGTCAAACACTTGCCTATAAGTAATAAAACAATCTCACCTTAGGCCCGATTCCTCAGTTTATTAAAATTAAATAGTAAACAAAATGTGCCATTCAAGATCGATTTTTCGGCCATTAGCCATCAAAAATAAGCCAGACGGCCACACTAACATCATCAAAACTAATCATTGCCTTTCATTGGGTAGGTAATTTGTATCACAATTTAATAACACGTCTATTCTGTCAAACTTTTGACGACTCCCTTTTTTGTTCCATGACAAATTTAATCCGACCCTCACAAAATGCACGAAAGCTCTTACGGTAATGTTATAGAGTCGTGTTTTAAATATTTTTTATAAAATCACATAAAAAATAAATTTGTGATAGAAAACGTGCTTGCTAACGAAGTCATTGAATGATTGAATCTGTCCGAAAAGTCTATCGACGCGGCTATTGTGGCGCTACTCGTCAAATATTAATGTACTAATTAATTACTACTTACCCGAAGGTAGCACTACATGTACAGTTGGTATATTAATTATACTTGCGTTCAAATATACTATAAAGTATATAATAAACCCCTTCTGAAAAACTGTTCTTTTCTATGAATTCTTCTACATGGAGACGAGCGCCTCATCTTACCATTTGACGATTTGACTACCAATATGTAACCACAAAAGTATCATCACGTGATATAGTGATTAGATAACACTATTTCCAATTTAAATACCAAATTGAACAAAAGCATGTATAATTAATAAATATCGGTAAAATTACCAGAAATTAATAATATTTTACGTCAACTGTACATTAATAAATGTTGACTGTTGAGCACCGTGCATTGTACCTGCTGAGGTATGAGGCAGCTTATACGCCAAAAAAATTAAAACACAGGCATAAATAGGCATCTATAAAATAGATCTACTTAATACTCGTAGACTTAGCTCAAGTGCTTCCTTTAGTTCTTATTTCAACCGCGTCTGTTCACATTCCGTACAGCCGTCTCCCAAGGGGCACTTTCAAGTATTAAAATGATAAACGCAGGTCGCTATCGAGTATGGAAATCTACCAATTTATTATACTGTGGGTCATTATTCTATTAGGTAAACAAAATACACGGGGTTAATAGAGACATTGGGTGTATTAAGTAATATAAGGGCTTGTCACTAGGGCTTTTTGTTTAGCTCGTTATCGAGAATGACAGCTCTAGTTTTTGTGAGAGTGGATTTCTTGGTTATGTTGCAAAGTATAGCAATTTTCCGCAGGTGGTAGGGTAAGAGCATATTATATCGATGCTTCACCTGACTCGCTACCAAAAAGTAGCTTACCACAGTCACCTTCAAGGAAAAATCTGCCGCCATAACCTTACGGTGTTTCGGTGCACACAGTCCTTGAAAGTCAGAAGATTCTAGACCTAAAGTGTTTATTATCTTCGACGACATGATCGCTTATCATCAGGCGAGACAGTGGTCAAACGTTAGCCTATTATAAATAAGGTTTTGAAAATGTTTGCTAGTTTGACATCTATAATCATAGATTACAAATGCATAAAATTCATTGCTCTATCGCTTTCTTGCAAACTCTAAGACTAAAGCGTACGTAGTACTTAATAAATAATTTTTAACTTTACAGTAAGGGCCAGTTTCACAGGTTCCTGATAATGCGTTAGATAGTTATCTGACACATGACACCATGTAAAAGCTGTCAAAAATCTGTCAGATTTCTTCATATTAGCGCTATCAGGCACCGGTGAAACTGGCCCTAAATCTATTGTCCAGTACTTTAATTCCTCTATTATGCGATTGCCGTTTTCCCGACACTCGTTTTCTTTATCGATTACGGCCGAATATCCTGCAAAATCTCACTTAATTATACAGCGATTCTTGACCATTACACAGAAGACAGAATCTTTAAATTATACTTTTTAATAATATAATTTTAATACGCTATTTGGATAGGACCCTTGAATTTTTATTTTTCCTTTGAGAAAACTCAAACTTTATAAAAACCAAAATGTGCGGAGGGTGCTATGGAGGATATTGCGGAGACTGCTATGGCTGCGGCTGTGGCTGCATTACCATTCACATTTGCTGTACGAATATATGAGAACATCGGTTTTCTATCGGATACATTTCGGAGAGTGTTGGCATCTAATTGCAAGAATGAGTACCATCGCCATCCCCTTTCTTTTATCAGACGTACTGATGTACACCATCGCTTTTTTTTATGACATAAGTAGCAAACAAGCAGACGGCCCACCTGATGGAGAGTGGTCACCGTCGCCTATGAACACTTGCAACACTAGAGGTGTCACTCATGCGTTACCGCCCTGTCAAGATTCTTTTAATGCCCCTTTTGAAGGACTCCATGTTGTAGCTCTGCGGAGAAACAGCAGAAGGCAGCTCGTTTCACAATTTACAAGTGTATGGGAGATATTTCACCTTATGGTGGACGTTTCATTTACCCGCACAAAACGATTAGCTTTATGGTTTATCATATGTTCTGCCGGGGAATGGAATTATTTTCCTGTGTCTGTGTTTCCTAATTAGTAACTACAACTCGGGGTTATTCAAATCGCGAGTGAAGAGGCATCTTCTAGGTAAGCGTGCTACATCGTCGATCGTATCGTTACTTAAGGTACGGGCTCACCGCAGCGTCCTGCGTGCGCGATCTTGGCGACGATCAGACAGCGCAGAACTATTTGTACCGACTGGTTCACACCAAACGCGATCAGAAAACCATTGAAAAGTACTGAGATAGCGCCCGCTGATCGCAGGCACCGCGGTGTGGCTGTACCTTCAACATCAGGTGAGAAAGAGGTCGCTTGCCTATCTGGTAAAAAAAAGACAATGCCTGAAAGGCCTGTAATATTATTACATTTTCAAATCGACCAAATCAATAACCCCTATTTCATAAACACAAACAACTCAAGTACTCCCACCAATTGGAATGGCCAGTGATTAACCCAAGTAATCACACATTCAACAAAGAAATTACAAAGTATACGTCGCAAATGTGTGTGCCAACCGTTGCCATAAAACGGTCGTGTGTCGGACAATCGTTTGTTTAAATTATTTACATCATCGGCTATGAACGAATCATTAAAAAATTCAGGTGAAGTAGGGGCCTACTCTTGGACTTGCTCGAATTGAACTCGAACGCAAATCAATAAAAGTGTGTTTTTAATGCGATTTCAAATTTAGAACTTTTAAAGATTTGTTATTACTGCGCGTTCAACGGGTTTCACGGCTTTAAAACGGGCTGATTCACAGATCGGCTTTATATCAAAAGAAACATAAAGGCTCAACGTTATAACGTATAATTGTCTGATTAAATTTAGGAAAAGGAATCTGGTAGATAAATAGAGTATATAAGAGTAGTAATATAGAGGCTTTTGTCAACGAACCATAGATCTACATTAATGACAGCACAAGATATTAAGCTGTTTTTTGATATGTGGGCAACCTAGTGGTGAATTTAGCATTGCACCCAGGCATTACAATTGCGCGAAAGTTTAATCTGATCTAATTTTGATAAGTGAGTTACAATCGATAACCAGTAGTATCGCCAGTAGTCCTCGGTAACCTAAACGGCAATTTCCCGATGAACAAACATCCGATTTTAAACTTCTAAACTGGTCACCCTACTGTTATTATGGGCAATACATCAAAGTGTTGTAAAGGGGCTAGTTTCATACCCGTGGGGACCTACCATAAGACGCACAATATTTTTATTTCAGTCTTACTTATCAATAAAGATCTACATAAGAAAGTGTTTGTATATTTTCTGCTATTTAAATAAGTTCTCATCGTTTTGTAGTTTACTCTTGGGTTCTAGTTGGGAATGTATTTCTATATAAGGCCTACGGTACGGAACTTTTATGAGTAGTCAAATTAAAAGTTCCAACTAAAAAGCGTTAAAGTCAAAATTATCTCAATTATGTGCTAGAGAGAGAGAGAGAGAGAGAGAGAGAGAGAGAGGCAGAGAGAGAGAAAACTCCAATGGTGCGTCGGAGTTGATACACACTTTTGTGTGTCGAGTAAGGCGTCCATCAACGATAGGTTTTGCTGTCAGTTTGCTCACAGTGACTGATGGAGAACTGATATAGGACTATATATAGATAAGATAATTATAAGACTTTTAAGTTTTCGTTAGTTAGAAACATGAATATGTATATACCAATTATACTTATAAAATTGTCTTAATTTTTACTTTTAACGATAGTCACTTTTAACTATACTACCTTATTTTTGTCGGTAGTCTCGACCAAGGTTTTGTGTTAAAGTTTGCTGCGTAAGCTCGCTGAAGACTAATTAAACCTAGGCCTAGAAATGTGGACAAAATAATAGAGTAGTAAAAGACAAAACTTTTTTCTAATACAATAAAAAATGTAAGCCCTTGGTAGGACCCTTGTTTGACTGTTTGTTTGACTAACGTGAAGAGGTTATACAGTCATGCTCGTGTTAGGGGTTTGAAACTAGGTTTAATGTTGTTTTGCGTTTGGTTGTGAGCTTCGAACGATATCGATTTTAACAACGAGATTGTTAATTATTTTTATTAAATGTTTAATGATGAGAATTCCAATAAAAAAAACTTTAAAAAAAGACCGAATTCAAATGCCGAGCCAGTCAGTTTCAGTAGCAACTTTGTGGTGTTATCTCTATGGACATATGTCTCCGGAGATACTCATTACATCTAAATGAATTTACATTTGAACCTATGCTCTTTTGAATAAAAGAATCATTTTGAAAATCGGTCCACAGTTGACAGAGAAATTGGCGAACATAAATACATTAAAAAAATATCGGCAATAACCCAATGGCTAAGGCGTCGGCCGAACGATCGAAAAGTCGTGACTTCGATCCACATCCATTGCACTATTGACGTGAATCCACTCCAGACACAAGAATACTTAGCTTAGTTGAAGGGGTTAACAAGACTACTAAGAATAGCTAGTAAGGTTTAAAAAAAAAAACAACAGGTTCCACTCCGGGAGTGCCGGCAGAATTGAAAACTTAAACATTAACGTTGTGCATTTGGTCTACTTTCCCTCCTTCTTACGAATTTTTGATCAGGTCACGTGTCCTGCCGCGAGTTTAACATTGTAACCCATCCCAAAAAAAGTTTCTAATCTCCCTCCGTCTTACGAATTTTCGATCAGGTCACGTGTCCTAACGCGAGTTTAACATTTTTTACCCATCCCAAAAAGTTCACAACGCCGCTAAAGAAGTTTTCACTTCGAAAACAAACATTCGGATGAATTGAGCACCTCCTCCTATTTGTAGTCGGTAAAAAAGTAGAGCGTGTCTAATAACAAATAACATATCTGACTAACAACCTGTCATATTATGTAAAATCAGTGTAATAAACCAAAACCATTAGCTTACCAACGAGGGTGTAATCGGACTTAGCCAGATTATGGTGGAAAAATTGTGGTGTAATTTGACCGCCGTTCACAAAAGATGAGGTGCTCCATTTTTGGTTAATGTGGCTTTTAGCAGGCTTTAATCTTTTTATCTGTCTCAAGACTTGTTGGTAATCAAATCTTACAAGTTAAGTTTGTGGCATATCTTTTTAATCATCTCATACATTTTTCATACATCATTCATACATATACACTTTTGTATTAAAACGATTTGTTTCTTTATGACGGGTCACGTTGCCATGGGAACGGGATAACAAAGAAGACGAATAATGACTATAGGTACCGATTTGCATGGAATATCTATAAATATCTGTTGAATTCATATTTGTAGCGGTCTACCACTTACGTTATGGCTTTTCTAGTAGACAATATTTTTATCTACCTACCCTATCTGAAGTATTCCATCGATTTACCATATGATAGACAAGGATGAGAATTCCTTTGAAGATGCTGGCGTCCTGGAAGCCGATGTGGAAGCCAGATTCGACCGGCAGCTAGCGGGCATAGACCCTCAACTGACCATCGGCATGGGTCCGAAGGCTCACCAACAGCTACGTCCAGAAATGATGTTCATACGGGAGGAGCTGCGACAAGCTAAGATGCAGACTTTGGCTAATGAATTGATATACGTCACAAGGTCTATATAGAGGATTTTTGTAGAAGAGCAGTGATAAAGTATAAGTTTTATTTAAGATAAGTATCGTAGAGTATGGTAGAATCTATATGAATATAAATGTTATAACCCGTCTTTTGTAGTTTATCTTGTCTTGGTTCCTGGTTCCTTTAGGGATGTAGCGTGCGGTAGGCCTCCTCCAGGGCTCCGTTACGTTACATTACGTTACGTTACAAGTTCTTCCACTTTCTCGTGTTCGATTGAGCATAAATTTTGCATACACTAATGTAAATTCATCAAGGATTGTAACACAATCCTGACATACCTGTTTTGCTTCGTTCTGGAAAGGCGTAGTCTCTGCCTACCCCAACGGGATAAAGATTATATATATGTATCACCGAGATGGTCTGATGATGGAGACGGAAGGTGGCCCTTGGAACTTCTAAACTACACATAATAAACCTATATATATATATGTTATATATGCATACACATTCTCTACGAAGTCATATATATAAAGTAATCATGCTCGTGAATAGTCAATAGAACATCGTAGAATAAGGATTATATGAAACATTAGGAATACGCAGGTAGTTTCAGTTATAATAATAAATTCATTTATTTCTGGCAACATAATTTTGTTGTTGTTCCATACTTAAACATATACTTCACAGACTAACATAGGTATATGTATAAAAATAAGCGATATTTATTAGAGACGTTATTACTACGACGTGTGAGTTATATCTATGGTTTTAGGCAGTCAACCTCTTAAGCGGTGAAACTTGACACCTCTCGGCCAGAATTTTCCAGCCATGAACGTGACGAGAGACTTGGCATCGACTTGAAGCATGGTCTTCAGTTGTACGTACTCGTACGTTGTTGGACGTTTAAAGCTAGAAAATATGATTGGATATATTTTTTAGGGAGAGACGCGATATATGCAAATTAGATCAAGGAATAATTCATTAATGTTTTAGCTGTCACGACAAGTAATTAACATTTCCGATGGGAAAAGGAAAACGCAATCAAATTATTAACAAGCTAGCTTACCATTTTAGACGGATATTGGGGAAAAGTTGATATAATTTATACCTAAGTTACTTCTTTTTAACCGACTTCACAAAAAGGAGGAGGTTCTCAATTCGTCTGTATGTTTTTTTTTTGTGTGTATGTTATGCGATTGCTCCGTCAATTGTGAACGGATTCAAATGATTCTTTTTTTTAATAGGTAGGGTACGTTTCCGAGGTGGTCCCATTTTAATTTTATCGTGATCTGATTAGTATCTCCAGAGATATGGAGATAAATACCTCAAACATAGGAGAATGTAGTGGTTGTAGAAGAAGAGTCCCAAGAAGATTATACACAATGGAGGTTGCTATTGCATATACTTTTGAAGACTAAAAAAAATATGACCTTGAATAATGTTTTTACATCTTTCTTCACGTTGATTTAGATTTTCGACAGATATTCTTACAGAGTTTGTCCACAGCAACGGCACCGGGACGTCACCGTCAACAAAATGCCGGCGCCGAAGTAGCGGTACATATGTATGTATGGCAGCTTGTCCACAGCATGATCGGCACCGGGCGATGTCATCCCGGCCGCCGATATTTTGAGTAGATTGGCGCTAGAAACCGGCCAGAGATTTTGACGGGCTGATGTGCCGGCATTGGCTCGCAATACAAAACACGTTTGATCTTGTCCACACACTGCCGGTGCCCGGCGCCGTTCGATAGGTTATTGATTTTTATCTGAGGTTGTTTTTTTTTATTTCTATGGAAACGCATCTGCCACGCATGACAGCTAGAAGAAACAGAACCATCGGAATTGGTGGCGGTGGACAAACGATCGCCGGCACATCATTTTCAAAACGGCCCGAATAAATCACGGTGCCGGTGACGTCCCGGTGCCGTTGCTGTGGACAAACGCTCTTACGGTAACTGTGAGCGAGATAAAATCAAAGTTGGGGAGAATTAATTTGTCTTCACAGGAATGTTCTGCCGGGCAAAGTCTTGTTAGGGTGCAAAGTTAGTTAATATTTTTTGACATGACATGACGTTTGTCAAAGATGGCGGCCATATCAGTCCCGCGCTTCGAGCATTTACCAAAGGAGATGTTAACGCAAGGCGTACCCCTATGCTGGCCATATAGCCATTTTTGGCCATATGAGCGTGCGTAACTACGCTGTATTTTAATACTGTGTGCGTGTTTCAAAGTAGTGTGCGGGATCGTTTAAGTGAGTGATTTGTGTGTGTGCAATGCGCGTTTACCTCGTCCCCCGTAAGTATCGGCAGAAAAAAATGTTTGCGGATTACAACGTTAACATCTCCATTGGTAAATGCTCGAAGGTCCCGCGACACTGCATAGTGCATACATAATTAAATAACTCAGAATTATGAACGTACTTTGTACCAAGCAACACTCCAAAAAAATAATTATAAGCATAATACCACAGATTATATAATAGTTACTACGTAAATAATACTTTCCGTTGTTAGGTTGGCTACACAGTGCTTTCATAATTCGGGTATCAACAATGTTCCCTACATTGTGCCAACTCGTATAACGTAGTAGAGTGATTCAGTACTATGTGGGCCATATGGCGGCACCTAATGTTAATAATCGCAAATAATACCTTTTAATGTTCATTTTGGAATACAACTAGTCCGTGTTATAAAAGTATTTTGGATTATTGAAATAAAATAGACAATTAATTATCGTGTGTGTCAGATGATTTTATTGCACAGGGCCATTTTGGTCATTGTTCTTCGATATCTTGATGACATTATTATGACTAGTGAATATTTTCACTAGCGCGACATTTAATGTAAATTTTTTAGGTTTCCGAACCTAAAGGGTACCAAATGAACACTTTCTGAGACTTTGTTGTCCATTCGTCCGTCCGTCCTTCCGTCCGTCCGTGTGTCTATATGTGCGCACTTTACAGATCTGTATCTTCTTAACCGTAATAGGTTCATACCTGAAATTTTCACACAGTATATATCCGTCAGTGTATAACGGCTCAGCCACGAAATTTTATAGATGCATGTAATTTAACTAAAACTTGTTTTTCACTAAAAAAGGGTAAAATACATTATTTTTCAAAAAAAATAAAACCGACTCATAACCACGAACAGGCACTCAAAAGCGAAAAATAAATTACTTAATAGATAAGTGGGTAGCGCTTATAATAATTATATTAAGAAATTTATTTTTAATAGAATAGAAAACCATTTATTCAGGCAAAAACACTGTACACAACAACAATACGCATATAAAGAGTAACTACCTAATTCAATTACTCATAATTATATCTACTACTTATACTAGACACTAAAAAGTAGGTACACATATTATTTAATGACGTGTATTGCTGTTGCTGTAGTGTACAGTACTGCCGGAATAGGTCTGAGCTCAGCTGAATGCTGCAGTCAGGACTACAGCGCTGATTTTCAGCACAGACCTCGGGTGACAAAACGGATAACATACTTGATGCGATAAAAATAATATGTTGCGTTAAAATCCATAAATATGATAAGTTATAAATATGTAATACTTATTATAAAAATATATAAATAAAAATATGAAGAAATAGTTAAACAATACAATAACTAAAAGAGTCCATACTAAACAAGATAAAAATTAAAAAAAAAAAAAAAATTAAATAATTATAGTCTGACTATATGACAGCTAGAACTAGACTACCCAGATAACAGAATATTTAGTGAAGTAAAATTGTTACCAGATAATAAGATATGCCTAATCCTTATTATCCATGCATTAGTTGCGGACACCACTTCTACAGGTCATGTTATATTCTATCATCCGTAGATATACATTAAGATTTAAAGAACACTACAAAGGATATACATATATAATAAAACATGCAATTCATAAATATAATGTGTTCTAATGAAATAAATTATATATTTGAATATTTGTCGCTTTTGAGTGCCTGTTTGTCGCTATGAAGTCGGTTTTATTTTTTTTGAAAAATAATTTATTCTGTGTTATTGACGCAATAAAAAAAAGAAGAAAGAAGATATACTCTTCGACCGAATAGCAACAACACGCTCTTTCCAGCGCAGTTGTATTAGAATAAAAACGTTATGATATTTTTTATAATTTTATATAATTTTAATGTTTATATATCGTATTGACCATTATCCCGCCTGGTGGCAAACGATGATGTGGACGAAGATGTTGAACACGCTAGGCCTAGAATACTTTTATTCTCAAGGACTGCGTGCCGGATAACCGGAATGCAATGGCGGCAGATGATTTCTCCTTGATGACCACATCATCACTTACCAACAGCACAGATTACATAATAGTTACTACGTAACCTACAAGTAAGATCGTGGTCAAACGTTAGCCTATATAATTTTTTTTTAAATCTTGGTAAGCTTCTGTTTGGAAACAATGCGGGCGGAACATTGATAAGATAATATTATATTCATTGCATAAACTGTGTATAAACATAGCCTTAAACTCAATTTTTACTAACAACAGTTTTACCATTTCGGGCGTGCGACATAAAAGTTAAAGTACTATAACTTTAACTTAAACTAGAACTAACTATCGATACTTCGTTGTATCAGTCAGTATGGTATACAGGATGACATTGCACTCTTGCGGTTGGATTAAATTAATTCCAGCGCAGTTTTTTAATTCCTGGCCAGCACGATTCCATCTTGGACTGTATTTTTACATATTATGCAGATGGGATAGCATTAGCGGTCAGGTGATGCTCTGTCATAACAGACATTACAAAACCTTCAGCGCGACTCCCAACCCTACCCATCATCCATCAATCACTTTTAAGGTACCTACTGCAGTCTAAAACAAAATCGTTCATTACCTTGATGACATAAATTCCCCTAGTTTCACCAAACTAACCAACCGTTAATAAACATTCATTTAACTTTAAAAAACTAGTAAACAATAAAAATCCAATCGCCCGCATCGGAAAGAGCAATCTAAAAACAAAATCGTAAACGGAATCAGACTGGCCGTTTTGGCAATTTACTGGTAGCTTCAGTTTTTTACCAATTGACTGGAGATCGGTGATAAGTTGCGCCCGCATGTGCGCACACGCAACTTTGCGCTTGTGACTGGCATAGAGTTTTAAGACGGATGGGACAGCTAACAAATCTATCAATTTAGTTTACCTATTCTCTCACTAACTACTTCACTAGTTCCTGATAAAATCCTTGATAACCTATTAAAAACTTAAAATTGATCGGTCACGTGTTGGTTGTCTCTACTTAGCCACCAACGCTTCCTGTCATGAAAAATATCCAATAGAGAAATATTCAGCTTTAAAGTTAGCTGCAGAGGTCGGAAAGTCGCCTGTCGTCTTTTTTCGTAGTTATTATTAGCGACATATATTAGATGTTCACCTAAATTACTTCATGTTGGCTGTCAATGGCAACATCTCAAATTTCACGTCACCTGTTACATTATTAAATAAAACCAAAGCCACGTTGTACCTCTGACTTTTTGGTGTTTTTTCAACATTTAACTGAACTGACAAAGTATTGCAATAATTATCTGCCTGCAGTATAATTAACTTTATTCGTAAAATTGAATCTGAATGCTACGCTAAAAAGTCAAAGGTCTATGTAGTTTTGGTTTACCTATGCATCATATTTTTGGGTTTGGGATACGCATATTCCACATAGAAGTTTAGCTGTCACATTTTATCAAGCGATATCATATTCAAATACTTACTAAAGTCGAATTTTTAATTAAACGGAGTAAAATAACATTACAAGTATTGCCACTTTTTCATAAAATAAAAATAGGCATGTGGTATAAAAGATTTAGTTAATGGAGTCATATCAATTCAGTGAACTAGATCAATAACTTATATTAAAGTATTCCTAAAAGTATTACATATTTTATCATCCTTATTCAACTAGTACGCTGGACTTTAAATGCTTATGTCTAATACATTGATCAAATACATAATTCAGTTAACTAGAACTTATACGTACTAATTTATTTAAGTGTTTTTAATCTATAGTTCAATTCTTTGAACGATAAAAATAAAAAAGATCATCACTACGTTTGAATGTTGGCAACATTATTTTGATAAGTGACATTTTGACCTGTCAGTTTACTCCGTCTAATTAAATATTCGACTATAGTCGCTATCAAAAAAGCTACAGGGCTGGTAAGGAGAAATCCCATCAGTTCCATCTGTTCTTTACTCTATGACCCACAGGATGTTCTTACGCAGCCGAGCCCAGTAGTAATTATCAAATCGTTAACATCAGAGAATTGTTTACATGGTGGCTATCTTTGGATGATGTTGATGACTATAGTTTTTACGATTTACGACATTACGACATGCTGGCGATTGACGAGGCACGTGTGGTACACATATTTTTATAAGATTATATTTTTATGACTAGAATAAAACAGTTGATTAATAAAGTTTGTTTTTTGAAGAAGGTTTGCTTTGTAATCTTCCCATATTATTATTCTACAGGTTTGTATAATATGTGTTACCTAATCACGCAAAAACGACTGGTCGGATTTAAATAAAATTTGGTACACTATGGAGAATAGGCAGCATATTTTTTTTTCTAAAGAAAAACATTTTTGTCTATGTTCTGTACTGTCCTAGATAAACTAATAAAATCCTGCTGCTTTGAAAATAGATAGGATTAATTAGATAGTAAATAGAATTAGATAGGTATGGGTTTAACCACTCATCCTGCGTATATCTAAAATACCTTCTATCTTTTTGTACATATACGTTGTATGAAGGTTGCTCTCATCTCTCGTCTCTCTTCTTTTCACCCTATTAAACATACCTAAAATAATTTTTGTGTCTGCGCACTTCCGGTTGTATGAGGACTAACTAACATCTAGAAATTAATATTTATCGGCATTCACATAATTTGGTAAGTACTAAATTCTTACTGTTGCGGGTCGCTTAAATGCCTAACGTTTAAAAACTGATCCAAACTTAAACGGTTGATTACAGTGGTTTAATGGGTCTGATATGTGGTACATTTATAGCGGCTTAATGATCAAAATCATTAGACGTTTGGCAATGAAAAAATCAAGATTTTTTTTGGATTTGATTTTGTATTTGTAAAAATCAAGTTGATGACAGAAGAACCATTTATAATGTCAATTTAATTTTATATAGACCTGTAAAATATATTATATCAAGTTCACGTAAAAGTAGGTATGTACCTACATAGTGACATGTAAATTATTTAATGTTTGGCAATAAAAAAAAATAAGATTTTTTATTAACTTTTAAGGTACGAACATACCGCGGCGTCCTGCGATCTGCGGGCGCGATCTCAGTATATTTCAATTGTTTTCTGATCGCGTTTGGTGTGAACCAATCGATACAATTACTACTGCGCTATCTGATCGCCGCCTAGATCGCGCACGCAGGACGCCGCGGTGTGTCCGTACCTTTACGTAGATTCAATTTGAGAATTTTCGTATTTCAGTATGGAGCTGGTAAAATTCTCAAATTAAATCTACATTAAAGAAGGTACCTACGTAATGACATGTACATTATTTGATACTAGCTGTGTTTCGCGCTTCCGCGCTTACCGCTTACATCGTTTACCGTTTCGTCCGCGTTAAAAAATATCCTATAGCCTAATGCTCAGTACTTGTTTTCCTTATTCAAAATTTCAGCTAAATCCGTCCAGCCCAGCAATTTGACCGTGAAGAAGTCCCAAACAAATAAACTAAAAAAATTATCATAAGTACAGATATTATTGATTTAATCACACATAGTTCAAATACACAAATTAGCTTAAGTAGTATCGCGTACGAATCTCGTCACCGCGATCTAGGGATTAGAAGTCACAGCAAAGCGCCATCTATTGACAAAGTGCCGTACTTTTATGTTAAGTGTTATGCCATTAACACAAACTGGCTTTTGCATTTATTAAATTGGTGTTGATTTTAGTGCGATATGCACTTGTTGCACTTGTCGGGGTGATATAAATCAGATGTAAGTATGAATCCCATTTCAAATCTTCAACAGCTAACAATAATTTTAATGAAACACATCGATTGTCTCATCAAGCTGCTTAATAAGCAATCTGACGTGTCACAATAATTAACGTTATAATCAGTTTTAAGTGATAATAATGATGCGGGCATGACAGTTGACAGTTGCTGTTAAAATTGTTTGCCTTTTGTTGCGCGAGCGTTCACCCTTTGTTCTTATGTTTAATTAATCAGGGCTTAGATTGGTTAATCTATTAATAGCTTAGATGTAACGGTTAATATTGTGAAATAGGGCGTTCAAGTAAAATTTTGCCTTACATTTGTTTGGAGATCCTTTTATTGATTTATTTGAGATTTAGAGCATTATATGCTAGAGCGTTCACCATCTTCGATTGTATCATCGCTTACCACCAGGTAAGATTGCAGTCAAACGCTAGCCTATCAGATGATGCTATATAAAAGCTGTCAAATATCTATCAATAAAGTTCCCCATAGGGCTATCTGAAAGCGGTGAAATTGACTCTAAGCCAATCTAGTATACTCAATGGTTTCCCAATTCTGATACATATCTAACATCATACTTTTCATATTGGAAATACTCAAATCGTGTCGTGACATCTTTTGTACGACTTTTGACGAAAATTCTTTGTTTTAGGAAAGTCAACAGAAATGTTGAACGAAACAACTCCAAGCGCAACAGGAAAACAAATAATCCATCAGTCCGAAATTAATTACCAAAAATATTTTTGCACAAGGACAACAGGAGTGGCATAAGAAGTCCGTACTACAGTAATAAAACAAACTGATCTTCGTCGAGGATATGTAGCCCTAGTACTCCGTTCAAAGTTCACTATCTTCCTTCCCTTCCCAGGGCTCGACAACTAGTCAAAGGGCCGACGGTCGCCTGTAGATCAACTAATTACACATTGTTCTCTTTGATTAAAGCACAGCTTGTCTCTAATGAATGACTCAGGCTATCGGAGTGGATTTACACGCGACGATTGAAGAACGACTTAACGTTTTCAAATTTGTGGCAGTTTAATTGCAAAGGAATTTGTGTTTTGTTTATGGTAAGGTGGAATGAATTGCGGTAAGGTTACGATTGATTGAAGCAAAACTGACGCAAAACCTTGATTGTCAGAAAGTTGCGCATACATCACACTAGCTGTTTGTTACCTTGGGATATTTATTCTGATACCTTCGCCACTTTGCTCTTAGAACTATTTTTTATTTTCGGTTGCAATATTAAAAGAGTTTTGTTCTACCAAAGGTGTAAAAGCAAAAGTCCTAAACTACGAAATTCTAGAAGTTTTTATTTACTTTATATCTGTGTTTTATTGCTATCAACCTTTTTGTGGTGGTATAGTAGGACTCCTACTAGTCCACTTGGGGCAGTACTATTTATTCGGCCGTGAAAGGAATGTTTTTCAATTTGAATGGCAAAGTGCCCAGTGAAGTGACAGGGCATGTGTTGTGAGACTTCATGTCTCAAGGTAACATCTGCAGGGCAGTGACATCCAAAGTCTGGCTATCCAGAATCATGCATTCCGCTGTATATTCTATAATACTCGTAGATAGACGTCATCGTTTGTCGATCGTGATCGGCGAGCATCGTGCAAGCTTGTCCAGTTACCTTATATCATAAAAAAAACTGTGAGACACTTTTTTAAATCCCTTTTAAACAAACAGTTAAATCAAACGCAAACAACTCTTCAGCGACTAACGATCTACATTTAGTATCGTTTATTTTCCAAAACACAAACGATAATTACCAGCTTTAGAATCTTAACGTCAATCTCCAAACTAATTCACACGAGCAACAAAACGCTAATGAAACTGTCGTTAAAAAGTAGTAAAGTGTAAACCGCCCTTATAATCTGGCGTAAAATTCCCACAGTTGGAGTCATATTTCTCAATCATCGGACGGTCAGCGCGATTTTTATTGTTTTTGAGCAATTACTAGGGTGTAGCACGGTAGGGGTATAATTGGAATTATTGCTAAGAATTATCTACAAAAAAAACATATTTCATTAATGCGCAATTTGGAATGCTATCCAATTATTTATTTTCCAGAGTGTCCACACCAGAGTGATAGTTCAAATATCTGATGGGTCGTTTTTATTTATGTTTTTACACTTCTTTAGCGGCCTTGTGAACTTTTTGGGATGGGTAGAAAATGTTAAACTCGCGTCAGGACTCGTAACCTGATCGAAAATTCATAATACGGAGGGAGAGTAAACTAAATGCACAACGTTAATGTTCAAATTTTCACTTCTGCCGGCACTCCCGGAGTGCAACCTGTTGTTTTTTTTACACACAGAACAAGCACGGACGTCTGTTTCGCAAAACTAAGAAGTTTTATAAATGTAACGTGTGTATCTGTGTGTCTGTCTGTGGCATCGAAGCGCCATAACTAATTTTAATGTAGTTATTTTGTTTTATCGGTGTCTTCACCGAGAGTGTTCATAGCTTTTGTTCATGGCTTTTTTCTGGCTGCTGATTCTATGAAACCAACTTTCAAAGGTCTGATCATCTCAAAATTCGATATCCTTCTACTTCACCGATATTATGAGAACATAAGCGTAATGTTTGAATAGCTAGATAATTAATGATGTTCAAAAATCTTGCTATATTCTAATGGGGAGGGCATTTATCATATAAAATTAACAATAAATTTATAAAAACATTAAAACTTTATAATTGGGTTAACAAATGCAATCCACTAATTTCGTCGTATCGATGTATCGAACCGTGGCTTAATTGGCAGAGCACCTGGACGTGTAATCCGGGGGGTGCGGGTTCGAGTCCCGTCGGTACGATGAAATTTTGGATTGTGTTTAACAATTTACAAAAATATAAAGTGTGAGACACTTCAAAGAAACATAATATTTTTTTAGATTTCCTTACAAAAAAGCCACTAATTAATTTTACAGACGCTTTATTAAACTTAACTGATAGTTAAAGCTTTCTCAGTTAACTCGGTTTTATATCCACGGTTTACTGCGAATAAATTGAACTTTTATACAAAAAGCTGTAAAAATGTGTTAATGTTCATTAAATCAATTAATCTCATGTAAAGGGTGGATGAACGTAGATTCATTGGATTTTATTGACCAGTTGGACTAAAATGTGTTTAACTGTACCCACTTTTAAGAAAGAAGGAAGAAAGAAAAACAGTTTATTTGGCTTAATACTCTTACATGACTAACATAATAACGTTAATACTAGATATCATAATATAAAAGGAATATTAATTGTAAGAGATAAATACTAACATTAAATATGTTTTATGAGGTGCCAAAAAAAGAGGCTTAATATCAGCATATTTTCCTGAGCTTACATCTAGGCGCTGGTTTTCAGCTAAGCCTGCAGGGTGATAGACTAGCATGAAATTGAATTAAAACAATATACTAATATTTCAAATAGATAAATATATATCATGAATAATATATATATATATATACTAGAAGTCCCCCGCGGCTTCGCCCGCGTTAAAAACTCCTTTTATTTACTTAAAACTTTTCTTTTGTAAAAACGATTCTATCATTAAAGACATCAAATAAGAATTAGCCAAATCGGTTCACCTGTTTTCATTTTATCGTGTGACTAAGACAAATCTGGATTCATATTTATAAAACCCGAAAAACCCAAGAAAGCGCAATCCGAAACAATATTGATTGTCAGACTTTTTTACCCCAGTTCTCTCTCTTACGGGTGGCATTTTGAAAAAGTCTGAAACTCGTATTTACTTATTCGTTTACAGAAGTACTTGTGTGAAATGTCGAATAAAATGACTATCCAAACTTTGAACCCCCGCTTCATCCCTTGAAGAGTGAATTTTGAAAAATCCTTTCTTAGCGGATACCTACGTCAAAATTACTATCTGGATGCCAAATATCAGCGCAATCCGAAATAATATTGATTTCAGACTTTGTTACCCAACTTCACCCTTTTAGGAAAAGAATTTCAAAAAGCCTGATACACGTATTTACTTATTTATTTACTGAAGCACTTGTGTGTAGTTTTGGATAGAAAAGACTATCTAATCTTGTTTCTCCATACAAACTTTGAACCCCCGTTTCATCCCCTTCGAGGGTTAATTTTGGAAAATCCTTTCTCAGAGGGAACTAACGTCGTAATAACTATCTGCATGCCAAATTTCAGCGCAATCCGAATCAATATTGATTTTCACACTTTATTACCCCATTTCACCCTCTTAGGGGTGGAATTTTAAAAAACCTGAAACACGTATTTACTTATTTTTTTACTGAAGCACTTGTGTGAAGTTTCAGATAGAAAAGACTATCTAATCTTGTTTCTCCATACAAACTTTGAACCTCTATTTCATCCCCTTAAGGGGTGAATTTTGGAAAATCCTTTCTTAATACACCCTTACGTACTAAGAAAAATATACCCTCCAAATTTCAAGTCTCTACGACCAGCGGTTTAGGCTGTGCGTTGTCTGTCAGTGAGTCAGTCAGTCAGTCAGTCAGTATGTCAGGACAAAGATTCTTATAGTATTAGACATATACATATACATATACATATACATATACATATACATATACATATACATATACATATACATATACATATACATATACATATACATATACATATACATATACATATACATATACATATACATATACATATACATATACATATACATATACATATACATATACATATACATATACATATACATATACATATACATATACATATACATATACATATACATATACATATACATAATATAAGATCGTTTAAAAAACTAAAAGAACCGCCTTCAAACATAGCGCTAGTCAAAGTAGCCAGTAAACAAGTAACTATTACATAATCTGTGCCAGTAGTTAGAAGTACGAGTAAGTCGTCGAGATAAGTTAATGCGTCGTAATACAACCGACGAATTGAGAATCTCCTCCTTTTTTGTGAACACGGTTAATAAGTAGGTGATGATGTGGTGTCACACTAAATAGAATATGATGGCCCTTTAGGGTTGATTTCACCATTTATGCTACTAATCGAAATTTATTGAACTAAGTTCAACTAAAACGTGTTCAAATGTCGATGTTGATCTTGGTTTACGCGTACTTGATTTCACCACCTCCCATCAGGCTCCATTTGATCGCGTTTATCAAAACTAAGATTTTATGTTATTACGCACAATGGAACGTAAATATCGTCATAGATCTGTCGTCTTAGATTGTTTTGGCATTGTCAAACTGACAAATATATATGACCAAATTAGTTTCCGTGTCTGTGCATGGTATATATTTTTGTGTTCAGTATTATGAATTTCGAATTTTAAAATGTAGCAGAAGGAATTAAAATATTTATAATTTTAATAACGAAATAACAAGACGCCTCGTCTTGTTACGCCATGCTCGGACACGGAAACGAACGCGCAAAATACGAGTGACAGTTGCTGTAAACAGTGTAAACGGGATCAAGAGCGCTAAACGCCTAAAATCGGTAGTTCAGAATTAGAACTCGTTTTAACTGTAACCACGTTTAGTTTGTGGTGGTGAAATGCAAAATGCCAGTTTAATATCAGTTAAAAACGTAAACCAAGTTTAAGTCGACCTGATCGCGTTTATATTCACTGGTGAAATCGGCCCTTAGATGACTAGAGCTCAACCGTAAAAAAAAACAAAAATATAAAAAAAAAGGTCTTAAATGTTTGCGAATATTGAAAGGAACTGTTTCAATATTTTCTATAGTGAAATAATAGAGTAGGTTCCTAATATAATTTACTTAATATGCAATCTAGTTTAAAGCTGAAAATTCTAGTAATTGCACATACCTTCGAAAATACACAGTATATTAATATATATATATATTAATCTTCGACCGCATCATCACTTGCCAACAGGTGTCAAACGCTAGCCTATAACGTATAAAAAAAAACAAAAAAAAATGTATTTATTTCAATTAATAAATATTTGTATCAACTAATAACAAAAAATATAATTATAATGTTATGTGACGTTAAACAACTGTTTACACACAACATCAAGTGTACTTGCGACCTTAACGTAACACAATAATTAATTCAATTATTTGACATAATTATAATGTATACTTAGGCCTAGCGCATACATACAACATCTACATCGACACAACTGTTTAGTCGAGGTTGTGTACTTTTCGGAATTCTACACAACTAAACTTTACCTTTTGGGGTACGGAACCCTAAAAATGATGACGTGTCTCGAAGTAAGTTTACGCTTTTGTTATTATTATATATATATATATATTTGGATTCGATATTCTTATTGGAATGTCCAAGGTCTTGCGCTTATTATGTTACACGTTGTATATATTTTTTATGTTTGTTCGCGGATAATTTCGTCGTTTATTAACCGATTTTGATTTGGATTTTTGGTTGGAAAGGAGATATCCCGAGTGTAGTACCATGGTAATTTCATACAGGTTTGATAAGTATCTCTAGAGATATGGAGATAAACACCTCAAACTTAGCACTGAAAGGTAATAGCGCGGCATTTGAAGTCGGTTCTTTTAGTTTTTTAAACGATATTATTATTTTAGAAACCTTTTGTATTTTATTGGTGTGTTGTAGGTTTCAGGTTTTACTTTCATAAAATCAAATTTATTTTTTTGTAGGATAACGGTATATTGAGTGTATTTTACTATACATTAGTGAAATCGACTTAATATAAGAGAGTTGGAGTTGAAAGAAACCGGCAAAGTCGAGTTGGACTCGCCCACCGATATACCCTTTAATTTTCAACTTTTTTTATTTTTTGGAATTTTTCCTTTATTTGTGCTATAAGACCTTGCTTCTTGCCAAATTTTATGATTCTAGGTCAACGGGAAGTACCCTATAGGTTTTCAACCCAAAACCTATAGGGTACTTCCGGTCGACCTAGAATTGTCAATTTTGGTCACACACTAATAGGGATTATAGACCTCATTATCTGGTATACATTTCAACTTGCTAGGTCCACCCGTTCCTGAGAAAATTGGTGGTGACACACGGACTGACAGACGGACAGACAGATGGACAGACAGACGGACAAGAAAGTGATCTTATAAGGGTTCCTTTTTTTACCTTTTGAGGTACGGAACCCTAAAAATAGTGTAGACGCGGTCAATCAATTTTTGTATTTTAAAATATCATCAGAGAAGGAGAAAACTGTCATGGCGTTGTTAATGATGTCACTACGAATAAAACCAACTGTCAAATACAAATAATTAAGATAGTTTAAACACTAAAACAACCGACTTCCATGCCCCGCGAGTCAGTTTTAGTAGCAAGTTGGAGACGTTTATCGTCATATCTCTGGAGATACTTATCAGATCTCGATAAAATTACAATGGAAACACCTCGGAAACAAACCCTACCGATTTAAAAAAAAAATTCAAATCGTTTCACAATTAACGGAGCTATGGCATAACATACATACAAAAAAAAAACTTACAGACGCTGCTTGATTTTGATTACCGACATACCTACTGTATGTATTTTTTATATATTGCTATGATTTTTTATGCTTTCCAGAAAATGGATCTATTTATAATTTCAACGATTTCTATAAAATGTATAATTTTCCATTTTATAATATTAATACAACAGCTGGTCTGATACCAGCTTCCTCAAATCTATCATTTCGAATTTGATTAAAATCCTATCAATAAATGATACGATCAAAAATACCCTCAGCCCGGACCGTACAAATTAGAGACGAAAAAAATTGAATAAGCCTCCAGTGGCCGGATCGGCAATATCAATGACGTTTTAACCCTAAACATAATCGGGCAGGATCGAAACTACCTCGGGGACATACGGGGTCGTTTTGTACCTCGTGCAGTGAAATTGCCGAATTTTAGGGATCCGTCTTTTGGAAATACTGCTTGTCTGTGCAAAAATTGGCATGTTTGCTTTTTCGGTTACCTTAAAGTAGTTTGTTACTGAAAATCAATTTAAAACTAAACAGTACAGTAACTATATGTATACATCAGATTCTTGTAAGGCCTTATTACATTTATTAACAAAAATAACATGCTATGTATCGTAGCGTGCCTGCTATTATATAATATTTTGTACACTTATTCATGTATTATATTTTAATACTAATCATTGTGTCTTAATTATGGCTCCACGCAATTAGTATATTTAGCCAGAGACAGTTTTTATATTTCACGTTTTCAACCGACTTCTAAAAAGAAGGAGGTACTTACCTATCCCATCCCCTACGCACACTTAGGTCATCAGAGAACTTAAGGTTAAAAATTCCCTCGCACTATACGAATTTCTATGGTCATTCTTTTACTGTTAACGCAGTCTTTCTATGGAACTCTTTGCCCATAGAAATTAGACGTATACAAACTCTGGACGCTTTTAAAAGTCACGTAATAGAACACTATCTCTCCGAGTAATCTGATGCTAGTTGTTTATCTTATATCACTGATAATATGCATGTACTTATGTAAATATATTGCTTATAATTATATATATATATATATATATTTATATATATATGTATGTTTATATATATTTATATAATGTATATTATTGTACTATATTATGTAGTAAATAAATAGTATTTATATTTATAGGTATTTATTGTAGGTATATTTATGTATTTTTACAAAATAGTTTTATGACCACCGCCATCCATTATGTTATATTTTAAACCTCTCCATGCATGGTTGTCTGGAAGAGATCGCTTTGAGTGATAAGACCGCCCATTGACACTATTTTTAACAAAAATGTTTTAGTACTAAGTTTCTTGGTGTTCAATAAAGAGTATATCTATCTATCTATCTATCTTAATTAGTCTGTATGTTTTTTTGTACGTATGTTACGTGATTACTCCGTCAATTGTGAACCGATTTGAATTTTTAAACGATAGGGTACGTTTTCGGAATGATACCATTGTAATTTCTTTGAGATTTGATAAGTATCTCCAGAGATATGACGATAAATGTCTCAAACTTGCTACTGAAACTGACTAGCGCGGCATGGATGTCGGTCGTTGTAGTTCTTAAACTATCTTAATTATAGTAGATACAAATCGTAATTTCAAACAAAAGTGGGATTTGGGTGAGAACGAAAAATTGCATGTTTTACGACTTTGTGCTGTTTCCCTACACTCGCACACATGTAACGTTCCAATCAACATTTATTTCACATTACCACGCGGTAATAATTTTTCACGTTCCCATCAACTCCTAAACTATTTTGTTGAACTAGTACTAAAAATTGTGAGTAAATAGGTAAACTAAAATATATTAGAAATTTCCCTATAAACTTTTATTAGAGACAAATAAAACTTTCTATGCGGAACCCTCAATCACCGAATGTATCTTACAATTGACACGTTTATTTTTTGCAATAAAACTGTTCCCCTGCTTTAAAATGTGGGGTCATTCACGCCCCGGGCGGTTAAGGGTTACACGCGCCCTCTGTCGGTTTCCGAGTGATTCTTCGAAAGGGATAAACTTGTGACCAAGATAGGTGTGAACTGAAGGTATGTTGAAAGGTTGACTGTACTTGAAAAGGTATACATATATAGATAGATACACTTTATTGGATACCTTATTAAAAACATACGTACAGCAAGTCAGTAGGTACGTTATGGTTATAGTGATATTTTACCGTCAAAAAATGTTGTTACAATTTACATAGACTTAATTACAAATTGACCGTAAAAATGACAATTGGAGTACACTCAGCATTATTGAGGAGATGTGAATCTCCGCAGAGCTGATTTTCAGTATACCCCGTTGCTCGAACTCGGGTGTTAGTCGAGCATGAGTGTTATTGATAGCGGGTAAAATTTTAATAGTAAATTTTAAAGGTAATTAAACATCGAAACAATTACAATTTCAAAAGCTGCACTTAAATTGAAACAAATAAATATAAAACAAATTAAATTGAAAAGATAACCCAATTATTATTAATGGTCTAGACACTAGTTTGCCCACTATCTCACCTGTTGGTATGATATGCATGGTAGGTCTAGAATGGGAATGGGAATTTGTCCTGAATGACAGCTGATGTAACACACAGTGCTTGGCGATATGTTTTACAACTTGTGGATGGGAGTATGGGAGTATGGGAGTATGGGAGTAAGAATGAGAGCCCCTTTGGCTAAAATAATAGATGGCTCGACTTCTAAGGGAGAGGTCGCCGATTCAGTCCTAGCACGGGTGTTCGTCCACTGGTGGTAGGAGCATATTATATCGATGTTCCGCCTGACTTGCTACCAAAAAGTAGCTTACCACCATCTAGGAGAAAATCTACCGCTACACTATATGGTGTTCCGGCAATAGACCTCGAGAGTCAGAGTATTCTAGGCCTACGGTGTTTACCATCTTCGACCACAGCACCGTTTACCACCAGGGGCCTAATTCAGCATGACAATTTTAAAGTCTTAACGTGCCGCGTTACAATATCTCCACGTTATTCGCATCAAAGTTATTCTCTATGCCAATATCAAGTTTGGCAAACGCGGTAGTGAGCGCGTTTAGAGTTGTCATAATATCGTGAGGTAAGATGGCGTGTAACGCGCGCGTCTTGATTTTTGAAGTGAAATTGACAGCAAGTGACATTGTGGAATTTAATCAAAAAGCGCGCGTAAAACTACGCATGCACGGTGCACCATGATATATACATAAAAACATTTTCAATTTTCATTATTGGCGTCTGTTTGTTGAACAAGTTATACAAGGATGACCAACATTACATTTGCAATAAAATGGACTAAGAGTAGGTTCTACTATTTACAAAAATAGCCTAAATTATGCGAGTAGTCAAAACTCATATTAAATAGTAAGAAAAGTAAAGAAGTACCTAGGTACTTTTTTCCTTTTCTTCTCTGCCTACCCCAACAGGAAAAAGGAGTGATTGTATGTATGTACAACTTATATTAACAATCCTACTAATATTTACGCAAAAACAGCTCAACGGATTTGGGTAAAGTTTGGTATATAGATAGTTTATATACAATACTATAGTGTATAACTCATTGGATACTTT
Source organism: Cabera pusaria (assembly GCA_954871355.1). NCBI lineage: Eukaryota > Metazoa > Arthropoda > Insecta > Lepidoptera > Geometridae > Cabera > Cabera pusaria. The sequence continues at coordinate 6,171,584 of OX940887.1, forward strand.
TTATCCCGATACATGATAGATTTCTTTTCAACGCAGGTGAAGTTGTGGGGCGCATGTAGTTATTAATAAAATGACAATGCAATGATTGACAATAATTGGCAATGAAGTTTTTATTGTCGTTCCAAAACTAGTGTATTTATACGAGGATCCATTGATTATTTTCAATAAAAAATATTTATAGTTTATTTAATGTTTTTTAGTTTTTATAGTAAGCTACATTTTGAATTGCTATTGAAGTTTTATTGCTGGTAAATCGACCTAATGTAAAGATAAGACAGATAAATAAAGAAATGTTTAAAACCGCAAAATAACCGATGGAACCGGAAGTAAGGTTTATGAACGAATGGCGTGAAATCGAAAACTGAACATAGAAAACATATTGTTTGGCATACAGAATACCATTTTTCAATAATATACCGTGGCGCGTTTGAGGAACACGTTTACGTTTAGAGTACGTTACAAAATCACACGTTTTTGGCAAGGTATCTCATTGGTCATACTGAATGAGGGCCCAGGCGAGATAGTGGTCAAACATAAAGATATTAAAAATAGACAGTACGCGACCCACTGCGCATGGTGTTATTATTAAGTGATACAACATCACAACCAACATAGCTGTGTCCTACCATAATATTATAATACGACTTGATCAAACGAAGTATTTACTAGACTGTACATAAAGTATTTAATATGTAAGTGTCTACTTCAATATGCCAGTTTATTTCAATTCACAAAACCAATCGAAAATAAACCAAAATATTTTTCCAAGCGCAACCAACAAAATCTTCAAAGCGCCACAGATTAGCCAGCAGTCACTGTGTCAACCATCCGGCTTAACCCTTACGTCGCGGTCGCATATTTTCCACCGTTTGGCTCCACGCGGTGCCTAAACGACCCCATAATTGATAAGTAAAGGAAAAGAAGAGTACCGCCTTATACATATTTATGAGGTCCCGAAATTGCTATGGGACCCTGTGAACGCGAGCACTTGTTTCGACGTCTCATTATGTTTTTAGAGTTCCTTTGTTATTGTCTCTTTGATCTCTCTCCTGGCGGAAATCGTGGATTTGGATATAGTTTGCATGATTTGGGTTGAAGTTAAATGGTGGATGAAATACCGGAGATATAGGATTGTTTAGGGAAATGAGTTTGTCGATACGAATATACCTTGATATTATTATTGGTTCTGTTGCCAATTTGTGTGAATTACTAAGATTCATTAATTACTATTAATTTAGATTAATTACAGAGATTGTATGGAAATCTTCAGAGTTTTGGAGCAAAACGTTTTATCGAGTAAAAGCAGTTATTAACCTTTGCAAGAACTTGAAATATGCATGCTTAAAAGAAGACTTTACCCTACGCCACCCCTTATGCATATTGACAGAACTAGGTACCTATCTCTAAATACCTACTAATATTTCGCTAGATATCGCAGACCGCATCCTACTAATCAACACCAATCAACACCAATATTATAAATGGGAAAGTCAGTTTGTTTATTTGTTTGTTTGTTTGGGACTTCTTCACGGTCAAACGGCTTGACGGATTTGGCTGAAATTTTGTACAAAGATAGTACATAGGGCAGAATAGGATAAAGAATACTTTTTTTTTGGCTATCGAGTCAGGGGATCCAGATATTTTAAATTGAATTTTGTAAATATAAAACCTATTCACGAATAGACGGCTTGACCGATTTGCCTGAAATGTTGTATGAATACATGTCTTAGGGCAGAATAGGATATAGGATACTTTTTTTCTGGCTGTCGACTCCGGGGGTCCAGATATTTTAAATTGAATTTTGTATATATAAAACCTCTTCTCGAATAAACGGCTTGACCGATTTGCCTGAAATGTTGTATATAGACAGTTCATAGGGTAGAATAAGATGTCGGACACATTTTTTCTGGCTGTCGGATCAGGTGGTCCAAATATTTTTAATTGAATTTTGTAAATATAAGACTTCTTCTCGAATAAATGGCATGACCGATTTGCCTGGAATTTTGTATGAATACATGTCATAGGGCAGAATAGGATATAGGATACTTTTTTTCTGGCTGTCGACTCCGGGGGTCCAGATATTTTAAATTGAATTTTGTATATACACAACCTCTTCTCGAATAAACGGCTTGACCGATTTGCCTGAAATGTTGTATATAGACAGTTCATAGGGTAGAATAAGATGTCGGACACATTTTTTCTGGCTGTCGAGTCAGGGGGTCAAGATATTTTAAATTGAATTTTTTAAATATAAAACCTCTTCTCGAATAAACGGCTTGACCGACTTACCTAAAATGTTGTATAAAGACAGTTCATAGGGTAGAATAGGATATAGGATACTTTTCTTCTGGCTGTCGGGTCAGGGGGTCCAAATATGTTTAATTGAATTTTGTAAATATAAGACTTCTTCTCAAATAAACGGCTTAACCGATTTGCCTGAAATTTTGAACGAATACATGTCTTAGGGCAGAATAAGATATAGAATACTTTTTTCTGGCTGTGTAGTCAGGGGGTTCAGATATTTTAAATTGAATTTTGTAAATATAAGACCTCTTATCGAATAAACGGCTTGACCGATTTGCCTGAAATGTTGAATAAAGACAGTTCATAGGATAGAATAGGATATCGGATACTTTTTTTCCGGCTGTCGAGTCCAGGTGTCCAGTTTTGCAAATGTGTGGCGGCCTACTACGGCCAAACGGGTAATCCGTTTTAGCTGAAATTTTGTACACAGACAGTCAATAAGAAATAGAAGGACAACGAATACTATGTTTTGGCTGGCAATTTCGGGTGTCTAGATTTTTATTATGGAATTTTGTTAATGTGTTGCCTCTTTTCGGCCAGACAGCTTGACCGATTCAGAAGAAATTTTGTACAAAGAAATTAAATAGGGACCAACAGGGCAAGGAATACTTTTTTTTCGGGAGTTAAGTGTGGGTGCCTTTATTTTTGTTAACTTTACATATAGTTTGCATAATCATAAAAGTTTGGCCTTAGATGTTTGATTATAATGACTAAACTTAATATGTGTCCTAATTAGGCCATAAAACTGTCAGGGTCATTAAAAGTCATCAGAATTTACGCGATAGCTTTGCTTGCCCAGCGTGTTTTATCTGATTTGTGGGAAGTATTTCAGAAACATTCGTGTTAACAGCCACATTTAACCTTAGGGTCATAGGTGTTGACTTAGTAGGTCATAAAAACTGTCAGGGTCATAAAAAGCCGTAAAAATTTTTCGCGCTTGCTTCGCTCGCGCAGTGATAGCGCTCGCTCCACTCGCGCAAGTTTTTGTTATATCTACTTTGTAGAACACATTTCAGCAACTTTTGTATTTTGAATAGCCACCTGCATCAAAACGATTCATAGATTGAAACAGTACAACCTTCAATAATGATAAAGATTATTAACTTTAAAATAAGTGGATACCAAGTTTAACCTTGGGGTTATCGGTGTTGCCTTAGTAAAAACATAATTTCCTATATTGGTTAATAAATGACGAAGTTCTGAACTTTTTACTTTGTAAGTATGTAATGGTACCTATCAAAAGAGTATGTTTACGAGTATTTCGTATCGTATTCCAGTTCTACAGAAAAAGATCTCAAATTACGTTACGCTTATATATTATGCACAAGAGTAAGCATCAATATTTTTAGACTCAACTCTACCTTACTTCAAACCCGTCTCATATTTCCCCTCATCCCTCTAGACACATTAAGCCCTGCGTGCACTAAACATCTTGTAAAGAGACCCAATGTTGCGTTCAGAAAGACCGTAAACTGAAACTTTTTGCGGAAAACCGCGACAAGGAGAACATTCCGCTAACTTTACGATATGATCCATTTGTGAACGCGTTTGTAAATTCTTTGCGTTGCTCATTCTCGGGTTTAAATGCGGTAATGCGCGAGCGGTAATAATTGTTGTTTGAAATTATTGTTCTTTGTACTTATATTTGCGTTTATTTAGCGGGATAAATTATTGTATTTTTATATATATCGTATAGACTAGCGTTTGCTCACTACCTCACCTCTTAGTAAGTGATGCGGTCGAGGATGGTAGCACTCTAGGCCTAGAATAGCAACTGGCTCTCAAAGACAGCTGCTGAAACACATTAAATGTTTGGCGAAAAATTTTCCAACTTGACCAGGGGGACACTAGATAGTGTCCTACCACCTTAACCGACTTCAACAATAGGACGAGAGGATTTTTACCTAATTAACCCCGATTTTAACAGATTTTATTACTTTCTTTTTAATATATTATATATATATATACATAGCTTACACTATTATATAGTTTGAGGAGTAGTTTATATTGTACTAGAAGTGCCCCGCGGCTTCGCCCGCGTTAAAGACTTCTTTTATTTACTTAAAACTTTTATTTTGTAAAAACCTTTCTATCATAAAATACATCAAAGAAGTAAAAGCCAAATCGGTTCACCAGTTTTTAAGTTATTGCGTGACTGAGGGAAAAGGGAATCATATTTATAAAACCCTAAAAACCATATTGATTTTCAGATTTTTTTACCAACCCCTTACAAAAATCCTGCAACACGTATTTACCTATTAATTTACAGAAGTACTTAAGTAAATCTATAAGTTTATATATAAAATTAAAAATAATAAGTAATATCCGGGGGGAATTTTTAGAAAATCCTTTCTAAGCTCTTTCTTTTTCTCCGTTTCATCCCTTTTAGGGGTTAATTTTGGAAAACTCCTTTCTTAACAGACACTAACGTCATAATAACTATGTACGTGCCAAATTTCAGCGCTATCTAAAACAATATTGATTTTCATACGTTGTTACCCCTTTTCACTATCTGGGTTGAATTTCAAAAAAGCCTTAAAACACGTTATTACATATATATATTTACTAAAGCACTTGTGTGAAGTTTCGAATAGGAAAAACTATGTAATCTTGTTTCTACGTACAAACTTTGAACAACCGTTTCATCCCTTTAAGAAATCCCTCTGAGAAATAATTTTCTAATATTCACCCCAATTTTAGAAAATTATTTCTCAGGGAATAAACGTCGTAATAACTATTTGCATGCCAAATTTCAGCGCAATCCAAAACAATTTTTTTTTCAGACTTTGTTACCCCCATTTCACCCTTTTAGGGGTGGAATTTTGAAAAAGCCTAAAACACGTATTTACTTACTTTTTTACTGAAAACTTGCGTGAAGTTTCGAACTGAAAAGACTATCTGATCTCGTTTCTCCATACAAACTTTGAACCCCCATTTCATCCTCTAAAAGGGTGAATTTTGGAAAATCCTTTCTTAGTTACACCCTTACGTACTAAGACAAATATACCCTCCAATTTTCAAGTCTCTACGACCAGCGGTTTAGGCTGTGCGTAGTCTGTCAGTCAGTCAGTCAGTCAGTATGTCAGGACAAAGATTCTTATAGTAGGTATTATATATTAAGTTTTTAATTACATTTTAATTGTAGCACAAAATGTAAAATATTAATAAAATTATATTCAAATCAGCTGTTTCTCGCGCCTTTTAATTAATAAAATATTAAGGGATAATTTCTAAAATTAGAGCGTTATTTTTAGTAGTTGGGTTTTAGTTTTTGAAATTACATACTACTTGTAGGAAGGACTATTATGGCTTATTTAAAATTACATTCAAAGACGCTCAACGTATCTATTTATGATTTTTTACCACAATCTGAAATATCTCTTACCAGGTTTCAGAGATTTTCATCTCAGAATCCCTGTAACATAAAGTGAGGATATCTCAACAAAATAGTGAAATCTGGCGCCGACCGCTGAAGAAATCCTGTAACCCATTCTGTAATAAATTCAGTCCGCGCTTACTTTTACGGTCGAATTCCGAAGTAACGGAAGACCGGGTTATTATCGTTGAGTAAACGCTGTTTTTATTTGCTTTAGGTTAGTTGTTGTGGCAGTGACCCTTTACTTCCGCAGGTCCAATATAATAAAAGATGATTAACACTTCTTATTATATTACCTATACATATTTTAAGACACAAGTAACGCAAGACATCCACCCGTCTGATGGTGAATAATAAGGTCTACCTGTAGCAAAAACTGTGGCACGCAAATTCTGGATTACCAGATAATATTTGTTTGTCACTGCCCTGCGCTCGCTCTTTTAGTCAACTCCCACAACTCAACCGACTTCCCAAAAAGAAGGAGGTTCTCAATTCGTCTGTATGTTCTTTTTTTAACCGACTTCAAAAAAAGGAGGAGGTTTCTCAATTCGACCGTATATTTTTTTTTTTTTTTTTTTTTTATGTTTGTTCGCGGATAACTTCGTCGTTTATGAACCGATTTCGATTATTCTTTTTTTGTTCGAAAGGAGACATCCCAAGTGTGGTACCATGGTAATTTTATCGAGGTATGATAAGTATCTCCAGAGATATTGATATAAACATCTCAAAATTGGTACTGAAAATGTATAGCGCGGCATTGAAGTCGGTTGTTTTTTAGTTTTTAAACGATATTATTGTGTGTATGTTACGCGATTACTCCGTCAATTGTGAACCGATTTAAATGATTGTTTTTTTAATCGGTAGGGTTCGTTTTCGAAATAGTTCCATTGTAATTTCATTGAGATCTGATTAGTATCTCCAGAGATAAGACGATAAACGTTTCAAACTTGCTATTGAAAATGACTCGCGGGGCACGGAAGTCGGTTGTTTTAGTTTTTAAACCTTAATTATTTTGTACGTATACAATCCACCGACACAAATATGTGACCTTATATAGCTGTACTACAGAATATATAATAGTCTGTACACAGTTGTATACCATTATTTCAATGCTTACAATATTGCGTTCAAATAAATTTTGGTACATAAATACCTTAAACATTTTGATTATTCTCAGTAAAAAGTATTTTTGTAATAAAATATTGGCCATATTATGGTTTCTGAAAAATTATGGTTTTTATTAGCTATTTATTTATTAGAACTATCATTTTTCAGAACCCATAATATTGCCAGTATTTTATATGCAAAAGTAAGTATGCGTATTTGTTTGTGATCAAAGGGTTTGATCGAAAACAAGAGTCGACCTACTCTGTAGAAAGTTATCCGTTGTAATCCATGAAAACATGTATCACCTTGAGAATATAATCCTATTTTAACCGACTTCACAAAAATGAGGAGGTTCTCAATTTGACTGTATTTTTTAGTGTTCCGTACCCAAAGGGTAAAACGGGACCCTATTACTAAGACTGCGCTGTCCGTCTGTCTGTCTTTCTGTCTGTCTGTCTGTCTGTCTGTCTGTCTGTCTGTCTGTATGTCTGTCTGTCTGTCTGTCTGTCGCCAGGCTATAGCTCATTAACCGTGATAGTTAGACAGTTGAAATTTTTACAGATGGTGTATTTCTGTTGCCGCTAGAACAACAAATACTAAAAACTGTCCGTCTGTCTGTCTGTCTGTCTGTCCATCTATCTGTCTGTCTGTCTGTCTGTCTGTCTATCTGTCTGTCTGTCTGTCTGTCTGTCTGTCTGTCTGTCTGTCTGTCTGTCTGTCTGTCCGTCTGTCGCCAGGCTATAGCTCATTAACCGTGATAGTTAGACAGTTGAAATTTTCACAGATGGTGTATTTCTGTTGCCGCTAGAACAACAAATACTAAAAACAAAATAAAGTTAAAAATAAACGGGGGTCCCCATACAAAAAACGTGTTTTTAAACGCCATCTATCTAATTAGTTTCGGCAAAATGACATAGATGGCGCTAGTAAACGAGCCCCATCTTTCTTGATCGCGACCAAAGCAAATATTCTTGGTAATATCAATTAATTAAATATATGAGGTTCAAACTCTGTTATGTTTCGTATTGTACGGAACCCTCCCTAAGTGTGCGATAAGAGACGCGATATTGACTCGCACTTGGCCAGTTTTTTTTTCATGTTTATTACCTCAGAACTCCGTCAAATCTTAACCGCTTTAAGAAATATTTTTATTTGAGAGATTATGCCTCCCGTTTGGTCGCATTCAAATTTTATCGAGATCGATAATAATCTCCGGAGATATGGAAATAAACAATAGTATAAACGAATTTGTATACCTTGATGACATCATTAATGGCTACTGGATACTTTCACTAACGCGGCATGTGAAGTCGATTTTTTCGTTTTGTATGATCATAAAATATTAATAATAAAATGCTTAATACAACAATCTCTTTTTCAACTCCTCCCCTGTTATTTTATGACAGACAACTGTCCTTTGAAATTTCAAAAAGATAAAATAGCCTCTAATGCCACATCAAGATGCAAATTATTTGACCCCGGGTATTTACTTAACTCTAATTTACCCGGTAAATACCACTAGGGTGAGCGTAAATCGCTATTTACGTTTTTTCGCTCTACCCGCTTTTCTGTCAAAGAGTGTCACTTAAAGAAGGTAAGTGGAGTTGGATCGAGTTGTTTGAATGCAATTTGTTCGAAATTTAAAAGTTAGATCGTCTTTTGTTGAACCTAGGTCTTGTAGCTATTTATTCGTCTTGGTGCTGTTTTGCGGGTAGTGAGTAAATATTGAAAAAATAAATTGTTTTTGACTCACTCAGAAAAAGAAAGAGGTAAGTTTTATCGACCCATGTAAATATCTCGAAAACACTGGCATCTGTTGACTTATTTGATGTATGATTTAAACCTTGAATTAAAATTATACTCTAACAGATTTTAAGGCTAAAGAACTCATTGCATAGGTAGGTACACCAATAGGAATATATTTTGAACAAAACTACTAAGAAGTTAAACAAGTTCAAGGTTCGACTCTATCTTCACATCGCGTAATCAGCACGCTATAAGAACAAACTGAAAATGTCATTTTCAGATCATTACGTCACGGTTCCATCCTCCCGAGTAAAATAACCACCTCGCAAGTAAAACGAGCCTTATAAACAGTACCCGGCGCTGTCTATAAACATCCACCTACTTTGAATATAAAAGACATTAGAAATAAAATTTTGACTGTGAATTAAAAGTAAACATCGAGAATGGGGTAATTCTGCGTAGGCAGAGGGCAAATGATTTTTGAGCGAACTACCTGCTTGTGAGCTTTTCGGGATGGCGGTTGGGCCACGAAAAATGACGATGAAATTCTTTACTAAGTACATTTTTTACTAGTTGTTTTATAGGTGTATACCAACTTTTGTATATTTAGGATCCAATATCACAATAAAATTTATTTTTAATTAAATAAGTTACGAAATTTAGCCAACAGAATTTAGCCAGCTCTTTGATCGTTGGAGCCGTCTATCAGGCATTTTTTCATGCTATATTATAAAAATAAATATTGAAACTCTACTTTTTTGTTTAGTTTCTCTCCCCTTTCATTGTCTCTTGTTATAGATTCTTAAGTCGGTTTTTAAGCATCTCTCGTCTCACTGTCCTTTTTCATCACCAGAAAAGAACGATTACATCGTTAACCGAATCAACTACATCATGTGATATGGTGGCGAAGTTTTTGTGTCTGGTAAAAGCATACGAATAATTCCGTTCATATTATATTCTGAACAGCTCGTAGCCGCAGAAGATCAATCTCATAAAATAAAAAAACCAAGCTAATATTAAAAAAAGTTTATAACTCTGTCACTCTGCCTCTCACATACCTAAACGGACCATCCAATCTTAGTGATTACAAGGACGTACTTTGTAGAATGAGGATGAACATAAATTGTTAAACACAATCCAAAATTTCATCGTACCAACGGGACTTGAACCCGCAACCTCCGGAATAACATGTTCCGGTGCTTTGCCAATTAAGCCATGGTGCGAAGTGCGGGTTCAAGTCCCGTTGGTACGATGAAATTTTGGATTGTGTTTAACAATTTACAAAAATATTAAGTGTGTAACACTTCAAAGAAACATAATATAAGGATGAACATAGGATACTTATTGTGAAAATAGAATCATGATTTTTACACACATCTTAAATAACTCAGACCACACAAATGTTGATTGACAAAAATTTACAGTGATAAAATTCTCGGTGTACATTAACGAAGTCGCGGGTAACAACTAGTTATTAATAAAAAAGAAATAGACAAAAGGTACGGATACACCGCAGCGTCCTGCGTGCGTGACCTAGGCGGCGATCAGATAGCGCAGTAGTGGTTCGCACCAAACGCGATCAGAAAACAATTGGAAAATACTGAGATCGCGCCCGCAGATCGCAGCATGCCGCGGTGTGGCCGTACCTTGTATCTCAGTACTTTTAAATTGTTTTCTGATCACGTATGGTGTGAACCAGTCGGTACAAATACTACTGCGCTATCTGATCACCGCCTAGATCGCGCACGCAGGACGCTGCGGTGTGTCCGTACCTTAAAACGATCAAAGTGTTCTACAAAGAAGCAATATAACTTTACAAAGAGGTACATGAGTTAGTTGTAATCAGTGTCGCCAACTTCATGGCCCCAGCTGTAATGTTTTGTATTAATTAACTCAGTGTAATTAAAGTGCCGTGCGAGCTGGCCGGGCCTTACCCGTTTTTGATAGAAAAACACGGAGCTGTGTTTAGACACTGTGCTCTATAACTGAACAGGCTTCAACATAAACTTCTTACATCTTATGGCCATCCTCTTTTTCCATCTAACATCACTTAAAGTTAGTTAAGATTGTGGTCAAGTGTGTGAGTACATTTCCGTCCGTCATAAATAATATAATGAAAAACTTGATCACTGTCGCACCATATTAAGACCGGTATTATAGAACAATACTCAAACACCGATCCACTCTCAGCACAGAATGAAACCACTTTATTGGTTTTTTTTTAATTATAAAAGGTAACAGGACAAACACGACACTTATATTAACGATAAAGACGACATAAGCAATGCGGTAAGCAGTGACTGGTAAAGAAGAGCCGAAGATCGCGCTCAGTGGCGTATCTAGGGAGAGGCCTACGTCCAGCAGTGGACTGATACCGGCTGATTATGAAGTATCAATATAAATAGCCCATAATAATTATGACATCGATACAACTAAAAGCATAAAAAGTAAATTATAAGTACATGTCACGTAACTCGCATAGAAAATTATTTAAACGCGGTATGAGAGATGCAACAAAGATCTTTTACACGAGTATCTGATGAAATTATTTTTTATTAAAAGTTACTTAAATGAAATCGATGTACTATCATCATCATCTTAGGCCCATTTCTGTTCACTGCTGGACACAGGCCTTACTGCTCGCCACTGAGCTCGATCTTCAGCTCTTTGATTACAACTGCTGCCAGCCAACTTGCATATATCATCGCTCCATCTAGCTGGAGGGTGATCCACACTACGATTGCCGAGCCGCGGTCTCCACTCTAGAATACGTCAATCCAACGGTTATCGGTTCTACGACATATGTGACCACTGCCACTTCAGCGTGCTAATCTTTGATTTACTATGACTTCATAGAATTCTACAAGTAAATATAACTACAGCACTGTGTCTATTTAAACCTAAACACAGTGTCGGCTCTATCGTAGCTGGAAAACGCTCTCTTCGCCGCTCAAAACCGTTGCCTAAAAGCGTTTCGCCTTTATGACCACGAGCAAAATTGCTCAGTGTTTCTAACACTCAGTTTTGAGCTCGTTTGCGTGCGAATTGCCTCAGATCTTTTGAATTTTAACGGTTATTTTATTAAAGGATTGTGTTGCCTCGGTCCGAGGGTTATAATTTTATATAGCTCGGTACTGTAGGTTTATTTTGCTGAATCTCATTGCAGGGTACTTCGATTTATGTAAGCGAAATCAGTTTGTGGAATTTTAATTTTACTTTTGTTTGTTTTATGGCTATTTCTGGTTATTTGAGACCATTTTTGGAGTTTTTTTTTTTAATTATAGGTATGTATCTGATAAGTTAATATTTGACCACTATCTCGCCAAGTGGTAAGCGATGATGTGGTCGAAGATGTTCTGCCTAAGCAACGTAAGGTTACGACGTAAGATTTTCTCCTTAATGTAAGCTACTTTTTGGTAGCAAATCAGGCGGAACATAGATAGTATAATGCTCCTTGAGAGTCAGAATATTTTAGGCCTAGCGAATCCACTCACAATTTTCGACCACATCATCACTTCCCATCAGGCGAGATAGTGGTAAAAACGTTAGCCTATAAGATATAAAAGATCCACCCTGAGATATCCAGTGGTTACGCCTTACAAATGCCTTGTCATTTTATTAAAGACTATACAGTATCTTTAAAATGAATACTTCGCCCTTCCAATCAAAAAACATGATCATTGAATTACTAAAAAAGTTATTGTGCCTCCCCAAACGGGGTAGCACAAGTCCTACCACTACATATTTTTTTTCTGTCATCATCATTCAAATATTCAACTACATCATCAAATAAAGAGGGTACGACAAAATAATCCCACACTGTCCCATTCTTAATTTTAGTATCTCCATTCAAACCGTTCTCATTGACAATAATTGAACATGTTTTCTAAGACCTAAGTGCACTAGACAGGGGTCGTCAACCTCACCACATGATGTCGTTTCCTGCGCCTTTTATTATTTACATGTGCGAATTATTTTAATGGTTTTAATGGCTAATCTCGGTGCGTGGGACAACTGTGACTTGCTGTAGAGCAAAAGATCAAAAACAATTGCAGTTCGGATGGAAAGATTTTTGTTGTTTCTATTGGTGACGTGAATTGACTACGATTTCGTAGCTGTTGTGTCGGTCTACGGCGTAGCATACTTACCTGGGCCGGTAGTCTCTACATAAATTTTGACCGAAAATCGTCTACAAGAATAGAGATGCAGATAGGAACTGTCTAGCTGCATCTCCTTCTACTAGACGTTTGCGATGACAGGAAGCATCGCTATCAATGTAGAGACTTCCACCCTGTTCCGGTAGTCTCTATCTACGTTAAAAACAACACTTATATCGTGTCGTTTGTTTCTTTATTCGCTGTCTTTTTAGTGAACGCATAATTTTATGAAATTGTACTTCATGCTGCTGCATGTGTGCAATCGACATGGCACTCTCAATTTCATAGTATTGAGGTCGGTGCCGGTGTCGTGTCGGTCAATGAAGAAACGCCCATCTAATAGGTTGATTTCATTGACTGACTTAATAACGACCATTATGCTATACATTATATTATGACCATACATTATGACCATACATCACGGAATTATCAACATATTAAAAAAATACAGGCAAATCGAGAATCTCTTTTTTTAACCGATTTCACAAAAAAATTGTTGATTTGATTGTTTGATTTGAAAAAATATTTTTGTTTGATTGATTATGCCTCCCGTTTGGTCTCATTCAAATTTTATCGAGATCTGACAATTATCTCCGGAGATATGGAGATAAAAAAATAAGCAAATTTGTATACTTTGATAACATGCTTAAAACTACTGGCTACGTTGACTATCGCGGCAGGTGAAGTCGATTTTTTTCATTTTAAAAACGATCTTAAATTATTGTGAAGTCGGAACATATAAATACAAGCTTTCATTTCAATACATTCGCCTTTTGAGAAGTCGGTCAACAAAATAGCAAGCAATTCCATTTAGAAAACACCAACTGCCGTATGCCGAAGCTGGACAAAATTAAAAATAAACATGTGACATAACAGATGAATGATTCGCGCCCGTCTGTCTGTCTGTCCCACGACACATGCTCGCGATTTTAATTATCTGTAACGGCGACAAATGTCGTTGTATGCTAATGAGAAGTTATGAATTAAATGTGTAGGGCAACGAATTAAAACTTTATAAAGATTAACAACTAAATAAAAACATATTTTTGAATATTTTAGAGATCACTTACTTTTTTGACACTAAGCAGAGCTAAAGCTTTGAGTGACAGAACTAAAACTTGTAGTCTTTCATATATATTTCACCCAAGAAGCTTGGAACCTTAGTTCTTTTTTGGCTTGGGTGCAACGTTTTTGATTGTATTATTATTTATAACGGTCAGAGCAATTCTGATAACAAACACAATGTTATACACATTGTGTTTGTTATCAGAATTGCTCTGTCCACTTTTTGATTTTTCTCTAAGGTGACATTGTAGGTATGTACTATTTTAGTAAGAACTGTCAATTTTTTTATGATTAAGCTCAGTGGCGTGCCATAGGTGAGGCCTGTGTCCAGCAGTGGACAGAGATAGGCTGATAATGATGATGAAGTAAAATGTACTCGTCGGATTAGAGGTTTGCCACATTATAAAGTTAAGTACCAATATCGATAAAACTAGAATTCTAAAAAAATACATATAACGTATAAAAATATAAATAAAAACTTTATATTGCTTGCAGTCGCAGGAGGCTTTGGTACCTAAGATACAGTTTAATTACTAGTTCAGGTGCCAAAGCTATAAATGTAAACAGGTAGCTAATTATTGATTTAATTTATTGTTATGTACCTTTACCCTCAAAGTGTGTCAATAATTTTTTATTTATTTAGTCATACAATTTAGTTATAAATATGATAATACGGGACTTATCGCGCCTAAAACATTAATTGTATTTAACTCGACGTTTCGACCAAGTTGCATTGATCGTGGTCACGAGAGTCGTCTCGTGACCACGATCGTCTTCTTGACTATTTTATGCAGTGTATATTATTAGGCTTACGTTTGACATCTATCTCCAGAACAGGAGAAGTAGTAAACTACCACTTCTCCTGTTCCGTGATCTCAAAATTTAAAGTAAGGTGATGGGTAGAAAACGGGTAGCTGCTGAGCATCGGGCGAAAAAGCTCATAGCCATCCGACGATCCTTAAAAAACAAACAACTTTTTAATATCCCCACATGGCTCGACTAGCCACATGCAAAGCAACAAATCACCAGGACGTGATATAAATAAAAAAACCACGTCACCGCCGGAAGCTGATGATTGTGTACATGGAAGCTTGTTGTCTCTTCACTTCATTCATTAACGCTCATAATCAACCGTTGTGGTGCTATACAGTATGCATGTTTATGATTATTAAGTCTTTGTATTTATATGTAATAGTTCTTTTTCTGCACCTCAAAAGGAAAAAATAAACTATTATAGGATCACTTTGTTGTCCGTCTGTAGTTACCACCAGGTCCGTGAGCACTAACAATGAAGCTTATGTAAATTTTCACATGTTTCCTTAAATGTATATGTCATACTTGAGATATTTTTACTATTTTTAGGGTTCCGTACCTCAAAGGGTAAAAAAGGAACCCTTATAAGATCACTTTCATGTCCGTCTGTCTGTCTGTCTGTCCGTCTGTCTGTATGTCCGTGTCACCACCGAAAAAGTTGAAAATTAAAGAGTGTACAACAACTCTTTAATTTTCAATTTTTTTCAATACAACTTAGAGGTCTAGCTTAATTGGTATCCACCAACGTTGGTACGGAAGCATCGGTGGGCGAGTCCAACTCGACATGGCCGGTTTTTTTAATAATGTTAAGATACAAAATACAAGTACTAAGTATTTCGCCTAGTTATACTACAATCTACCTATAGATCAGATATTGTTAATTTACTTATTAGTCTACCTCCCCAGGTAGGCTAATCATCATCTTCTTAACCTTATCGCACTTAAGTGGAGGCTGTGCAATCTTCTAACACACAGTCCATCCACATCTTCGGGTAGGCAAAGTAAGTAAGTAAGTAAGTAAGTTCCTTTAAATTTATTGGGTACGCTAATAAGTAATTTAATTCTATTGTTACGTGCGGGGTGGTATTAAAATGCCAATCCGATGAGATGAACGTTTATTTCCACTGAACACTAGGTTACACAATGTTCCACAGTAATTGTCCAAATCGTCTTGCACAATTATCAAAAGTCCGTTAACACACACTGAGGGCGTTAGTTCACAATCACTGATTTCACTGATAACACTTAACGATCACTTGGTCGCTAACCGCGCTTAGATGGTTCACTGTCGCTTCCAAGGAATGACTGACTCAACGCCGCGCGTTCGACGTCTTATATAGGACGAGAGTATTTATCTAGATCTTTCCAGCATCCAGTAGACACAAATGACAAAAGACATTCAAAACAGAGCAATAAAAATCACAAACAATACGCGGCTTTCCTTTGAACATCTGATGTAAACAACTTTACCATACATGCTAATTTTATCTCTAACGACTTAAGAATAAGGTTAAATCTCAACTACAAAACTAGGTACATTGACTAGGGTCGGAATTCCAGGAAGGTTACTTTTATGACGGTCGGGTGTTTATGGCGGGTAATTAGTCTATTCTTTCCCACGCTATTTTTGTTCGAGAAGCTTGGCGAAACGTCGCGACTCGACGACGCGATGTAACACTATCATAATCTTTTTACCCGACTACAGCGAAGCAAAAGAAAGGTTATGTTTTTGACCGGTATGTGGGTATGTATGTATGTAAGTATGAATATATGTATGTATTTATGTATGTATGTATGTTTGTATGTATGTTCATCTGTTCCCTCATAACTTCTAAACTACTTATCATAATTTGACAAATAAGGTGTAGTTGGACGCGTCTTATTTGTCTCCTGTTTATAGGCTATGTGACGTCACAACAAATTGAATGTGGCGCCCTCTAGAGGGCACGAAGTTCAGAACTAAAAAAAATTTCGTTGAATAGAAATTTTAAAATGAAGATAGGGTTTAATACATCATATTTTTGTCGGGCGTAGCTTTGGCGAGATATATCCCGCCGAAGTCAAGAAAACAATTTTTACCCCACGGCGTCGCAAAGAAGCAGTTGGGAGGGTTATATGTTTGTTGATCGCTGTGTATTTATGTAAATATAATGACATATATACAGTTATGCAAAAACCCCAAAATTCTTTAAATAAAAAATAAGTTCAAAAACTAAAACCCGATTACTGAAAGATCACACTCTGAAAAGTATGAAACAAGAAAATATTCTCACCTGAGATCGCTATGTACAAACTATTTAATATGTATCGTGTATTATATAAACAACCTATTTTTAATAAATATTTTATTGTATTTCATAAATATTCTTAGTGGTGCTCAGAGGATAGCTGTGGTCGTATGTCCGTCCGTCGTGGCTGTGTAACCGTAACAAAACAATACTCCCTGCAAAGTAGCATACGACCACGGGTATCCACTGAGCACCACTAAGAATATTTATGAAATTCAATAAAATATAGTTATAAATAAAATATCCAACTGAAATATTTAACTGTAATATTTAACCGAAACACTCAACCGAAATATTCAACCAAAACATTCAACATAAATATCTAACTAAAATATTAAATTGAAACGAGTTGGGAGCGACGGAGTCGGCAGTCGCAGCGTCATCGAGTGAAGGCAGCGACGCAGCAAGTCGGCGCGTGCACCAGGGACAACGACCTGCGATGCTCTGCCACCCACTGCACCTGTACGCACCAACGAGCTCCACTCCCAGCCACCTGAAACATGAAATAGTTTGATTTAACTGAAATATTTAACTGAAATTTTTCACCAAAATATTTAACCGAAATATTTAACCGAAATACTTAACAGAAATATTTAACCGAAATATTTAACCAAAATATTTAACCAAAATATTTAACTGAAACATTTAACAAAATACTTTAACCGAAAATTTAACTGAAATGTTTAACCGAAATGTTTAGCTGAAATGTTTTAACTGAATATCCAACTGAATATTTAACCGAAATATTAAACCGAAATATCCAGTTATAAATATTTAAAAACGGGACTTATCGCGCCCAAAACATAAATCTTATCTACTCGACGTTTCGACCAAGTTGCATTGATCGTGGTCACGAGACGAGTGTCGTCTCGTGACGTTTCCACACTGCAGCGTCCTGCGATCTGCGGGCGCGATCTCAGTACTTTTCAATTGTTTTCTGATCGCGTTTGGTGTGAACAAGTCAGTACAAATACTACTGCGCTATCTGATCTACCACCTAGATCGCGCACGCAGGACGCTGCGGTGTGTCCGTTCCTTAAGGCAGTATTCATGAAGATTTTGACAATCCGTAGTACCTACTATTAAGTATTCTGTGCTAACGCATGGGTCAATAATGTATTAGTTGGAATGACACTATGTGTTCGAGAGAACTGTGAGACATCATAGTGTTACACGGGGTTATTGTATGATCTATTATTTAGGTGAAGACACATTGTTATTGTGTTCTGTTATCGTGTTTTACTTACACTATAGGTTCACTATACACTAACAGTAGGTACAATAATTCGAACGATTTACTAAGTTATTTTTTGTCTTCTATCTATATCTCTGAGCACGAGGAGTTGTATTGTCGAGACAATCTAATACGTCAAGACGTTCACGTGATGGTGAAGCCTTCATTCGTGATCTTCTGCGCATTTTTGATGGTGCTGGCGACAACCACAATGTGAACGTCCCTATGGAGGTCATCATTGCGTATATACTAAGGTGCTCCAACGATTCCGCTAATAATATAAAACATTTTTTTACTAATAATACAATAGCTTTAAAGATCAAAATCGCACAATAAACCTAACATTTTATTACACAAAGATACCCTGTACAATCTACGGGATCATCAGAATAATGGGATTGCCCGAGCGAGATTATGCATGGATTATTTTACACTGAGCACCTACTAAAAAAATCCGACCCTCATCCTCAGGGGAAAATAAACCGTATATTTTAAGGTATTGGGGGTATATTTGTGTGTTGGAATTTTTGGCTACAGAATTTCATTTTGGCCCGAATAAAAATATCCTATACGACGGCTTTGCTTTATCATTGCGAACTGAGGTGTAATTAGTTTTTCCAAGCGGTATCCTTATTCTGTTTGTTATTTAACGCCTACTGGATTTTTATTTTCTGGATTCTGGAAATTTACTACTTAATACAATATTATAATACGTATTATACCTACATTTGTAACAACATAAGGTACGGACACACCGCAGCGGCCTGCGTGCGCGATCTAGGAGGCAATCAGATAGCGCAGTAGTATTTGTACCGACTGGTTCACACCAAACGCGATCAGAAAACAATTGAAAAGTACTTAGATCGCGCCCGCATATTGCAGAACGCCGCAGTGTGGCCGCACCTTTTGTTACAGCACAGAATAATAATACAAGGTAACAGACCAGGCCTCGATTGAGAACTGGCTCTCAAGGACAGCTGTTCTCAAGGACACTTTAAATGTTGGGTGACAGATTTTCTAATTTGAGGCATGGTAGTTGGCCAGGCAGACTCTAGATATATTATAATTATTCTTATTGGTAGGTTTTGTACAGTTAGGGGTGGGTTATTTTCATAGAATAGTATTTGAACTTTGTCAGTTAAGAAAATTTCTATATAACTCTGATTGAAATATTATTATTATAATATTATAAGGTTTTTTATACATTCCTAGTAACGCCCCTCGGCTTTGCTCTTTGCAAATGTCTTATGCTAGTAAACTAGCTTACCTCGTGTAAAATTTTAACCAAAATCGATCGAGGCTTTTTGCTGTAATATGTATCATAAATAAACAAACTAACTGACTGAATTCGTAATTTCTATAGGTCACAAAACAGATGTTGTATTTGTTATATTGGTGGTGATATTTCCAGAATATGTATTTTTCCAAGGCCAGAGCCGGATTAGCGACCGGCAACGAGAAAAATGCCTCTGTATCCGAGTGCGCCAGTTTTACTAAATCGCTTTCGGCATTTGTTGCCGAATTTGAAATATTTTTTTTAATAAAGCTTCATTTTAAAATCTGTTTTAAAAATAACGTGTTTATTTACTGTCTGTAAAATTATGTCAATAGATATTGTGATGCATTATAAAGTAATGTTCATTTTTAATATTTTGGAGTTTACTCCTTGTAATCGATTTTCGTATAAGGTCCCCGTATGGTAGTTTTATAAGAAATTCATGTCTTATAAGAGTTCCACTATCTCGCCTGGTGATTAGCGATGATGTTGTCGAAGATGGTGAACAAGCTAAGAAAGGCCTAGAATACTCTGACTTACAAGGGCCGAAAAACGTAAAGTTATGGCTACTTTCTGGTGGCAAGTCGGGCGGTACATCCATATTGCTCCTACCACTTTTAAACGAACACCCGTGCTTAGATTAGAACCAGCGACCCCTAGCTTAGAATTCAAGCCAACTATCTTTACGCCAACGAGGATCCATATGCTTTTGCTATGTTTACATAATAATAATTTATTGTTTATTTTATGATTTTAGACGTGTATATGTATTTTTATTTTCCACCTTTTATTTAGGGGCTTTTGGCTAAATATAGCTATGGCAGCCCTGTATTAGCTTACAAAGTTAATAATTATTAACTAACAGACGAACGCTCTTCAACCACCCTGTGTACACATAGATAGAGCATTCTAGCCGCGTCTGACGATGGATCAGATAGAAATATATATATGTGTAACTATATTTATTTTGCTCACATACTGAATAAATGCTTTGACCTTTGAATAGCCATATATTTATACAACAAGTACATTTTAAAGTAAGTACTAAATACTTAAAATAAATACTCAATACTTGTTATGTCAGTAAATTGTGTCTGAGTCAATTTTATATCTAGACGTACGTATATTTATGTTTTAATATTTCGTAGTTCACGTATTATGATTATTATCTTTATGATGTCAGGTAAGGAATTGGGTTGAGGTGGGCAGATAACCAAAGATAAATAAAAATCAAGATATAACACGTCACAGTTACTTAATTCTTATATAATTTCAGAAATAAACATGTATAGTATTTACGTAAATACCGTAGACAGAAACGTATTTATTCTTTACATTATAGATACTTAAATTATTACTTTATTAATAATTATATAAATAAACATATAACTACCTATTTTGCATGCGAATGTAGGTTAGGTTAGCAGTTTTTTTTTAATTTAAAATTATTATTATACTCTAACAAAGAACCTACAAAGGTACAATTAATTTAAAGTGTTCTATAAAATTATTTTCTCCAAATACCTTAATTTAAGACATTAAGTACCTACGAAATTATCTAATTTATAGTGCTCACAAAACTTTTTAAAACACCCTAACTTCTAAAAGTATAATAAACCACCTATAATCCACAAAAACACACAAAACATACTAAAGAAAACATTAACATATCCTCCAACAAATTTTTCGGCGAAAATTGCTCCCGAACAAATGCATCGGTAGCACAATAAAATCCATCAAGAATCATATTATTGTGTTACCTATACAAAGTGATTGTCACTCGCGGCACATGGCGGCAACGATAGGCGGGGCTTGGGGAAGCCACGCCCAGACCCAGAGCGATAAGGTCGAAATCACTATGTAGATGTTAGAGATTTTCGGCTTTACAGAATCGAAAGTCGAATGAGAGCCGGTGGAGTGCGTCCCTGCCTTAAAACATAGTCGCAACCCGCGCGGGTCGCACGTCCGCGACTTATTCGTTCCAAATTCGAAAAGTTCCGATTCTATTTAGTTTTTTTTTTAAGTGGTTATGTTAAGGGCCTGTTTGTATTGACAATGGAGGTTAGTGCTATGCTACATATGCCCTTGGACTTTTCTATGGTGAGGAGTACCTCTCCGGGAGGACTGCGGGAGGAATCTCCGAGGCCTGTCTCGAATAGCGCTTTTAGAGTTGTCACGCCGAAAGGTAAGAATTTTGTTCAGATACATTAAAAAGATAAATAAATTGCTGTTCTTCTAAACCATAATTTTTTTAGTTAAAAATTGCAAGTAGTGCGTTATTATTTGCAATTTATTTTAGTGTAAGTACCTACTTATTTGCACATTTTTTTTTCACAATATTTAAGATGAAGTTAGAATTAATTCTGGTAATTTAATAACCGATTAAGAAATTAAAAGACAAATAGTAAACTACACTTTTTTACGGCACAGTATACCAACTTTTCAACTCACTTCAAATGGAGGATGTTCTGAATTCGACTGTTTTTTTTTTACCTCAGAACTCCGTCATTTATTAATTACTAGCTGTAACTCGTGGCTTTGCCTGCGTTTAAAAAGTATTCTATAGCCTAATTCATAATACTGGCTATCCCTGTGCCAAATTTCAGTTAAATTGGCTCAGCCGTTTCACTGTGAAGAAGTCCTAAACAAACAAAAAACAAATATACTTACAAACTGACTTTTACATTTTATAATATTGGCGTTGATAAGTGTTGATTGTATTATTAATTTAATTTAAATCGATTAAGAAAATTATTTTTTGTTTGAGAGAGTATGTTTCCTGTTTTGTCCCATTTTATCGAGATCTGATAATTATCTCTAGAGATATGGATATTAAAGACCTCAAGCTAGGTACTGAAAATTACTAGCACGGCATTTAAAGGTGTTTTTTTTCCGTTTTGTACCCGATCTTTAATTATTTATTTAATATTTTATAGATAATACAGTATTACAGAATTCATAATTTAACATTATTGCATGAATGGTTGCCCTTTAAGCGATGGAGTGTGCACTGAAATAAAAATAAAGTAAACAACCAAAATTTTATTGAATTATTGACTCAAAGAATACCTATCTCAATGACAAAAATATAATAATCATATAATTAACATGATAAAATTGCTTAGAATTGATTTCAATAAATACATTATGAAAAGGGCAACGCATTAGTTTCGCGATTCAAAGAGGTAATGTCGCCAGCTTTTTGGGTACTCTACCAGCAGGCAGCGACCTAAATTCCATTTTTTATTTGTAGTTTTTATTTTAATTGTTGTCATCGTTAATATTTTAGTTTTATTCGTTTATTAAATTATAAAATATAGTGTAATGAATTTAAAAAATAATTTAAATCGTCATATATCAATACTTAAATTGTTTTATAATAAAATTGTTTATTATGAAATGACTAGAATAAATGTATTTAAAATTGACTTTCTATAAATCAATTTTAGATACGTAATATTGTCGAAATAGTTAAATTAACAATTCTAATATAATAATATATATGTGTGCAGAAAATACTAAGTAAATAACTACTAAATTCGATTTTTAAAATTATCTTGTCGCCTTCCTCTGCATTAACTCATCGACGTAATAGCCACTGCTATGACGAAAAAAAATCCTTTATTGTGAAGTCGGTTAAAAACAACTGACTTCCATGCCCCGCGAGTCAATTTCAGTAGCAAGTTTGATACGTTTAAACTCTGTTAAAAAATTACATGGTCTAAGGACTAGAGTTTTCCGAAATCGAATAATTAGAAATCTACCTTTAAATTATTACGCTGTTACATTCTGCTCCAAATAATAGTAATTACATTTAAAAGTACAAGAATATGGAAAAGGAATTTGAAAATTATATGTCTGAAATTAAGTTTAACATACAAACAGAAAGTCTGTAAAAGGTATCTTTTCAACCCTAAAATATATACACGGTAAGTACCTACACACACTATGGTGAAATTTTGATAAAATGACTGTTAGAACGTCAATTTCTTTTAAGGTAGGCTGATTTGTTTCCCTTGGTTATAAATTAAATAAATCACTTTAAAAAATGTTTTACCAGTTTACTTTTACTTCACGATAAATGCTATAAGTAGTAAAATATAAAGCAATTAAAGTTGTAAGAATTTATTTCTAAATAAAAAAATTATACCATGAAATTAAAACATGTACCAAGAGTCCCAAATAAATCTAATTTATTAAAATAAGTGTTTTATTTTTGATGTATATACTTTAAAAATGTAATTAAAACATAGTTTCGTATCACACGTTGACATCGCTATTCTACTAATATAATATACATATGTATATATATGACAAGCAAGTACAAGTAAACCGGCTCATATATAGTACAGCTATATGTGAACGTGTTCTCAATAAATGTATGGTGAGCGATAATGTTGTTCTGTAACCTATATCCTAATATTAGCTATTATATTATAGCTTAGTGTGAAATGTGCTTACCACTTCAGGCGCTCGGCGCATGGAAAAAGTGTAACCGCAACGAAAAATGCTGACCGCTCTATAGTGTAAGCCTTCCGATTTATTTAATTACTTTTTGAGTTATTTCATTGTTGTTATTCAATCCATTAAATATATTTTATAGATATACCTAGCGAAAAAAACTTCGTTCCAACCGGGTTTCTCAAGGACATTTCAGCATTTTTTAAATATATATTTTACGGTGGCTCGGAACCCTCGCTGTTGAGAGTTAAGGTACGAACACCACCGCGACGTCCTGCGTGCGCGATTTAGACGGCGATCAGATAGCGCAGTAGTATTTGTATCGACTGGTTCACACCAAACGCGATCTACGGCGATCCGAAAACGATTCAGATCGCGAACGCGCACGCGGACGCAGGACGACGCGGTGTAGCCGTCCCCTTTAGGCTGATATTTTTATAATAATCATTTTGGTCTTTTGTTATCCAAATCATCATTATCAGCCGGTATCAGTCCACAGCTGGACATAGGCCTCCCCCAAGATATGCCACTGAGCCCTATCTTTGGCTCTTTGTTTCCAGTCATTGCTCACCACATATCCAATTCAGTATTTTAATGTTTTTTTTTTTTTCAATCGGCGTTTTTTTCTATCTCTTTATTTATTTAAAATACTTATAAGTATTTTTTTTATTTTAATAATACTTTTACTATTCAATATCAACTGTACTGAACTTAAAGTAATAGTAATAAAATAATATTCATAAGAGTTCATGGAGACCAATTAGCCCAAACTAGATATATGTATCTGCTGTTAGTTGGTGAAGAGTTGAGTATTCTGCAGATTCCAGGAGATGTCCCAGCATCATGTCAATGCTACTAAGTTCTTACAATATCGTTGACGTAAGACCACAGAAAAGATAATAATACTACGTAAGAGTTTACCGAATTTATAATTGATCAGAACTAGTTTATTAGATAGAAGTTTATTTCATCATCTAGAAAAAAGCTCATAGTCTTCAAACGGCCTAACGGATTTTCGAGAATCAAAGCTAAGAAAACTTTCGATTAAGTTACCTATCAAACAACAGAAATTAAATCTAAATTGGTTCATCCGTTTGGGCGCTACGATGCCACAGTCAGACACACACATATACACAGATACACCCGTCAAACTTATAACACCCCTTATTTTGCGTCGAGGGTAAATGAAGAATAGCCACAATTCCTTAAAAATGATACAAATGTTCCTAGATGCACTTTACCATCCTATCTGATTGGTCAAAGGAATAATGGCCGTAAAAAAAAGGCTATCCCCACAAAGGAAGCCGGCCGAAGCAGATCAAATATTAATTTTCAATTGCCATCTGCTCTGATGAGAAGCACTTGCTTTTTGTGGTCTCTTTCTGTTACCACCCTTTTGTAATTTTACAGGTTAATTCTTTGCTTTAACATTATTTCGGTAAGAGAATATACCTACGTAGTGTAGGTAGGTATGATTTTGTGGTATATAATTTTGTATCTTTCTCTGATCGAAATGATAAAAAAACCGGCCAAGTGCGTGTCGGGCCACGCGCAGTGTAGGGTTCCGTAGTAGCACGTTATTCAATGCAAGTCTTTACCCGCTATAAACAAGCAACTAGTTCATATTAGTAACCTTAAAAGATTTATTCAAAGGATTTTGTATTTGGTAAAAAAATATCAAACACCAAAGTGCAACGACTATTACTGCTAAACTAATAAAGTTATCTAAACTTCTATAATTTTTCTTTGAAGTTCATGATATACACTATCATCATTAATTTTTCCAGATTTTTAAAGCCAGCAGTTTAGCTTTTAGAGGGGGGGGGGGGGGACTAAAAAAAACACCATAGTAGGTTTAAAATCTTCCAAGAAAATAAGAATACATAAATTCATAAAATTATATACAATGTACCTACCTGATCAAGTGCGTGTTGCATGAAGTTTTAAACAAAAAAAATCTATACAAACATTAAAAAAAATTACAAACTTATCAACATTAAATTGTTTATACATTTTCTAGATGCAAGTAAACATTTATATTTTATTAAACATATTTAGATTTAACATGTTCAATATTCAAATAACCCTCAAAATACCATCATAATTACAACACAATAGAACTGCCAAAATAATATCGCCCCAGCAGGACTCAATTTACTTAACACCAGTGGGTAAAAAGGGCAAAAGGCCCCCAACTTTATTGGGGCACACTTAGCGCACACTTCAGACAATGAAGCACGCAATAGCACTTGTTGGGGGTATACGATATATGGGAAAGTAAGACATCAAAAAAATTGGATTAAGTTGTACGGGTGTTGGGCGGTGAAATCAACGTTTTAGTGAAAGCGGTTTATATTTCTCAGAACAACACTATATATACCTGTATATTTAATGTTTGCGTTTTTTTATTTAAGCATGTGACTACTACCTTTTGCATAAGTGTAGAAGTGAAGAAAAAGTGTATGAAACTGCACATAACTAGGTATTAAAACACTCGTGTGATACTATAATAAACTAGCCAAGTGCAAGTCGGACTCGCAATCGTAGGGTTCCGTACCACACTACAGTATTTTATAAGATCGAGCAAAAAATGCCACTATCATTTTTCGCCAGTAAAAAATAATAATTAATAAATATTTCGTTTCTTATAACGCCATCTAACGTATAACAAAGGTGTTAGGGATCGACATTTCAATATAACGCCATCTATGGGACGTTTACCTAACTAAGCGTTCATAGATGGCGTGGCATGCCGCAAAAAACACGTTTCTTATATGGGGACCCTCTATTATCTTTAACTTTATTCTGTTTTTAGTATTTGTTGTTATAGCGGCAACAGAAATACATAATCTGTGAAAATTTCAACTGTCTAACTGTCACGGTTCATGAGATACAGCTTGGTGATAGACGGACAGACAGATAGACAGACAGACAGACAGACAGACAGGCAGACAGACAGACAGACAGACAGACAGACAGACAGACGGACAGCGGAGTCTCAGTAATAGGGTTCCGTTGGTACCCTTTGGGCACGGAACCCTAAAAACGCCAACGCAAACGCCCACAGCGTGATGTTTCAATGCACACTCGTTTTCTAATAACACTCATTATGCAACAGTTTTATAAACTACTATTTCCTTAAAATAAGGCCAAATTATTGTACTAAAGCCGACCCTCGACGACGCTAAAAGCGATAAGAACGCCCGTCAAGACAACCATAGTGCGAGGCTCACAGGACGCGTCGGCGAGCGCCCCGCACTCGGGATCCTGAAGAAGGTCTCCGAATGAGGCCAAAACAATTGTTGATAGCTATATCGACATTAAGTCACGTTAAATTCCCGATTTTTAATCAATAAGTTAAAAATGACCGTGGGTTTTATAGTTAACTAAAACAAAAACAACCGACTTCCATGCCGTGCGAGTCAGTTTTAGTAGCAAGTTTAAGACGTTTATCATCATATATCGATGAAATCACTATGGGTCCACTTTCAAAATGTACCTTACCAATTGAAAAGATAATTATTCGAGTCGGTTTACAATTGACGGAGCAATCGTGAAACATACATACAAAAAAAACATACAGACAAATTGAGAACCTCCTCGTTTTTGGAAGTCGGTGGATAATAAAAGAGAAAAAATAGCGTTTGGTATTATTACTTTGGTTTTAAATTGATTACAATAACTTTTCGACAAAATAACAAATTTTTGTTCTATAAATAAAATTTCAGTACTTACCATAATATGGAGGTAGGTATTAATTCCAGTATACTACATATATTTACTAAACCAACACTGATTAGTTTATCAGTAACGGAAAAGTTTTTATACAGAATTATTACATATGTCGGTAGTAGTATACCTAAAAGACATACAATGCCTAAGTTACTTAGGCAACTTGTTGGGTCAGAAATATTAAAAATATATTGATTTAATTAACTTAATACAACACTATATACATAGTATCTTCTGAGATATGGAGATAAACACCTCACACTTAGTACTGAAAATGACTAACGCGGCAATTAAAGTCGTTTTTTTTTTAATTTTGAAACGTCTTCAAATTATTAATTTTATAATTACTGTCGAAAAACACCGTTCCAGTAAGTACTTTATTAACTTTTTCTACATTATCAAATTATGAAATTCAATCATAAATCAATAATTAATTTCAATTACGATGTCGCAGTTAAAGTGGTAATGCCGTGTTCCGATCGCCCTCCCGTCCAAAGCGGCGCGTGCCACTTTTGACCCCTTTATTCAGCTCTACTTGAGTTACATCGCTTTAGTGGTGGATTACAAAACGATGCGTTTTATATCTATTAAGGTCTTAAACTTTTGACAATAGAAGTTATTAGCTGGTTAATTCTTACTTTAAGGTTGCTATAATTGAAAATATAAAACTTGATTTTGAAAGGAAGATAGAAATAACTGAAGTTATAATCATAATGGAATGATGTCTTTTCCTTACGAGGCATAGCCGAAAAATGTTTGGCCAAAAGCCTATTGCGCATTAGTAGACTTGGAAAAGGCCTATGACAGAGTGGTAAGGAGTGAATTGTGGTCAACATTGTCTATGTATGGGGTGGGCGGCAGTTTGATAAGAGCACTGAAATCACACTATGAGGGTTCCAGTGCTTGTGTCAGAATAAACGGAGCGTACACAGACCTGGTTTAATATCGAAAAAGGTGACAGGGATGTGTTGCATCGCCAGTGTTGTTCAACCTATTCATAGACAATTGCTTGACATATCTGAAAGAAAGCGTGTACGTATTAAGAATGAATGATTTAACCTTCAAATGCCTCCTATACGCTGATGATCAGGTGATATAAGCATCATCGGAGGAGGAGTTGCAAAGGATGGTTAATATTATGCATGATGCCTTAAAAAGGAAAGGTATGAAAGTGAATGTAAGTAAAACCAAAGTTACGGTTTTTAAAAGAGAAGAAAGAATGACAGATTGTAAGGTTACGATTGAAGGAGATAGTGTGGAACAAGTGAAAGAGTTTGTGTACCTGGGTTCTAAGTTTACGAGAGATGGTAAGTATGAAAGTGATATTGAGCGAAGAGTTTTGGCAGGAAACCAAGTGAGAGGGGCACTGCATAACTTTATGAGAAGTCAGAACGTGTCTAAAAAAGCACGACTGGCTGTACATAAGAGAGTGTTGGTTCCCACATCATGTATGGTAGTGAATTATGGGTATGGCAGAAGAAACATGAAAGTAAAATTAATGCTGTAGAAATGAGAAGTTTGAGAAGTATGATTGGAGTGACTCTGATGGATAAGGTGGAGAACAGCATGATAAGGGAATGTTGTGGTGTGGTAGAAGATGTGGTGACAAAGATAGAGAAAGGGATGCTTAGATGTCCAAACCATCTATGATGATGGATGAAGAAAGACTGACGAAACAGATTTATGAGACGAATGTGAATGGGGCAGCCGGTAGAGACCGACCTCGGCGAACGTACCACGACCAGATCGGAGACGTTTTAAAGAAAGGCCAAGTTAAAAGTACTTATAATCGGCGAGCATATATTAAGGCGCTCATGAAAGTGGAAGAAGCGAAAGAGGTATGTCAGGATCGTAGCATGTGGAAAGAAGTAGTTTTTGCCTACCCCAACGGGAAAAAGGCGTGATTGTATGTATATATGTATGTAAAAATATCACCCAAAATAGGAATGAATACCCGGTTGGGTATCTTCACTTTTAATTTTATAGAATCTATACTCGCCTAAAACCGCGACGGCAAAATTATTAATCACCTAAGTATTAGAAGAGTTTACAGTTAGTATCTACACCACTAGATTTTAACTGCCAAAACATTTTAAATGCAGTTACAAGAGGGACTAATGATGAATGCGTCAGAATTATTTCTCTTATATAAACACACAAAATTATTGATTAAGACAAAATCAAACAAAATAGAACTAAATCAAAATACGTTCATCCGTTTGAGCGCTAAGATGCCACAGACAAACACACACATACACGGATATACAGATACACGTCAACCTTATAACACCCCTTCATTTTGCGTTGGGGATTAAAAGGATGAGATAATTTAAAAAATATCATCATTAATAAATAATTACAGCAATATTATGTGCAGATAAAATCTCTCAGTACAGATTACAGAAAACAATTAATATCTAAGAGGGTATAATCCTGAGCCAATATTGCCTGCCGCGACGGAGACATCTGATCCCGGCCATAATCGGATTTGCCTGATCGAACACCGGCCATTATTAGGTTTGCCATTATTTCTGTACTCCCCGCAACTTTCGGGAGACATTGATTTTAATGAGATTGCGCGGCACATCGCCGAAAATAATAGAATAATATATTTCTTTATTTCGCTGTCACATTGAACAATCTGAAACAAGAAAATCGAAAGAGATTTCGTGTTAAATCGGTTAACAGACCTTTTTTAGGGTTCCGTACCCAAAGGGTACCAAAGGAACCCTATTACTGAGACTTCACTGTCCGTCCATCGGTCCGTCCGCATTTTACAGGGCTGTATCTCCGTAACCGTAATAGATAAATACTACTTGAAATTTTCAGAAAATATGTATGTATTACTATGGGAGATATAACAACAAATACTAAAAATAAAATAAAATATTAAAGGGTATATATATTAAGGTAATCAAAATAAATATTAAAAGTACAGTCCCACAAGTATAACTTGGCGGTGGTGGTTTTTGGAACTAATTCCGCTCTCTTGAAACTGTGAGTTTGACGTTTGAGAGATTACCGCGACATTATTGTTGATAAATCTGCTACATTAAAATAGTTCAATAATGCCAAAAGTAATTAAAAGTGATTTAAGAGAAACTGTTATCAAAGTACAAAGTAAAAGCACAGTGGCGCACAGCCGCGCTAAGTTATACTTGCCGGACTGTAACATTAGATAGTAAACATTTAATCAAATTAAAAATAAAAGAGGGTCAACTCCACACAAAAAACTTATTTTTCTGGCAAATGTTGTTAAATCGGAACCTCGTTTATTTATTTATTGTTTGACAACTACAAAGACATTGAAGCAAAGACTACAGTCTTACCTTAAAAGCGATAAGTAAGCGATGATGAGATCGAAGATGGTGAACACGCTAGGCTTAGCAATGGTTGGACCCTCAATTTTTCTCTTGACTCTGTCTGGTTGTGTCCTGGATATAAATCTGCAGCCACGACCCTACGGTGCTCCGGCAGTACACAGCCCTGTTGACTCAGAGCGTGTTTACAATTTTCGACCACATTATCACTTACCACCAGGTGCAATGGGTGGGGATCGATCTTCATGATCTCTTATATTTCATTATTTCACAATTTTTTGGATAAAAATTGTCGGAAGTACTGAAACATGCACTGGGTTGCGAGTGCACGTGATAGTACGTTTGGCAACCCTACATTAATCAGGGGAATTAAACATGTGTTTTAAGTGTGACGTTCGACGTCTAGATGAAAGCTGAATGGCTCAATACCTTTGTTTTTTTTTTTGTAAATTCAAAGCAATAAGTTATGTTTCTATTATATCTATAATATTTGTTATTGAATATGATCTATTTGATGTAATTTGACGTGTGTAAGTGCAAATTTTTATGCCCATATACTGAATAAATGCTTCGACTTTTGACTTTTGACTTTCTTGATCACCAGGCTGATGCCGCCATAGGGCATATTGTCACTTCTAAAAATCTAACCTTCACAATAAACATCTTGTTCAATTCTCACCCAAAAACTTCTCGCACATCAAATAAACAAATGATCTAATACGGTCATAATAATAATGATTTTTACAACTCAAGATTTAATAACTCGTGAGAATCGGATGTCGGATGTATCCAAGGACGAGGTTGTCGTTTTGTGGCGACATCTGCCGTCTGAATGAGTTTTGTACTTGTTGTACGTTAATGTACTGCTAAGCGGCCGTGAACATGTGTAATGAATGATGCAGGAGTGATAAATTTTAGAGATTTACAACTAAAAATCTTGTTTTTCTGCTAATTTCATTGGGATTTTTGTAAAACAGGTGTAATTATCAGAAAATGTTAGAAATTACTTAAAACGCTAAAAACAATAAATTTATTTCAATCTATGTTTCGATTTCATCAAGTTCTATGACTGTGTTTACATAGTTATAAATATTAAACTACGGGACTTATCGCGCCTAAAACATAAATTTTTATTTAACTCGACGTTTCGACCAAGTTGCATTGATCGTGGTCACGAGACGACTGATTTGACGATGATTTATAACTATGTGTTCAAATCGCGAAAGTTTAAAGTTCTATGACTGTGGTCCGAAGAAGACTTTTTTCTCGTAAATATATCATTTAGTATATATATCATGTAGTATGATTGAAGGTCTCATGTACAAAATATCATCGCACGGGTCGAACAATTTGTTTGAAAATCTCAAAAATATGACGTTTATTTTCGGATGTCACATTTTCATCCATGCGAATTCGGAGTTGGTCGCTAGTCAAGTTTTTATTTTCTAGTTCTCAAAACTAGTCGACAAATTTATCAATACCTTCACCTGGCTTTCCAACAAAAAAAGCTAGAAACTCATTTGTTTTAAAGGCCACTCGTTTTTTTACCAGTGCTCAGTTTCTGGCAGTATGTTACACAGTGAATGCGTCACAGAACCACGGAACCTGATTCCACGTCCGATCCATCACCAATGCAGATCTAATTTCCGCCGCGTGCGCCTACTAAACCAATTACCGACCGATTACGGGCCTGTGCGATTTATCCCTAATTCCCTACTTTTGTACAACTGTTCTGGT
This sequence comes from Cabera pusaria, assembly GCA_954871355.1. NCBI lineage: Eukaryota > Metazoa > Arthropoda > Insecta > Lepidoptera > Geometridae > Cabera > Cabera pusaria. Next base: position 6,204,200 of record OX940887.1, read on the forward strand.
TCAATATTGTGCACCAAACACGTTGTTTAATGTGCACAGTTTGGTGACATGCAATATTCTAGCTAGCCAAAATCTTGGTCTATGTTGAGTGCTGCTACAAATATTTGAAAATTATCTTCAAAAATTGTCCAAAAAAATCATCAATAAAGTACCTTTATAGGATTTGAGGGCATATCAGTTTTTATGCACAAGGCACAAGACGCCGCCGAGTTGAAAAACCATTTCTATTTTGAATATTGCCAAATTAATTGCATTTAAGCATACGTGGAAGTGAACCTACGGCATCTTAGTTCAGATAACATGTTTCACTTCAGTCCAATTCATACATACTCAATTTTACGAGTACATCACTAATTCCTCTTTGCACTGCATCAAATTACTTACCTTAGCCACATCTACTAGTAACTACCTAGCTCTGGCCTTTGATTTGGTCCTTACTTTAAACCCGAGAAAGATTCCAGGGTCCCCATTACGCTAATGGGTCGCACGTGGCTTTCAAATCCCTTCGTCGTATGTAGGCGATTTACGGTCCCAAATTCATAATTAATGACCGTTGATGCCACAGCTCATGATTAGACAGGATTGTCGGCAACGAAGGTTGGGATTCGCAATTTTTTTAATTGGTAAATTTCTAAATCATAGCCTTACCCTTGTTTCAGATCAAAAAAGAGATTTTTGTGTGATTAGGTGGCACGACGACATTCGAAAAGCGGTAGACAGTGACTGGAAATGAAGAGCCGAAGATCAGACTCAGTGGAGCAAATTGGGAAAGACCTATGTCCTCAGAGCAGTAGATTGGTGAATTCTGATTATGAACGATTTTGAAATACACTCCTACTTTAAATATGGCATAAAGCTGATATCAATAACGCTCTAATGTGCATTTTTTTTTTTCATAAAAAATTTACTGTTACCGATGCAATACGCAGGTCTTTGCGATTTTATCGTATCTAATTTCTGTAGATTAACACAGGATTATTATTTTATACTTTATATTTCGGCTTATATTTTCTTTAGGGATCTTTATATTTTCTGTAAGCTAAGTATATTGTCATAATAAATTGTGATACTTACACTTTAATATTAAATTCTGCGAGAAGTATCTATCCAAATACCTATAAACAAGAACGAAATACCCAACAAGAATACTTCTATCTTCCAAAATCCAAACTACGACTAACCACAATCAATCCGATGATTCACTATTCATTAGATCTTCACTATTCATTGAATTCACTATTCATTGGGTTGATGGCGGCCGCCCGTTTGATGTCGGCTCCTTTCGCAATTGTAAAACAGGAAGAATCTAATAGGTTGGGATTTGACGTACTTAATGTTTAATCTGTGATTCAGTTATTGGAGTTTTCCGTGAGCTGTGAATTGGAACAAGGCGAGATGAATCAAGGGTGCGAGATTGAGTCGGAATTGTCGATTCTTTGAAATTGGAGCTTAGGAAGTAGTATTTCTGGCAATACTTGGAGTAAGATGCCGGAGCCATTTATAACATCAGTCATATGTTTATAATCATATAATGGGCTTTCCATATTAGATCATCTCAACGTGAGGTGTTTATGATTGTGCTTGTTTATTTAAAATAATTAATCAAATATATTTTTTTACATCGATAAGCAAAATATTGTAGGTAAGGTAAGATCAATACCGCCAATTGATGATATATTACCGATTCGTGATTAGGGTGTGATCTATCTAAGGCTCTGAAGGCAGACGCTGTAAATTACAGGAACTGCTTTGATATTGTATAATTGAGGGCAGTAACTGGAAACAAAGACCCGAAGATCGGCCTCAGTGGCGTGACTTGGGAGAGGCCTATGCCCAGCAGTGGACTGATAACGGCTGATTATGATGATGATATTTACACGATGGCAGTGTAGAAAAAACCCGATAACTTTATTGACATCGTTAGCGTTAGTTAATTCCAGTTTATAAAACACAAATCTGCCTTGACATAATTATTCTATAATGAAAAAATCTATGTCTACGAGTAATAAAAATAACGACCGATATAGTACATAATAAAAATACATTTAACTGATATGAAATGACTTGCAAAATCACTAATATCACAATTACTGATGAGAATTCAAGTTCGTTAAGGCTTAGTATAAGGACAACAAGGACAGATCTGATGTAGCAATGTAACGCCATCCGAGTTATGACTTTGACCCCAATTCGGTGTGTCTTCAACATGCTCTCACGAGCATCGGTTACAGTTGTGATTTTATTTATTAGCAGGTCAATAGCGTCAATATTAATGGCTGAGTGGAGAGCTGCTTTTGAAGCTCCAACATTAAAAACGAGGTCGTAGTTTTTTTGCTGTTATCAGATTTATAGAAGAGTTAAATTAGCATTGGGGAGGTTGACTACGTAAAATTCTGTGTTCTGAAATTAGAAACAGTCAATATCATACCTATTTGTCGGGATTTTTTTACAATTTTGTAATTAAACAGCGAGATGTGAATAACCGTGCTGTCAAGCTTACTAAAGACGGATTAGGATATTTGCGCTATGGATTAAGAATTTAAGACGGCTGTGTAGCGTCTTACTTACACACTTTTCATTTAGTCCGCACCATCTTACCTTTAGGTTAGGTGTAGAGATAGTGGTTAAATGCTTGTCTGAATATGAGAAGAAAAAATAACCTAAAACAAAAAGTAGTTATTAGTGTTAGCGCCGAAGCTAGAGGCATTGACGTCGAGATAATCATCAAACTGAATAGTTTGATATATTGATTGAATAGAGTCAGTATTTTATCAGAAGAAAAAATGCTTTTTTATATCTTATAGTCTATTTTGACCACTATATCACCTGTTGGTAAGTGATGATGCGGTCGAAGACGGTAAGCACGCTAGGCCTAGAATGGGAACTGGCTCTCAAGAATAGCTGCCGGCACACATTAGATGTTTGGCGACGGATTTTGTAACTTGAGGGTTGAACCTACCACCATGCGGGGGTTATAGGTTTCTTAACGACGTTTTTCTTTCACCGAGGGCCACTGTAAAAAGCGCACATAATTTTTTAGATAGAAAAATCCATTTGTGCCCGGCGGGGAATGAACTCGGTACCTCTGGCATCAAAGCCGACCGTTCTAACACTTACGCCACCGGGGCCTCATGAGCAAAGATAAGCAAAACTAGTCTTATGCTCAGCTCAAGCAGTTCACCAAGCAAGCCACAATTGCGTCCAATTGAGATTCTGCCCTGAGAAAACATTCAATCTCGCACAATTAACACCTCTTAACCCGAACAGTCGTTCGCACGCCAATCAGCTCGATGCCATTAGATTGTACAATTTAATCGTCTATCGCACAAACTGAACGCTCACAGGCTTTTATCGGGAACGTGAATATCTAGGACTACGTTGGTGATTAAATTGAATGTTTTAGAAGTTTACTTTTGAAAGTTCCAGCTTTTTTTAAAGACGTATGCTATTGGATAATACATGGATATTGTAGTGACTGTCATCAGATTGTAAAATGTAATCGTCGAAATTGAAAGTTGTCAAAAATCTGTCAGATAGTGTCTAATAAAGTTATCACGAATGGGTGAAACTGGTCCTTAATGTTTCTAGAAAGTTATTATCTATACTTCTTCTGTTGTTCCATCTATGTTCCATCTATAAAGCAATTAGATGTGATTTGGATTCATATTTTGCTTGTTAGTTATAGGTCCCATTGTTTAATATTCTAATTAAATTATGATCTTTAGATATTTATTAAATAATATTATAACTTATAATCACCATCTGATCTCCCATTGTCATTTTCCAAAGCTGACCCAGTTTTGTGACCAATTGAAGAACACCAAGTCTGGTCAATGTCTAAGACAATTTACGGACCAGTTCCCACGGAGCATGTCTCCTACGCGTGTTAGTCACTATGTTTGTCATCTGCCGGTTTAATAGGCGCATCTAGGATATTAAATCGTGGTTCGTCACTGAGAACAGTATGCGAATTTTAGAGGATACGCACTATTTGATGTTTTTTGAACGTCAACACAGGTGTTATGAGCATTTTATATCGATCTACGTTTCATCTGGCTTGCTCCAAAAAAGTAGCTTACCACCCATTGCAAGAATAAAATCTGCCATAACCTTACGATGTTCCGGCAGTTACACAGCCCTTGAGAGTCAGATCATTCTGTTATCTATAGGCCTAACGTGTTCCCACTTGCGATCACATTATCGCTCACAAGTGAGATAGAGATAGAGGTCGCTAACGCTAACCTGTCAGATATTTAAAAAAATATATAAACGTTACCCCACATAAATTAAATTTTAACCAAATTTGATTGAACTGTGCATGAAAAGGTCACAAATAATGTTGTTATATTGGCAGTAGGTACATTAGACTTATCTTAGATTAAAAACCTCATTGTTTTATATGTATTATTCTCGAAGTATTTTTGAGTGCTAATACTAGTCTTATAATCTCATAGTTATTATGTTTTGTGGCCTTGGTCCACAGGAAATCTCATTGCTGCCTATAGAACCAGAATTACGTATTGTTATTAATAATAATTAGTTGATTAAAATTTGTGGCTCGATTAATTAGGATTTCCTGTTTGTGCGTATTTTGGTTAAGATAATAGAACAAAAGTCAGGGGTTTTTAAAATAAATCATGTTCATTAAAATGATTTAAAATTTTCAAACCAAATAATAGATATGTTAAAACTTATGTATTAAAATAAATTGAACTTTAAACTTGTTTTGGGAAACTTGTTGTGTTACTCTCCAAATCTCAAGAAGAAAAATAGAATAAGAAGAAGAATAAGAATAATATTTATTGTTCAAAACTGTGTTTATAAAAATATGTTAAAAATATTTAGTATCAACAGTTTGTTCTTTTCGAACATACAATAATTTCGTATGTTAACATAACTATAAAACTAAATTATACGTAGGTATTAAGTATACAATATTACTTTTTTATACCACTATTTTATTCTATTTTTATTAATATTTTACACTATGTATACCATTTGGTTTTATATTGCCAGTTACTTAAAATTATTTTTAATAAACTTTACTATGTAGATGTACACAAAAAAACATTATGGTGTAAACCAGTTGGTACAAATACTACTGCACTATCTGATCGCCGCCTAGATCTCGCACGCAAGACGCTGCGCTGTGTCCGTGTGTGTGTTAACTTATGCTCATCTACCATCATAGTCAATCTGATCACTTGATCTGATCAACATATATGGTACCTAATAACCTTTTTTCTTTAAAAAAAAGCTTACTAGCAATGTGGGTTGCACATTACTATTACATAGTAGTCTTGTTAAGCCGTCTAAATATGCTTGTGTGTGGAGTGGGTTCACGTTAATAGTGCAATGGGTGGGGATCGAACTCACTCTCGATTTCTAGCCATTGGGCTATAGACGCTGCTACCTTTAAAACCATGCAAGCAAAAAATAAATAAAATTACCCATATCGGTCAAAGGACACTGTTGGAGCCAAATATTTATATATTCGCGCCGTGCGCCGCGGCCCGCGTACTCAAACTGCAATGAACATATCAGCAAGCAGCCTGCGCCACGAAGACGCCCGCGCTCCAACTTCACAGCTACAAGACGATACGAACCGATACTGTAGAACACACGCGTTACCTTTTCTAATATACCAGTTTTAAATACAGTCCACTATTTCATTTAATCGAAGCCTACACACCAACAGACACAATAGTTCGAAAAATTACCTCATCTTGTGACGTCAGCAAAAATATTCAGTCCCTCACTCTGCAAAGGATTTTAATGCGGTTTTTTATCAATAGATAGAGTGATTCAAGAGGAAGGTTTACGACCAGGATTAAAAACGGGCAAAGCCAGGCACAGGCGCAACTAATATTCCATATTTATAAAATCAGTTGTTTTCTTACGTTCTAGTGGAAACTGCCACTTATAACGAAGGAAATTCTAGCATTAGTCACGGCATGTAGGCGGAGATGTGGGAACGAGCTAGTTTAGGATTTAATGGCTCACAAACAATGAATCAGCCAATCTCTGGCCAATGGAAACAATTCCACAAATGGCTTGAATAAAAGGTTTAGCATTTGTTGGAGTTTTTAATGGCCGGTTTTAAAGTGTGTTCTATATTGAATACTTCGCCGTTTTACCCGCAACTTATAATATGTAAGTATCCTATTCTACCCCATTTTTTTATGTTCTGCTGTTAATAGTCATCTGACATGGGTATGTAGAATCATATGCAATTGACTTCGTAAAATTTTCATGCAATTAATTGCATGAAAATATAATAGAACAATAATAGGGTTTAAACCCTATTATTGTTCTATTTATTAATAAAATTTCAGCCGAATATGTCATGCCGTTTGACCGTGAAAAGTGGGTAACAAATGTACTAACTTTAATATTTATAATATTTTTTGGATAAGGCTAAAGTCAACTGACTATAGTCTAGCGCCTCACCTCACCACCACCTTGCATTGACAGACACAAGCACGTTTCCATCTTAGTCGGGATCATCATTTGATATGAGTATGATGGTAGATGAGTATAAGTTAAGGACACACACACGGACACACCGCAGCGTCCTGCGTGCGCGATCTAGGCGGCGATCAGATAGCGCGTATAGTAGTATTTGTACCGACTGGTTTACACCAAACGCGATCAGAAAACAATTGAAAAGTACTAAGATCGCGCCCGCAGATCGCAGGACGCCGCTGTGAGGCGTGAAATAGGAATGTTTTACGATTTGTATGGCAAACAAAAAATTATGGTCTTGGCTCCGATAAAAAAAACTAAATTAAACATTAACTCTGCATTTACTCATAGCAACTCAACGACATTATTTACACCCAATCAGTTTCCTAGAAACAGCTTTACCTAATTAAGCAACTGTGTTATCGTTAAAAAAGCTTGTTTATTAACTTCTGCATTAATAACCCAGAATAAGATAGAAGGAGTCTTGCGTACAGGCTAAGTGAAGCTAGAAATAGAATGCCAATGCAAATAATTTTATCAAAAATATTCGACTGTACTTGCAAAGGTGATATTTAACGGCGGATTACTATATTTGGTTTGATTAAATTTTACACAAATATAGGTATTTAGTTATTTATATTACAAGGTTTTAAGTTTAAGTTAAATTAAAGTAAAATATTAAAATTAAATTAAATTAGCTTTACTTATATACAAACTACACTACCACTAAAATACATGCTACAAAAAAAAACCTATTTCGAAGAGGTCTCTATGCGATTGCCTCTTTCACTCAAAAACTAAAATCACTTTGATTTTTAGATAACGCTTTATAGAAGTTAAGTCAAAATTTAATATCCAGTTGTAAGAAATCCACATCGATCCAATATAGAAATCGGCCGTTAGTCAGAGTTTTTATTCTTAATCTCCAAAGTCTAGGTCATATCATGACCTAAACAGCAAATTTTTATGTTTACATTAGCTACCTTTTTCTTGACTCAATTGAACTGTACGTGAGGCACCCTCTGCATATTTCTTTCTCTGTGGTTATAATCTGTTGGCCAGGAAGGCGCGACCTGAGTGACCCGGCCACAGATGACACAATAGTTTGTATAGAACACATGGTCGCTAATTAAAAATAAAGGAATCTTTGTGAAGGACAATGAAGTAGTGTTGTGCTGATAACAGTCTTATAGCAGACGGCGTGTCACCATAGATAAGAGGTCTTGGTATAGCAACTCTTTGTGTATCTCGATTTGTGGAATGAAGTATCTTTGAATCGATCGTGTTTCTTTTTATTGATTGTTGAACTACGGATATTGGTGATTCAAAATTTTTGCTTCATTTTTAGGAATGTCTTTCCAATCCTTGTACCTTTTTTGATATTTTAATTAAAGGAACTGTAATTTTAGCGGATGCTTTATCGACTACTACGTCATCACTTAGTAGTTAGTACCATGTGATACAGTGACTAAGTTTTGTTATGATCTTTAATCAAAAATTGCATTGTGTTATTTTAAGTAAGCGTTTAGTCTAAATTTATTGATATATATTTGAAAACATTTATCTCTAATTTACCAATAAAAGTAACCGTAACCAGAAGGTCGTCCAGTTAAAAAAGGGTACGAAGTTTTCGCTTCACGTATTATATATTATAATAATATAAATTATATTAGAAAAATATAATCTAATTATGAAATTATAAACGATTTTATTTCCAAGTAGATACAGTTTAGGGGTATTTAAGTCACGAGTGAATAGGTCTGAAAGAACTGAATCTTTTGTAAGCTCCCTACATTATCTGCCACAATATCGCGTCAGGTGAGATAGTGGTCACCAAAAAACCTACCGATAACTAGATGTGTGTGTGATCTGTTTTATAGTCCACTAGCTGAAACCTTCGTTCACGTACACCAAGAATGATATACTGTAAAGTTCTGTCAATCACAATTTGTGTGATCTGACTGCTTAATTGTTATGAGTGAAAATCATGATTCTATTTTAACATAAGATCGTTAAAAAACTAAAAAGAACCGACTTCAATGCCGCGCTATTAATTTTCAGTACCAATTTTGGGGTGTTTATCTCCATATCTCTGGAGATACTTATCAGACCTCAATAAAATTACCATGGTACCACACTTGAGGTATTTCCTTTCCAACAAAAAAATAATAATCAAAATCGGTTCATAAACGACGAAGTTATCCGCGAACAAACATTAAAAAAAAATACGTACACGGTCGAATTGAGAAACCTCCTCCTTTTTTGAAGTCGGCTAAAAAAGTAGCCAATGTTCATCTTCATGCTATAAAGTGTCATCTTGTTAAATTTCAGTAAGATCGGATCGTCTGTTTAGGCATGATTAGGTAACAAACAGACAGAGTTACAAACGTTTTTAACCGATTTCAAAAAAAGGAGGAGGTTCTTAATTCGACCGTATTTTTTTTTTTATGTTTGTTCGCGGATAACTTCGTCGTTTATGAACCGATTTCGATTATTCTTTTTTGTTCGAAAGGAGATATCCCAAGTGTGGTACCATGGTAATTTTATCGAGGTCTGATAAGTATCTCCAGAGATATTGAGATAAACATCTCAAAATTGGTACTGAAAATGAATAGCGCGGCATTGAAGTCGGTTCTTTTTTAGTTTTGAAACGATATTATTTTTATAATATTGGTGTAGATGTTCATGAAGCATTTAATGTAATGCCACACAATCAATAATAGTAATGTAATGCTATCCAATAAACGTGTAGGTCGCACTCTCAATAATGGCATACTGTGCCAATGATCACTGACCACCCGCAACGGTAACCAGATACGGGGATTAGATGATTGAAATTATAGAGACACTGAGTTATCTTGTTTCTTGAAATAGTATTTATCAGTCTACCGAAACTGCAGTACAAAAAAAAAGATCTATGAAAACTAATGAAAAGGGGGGCGCGTCCGATGGAAGTCTATATTCGTCTCACTCACTATTTCTTACTTTGACGTCGTTACTTCTCGTTTTGACATTTCGCTATTTGGTCAGTTTGCTCTATGGGAGTCCCGACTCTTCTTAACGTAGTGGTTATATTCTCTTTGGTATTTATAAATCTTCGAAGCTGTGTGGAGCTTGAGTTAGAAAATTGAGTCATGATAGATGCATTTGGTAAATATAAAGTTAGACGCATTGTTGGCGCGAAGGCATGAAGCAAGTTTGGTTGGATATAAAGAGCTGAGGATTGAGCTCAGTGGTGTCTCACAGGTGAGGTATCTATAATGTCCAGCTGTGGACAGAGAGGGGTTGATGATAATAATACTATGTAGTCTTTGGAAGGTGTTCTAAAAGTCTGACCATCATCTTTTTTTTTTCATTTATTTTTAATATCTTATAGGCTAGCGTTTGACCACTATATCACCTGTTGGTAAGTGATGATGCGGTCGAAGATGGTAAGCACGCTAGGCCTAGAATGGGAACTGGCTCTCTACTACTTATTTAATGAAGCCGAAGTAAGACATGTTATTTGGTTTACTTATGGAGTAAAATAGTCATTGTCATTACAGGACGTGTGTTTCTCAGATTTAAATGTAATGCTTGAATGGCGAAATAACATTTTGGTAGTTTAGAGATTCAAAGGTCTCTCCGGTGTCTCTGGTGTCAGTCGTCTCGTGACCACGATCAATGCAACTTGGTTGAAACGTCGAGTTAAATAAAATTAATGTTTTAGGCGCGATAAGTCCCGTATTTTCATATTTATAACTAAAAAAGAAAATCCCGAGTAACTTTTCCAGTCGTTGTAAGTTTGTACCAGAAAATATATATATATATATATAATATAAAACATCGAGAAGCGACACTCCCGTTCACAATTCATCGATTTAAAGTCCCTACGAGTACGATTAATGAATTAATGAATGGATGGACTCGAATCCATTGATGGTAACAGTAACAGTGATCAAGAATGTGCTCATTGATAGATAATTAACTGCTCTGTTCAAAGTGTAAGGACCTAACAGTAATAGGCAAAAAGCTGTCTTTGTTTTGATGTTTATGAAATAGACAACGGTCTATAGAAATAGTTATAGACAAATACTAGATTGCGACTTCGTACACGTACACTAAGAATGTTTTCACTGTAAAGTTCTGTCAATCAACATTTGTGTGATTTGTGTTATTTAAGTTATGTGCAAAAATCATGATTTTATTTTAACAATAACCGGCCAAGTGCGTGTCGGGCCACGCGCAGTGTATGGTTCCGTAGTAGCCCGTTATTCAATGCAAGTCTTTACCCGTTATAAACAAGCAACTAGGTACTTCGTCTTTCTCACTTTAAAGTATTTATTCTAAGATTTTGTATTTGGTACTAAATTATCCAACACCCAAGTTCAACGACAATTACTGCTAAACTAATAGAGATATCTTAACCGCTATAGTTTTCCTTTAAAGTTCATAAAATGCACTATTATCACGAATTTTTCCAATTTTTTTAAGCCAGCAATTTAGCTTTTAGAGGGGGGGGGGGACGAGTAGCTCATGTTCATTCTCATACTCCTTGTTAAATTTCAGTAAGAAAGGATCGTCCGTTTTGGCGTGATTAGGTAACAAGCAGACAGACTCCTGACAGAGCGTAGATGGGAGTATTCTCTCTCTACGTGACAGAGTGACAGAGTTACAAACGTACTTATAATATTGGTCTGGATGTATTAGTCAGTTGATATCAATGTCAAAATTTTAACAGTTTCAAAACTGCAAGGCTCTTTTTTTATATACATAAGAAGGTTTTTTTAAATAAGAAATGATGAGATGTAATAGATGACGTGAGATGATACGTGAGATGTAAATTCTGCTTATTCAAATTCGCTAATTTAATCATAATATTTTCTTAAAACTAAAGGAGCACCAATACCTACGTAATAATAAATACTGGTACTTCTATATTAGGTGCTAATAATTGAAAAGTATAAATAAGTTTTACATTAGTATATACCTACTTACATTGAATATTGCTTTTAGATAACAACTTACAAATAAAAATACGAGTATACTAGGTGTAAATAAGACTACAACAAATAATTTCCAATAAAATATAAAAAAATAAAACGAAATTACTCATATCTATAAAATGTTGCAGAGATATAAAAATAACAGTTTGTATAGATAGTGAGTAGAGCATGAAATCACTTTGTACAAAGATAGGCAACTGTATTCCACTGTCCATTAATAATGAAGTATTGTCTCAACTGACTGACCAATTGATGTATGCGGCATCCTTTGCGATAGGGCGATGTTGGTGGCCTTGTTGTATACACTGGATTCCTTCTGATTGTAGGTATCGTTTACATTATGTGTGCATTCACGGGTATTTGTTCACAGGTGGTAGAAGTAATACATAGATGTTCCACCTGACTTGCTATTAAAAAGTAACTTACCACCATCAAGGAGAATATACCCTTGCGGGACGCGCGTTCCGGCAGCACACAGCCGTTGAGAGTTAGAAGATCACCCTGATGAGGTCCAAATGAGGTCACGCCGCGGGTTCGAATCACAACAGGTGCAAGATTTCATGTCAATATTTTTGACTTGTCGCACAGTTTTTCGTCTCCATACAAAGCGTTAGACAAAGAGAATAAATTAAATCGAAGGCGTTATTTAAAAAAAACTGAATGCGCTATTTGATTTCTATTATGAAAGAATAGCAACCTTAACAAGTAATATTTTAAAAAACCTTTTTAACATAAGCTTTTACATAACCTAGGACCAGAGTAAGTCAAGTCAAATCCAACGAGCCTAGATACGACGGGTATAACATGTGTAATTTAGGAGTTCCTTTGGCCACCTTCCAGCTCCATCATCAGATCAGCACCATGTCATCATAATATTGCATTGTCACGCGATATACACATGTATGCAAAAATTCAGCTCAATCAGTAACCGAGAAGTTGCTCTAAAATCAATCGCAAGATTTGTGACGGACAAATAAATTCGCCATGAAGTAGAGATAAAGCTTGTAATAACAATAAAACTGGCCAAGTGCGAGTCACCATCGCATCTCTTATCGCACACTTAGGGAGGGTTCCGTACAATACGAAACATAACAGAGTTTCAACCTCATATATTTGATTAATTGATATTACCCAGAATATTTGGTTTGGTCGCGATCTAGAAAGACGGGGCTCGTTTACTAGCACCATCTATGTCATTTTGCCGAAACTAATTAGATAGATGGCGTTTAAAAACACGTTTTTTTGTATGGGGACCCCCTTTAATTTTTAATGTTATTTAGTTTTTGTTGTTCTAGCGGCAACAGAAATACACCATCTGTGAAAATTTCAACTGTCTAACTATCACGGTTAATGAGCTATAGCCTGGTGACAGACGGACAGACAGACAGACAAAGAGACAGACAGACAGACGGACAGCGGAGTCTTAGTAATAGGGTCCCGTTTTCCCCTTTGGGCACAGAACCCTAAAAATGGTCGATTTTAAACGACCACGCGCGACGCATCTCTGCTTCGTCGTAAGCACAGAAATATGAATAACTAACTTATTATTTATATTTCTGTGGTCGTAAGAATCAAGGAGATATTGCGGTAATCATTTTACTTCTAATATTTATAATCCTATAGTATACTAGCTGACCCGGCAAACGTTGTTTTGCCATAGAAATAATTTCGTAGTAATTTCTAGTGTAGACAAAAAATAGCTTACTTATTTTAAGGTGAAAATTGAGGATTGTATGTATTTTTGTATGTTGTATCATAAAAAAATAGAAATTAAAAATGTTGTGCCAAAAATAAAAAAATAAATTTAGGGGTGGACTACCCCTAACATTTAGGGGGATGAAAAATAGATGTTGGCCGATTCTCATAGATACCGGATAAGCACAAAAAATTTCATCAAAATCGGTCAAGCCGTTTTGGAGGAGTATGGCAACGAAAACTGTGACACGAGAATTTTATATATTAGATTTGCCTTGTATCAACCTAGCCTAACTAGTTTCTATGATATGTTGCAAGATTTCATATATTCTAAATCGTATCGCATATTTCAGGTGATTCATTACAAAATATCATCTATTATTTCCTTTATTCCAAATCCACCTTTGATCGATTACGAGATTATAGTGTAAACACATTTTTAGTAAGTAATGCTAGTAATAGAAATTCAATGAATAATGTTCCTTATCTGTGAAGAGATAAAGTTTAAGGTTCGTTATAGGTCACATAACTTTTTGATAATATTTTTTGGAATTTGAGATTTGGTGTCACGTTTCATCAATTTTCTTATCTATGGTTGTATTTGTATTGAATGAATTGCTTTGTTTACACTATATTTGGTAGTAAAAAAGGAACCGAATGGTCACTTTTGACAGTTTTGACATGGCGTTCTTTGTATCCTGGGGTAGAAGTCTTTACATTGATAGCGATGCGTCTTGTCATCGCAAACGTCTGCTAGAATGAGATGCAGCTAGACGGTTGTTATCTGCATCTCTTTTCTTATCGACGATTATCGTTCAAAATTCATCGCTATTCATGTAGAGACTTCCACCCCAGTTCGGAAGAAGTATCAAATCAATGGATCAAAAAATAGCGGCTCATCGCACCACCAATTTCTTCATTCAAACAAGTAGGTACAATTTTCCATATTATATCATCATCATTCATCATCATATTCAGCCAATTTCCGTCCACTGCGATCTAGATCATTAATTGTTTAAGAGGAATCTTAGGTTTTAATAATAATATTATGAAATAAATAAAAGAAAAATATAAATTTATTAAATAATAATTAATCAATAAATATTTAAATATTATTATGTAATTATTAAAAATTAAAAAATAAATTAAATTATAATTAAATTTTTAATTAAAAATAATATAAATTAAATATATAGGCATAGGCCTTTCCTATTATAGACAAAAAGGAGGGGTGTTATAAGTTTGAAGTGTGTACTGTATCTGTGTGTGGCATCGTAGAACCCAAACGCGTGAACCGATTTTGATTTCATTTCGTTTTGGTTCGATAGGTGTCTTTATCGAGTGTTCTTAGCTTTGTTGCATGAAAATCCGTTGAGTCGTTTTAAACGACTATGAGCTTTTTTCTAGTTCATGACGCTATAAGATCAACTTTAATAGATCTGATACATTTGGTATCCTTTAACTTAAATGATATTGTAAGAACATGGTAGCATTGGCCTGATGCTAGGGCATCTCGTCGAATGTGTAGAATACTCTACTCCTAATCAACTTACACCAGAGATGTCATGTTTGGGCTCATTGGAATAATCTGAATGAAAAGATTATTAATAGATAGTGGGGGTGGCTTTAAATTTTGAAAATATGTAGTATTCAAGTGTAATTATTAGTGTTACTCGATTTCTCCGTCAATTGTGAACCGTCCAGGTGCTCTGCCAATTAAGCCACGGTTCGATCCATCGATACGACGAAATTAGTGGATTGCATTTGTTAACTTAATTATGCATTGGTGGCGCCATCTATGACTACTTATTACGTAAGTTAATCATTCGGAAGAAATCATTACAGTTTTAAAATCCGACGAGAGATGTTGCACTGCGTCAATCAAATATTATGTTTCTTTGAAGTGTCACACACTTTATATTTTTGTAAATTGTTAAACACAATCCAAAATTTCATCGTACCGACGGGACTCGAACCCGCACCTCCCCGAATTACACGTCCAGGTGCTCTGCCAATTAAGCCACGGTGCGATCCATCGATAAATTTTGGATTGTGTAATATTTTTTTAAATATCTTATAGGCTGGCTAGCGTTTTACCACTTTCTCATCTGTTGGTATGTGAAGATGCGTTCGAGGATGGTAGCACGCTAGGCCTGGAATGCAAACTGGCTCCCATGGGTAGCTGTCTGAACACATTAGACGTTTGGCCTGGTGGACACTAGATAGTGTCCTACCACCGATGTATTATACTTCGGATATGCTCCTGATATATATATTACATGGTCGGAGCATATCCGAAGTAAATACAACGCGCGAAAAAAGTCAGTACGTTCACATTAAGATTTTAATTATTGTAAACCATAACTGCGTCAATAAAGTTATCAGTATTTGTGTATCATCGTATCACATGAGATTTTAATCAAGTTTGTCTGTCTCTAACAAGAAAACGCGTGACAGTTATTGTATCAGATGATCTGATAATAATAGTTGTATCAGTCAGGGGAGCGGCGGACGTAAGTAGGCGCCATCCGACGCAATGGCGCCTGTGGTAGACAATCATAAGCCAATTTATTCGTATTTACCGTAAGTGTATGACTATATACCTTATTATTATTATAATATCTTATAGGCTAGCGTTTGACCACTATCTCACCTGTTGGAAAGTGATGATGCGGTCGAAGTTGGTAGGTAAGCACGCTAGGCCTAGAATGGGAACTGGCTCTTAAGGATAGCTGCCGGAACACATCAGATGATTGGCGACAGATTTTCTAACTTGAGGATGGTAGCTGGCCAGGCGGACACTAAATAGTGTCTTACCTTGCAGGGATTGTTAGTTTCTTAACGATTCTTTATTATAAAATTAAACTGACCAATGTATATAATATTATTGTAACTATATTATCCGTATATATATATAACATCATACACTACGAACTAAAAAAACATTTGTTTTTTTGTTGTATGATGTTCGTATAGATCATACATAGTCCTCGATACATTATTATATGCGTTTCGTAAGTATAAAGCTGCGCCAGTCCAACTAGAAATTAATTTAAATTACCTGAAGGGAGAGACAAAAAAACTGACGTAATGTTGACGTCAGTTTGACTATCTCTCCGATTCAGTAATTAGCTCCTTCCGTCCGCGATGTAAGGATCCTGAAAAAGACTCAAGACTCAAGACCCTAAGCTAGATTCGTAGTCACTAGCATCTTTAAAAGTAATCTAATAGGTAATTTAAAAAATCTATTATTGGATGAGCGATTTAATATAATTTTTGTTCGTTGGGTGCTTACTAGTACTGTCCGTATCTTTATATGTAACCAAGAAAATTGTACTCCATAGAGGTTGCACGTAGAACATACGCTTGAAAAATAGAAATATGACCTTGAATTACGTCTAGCATGTTTTTGCGTTGATATTTTAGAAACAAAGTATTACAAGGTGTTATTTCTCTCCTACTCTAATCAGTGTAACTCTGAGTGGGATAAAAACAACACGGAATTGAATGAACTTATCATCAGAGACATATTCTACGTTTACAATTCCATATAGTAAGCGGGAGGGGGGAGGTTTAAGCTAAATTTGATGTCAAAAACACGAATTTAAAGAATCTACATGAAATTTAATTTAAAGAAATGTATTTGCCCAATTTAGATGCTTGTTATTTGATATTATCGACGAATGTTTAATTAATAATTATGACTATAAATAATGGTTTTGATTTTTAATCCCCGATAGCAATTTTAAGCCGCTTGCACTTTGCAAGGTCAATTTGCTTCGATATGGAAGGAATTAAATAATATAACACATACTAGGTTATTTTATTTATTATTGTAGTCATAATTATGATATTGTCCTTCCTTATTAGAAAATAGTAAGTCACACATATTTCAAACGTGGTTTTTAGGGTTCCGTAGCCGAATGGCAAAAAACGGAACCCTTATAGATTCGTCATGTCTGTCTGTCTGTCTGTCTGTCCGTCCGTATGTCACAGCCATTTTATTCAGAAACTGTTAGGACTACAGAATTGAAACTTGGTAGGTAGAATTATTCTGTGAACCGCTTTCCGATTTTTATACAAAAATAAAAAATATAAAAGTTTAAGGGGGGGCATCCCATACATAGAACTTAAACAAAAAAAATTTTTTTTTCTTCAAACCTATACGTGTGTCTATGGATAGGTCTTTAAAAATGATATTGAGGTTCCTAAAATCATTTTTTCTCAAAGTCAATCTTTTGAAAGATAGGCGCGCCTAAAGTGGTAAAATGTGTGTCCCCCCCCTCTAACTTTTATAAAGTATGGGAGTGGAAAATCTAAAAAAATATATGCTGTAGATCTCAATAAAAACTATCAACGAAAATTGGTTTGAACGAGATACAGTCAGCAGTTATAGAGATATGGCGACCGCAAAGATAACTTTGTTTTTCATACAAACACTATGAAAAACA
Organism: Cabera pusaria; assembly: GCA_954871355.1. NCBI lineage: Eukaryota > Metazoa > Arthropoda > Insecta > Lepidoptera > Geometridae > Cabera > Cabera pusaria. The sequence continues at coordinate 6,221,796 of OX940887.1, forward strand.
AAGTTAATTTTGAAGTTGCGAAAAATCAAAGTTATGGAATACTCTACTGTGTTACGGAACCCTACGAGTGCGAGTCCGACTTGCACTTAGCTAGTTTTTTTTGTCTGAGAGACAAAAACAAGACTGTAATCTCACATGACTTGACATGATGATAAGTCAACAGTTACAAGCAGTGCTAGTAATTTTCAGGTGTTAATCGATTCTTATCAGATCTCGATGAATTTACAATTGGACCACTCTTGGAGACCACCGCACAACTCTTTCGAATAAAAAAAATATTTTAAAATGCATATGATGCTTACGCTTTTTAGATAAACGCGAAATACAAATTGGTCTTCGGATGCCGGTTCTGAGGTAGCGCACATCAAAAGAAACAACATTCACACGAATGGAGGAGGGGTATCTCCACTTTTTGCGTGTTTGGTCAATAACACGAAATGTGTGATTTCAAACACATTTCAATAGAACGGTTTGTGCCAAAGAAAGGCAAAACTAACACATTTTAATTTAAGGACGTAAGCTAAAAACAGTTCACAAAGTAAAAGTATTAAAAAAAAATCAAATTCTATAGAAAGGTAAAAATAAATAGGTAAATACGTTGATTATGATATACGAATAGGTAGATATAGGAATTCAATAAAAGGAAAATAATTATAAGCACAATTAATTTAATAATTATAATAAATTACAATAAATGTTTTTATTTAGAAAATAAAAATTGGTTATTAAAATACAAATTACCTATAATACAATAAGTTGCATACATATATGTATATGTTTTTTTTTTTGTGTGTATGTTACGCGATTTCTCCGTCAATAGTGAACGGATCCAAATGATTATTTTTTTAATAGGAAGGATACGTTTCCGAGGTGGTCCCATTTTAATTTTATCGAGATTTGATAAGTATCTCCAGAGATATGGAGATAAATACCTCAATCATAGGAGAATGTACTGGTTTTAGTAGAAGAGTCCCAAGAAGATTGTACACAATGGAGGTTGCTATTGCATATACTTTTGGAGACTAAAAATATGACCTTGAATAATGTTTTTACATCTTTCTTCTCGTTGATTTTGGTTTTTGACAGATATTCTTACGGTAACTGTGAGCGAGATAGAAATAAAGGTGGGGATAATTTTTTTTTTTTTAAATATCTTATAGGCTAGCGTTTGACCACTATCTCACCTGTTGCTAAGTGATGATGCGGTCGAAGATAGAGAAGTGGACTAGAATGGGTACTGGCTCTCAAGGATAGCTGCCTGAACACATAAGATGTTTGGCGACAGATTTTCTAACTTGAGGGTGGTATCTGGCCAGGCGGATACTAGATATGTCCTACCACCATGCGGGGGTTGTTAGTTTCTTAACGATGTTTTCCTTCACCGGAGGGCAACTGTGAGAAGCGCACATATATTTTTCGATTGAAAAATTCATTGGTGCACGGCGGTTTGAACTCGGTACCACGGCATCAAAGCCGACTGTTCTCCCAATTACGCCACCGGGCCCTCAATAAATAATTATATATTAATAATTATAATAAATAATTATATGTAAATATAAATAATTTGTCTTCACAGGAATGTTCTACCGGGCAAAGTCACGTTAGGGTGCAAACTTTTTTAAACATACCTAAGATTTTTTGACATGACATGACGTTTGGCGAAGATGGCGGCCATTTCAGTCCCGCGACACTGCATACATTATTAAATAACTCAGAATTATGAACGTACTTTGTACCAACCAACACTGCAAAAAAAAAATTATAAGCATAATACCACAGATTATATAATAGTTACTACATAAATAATACTTTCCGTTGTTAGGTTGGCTACACAGTGCTTTCATAATTCGGGTTTCAACAATATAGGGAAGTGCCTCTTATAACGTAGTAGAGTGATGCAGTACTCTGTTGGCCATATGGCGGCAAGTAATGTTAATAATCGCAAATAATACTTTTTAATATTCATTTTTGAATACAACTAGTCCGTATTATATAAAATTATTTGGAATTATTGTAATAAAATAGACAATTAATTATCGTGTGTGTCAGATGCTTTAATTGCACAGGGCCATTTTGGACATTGTCCTTTGATACCTTGATGACATTATTATTACTAGAGAATATTATCACTTTAGCAAGGCATTTAAAGTCAATTTTTTTAGGGTTTCGAACCCAAAGGGTACCAAATGAACACTTTCTGAGAATTTGTTGTCCGTTCGTCCGTCCGTCCGACCGTGTGTCTATACATATGTGCGCACTTTACAGATCTGTATCTTCTTAACCGTTATAGGCACATACTTGAAATTTTCAAAAAGTATATATCCGTCAGTGTATAACGGCCCAGACACCAAATGTAATAGATGCATGTAATTTAATTAAAACTTGTTATGCACTAAAAAGGGTAAAATAAGTTATTTTTCAACAAAAATAAAACCGACATCATAATCACAAACAGGCACTCAAAAGCGAAAAATAATTTACTTAAAATTATTATAAGCGCTACCCACTTATCTATTTGAAGTCGGTGCCAGCCAAGTCTATTGGATAGTAGATAGATACTATGTATGTAGTAGTAGTAAGTAGGTACATGTAGGTTAGTAAGTAGGTAGATACATGTAGGTATTATCTATCTACTACCTATTAGACTTGGCTGGCACCGACTTCAAATAGATAAGTGGGTAGCGCTTATAATAATTTTAAGTAAATTATTTTTCGTTTTTGAGTGCCTGTTTGTGATTATGAAGTCGGTTTTATTTTTTTTGAAAAATAACTTTTATAATACTTAGTGAGTAATCCATATCACAGTATATGAAAGTATAATACTGTCCTAACGTTAAGGAAAAGACCATGCGGTCATGGACACTCAAACACACACACACACACATACATAAATAGCACCGTATATCCGTATGAATTTTTCTCTTGATAACCATTTGTAGTTTTGAGATGTTTTGATATTTTGAAATAATCTCATTAATTAATAAGGCGGGTAGTTACGCAAAAACCGGACCTTACAAAAATTACCATTGCTGTGAAAACAAATTATTAATCTACACCGATTTTGTTTCTATCCCAAATACATTTACCGTAAGCAGTCTGTAATATTCTGTCTAACACTAAAATTTACGTAAATAATGATCAAAATTTTTATTTGACGTCATGCAAAGTCATATTTTTTGTCTTCAAGAGTTTAATCTACGTGCAATCTCTGTTGAACATCCTTCTTGTTCATATGCTATCAAAAGTAAAAACAAATAAACATAAGATAAATGTGAAAAGAGATCTCAACCGGATGAGACCGATAAGGACCATCGAAGACAAGGACAATCAGTGCAAAGAGGAAGAGAACGATTCAATGGCGCCACAGCGTCCGAGTACTAAAATCAAAATGACACACATGCGAGGAAATAAGATACTGAAAAAAATATTATAGGGGTACTAAGGAGCAAAAGAAAGACGGAACGTATTTGGATTAAAATGTATGGAAGGTGCCTAAATCCTTCTGTTTAGTTAGATGATATCTAACCATGTGCTTTCACGAATGTTCAAAATGTACCAACTTTAAAATCGTAATGAAATTTATTTCACAATATTTATTATTAATGTTAACATACCACCATGAATAACTTCGAAGGATAGAACCTTGGTCAACGGCCAGCAATCGCCAGACTAAGGTTAAATTATTAACACTGAGAATAAATAAATATAGGTAATCAATTGTCAATATTCACACAGTTATTAACAAGAATATTGTATCAGCTCGTAAAAAAAATGAATGATGAATAAGTATGGTTGATAACCTACTTAAAATTGCTATAGAACCATTTAGGTTAGGTGAGGTTAGGTCATTCAAAATGAAAAATTATAGGAGAAATATAAAAATAATTTTCGAATACATTTTGAATGATATCGCACCTAACCGCAAGACCGCATTGTTACTTAGCGTCAGGTCACGTTAGATCATGGTCAAGTGCAAGTGCAAGGAAGCCTGTACACCATTAAAAACAAAATCTGTAATAGTTATGCAAACTAATATTCATACAAAATAGAAACAGGAAAAGGGTGATGACAGGATGAGTGTGGCCGAGACAATCAGTGCAAAGGAAGACAGCGATTCGATGGCGCCAGGACGACCACCGGTCTTAATGATAACACGACACTCCACGTCCACTCACACACGTTCACTCCACGACACGACACGTGTGGATGTACTTACATTGGAAGGAGATGGACGTTTAGGTGGAGATAGGGTACTTGATAGGACTTTAAAAGAAGTGAGCTAACTTACATAGACAATATTCAAATTTTTTTTAACTTAGTCATAGATACAGAAGTGGTGCTCATACTTCTATGCTTATTTTCCTTTACGCAATAGTAAGTATCTACATCTAGTAGTCCAGCAAAAGTAGCGTGTGTTATGATAACCCATAACCAGTCATGTCCAAGAGCGTATCCTGTTATTTTAAATTGACGTGTTTGTCTACTTTTGATAAAAGCATAGCTAGGTAAAGTCTCCGAAAATGTGAGGATGGAGAATTTAGTGTAATTTGCTGAATGTGTGCTTAAGAAAGAGTGTTTAATGTTTGTGAAAGTTATTTCAGGAAAAAATAACAATGTTTCTTACATAAATACAATAAAAGACTATTCATTAAACAATTTCTATCTGGCAGAGATGGAGACAGGAAATCAAATGTGAATACCAATATTATTAATTATTTTTAACATAAATGTTATAGAGAATTTATCAGGAATTTTCCTAACGATCTATTTTAAAATCCTGAGAAAAAAATGTAACACACACAATATTAAGAGTAAATGACATAGTAATCAAAGGATACATTCCCTAATTGGAGAATCAGCTTGAAATAGAACCAGCTAATCCAAGGTCTACCAATTGCGGCGCTGCACCCAATTACCGCAAATAGAGAAACCGTCATAGCCAAACCAGATATATCTATTTTGAGATAATAAAACTAATCTTTGACTATGAGTCACAACACTTGAATGAGATGAATCCTTCACTAAAAATGAAAAATTCTGTCAATATTTGAGGATGATGTAAAGTACTAGTATATGGTGATACACAGATATGTATAATTTATCAAAGGTAAAGCACAATAGGTAAGTTAAAGGTCAGTCCTGATAGCCTTGTATCACTCATTCATCATGGTTATGAACTGCGATTTTTTCATTTTAACAACCGGACCTACACCATATTGTGCCTAAATTATTGGTAAAAAGAGTTGGAGAATAGATGATCGCTACAGACATAGAATAGGTAATATCAAATAATATAAAAGAAACGATATCAAAAAATGTCATTGATCAAAGCCACTTGGCAGTATCGACTCATCGCTCTCAACCTAAAAACAATAATTGAAACCAAGTAAAAACCTTGTTGTGAGTAGCGAACTCATCAATGAACTAGTGGGGTTCTTAACTAATCTTTAGCAATATAACATTGATGAGTCACTGAATGAAGTTGAGTTAAAAACAAAAGGCAGCCGAACGGCGCCGGCGCGAGGAATCAATGACCGACGTCCGGCCGCGGGTCGAATTGACGACGACGCCAATTGTGACATCGCTTCCTGTCTTGAGATGGTACTAGGTTTGAAGGAGAAGCTGGAGCGATTGGATCCAACAACGTCTGGAAACTTTAAAATAGCGGTTACAGAAGCTCATGGTTTGTTAGAAAAGTTATTTGCAAGTAATTCATACGAGCAGGATTCTCGTCTTTCGACAATCATTTTATAGCCTTATTCAGAAAAACAGTAACTACTAGTACTTTTTTCCCATGTTGAATATAGGCCGCTTGCATTGTACGCAATATGTGTTTAGTCTTTTGTTGACTTTAATCTGGTGTTTTCCAGCATCTATCAGCTTCATTACTTATTGTCGCTTTATCTTTACACTTGATCCAAAACAATAAGAGTCGCGTGCTGATTTCTTCTCGTCGAAACTTAACAGGGATTTATACTGACAGCACTGTAATTTAACTCTTAAACACTTCAATGAAGTGGAGGGGTAATTTTCTGATTAAAAGTCGATTATAGTTTTATGATTGTTTTCTTGATAATAAAAAAGTTTAATAAAAAACTGACTTCACATGCCGCGCAAGTCAGTTTCGGTAGCAACATTTTTTATGCTAAAATGGGTAGCGCTTGACCACTAGCGATGATATATACGGCGGTCGACGCGCTTACCCAAAAATATACTTATTCATTCGCGACTTAAAGAACCCTAAGTTCAATCTAATCGGAAACACAGACTCAGGAAGAGAATTCCATTCCTTGACAGTACATATGACGAAAGAAGAGGCGAATCGCTTTGTACGCGTAAATGCTACATCTACCATGAAGCGGTGGCGCCTCTTTGGATGATTATCGCCATATTTCTGGAGATACTTATCAAATCTTGATAACATTTTAGTTGAACAATTTCAGAGTAGAACTTTATCCAGGACAAAAACAACCATTTAAATCGGTTCACAAAAGCCGTTTTTTTCTGATTTAGCACTAATCTATAAATACATAATATTTGCATTTTTACGTGACTGGCCTAGGACTGTGGCAAATATTTTTCCCAGTGTACCCTATGTATGTGGAGTTATTTACGGCATGCGTCTTGAAGTCTAAAGTAGGTAATTATCTTTAGATATTTCTTATAAACAAAAGTATGACAAATATCTGTAAAATGATCCTGTGGCAACAGAAACAGTGTTTTAATGGTACAGTATTATATTGATGAAAAGTTTGTAGTTTTCGATAGAATTTCTCTCTCAGATCAATTCAAGCACATGATTCGTAACCTAAATAAACAAACAAATTGTTACACAAGCCGATATCAAATAAAGTTATCGATTAACATCATCAGTTTGGTGTGTTGACGATAATCTAACATTCTATCTTGTAACAACGACTGTGATTACCTTAATACATGTGTACCGATAACTGTTATTGATAATTGTCAAACAAGTGATACAAGCGTTGTTTGGTATGATTTTTTGTTGGAGATATATATATATATATAATATATCATTTTCAAATCGCGATTGAAAAGGTATCTTCTAGGTAAGGATCGCATCGTTACTTAACATTAGGTGAGATAGTGGCCAAAAAAGATGGTGAAGTTATTGACCACGATGTTTTCGTATAGAAAGTAGAAGTAGAAAACTTCAATAAATGACATAACGCCAATGTCCTAAGCCATAATTCTCCGTGGGCCTACTTGCTATCATACATTATACGGGATTTATAGTGTCAATATAAGTCATATAAGTTAACTGCAATTGTAACATAATTATTGTATACTTACAGTATGTTGCTTTAAGGTACGGACACATCGCAGCGTCCTGCGTGCGCAATCTAGGCGGCGATCAGATAGCGCAGTAGTACGTGTACCGACTGGTTCACACCAAACGCGATCAGATAACAATTGAAAAGTACTGAGATCGCCCCCGCAGATCGCAGGACGCTACTGTGTGGCCGTACCTTTAGTCTCGAGAAATGATTTTAAATTATTTTTTTTAAATATATATATCTTATAGGCTAGCGTTTGACCACTATCTCACCTGTTGGTAAGTGATGGTGCGGTCGAAGGTGGCTAGCACGCTAGTCTTAGAATGGGAACTGACTCTCAAGGATAGCTGCCCGAAAACATTAGATGTTTGGCGACAGATTTTCTAACTTCAGGGTGGTAGCTAGCCATGCGGACACTAGATAGTGTCCTACCACCATGCGGGGGTTTTTGGTTTCTTAACGATGTTTTTCTTCACCGGAGGGCCATTGTGAAAAGCGCACATTCATTTTTCGATAGAAACATCTATTGGTGCACGGCGGGGATTGAACTCGGTACCTCTAGCATCAAAGCCGACCTTTCTCCAGATTACGCCACCGCGCCCTCAAACCTTGAATCCATCGTCACTTATTTTTACGTGAGATCGTAGTGGTCTATTTTCCTAAAGATCTAGAAGTGTCTATGATCATTTCATAGAGTATCACGCATTTAGAAAGTGATCTTGGTACTCGCGGGGGCATCGAGTAAATCAAGACATAGCACATTATTGTTAGCGCAAACAGTCAATTGCTCGTAACTGGGGAACTAAGATTTCACTTTATTTATTAACCCCCGACGCAGAAAGAAGGGGTGTTATTAATTTGACGTGTGTATCTGCGTATGTGTGTGTCTGTCTGTGGCATCATAGTGCTCAAACGGATAAACCGATTTTGATTTAGTTTTTTTTTTTGCTTGATAGGTGTCTTAATCGAGAGTGTCTTAAGTTTGATTAATGAAAATCCTTTCAGCCGTTTGAAGACTATGAAAATGTTTCTAGATGATGACGCGAGGAAATAAACTTTTGTAGTTCTGATCAATTCGAAATTCGGCATAGATACGTCAACGAGATTGGAAGAACTTGGTAGCGATGACCTACAATGCTGGGATATCTCCTGTAATCTGCAGAATACTCAACTCCTCTCAACTCCAACTTACAGCAGAGATGTCGAGTTTGGTTTTATCTGCTCATTAGATAGGTCTCAATTTGGGTCTCAATGAACAGATTTTGAATAGATCGTTGGGGGTGCTTTAAATTTTAAAGTTATTACATCCATTTCGGTTGGAAAAGTATATTAATGTACTTACATATTTTTGTGGATGGATTTGTGGATGCAAAGCTGTAGAAAATGATAATCCATCTAGTGAATTGGGTTTGACTTGTCCTATAGTGAAGACCACGAATCGGCAAACGTAGCGTAGGACGTCCTGTGACCAGGTGGAACGACAATATACTTACGCGAAGCGGTGGGCAGTGACTGGAAAAGAAGAGCCGAAGATCGGGATCAGTGGCGCATCTTGGAAGAGGCCTACGTCCGACAGAGGACTGACACTGGCTGATGATGATGATGATCTGGTGAAGCTTATTATCCACTGACAGATAAGCACCATTTTCGGTTCCATCTAAAACAGCATCATCATTTAGAATCAAGTGCTCATTTTTTAATTAAAAACAAACAGCAATTTCTGTTGATTCTTTCTAAACGATATTTTTATTATTTATACATTTTAGCCGCCCTTTTACCGACCACTGTCTGGATCTATTAAAAGCTTCCGTAGATGTTTGTTTTGGAGCTATATTTAGAGCATCAATTAAGACCGATAGACTTCGCCGATCGTATCATAAAAGTAAGCTTGGTATTTCCAGTCATTGCTACTTCATACTAATATCAAAGAAAGCAAAAATTTGCGAGTATGGAAGGATGGATGTTTGTTACTATTTCACAATAAGATCTTTTAAAAAACTAAGAATAACCGACTTCAATGCCGCGCTATCAGTTCTCAGTACCAATTTTAAAGTGTTTATCTCCATATCTCTGGAGATACTTATCATACCTCGATAAAATTACCATTTTTACTACACTTGAGATATCTCCACCAACAAAAAAAGAATAATCAAAATCGGTTCATAAACGACGAAGTTATCCGCGAACAAACATAAATATATAAATATATATATAATATATACGGTCGAATTGAGAAACCTCGTTTTTTTGGAAAAAAAATCAAATATTATTTGCATATTTTGAACGGCCAGTTAGCGTAAGGGATAGATAGATTGCCTTCTATAAATCTATAAATATAAATATATACGGTCGAATTGAGAAACATCCTCCTTTTTTTGAAGTCGGTTAAAAAAAAGACTAAACGGATTTGGATGAAAAATCGACACCCAGATATTACAAATTGTTTACTTTCTACGCTTACATTTAAGCTAGCGAGCATATATATATTTCAATTTTATGATTCAAATGTATACAACTTGTGATGATTTTCAAATCCACTGCTTGATCTGTAATGTCTCCCATGGCGTCCGTATGAGTCAGAGGTTTAATTACAGCACATGGCGTGGCAGTGAAATGAGGAAGTGACGTACTTACCATTTCATTATTGTATCAATTTGTTCTATGCGCTGCTAGATGAACTTCGTCGAAGTCGATGATGTAGTTAATGATCATTTATTATTTGGTAGCATAAGATCGTTTAAAAAACTAAAAGAACCGACTTCAAATTCCGCGCTATTAATTTTCAGTACCAAGTTTGAGGTGTTTATCTCCATATCTCTGGAGACACTTATCAGATCTTAATGAAATTGCTATGCTACTACCCTTGAGTTATCTGAGTTATCTGAGTTATCTCCTCCTCCAACAAAACGAGAATCATCAAAATCGGTTCATAAACGACGAAGTTATCCGCGAACAAACATAAATATATAAATATATATATAATATATACGGTCGAATTGAGAAACCTCGTTTTTTTGGAAAAAAAATCAAATATTATTTGCATATTTTGAACGGCCAGTTAGCGTAAGGGATAGATAGATTGCCTTCTAATCGGATGGTCGCCAGTTCAAATCCCGTGCACGAATAGACATTTTTAAGCGCATCATAGGCGTTTAACAAGTGGTAGGAGCATTATGTCGATGTTCCGTCTTACTTGCTACCAAAAAGTGAGCTTACAACAAGCTAACAACACAACCATGTAGGAGAAAATCTACCGCCATAACCTTACGGTGATCCGGCAGCAAACAGCCCTTGAGATAAAAACTATTTTAGGCCCAGCCTGTTCCCTATCTTCGACCACATTTATCGCTTACCATCAGGGGGATAGTGGTCAAAACGCAAGCCTATGAAATTGAGGTTTTTTTTAAAATACTTATTAAATACCCGTAATAATTTAAGATGCCGTGCGCGTGCTACTTAGTCATTGTCAGTACACAGTTTGAGGTGTGTCTCTTCATATCTCTAGGTATACCCATCAGATCTCGATTAAATTACAATAAGACCAAATAGAATGTATACCGTCTAAAAGTTCTGCAACAAAAAATAATTTTCCAAATCGGTTAATAAATAAATGACGGAGTTTTGAAGTAAGAAACAAAAAAAAACATTAATATTAAGAGCGTGTTATAACCGACTTCAAAAAAAGAAGAGGTTTCTCAATTCGACCGTATATATATATATTTTTATGTTTGTTCGCGGATAACTTCGTCGTTTATTAACCGATTTTGATTGTTCTTTTTTTGTTCAAAAGGAGATATCTCAAGTGTGGTACCATAGTAATTTTATCGAGGTCTGATTAGTATCTCCAGAGATATTGAGATAAACATCTCAAAATCGGTACTGAAAGTGAATAGCACGGCATTGAAGTCGGTTCTTTTTTAGTTTTTAAACGATATTATTAAGAGATTTTTTTGTGCTTTAAAATAGGCAGTTTCTCTAACCAGATTAGTTATTTTAATTATTGTGAACAATTATGGTGAGTGAATTATGAATCAAGTCAGCTTAATTTTATCTCTCAAACCAAAAATAAATCGCGAGAGAATCCAACAGGTTTAGTACTAGGTAAGCGTGGTACATCGTCAATTAACATCAGGTGAGATAGTGGTGAAACTCTTCCCTATCTGCCAGAAAAAAAAAGTTAAATTATATATCTAGCTAACTTAAATATTATGTTTCTTCAAGTGATTCACACACAGTTTTTTCAGTGTTTTTCTTCTATCGAACTTAGTTTGTTGTTTTGTCCCCAGGACTTACAGCAAGCGAGGCTCTACGGAACGGGCTGCGCCAATCTTTGTGGGGTGCATCTGCAAGTCGAGCTGAACCTAGACTGTGTTCACCACCACCTGTCCAGACCCAGGATACCTATTCGGCTAGAGGTAATTAAACTTTGGAGTTTTTTCCCAGCTTTTATATTTTTTAAGGTCGAGCACAGCGATGCGGTGCGTTTATTCTTTCGCAGGAGAATAAACGGTATATATTTATAATCGTACTAAACGAAAAAAACCAACTTTATATGCCGCGATAGTCAAAGTACTGGCTAGTTATAATCGTGTCATCAAAGTATACAAATTTGTTTATCTCCATATATCCGGAGATAATTGTCAGAACTCAATAAAATTGAATGGCACCAAACGGTAGGAATAATCTCTCAAAAAAGAATTTTTCAAATCGGCGAAGAATTGTCGGAGTTCTGAGGTTAAATACAGTCGAATTAAGAACCTACTCCTTTTTTGTGAAGTCGGTTAACGCGCGCACTTTGATGACACTCAATTCTTTTTGAGTGCTGTAGAATAAACACACCGCAATGTTGTGCGCGTTTGACCTAACTTGAAGTGTTAATAACGTATGTATACCACCTTCGATCACGTCATTGCTTACTATCGGGCGAGATCACTATCTCGCTTGCACCCTTAGTACGAGTTTTCATCGTAAACGCTTTTGACAGATCTCACATAGTTTTCGACTTATTCTGGCTCTCTGATTGGTCTAAATTTAGTGAAGTGTAGTACCACTAGAGGCGCTGTACTGTTTTTCATACAAAATTTGTTCGATATACGATATCGAGTTTGGTATGAAAACCCGTACCTGTTCACGTCATCGCTTACTACCAGGCGAGATTACTATCTCGTCTAGTAGTAAGTGATGACAGGACAACGTCACATGCCTGTCAGATGTAAAAAAAAATCTCTTAAGGTACGGACACACCGCGGCGTCCTGCGTCCTGCGTGTGCGATCTCATTACATTTCAATTGTTTTCGCTATCAGAAAAAAGTTCTTTTAATCACATAGATAAAATATAAAATAGATAGATTGTCCCATCACACAATCAACGTACGTAACAATCTACTTTTCTGTAGTTCATTCAAATTGTGCCATGTGGCTGGTGCTCTGCATTTTCTTCGTTTGTTTGACCTGGGTAAAAAGAAAAATAACAATTAAAGCTACGATCACACCGCGGCGTCCTGCGTCCGCATACGCGTTCGCAATTTTCAATCGTTTTCTGATCGTCGTAGATCGCGTTAGGTGTGAACCAGTCGGTACAAATACTATTGCGCTATCTGATCGCCGCCTAGATCGCGCACGCAGGACGCCACGGTTTGGTCGTACCTTTAGGCAAGAATCACTTTTGACCCAACCGTTCCAAAGTTTCTACGAAACCCCACAATCCATACATTCCAAACAGACATACAAAACCTTATCTCCACTTATGTTTACCTACATGGATACACATGTCCAAATCGGATTTACTGTGTTCGGGCAACGGACAGCGTCGCCGGAGGGTTGACACTAGGGTTTGGAATTTATGATTTTTAGTAGTGTGATTTTGTCTAGCGGAAGAATATGAGATAACTATGTGATTCTCCAGAAATCTTTAAAAGATGAATGATTTGAGCATTCATCTACCTTTAGGCTGCATTTCAAGCAGAGACATTATGTACGAGGAAACTATGCGAGGAAAAATCTACCAATAGTAAACTGTACACTTCTCTGAGCGAGATTGGGGCAATGAAAGTGTTACTAAAGGTATATTTTTTTCTCATTCACAGTATAGTAAACTTGCTCATCTCTGGCATACATAAGCAGCTTTAATTTGGAAAATATCACAATTTCTTCCTGAGACTTAGTTCACGTTAAAAAGCGTTGACAAATTCATACTACTGATTAATAACTAGGGGCTAAGTAGCTGCAGCTATCTTTTTAGAACAATGATATGACTTCCTAATGTTACACTACCACGGTTAATTATAGCTTACCTACTTTTTATGTCTTAATATAGTGGTTCCCATCCACCTACAACCTACATACTCATCATGCCAAAACTGCTTCACTCAAAATCCCAGAAAATCCCACCCGTAGGCGTCGGAACAATGAATCGATCACACCAACCCTACTTATCGACAAAATTCGTGTTCGACACGAAAAATTACAACTATCACAACGTCAAACATTTAAAATCCCGATAGCGATATCGATGCCCAGATAACACCTTTGTAGTCGCCGCCGGCAAATCAGAGTTGTAAAACAAGCATAATTTTGCTAGTGATATGCCTGACGGCCACTGATAAGGTATCAGTAGATATGTCACCACGAAATCTGAAGCCGTGGGATTTAGGAGCCAGCGTTATTGGAGCGTTATTGAATGTTTTTGGCGGTTTTATGATCGGGCGGTGATATTAAAGGGCTTGTTTTGGGTTGGTTTTTTTTATTTGCGAGCAGACTAGCATCTGATATTTATCATCTGAAGTCCATACACGTACATCCATATACATCCTACATAACGTCAGATGATAAATGTAAAATAAATAGATGACGTTATGTGTGTAAAGGTAAGACCACACCGCGGCGTAGTGGAAATACAGATCGCGAACGCGCACGCGGACGCAGGACGCCGCGGTGTGGTTGTATCTTAACTGGACAACCGAGCATTCGCAGTATAAAATCGCTACTGTCTCAATACATCTGCTGAACAGGTTCACTCACATAGTTTTGCGTCATAAATTACCACAGTATTATTTTGCGTAAAAAATATACTATATTTATTTTGAGTGTAAATTACTAAAGTATTATTTTGTGTATGACTACAGTATTATTTTGCGTATAAATTACTACAGTATATTTTAAAAGAAACCAAAATCATTGTTAGATTTCAGATATGATATGAAGATTCATACCTCAAATGAATTACAAAACGAGGTAGTTATGAAAGAAACTTATATAGGAGAGCAATAATAAAACTTTTTAAATTGAAATTAAAATCTACTTGAGCTAAAAAGCTGCAAAATTGTATAAAATAAGTAAAATATAGGTTATAAATATAATAGCTCTCTAAATTCTTTGCGATTGGAATAGTTTGATAGTAAAAAAATAGTATTACGAAATACAATCCTCGTCTCATGAAACACAAAACCGGAGCAAAAGCTCAAATTAATATTAATATTCACAGTACCACAATAATATAGACAGTAATAATCATTTCATAACTATTCAAAGTGGCACCTTTTGTAGTGGTCGGTATTTTTACTACATACCTTCCTTCCTACTAAACTGCATGGGCACTTTGTTACAAGCTGTTCATCTGTAGAAAAATGTTTTCGAATACTGAGTGTGATTATAAAAGTACTGACTATTTTACTTTGTTGTCGACTGTCTTGACTTAGATTTCGTGTATGTCCTATGCACTTCCTCGAGGAATTTGCTGCGTAAACTTCCTAAGGAAGCTTCGGACAGCATTAAAAGTGGACAGCAAACAGTCTAATAGTGAGTATAATAGTCTGTACTTTACAATCACAATTAAAACTCACTTTAACCAGGAATAAATCTGAAATACTAAGGGCCAGTTTCACCGGTTCTTGATAATGCGTTAGATAGATATCTGACACATAACGCCATATAAAACATGTCAACAATCTTAATATTAACGTCTTTCTCCTATAAAAACACTTATTCTGATATACATATTTGCAGTAGTCCTTTTTAATCCAAACCACATTTTACCTAAAAAAAACATTGCGTGTCAAAACTAAAGTTAACCCTCAAATGCAACTCAAAACCAGGGTGACCATAATGCGATCAATCAAAAGACAATGCTCATGCTCGCTTGTCGCTGTGTCAATATTGACAAAGTCGCACGACATTACTGTTTGTCGTATTATTCACGATTGTTGACCGACAAGGGTGGACTGGCTGTTTGGTCAACCAGGAGTAGTCAAGTCATTCGATAACCTTGTGTGCTTGCGTGACTTTTGGTGGCCATTGACACAATGGAATTTTGCATGTCTAGTAATGAGGGGGGGTAACTTGATTACAATTTATGATATATACTTTTTTTAAACGTTTTTAAAAGATTACTCGCAATCGGGGTTGCACATTACTAGTATTCTTGATAACCCCTCCAACTAAGCTAAATATGCTTGTGTCTGGAGTGGGTTCACGTCAATAGTGCAATGGGTGGGGATCGAACTCACGTCCTCTCGATCATAAAAAAAATATTAAAAAAAAACGTACAGACGATTTGAGATCCTCTTTCTTTTTGTGAAGTCGGTTAAAAACTGAATCAAAATCGGTTTATCCGTTTAGGCGCTACGATGACACAGACAGACACACAGATACACATGTCAAACTTATAACACCCCCTCTTTTTTCAACCAAACATGACAACCTGGGACTAACATCAAAATTTAAAATATTAAAATTTTAATACCTACGCGATAATCCGAGTAATGTGGATATATTATGTGGTCGATTCAAACCCCTTAATTTAATAGATGCTTCAAATTTCAATTCGAAAGTGAAACAGAGTCTACCCTACCCTACCGTACCAAAGGGACGAACGTCAAATGTTTGACAGGAAAGTATAGAACAGTTTATATGGGAAAATAAAATTGTTGTTTTTATTGTCTTCCTCGCAATTTTTCTATATTTTCTCACCGTTTAAACCTTCCCTGGACTACGGCAAACATTTCAAAACGAAAATCAGCTAAATCAGCCAAGTCGTTCTCGAGTTTTAGCGAGACTAACTAACAGCAAGTGATTTTTATATATAAGATAACACTGCCCAGAAACGAGCTTAGCTCTTCAACCTCAATCGTCGCAAACGATTAAAAACTAAACCTTGGCACGTCCCATAATCACAAATCTAGTTTGTTGACTGGCAATTATCAAACGAGCATTTAATCTCAAAGACGCCGCGACGTTTCGTCAACATAAACATGTAAATAGAATACACATACATTTGCATTGTAACTATGTAGCGACATGAATACTTTGGACATTGGATAATCCACCTTGACTCTCGCTAATAAAGGCGACTTTCACTAGATTTACTAACGGTACAAACATGAAACATGGTATTGTTCTAGCAAATAATTCGTGGAAAAGAAACAGAGTAAATCGGGGGACATAAAAGTGCCGCTTAGAAAGCGAAGGGTCATCATGGGTCACCATGATTATAAGATAACCCGAAATTTTTATCAAATCGGATACAGTTGTGACCTACTAAACAATTATGAACAGGATTAATTTTAACCTCTAATTGATATAAAGCTAGTTCTAAAGATTGTTTTTTATGTCGTATAGGTTAGCGTTTCACAACTATCTCACTTGTAGGTAATTGATGATACGGTAGAGCATGACTGCACGCTAGGCCTAGAATGGGAATTGGCTCTCAAGGACAGTAGCAGGCAGCCGGTACAAATTAGATGTCTGGCGACCGATTTTATAACTTGAGGGTAGGCCACCACACACCACCATGCGGGGTTAGGTAGGTTTTTCTTAGCGATTTTTCCTTTACTGGACGGCCACTGTGAAATTCACACATCATTTTTAACCGACTTCAAAAAAAGGAGGAGGTTTCTCAATTCGACCGTATATATATATTTTTTTTATTTTTTTATTTTTTTTTATGTTTGTTCGCGGATAACTTCGTCGTTTATGAACCGATTTCAATTATTCTTTTTTTGTTCGAAAGGAGATATCCCAAGTGTGGTACCATGGTAATTTTATCGAGGTATGATAAGTATCTCCAGAGATATTGAGATAAACATCTCAAAATTGGTACTGAAAATGAATAGCGCGGCATTGAAGTCGGTTGTTTTTTAGTTTTTAAACGATATTATTCTATTGATGCTTAAGGACTAAGTAAACCGCATCGCTTTTCATATGATATAGTGATCAATGGTTCAGAACCTTAATAGCCTGGGTGTAGTTTAATAATGAAGAGGTGATGGTGAAGAATAAATTTCCGTCACGATAACGGTTTCATAATAAATTTAAGGTACGAACACACCGCGGCGTCTTGCGTCCGCGTGTGCGTGCGCGATCCAATTTTCAATCGTTTTCTGATCGCCGTAGATTGCTTTTGGTGTGAACCAATCGGTACAAATACTGCGCTATATGATCACCGCCTAGATTGCGCGCGCATGACGGCGTGGTGTGGTCGTACCTTTAATAATTCAGATGATCACCAACGACGGTCCAAAATTTCAATTTGATAGATAAGCTTAGCTGATTTATCCGGTTATCGGCAGCGTCGATAAGCAATATGCAATAACTATGGATTACATATTTTATGGCGTATTTTTGGACAAAACATATTTTTTGTAGGATAAGATCGCATTACATATAGTGTAAAAGCTAAACAAAAAATTGATTTTTGTGAAGTCGGTTAAAAATTGATATAAATTTTCGTTGTGAATATTGATGTCTTTTAAAAACTAGGGAACCGACATAAGTTGCCGCGCGAGTCCTTTTCAGTTACCTACAAGTTTGAGATTTGAAGTGTGTCTCCATATCTCGGGGTATATGCCGAGATATGTCAAGAATCTTGAAATAAACGCTACTTACGAATAAAAAAGCGGCAATAGCCCAATGTTAAGGTGCCAGCCTCGTGATTGAGAGGTCGTGTGGTAAATTCCCACTCATTGCACTATTGACGTGAACCCACTCCAGATCCAAGCATATTTAACTTAGTTGGAGGGGTTAACAAGACAACTACTAGTCTTGTTACACATTATTAATGCAACCTACATAGCTGGTAAGCTTTTAAAAAAATAGAATTTTAATAATCCTAAATCATAAGTGTACAATGTACTTATTTGATGAATATAAATGAAGCTAAATCTAAATCCTTTGACAGTTTCGCGGAGAAGTCGAGAAACAGCGACACATAAAAAACACTAACGGACGATCTCGTTATAATAGTCATCTCAAAACATGATGATTGAAAAAAACACCTATTGTAGAAGAAAATGTTGCATGTCCTATCGATTTCAATTACCTACCAAACTATTAAGAAGAATATGATTTGTCCTAAAAATATTACGAATACTTACTTATCTTCGCTGGAAAAAAATACGTGAAATACAATTCACTTTTAGGGAAGTATTTTGGGCGAAATTAATATGTAGAAATCTACATACCTAAATACTGTCTAAGTCAGAACTACAGTATAGTATGGCGGAAACATTACAATACCTTTATGATATGGTATAATAAGTTTATCTATATAAACTTTGTAAGAGTTGTTGTCTATACATTGCCATTTTTATTTTTATTTAAACAATATTATGCAGCTGACAGACGGACTATCAGTTCCATTTGGATCATGATATGTGCTGTGATCGGTATGCGTTTCTTTAAGTTGTGTTTCACTATTTCACTTTTTTTTTTATATATAAAATTTGTCTGAACCACTAAAACACACAGTTACATGTATGGTTGGTTTTAACCTACTTTAATAATTTTTTTTATATTCTGTCGTAAACGATTGGATGACAGCTGAATGGTTCATTACTTTTTTTTTTTCTAATTCAAAGAGTTAAAATTCTGCTTTTGCTATGTTTACTCGATAATTGGTTATGATTTATGATTTTGACGTTTATATGTGTGTACGTGTATATTAATACTGCCTACATACTGAATAAATGTTTTGATTCTTGATTCTTCTTTGATACAACAACTCTTTCGACGAAAGCCTCAAAGATAGATTGATAGTACAATAAAAATTGGAATCATAAAAATGATTATTTTATCGGATGTTCTTGACAGTCAAAAAAGTATTCGTTCCAAATAAATTCGTCATTCTGAATTTGCAAAACTGTCAAATCATTTTCTGTATTCTCTTACTGTGTGTGCCGATAAAAGTTATCATGATATGTGACGTTTTCCTAGATGAAGTGTAAGGCGTGGTCACCCTAATCCTTCAATATCGTACAAAATGTTTCTGATCTCACCGCAAAATTCAGATTTATCACTTTTATCAATAAGAATGGCATCTCAAATGCCTGAACACTTGAACGGAAATGACGAAAAAAAAAACATATATACGGTCGAATTGAGAAACCTCCTCCTTTTTTGAAGTCGGTTAAAAAAGAATTTGTGATGGATTTGAAATCACACTATATCAACACCAACATAGAACGTCAGATTGTGATGTGTATTTTTTTTGTGGTATATTCAATTGAAAAACTTTAATACTCAAATTTTTTTAATATCAAATATAAATTGATAGCTTTTGTTTTGTATTGTTGTCCTTTCAAAGTTACTATATTATGTCTCTGGGTGAAGACTAACACACAACATCATTTATTCTGAATAAGGTTTGTTTTATAATAATTTCGTCTGTATTACTTACTTGTAATTTAACCCTTTGATTACCTTTTTTGGGAAAGGTGACAACTGGAAATATCAAAATATTTAGATAGACCAATGAATTATTTTGAATTATTATTAGAGAGGTAATTGATTTCGTTAAAATGTATCTATGACAATAAAAAAAAAAAAATATTTTTTCTCTATGTTATTCCAATAAATATAAGTAGGAAATAAACGGGAAAAGATAATGAGATTTAAATGCTCACACACCTACAATTAATCGAAAATTCAAACAAAATTTCCTTATCATTCCATGCAATTAGGTATTTATTCTCTAAATATCATTATTTTTCCAGTAATGACATTTCCTAATCAAAGGGTAAATTACAATTGGAAATCCACATATATTTGCAAAACATAAAATATTATCAGTAAAACGTGGAAATTACTTTACACCTACATATATGTTATTTAAAACAAATTCCAAGCTTTTATTTAAATGCTATATAAAAATTAGAAATAACCCTTGACTTGAATCAAACTAACCATGTTTCATTATGAAAAGCTTAATAAATAAGTCAGTTTAAAATGAAATAACTCAATTACCGCATAAACGGTAATAATAACCGTACTTATTATAGAAATAAAATAAATAAATAAATGATCGCGCGGTCGTAAAGATACAACTCATAAATTATTTGTCAAAAACTACGTACAATCAAACCGAAGACCTTCAAGCTGTAATAAAATTTGTGATTAATGTAATCCACGGTAACAGATTATTAAAAAACAAATCCATTATGATTAAACCCGAGGTTTTGCGATAAATTTAATACTCTTTTATTCAGGAGGTAATTGAGATGGCATCAACCACTTTAGGGTTAAGACGCGAATATAGAATCAATAGCCAATAACAGCGCAGATATGTTTGTGTGCGTACGTCTATTTATAACACACATCGATAGAGTAATTTCTGATATAAGTTCGTCATTTACAATCCTAGATTTGGTTAATCTGGTTAGATAAATGGGATTAAAATCCTATTATAACGATTGATAAAAGGTATTAAAGTCGAATGATAACATTTGATTTATACATATTTTTGGGATTGCTTTGTAATATTTGTTGTAACATTGTGGCTGCCAAAATGTTTATTACGAGTATTTTATTTATCTTTGTTTTAATGTGAGGGACACATTTCGTGTTAATTTCTGTTGTTGTAGATTTCTTTTTTAAATGTGTAAGGCGTTAAAATTATTTTTTTACTATTTGACTAAATTGTGTGTGGTTCGCCGAGTTCGGCATAATGTTTACTAGCTTAAAGGACGGCTTGCGCTTCCAGAGAAGCATGACTTCATCATAGTCCGCTTCATCATTTATCACCATCGACTTTACAACAATATGAAGTCGATGTTTATCACTATGTGTCATGCGACGTCATAATTATGCTGGTCTTTTACTAATATTACATCGGTTAGAATGTATTAGCTCGATGAGATAATTCTTAAGGTTAGGGTGTGTGTTACATTTCATGCTGTAATGTTAGTTTAGTATTGATTATGAGTAACACAAATCGGACTGAGACTAGTCTATTAAAAAAAAACGTGTTTGTGTACTTATGTATGCACCTAAGAAATTACACTTCTTTGGCGAAACAAAACAAAAATAGCTAAAGATACCATCCCGTATGCCACAACTCTTTGTTTGTAAAAGGAATGAAAATTTGAGAGACAGTTAACTTAAGTTAACAGCTAACTTCAACGGTGTCAGTGTGCGCGCGCATCGTAAAAAATAGCTAACTTCATCATGTCGCTTTTTGGCTGTCAATGTGTGCGTGCATCGTTAGCATTTTTATAATTTCAACAAAAGAAAAGTCTTTTTGATCGAGTGAAGCAAATTTCTTCGTTTCGTATGTTCGGCGGATGTCTGGATGTCTGTCCTCATCTACAGGTCGCATTTCTCAACCGATTCTCATAAAATTTTATGAGAAGGTTTAATAAATGTTTTTTATGGCGATTCGGTTTGTGGAAAATTTCCAAAATGGCTCCAAGTAAAAAAAAATACATGGGGAGCTAAAATAAAAAAACATCATATTACAGACATTTCAAAAAATGTTAAAAATGTCAAAAAACTTTTTGAAAAAGTAGTTTTTCGAACAAAAAAGCTGCTTCCTAGCAACTGCTTTTTCATCCGATTAACTACAAGGTGTTGAGGGTGTCTAATTCAGTTTTAAGCTATGCAAAGACAGACTTGCGAGGTCTTCAGCTCACAGAGCCACTAGATATTAGTACAAATTTGATTGAACGACATTCGCAAAGCGGTGGGCAGTGACTGGAAACAAAGAGCCGAAGATCGGGCTCAGTGGCGTGACTTGGGAGAGGCCTATGTCCAGCAGTGGACTGATACCGGCTGATTATGATGATGATGATTGATCGAAGTTTATCACTTCAAAATTTATGTTCTTACATAATTTCCATGAACAGGTATCTTCAATCAGGTTCCTTATCAATGCCGCGCGATTAGAATTGTGTATAGTGATGTAAATAATGTACTTACAATGTGTTCATAAGCTTGACATTTTATATGATTAAAATATCGTTGTCAACTTTTTGCAACAGATTTTTTTTAAAAGTTTACAAAGTTTACAAACAGACTGAAACTGAAACATTATGATAATGATAATTTGATATTGGTTTTAATACTGACGTTCAAAACTAAACTTCACAGCAAAATAAAAATCACGTAGTCTTTGTTTTATTTGTGGATGCAATATTTTAGTGCGTTATGTAAAATCTGACACCATTTCACATCTTTTTTTTACCGTCTTCCCAAAAAGAAGGAGGTTTTCAGTTCGTCTGTTTTTTATGTATGTTACGCGATGACTCCGTCAATTGTCAACCGATTTGAATGATCCTTTTTTAAATCGGTTGGGTACATTTCCGAAGCGGTCCCATTGGAATTTCATTGAAATCTTATAAATATCTGCAGAGATATGACAATAAACGTCTCAAACTTGCTACTGAAATTGACTCGCGGAGCATGGAAGTTTTAGTTTTTAAACTATCTAAATTATACTATGATCGTTTTCTAGGAGAGACCTCTATAAAGCTCACCCATTTAGGAATTTCAAACCTAAAAATAAACTCCTCAACCATACAGCCCAGAATCAAATTAAGGCCATTTTTAAATAAGCAAATTGTATTACAGAGTGAGAGTTTTTTTTCTTAACCCTAAAGTGCATTAGCGTCATTACGGGTATCGCGGGCCTAATGCAATTTTAATTATAAGAGGTGCGCCGCAAATTGCACGGCGCATGCAGATTGTTATTTTTCTGAAGCTTTTAACAAATTAAAAAGTCGTCGTACGAATGCGTTTTGTATTGCAGCTTTGAAATTGGACACATACTTGAACATCAATTACAGCGATTGTATGTGTGTTATGCTACAATTAGACTGAAAGATATTATAAAATCAAAAATTTAATTTTGATAAAATACTATTTTATGAATAAAATTATATTACATAAAAAAAATTAAGTTATATTTTTTGAAAAAGCAACTTACCACGATGTCTATTATGTTGGTCGATAACTATTTTATCAGACAAAATGTTTATGTTTCTTTGAAGTCTCACACACTTTATATTTTTGTAAAATTGTTAATCACAATCCAAAATTTCATCGTACCGACGGGCCTCGAACCCGCACCCCCCGGATTACACGTCCAGGTGCTCTGCCAATTAAGCCACGGTTCGATCTATCAATACGACGAAATTAGTGGATTGCATTTGTTAACCCAATTATGCATTGGTGGCGTCATCTATGACTACTTATTCCGTAAGTTAATCATTATTCATCATCACATTACGTACATTTTAATAAATATTTTGCTGAGTTGCTCGACTTAGTCGCAATAATGATTTTTAACCGACTTCAAAAAAAGGAGGAAGTTTCTCAATTCGACCGTATATATTTTTGTTGTATTCATTATGTCAAGAGTTCGTCCACTATCTTATCTGATGGCATGGACAAAGTGGTGGACGATTTGGAAGTCGACATAAAATAAAGAGCAACCCGACTTCTTGTTGTAAACTTATGTATGACTAGTTGGCCCTTGCTTATACCTACCCCTTTACAATTATTTTCTAAAACAGTCAAATAAGAAACGTGAAACTTATTAGAACAGGACATAATGAATAATATAAAGTCCAGTCCAAAAATGTGAATAATTCATTATGTGAACTAACTTTACGATTGCAGATAAAATATTATTTATCAGGTATTATTGTTCTAATTACAACATATAAAACATGTCACCTGAATCAGTGTCAATTAATTCATTATTAATAAATTTACCAAAGCTATTAAAAGGGATACAGTAAATTAATATAGTAATATATAGGTACTTCATTCATATATCATTGTAATGTTTCAAAAGCAATAAAAACTTAATTTTATATTCATAAATAAAGAAAATACCTATTCGTTTTATTATTTTTATGATACAGGTTGAATTGCTACTTCATGCAATAAACATTTAAATTATAATGAAATAAATATTTATTGATTTTGAAATCCATGGATGGCAATTTGTGACTTAGTTAAAAATAAAATGTAAAGTCACGTCATAATCATTAATCAAGATTTGTAATAAAATCTTCTATTAGATGATACGGGGAGCGTGACAAAGTATTCAACTGTTAATAAAGTAGGGCAATATTGACCACGGTATATCGTATAGAGGGTTGTAGTAGGTTATTATGTAATATTGATGCAAACTAAGGATGAATTGACTAAAATCAAACAAAACAAATGATAGTTTCATAAACCTAAAGTTAATAAAACTTCAAAACAAATATAATGTATTTTTTAAGTGATTATGAAACTTTTAGATTAAATTGCTGTTATCGATATTGATATTTACATTTGCTTTAATATTAGCCGTTCGATGATAATTATTATTTTCCCTCGAACTTCAATCCAAAATCAAAATTATATCGTACAATTACAAAACAGCACAATGGAGTTCAATAACTCCGTTAAATTCACTCCCGGAGGGTTGTATTCAATATTTTGCACTGCCATAAATTCGAGCATACTGTCTGAACTGAACAATGAATCTAAATAACCATTAATATGTAATAAATACTATGGGGTAATAAAACCGTGTCGTGAAGGGGACAAACAAACAAGTGCACCGAAGTAACCCTTAAACACACGCTATTGTTGAAAGAGCTCCAGGCGTGAAATGTGGACATTCTACTCCCCCCGAAGTCATTGCCGAATTCAGCCGAAGTTTGCCGATTGGTTCCGCTCCAAATGCCGACAGCTGCTGTTTTTCAGATGTGGGGGTCGCTCTTCATTAGTGGAACTTGTCTCGACCAGAGATGGATGTTTGTTTTTGGACAGCGTGAGTTTCTGATGGTTCTTTGATGATCTATGTATTTTATTTCGCAAGGACATGATGTTCATTAAAAATGAACATTACCAACAGCATAAACTAACAAATGATAGTTTTTTTTAAGTAATCTTATAGGCTAGCGTTTGACCACTATCTCACCTGGTGGTAAGCGATGATGTGGTCGAAGATAGTGAACACGCTAGGCCTGGAATAATCTGATTCTCAAGGGTTGCGTGCTGTTAAAACACCGTAAGACCAATAGTAAGTATAATAAGATAAATATAATAAGATTCATACCAAATCAAGTCATAATAATATCACCGAACTAAAATAAAACTCAAAAAGCAACAATACGTCAATCGGCGACCTAAACAAAATAGTACAAAGCTCGCGTTAGTTGCGTTTAGTCGCGCCCCGGATTACCAAATTGTAAAAAAAGATCGAGGGGTCCATTCGACCCGAAGCGGGCGCGGGCGCGACGTGTTAATTACTGGGGCTGGGCGAGGGTTGAAGTCAATTTGCTGCAGCATGATACGGCCCATTTCGTCCGGTGACAAGTGTACCACCTGTGTAGTTCGGAGCGAACAATTGTGATCTTGGGGGCTTTTGTCAACAATTGGGGTCTATCGGGACAATGTGGGATAATGCTGGGATTAGTTTGCGAGATGATGCTATTCAAATGGCCTGAGGTAATTCAAACAATGTAATACGTTTGCGGTGTTGCGTTTAAATGTTGACTCACTGCGTGAATTCAATTTCCTATTCTGGAAATGATTATGAAAATAAAACCTATTTAATGAACTTAATTGTAAAGTGTCAACTAATACAAAATTACGATTACAGTACTTAGGGTACTAATATAATGTTTTATTTTCAGATGAAATAAAGTTTGGTATCAACCGCTTAGTTGGGGATAAGACGGACGAAGAGGAAGACGAAGCACTTCACCATGACACCAGACGAGAGGGGGTTTCTCCAGCATCACGCTGCGGGAGTCCCTGCTGGGACCCTTCACCGCACTCTCCTCGGTCGGTCCGGTCTAGCTCTCCTGAACTTGAAGTTGACTCTCCTCCATCCTCCCCTCGAAGACCTGCTGATTCAACGTCACCACCAAAAAGATCAGAGAACTTTTCTGTCAGTGCTTTATTAAGACCGGATGCACCTAGAGTGCAACCTCAGAGGCCGTTTATTTACCCGCCGCTACCTTTCGCTGAGTTTTTAAGAGATGCTGGCAGTCTTGGCTTACCTGGTTGGGGAGGCTATAGCAATCTGTACCTTCATGCTGTTCAAGCGGCTGGTCCTGAACTTCTAAGATTGCGTGCAGCTGTACTTGGAGCTCCGGGACCATTATCCAGGCCTTTGCCGATTGGAGACGTGTACTCATGTGTGAAATGTGAGAAAATGTTCAGTACTCCTCACGGATTAGAAGTACACGCAAGGAGATCGCATAATGGCAAGAGGCCTTTTGCCTGCGAGCTGTGTAGCAAGACTTTTGGACATGAGATCAGTCTTAGTCAGCACAGGTGAGAGTCTGTAAAAGTTTCAGAAACTTTAACTTTTAAGTTAAAATATGCATTTTAGATTTTTAGTATTGATATATGCAGTCAATTATTATGGCATACCCATCTTGCAACATTAAATTATACTTATACGAAAAAATGGTGCATACCTTTTAAATTAAGATCGCAGATTATTCTATTATATATTTATCTAGTAATTTTTCAGTTTCATTGAACTTATAGATTTTCTTCTATAACTTCAAATAGCAAGATACCTATATCTACAGACTTTCTTTTGAATATAAATGTTTGGTTTACTTACACCGCCCCTTCTCCAGGGCCGTGCACAGCGTTGAGAAGGTATTCGAATGCAAGCAATGTGGGAAGACCTTCAAGCGATCCAGCACACTTTCCACCCACCTCCTGATCCACTCGGATACCAGACCCTACCCCTGCCAGTACTGCGGGAAACGGTTTCATCAGAAGTCGGATATGAAGAAGCATACTTACATTCATACCGGTAAGAGATATTTTTATAGTAGTGCTATATTGGCAGATGCTATATTTAGCAGATGGATGTCATATTATAATGTCGCCTAACGCTGGTGTCTTAAGTTTTTCAACCACTGTATCATTTTATGAAAAGAAGCGAAACAAAGATAATCTCTAAGTAAGTAACCCTAGCGAAGTATAAGTTTTAACCTTATTTATTGGACAATAATCAGATACTTTTTGAAAGTTTATTTCTTTTTCTCTAAGCTATACTGAAGACTATTATCTCTATCTCTATATCTTAATGTTATCCCTTTCTGTAGAGGAAATTCCTAAAAAAATTCCAGAACAATCTTAAAAACAAATTAAAAACCAGGTAACATGAATCCAATTCCTCCATCCGCTAAGAGCCGCCAAGGCGCCAATAAAACTTTGAGAACAACCCCGATCATTCTCAAATTACCCTCAACTCGGAACTTCCTCGTCCATTTACTTACCATAACTCAAAACGTAACGTTGTCAAAACATCTTAAATCCCCCGGTTATAATTAATGTGCATTAACAGAGGGTTTTCTTAGGAGTTTGCGGTTACTACGGTGGATTGGGTTACTGTGACTCACGGGTGAAAAAGATTATAAGCTAAGCACAATTCCAACTGTTTGTTTGCTTTTCTTTGTATAGACGTTAAATTTAAAACTTGCTGCGGCACAGAATAATGAATAGTACAAGTCTGGTTAATATCATAAACGAATTGATAAATAATGTATCTACTGTCTATGATATTGAATTATTTATGTAAAAAATTTGGTACTTAGGTACTATAAATTGGCTCAGATTGGTTTTATTATAACAGGAAATGTCTCTTTGAAGAAAAAAATGTTTTCAAATTCACATTTTTTCTTAAATTGTGTCCTATGGTAAAACAACTCTTACACATAACTAAAAAAAAACATATTTTACATACCTGACAATCAAGAAAACCCTTTGAATGATTCGAAAGATTACGTAAAAACTGGCCGTCGTCGTTATTATCGTAAAATTATTTTTAGTTTATAAAGTTAAATAAGTCCTTGTTTAAATTCTTACTGGTTCTCTTAACCTGAAAGCAGTGTGTCCCAAATCCTTCAAGCCCTTCATGAATATAAGATGTTGTGGTTTCACTGTGTCACCGAGAAAGATTCTGGACTGTGCCCACAAGTGTTACTGTGATCTCTGAACACCTTATGTCGTTTAACTCTATTGTGGATGTAGTGTTTTGTACACTTCGACCTTTATCTCAAATCTTTTAAAATACATGTTGTAGTATGTTTAAATACTTGCGCATGTTAATTTTATTGTTCTTTTTTTTGTTTAATTTTAAATTGGGAAAAGATAGTTTTTTTTATTTTTCACATGCTTCAATTTCTCCACTTTGAGATTAATCTAATTTTGAAATAACTTATACAGTCACTTTCAATGATTGTGACATTTGTTTATAACTGCTTTTTTACCTTTAAAAACCGTACACAATAGCTAGTATTGTGACTGTGAATTAAAAAAAAACAATGACAAGAATCCTTAACGATACTGGTTAAATCGATAAAGTGACCTAATTTATATTATGGTGAGCTTAGTATCATTTAATGCAAAAAACCTTCATCGATAATTCGGCCGAAGAAAGTTTTAGCTTAGCCTAGTTCAAGCAGCTTTTAAAAACATATGACATGTAGTATCAATTGAGAGTAATAAAAAGTTGAAACATTTAACAAAATAGACAATCTTATCTTTGCAGACCCTTGTAACATTAATTGATATTGTCACTAATAATATTTATCACTTCCTACGAGTCATCAATTATAAAACAATTTGTCAAGCAGTGGGGCGTACTTGTGGCTTAATAATTCAGTGCTAGAACCCTTGTCAGGTTAGTTACAGTTGATAAGGGATAAGTGTTTATTAACTCACTGTTTACACTTTGAACATAACATCCTTTCATCGGGACAGGAAACAGAATCTTTGCAGCAAAGTGCTAAATGTGTTTTCGTAGTTCAAAGATGTATTAAATAGATACTATGTGACGTGGTGTGTTATTTACGATGACTCAATTACTAGTTCATCAAATTGATATAAACGTGTGCCTTTTCTGATTTTGCATTTTAGTTTTATAAACTCTACTTACAACAGCATTAGCAGTAACACAGAATATAAATAGTACCTACTACAGTTAATAGAAATGATTCGATCAAACATTTAAACATCAACTAAGATTTATATCTATTCTCAGACAAGGATCCAGTAAACAAACCATTCTACATAAGACATCAGAGCCCTTACTATCTATACCTATCGATGTACCTCTCCCCAGTTCATTTAAGACAAGGGTGGGGGCTCCATCGCCCGTGATTCAGACGCATAGATTCGTCGTTTTCATTGCTTTGACAGTGAGTGCGAGAGGGACGGGAACTGATTTAACATTAAGTGGGAAAGAGATGGCTAGTTCGGTTAGTTATTGGGCACATGTTTTCTCTGTAGGGTGGTCTGCGGATCGTGATGAATAAATTTTCCGGAAATGTGAGAGAAGATTTTAAAATGCCGCTTTTGGTTTACTTAAATATAAACTCAGACGTTCTACTCAGCATATATTTATATTCTGAATTATGAGGACTACAGTTGACTTAATAATTTTAATTTCAAGTTTTTGAAATGGCCGTGACCTCTACAAATTTTTATTTGTTTGCAATTTAAAGAGACAAATTACATGAAAGCTTTTGCTAGACTAGTATTGGTATTTTTATAAACCCCTCCGATCTATTCAATTTGTCAACATTCATGAACGACACTTAAGTAGGTAAGTACCTAAACAAATAGCTATCCGACAGTTAACACCTTACACAACCCAAATACAGATAAATTAACCAACCACACACCTGATCTCACCCCAATCCTACCCTCCACGTGTAAATTATTAACGATATCAACTTAGCGAATAGTTGCTCGAACGGCATTTTAATCAGTGTCCCAACTTCTTGATTAATGTACCCCTAGACAATTTATCGTCGAAATTTTATTTATAATTACGCTAGCTAAATTAAATGGCGGTGATTAGTCAACGTCAAGACGTGGGACCGCGGGATCGCGATTTGTCACCTCGCCCGGTTTAATTCGCTAATTGTTCCCCGGAAGTTTCCTAACCTCTCTACCTGTTAGTACGGTAATTTTAGTCAGTAGTTACAGCTAGTTAGTTTAGTTAGTCGCGGTAATTAACGTAACTTCGCAACTTCAATTATTCATACAACTTTAGTAGAACCGAACTTTAGAAGAAGCGGCCCGAGTGCGGGAACTTGCGGAAGCCCTATCTAAAATTTAAAACCAATTTAAACTTTTTTGTTTAAGGATCAGATACGTCATGTATAAAGACAAAAAAGGCGAAATTAAAAAAGAAAAATGAGTAATGCAATTACGTAGACACTTCTCCTTCATCTCATGAATGTTTGATTCACTCGAACGCTTCGGTTGGAGCGTTTTTTAAAAACTCTTCCTTCTCTTAATTAGTCAGGGAATAAACAAGTGGCACATTAGCTCTCGGAATAATTACACGGCGGCTGTATTTCGGTTTTCTTTTTTTTGTTAACATTACTTCCCTTGCCGCGGTTTGCGGTGAAGAATTTAAAAAGCATTTGCAAAATTAGTTTGCATCGAGATAGTAATTAAAAATTGTCTGAAGTTAATAATGCAATGGGAGTGATGGGAGTTGTCTGTTCTGTAGCTAGTATTAATCTAAATATGTATGCAATAACATAACCTGAATCTCAAATCTGATGTTTTATAGTAATTTATGTAGGCACGTATAAACTACGTGGATTAATATATTAAATGTAAATTATAATGCCTCAAACTTAAATCCCATAAAATTTAAAAACTTCTCTCAGTACCTTGTCGAAGATTCCTTATCGAAAATACAAAGAAGCAAACGCGACACTTACTAATCCAATACCAACTAGATGAAAAGTAAACGATATCGTTCGCACAAAAAGATTCCCTTCGGGTAAAGATTGCAAAGAACAAAATTAAAAGGTATAAAACACTTGAGAATTGCCACGGGCCGTGCCAAATGTTTTTAAATTTCTGTTCACTGCCCCTCTGATTACTTTTTAAAGCCTTTTTCTGCTTAAAAATAGCAGAGACATCCCCGAAGTTGTTCAAAGAGGCTTGCTGCTCACTAATTGGATGCGGAAGACGCCGTTTCATAAGGAAATTGTAGCAATATGCAAATGAGTTGGCGCAAAGAGCTAGGATTTCTGTCTGGCATGAGATCTTTATAATATAGTTAGATATAGAAGAAGAAGTCTTTGTAAGTGAAACAACGATAAACAACATAAAAAAAACAGACCCATTGTTTAAACAGTTTTCTCTAAAATTGTTTAATGTATAGTTATTGCCTAATCTTAAGAAACAACATTTCTTTATCGCCTATAGGAATTTAGCATTTAGATAAAAAATATTTTATTCTAAGAAATTAAGGTATGTTGATGCTTTTATTAATAAAAAGGTAAAGTTACTTTGAGTAAAATGGGAATTTATTCTAAAATAAAGTAATACAAAGCAAAACAAACTTGACGTTACACTAAAAAAATCCAATCTAGACAAACCCAAACATAAATAAAGGCTACAAAACTAACTGTCCAATCTCTCGAAACCAATTCTTCGTACAAGATTCCAGACTTCAAGTATTCCATCCACATAACCTAAGGGGGAGAAAATCTAAGCGGTCCATAAGGAACGGGGTGTAAAGGACAGCGGTAAGGGGTGGGGCAGGGGGTGTCTCTGAGCCCCCCCGGGACTGAATCAAGGAGTTCTACGTGCCTCGAGTTTAATTAAGGACTCTCAAGAGCTCCGGATTCTTCGATTTTAGTGGCGCTTTCTTTAGCGTTAAGCACATAGTTTATTAAACTGTTAACGTAGAGATTAATGGCGTTACAAGATTAATGTTTTGTTTTGATTTTGTTATTAGCATTTCGATGATGTTTTGGCACGGTGTTGGGATTTGATTGACTGCAATTTAGTAGCTGATCGAGATCAGTCATCAATTTGTGTTCACGTAATCATGTTTATCTTATTTATGGCTCTGCTATAAATAGGTACCTAAGTTTTTTTTTATTACAGCACTTTCATCACTATCTTATTATCTCATATCTAATTAGAGTACATTTTTACAGCTTATATTCAATTCATCACTAATATTACCATTTGTTCACATCTACCTATCTTGGATTCTCATCACTTCCAATCGATACATAACAGCATCAACAGTGATCAAGTAACTTGTTACCATGGACCAATAAAACTATTTAATTCAGCATATTCTTTATTTGATAAAGAAAACAGACACAAAAAATATATTCAAGGATAAAAAAAAGCCTGCGACAATCACAGTCTTAATCCAAATGACGTGTTGAAATTCCTCGGTTATTCCTCGAGGACTACAGAATATTGCGAGAAATCTAACAACGAACCGTCACAAAACATAACAATCCAGATTTATATTTTATTTTTATACGAAACCCGATCCCTTCTGGGGATACAGTCGGAAAATCAGATGTGAGATTTTTTTTCTCACGCGAAAAAATGACAGTTCGTAATTTCGTATGCCGCGCACTCCTATACAATATTAGGAGGTCCCAGGAGGGGGGCTAATTAAATTAATGTCCTCAGCCCTCTTTGGCCCCGAGTTTCTGTACGTAATCCGACACCTGTACTGACTCGGCTACTGTTAGTTTCGCTTCTAGTGTTTCTTTTGTGTGCTCTTGTATTTATGATCTTTTTGATTCTTGCTCGTGTTCTGACTTCTTTTGTATGCTGTTTATAATTACGGGAATCCATTTTTTTATCATACAGTCCAGTAAGTTTACTCCAATTCTTTTTCTTATTAGTGTAAATGTTTGAATATAAAAATACTTACAGGAAAGTATATTTAGCTTATATACCTATTAAAAAGATTTTCCAAACTATTAAAGTTGAAGGGTTGGATTCGAATGCAGTATAGCTATGTGATTCACACATTTCACAATTATTATTAATAACTGAACTATTATCACTAATAACTTACTGTAATGGCTGCACAGCTCCTAAAAAGGCAAATGATGTAAAATATCTACCTTTTAGCACAGAAAAAAAGTACTACGTGCTACTAGAATGCATTAACATCTTTTATTCGATCATCCTACTGTTTTACTCTTTAGTTATCTTTTCTCAAGGAATAATACCGCAGTCTTGAAAACTATCTTTCCATCTCACTATTTCAAATAGCTTAATAGAATCAGAATGCTCTTCTTTTAAGTTATCTGCAACCTCTAACAATTCCAAAACATCATACATTGATATTTCTATATCACTATCCTCAATAACTTTAATGGAATCAGATCACCAAAAAAATCACTGATTAGCCATCAAAGACTGCAACCGAGTAGGCGCGTGTCCACCGCACGCTCCTCTAATTCAATAAACACATTATCACGATTAGCTCAGCCATCCGCAGCCCCTGCTGGGCTACGCCCTGGTGGCCCCGAAGGCCCCGAATGGCCCCGAAGCACTCCCGAAGGGATTGACGATTTCAACGGCTGATTCCGTGATATTAATCATCGTGGTCTTTATTCAAATGGCCCGCCGTTTTTAGGGTTGAAATGACCCGGACGGAGGTATTATTTGTAAACATGACAGGCCAGTTGCGATTTAGTTACGGTGCAGGTTGAAATATTTAATATCATTTTTGTAGACGAGATCATTGATACAATAGCGCGGATTCATCCGCGTTCATTCTATATCTTATTTCACCCAATTGTCATCATCCAAATAGGTCAAGCCGAATTAGACCGTCAACTGTTAACAAATAAAAATACAAACTGATGATTGCATAAATGTATATAATACTAGTAAGGCCCGCAGCTTTGTCCTCAATAAACAGTATCCTACGACCTATTTTATCTCACAAAATTTCAACCAAATCGGATTTAAAATATCGGTATTTATTACTTATAAATATATATATTGACAATTTAATTTTGTAAGTAAGAGAATGACCTTTAAGTTTTAGTAATATATTTTAATGAATTCGATAAAAGAGCGTACTAAAATTTTATAAAATAAAATATGACTAGCAGATATCAACTCAATTCGCGAAATTAAAAAAACTGTAGATGTTTTAAAATAATCTTATCGCCCGCACCAACATCAAACCACTTCCTTTACAGACTATTAATTTACGTATTAAATTAACATAAAATACTCAAACATATTGACTAATGTTATTATAATTAACTACCAGCATTTGAAACCACTCATTGGAAACCAACTGTTCCTAAAAAAAACCCATCCATCATGAGTGCATCCAAATTCTCTATCAAATCTAAAGCAAGCCAAACACAGCTTTAGCGTTACAGAAATAAAGCTCAAAGTAGTTTATAATATCACAAGCTCGTCAATATATCACCCCTAATATAAACCAACTTATGTTTGCTTTCGAGAACAACTCTACGCGTATAAACTTAAAGTTGAAAATGACAAGACACAATTGAATGAAATGTATCATCGTTCCACAGACGGTAGGGTGACCTCCAGTTTTTAATAACTTGGATCAAATAAGGGATCTTCTTATGGTGGCTGGTCGGCACGTGCCGAACGCCTGCGCATCAACAGGATGTCATTATTTAAACAATAAATTTAATTGTAAATTGCCCTCCTAGGTTAGTATTTAGTAGTTTGTACGCTTTAAAATGGTGTCACTATTATTATCATTTAAAAAATGTGTAAAATATATCTAAATTCTAGTATAAATTACAGAATTCAAAGTTTTTATCAATTAATTAAAATGGCGATGTTTTTGGAAATACTCTAATAGAAGTATATTAATAATATTATATGTCTAGGTACTTTTCCAAAGTTTGCTATATCAATCAACACCGATATTAGAAATGTAAAAGTCAATTTTATACTTGTTTGTTTAGGCCTTCTTTACGGTCAAACGGCTTGACCGATTTTGCTGAAGTTTTGCACAGTGACAGCCAGTATTATGGATTAGGCCATAGAATACTTTTTAACGCAGGCGAAGCTGCGGGGAAAAGGTAATACTTAACTGCTAGCGTTTTTTTTTAATATCTTATAGGCTAGCATTTCACCACAATCTCACCTGTTGGTAAGTGATGATGCGGTCGAAGATGATAAACAAGCTAGGTCTAGCATAGGAACTGGCTCTCAAGGATAGCTGCCGGAACACATTAGATGTTTTTGGTCACAGATTCACACCTCACTAACTTGAGAATGGTCTAGCTGGCCAGGCGGACACTAGATAGTGTCCTACCACCATGCTGGGGTTTGTTGGTTTCTTAACGAAGTTTTCCTTCACCGGAGGGCCACTGCAAAAAGCGCACATACATTTTTCGATAGAAAAATCCATTGGTGCACGGTGTTGTTGAACTCGGTGCTACGGGCTCAAATCCGACCGTTCTCCCGATTACGCCACCGGGCCCTCAAATTGCGTAATCTGTTCATTGAATAATATCGTTTAAAAACTAAAAAAGAACCGACTTCAATGCCGCGCTATTCATTTTCAGTACCAATTTTGAGATGTTTATCTCAATATCTCTGGAGATACTTATCATACCTCGATAAAATTACCATGGTACCACACTTGGGACATCTACTTTCGAACAAAAAAAGAATAATCAAAAACGGTTCATAAACGACGAAGTTATCCGCGAAAAAAAAATAAAAAAAATAAAAAAATACGGTCGAATTGAGAAACCTCCTCCTTTTTTTGAAGTCGGTTAATAAACAGTAATTTTTCGTCGAACATTTACATTAATAGAATTATGACTATTTGTTTATGGTTCACCCTAAAATATGACATACAATTTTGTAAGCGTGATTGAATAATTAAAAAACTTATTAAATAGTTGCCATTTTTAACCGACTTCAAAAAAAGGAGGAGGTTTCTCAATTCGACCGTATATATATATATATTTTTTTTATGTTTGTTCGGGGATAACTTCGTCATTTATGCACTGATTTTGATTATTCTTTTTTTGTTCGAAAGGAGATATCCCAAGTGTGGTACCATGGTAATTTTATCGAGGTCTGATAAGTATCTCCAGAGATATTGAGATAAACATCTCAAAATTGGTACTGAAAATGAACATTGAAGTCGGTTATTTTTTAGTTTTTAAACGATATTATGTTTTCCCCTATCTTTAGTAAAGACTAAACATAATAAACTAGCATAATGAACTAAATAAACAAAATACTGTAATGCGTACCAACACTTTTAATTTTTAAATAGTTTATCTAGTCAGAATCTAGTCAAGGAGACATACATACATACAAACATCATAATATGTATTAATATTAATGTAGATAATGATCTTGTTCCTTGGATCACCTTGGCTTAACTACTCAATTGACATAAAAATAATATTGTAACCCAAAACCATTTTTATTGCACCTCATCCAGTCGGCTGGACATTAATTGATCCAATCTCCTGATTGGCAGTTGCATTACAGGGTGTGGCGACACTGGAGCCTTTTGTAAACGGGTAAAAAACGTATTTGCGTTTCTCATAATGAATGAATTATTGTGATATTTGTGCTGACTCATTGTACGGTACGAAAGATTCTTGGATGTAGTGTGGATAGGTATACCATAAATTTACATATTATTTTACAATAACTATTTTTTGCCAGAAAAAGGTTTAGTTATAATTAAGATCCAACTTCTCATGCTGCGTAAGTCACTTTCAATAGAAAGTATGATATTTTTTTCGCTATATCTCTGGAGATATGCATCAGACTTTGATAACATTTACTAAAGGACCACACCAACTCAAGAATAATTAAAATCGGTAATACTATTACTGTATAAGTACTATTTTTAAAACCAGTATTAAACAAATGGCTACTCTCTCGCATATCCAGCAGACCCCGTTCCATTTTCAAAACAAACCGCATATTCCATAATCAAATTACCGTGTTTTGATTGGCCACCTCTCGTTTCGCGTGCATTTCTAGTGTTTTGATTCGCGGACACGACTGTAGCGCCAGTTGTCGAAGTGTTTTAACAAACCAAGTACTTGAAAGCCACTTATCTTCTCAAACGATTATAGACCTTGTGACGTGGCTTATAAGATTTAAGTTTGACTGACATTTGTAATGGTGGTTGTGACTTTTGAGAAGTGTTAGGTAGGATTTAACCGGTGCAGTTCAAGTGTAGAAATAATAGTCACAAATGTGACTGCATTTGTTGGAATAACTTTGAATTTTTATGTTGGTCTACCTTTTAAATCAAATTAGATTAACACTGATGTGCACATTTGGGAGAGGCTTATGTCCAGCCGTGGACTGATACCGGCTGATTATGTACACATAATATTAATATTTTGAGAGTATCCTCTTCTTCTCGAGGAGGTTATTAAAATACTTACTTAACAAGGCAACTGCGAATCTTACTTTTCTTTGTGTTTTATTATATTAAAGGTTGTCTGAAAGAGATCGATTTCAGCGATAATACCGCCTGTTGTTACACTATTATAATTAGTTATTAAGTAATACTCTGTTTCTTTTTAATAAGGTGTTCAATAAAGTGTTTCTATCTATCTATCTATATTCTATTGACAGACATTTGAAGATATGTTTTAAACTTACAAAAAATGCACCTACTTTTTTTGCTTTTCTTTATAACTATTTAGATCCTGAACTTCCTGACTTCCTACTTAAAAAAGAGGCTTTCTAAAATAGGTACCTATTCACTTTTGACTTGTAAAGTAAAAGAGGCTTACTAAAAATTCACTTTCGAGTTGTTAAGAAAAAAAGAAGTACTAAAATATTAATTTTCGAGTTGTTAAGAAAAAGAGGCTTACTAAAGTATTCATTTTCGAGTTGTAAATAAAAAGAGACTTACTAAAATATTCACTTTAGAGTTGTTAAAAAAAGAGGCTTATTAAAGTATTTACTTTCGAGTTGTTAAGAAAAAGAGACTTACTAAAGTATTCACTTTCGAGTTGTTAAGCAAAATAAACTTGCTTAAATATTCACTTTCGAGTTGTTAAGAAAAAGAGGCTTACTAAAATATTCACTTTCGAGTTGTAAATAAAAAGAGACGTAAATTGTTAAACATAATCCAAAATTTCATCGTACCGACGGGACTTGAAACCGCAACCTCCGGAATAACATGTTCCGGTGCTTTGCCAATTAAGCCACGGTGCGAAGTATCGTTACAACGAAATTAGTGGATTGCATTAGTTAACCCAATTATGCATTGGTGCCGCCATATATGACTACTTATTACGTAAGTTAATCATTCGGAAGAAATCATTACAGTTTTCAAATCCGACGAGAGATGTTGCACTGCGTAAATCAAATATTATGTTTCTATTATTAACAAATGTAATCCACTAATTTCGTCGTAACGATACTTCGCATCGTGGCTTAATTGGCAAAGCACCGGAACATGTTATTCCGGAGGTTGCGGGTTCAAGTCTCAACGGTACGATGAAATTTTGGATTGTGTTTAACAATTTACAAAAATATAAAGTGTGAAACACTTCAAAGTAACATAATATTTGACTTCACTCACTCGTCACTTTTGAGTTGTTAAGAAAAAGAGGCTTACTAAAACATTCACTTTCGAGTTGTTAAGAAAAAGAGACGTACTAAAATATTAACTTTCGAGTTGTTAAGAAAAAGAGACTTACTAAAGTATTAACTTTTGAGTTGTTAAAAAAAGAGGCTTACTAAAGTATTCACTTTCGAGTTGTAAATAAAAATAGACTTACTTAAATATTCACTTTTGAGTTGTTAAGAAAAAGAGGCTTACTAAAGTATTCACTTTCGAGTCGTTAAGCCGATTTATTTTTCAATCAGATTTCAACAAATATCAATACTCAAAGTAATCTTATCCATGTTACATTATATTAAGGGATACTTTTCAGCTTAAAACAATATCTTCCAATATTATGCAAAGCCCCAACAAGCTCTTGTTACCACGCACCCCGGGGTGCTCTGGGGTTGACTGTCATATCTGATTTATATCACTTTTACTAATAATGGTGATTACATATATCATCCGAATGTATTTTATTTGGCGCTGCAATAAAATTTATAACACCCGACACGATTTCAAACAGCTCACGATTCATATGTTTAGACACGATTTTAAAAAGCTTTTGGTTCCTTATCGCTTGTTTAAAAGGTATCAGTTATTAAATAATTTAGTTTTGTAATAACTGGTAGTTAATTACTTGTAAATTTAAGAGACCGCTTAACGTTTATCATTATTATTGCAATAAGAGTAATACAATTGAAATGTTTCATTCGTGTTAAGGTCTATCATAATTCATAATTCATAATCATTTATTGATATTTAGAAAATACAAGTCAAATCATCATAAAAAGATCAATAACATTAAGTGTTATCATTTAAAAAATTTAATATAATTTATAATTTTATTGCCAAAAATTCGGCGTAAGTGTAAAAGGCTGATTAACAAGCCAGCGCTTTAGTTTCAACTTGTAAAGTGTCATATTCGGAGATTCTTTAACATGTTTGGGCAGGCGGTTGTAGACTGCCGACACCATGGCATGCGTCAACTTAGTAGACTTGGCGAGCGCACACCTCACAGTTGCCAGTTGACCCCTCCGGCGCGTATTGTACGCGTGGGTGTCGCCGAGTCTGTCGTACGTGCTCAGAGTCTGTCTCGCAAACACCGCTACTAGCAAAATCATTATTGACGGTAATGTAAGAATACCTAGAGACCTGAAGTAGGGTTTATCTATGAGCTAACATGTATCCTATTACTAGCCGTGCTTCGCGGCTTCGCCTGTATTGGCTATCCCTGTGCGAAATTTTAGTCAAACCGTTCCAACCGTTTAACCCTGCAGAGGACATAAACAAACACATATATACAAACTGACTTTGGCATTTATAATATTTGTGTTGATGTCTCATAGTAAAAAATAATTAATAAAGTGATCAAGTGTTTATTTCATAACTGTGTACCACATAATCCAATAAAAAAAGTATTCTTAACTTTTTCTCTTTTAAAATTCGCAAATAGTACAGTAGATATAAACTGGTAAGGCGATCGTCTCGTGTCGTCTCATATAATAGATAGCGTCTATACGAAGATCATAATA
The DNA here is from genome assembly GCA_954871355.1 of Cabera pusaria. NCBI lineage: Eukaryota > Metazoa > Arthropoda > Insecta > Lepidoptera > Geometridae > Cabera > Cabera pusaria. The sequence continues at coordinate 6,262,271 of OX940887.1, forward strand.
ACTCTAATATCGAATGTATCGGTAATCCCACAAAACGATAGCCCAGCCCAACCCTTCCATGGCAATCTATTTGTCATATCCATTTTATATTAGAGCTTAGCACTTTATGGGGTGTCGAATTATAATTCTATATTAATTGCATTGTGGTTTATACAGACAATTTAGGGACAGGAGTTTCATTTACCATTTGTGCATAGATATTTGGGCATTCTTTAAAAATAACGGTAGAAAAGGAATAAAAGTTAAGTTTTTTGTTTTGATTTAAATATAGTGTAGTGTAAAGATGTTTTGTTCGTAAAACATGTATTTTATACATAGCAAATCTATTATACCTACTACATCTACATCCATAAAGCCAAAGAGTAACAAATATGTATAGAATAACAAACTGCAAGTAACACAGAAAAATCACACTTGATAAAGTCTGTACATTTCACTGCACAACGTGACAAAACACTGTTGACTGTTGCAATATCGGTGAAGAATGCGGCAGATTGCCGTCCAGCCCGGATTGCCGCGTCCCGGAATGCCCGTGAATACCCCGGAATGCCCGGAAATGTCCGGGAATGTCCAAGTCACTTCACTTATTGCTATGTATCCGTGACGTCCGCGCTCGGAATGTGACGATTTTTGGTGCAGAACTATTCTGTGAGCTTGGAGATTTTATTTTGTAGTTTCTTTTCAAACGGCTCTTGGATTTCTGCATACACTTGGAAATTTGTGATTAATTCGAGTAAAGGAAATAAATATAGAGACAAATAATTGTACTCTGTCGGTTTATATTGTATCGAACGGAATCTTTTATAAGTGATGAAAATAAAAAAATAGTATTTGTTATTTTTCTATTTTTAGATTTTCTACTTCTATTATGATTCACAAAAGAGAATATTGCTTTTGTGTACAGTAGTCATCCTAAATAGTTTTTAACCTTTAATTTAAACTAATAATAATTTAATTGTTAAATTATGATGCGGTCGATGATGGAGCGCGCTTACCCGGAAGATACCTATTCATTCAAGATTTGAATACCCCTATATTGTACTTAACCGGAAACACAGACTCAGGCAAGGACATTCCATTTCCATTTAATTAAATAATTTTTAAAATTTTCAACCTTTAGTCTTATTCCAGGCGCTTGATTAACAGCTAAATCAGTATTTATAGAGCGATCAACTTAGGTGACCGTTTTGAGGTGAATTTGTAATTGAAATGAAAATGCCTTTTGACGTAGATTTAACAAGAATAATCCTTAGGTAATTTTATAAATTGAATTTGACGGACTTTAGATGCAGCGCAAGATATATAACCAGTATCATTTTTGACGTGTATCTATCTAATTGCTAACAGTTTTTGTAAACAGAATTAGTAAACGGAAACAACTTGCTAGCTGCAAGTCGCCAAAACCGGTAAAAGAAACTATTACTAAAAAAACAATATTAAGCATGTGTACTTATAAATCAGTGTACAGAAGCAGTAGATACATATTCGATTTTTACACCGAACTGGGTAGCACTTGACCATTATCTCACCTGATGTTAAATTATGATGCGGTCGATGATGGAGCGCGCTTACCCGGAAGATACCTATTCATTCAAGATTTGAATACCCCTATATTGTACTTAACCGGGAACACAGACTCAGGCAAGGACATTCCATTTTCTGGCGGTTCGTAAGATAAACGAAGATGCATTTTCTGGCGGTTCGTAAGATGAACGAAGATGCAAATCGAACTTTCGAACCAATCAGGCTTGCTTGCTAAAAATCCTATAAGAATAGGAAAACGCTACAAAAAAAGGGGTTCAAAAAATGTCTAATACAAATCAGAATAGGTACACAAATGAGAAAGGAATCTGCCCCGCGCCACAAAGCAGTTTGGCGACAAAGGTCCGTGGTATTCACAGTCACCGCGCTTATTGCGTCTACAATTGATGTTTGTTTCGCCTTCTGACCCTTTGTGTGAGACCAATCTTTGAATACAGAGCACTTATGCTTAGTTTATAAGTAAGGATTGAATTGAATCGGCTCGTATAGACAGATCGATAGATCATCTAAAATATGTTTGTTACAATGGGTGGTTTCATTGCTTATAGCAATCACTTTCAGACAAATTACTACTGGGTAGCCTCCATCCTCAAGAAAATCTGTCGCCAAACATTTAATGTGTTCCGGCAGCTATCCTTGAGAGCCAGTTCCCATTCTAGACCTAGCGTGCTTACCATCTTCGACCGCATCATCACTTATCAACAGGTGAGATAGTGGCCAAAACGCTAGCCTATAAGATATTAAAAAAAATGAATGGAACTAGTGACTCAAACAATTTACACATGCCTTAGAAATATCTTGTCATGAGCAAAATAAAAATATAACTTGTTTCAGTGACCCCTAGGTCACTGAATCAAGTTATATATTTTTTATTTTTAAATTGTAACGGTTATAGCTATAACCATTACAATTCAAAAACAACATCTAAAAAATCACCACGGCTCTGCACCAGATTGGATTTGATTGATCCAGAGACGGATAAAATTCGTTGCTAAGTAAGAATTTTCTAGATCACCAAGATTGCAAACGAAATCTCGCAAGCACCATCAATCGCCGGCGAGACGAAATTCCTGCCAGAAACACACCCTCATTTTCCCATGTGGGTGTTTTCACCCGGGGGTGAGGAATTAACGAATTTGTCAAGTGTCATGGTAGGACCTTATTAGTTTTTCTGAGGACCGATGATTTCAGGCGGATGAGGGGTCGAGTATTTTGGAAGAGGTGAATTGAGCAATGTGAAGTTTTTGTTGCTTATACTCTTCGAATACGGCCTTTGAATTATATTGATTGGCTGAGCGTTTTAATTATATTTGATTTTTCGGTAGCACTCCAAATTGTTTGTGGTTTTATTCTATTCTTGACAAGTAACATCTTCCAATTAAAGCATGGCATCTACTAGAATAGCTATGCGCCGATCCGATCCGATCTTTTCGAAGATTGGATCGAAGGCATACGATCCAATCGATTTTTGGAATCGGATCGAAACCATACGATCCAATCGCGGATCGATTCCACTCTATCAAATATCGGATCGCGATCCAAACTTTGTGGTTTGCACACACAATGTAATGTATTTTAATTTGCACACAAAGTATATTATCAATAACTACGAATATTATTACATAGTTCATTGTTTCGTTGTGTGGATTTTATACTTCATAGACATTCAAATGTACTCGTATGTCTTTAAATTATTGAAAGTTAATTTTTATTTTAATAAGATTAAATTAGACATTAGTCTTTTCAGGTTAATGTAATTTATGTTGCCTAATACCTTGTTGTACCAACCAACCCTTTTTGGTTAAAAATACATGTTGTTCTTTCATGCGATTTTTTTGGATCGATCTTTTGAAAATCGGATCAAATGCATACGATCCGATCCGCGGATCGGATCGAGACGTTGCGATCCATTACGATCCATAATATCGGATCGAGCTTAATAAAATCGCATCCCTATACTAGAATGTCCAATCCAATTTTCGTCCACAAACTTTTTTTTTATATATCATAGAGCTAGCGTTCGACCACTATCTCGCCTAATGGTAGGCGACGATATGATCGATGATGGTGAACTCGCTAGGCATAGAATACTTTGACTCTCAAGGGCTGTCTGCTGCCGGAACATCGTAAGGTTGTATATAAGGCTGCCATAAGGTGGCAGATTTTCTCACTTATGGTGGTAAGCTAATTTTTGGTAGCAGGTTTGGCGGAACATCGAAATAATATGATCTTATCACCTGTCAACGAATAGCCATGCATTTAAACCGGCCACCTCTCCCTTAGAAGTCCTATAATGTCCTTTACAACGGTCTAAAAAACTTGGATGTAAAAGTTCAATAGAAAAATGAGACTATATTATACTAAACTGCAGCCACGTTTTCGATTATCTTTTATGTAAGTTATTTTAAGTATGTAATGACTTACCTGCCAAGAGATATACAAAAAAAAATAGACACACCCACACAAAAATATAGCCTCTAAAATATACCCATTATCTCGTCCACATAAAACAAAGTGAAAATCCTTGAAAAATGCGGTCGCTATTGTAAATCTCCATTTTAAGTGGCATTTACACAGCACATACGTTTCGGACTGAATCGTAAACGTCTCGGACGTGAAATGTTCGTTCAGTCGGCTTGTGTGAATACATCTTTTTTTTATAGTTAGGGGTAGATACAAATTTTTATAGAAAAGCTTTTTAAAATTATGTAAACTTGAAAGGTAAGAACAAAGTCCAGTTAGACCTTACACAAGCACTTACTTAAAAAGAGCACTATATTTTGTAATACAACTAATAAAACATATTCTTAGGTTTTTGGTACAATCCATAACATCTATATGAAAACCATTATATATAACTAGTCTATTAAAATCTAGCACATAGGTAAGTTGTCAACAATCCTAGCTAATGCCAAAATTGATGTTGATGCTGAATTAATCTTGTGTTCACTAAGATTTCTACAGCAAAATAACATATTAATGTTTTTTTGCTATAGAAAAAAACGTTTGGCAAATCTAAGCCCTAGTTCTAAGTCTAGACTTTATAAAGATTCTAACTAATTCTCCTCTAGAACTTGGCAACAAAACTGCTACCCACAATCGAATAGTAATGACTACGCAGAATCACAAAACAAAAACAAAAAACCATTCCAAGTGCTACGCAGAATCCGCTACGTAGCTCGTAGCACTCGCTACACAACTGTCAAGTCATGCCGCAAAGCAGTTTCACGTAAATTAAGTTTTGTTTCCCCAAGATGGCGGTATTTGGCAACCACTTCAGTGAGATTGCGTCGACGTCTTCAATTTTCCATTAGAACGGATGGTGAAGTGTTGTGATAGACGGAGGCAAGATTGAGTCGTTGTTGCAGATGTTTTTGTAACACTGTTAGCTCAATCAAATGGCAGGATTGGTTAGATTGCTGCTCTCAGACGGTGTGACTAGATTTTCGTAATTGGTTCGTTTCTGTTTTCGTTCCATTTAGGGCTTTGATGATAATGTCTGTTTAGGCTTCGTTTTATCCAGCATTGTGGGGATAAGCAAGCTTAATTTGACATAATATCTATAATCGCAATTGAAAATATGATGGTAGATTTTTTTATTTTATATGTCGCGTTCTCAAGTGCTGTAAAAAATATCAATTGTGTACGTTAGAGAAGGTACAAGTATCATATGATAAATGTTGTAGGTATATACAATATAGGTGACCATAGTTTTCACTAATGTTGTTTTATACTTTAATATTCAATCTATCAATTATATACATTATTATATTTTTAAAACTACCTAACTATAAACAAATAAATATACTTAATTAAAATATTTAATCAGTCAAACACATGCAACACTTGTCGCAGTCCAGCGACGTTAAAATATGTTGCATGTATCTGTGTCACATCAGAACACTTTTACGCACCATACAGAACAAAATAAATTAAAAGTAAAAATCTTTTTGAAACACAAACTTTTTATAAAGATGGTATCATGTTTTATGAAAAGTACTAATAATAACAAAACATACTAACGCAAATTCAACTGTCTTATAATTTACCATTACGGAGTTCCAATCCCTCAGGCTCCATCATCATGTCTGCTCGATAGTACCACATTATTTCATTGTCACCAAAAATACGCAAGTATACCAAATTTGAATCCATTCGAATGTCAGGAAATGCTCCTAATTTAGCTTCCGAGATTTGACCTACACAAACGTACTAACACTGTAAGTTAAATAATTGCTAGTATCATCTCATGTTAGTAGTTACTTCTACAAAAATAAGGATGGCTTGAAAGAAACGTTTATTTATTCTTAAGTGTACTTACAACGGCATAAGCACAAATCTTAATACATTTCAGAAGAGCTTTGTTCTCTTTACAGATTACAGAAACGATTCTAGATTTTATGCGTATTTCTATGATCTGCAAAGCTGCAATAGTTTCCGATGCCCCAGATTTGTTACGTCACTAAAAATACCTCCCCCTAAATCTTACGTATAGCTGGTCATCCCTCCCAAGGCGGAGGGTGGGAGGGGGAGGTTGGCACGCGGATCGTAAACCGGATTCTCGGAGGAAAATCCGCACTTCACTAGCGCCCGGTAATCACGGCACAGCTCGTGTGGATTTGTTGAGATATTATGTCTAGATAGGTATACAGTTAAGACCTTCTTTCCTTGCAGGGGTTGACGTGATTTTGTTGATTTTTTATTGGTAGTCTAACAGTTTAATATTCTATTTATGGTCGTCATTTATCAGACATATCAACGTTTTCACAAACGCATATCGAAACGAAAGTCGTATGCATACATGCGCCATCTTTTCTAAATATTAAACATCTCTCAAAGAAGTCATATAAAAATCATACCTCGAGAACACTTTTACGGTCCATCCTTTCATGCTCTTCCATCTTTCGGGCACTTTGCTAAAATCTAGGGCAACGGTACTAAGCTACCACATCTAAGTTTGTGCTTCAACTTGTGCTTGCAGTTTCCTTGCAGCACTTTTAATCCTACACCTGGTATCGACTAAGTGCAGGCTGTGTTTTCCAACTGAGACACTGTGTTTGCCTATGTTGAATATGGCTTAGTCTAGACTGTAGAATGTTTGGAATAGGTAAGATTGGTAGATCCTTGTATGAGTCCTTTATGTAGATTACTTTTATGGTTTAGTATGTGAGGAAAAGAATTGATTCCAATTTTAATTTGGAGAAGCTGAGAATCTTCAGTTTCCGACTGATAAGTACTATGGTCAGGGTAAAAATTAAACAATAAAATGTTGAAGTTACTTATTCGAATTACCGTCACTTACCTGTACCAAAATACAAATAGTATAGACTATATAGAATTCGCATCTAAGTACTTATCTATGCAAATGATGAGTGCTAAACTTGAGTAAATTAAGGAGCAGATGACGCTAGCTAGAAGAAAATTACGTCAGTAACGAGGGCAGTAATTTGACGTGTAAATTATATAGGTATTTATACATACATTGAATATTTTATATACATTTATACGACATTGCAATGATTCAGATTAAAAAAATTAAAACTCACGTTCATATACCACCATTATTATTATAAATTATTATTATACTATTGACGTAAGTTCACTCGAGACCCTAGCATATTTAGCATAGTTGGAAGGGTTGACAGGACTACTAGTAATGTTCAACACACATTGCTAGTAAGTAAAAAAAATAAACTGTATAATTTAATTTAAACACGATTTTTTTTTATACCTTCTATAAAATTAAATATTAACATTCTTCTAACTATTGGTAAACCTTTGTCCTGTATTAAAATCATAGACGGTTAAGGTAAGATTCAAGTTTAGTCAGACTAAGCTCCGACCACAAAAGTTCCAAGTCCGCCGTGTAAAGCACTCCAGCACAGTGTCGCCACCTGCCGCACCCCTGAATAATCAATGAACATGTAAATGCAGCCTGAATTCACAACCACCTCCCTCAATTTACTGCGCCGTTTTTTATAAGCCTCTGAATTATTAACAGACGAGTTAAATTATTGTTATAGCTCGCGGGGTGCTTTGTTCCGTAATACAGGTTTGATTTTATTTTGAGTGGGTTTTTATAGTTTCTGTAGATATTTACTGTATATACTGAAGATATTTTACTATACTTAAAGTGGGTCGAATTTGTAACATAAAATGGTTAGTAAAATAAATAGTACCTACGTGATTTATTACGTAAGTAAGCATATAAAATATTCATATGTATGCATTATAAACAATTACTATATCTATATACATATATTCAATATTAAAACAGACAAAATATACATATAGATTTAGTAATCATTTTTAGGCACGAGTAGCTACCGTATGTAGTAGGTATTGTTAAACATATTCACCGCATTGACATACACATTTGCACTACAAAACATAAGTATATTATGTTAACCACCGAAAAAAAATCAGCGCTAAAATCAATACCAAGTTGCTACACAACCGCAACGCCCGCACAGTGGTCATAACACCCGAAAATACCGACCAAAAAATCCAGCCAAATCTTTTCCTGCTCCACTAAAATTCCACGCTTCTAACGCCTATACCATATTTCGCGAAATCTTGCCGGCGCAGCACTTTAAGTTGGTACCATCGTATATTTAATTCACGAAAGCCTAAAGTACGTTCCCATAAAAATCCGGGGCGGTGTGATACTGTGCAGATGAGACCAGGGTAGGACTACAGGGATAATTTAATTGTATTAATGTCTGTTTTATTACGAATCTCGCTTTAGTGTCGAGATAATGGGCGGTAATGATTTTGCGGGTGATTTCATATCATTTGGTCTTATTGATATTTTTTTCTTGATTTAGCAGATTTTGGTTTTTGGTTGTTTGGGTAAAGCTTCTTTTAAATAGACCTTTATTTTGGAATGAGGACAACGTATACTATTCGCGAATTATTAGGTCGATTTACTAAGTACGACCTTTTGAGAATGGGAGGAAAATTATAAACATTTTGGCAATTTATAGTTTTGTTCCTGCCTAGCTTACAAAACTATCAATTGCAAAATGCTGTTAATGACATTGGCTTTTTAAGGTTTCGGAGATTGAAATCTATTTTTGCCTTACCCTTGAAAAACAGGCAAAAAAATGGCTGGCTCAAGCGTAACAGTAACGCACGTCGCTAACAAAAAAATATATAAGCAAAAAAAATGGCTGCCAAGTGAAAAAGCAGTAATATGCACCTCACTAACAGAAAATAATTTCTGTGTGTTAGTTATATAAATAACTAACACAAAAACGATTTCCGTTTTTTCACTGAATCTGTTAACCGGCCCTGTATCTGAGCACCCGGATATCAGGCTCGGATCCCGGATCCCGGGATTTACGGTTATAGTTTATCGGTATATGTGTTCAATCACAACCGGGCGATACTTATAACTGCTACATCGTGTTATACTTTGAGTTATAAGGGTATACATTTTAGACATGTTTAGATGAGTAAGTATAGCTTTGTCACACTTATGACTATTTCAACAATTTGTCATAGTTTAAGCATAATTATTAGGTAGGTACGGCTTTTAATTGTATATGAAACAAACAAGATGCTCTGCTGATGGTAAGCGATGACTTCTTCCAATAGATTACTAAGGCACACATTAATTTGTCTTATCTTAGCACTACGCAATTACCACCACAGATAAGATACCACCATGAAGGAGAAAATCTGCAGCTATAACTTTACGGTGTTCCAGCATACAACTCTTGAGAATAAAGACCGCTCTTGTCTTAGCGTGTTCACTATCTAGGACTATATAAATCATCGCTTATCACCAGGCGAGAGAGTGATCAAACGGTAGCCTATAATAAAAGAGATTATTATTTATAGGTAGATTAAAAAAAAGTTACCTTGAGCACAGAATAATAAATAGTACTACGTCCTTGAGACTATCTAGACTAGATGCTAAATTTCACATGCCCTGTAATTTCATTGGTCGCTTTTCCCAGTAAACCAAAGTATATTTCTAATTTAACCATTTAATAAAAGACAAAATGGTGGGCCTAGCAGAAGTCCTACCTTTAGAGTGCAATTAAATTATACTTATCATTTAAATTACAGCATAGTTATAGAGAAATATTCTACTAAAATTCATCAAAACTTTATTCTCAAAAAATAAGAAAGTAAATGCCAGTACTTACCATGAAAAGTTACGGCTCACATAAAAATCTGTGAGGAATCTTGCGAAGGCCGTAATAATAGCTATAACTGCGTAGTTTATAATCCATAACGTCGAAAAGGACGCCGTAGACGCGAAATTACGTACAAGTAGATGTATAACTACGACATGCCTTCTATCTTGGAGTGTCTTTTAGGGTGATGTCAATAGTAGCGTATAAACGCACGCGAAATTCTACTTTTGATTTTTTATTTCTAGTTGGCGTTTGCCATGGATATCGTGCACTTTACACATTTCATTTGATTATTATAAATTTATTACAACGACCAACAAATTAAAATAACAAATTGTATTTTTTTTAAGTACATAATTTTTCTTTTTGGTGGTTAGGTATAGGTACATTAGCTTGGAATTTTTGCGAGAATAATACCTACCGCGCGCGTTTTTGAGCTAAATTAGTGATCACTCTTACAAAAATTAGTGATTAAAAAGGTAAAAGAATCACTGTGTAGAAAAGTTGTCTGAAATTGAAACTATAGAATCTATGCTGTTGCACAGAATAATTAATATTACTACGGCTGTAGCTACAATTTATAGATACTTATTTAAACGTATTTACAATTGTATATCAAACATGTTATTTTAAAGTGTAGGTAGGTAGGTAAGTACTCGACGTACTCGTAGGTACCTATTAATTCCTTACAAAAATAACTATAGATAACATTGTCGTAATGAATGAGGAAAACAAAAAAGTTTGCAGATTTAGTACACTGCGACGTAAAATAACCTTCATAAATCCTCTAGACATCAATTGTGAAATCAATCATCAAATCGGAGATCAATAATTCAAAGACATAGCGATTCATTCAGTTTCCAGTTAACCCCCCCCCCTCTCCCCTTTCCTTAGAACAATTAAACCCCTCCCGCCCTCCCCAGATCCCTAATAATTACGGTGTTAAGTGCCGAGAGATTTTACGCACTTGAGTCTTACGTGTAACGACTTGTAATAAGTCCCTATTACGCCTTAAGGGGTTGTTTACGGGTTACAATATTGCTCGATGTTGTGATTTGGTTTTCACGAGACTTGGGCTTTAAAGTTTTAAAGGATGTTAAAAGTTATTCATGTCTCTGTGTCAAAAACACTACAAACAATTGGATCTGAACATATCGTAGTACTGTTAAGTATTTTGACACATCTATTGAACATATTAAGGGACTGTATGTACCAAAAAGTTTGATTTTCTTTAGGTACTTCGTACTACGAGATTTTGATCCAAATGCTCTATATGACTGTGATTCCAAAAATACTAAAAAGTGTTGACTGGAAGATATTGATCAATTCGATAAAATCATTATTGTTATTAAAATCCTATCATGACTTTCATTGTTTTTGTGGTTCCAAAAAAGTACGTATCTAATAAAGATTTTTGTAGTAAAAAAATATATATTCTACCCACGTCTTCCGAGCTCCGCGGAAACGCGAACGTCGACGCAAAAGGCTGTCGAAAGTAAACATCACAATTTTCGATCCCCACAAAGGAAACATCTTTCTCTACGTAGCAGTAAAAATCTGTAGCCAAGGAAGTATCGTGAAGACGGAGCGAGCTAACGAGTGGGGTTCGCGGACGCTCTGATTTCCAATTCAAAGGAAAATTGCGATCCATAAAGTGGGTTGGGTGTAGGGGGTTGGGTGGGGTTATGCCCCCCTGGTTGCTACGCGACGCGGGGAGGAGTCGCCGCAATCACGGCCCAATAGCACGACGGATATAAATTGCTCTCGCGTCGCGACACTGATGCTAAAACGAGAGGTTGGACACCTCTCTCTCTGGCTAATGAAGTCGCCAGTCGCCGGCCCCTTGATTGACGGACTCAGGCCCTTTTCGAATGCTACAGCTATCGGTGCCGTGCCGTGATTTGCCGGTAATTACCTCAGCCTATTGGTCGCGATTTGTACTATTTTCCTTGTATATAATGCCTACCTTGTTATAACAACGCAACAGTGGTGCAGGAAACTTGCTTTAACATAATAATATATGTATAGGTACAATGGTGTTGTTGCGATTGGTATATCTTTGCAAGTGTAAACCCATAAGCGCATTTCACGGACGTCATATTCTAAAAATACATTTCATTGAATATGTTAATAAGGATTGGATAGGATAACAAGAAATAACTGACGTAAAACTTGTTAATGGAATAGGTAATACCACTAATTCATATGTTCCAAAAGTAATGGAAATAGTAGGTACCTACATTATAACGTAAGAATATAAATATGCTACGACTAGACATGTAGACTATACCTACTTAGGTTACACTATGATATTCACCACTAAATTGCTCATTACAAATGACCAAAAACTAAATAAATGGGGTTGTCAATAACTGTTAATAAACACATCTAGAAAGTACTTATAGACACATAAATTGATTATCCCAACAAAAGGATAAAAGTTGGTCAATGAGTCCCGCCTAGAGTCTGGCCAGAGAGTGAGACTGACGCAATGATAGTTTTGGCGTGAGTAGCTACTTAGCTAGCAAAAAAATAAGACTATAAAACTGCCTAGCATCGTATACTACTGCCCCGTCTAATAGGGCCCCCCCCTATTAGACGCCCCCGTCTATGAATGGAGTGCGTACGAGATTGACATTATGTAGGTAAGTAGTAGGTATTCCTAGTAACTGTGTCCATAATTTTATTCGGATTTTCGGAAAAACACAAACCTCAGAAATTTTGTTAAGAAAAGAAAATCTGACAGCGCATTCATCATTGGAAATCCCTCCTGCAAAAGCCCTTTAAGGTTATTGGTAGTTATAATTTAGATGTGTATATAAGAAGGTAAGTACTTACACACAACTAAATTAAATGTTTACGTATAATATAATAAGAAGTATTATAATAAAAGTAGGTATATAGGTACCACCAACATCATTTAATAAAACAGAATCTTATATTTTCCTTTCCTACTAAGGTTTTTCCTGAAATAGATGAAATCTTCGAGCCAAAAGTACGTAAGTACAATCGAGAACAAAAGCTCTCCTCACAAAGAGCGATATTAAATTCCCCAGTGGGAAGATGGAATCACGATGGAAGTTATAACAATCAAAACGAATAGTTATCAACAAACAAGGATATTCAGTGAATTTAAAAAATAACTTAAATTATTTTTTTATATTTAATAGTAGTTCAAACGTTTACAGTAAAAGCCTATCACATCTTTCATTTAAACCCAATTGTATACTAATGTACCTTCAAGAGTCTTGCAATCAACATGCATGCATACAACATTTTTATGCATATTTGTTCGGTAATAATTAGCGCAGACCTTTTCAAAAACTAATACAGCTTTCGTGTAAAACTCCGTACTCGCACACGGTGCTTATTCCTCGATAATTTTGCTCAAAGGCGAGTAAAAGACAACTTGAGGACAGCAAACAGGAGCTTGCGAACTGTGAATCTTGCGATCAAAAAGTTCGTTTTTTCTCGCTTTCGAGTAAAACTATTGAGTAATACCGTATTACGACGCATTAATCTATCTTTGGTACCTAAAAGTAAATGTAAAGGTGATACGTAATATACCTTCTTGTATTACATAAAGGTTATCAGTTTATTTATGAGCTAGATAGGTATCTAAGTATTTTCTCATATTTTTCTCTCTTTTGCATGACTAATTTGAGGCTATTCACATCACTACGTCCATCCGCGATCCGCATCCGTAATGTGCGGATTCGCACAGATTACATCAACATTTATTCATTAATATGGACCGTCTAGTCTGAAGTAACTGAAACATATGGTTGTCACTTTTTATGTTGCGGCATGTTGGTTATATCCACGACCGGGTCATTTTGCTGGGGTGATAGTGACTCACGAGGGCCATTGTTACCTTCCTGTGTCTGTGGGCTTTTTTTAATTAGCCCCAGGCATGATCTCTAAATGGTGTTGTATTTTAGCCTTGGCTCGAACCGAATTTCGAAAAGATGTGAGATGTTATGCCAGCCATTAAAACACGGAGGTGTGAACCCTAGCTGTCCTCACGTGCGGGTCGCATCAACGGATCGATACGGATGTGAATTCGGATCCGGGTCGTCGAACCGGACCCGGATATATTTGGCCTTTGATAACGTCTTATTTATATAATCAAAATTAAAACCAAATGTATTTAAGGAATACGTAGTAACCGCCTGATTTTTAGATTTCGTAACTATAATACTTGACAACACTAGTTGTAAGTAGGTAATAGTTAGATATGTCAATTGCTAAAGAATTGTATGAGACTGTTGTTCTTATAAAGGACTTCAAAACCAATAGAATAAAAAACCCCGTAAACAACAATGCGATATGCGATATGCAATACCTAAAAAGTGCTGTGTAAATCCAAAGTTTTGTCGTAAACTCTATAGTGGGGAAAACCATATTTATTTACCTACTAGCTGTACCCGCGACTTCGTCCGCGTGGAATTGTGTCTTTGGGTAGCATTTTTAATGATTTAGTCTGATTATTTTACAAATAAGACACATTCGTATCCTACCTACACCGCACCGTACCACGCCACGCTAATCCCCCTCCCTCTCTCCCTACCCCTCTCCCCTCCCCTCCCCCTCGCCCCTTCCCTCCCCATTTCCCTTTCCCTCACTTCACTCTCCCCCTCCCCTTCCCCCAATCCACCTCCCCTTCCCCCAATCCACCTCCCCTTCCCTCCCCCTCTCTACCCCCTCCCCTCCCCTTTTCCTCCCCTTCCCGTCACCTCCCCTTACCCTTCCCCTTTCCCTTCTTCTCACTTCCACCTCCCCTTCCTCCTCCTAACCCTTCCCCCTTCCCCTTCCTTCTTCCCCTTGCCCTTCCCCTTCTCCCTTCCCCTTACCCCTTCCCCTTTCCCCTTCTCCCTTCCCCTTACCCCTTCCCCTTTCCCCTTCCCCTTCCCCTTCCCCCTTCCCCTCCCCCCTTCCCCTTCCCCCTTCCCCTTCCCCCTTCCCCTTCCCCCTTCCCCTTCCCTTTCCCCCTTCCCCTTCCTCCTTCTTCTATCCCCTTCTTCTATCCCCTCACAAACGTTGAATGTCATATTTATTTATATCGAATCAACAGCCTAAAAAATAAGTTTCAAGCTTCTAGCTCTAAAAATGACGATACTTCCATACAACATTTCATCCCCTTTTTCAACCCTTTTTTCGCATTAAAAAGTAGCCTATGTCCTTTCTCAGGCTCTAGACTATCTGTGTACCAAATTTCATTTAAATCGATTCAGTGGTTTTGGCGTGAAAGTGACATAGACAGAGATAATATTAGTTAGGATCTATAAATCTAACTGGATCTAGATCATTAGTGCCCGGTTCCTATAACATACAAACGGATCGTTTTGCTTACGCTCGGTTAAATTTGACACGAGACGTAAACATTCTTGTGTCAAATGAACTTTCTTCTCCGTGTATGTCTTTAGTAATTTCATACCGTCATAAATGTCAGTATGTCACCTGCTAAAAATAATTAAGTGAATTTTTTTTTGACAAACAAGCTTTTACATAATGTAGGACCAGATACGAGTAAGTTAAGACAAATCCAACCAGCCCAAACGCGATAGGTTTATCATGTGAAGTTCCTTTGGTCACCTTCTATTTACATCATCAGACCAGCTCGATTAATAAAAATCAAACAGGGAACGCCAAATAATAATAACAAACCGTAATAAAAACGAAAAGGCAGTTACCATTTTTTTTTAAATATATAGTACTTACGTATACGGTACATCATTATCATCACTTTAGTGTACTGGTAAGTATTTTTTTTTTTTTAGTTTTATTATGGCTCCACATGATTAGTGTATTTAGCCAGTGTCAAGTATTGAAATTCTTCAAGTTTTGATCAATTTAAGTCGTAGAGATGGATCAAAGTCACATTTCAGGTCAGTTTTCAAGTAAAAGTCTAGTCTAAGTCATACCTTCAGTAAAGATGTGGTGTTTACTGAAGATTTTCAGTGGAATTTTGGTGAGAACGCAAATAGCATGTTTTTCAACATTGTGCTGTTTCCTTACACTCGCACACATTCACCGACACTTAATGGTTAATAATCCACATTTATTGTACATTAACTCGCGGAAGAACACCAGTTTTAGGAAAAAATACAATGAGATCATACACACTTTTCCACGTTCCCGCCAAAACTCTACTGGTACGTATTTGTTATGTATATGTTTATTCGTGTCTTACCAACTAATATTCTTACCACAGATCACAATCGCTCTTTTCTACCGACTTCTAAAAAGAAGGAAGGAGGTCCTCAATTTGTCTGTATCTATTTTATTATTATTAGACATGAATCCGCCAATTGTGAACCTTTTTTTTTTCCTTAGTTGGGTTTATCTTCAAGGCAGTCAAGTATATTTTCAGTGATCAGTATTATTTGTTACACACAAGTAATAACTTAGCTTAGTGCTCATCTACTTAATAACTAATGACAATATGTATACGGTACATGTTCAGGGTTTAGCAATATAATATTTAAGGTACGAGCACACCGCGGCTTCCTGCGTCCGCGTGCGCGTTCGCGATCCGATTTTCAATCGTATTCTAATCGCCGTAGATCGCGTTTGGTGGGAACCAATCGATGTAAATACTACTGCGCTATCTGATCGCCGCCTAGATCGCGCACGCAGGACGCTGCGGCTTTACCTTTAGTATATTTACATAAGATCGTTCAAAAGACTAAAAATGAACCGACTTCAATTCCGCGCTATTAATTTTCAGTACCAATTTTGAGGTGTTTATCTCCATATCTCTGGAGATACTTATCAGACCTCGATAAAATTACCATGGTACCACACTTCGGATATCTCCTTTCCAACAAAAAAAGAATAATGAAAATCAGTCTATAAACGACGAAGTTATCGACGAACAAAAAAAAAACATATACGGTCGAATTGAGAAACCTCCTCCTTTTTTTGAAGTCGGTTAAAAATGTAACATCATTTTCTCAAAATCTAATAAGTATCCACAGAGATATGGCGTTACACATCTCAAACTTGTTTTATAAGCATCTGAAACGAAAGTCGATTTTTTGTTTTTAAACTGTCTTAACTATTTGTATTCTGTGGTTCTTACTAGCAATGGTGCCAGACATCACTGCTTTTAAGGTACGACCACACCGCGGCGTCCTGCGTGCGCGATCTAGGCGGCGATCAGATATCGCAGTAGTATTTGACCGACTGGTTCACACCAAACGCGATCTATAATACGGCGATCGGAAAACGATTGAAATCAGATCTCGAACGCGCACGCGGACGCACGACGGCGCGATGTGTTTGTACCTTTAATGAGATCACTTTTTTTTTTTTATACGTTATAGGCTAGCGTTTGACCACTATCTCACCTGTTGGTAAGTGATGATGCGGTCGAAGATGGTAAGCACGCTAGGCCTAGAATGGGAACTGGCTCTCAAGGATAGCTGCCGGAACACATTAGATATTTGGTGACAGATTTTCTAACTTGAGGGTGGTAGCTGGCCAGGCGGACACTAGATAGTGTCCTACCACCATGCGGGGGGTTTTGTTGGTTTCTTAACGATGTTTTTCCTTCACCGGAGGGCCACTGTGAGAAGCGCACATAAATTTTTCGATAGAAAAATCCATTGGTGCACGGCGGTTTGAACTCGGTACCACGGCATCAAAGCCGAACGTTCTCCCGATTACGCCACCGGGCCCTCAAAACTAAACTAACTAAAAAATCACTTCTAACCAAATCCAAATGTTGTCAACAGGTGAGAAGCCCCACAAATGCCAAGTCTGCGGCAAGGCTTTTAGCCAGAGTTCCAACCTCATCACTCACTCTCGGAAGCACACTGGGTTCAAACCCTTCGCCTGCGAGCTCTGTGGACGCGCCTTCCAAAGGAAGGTGGACTTGAGAAGACATAGGGAGACCCAGCATGCTGATCTGAGACCAGCTCCTCATATGCCGCCGCCGCATACTGATGTGCATGGCCTGCATCCCGCTGATATGCATGTGGAGCATCGGATAGGTAAGTGACTATCTGATCTGCCAATGTATGCCAGTGTCTATCTTATATGTCCAGTAATCGATTATATAGTGTGTATAATCCTAATCCAAGTTAGACAGGTTCCATGCAGATTAATCGCTATCTTTAGATTATTTTCGACCGCATCATCACTTACCAACAGCTGAGATAGTGGTCAAATGCTAGCCTATAATATATAATATACCTAATATTATACAACATAATATATTTAGTGTAGTAGGTGTGTATGTCACTGAACTCCTCCTAAGCGGCTGAACCGATTTGAATGAATTTTTGTGTGTGTGTGTGTGTGTGTGTTTGAGTTAGTCCATAGGTGGTTTAGATTCACAATTGGACCCGATAGGTGGCGCTGCAATCGGGCAAGACAACGTTTGCCGGATCCGCTAGTATATACATAGATATATTTTCCGAAGACTGAATGACTATGTAGGTATGTAGGCATAGGTGCTGCCGTAGTTACTGAGGCAGAACTACTAGCTGCTAGTATATAAGATAATATTTTAACTATTAGCAATTCTGATACAAAATTCCAGAATGAAATGAATAAGTACAATCGAATGATGTACGAGTGATTATATTGTTCTTCTTTCTTTTTAGCGATTTTTTTAAATTAATTTTATGTAGAAATATCGTATTTTGTTGTTTAATGTTGTCATTCCCATAACCTTGGATTATAAAAATACTAGCGACCCGCCCCGGTTTCGCACGGTGATCTATCTCACATATAAACCTTCCTCTTTAATTACTCTATCTATTGCTAAAACATCTGTTGCGTAGTTTAACAGATCTAAACGTACAGACAGTGGGAGCGATTTTGTTTTATAAGTACTATCTAAAGATGTACTCCATTACTGCAAGCGGGCTTAAGTTACAAGCTATTATTTGCTATAAATATTACACTAGGGGCCAAAAAGGCTCAGCCCTCTGATCCTGAATCATTCAAAACCCTATTCGGATTCCGAAGCTTCATTATTAATTTAGAATATTAATAAATCCTATTTTGTCGCGGCACCCTTTCCAATTGGAAAAAAAAAAATTGGTAAAAAAAAAGGAAAAAAAAAGATTTTTCGAATTGAAATGTCAAAAGTAACCGATCAGAGCATTGTGAATTGCAAAGATCCGAGTCGAAGGAGAGGCAGTTTCCGAATCCGAATTTGCTTTCGAATGGTTGAGAATAACCCTGCAGATTTGGATCGAACCGGACTGATGATGACCATAGTTGTATCACTAAATCATGCCATGTAACTACATTTTTATAACCTGTTAAATCTTTTCCAGATCTTCGCCCCTCGCACCCCGATCTCCGACCAGCGCACGCTGATCTCCGCCCCCCTCACCCCGACTTCAGACACCTCCCAGCTGGAGTACCACCCTTGCAGCCACTGCCATCTTGAACTGCAACTGCCTTTGCGCCAGGTACTTGGCGCTGAGGCATACAAGCTTAGGCTAAGCGCATATATGGTTGCGTAGCGTTTATTTTAACGCACGTTAGAATAAACTTTATACAAAAAAGTTGCGTTTATTTCACCGCAAGTGCGCGCACTTCCATGACACAGAATATGCGTTTTTTATGATGTAAGGTAACAGCACGACGCTCGCCTGATGGTAAGCGATGACGTCTACCTATTACAGATACAGCGGCATGCAAAATTCTGGACTGCCAGAATTTCGCATGTCACTGCACTGCGCCTGTTACCTTGAGACATAAAGTTGAGTCTCACATGCATTGTAATTTCAATGGACACCTTGCCATTTCAACCGAAAAACATTCCTAGCGGACTAGCAGAAGTCCTACCACTACAAAATAATGTGCGTGCGGTAGAATAAACGCAACCGCAGTGTGCGCGTGCACTTACTTAGTCGGTACCAAGGTCTTGGAGTATCAGGGCTAGTATAATAGGTTACGCTTTGTAAGTATAGAGGTTCGGTGTACCTAACCTCTGTACTAGAACTTAGATTTTGTTCAAACATGAGATTACAGTAGGTACCTATCGCATATATCCTTATAATAATAAGCTTGTAAATGTCATCGGCAGATATCCACACAGATCATTAAAAGTAACTAGGCGTACTAAATACTATATCTTTATTTGGACTATGATTTGTATACTATATGACTAACTAAGTATATGAACTTTACATATAGCTAGCTGAATCAGAAAAATACCAACACTATCATTATTTTCAAAAATATTTTCATTTTTTTTTATTTGTTATTCTCCTACGCTTTTAGGATAGTGTCTAGCAAAAAAGACCTCGGTATCGGTATTCATAGATCGCCATAATTATAGTTACTTAAGTTGTAAAACGGGCACCTAAGAGGTATGTTACCAAATTTTAGTTTAAGTATTAAAAGTACTAAATAAAGGCTTCTTTGTCTACGTGAGTTTTTGATCTCAAATATGGAGTACAGGATGCTCTTTTTCTGTATATAAAGTCTAAAGCTGGTTTATGAAATCTTTTAGAATACAAACTATATGGATATTCTCTTATTAAACATTAAAATTATTAAGATGTTACAATTTTTTAAAATTTAAATCTTAATTTTAATTCCCTGTATTGAAAAAAGCCCAAAGATACATATTGTAACAAGTAATTTTTAAGGACTGATAAAAATCATTCCATTAATAATTGATGCGATCAAAAATATTCCAAGCTATTCAAAGAAAACGAATATTCCAAAATATTCATTCCAAAAATATGTATACCTTAGTTTTAAAATGTTGATATTTTATTGTAATTAAATGAACAAATACTCACATATCAATGTAATTTACCAATTTAAAAATTACAAAAATTGGTTATGAATATTATTTACATTATAGGGAAGTCTGAGTTATATAGTACCTATTATATTATTATAATATTTAAAATACGGAAAAGCATTTCAGTAGAAAATCAGTGTAGATTGTTTGTGTGTTTAGAATTTTGATGGAATTATTTACAAAATAGTTTTAATTTAGGTACTTTACATTTCGTACATGAAAAAATGTGAAATCCATTTTGCCAAATTCATTAGGTGAATTTTGTAACTTATATACATGAGAATGATAAGAATAATTAATATATCTTTTATTCTACCGCCGACTTGCAGTAAATATCCTAATACTAATAAATTCTAATATTAAACGTATTTTTATAATAAATAGCCCAGCTTTGATAAAATAAGTGTTTGCTTATAAGAATTCAATTTTGATAATATAAAAATTATAATGGGTATTATTCATATTCTGAAAATGTAAACTTAAGTCATTGTCAAGTACAATCATTGTTTAATTGTGTAAATAATTGTTATTTTAATATAATTTATATAATGGTTAAAGTATAATTCAAATGTACATAAAGAAATAATAATCTTAAAATTTATTTAAATTTAATCTCAATAATTTAATTTTAAATTTTCGATGTTAAGATGTAAGTAACCACCCTGTATATAGAGATATATAATGTGAAAAATGTATAAATTAGATATAATTGGAGCCCAAAGAATTATGTGCAATCATTACGTCGTAATTACGAATTATTATAAGCACCTAAATAAAAAAAATGACAATGTAATACAAAATGCCTTTTATTGCCTACCATAAGATGTCCAATCTTTACATGAAAAGAAAGTCGTCTGTACGCTTAGATCTTTTAAACTACGTAACGGATTTTAATGAGATAGAGTGATTTAAGAGTAAGGTTTATAACTAAGACAACAAGCGGGCAAAGCTGCAGGGTCATCATCATCATTATCAGCCGGTATCAGTCCACAGCTGGACATAGGCCTCCCCCAATACACGCCACTGAGCACGGTCTTCGGCTCTTTGTTTCCAATCACTGCCCACCGTTTTGCGAATGTCGTCGCTCCACCTAGTCACAGGGTGTCCTACGCTACGTTTACCGATTCGCGATCTCACTTCACTCCTGAACCAGTCTACCCCAACGGTTATCGGTCCTACGGCAGATATGACCAGCCCACTGCTACTTCACTTTACTAATCCGTTGAGCTATGTCGATAACTTCAGTTCTCTGGCGAATTACTTCGTTCCGGATTCGATCCCGCAGAGAAATACCGAGCATAGATCTCTCCATAGCTCGCTGAGCGACTTTAAATTGGTGGACCAGTCGAATTGTGAGTGTCTACGTCTCGGCTCCGTATGTCATCACAGGTACGATGCACTGGTTAAAAGTTGCGACGGTCAGTTTGTTTTGGCGGCCTACCGTAGCCCGGGGATTCTTAGCACCCTGCCTTGCCGTTACCGTGACTGCCACCGTGGTCAGGAATAGCATAGCCATGCTGGGCAGGCGGGTTGGCGATCGCAGGACGTAGCTTATCGCCTATCCTAAATGACGCTAAATACTTATATGATGGGTTACAAGTACTAAGTACCCTTTAACCGTGACTCAGACCACCCAAAAAAATAAAAAATCATCATCATTTCATGCAAAGTAGTGTACAGTTCAGTGTACAGATAATTTTTCTTTTAATTCACACCGAGCTCAGTGGCATGCCATAGGTAGGTGAGGCCTATGTCCAGCAGTGAAAAGAGATAGTTTGAAGATTATGATGGAACCGTGCAGACGTCCGGTTAACGCAGCCTCGGTTAGATAGTCTCTTCATCTTCTGTGGGTGTAGAGAAGGTAAGAGCCTCGGGACTTTACTTTGGCTGGGCGCTGGGAGCACCTACTCCCGGGTAAATGGCGGTGGATCTACTGCAGTTCTACCCTTTCATGGACTCGATGATCGTAAGACCTAAGAGCTCAAAAGACCTCACAGCTCAAAACTAACATATTTATTTTATAACCCTAAATAAGTTTATTATAAATACTCACGTTCATATTAAACATATAGATTTAAAAACGGGAATTTAACGTGACTTACGCGAGGTTGAACGTGTCGGCGAGCGACCCGCACTCAAGATCCTGAAGAAGGCCTCTGGATGAGGCCGAAACATATGCCGATCGCTGTATCGACATCGCGTAAGTCACGTTAAATTCCCGTTTTGAAATCTATAAACCCTAAACAACATAAAACTTTTTGAAAGTTTTTATTCAACTTTACTTGTATGGCCTGGTATTTTGCAAGCAATATTTCACCCATTGTCACTGATGCTATCGGGCTGAAACGTAGGGTGAAACACACGTTTGGGTTTTCTTGACAAAACACCATTTTTAGGATTCCGTACCCAAAGGGTAAAACGGGACCCTATTACTAAGACTCCGCTGTCCGTCTGTCTGCCTGTCTGTCTGTCTGTCTGTCTGTCTCTCTGTCTGTCTGTCTGTCTGTCTGTCTGTCTGTCTGTCTGTCTGTCTGTCTGTCTGTCTGTCTGTACGTCTGTCACTAGGCTGTATCTCATGAACCGTGATAGTTAGACAGTTGAAATTTTCACAAATGATGTATTTCTGTTGCCGCTATAACAACAAATACTAAAAACAGAAAAAAGTTAAAAATAAT
The DNA here is from genome assembly GCA_954871355.1 of Cabera pusaria. Classification (NCBI taxonomy): domain Eukaryota; kingdom Metazoa; phylum Arthropoda; class Insecta; order Lepidoptera; family Geometridae; genus Cabera; species Cabera pusaria. The sequence goes on from OX940887.1 coordinate 6,285,415, forward strand.
AAACACAAGAAACGTGTTTTTTTCGGCATTTCACGCCATCTATGAACGCTTAGTTAGGTAAACGTCCCATAGATGGCTTTATATTGAAATGTCGATCTCTAACACTTTTGTTAGACGTTAGATGGCGTTATAAGAAATAAAATGTTTATTAATTATTATTTTTTGCTGGCGAAAAATGGTAGTGGTATTTTTTGCTCGATCTTATAAAATACTGTAGTGTGGTACGGAACCCTACTAGTGCGAGTCCGACTTGCACTTGGCCAGTTTATTTTAAATTTAGATTCATTTCATCTTATTTTGTGTTATAGAATAAAATTATTAATGCTAATCAGAGTAGAGCTTCCAGATCACTTTACAAATAAATTCCAATATCAAAATTCATCAAAAAAAATTACAATTAAAGTAGATAACTGTAAACAATACTCTTCGTATCGATTACCTAAAACATTTCAAAGCCCTCCTCAAATGGAAATTATGCAAATAAATTCCGAAACGAAACGACGATCTTTATTTAATTCATCCATTATCGCGGAGGCGGTATACCGATTTAATAACTACGGAGAGTTCTCGAGTTACTGCCTTTTAAACTGAATCTGATTATTCTCTATTCTCTTTCAAGGGGTTTACTTCAACGTCAGGTATACAAGGTGTGGTTTTGCATTCTCGCCATATTTGCAGGGGTAGGTATACTCCATGTATAGGATAAGAATCAGTAAAAAAAATATTTAAAAAAAAAAAAATTAATGATAGAGCCAGTTGATAGAGCGGCGGCGGTACACGTCACTGACCGCCACAGCCACAGCTGACCGCTCTATCAGTGTCATAACATCATCTACATATGCGTGTACGCGCCTGCGCAGTTTACATGGCGTTTTTTTGATATTACGCGGGGATGATGCTAAAAATCACAAAATTGTTTTATCAAATATCCGGGTATTCATTCACGGGTGAACTTTAATAATATTATTAAGTGATTAAGGGTACCCATTACAATCGACTACCTATGCAAATATGGCGAGAATGCAAAACCACACCTTGTATATACAAGCATAGTTTAAGTCCGTTTACAAAACGAAAAAAAAGAGTTCACATGCATATGTCGTCAAGGTATGTAATTTATTTGAGATTTTTATCTCTATATCTCCGGAGATAATTGTCATACTTCGATAAAATTTGAATGGGACCAATCGAAAGGCATAATCTCTCAAAAGAAAAAGGACGTTTTGAAATCGTTCGAGATTTGACTGAGTTCTGAGGTAACAAACAAAAAAAAACCGGCCAAGTCGAGTTGGACTCGCCCACCGAGGCTTTTAAGCTAGACCTCTAAATTGTGTGAGCGCTCATATAACTCAGAGGTCTACATTAATTGGCGTTAACTATGGATGTATGAGGGGGGGGGGGGGGGGGGGCACCCTTTTTCAACTTTTTTATTTTTTGGAATTTTCCCTTTATTTGTGCTGTAAGCTTGCTTCTGGCTTCTTGCCAAATTTTATGATTCTAGATCAACGGGAAGTACCCTATAGGTTTTTGACACAAAACCTGTGTTAGGGATTGGCATTTTAACATAACGCCATCTAAGGAAGTTTCCCTAAGCGTTCATGGATGGCGTTATATTGAAATGCCGAAAAAAAAAAACTGTTCGTCTATGGTCGTTCGTCCCTGTAATTTTTAACTTTATTCTGTTTTTAGTATTTGTTGTTATAGTGGCAACAGAAATAATACATCATCTGTGAAAATTTCAACCGTCCAACTATAACGGTTCATGAGATACAGCCTGGAGACAGACGGACGGACAGACAGACAGACAGAAAGACAGACAGATAGACGGACGGACAGCGTAGTCTTAGTAATAGGGTCCCGTTTTACCCTTTGGGTGCGGAACCCTAAAAAATAATTAATGTTGCGTCCCGCACCGCATGACATTTAAGATGTAAAATCGATACATCAATCACCATCCGTTACCGTCTCGTAATACCTATCTTTCTCTGATTGCTTGTCTGGAATACATCGCTTAAAGCAATAAGACCGCCCTTTGCATTATATAGCTTAAATATTTTATTTTTAGGTCCAATATTTATTTTATAATTGGTGTGCAAATAAAACGTTATCCATCGATCTATCTATCTTGATTCTTTTTTTTTTATATACTTTATAGGCTAGCGTTTGACCACTATCTCTCCTGTTGGTAAGTGATGATGCGATCGAAGATGGTAAGCACGCTAGGCCTAGAATGGGAACTGGCTCTCAAGGATAGCTGCCGGAACACATTAGATGTTTGGTGACAGATTTTCTAACTTGAGGGTGGTAGCTGGCCAGGTGGACACTAGATAGTGTCCTACCACCATGCGGGGGTTGTTGGTTTTTTAACGATGTTTTCCTTCACCGGATGGCCACTGTGAGAAGCGCACATACATTTTTCGATAGAAAAATCCATTGGTGAACGGCGGTTTGAACTCGGTACCACGGCATCAAAGCCGTGCGTTCTCCCGATTACGCCACCGGGCCCTCAAAAGCTCCTCTCTTTTCATTAATTTAAACCATATATTACTTACATGACATGAAATAATTTTTTTTTCCGAGTGGTAACTGTTGTATTTATACATACAATATCTGTACGGTATTTTTTTTTTCCATATTCACAGAATAACTACGAAAATACCACGAATAAAGCAAAAACACTGCATACGATAGTACGCGCGGCCGAGCAATAGAGCCACATGATTAAAGAAATTTTCTTTACTCATGTGATAGAGCGATGTGACGTCACACGTTGAGCGGTCAAGTCGGCCCTGGATTTAAGAACTCTTAACCTTAAAAAAATGCTAAAAATACAAATATTATGTTTCATTGAAGTGTTACACACTTTATATTTATGTAAAACAACAGTTTTTGAGACATCGCAAAAATTCTTTCACTGATATTTTTCTTATTTTAGCTTGAGTTTTTGAGATAATCAAAAAATATAGGTACTCATCTTCCCCATTCCGGACTAGACAAGCTCTTGGCCTCTATCTCACCCAACTTGTAATAAATGAGGATTATTAAATACTAGCAGCCCGCCCCGGCTTCGCACGGGTAGAACATATATGCCTACAAAATTTGCATATGTTTGTTGCATCAAATATAAAATATTAACATATTTAACAATCATCGTCATATTTCAACCAATTTACACAAAACCTTAACGAATTATGCACCTAAACCTTCCTCATAAACACTGGCTATTGGTAAAAACCGCGTGATGATCCGTTCAGTAGCTATTGAGATTATTGCGAACAGACAGACAGACGCAGTGATGGACTTTGATTTATAATACTGTGATATTGGACGGCCCTATGGCGTAAAGAATAGTTACCCTGATTCTGACCCGACGGTCGTTGGTTGTAATCCTAGCTATATACCTACCCATGAAAGATTTATGTGCATTAATGAATCATGGGTTTTCGTACAGAGGCAGTGGGATCATTGAATCAAAATCAATCAAATCATGGGATCAAAGAAGGAGTATTATACGTTTAACGTGTGTATCTGTGTCTGTCTGTAGCATCTTAGCACCCAACCGGATGAACCGATTTTGATTTTATTATTGATATATTTTTTTTGTTTGATAAATGTCTTCATTGAGAGTGTTCTAGTAGTAGCTTTGATTCATGAAAATTCGTTCAATCGTTATAAAACTATGAGCTTTTTTCTAGTTAATTGTGCTATGAAATCAACTTTCATAGGTCTGATCAATTCGAAAATCTTCTTCTTCAACGATATTGTAAGAACATGGAAGCATTGACCTGATCCTGTACTCTACAGAATATTCAAATCCACACCAACTTACAGCTCAGATTTTAAATGTCGTGTTTAGAGTCATTGGAATGCTTTTATTGAAAAGATTATACATAGATCAGTCGGGGTGGTTTATATATAGATCATAACTATATTATACAATAGAATTTTATACAGTAAAAATATATTATTATACTATATTGACTTCAAATTAATTAAGATCGGTGGGGATCTACAGCATCGCTAAGCTTATAATAATATTTTCGTAGTAACTATGACCTAATCTGTGGTTTCACTGCAAATATTTTATTGATTTTGCGATGCGTGTATGTGAAATCCGTGATATCTTCTTGAGTTTTCATTTGAATTATATACTGTAAAGGACAATTTTAATCTATAATATGTGGCCAAGCTAAATTACGTAATCATTTGGATAAGGATTAATACTATATACTTGAAAATAGCCCTGGAAGTTATGTAATATTTTTTAACAAGAAATTAAAGATTAAAATGGTTACTGTGAGTCAACCTTAAAAGATAGACATATGCTGTCGCGGAATTTTTTGTTGGTCTTATTAAGTTGTACAACTCTTCCATAGAAAATATTTATTTATAGACTTAGGTTGCAAATTAGGTCTCCACGAATGTACCTTTGATTTAAACGGGATAATATATAGCCTATTTTCATTCCGAAAGTCCATTCTATATATAAGTGAAAGAATTTTTTAAATCGGTCCAGTAGTTTTTGAGCCAAATCATTACAAACATACAAAAATACAAAACTACAAATGTTCTCTCTTTATAATATTACTAGCAGCCCGCCCCGGCTTCGCACGGGTAGAACATATATGCCTACAAAATTTGCATCAGTTTGTTGCATCGAATATAAAATATGAACATATTTAACAATCATCGTCATATTTCATCCAATTTACACAAAACCTTAACGAATTATGGACTTAAACCTTCCTCATAAACACTGGCTATTGGTGAAAACCGCATGATAATCCGTTCAGTAGCTATTGAGATTATTGCGAACAGACAGACGCAGTGATGAACTTTGTTTTATAATACTTACGTAGTGATATTGGACGGCCCTTTGGCGTAAAGGATAGTTACCCTGATTCTGACCCGACGGTCGTTGGTTCTAATCCTAGCTATATACCTACCAATGAAAGTTTTATGTGCATTCATGAATCATGAGTTTTCGTACAGTGGTTGTGGAATCATTAAATCTACCAAAAAGTAGCTTACCATCAAGGAGGACATCTGCCGCCGTAACCTTACACCGTTCCCCGACGCAAAATGTAGGGGTAATATACGTTTAACGTGTGTATCTGTGTGTCTGTCTGTAGCATCTTAGCACCTAACCGGATGCACCGATTTTGTTTTTATTATTGATAGTTTTTTTTTGTTTGATAGATGTCTTCATCGAGAGTTTTCTTAGCTTTGATTCATGAAAATTCGTTCAATCGTTATAAAACTATGAGCTTTTTTCTAGTTAATTCGCTATGAAATCATCTACAGCATCGCTAAGCTTATAATAATATTTTCGTAGTAACTATGACCTAATCTGTGGTTTCACTGCAAATATTTTATTGATTTTGCGATGCGTGTATGTGAAATCCGTGATATCTTCTTGAGTTTTCATTTGAATTATATACTGTAAAGGACAATTTTAATCTATAATATGTGGCCAAGCTAAATAACGTAATCATTTGGATAAGGATTAATACTATATACTTGAAAATAGCCTTGGAAGTTATGTCATATTTTTTAACAAAAAATTTAAGATGAAAATGGTTACTGTGAGTCAACCTTAAGAGATAGACATATGCTGTCGCGGACTTTTTTGTAGGTCTTATTAAGTTGTACAACTCTTGCAAAGAAAATATTCTTCTATCTATTTTCAATTAAGCAGCGTTCGTAAGAAACGTGTTTTTTCGACCGTTTTTTTGCCGACTTAGGTTGCAAATTAGGTCTCCACGAATGTACCTTTGATTTAAACGGGATAATATATAACCTATATTCATTCCGGAAGTCCATTCTATGTATTAGTGAAAGAATTTTTTAAATCGGTTCAGTAGTTTTTGAGCCAAATCATTACAAACATACAAAAATACAAAAATACAAAAATACAAAAATACAAAAATACAAAAATACAAAAATACAAAAATACAAATGTTCTTTCTCTCTTTATAATATTATTAGTATTAGTATTAGTATAGATTAGTAAGTATTAGTATTAGTATAGATAGAGCTGAAGAAAATCGAGCTCAGCGGCATGCCATAGCATGCCATAGCTCGATTTTTTTCAACAGTGGACGAATACTGGCTGTTTTAATGATGATGATAAATTATATGCGTTGACACCAAAATTCCACTGGAAACCTTTAAAAATATCCACATTTTTACCGGAGTTATGACTCGGACTGAACTATGACTCAAACTTGACTAGATTGTGACTGTGACTGAACTTTACGACTTGTAACTACTAAAACTTGAACTATTCTAATACTTTGAAACTGGCTTAATACACCCTGGGTTGCACCATCTTACTTTAACTATAACAAACGTCAAAAATCAGTCAAACTCCATACAAAAACACCGATTATAGCAAAAGTTACGGTTAACGTATGATGGCGCAACTCAGTCTAATTGTGTGGAGTCATATTAAAAAAAACTATCCAATCCCATCTTCTAATAAGCAATTTTTGCTTGCTATGGATTGCCCCAAAATATGAATCAATTTTATATTTGCTGAGTGAGGTTGCCTAGTTAGTGGTTTTCCAGTAATGATATATCGTTTCAACCATTAGGTTAATGCAATCGATCATGGCTCTGCAAACATCGAAGCATCGTGTTGGTCAAAGGATGGAATCAGGTACCTATAATCAGGTAATTGGATTAATAGATTGCTTCATCGGGTGTATGGTTTGGACACACTACAGCAGTACTGATTATATACAGGTAAAAATAAAAAAAACAATGTTTTAATCAGCAAAGCATAACCATACGGTGCAAGAACTTCTAAATGATAAATATGGTATGAAAAAAATAAAACTAAGTATAGTATGAAATAGGACTTTATTGTAATACTTTTTGTTGAAGTTATACTTCTTTTGGCGCGATAGAGAAAAATGATGAGAGTGAATTTATACGATGCGCGCGCACACCGACACCTAAATTTAACATCGTGAAGTTAGTTCTAGGTGGTACGATTCGCGCGCAAACCGACACCTAAATTCTACACCGTGAAGTTAGTTCTAGGTGGCATGACTATGTTCAAGTTGTATATTCTAGTATTTTTATATTTAGAACACGTGTTTCGTAAGAACGTCATATTTTTACGTTAATAAAACCTTTTTTATTTAAATAAAATCTCTTTGATTAATTTTAATATTTATCGTTAACCACTACTGCATTTTAGTTATTTTTTTTCCATACGCCACAGAAGTATAACTTCTAACGCGTGTACATAAAAGTACACACACTCTTTTTTTTATATTTGGAAGCTAAATGGCAGAGTAAAGCGGCAACTTTTATATTTTACTCATACTGTATATAACCTACTAGCAGCCCGCCCCGGCTTCGCACGGGTAGAACATATAAGCCTACAAAGTTTGCATCAGTTTGTTGCATCGAATATAAAATTTTAACATGTTTAACAATCATCGTCATATTTCAACCAATTTACACAAAACCTTAACGAATTATGCACTTAAACCTTCCTCATAAACACTCTGGCTATTGGTAAAAATCGCATGATAATCCATTCAGGAGCTATTGAGATTATTGCGAACAGACAGACAGACGCAGTGATGGACTTTGTTTTATAATACTTACGTAGTGATATTGGACGGCCCTTTGGCGTAAAGGATAGTTACCCTGATTCTGACCCGACGGTCGTTGATTCTAATCCTAGCTATATACCTACCAATGAAAGTATATGTGCATTCATGAATCATGGGTTTTCGTACAGAGGTAGTGGGATCATTAAATCTACCAATAACTAAGATAGTTTAACTAAAACAACCGACTTCAATGCCCCGCGAGTCAACTTCAGTAGCAAGTTTGAGACGTTTATCGTCATATCTCTGGAGATACTTATCACATCTTGATGAAATTACAATGGGACCACCTCAAAAACGTACCCTACCGATTACAAAAATAATCATTCGAATCGGTACACAATTGACGGAGTAATCACGTAACATACACACACAAAAAAAAACATACAGACGAATTGAGAACCTCCTTATTTTTGGAAGTCAGTTGAAAAATAACTTACCACCAAGGAGAACATTTGCCGCCGTAACCTTAACGTAACGAAAAAGTAGGGGTTTATACGTTTAACGTGTGTATCTGTGTGTCTGTCTGTAGCATCTTAATTACGTAGTAACTATTATATAATCTGTGATCTTAGCACCTAACCGGATAAACCGATTTTGATTTTATTATTAACAGTTTTTTTTTTGTTTGATAGATATCTTCATCGAGAGTGTTCTTAGCTTTGATTTATGAAAATTCGTTCAATCGTTATAACACTATGAGCTTTTTTCTAGTTAATTGCGCTATGAAATCTATTTTCATAGGTCTGATCAATTCGAAAATCTTCTTCTTCAACGATATTGTAAGAACATGGAAGCATTGACCTGATGCTGGGACATCTCCTGGACTCTACAGAATACTCAAATCCTCACCAACTTACAGCTCAGATTCTAAATGACGTGTTTAGAGTCATTGGAACGCTTTTAATGAAAAGATTATTTATAGATCAGTCGGGGTGGTTTAAAATATTATATTATTATATAGGTAGGTATATAGATCATTATTATTTTATACAATAGATCATATTATTATACTATATTGACTTCAAATTGTGATCGGTGGGGATCTACAGAATAGCTAAGCTTTTATTAATATTTTCGTAGTAACTATGAACTAATCTGTGGTTACACTGCAAATATTTTATTAATTTTGCGACGCGTGTATGTGAAATTCGTGATATCTTCTATAGTTTTCATTTGAATTATATACTGTAAAGGACAATTTTAATCTATAATATGTGGCCAAGCTAATGAACGTAATTATTTGGATAAGGATTAATACTATATACTTGAAAATAGCCTTGGAAGTTATGTAACATTTTTTAACAAAAAATTAAAGATTAAAATGGTTACTGTGAGTCAACCTTAAGAGATAGACATATGCTGTCGCGGACTTTTTTGTAGGTCTTATTAAGTTGTACAACTCTTCCATAGAAAATATTCTTCCATCTATTTTCAATAGAGCAGCGTTCGTAAGAAACGTGTTTTTTCGACCGTTTTTTAGTCGACTTAGGTTGCAAATTAAGTCTTTACGAATGTACCTTTGATTTCAACGGGATAATATATAGCCTATTTTTATTCCGAAAGTATATTCTATATATTAGTGAAAGAATTTTTAAATCGGTCCAGTAGTTTTTGAGCCAAATCATTACAAACATACAAAAATACAAATGTTCTCTCTTTATAGTATTAGTATAGATGTTAGCAAACATTTTGATTTGATTTGATAAAATTGTGCTACATAGTTGTCGTAGGTAGGCTCAAACTATCATAAAAAAGGCAGACAGATTCGTGTCGAACACCCGAGTGAACGCAAGTTCATTAATACTAAATGCTTGAGTAATACGCTTCCGCGGTCAGTTTGTTACCAAGCGGCAGCAGGGTCGGACGCTTCCGTGCAGTATTACTTCGCAGCGTTGCTTACGTAGTAATCATGCCGAACTGAGCGCGGAAACTTACTAGGTACTCAAGAATTTAGTATTACTGAACTTGCGGTCACACGCCTTTTTTATGATAGTCTGAGTAGGTAGGTATTAAAAACGATTAGTACACCGAAATATCTGAAACTCATAGAAAACGAATAACATGGTAATCTTTACTCATGTGATAATAGTCAGTGAGCATACAAACTTATAAACATTATAAATAGGTATCGACTAAAAAACCCGTGAAAATACATGGCACACAGATAGTATTAGTCGTAATAGCAAAGTTATTTTTTCTTAATTTTTAAGCAAAACCCGTATTTTTTAAATATTCATCTTCGTGGATATATATATATATATATATATATTTGTATATATATATGTATATACATATATTTATGTATATATATATATATATATATATATATATACAGGGTTACAGGAGAAGTCGTGCTAGATCCGTGAAGGGCGTGGAGTACCCGTCATTTCTGACTTATTTCTCTATGAAACACCCCACCCTAAACTTAACCGTTTTCGAGATATACGACTTTTTTTTTTTTGAAAATTGCCAATTTTTAGGCTACTACATTGATTTGTGTGTTTTTTTACGTGTCTTATTATTATTGTTGTTGCATTTTTACTTGTGTAATAAGATGCTTTAACGCATTAATAATCAAAATAGTGCATAAGTTAGTTGAATAGACCGTAGTAGACAAGTGAAAGTTAAGAAATTAAAAAAAATATTAGCAAGTTTATTTTTCTCTAAGGAATATCTAAAAAAAATAATATGGCACTTGTTCGGCAGATGTTTTTTAAAATATCTACGGTTCATCATGTCATTTTTTAAATGTTTTCACACAACTTTTCCTTATTTTACAGTTCATTTTCAACATGGGCGCCTCTATTTCGGATACATTGTCGCATCCTGATGACATTTCATGCTTTACCTATTGTTTTATTTTACTTTTTATTGTAAATTATCTTCTACACTGTCGCCTATAAAACTACTTTTTTCCACAAAATGTAATACAAACCCCAGATTGTTATACCTCGTTGGATAGCTGATGAACCGTAGATATTTTAAAAGACATCTGCCGAACAAGTGCCATAATATTTTTTTTAGATATTCCTTAGAGAAAAATAAACTTGCTGATATTTTTTTTAATTTCTTAACTTTCACTTGTCTACTACGGTCTATTCAACTAACTTATGCACTATTTTGATTATTAACGCGTTAAAGCATCTTATTACACAAGTAAAAATGCAAGAACAATAATAATAAGACACGTAAAAAATCACAAATCAATGTAGTAGCCTAAAAATCGGCAATTAAAAAAAAAAAAAAAGTCGTATATCTCGAAAAGGGTTAAGTTTAGGGTGGGGTGTGTCATAGAGAAATAAGTCAGAAATGACGGGTACTCCACGCCCTTCACGGATCTAGCACGACTTCTCCTGTAACCCTGTATATATATGTATATATACATGTATGTATGTATGTATATATATATATATATATATATCGTGGATGTATATAAGTGGCAAATATGAACTTTAAGATGCTATTTAAATGCTTAAATTTGATGATATATATAATAATACAGAATATAGATAGAAATATAATATATAATTATTATATGAAGGTCAGGTGGGGTAAAAGGAACATAGTTTACTGGTTTTTGGACATTATGAGCCCCATCTCATAAATATATATATATATAAAATCTAATAGCAATAGAAACAAAGGTTTGCTTTTGAACTACGCTAGCTATTTTTGCAACACAGAAATGGATTCTACCAGTAATAACAGTACAACCTGCAAACAAAGCCAGGTCTTTGAAATGTTTCTCTTTCCCGAAATTTGGGGTAAGAGGAACTAATATTTCAATCAAAAACGCCTCTTTTTATTACAAGCTTTTATTTAACTTGCAATGTATGTATGTATGTATGTATGTATGTATGTATGTATGTATGTATGTATGTATGTATGTATGTCACTATGTATGTTCGGGTGGAATCTTGGAAGCTAAATTAGTCCCACTTCCCGATGTCCGATTGGACTCAAATTTGGTGTACTTATGTATCTTCGGTGACAATACAATGATATGGTACCATGGAGCTGGTCTAATGATGGAGACGGAAGGTGGCCACGGCATCTCTGTGATAAATCAACGTAACTCTACCGAGTTTGGGCTTGATTGATTCGTCTTGAGGAGAACTTTACACCTAGATGATATTTAGCGACTGGTGATGGATCTGGAACGTGGCCACGGCATCTCTGTGATAAAATAACGTAACCCCAGTGAATTTGGGCTTAAATGATTTGTCTTGAGGAGCACTTTACACTTAAATGATAGCCAGGATCTGATGATGAAGCTGTAAGGTGGCCATGGCATTTCTGTTATAAAGCAACATAGCCCCACCGAGTCGATTGATTTTCCTTGAAGAGCACTTTACCCATAATCATATCAAATATCCGTGGAATATTTTAAAACATCATGCCTTCTTCTAAATACTTAGGTAGTAGGTAGGTAGTCGGTATCTATACCTACCTACTAAAATGTTAAAAATAAATTATGAGTAAAATATATTTTTAAAAACAAGCTTTTATCTGGGACAATGAACTAAAATGTTAAAAATAAATTCTAGTAAGTATTTGGTACTTACCTATAATTTTAAAAGCTTGAGGCACTGAAGTATTGTAATTACCTAGCCTGAAAAACGGGTAGTGCTTCAAGCTTTTAAGAATAAGTACCTACACGCCAAATACTTACTAGAATTTATTTTTAACATATTAGTTAATTGTCCTAGATAAAAGCTTGTTTTTTAAAATATTTTTTACTCATAGTTTATTAAATGTATCTCTAGATATTTTAAAATTGTCTATCAATTTAATGTAAATGAAACCATAAGTGTATTGAAATACGGTTTAATTTACCGTGAAAGTGAAAAAAAGTAAATTTGGGGTAAGAGGCCCATATAAATATGGTCAGGGGTGTTAGACTACAAATATTTTTTTTTTAATTTAGTGAAAGGAATGTATCAAAAGTAAAATAAATATAAACTATTAATATCACATATATACTTTTTGAGTGTATCATTAATTTATAAATTAATCTCAATAATTTGTACAATTTTGGGAAATTTAACTGTATAAAAAAATAAAAGTAACAAACAGCAAAACAGCCATCACTGCTTCTAATATTTTTTAAATAATTTTGCTTTTTCTGTAACAAATAAATACGTATATATATATATGTCGGTGAGTGACTAATTATATTGAAGCAATTTTTATAATGTTTGTTACCTCTGAAACCGGGAAAGAGGAACACATGTTTCTCTTAGCCTGGTATGGTAGTTCCCCTTTCTCTGCTTGACGTGTTTATGTCATATGTTTGATGACATCGAAAAAGCACTTGAAACACATACTAAAAACAATACAACTCGCGGAAATTAAAGATTCAACATAATAGTTGCAGTTAACAACAAAATCAGCAGCATCACAAATGTTTTTAACCGACATCACTAAAAAGGAGGAGGTTCTCAATTCGTCTGTGTTTTATTTAATTTTTTAACCGACTTCACAAAAAAGGAGGAGGTTCTCAATTCGTCTGTGTTTTTTTTATTTTTTAACCGACTTCACAAAAAAGGAGGAGGTTCTCAATTCGTCTGTATGTTTTTTTTTTTTTTTTTTGTATGTTACGCGATTTCTCCATCAATTGTGAACGGATTCAAATGATTCTTTTTGTAATAGGTAGGATACATTTCCGAGGTGGTCCCATTTTAATTTTATCGAGATCTGATTAGTATCACCAGAGATATGGAGATAAATACCTCAAACATAGGAGAATGTACTAGTTTTAGTAGAAGAGTCCCAAGAAGATTATACACAATGGAGGTTGCTATTGCATATAAGATATTCTTACGGTAACTGTGAGCGAGATAGAAATAAAGGTGGGGATAATTTTTATTTATATCTTATAGGCAAGCGTTTGACCACTATCTCTCCTGTTGCTAAGTGATGATGCGGTCGAAGATAGAGAAGTGGACTAGAATGGGAACTGGCTCTCAAGGATAGCTGCCGGAACACATTAGATGTTTGGCGACAGATTTTCTGCCTTGAGGGTGGTAGCTGGCCAGGCGGACACTAGATATGTTCTACCACCATGCGGGGGTTATTGGTTTCTTAACGATGTTTTCCTTCACCGGAGGGCCACTGTGAGAAGCGCACATATATTTTTCGATAAAAAAATTCATTGGTGCACTGCGGTTTGAACTCGGTACCACGGCATCAAAGCCGACCGTTCTCCCAATTACGCCACCGGGCCCTCAATAAATAATCAATAATTAATTATAATAAATAATTAAATATATAAAATTCTCGTGTCACAGTTTTCGTTGCCATACTCCTCCGAAACGGCTTGACCGATTTTTATGAAATTTTTTGTGCTTATCCGGTATCTATGAGAATCGGCCAACATCTATTTTTCATCCCCCTAAATGTTAGGGGTAGTCCACCCCTAATTTTTTTATTTTATTTTTTAGACAAAATTTTTATTTTCTATTTTTTTATGATACAACATACAAAAAAACATACAATCCTCAATTTTCACCCTTCTACGATCAAACCTTATTTTTTAATAGCCATTTTAGTAATTTAATCATTTTTCCTCTCCGGTCGAAAACTGATCAATCGTCATTTATATTCCCTCATCGTTCACAGCGCTCCATGCTTATTTCACGCATATACCACATTCTTACATACATATAATATACACATTCTAACATACATCCATACATACTTACAATAAGTAAGCTATTTTTTGTCTACACTAGAAATTACTAGGAAATTATTTATATGGCAAAACAACGTTTGCCGGGTCAGCTAGTAATTATATATAAATATAAATAATTTGTCTTCACAGGAATGTTCTACCGGGCAAAGTCTGTTAGGGTGCAAACTTTTTTAAACATACCTAATATTTTTTGACATGACATGACATTTGGCGAAGATGGCGGCCATTTCAGTCCCGCGACACTGCATACATAATTAAATAACTCAGAATTATGAACGTGCTTTGTACCAATCAACACATCAAAAAAAAATTATAAGCATAAAACCACATATTATATAATAGTTACTACATAAATAATACTTTCCGTTGTCAGGTAGGCTACACAGTGCTTTCATAATTCGGGTATCCACAATATAGGGAAGTGCCTCATATAACGTAGTAGTAGTAGTACTCTGTTGGCCATATGGCGGCAATTAATGTTAATAATCGCAAATAATACTTTTTTATATTCATTTTGGAATACAACTAGTCCGTGTTATAAAAGTATTTGGAATTATTGTAATAAAATAGACAATTAATTATCGTGTGTGTCACATGCTTTAATTGTACAGGGTCATTTTGGACATTGTCCTTTGATACCTTGATGACATTATTATTACTAGTGAATATTTTCACTTTAGCGCGTCATTTAAAGTCAATTTTTTTAGGGTTCCGAACCCAAAGGCTACCAAATGAACACTTTCTGAGACTTTGTTGTCTGTTCGTCCGTCCGTCCGTCCGTCCGTCCGTCCGTGTGTCTATATGTGCGCACTTTACAGATGTGTATCTTCTTAACCGTTATAGGTACATACTTGAAATTTTCAAAAAGTATATATCCGTCAGTGTATAACGGCCCAGACACGAAATTTAATAGATACATGTAATTTCATTAAAACTTTTTTTGCACTAAAAAGGGTAAAATAAGTTATTTTTCAAAAAAAATGAAACCGACTTCATAACCACAAAAAGGCACTCAAAAGCGAAAAATAATTTACTTAAAATTATTATAAGCGTTACCCACTTCTCTATTTGAAGTCGGTGCCAGCCAAGTCTCAGTGCCTCAACTTTTAAAATTATAGGTAAGTACCTTAACGCCAAATACTTACTAGAATTTATTTTTAACATTTTAGTTCATTGTCCCAGATAAAAGCTTGTTTTTAAAAATATATTTTACTCATAATTTATTGTTAACATTTTAGTAGGTAGGTATAGATACCGACTACCTACCTACTACCTAAGTATTTAGAAGAAGGCATGATGTTTTAAAATATTCCACGGATATTTGATATGATTATGGGTAAAGTGCTCTTCAAGGAAAATCAATCGACTCGGTGGGGCTATGTTGCTTTATAACAGAAATGCCATGGCCACCTTACAGCTTCATCATCAGATCCTGGCTATCATTTAAGTGTAAAGTGCTCCTCAAGACAAATCATTTAAGCCCAAATTCACTGGGGTTACGTTATTTTATCACAGAGATGCCGTGGCCACGTTCCAGATCCATCACCAGTCGCTAAATATCATCTAGGTGTAAAGTTCTCCTCAAGACGAATCAATCAAGCCCAAACTCGGTAGAGTTACGTTGATTTATCACAGAGATACCGTGGCCACCTTCCGTCTCCATCATCAGACCAGCTCCATGGTACCATATCATTGTATTGTCACCGAAGATACATAAGTACACCAAATTTGAGTCCAATCGGACATCGGGAAGTGGGACTAATTTAGCTTCCAAGATTCCACCCGAACATACATAGTGACATACATACATACATACATACATACATACATACATTGCAAGTTAAATAAAAGCTTGTAATAAAAAGAGGCGTTTTTGATTAAAATATTAGTTCCTCTTACCCCAAATTTCGGGAAAGAGAAACATTTCAAAGACCTGGCTTTGTTTGCAGGTTGTACTGTTATTACTGGTAGAATCCATTTCTGTGTTGCAAAAATAGCTAGCGTAGTTCAAAAGCAAACCTTTGTTTCTATTGCTATTGAATTTATATATATATTTATGAGATGGGGCTCATAATGTCCAAAAACCAGTAAACTATGTTCCTTTTACCCCACCTGACCTTCATATAATAATTATATATTATATTTCTGTCTATATTCTGTATTATTATATATATCATCAAATTTAAGCATTTAAACAGCGTCTTAAAGTTCATATTTGCCACTTATATACATCCACGATATATATATATATATATATATATACATACATGTATATATACATATATATACAGGGTTACAGGAGAAGTCGTGCTAGATCCGTGAAGGGCGTGGAGTACCCGTCATTTCTGACTTATTTCTCTATGAAACACCCCACCCTAAACTTAACCCTTTTCGAGATATACTTTTTTTTTTTCGAAAATAACTTATTAACATAACAACATAAACAATCCCAAAAGAAAAACGCCCGTAGGTGTCATGTTTTTGAAGTTTTTGAACAAATGTTTTTCTTTCTCTTTTACTCACATGCTTATTGTGTTATAGGATATGGAAAGGGTGGGTGGTGATGGGCTCATACACTAAAGGTCATGTAGGTACGCATTATGTCAAACACTTAAATGTTTATTTTGTGTATGTTACGCAATTACTCCGTCAATTGTGAACCGATTCGAATGATTATTTTTGTTATCGGTAGGGTACGTTTCCGAGGTGATATTGACTCGCGGGGCATGAAAGTCGGTTGTTTTAGTTTTTAAACACATCAACACCATCATAATGAGCCAGTATCAGTCCACTGCTGGACAAAGGCTTCTCCCAAGATACGCCACTGAGCCAAGCAAATACCAATCTGAAATAATAAAAATAATAATAACATCGCTCCAAGCTGATTCGATTACAGCTTAGCCAGTTGAACATAAGGAGTCGAGAGAAAACAATGTTAGATTTAGGAGCAAAGCGGAGGACTCGAGGGACCCAAGTGGACGCTAAACGCCTGTTAGCACGCAGTACTGGGACGAATTTAGGGGCAGTCTATTGTTGTAGCAGAGACGGATTGAGTAATTCATAGTACTTAAAAAAAATTGACGTTTGGTCACAGAATAAATAATATTACTGGTTTGGTTGTCTTTGTTTACAGCGTGTCAATGTGTTTTTAGTGTAAGGTTTGCTGTCAAAGTGAGAAGTCAAATTAGAGCAGCGTGATAAAATTAAGTTTGTGAGTTTTGGCAGGAACGTGGAAAAGTGTGTGTGCCCTCATTGAATTTTTTTCCTACAACTTATGTTATTCTGCGAGTTAATAAATGTAGATTATGACTGACCCATCTTATGGCCTGATTTCTCAAAAACTAGAAGAATTTTTATAATTTACACTGGCTAAATACACTAATCGAATCGTGTGGATAATGATACAAAAAAAAAGTTCGACAAAGCAAGCATAAAATGATAATATTAAATCGTAAGAGCTCTAACATGATTTTACCATTGAAAGAAAATTAAAATTGTATTGCCTATTGAAACATACCACAATGGTACAGATAAGTGTAACAAATATTTGTAAAACCAATTAAGCACTGAATGGATATCCAGAACCAGTTGATCAAACAATCTGATTTTAGCTTTTGTGTTCTAATTTCCTCATGTAAATCATTTTGAGGTATACATGAGAAATCATTTTGTATCGTAATGTATATCGGTTCCATGGTGTAATGGTTAGCACTCTGGACTTTGAATCCAGCGATCCGAGTTCAAATCTCGGTGGAACCTGATCTTTTGATATCACGAGAAACCTAACTATCTATACCTACATGCTATCTTTAATACACCAATATGCCGTCGCAGTTTTTATAATGGAATCATTTAAGTGTATGCATACTGTTTTACCAATACAAACTGTTTGAACAAGAGAGTGTAAACGCCAATGTAAGTATGTGGAATTTAATAGTTTGTTGCCGTGGTTTGTTGCTATACCACGATTGTCAAAATTCACTTTCGACTAACTTAGCGCTCGAATGTAAATTTAGACAAGTGAGAAAGTACCATATTTTAGCAAGTTGAAAATTATAGCTAGGTATTTCATAGTAAGTATGGATGGAAAGTAGGACGCCCTTAGAAAGAAATGAAAGAAAGAAAATCATTTATTCAGCATATTCAAATAAAAAATGCTTAAAGTTAAAGAATACAATTAAATATTATGAAGTGCTGAAACAGGCCAGTCTCAGCACAAATGTCACGACTTTCAGGATCATCGACCCTGGAAATACTGGACGCTAATATTCTGAAAGGCCTGAAACGGGTGTTGGACTAACGCAGAAAAATAAATAGATAAATAAATAAAAAATAAAATAAAACATAGATAAAATAAGATATTTAAAATATATACATCATAGGATATTATATAAATTAATAAAAGAAAATTGGATACTTAAAACGTAATAAATAAATATATATTTTGTAAAATACATAAATATTTTTAACAAGGTAATAGTTTATAAAATTTATTTAAACATTACATATAGATAAACTAATAATATGACATAAAATCTTAGACTAGGTGGAGCGATAATATTCGCAAGCTGGCTGGCAAGAGCTGGATAACAATTAGCCGAGGATAGTGCTCAGTGGCGTGCAGTTGGAGAAGCCTATGTCCAGTATAGGGCTAATGCAGTCTGATGATGATGATGGATGGAAATACAATCAATTACGGAACAAATATTATGTTTCTTTGAATTGTGTGTCATTTTATATTTTTTGCACATTGTACCGAATATAAACAAAATATTCATCGTACCGACGGGACTCGAGTCCACTTCTCCTGAACTAGGGATTTTTTTTATTTTTAGGGTTCCGTACCCAAAGCGTAGAACGGGACCCTATTACTAAGACTCCACTGCCCGTCTGTCTGTCTGTCTGTCTGTCTGTCTCTCTGTCTGTCTGTCTGTCTGTCTGTCTCTATAACTCTCTGTGATAGCATTCAGATATGACTTCACACAAAGTGCTATCACTAAGTGTACTAATTTGGTATGTCCATTCTAGTAACATTACCTTCTAGATCACCCGTCTTTCGTTACAATATATTGGCTTACCTACTATATGTGTCTCCTACTTTTATATAAACTAGTGGCTCAATGAGCTGTAGACCTCATGAGTCTATCTTTGCATAACTTAAACAAAATCCTTAAAATAAAAAGACACCCCCGACCCTTTGGAAATTGAAATGTCTTTACATTTTCAACCGACTTCCAAAAAGATGGAGGTTCTCAATCCGTATCTGTATCTCTGTATGTTGTTTTTTCTTTTTTTTTTGTATGTACGAGTATGTTACGCAATTACTCCGTCAATTGTGCGCCGATTTGAATGATTCTTTTTTTAATCGGTAGGTTTAAACATTTTCGATGTAGTCCCATTGCAATTTCATCGAGATCTGATAAGTCTGATAAATCTCCAGAGATATGACGATAAACGTCTCAAACTTGCTACTGAAACTGACTCGCGGGGCATTGAAGTCGGTTGTTTTAGTTTTTAAACTATCTTAATTATTAGACAATATTAACGTGATTTGATTATCATTTTTAATGAAAAGAACTTTTAATACTAAATTCGACTGTCCTATCATTGCCATTACGGAGTTCATTATCGGGCCAGCTCGATGATATGCATTGCATATGCATTTTACGTAATTTGTACTTATTCTGACATTTTGACTGTATTTAATTATCTAGTTTATTTTACTGATTTAACTTTTTTTTTAATATCTTAATAATGTAGTTTTATAATAATATTTCATATGTCATCATATTGTGACAAAATAGACGGATCTCCTAAAACATACCATCTGAAATGTATACTCTATTTTGAATGAATAAATAATTTTATTTGATTTGATTGTCACCGAAGATACGCTAGCCTACTAAATTTGAGTCCAATCGAATGTCAGGAGGTGGTTCTAATTTAGCTTCCATATTTTTACTCACTCAAACATACGTGAGTATAGTATACTAACGAACACAGCACAATCCAAAATTTCATCGTACCGACAGGACTTGAACCCGCAACCTCCTGGATAAGATGTCGAAATAAGTAGTCATAGATGGCGCCACCAATGCATAATTGGGTTCAAAATGTAATCCACTAATTTCGTCGTAACGATATATCGAACTGTGGCTTAATTGGCAAAGCACCTGGACATATTATCCAGGAGGTTGCGGGATCAAGTCCCGTCGGTACGATGAAATTTTGGATTGTGTTTAACAATTTACAAAAATATAAAGTGTGTAACACTTCAAAGAAACATAATATCTAATATATATAACACAGCTAGTTCGATAAAAGCTTGTAATAAGCAAAATACTCATAATGAATGACTTCTGCTTTATTGAAGACTCCAAAAACTAAAAACTGGCCAAGTGCAAGTCGGACTCGCACTCGTAGGGTTCCGTAACACAGTAGAGTATTCCATAACTATGATTTTTCACAACTACAAAAATAACTTTGTTTTGCATAGTGTTTGTAAGAAAAACAAAGTTATACTTGCGGTCGCTATATCTCAACAACTGCTGACTGTATCTCGTTCAAACCAATTTCCGTTGAAAGTTTTTATTGAGATCTACAGAATATATTTTTTCTAGATTTTTCACTCCCTTACTTTAGAAGTTAGAGGAGGGGGGACACACATTTTACCACTTTAGACGCGCCGATCTTTTGAATGATTGACTTTGAGAAAAAATGATTTTAGAAACCTCAACGTCATTTTTAAAGACCTATCCATAGATACCCCACACGTGTAGGTTTGAAGAATTTTTTTTTTTTTGTTTCAGTTCCATGTATGCCTATTATTCCATGCCCTCCCTTAAACTTTTATATTTTTTATTTTTGTATAAAAATCGGAAAGCGGTTTACAGAATACATCTACGTCCTAAGTTTCAATTCTGTAGTCTTAACAGTTTCGGAATAAAATGGCTGTGACATACGGACGGACAGACAGACAGACAGACATGACGAATCTATAAGGGTTCCGTTTTTTGCCATTCGGCTACGGAACCCTAAAAAGCACCAAGCGCTTTACAGCATTTGGTACCAGTTTTTTTTTGTGTTTGATTTGGGAGTACAATTTGATATCGCTGTTTGTTCAGCGGATGCCTCCTCTGGAGCCCTCGTTTTTCACACACGGTAGCCTCAGTGAGTGACGAGCTCGCATGGTGACAACCTCGGAACTAGGCAGGCTACTGCGACCCGATGCCGGGACACCACAAGTTGCGTTTGACACCTTGATAAAATAGGCATGACGACAGTATCAAATAATAATCGGCCAAGTGCGTGTCGGGCCACGCGCAGTGTAGGGTTCCGTAGTAGCCTGTTATTCAATGCAAGTTTTTACCTGTTATAAACAAGCAACTAGGTACTCCTTCTTTGTCACTTTAAAGGATTTATTCTAAGGATTTTGTATTTGGTACAAAATTATCCAACACTCAAGTTCAACGACTATTACTGCTAAACAAATAAAGTTATCTTAACCGCTATAATTTTTCTTTAAAGTTCATGAAATGCGCTATTATCACGAATTTTTCCAGATTATTCAAGCCAGCAGTTTAGCTTTTAGAGGGGGGGGGGGGACGCCCTACTGGAACAAAAATTTGCACTTTAAAGTTTAATATTTCGTAAATGGTGCATTCAATCGAAAAATGGTATTAGCAACCCTTTAGTCATTTTAAAAGACCTATTCAACAATACCCACACGATGGGGTAGACTAGACAATGAAAAAAAATTCATTGCCACTTCTCATATAGGGGAGCTACCCTAACAAAAAATATTTTTCACAATTTTATTTCAGCACTTTGTCGGCGTAATTTATATATATACATATTATATATATTTATATATACATATTACATTTATATACATATATTTATTATATACATACATACCCCCAAAAAATTATAGCTTTCTAGTATTAACGGTCTCTTAGCAAAACCTCGGACAGACAGACAGACAGACAGACAGACGGACATGACGAAACTATAAGGGTTCCTTTTCAGGACTACGGAACCCTAAAAATCGAAGATTTAATGATTTTAGGAGAAAATACATACGAAAACAATTTAAAACACTAGTTTAGATTTATATAAAAATTGAGATTATTAAGATTTTTTTTTTAATACTTTATAGGCTAACGTTTGACCACTATCTCACCTGTTGGTAAGTGATGATGCGGTCGATATAGATATTCAATAAAATAAAACATTAAAATACTGCAATCAGCCATTTTGATTGAAAAACCAATCACAGCGCATGACGTCACGCTTAGGTCCTTTTATATGAGGTTTTTGAAAATGTTATTTAATTTTGGAAAACCCGTGTATCCATTGTCATTGATTATATAATAGTTACTAGGTTAAGTATGTAATTAACCTATGCGTGACGTCACAGCCGACGCCATGACAAATGTGAGCTGTTTTCGCGCACTATTGAAAAAATATTAGAAATATTGCTTTAAACTTCGTTAAACTTAAGTTTATTACCGAAATAAAGGTTTTTTCGTTAATAGTAAATGTGTTCCCACATTACGGAAGAGGATTTCAAAATCTTTCGTCACGCCTATTATGGTCGGTCAATGCCGCATATCTAGGACGCTATACTTACTAGATGAGAAGGTTTGATTAAGATTGTTTTTACATTAAACTTATTTTTCAGTTTAAAGCGTCCGAGATCGACACGATAGACCTATCAGAGGTCGCTACTAGTAGGTCGGATTACAAGAAATCCCAGAGGAGGACCTATAGAACAAGCGCAGTGTTTCTATACAATTTGCAATGATGAAAAAACTTTGTTTGCGCGATTCATAACCTTGACTTTGCACTCTAAAATCTTCCTCATTTCAACGCCTTTTGATGTAAAACTTTATATCCATACTAAATAGTAGGTATATCTTCTTTCATAAAAAATATAAATATCATTTTATCATTTATTTCTTAATAACATTTGTTATAGGTCAATTTTACAATATAATAAATTTGGTAAACATCATTATATAATTCATAATTAAGTAGAATAGAATTAAATTCATTATACAACATAAAATATTGTTTGTGAAACAATTGTTACATCAGCCTTATTTTTTCATCCAGAAATTCATTTAATGTGTAATATGCTTTTTTATTAAGATGTTTTTTTATTGTATTTTTAAATATTTCATAGGATTCTATTTCACGAATAGTTTTGTCAAATTTGTTATATATTTTTGGTCTTAATATTGTCCATTTAGTCAGGATTTAGCAGAACTAGAAACTGTGACGTGTTGAAAAGTACGAGCGTCCATTGTTTGTTTTTTGCTGTTATAAAAATAAATATTGTAGGTACCGATCCTTTTTCTCAAAATTCTAATTTATTTTTATTGCTATTCAAATAAAGACGTACAAAATCGTAAATCAAATACTTTTTAACCGACTTCAAAAAAAGGAGGAGGTTTCTCAATTCGACCGTATATATATATATATATATATATATATATATATTATGTTTGTTCGCGGATAACTTCGTCGTTTATGAACCGATTTTGATTATTCTTTTTTTGTTCGAAAGGAGATATCCCAAGTGTAGTACCATGGTAATTTTATCGAGGTCTGATAAATATCTCCAGAGATATTGAGATAAACATCTTAAAATTGGTACTGATAATGAATAGCGCGGCATTGAAGTCGGTTCTTTTTTAGTTTTTAAACGATATTATGGTTAGGCACATTAATGCCGTAGTAGATAAAGGAGTCATCGGCAATACGAGCTCGCAGTGAATAGTTAACTTATTGAGCGACAATGTGTAACATTCATAAACGCACCAAAACAAAATAGATAGATACTGTCTCGATTGTATCACATGTGCTATGATTGTGTGAATTGTGTTATTCGATGTTTTTTAAATTTCACTATTCTTCATGAGATTTGATTTGTGATAGATACGCTTAATTTAAAATAAAAAGTAAAATCTTAATTGAGAATCCTAATAATTTATATATGTTTTAGCGTGATGAAGTAAAAAAAAATACACACAAACTTTATACCACCACCATTGTATTACCACAACCTATAATATTTTTATTTTGTTCCTAGAAAAAAGACTATCCTAAATCCGTGCCTGGACGGTCAGAATCGCCGCGCATATATTATTCAACAACATCCACGTGCGTCTCGGACGCAATCAGTATTGTGAATAATTGATGGCCCCCGGCTCGCGATGATTGCGCGCCCCGCGAGATTGCGAAGATTTTCCCCCACCCTGGGCGAGGCCCTGGATTTGCGCTGTCATTCTGTGAAAATAAAAAATATAATTATTTTTTCGGCGATTGCTTATCGTAAAGCTTGATTTTTTAGTACGGGGATTTATGATTTAAATTATGCGTGAGTTACTAAAATTAGATTTTGGAATAATTAACAGTTTGGAATAGGTACCTGTCTACATTGAATGTGGAATGTCTGTGTCACATATATTAATACTAGCCTGAAAAATGACGATACTTCCATACTACTTTCATCCCCCCTTTCAACCCCTTACAACCCTCTTTTCGCATTAAAATGTAACCAATGTCCTTTCTCAGGCTCTAGACTATCTGTGTACCAAATTTTATTTAAATCGATAGAGTAGTTTAGGCGTGAAAGCGGGACAGATAGACAGACAGAGTTACTTTCGCATTGTATAGTAAGAAAAAATAAAACCCAGATATGGCGCTAGCGTAGATTTTAGAAGCTCTCCTTTAAATATTGCCTAAATGTATGAGATCCTGCATCGCGCAAACGATATTTTCCGCGATATTGAAACTGATGCACTTGCTTCGTGATTAAACATCTCAAAAGTTGAATTCGTTTAAAAACGTTTCCTCTTAATAATATTAGGCTGAAAGACTAGATTCGAAAATAATAAACGACAATAGCCTAAAATGGTTCGCTTTGAAAATTAGATACTTAGCGCAACATGACAAAAATAATTAAATTTATACCTATACTATTCCATTATATATTTCTTAATTTTGTTTCATCATTGTCTTGTCAACATAAACTCCGGTTTTATCATAATACAAATATATAATAATTTACCGATACATGGGTCAGACTCGTGACGAAGGGTCAATTTACAAATATCTACACGACAATCCAATATATACTTTATGTACAACAGAATAAAGTTCGAATGACTCAGCAGAGTTTAAGGATGGCGCTACACTTTCTAGATAGAGAGGGGATCCTAGTTTTAATACCGTAATTTTGACACACGAGTCATCGGTCCCATGGTGTAATGGTTAGCACTCTGGACTTTGAATCCAGCGATCCGAGTTCAAATCTCGGTGGGACCTACTGTTTTGATAAAAATAAATAAGACTACAGAATTTTTATAATTCAACTATTATCACTGCGATTGCCCGTATAAGCGTGTGCCTGATTAAAAAAATAAAAGTGATAATTTTTTTTTTTTGATAAATGAGCCAGATGTTAACATAATATACATTAATATTACCTACTCATAACAGTAATTATTATAAATTGCCTGATTTGTGATTGGTAATTCGTTCTATAAACAATCTTACTTGTAAGTACCTACTATAAAACTAGAAGTGACTCGCGACTTTACTTGTAGATTATATACATAAGTACTAATAAGTATTCTGTGATTATACTTACATTTTAAGTCTCACATGGCCAGCAATTTTACTGGAGTGTCTAGTCCCAGTTGTCCTTTAAACTGAAAACATTTAACAGCAACAGATGAGCAACAGGAAACGTTTTCAGTTTAAAAGACAACTGGGACTAGCGCAGTTGTCATTTAAACTGAAAAAAAATCCTAATGTTTAATGACTAACAAAGTGACGGTAGGTACCTTCGAAGGAGTTTTAGGACGCAGTTACAGTGGTACTTTTTTTAGGAATGTTGATCCCATAAAGTTCCATGAAAAAAAAGCTAAGGTTTTCGAATGATATAGTCAATAGGTAGTAGGTATTAGGTTCTTTATTTTTTTATGGTTATACATAGTAAAATACAGTTTTTTATTAATGTACGGTATACAAGCGTCACACCACCACATAACCTGATAGTGGGTGGCGATATATATGGTCGAAAGAGCAGCACGTATAGAAGATACCTGTTAATTATCGACTTGAAGTCATCCAAGTTATAGACAGCTACTTGAGAATATGCCTTTTGCATAATATAAGATATTTTCTTGTGTCTTGAGAAATGAGAAATTCTTTCTATATATATATCTTATAGGCTAGCGTTTAACCACTATTCACCAATGGTAAGTGATGATGCGGTCGAATATGGTAAGCACGCTAGACCTAGAATGGGAACTGGCTCTCAAGGATAGCTGCCGGAACACATTAGATGTTTTGGCGAGAGATTTTCTAACTTGAGGGTGGTAACTTAGCTGGCCAGGCGGACACTAGATAGTGTCCTAACACCCTGCGGGGTTTGTTGGTTTCTTAACGATGTTTTTCCTTCACCGGAGGGCCACTGTGCAAAGCGCACATAAATTTTTCGATTGAAAAATCCATGGTGCAAAGCGGGGTTGGAACTCGGTACCTCCAGCATCTAAACCGACCGTTCTCCCGATTACGCCACCGGGCCCTCAAAAATTCAGTCGCATTGATTGTTAAATAAGTCCATACATATTACTAGATAGTTTTTCTTATGTTGGATAAGAAACGCGCATACTAGGTGTCCGTCGTCTGTGTTTGTCTCATGTACATTATAATTACATTTCTTGTCTGTCATAGACAAGAAAATATCTTAGAAAGTGCAAAAGGCATAAGTCATTATTAATGTGGAATGAGCTTTCTGCCGACGTTATTTGTAAAAGATTGATCAGAGTTGCTTCTAAAGAAGTTAAACAATTCCTCTTTCAAAAGAACAGGTAAAATACCACGGAATTAATAATATGGCATTGCACCGATATTGCTACTGATATTGCAGTCAATAGGCAGCGGTAACCACTTACTATCAGGTGGCACGCGTGCTTGTTTTCACTGCTATTATATTAATTTGCATGGTGGTAGGACATTATCTAGTGTTAACCTGGTCAGCTACCACCCTCAAGCTAGAAAATCTGTCGCCAAACATCTAATGTGTTCTGGCAGCTATCTTTGAGAGCCAGTTCCCATTCTAGGCCTAGCGTGCTACCATCCTTGACCGCATCATCACTTACCAACAGGTGAGATAGTGGGCAAACGCTAGCCTATATGATATAAAAAACATTTTAAAAAAATAATAAAAGTTAGCCAGTAAAAACTTACTTTCTTTTTTTTTTATACATATTATCTTTATTTACAGAAGTTATTTACATATTAATAGTATATACATAAAAATATGTTTAAAACTACCTAACTATAAACAAACAACTATAACTTTATTTTGTTTGGCATCGGAGGAACCACAGCGTTATGGTACTTGTTAGATTATCTAACATCAAGGATGACGTTTATTATTTTGTCCTGCTGTAATTAATATTCATCAAATAACCGATATTCTTGGCTAAACAATAAATTCAAACGGAGAGGCAGTAATCCATCGACAATTTCATCAGTTTCAGTTACGGATCGGATACGCCACCCTTCCGACATCAAAATTCAAATTGTGCTGTGTCGCCTCCACTTAACAACTGTGTACTTTTAGACAGTATTCGAGGCCAACAGATTATTTGTAAAAGACCATCTTCAGCAGAGCTTTTTTTATGATATAAGGTAACAGGACAAGCATGACGCTCGTCTGATGGTAAGCGATGACGTCTACCTATTACAGTATAGCAGCATGCAAAATTATGAATTCAAAATTCATGTCACTGCACTGCGCCTGTTACCTTAAAACATGAGAAGGATGTTGAGTCTCACATGCCCTGTAATTTCACTGGACAAAAATTATAGATTAAAAACCATAGATAGAGCTATTTGTAAACCAATTCAGATTTGGAAACTGGCTCTCGTTAGTCTCGTATTTTTAACCGACTTCAAAAAAAGGAGGAGGTTTCTCAATTCGACCGTATATATATATATTTTTTTTATGTTTGTTCGCGGATAACTTCGTCGTTTATGAACCGATTTTGATTATTCTTTTTTGTTCGAAAGGAGATATCCCAAGTGTGGTACCAATTTTATCGAGGTCTGATAAGTATCTCCAAAGATATTGAGCGCGGCATTGAAGTCGGTTTTTTTTAAGTTTTTAAACGATGTTATTGCTATTCACGTTGCTTGGACCCGAAACATATTTAAATTCTTAAAAATCAGTGATTCTATTCGGAAAGATTTTCGCAAACCAAATAGCTCATGGATTATTGTTTCATAGATTAAGTAATAACAATGGTTTTATATTGGCCGTGTTGATAGTTACCCCTAAAAGGCAACTGATGGGCCCTTGTTTCATACGCGTAACTTCCAGATTATTTAGCGTAAAGGGTTGAATATCCAACATGAATCAATATTTATAATTCAAAATGACAGTTCCAAATTCAATGTATCCGATTTGAATTCCTCCTATCCCTCCCAATTAGCCGAAGACCGGGCTCAATGGCGTGTCTTAGGAGAGAGCTACGTCCAGCAGTGGACTGACACAGGCTGATTATGATGATGATGTTTGTTATAAAATTTAAATTCAGCATAGATTGCTGAATTCATATTTTAATCGACTTCCGACAAGGAGGAGGTTTGAATTCGTCAGTTTTTTTTAACCGACTTCAAAAACAGGAGGAGGTTTCTCAATTCGACCGTATATATTTTTTTTTATGTTTGTTCGCGGATAACTTCGTCGTTTATGAACCGATTTTGATTATTCTTTTTTTGTTGGAAAGAAGATATCCCAAGTTTGGTACCATGGTAATTTTATTGAGGTCTGATAAGTATCTCCAGAGATATGAATATAAACACTTCAAAATTGGTACTGGAAATGAATAGCGCGGCATTGAAGTCGGTTCTTTTTTAGATTTTAAACGATCTTATTATGTATTTGGTATATTTTTATGTGATATTTTTGAAGATTTGATTTGATGTTAATTTACAGATATCTGAATTCCTTAATAAGCTATAATAAAAACTTACGGGGTTTTTTGAAATATCTTATAAGCTAGCGTTTGACCTCTATCTCTCACTTTGGTAAGCGATGATGTGGTCGAGGGGTCTAGGATAGGGTACACGCTAAGCCTAGTATGGTCAGACTCTCAAAAGATGTGCTACAAGAACACCGTAAGGTTATGGCGGCAGATTTTTCTCTTTGATCGTGGCAAGCTACTTTTTAGTAGCAAGATAAGCGGGACTTCGATATAATATGCTCCTACCTCCTATTGACGAACACCCGTGCTTGGATTTGAACCAGCGACCTCTCACTTAGATGTCAAACCATCTATTTTTCACGCCAACGGGGCTCGCAAAAAGTTGTGTCGTGTCAGGTTTTTAGGGTTCCGTACCCAAAGGGTAAAACGGGACCCTATTACTAAGACTCCGCTGTCCGTCTGTCTGTCTGTCTGTCTGTCTGACTGTCCGTCTATCACCAGGCTGTATCTCATGAACCGTGACAGTGAGACAGTTGAAATTTTCACAGACGATGTATTTATGTTGCCGCTATAACAACAAATACTAAAAATAGAATAAAGTTAAAAATAATAGAGGGTCCCCATTCAAGAAACGTGTTTTTTTCGGCGTTTCACGCCATCTATGAACGCTTAGTTAGGTAAACGTCCCATAGATGGCGTTATATTGAAATGTCGATCCCTAACACCTTTGTTAAACGTTAAATGGCGTTATAAGAAATAAAATTTTATTAATAATTATTTTTTGCTGGCGAAAAATGATAGTGGTATTGTTTGCTCGATCTTATAAAATACTGTAGTGTGGTACGGAACCCTACGAGTGCGAGTCCGACTTGCACTTGGCCAGTTTATTTAATGAGTTGATAGTGATTATGATGATGATCTGTCGAGTTTAGTCACTGCTGTACAGTATAATATGACTCTCTCACCTGTGTAGACCACCCTGCATACTAAAACAAACCCAACCTTCGAAAATATAAAGTACAAAATGGAACGCAGCATGAAAACTCAATTCCGAACATTGCAATATATGGATGGAAATTCTTATTCCACTCAAAATAACATCCGGTTCTTCTTAGCAGTGGTTCACTTTGTACATGTGCAAGAAAACCAAGTCTTATTTTCGTAGGGTTACGGTCTAGATTCCAAGATAATGGCATAGATAGATGGAGTCAAAAGAATATCATGGTGTCACCACGATTACGAAGCGTATGGCTAGTGTTCACTCATTCAGTACACTCAGGAATCACGTGTAAGGTTTAATTAAATTTTAAACATATGTACGCAAGAAAGTTAACAATGACTGTGGGTTTATATCCGGTACAATGAAACCACCCTTTGGATAAATATATAATATAATTTGGTTATTTATCCCGCTCTGCTAATAACCATTGGATGAATTTAGACAGAGCTCGCTCAGCTCAGCTCAGCTCACCGTTCACAAATTCTTTTTTTCTAAATGCATTCATAGGTGTTTTTATATAGGTTTGGGAGAATTATCTTAATGGCCACCTGACTTGCTACCAAAAAAGAAATTACTACTATCAAGAAGAAAATCTGCCGCAATAACCTTGTTCCGGCAGCTTTTGAGAGTCAGACCACTCTAGGCTTAGCGTGTTCACTATCCTCAACCACATCATCGCTCACTGCCAGGGGAGATAATGGTCAAACGCTAGCCTATTAGATATAAAAGAAGAAGAAAAAAAAGTCCAAAATATTTTATGTCACTCTTCGCATAATTCACTCCCACAAATAGAACCCCATAAACCAGTCAAGTCTCAATACACTTCCTCAACAAGAACACGTACATATCGGCTCGCATTTTATCACACGCGAATTCTTTAGAACAATTCTATCAGAGGGTGGGGGGGTTATTTGAATATCGTCCTGTAATTGATTCGTCTTGTGCTCTTTGAATTTCAATGAGAATTAAATTGATATAACGGAGCTACCGACGGATCGTCGTAAATCAAATCGAGAGGGTTTGTGGAATTCCATGGCTTGATGATTAGATTTCGTGGATGATATAGCTTGGTAGAGTCTGCAATTGCCTGTTAAAACTTTCGGAATGTATTAGAGAGAAGGATCTACGTGAAGAGCAATGAATAGAAACCTTCCATCGTTGGTCAGATATTTTGCTCACCTATAGGCGCAATTTATGGAAATAGCTAATGACCATGGTCTTCAGATTTTTCGGCAATTCTACTGGGTCTCTCTCTAAAATCTTTTGGGGAAACTCGACTAACTCTCTCATTGTCTTCAACGCACAGAAACGCTGTATTAGATCTATGTTTGGCCTACAAATTACTGACAGTTGTAAACCTAAGTTTAAAGAACATAAAATTTTAATACTTCCGTCTCTGTACATTTTAGAAGTGGCTCTGTTTGTAAAATCAAATCTTAAATTATTCCCACGTCTATCAGAGACGGTACAGAGAAATAGACGCGATAAAGGTAGACTTCAGCTGCAATCAGCTAAAAAGAGCATTATGAGTAAGAGCATAGTATACATGGGTCCAGTTATCTATATCTATACTAATATTATAAAGAGAGAACATTTGTATTTTTGTATTTTTGTATTTTTGTATGTTTGTAATGATTTGGCTCAAAAACTACTGGACGGATTTAAAAAATTCTTTTACTAATATATAGAATGGACTTTCGAAATGAAAATAGGCTATATATTATCCCGTTTAAATCAAAGGTACATTCGTGGAGACCTAATTTGCAACCTAAGTCGACAAAAAAACGGTCGAAAAAACACGTTTCTTACGAACGCTGCTCAATTAAAAACAGATGGAAGAATATTTTCTATGTAAGAGTTGTACAACTTAATAAGACCTACAAAAAAGTCCGCGACAGCATATGTCTATCTCTTAAGGTTGACTCACAGTAACCATTTTAATCTTTAATTTTTTTTTTTAATATTACATAAATTCCAAGGCTATTTTCAATTATATAGTATTAATTCTTATCCAAATAATTACATTAATTAGCTTGGCCACAGATTATAGATTAAAATTGTCCTTCACAGTATATAAGTCAAATTAAAACTCTAGAAGATATCACGGATTTCACATACACGCATCGCAAAATTAATAAAATATTTGCAGTCAAACCACAGAATAGGTCATAGTTACTACGAAAATATTATTTTAAGCTTAGCTTTTCTGTAGATCCCCACCGATCGCAATCATTTGAAGTCAATATAGTACAATAATATGATCTATTGTATAAAATAATAATGATCTATATCCTAATCCTAACTAATATTATAAATACGAAAGTAACTCTGTCTGTCTGTCTGTGTTACTTTCACGCCAAAACCGCTGAACCAATTTAAATGAAATTTGGTACACAAATAGTCTAGAGCCTGAGAACGGACATAGGCTACTTTTTAATGCGAAAAAAGGGTTGTAAGAGGTTAAAAGGGGGATGAAAAGTTGTATGGAAGTATCTTCATTTTTAAAGGTAAAAGCTTGAAACTTATCGTTTAGGCTGTTGAATCGATATAAATTAATATGTCATTCAAAGTTTGTGAGGGGAAGGGGGAAGGAGAAGGGGAAGGGGGAATGAGGGGAGGGGAGGGAGGGTGGAAGTGAGGGGAGGGGAAAGGGAGAGAGGGATGGGAGGTGCGGGAAAGGGGAGAGGAGGTGGAGTGGGGGGAAGGGGAGTAGGGGAGGGGGAGGGGGGAGGGAAGTGGGGGAAGAGAGACGGGAGGGGAGGGGGAAGTGGGGAGGGGAGGGGGAAGTGGGGAGGGGAGGGAGGGTGGAAGTGAGGGTAGGGGAAAGGGAGAGAGGGATGGGAGGTGCGGAAAAGGGGAGGGGAGGTGGAGTGGGGGGAAGGGGAGTAGGGGAGGGGGAGGGGGAGGGAAGTGGGGGAAGAGAGACGAGAGGGGAGGGGGACGTGGGGGGATAATATAGGGGAGGGGAGGGGAAGTGGGCGTAAGGGGGAGGGGGAGAGGGAAGTGAGGAGAAAGGGGGGTGGAGGAAGAGAGAGGGAGAGGGGAGTGGAAGGGCGAGAGGGAGGGGGGGGGGAGGGGGATATGCGCGGCGTGGTACGGTGCGGTGTAGGTAGGATACGCATGTGTCTTATTTGTAAAGTAATTGGCCTAAATATTTAAAAATGCTACTCAAAGACACTATTCCACGCGGACGAAGTCGCGGGCACAGCTAGTCTATATCTATATCTATACTAATATTATAAAGAGAGAACATTTGTATTTTTGTATGTTTGTAATGATTTGGCTCAAAAACTACAGAACCGATTTAAAAAATTCTTTCACTAATATATAGAATGGACTTTCGAAATAAAAATAAGCTATATATTATCCCGTTCAAATCAAAGGTACATTCGTGGAGACCTAATTTGAAACCTAAGTCGGCAAAAAAACGTTTCGAAAAAACACGTTTCTTACGAACGCTGCTTAATTGAAAATAGATAGAAGAATATTTTCTATGCAAGAGTTATACAACTTAATAAGACCTACAAAAAAGTCCGCGACAGCATATGTCTATCTCCTAAGGTTGACTCACAGTAACCATTTTAATCTTAACATTTTTGTTAAAAAATATTACATAACTTCCAAGGCTATTTTCAAGTATATAGTATTAATCCTTATCCAAATAATTACGTTAATTAGCTTGGCCACATATTATAGATTAAATTGTCCTTTACAGTATATAATTCAAATGAAAACTCTAGAAGATATCACGAATTTAACATACACGCATCGCAAAATTAATAAAATATATGCAGTGAAACCACAGATTAGGTCATAGTTACTACGAAAGTATTATTATAAGGTTAGCTTTTCTGTAGATCCTCACCGATCACAATCAATTTGAAGTCAATATAGCATAATAATATGATCTATTGTATAAAATAATAATGATCTCTATATATAATATAATATTTTAAACTACCCCGACTGATCTATGTATAATCTTTTCATTAAAAGCATTCCAATGACTCTAAACACGACATTTAAAATCTGAGCTGTAAGTTGGTGAGGATTTGAGTATTCTGTAGAGTCCAGGAGATGTCCCAGCATCAGGTCAATGCTACCATGTTCTTACAATATCGTTGAAGAAGAAGATTTTCGAATTGATCAGACCTATTAAAGCTCATAGTTTTATAACGATTAAACGAATTTTCATGAATCAAAGCTAAGAACACTCTCGATGAAGACATCTATCAAAAAAAAACTATCAATAATGTAATCAAAATCGGTTTATCCGGTTGGGTGCTCAGATGCTACAGACAGACACACACATACACACGTTAAACGTATAATACCCCTACTTTTTGCGTCGGGGAACGCCGTACCGTAAGGTTACCGCCGCAGATGTTCTCCTGGTGGTAACCTACTTTTCAACCGACTTACAAAAAGAAGGAGGTTCTCAATTCGTCTGTATGTTTCTTTTTTAACCGACTTCAAAAAAAAAGAGGAGGTTTCTCAATTCGACCGTATATATTTTTTTTTCTACTAAAGCTAAAGTTTTTAAAGCTACTAACAAAATTAATGTCTGACATATTTTTTCTGATCTTTTATGAAATGTATAATTTATAGTAATTAATTGAATATTTGTATAATGATTGTAGACGGCTATCTCTCTATTTGTACGCCTTTAAAAGGCAAAACATGTGTAACGCTAACTACATAATAAGACCTTTGCAAGCATGCTTGCAATGTCCACATGTTTGTTGCAAATCAATTTATCTTTATCATTAAAATGTATCTTAATTTAATTCTACAGGCTGATTTCTTAATTTCATCTTGATATGGACTTGATATTTTTGAAATTGACTATGGTATGCAAATAAATGATACGGCTATGAAGTAATTTCCTTGCTCATAGATATTCTATAGGTACTAATAAATTAAATTATGAAGATAATCGCACTGTACCTAATTCTAATTAATTTTATGTCTTTAGGCTAACTTTAGTAAGTTAACTCCTATTTTAAGCTTTATATCAGTTAGTATACTGATACTGAAACTAACCTCTTTACTGAAAGATGTTTTATATTGTAATACATATATTGTTTCTTGTTTCTCTTCCAATTCTTCGCAAAGAACTCCAGCATTGTAATTTATTGTTACCTAGCTCGTCCAATCCTTCGCAGACTCATAGACCGATTTAGGTCGATCTGAAACCAAAAGCCATTATGTAAATTCCAAGATTACTAGCAACGGGATATTATAATGGGCTCCAGAGTTGATGCGATTGGACCGGCGTAGGCGTAACTCAATACGCAACTTGGACGCCCCTAGTGGCTGTAGAGATGAGCTAGTAGATTTAAGTGGTATCGAAATACCTTTTTTTTAAGACTAATTAGTCCAAAGATCTCAGATTATTTTATTTTGCCTATCCATTTTGAATTTCAAATTGGTAAAATCCTATTTTCTCAGTTAAAATAAATAAAAAAACAGAAGTTTAAAAATGTATTGTTCCTGCGCTTTTCCAAGCCTCCGCAAATCACGTCTCTCCTCTTAAACGGACTCCAAGAAGATTTTGATCAATCTGACACCAAAAGAAATTATGTAAATACCATGATTACTAGCAACGGGATGTTATAATGAGCTCCAGAGTTGATGCGATCGGACCAGTTGCCAGATGCCTTTTTAGGGTTCCGTACCCAAAGGGTAAAACGGGACCGTATTACTAAGACTCCGCTGTCCGTCTGTCTGTATGTCTGTCTGTCTGTCTGACTGTCCGTATGTCCGTCTGTCACCAGGCTGTATCTCATGAACCGTGATAGTTAGACAGTTGAAATTTTAACAGATGATGTATTTCTGTTGCCGCTATTACAACAAATACTAAAAACAGAATAAAGTTAAAGATAATAGAGGGATAGTAAAAGATAACACAAGAAACGTGTTTTTTCGGCATTTCACGCCATCTATGAACGCTTAGTTAGGTAAACGTCCCATAGATGGCGTTATATTGAAATGTCGATCCATAACACCTTTTTTAGACGTTAGACGGTGTTATAAGAAACAAAATGTTTAAAATTAATATTATTTGCTGGCGAAAAATGATAGTGATATTTTTTGCTCGATCTTATAAAATACTGTGTAGTGTGGTACGGAACCCTAAGAGTGCGAGTCTGACTTGCACTTGGCCAGTTTATTTAAAGACTACTTACTAAAAAGTTGTAAAGATTTCGCACTTTATTTATTTAGCACCAGAACCAGTTCTTGATACAGTAATCTGACAGTTAACACCATATAAAAGTTATGAGTTTATCTAGCAGATAATTTTCTATTGTCAGGGACACTATTAGCACAGTTTTAAAATCCCTATTATACTTTAAAGATACGAATATGTAGTTAGTGAAGCACGCAACCAGCTAAAGTAAATCACTCACGTGGCATGTAAAGTCAATTCTATAAAAAAGTTAAACAGCAGAACATAACAATTTTAATCAAATAGCACATGATATTATCGATATCAATCGCCTTCTTCACTCATATCCAAACTCCCGAAAACCCTAAACGGATTCGACGTCTCAACTAAGCGACAGTTTTAAAGTACCTACCCTAACTCGATTCCGATGCGACTGAAACTCACCTCTAGTCGTCTTTATGTAAATTCCACAACCAGTCTAACTGTACCCCTGAACATTTGAGGAACTACTCCAACCTTGAACACAAGAAATGTAAATGTTAAAGAGTGGCGCCAATCGCGAGGGTAGTTGTAAATTGGTCGGTGGGGTGTCCCAAGACAGTTCATTTCATTGGTGTCGTGACGAGTTTTTAAATGTAAGAAGGATCGTATGTAAGTAGATTTGTTAAGGCGTTTCTTGTAGGGTAATGTATTGCATGTGAAGACAGGAATTTGAATAGGTATTGAAGGGTGTAATCAAGGGTAGGTAGTTTTGTTTATTTTTTGCAGTGTTTTAATCAGGTACTGTTAAACACGTTGACATCGATGTCAAAATTTTAGCCGCTTGCAATATCACGGTATATGTTTGCCCGACTTTACCAACGAGAGTAGGAATGCGCAAGTTCATGTGTATTTTCAACAGACTTCCAAAAGGAGGAGGTTCTTCATTCACCTATATGTTTTTTAACCGACTTCACAAAAAAAGAGGAGGTTCTCAATTCGATTGTATTGCTTTTTAGGGTTCCGTAGCCGAATGGCAAAAAACGGAACCCTTATAGATTCGCCAAGTCTGTCTGTCTGTCAGTCTGTATGTCTGTCTGTCTGTCTGTCAGTCTGTATGTCTGTCTGTCTGTCTGTCTGTCTGTATGTCTGTCTGTCCGTCCGTCCGTATATCACAGCCATTTTATTCCGAAACTATTAAGACTACAGAATTGAAACTCGGTAAGTAGATGTATTCTGTAAACCGCGTGTATGTATTTGTAATACGTGTGGGTTATATACGTCTATGGATAGGTCTTTAAAAATGACATTGAGGTTTCCAAAATAATTTTTTCTCAAAGTCAATCATTTAAAAGATAGGCGCGTCTAAAGTGGTAAAATGTGTGTCCCCCCCCCCCCCCCCCCCCCTCTAACTTCTAAAGTAAGGGAGTGAAAAATCTAGAAAAAATATATTCTGTAGATCTCAATAAAAACTTTCAACGAAAATTGGTTTGAACGAGATACAGTCAGCAGTTGTTGAGATATAGCGACCGCAAGTATAACTTATAAGTTATTTTTGTAGTTGCGAAAAATCATAGTTATAGAATACTCTACTGTGACACGGAACCCTACGATTGTGAGTCCAACTTGCACTTGGCCAGTTTATTTATAAATATGTTTGTTACCTCAGAACTCCGTCAAATCTAAACCGATTTGAAAAATTCTTCTTTTGTTTGAGACATTTATGCCTCCCGTTTGGTTCAATTCAAATTTTATCGAGATCTGACAATTATCTCCGGAGATAGATATAAACAATATAAGCAAATTTGTATACTTTGATGACATGATTATAACTAGCCATTACTTTGACTATCGCGGCATGTGAATCGGTTTTTTTCGTTTTTAACCGACTTCAAAAAAAGGAGGAGGTTTCTCAATTCGACCGTATACATATATATTTTTTTTTTAATGTTTGTTCGCGGATAACTTCTTCGTTTATGAACCGATTTCGATTATTCTTTTTTTGTTCGAAAGGAGATATCCCAAGTGTGGTATCATGGTAATTTTATCGAGGTATGATAAGTATCTCCAGAGATATTGAGATAAACATCTTAAAATTGGTACTGAAAATGAATAGCGCGGCATTGAAGTCGGTTGTTTATTAGTTTTTAAATGATATTATTTACGATTATAAATTATTGTATGTTTGTTTTACGATTACTCCACCAATTGTAAATCGAATTAACCAATTGTAATTTGAAATTTGAATGATTTATTTTATCATTGTAGAGTTCATCTCTAAGGTGGGTAAAATGTTTAAAGTTATTTTTAAACTGATCCATTTTAACACTAAAATCTAATTTATCTACAAAGCGGCTTCATCCGCCATTTTCTTCAACCATCTTGTTTCTGCTTGACAAAGATGGCGCCCGTTCAATTCTGCTTCAGACACATTTGTCGCATATTTATGGTAATACAACATCAAATGTGATTACTCCGATCCAAAGACTCCATGCGACTTTTACGTGGTATCGTAAATACGACAAAGTAAACCTTGGCGTTATTTATGATGCCTATACGATGCTAAGTGATA